>CM024555.2:52673428-54161637 GCA_014182405.2 Eucalyptus sideroxylon | reverse complement strand
TCATGAAAAGGAAGTACCTAGACAAGGGTGAGTACTTGATGATATGGGGATACCTAGATAGCAGTAGGTATTCCAAGAGATACTTGGTCAATCACAAGTATCAATACTGGGACAACTCGGACAGGTCGAGTGTCAGAAAAAGGGAGTATCCGAACGGTGACCGATACTCAAAGACAATAGGGATACCTAGACAGCAGTAGGCATTCAATGATAAAGGGATACTTGGTCAGTCACAAGTATCAATACTCTGAGGACAACTCGAATAGGTCGAGTGTCGGGAAAAAGGAGTATCCTGGACGGTGGCTGGTACTCAAAGACAATAGGGATGCTAAGACAGGTTGCAAGCATCGAAACTCAAGAGACAATTCGAATAGGTCGAGTGTCAAGAAGAGAGTACCTGGACAAAGGATAGGTACTTTAAGACAAATGGGGATAGAGATATGCTTACCGGCAATATCTCGATCTCTAAAAGTATGTCTGCTATTTGCACAAAATATGCACACATGATTGTATATGCTGTAAATTCATGAGTTCAAATGAGATTCATGCATGATAATTTTGTCAGTTCTGCATCTTTTGATTTCCACTGGGGAAGATTTTGAAAGACAACCTTCATTTAGAATGTAGATGTCTTGAACATGCCAGATGAGGGACTTTCAGTCTGAAAGGACTTTTCGCTCACTCTCATGGAAAAGGCTATCCTGACCATTAATGCAGGATTTATAAGGACCACACTATCTTACTGTCATCATGTCAGCAGGGGTCTGAGTATTCTCGCAAACGGTACGACTTTACCAATGTGAGAGGTCTTTGTTGAAACCGTGACGAAGATTTGGTCAATGGCTCATCAAATGGGACCGTCGAGGTCAAGGTTTATGAACGAAGTTCCGCACGATCATCTTCGGGTTTGCAAGTCGAGAACCCTGTGAAAAGAGACAGAGTAATCTTGCTCGTACTTCTTCGAGCGATGCTTATATACACATGAAATCTTACGTTAATTGAAGTGCCCCTAGTCTGAAGAGACTTTTACAATGAGAATGTGACGTAGACTTGGCTCATATGTAAGAGGGTGAGAGCTGGTGATTGCCTTGGCATTTGTCACCGGTCTTTCTTCTCACTGTCAGATGGAGGCTCTATTAATTGAACCACAACAACAACTTTTTATTGGCTGTATTTTTTACTGGAGGGCATTGGCCTTGCTTTTACCAGGCACACTACTTTTTCATGCTCCTGTTTTTTTTTATTCCAGTTCTTCATTTATGGGCATTGACCTTGCTTTTACCAGGTACACTGCTTTTTTATGCCCATGTTTTTTTCATTCTTGTTGCTTGAGAGCTGATCTTAACAAGTTCAAGCAAACGCCTTTGTTAGACTATTGAGTCTTCATCTTTTGCCGGCACTTCTGATTATGCTACTCAAATGGCAGTGTAGCTTATGCTTTGCCTCCACGTGAAGGTGAATTTACGAGACTCAATTGAGTTATACAATAGATACAAGTGCGTAAAGAAAGAATTGCTCTTCATGACTCTAGGGCACTTAAATTAATGCGAGTGTTCATATGCAATAAAGACACCCAAAGATTGATGCAAGTGCGAGCAAGAAAATTTCTATCTCTCTTCTCACTTTATGATGCTGCTTCGCCTCCGATCTGCCCCAGTGTGGGGTGGTTCTTGACAGGGATAAGACAGAAATTTCATCAGTGTATGGGGCTCAATGGGGTGAGCGATGGAATGCCTCTCACTATTTTGGTTACCGTACCATTCGCGAGAGAACTCTTTTCCCTGCAGCCATGGAATCTTCTGCACTCATCTCACAAGTGTATAGATGGGGACTGTGTGTAGGATATGGCTTGCCTTTCATCATTCTGACGCACCTCATCCAGCATGCTCAATTTAATCTTGTATTCTTCACTTAGCTGTCTATTTTAATAATCCTCAGTGGAATCAGTGACCTAGACAGACAAAATCATCATGCAAAAATCCATTTGGAAAAGGCATGCATTATTTTAAACATGGTGGAGTTTGTACTTTCAGAACAAATGAATGGTTTTGGCTCAAAAAGACCTTCTTGGTAGCTTTAAGGGTCAACAGAATAGTATTGATAAATTTTGAACATCAAAAGGGTTATTCACAAAGGGGTGTCGATGGTTGTCCCTATTAATTAGGGATATGACACATGAATGATCATCCAAAGATTAGGAATTTGATCGGGCATCTCTGTTTTTGCCCCGTAGAAGAGAAGATGTACAAGTAGATCAATTAGTCTAGCCAAAATCAAATGTGAGTTGAGGCCTGAAGATTTTCTGTCATTTGCTTTGGCGATACTTGAGACGCCATTTTGCTTGGGAGAGTTTGTCATGCCTCTCATTGATTTGTTATCTATGTTTTGACAAATCGGTGACCCCGCAACAGATAAGAGGGAATGTGTTAGTCATGAACTCTTTTAAGAGTCGAATAATTGGAAGCGATACAACTTTACCCTTCACTGGTTTGCAGACGACTGGGTGAACCCGAAGTGAGACGGTGACACGAAGTCCTATGTCCCTTGCTTCATTAGGTCAATTATTCTCTGAATTGGCTCCCAGATGACGCGTCCTTTTACACGAAGCCAGGTGAATTTGATGCGGGTCATTTCCATGAACCTCGCTTGGCCAATATTGACCATCAAGTTTGGTTTTAGATTCCCAATGTTTTCTGTCAATAGGGAAAATACGTCAAAAGCGAGTTCAGATAGTGGGAGTAATGGAAACAATACCGAATTACCCTTCACTGGTTTGCAGATGATTGGATGAACTTGAAGTACAAGTGGGTCACGAAGTCCTATGTCTTTTGCTTCATTAGGTCACCTCTTCTCTCGTAATTTGCAAGTGCAAGGGAAGCAAAATTTTTTTATTATTTTTTTACCAAGCGGCTAACTGCCGCGTCGGGGATTCGAACCCCGACTTCGAACCTTTTGCTTCTTCCCGGATACCACTCGGCTAGAGGTGCCGATGGTATTTGTAGGGCGCTTCCTTTTTATTTAACCGAACTGCTCTGGACGACACGTCCCTTCATACCAAGTTAGGTAAATCGATATGGGTTATTTGATTTGCCCAAATTAACCATTAAGCTTGCTTCTTGAATCATATGCTTCCTGCCAATAGGAGAAAATATGTCAAAAGTGAGTTCAGATACTGGGAGTATTGGAAACGATACCAAATTACTCTTTTCCAAAGTTTGTATTTGTTGACTCCTAGGGATATTTGAATGTCGATGTTGGCCCTTTTATCTTGGCATAGTTTGACATTTCTTTCGATTGGCTTTCCTCACTCATGGCCATGTATGCATGATTGATGGTTGTTGATTTTTCTTCAATGTCTTCCTTCGTGGAATTTTCTTATGTCTTTGACTATATGACATTAGCAAGCATTGAGCAAAGTCATGTACTTCAAGCTTCTATGGAATCTGAGATGGACAATCAAAACCTCTAATTTCTCTGATGGCAATTACTTCTTGTGAGAATATGCGTCTGGAGTGAAGCTTCTAAATTCCAAAGTCATTGTCCAGGTGTAGGGCTATAGATCGCTTTGACTGTCTAGATTTTCTCCCCGTTGACAGAATCACTTAAAAGGAAGAGGAGGAACTCCTTCCTTATGTTGAAGTTGATACCGTAACATCTAGCCGTTTGGGCGCGTCGTGCGACAAGATAGTTCTTTGGCTCGGATGAAGTTGAGCAAGGTGGAGTGTATAGCTAGGCGGGAGTGAGGCATGTCATGGATGCTTCGATCTCAACTCTATGCCCGTACCTATTACATCTCATCTTTTGTATCCTGTAAATAGAAGAGAGAAGACATCATTTCCAAATTATATTCGTAGGATAAGACTTACCCTCTTTTGGTGTAGGATGATTCTTTCTATTTGCCCCCGTTTTCTTGGCAGGTGTCTTTGAATTTGGTGAGTTCGCCCGATGCGCTTGCTTCAAATGCCCCATGTCACACTAAGTCAAAGGGGATGGGAATGATCTTCGAGACATGAAGTGAATGAGTCAGAAAGACAAACATGGTTAAATTTATCATCTTGTTTTAACAAAAACTTTCAAGTGATGAAATATTTTTTATTTTCAAAATATGTCTTTGGGGGAGAAAAAGCATGAGGAAGCCCAGCCCTCAGTATTCTCCTTGGATGATATTTTCTTTTCATGGTTGGATAACATCACTGGGCCGGTTTGGGATACCGCCTCATGCTTTCAAAACAAAATATTAGAACTGTACATTAGATTACCGAAATGGAAAATACAACAAGTAGCACACTAGACAAAGATAAGAAACATGAAATTATAAAAACAAGCAACACCCATGAAAACTCCTATGAAAAGGAGCACTTTGATATTGCTGGTTAAGCGCCTTTGAGTTCCTCGCCTCCGAGACTCGAAGTATTCGCATGAGAGGACCACTTCATTGAAGCTACGGAAATGCAACCCATGCAACCAACAGCGATGCTTGCGAGGTAAAGCCCCTATGAACAGCTTTATCATTTCTTCTTCAGCCGCTTGAGGGTAAGTTTGCATCATAAAAGCCTCCCACCTCCTCGCATATACTCGAAAATCCTCCATTGGTCTTCTTCTCAAGTGAACCAAGTTCGACAAGGCGCTTCAGTCCCAATCGCTTTGATACTTTGAAGCAGAATGCGAAGACAGCTCATTCCAATCTCTCATAAGGTAGATACCTGCTGTGATGAACCATTGTAATGCAGATCCCGTAAGACTCTCTTGGAAGGCCTGAGTTGTGAATGACATTGGGCCATAGTACCGACTCATTTCAACATGGAGGTACTGCAAGTGGGCCACGGGGCAAGTCATGCCGTTATATTTGCGGAGGTTAGGTATCCACATCTCTCCAGGGGTCATGATCCTATGAGCGCAAGACGGGCTTGATGTATCTTGGTTAGGCCACTGGTTTTCCCACTGCATATTCGTTGTAGTGGTGAATTTTTCTGTTTCAGGAGAGTTGGACTCTACCGAGATTACTCCATTGCTTTCTTCTTGGTCAAAATTCCCGAATGAGGATGAAGCATTAAAGCTATCCTCATGGTCAGAGGATGAGCTTAGTACTTCATTAGGATCATAGCGGATAAAGACGTATGCTTCTTCTTCGACGGGCCTTCATCTCCTGATGAGAGTAGGGAAACAGATTATACGATGAATTGTCAGTTTCATTGTTGAAATAACGCTGGAAGTCCTTGGGATTGTATTCTAGGGCCGGGAAGTCTTCAGGATTGTACTCTAGAGGGTGGTGGCCTTCAAAGTTGTATTCTTGGGAATGTTCAAAACTTTGGTGTGGTGGCTCGTCGGTAGATGCTAAATCTATCTGCTTGGGTTTTCTTTTCTTGGCTTCTGGTCCAGACTTTTTGAGTAGGGCCCTTCGTTTTGCTAACTTGATTCTGTCAAGGGAAGTGAGAGACATTAGAGTTTCACTGTCTGATTCACTTTCCAGGTTGATAGGGGTTGGTATTCTTTGGACCCTAGCTCTTGGAGTAAGCTTGGGGAGTTGTCCGTTGTGCCCCACTTTTGAACAGACTCGTGTCTTTGACCTCGTACAAAGGCTCCTTGCCTTTCCTAGTGGAAAATTTTCCAAGAACAGGATGTTGCTCAACTGTCCATTTATCATGCAAGGCTTCATTGACATGCTCCTCTCCTATCTCAGCGGCTAACAACTCCTTGTGCTCCACGATTATTGGCTCTTCGTAGGGCAAGGTGATGTCAGGGGTGATGTCAATATCGTATTCTTGATGGAAAGCATGAATTAATTCCCTCCCGTGGTTTAAGGGGACTAATCTTCTTGACAATGTACCATCGCAAGGCGGGGGCCAGTCAAGTTCAATTGGTACGATTGAATCATCCTTCGGACCGTAGGCCTGCAAGTAGGTCTCTGGGCGAGAGGTATCAGCATACCTTTCGCATTCAGGTGCTTTAAGTTTTTCAGGGATCTCAATGCCGGCATAATTGGAAAGGTCCATGGGATTCTGCCCTTGCAGCTGGTTTAACTTTTTCATGATCCTTTCAAACTGTCCATAGTACTGGCTATTTTCTGGCAAATTTGCGGGTGTCATGACGGTGTTTGAGGCAACTATAGAGTTGGGCTCAGCTTGAGTGGCTTTCATTTGTCTCGAGAGTTGTTGAAGGACAATGGACATCTGTCCTACGCCGTCTTCAATGTTAATGAGACGATTTTGTACATCATTCTGATCGGGTCCTATTGCATGAGGCCAATCACGGGCGATTGGTGGCCGGCGATTCATAATTACCTGTTTGAAGTGAAAACAATGAATGAGCACGAAAGTAAACAAAGATTGACCCATGGCAATGGTCTAACCGCTTTTATTCATCAAAAGAGGATTTTATAGACCGCAGACTCTAACATCTAGAACTTGAAATTGAAATGACAAAATAAAATACTAGATATTAAACAAAAGTCCCTGAACAATGGGACAAAACTTTCACACTATTAACACTAAAGGGCACATGATTCCCAATTTATATGTGATGGGGAGCCTTGCTCTTGCGAGGATGCCTGCTTCCTTGGGCTGGCTCTAAGGTGTGCATCCAGTCCATCCCCAAATCCTTCTCCATGAGCTCTGCTTGCTCGTGCGGGCTGCTTTCGCTGATTGAGTGAGGGACTAATGGCTTCCATCTTGTCGGGATACGATGGTTGTGGATGTAGGACATGGAGGCGTGGTGAGCTTTTTCTTCTCCCTCAAGCCCTTCAGGTATCACAATCCTTTTACGATGGCACTTGTCCCAGGCTTCCTCAGCAGTAGAAATTTCAAATTCATAGTCACGGCTTGTGTTGAAAAGAACCGGAGGGACCATCATCTTGAAAGGCGGTGGGATCTCCCCGAAGGGCTCCATATTGTCGTGCTACCCGATACGGG
Source organism: Eucalyptus sideroxylon (assembly GCA_014182405.2). Lineage (NCBI taxonomy): Eukaryota > Viridiplantae > Streptophyta > Magnoliopsida > Myrtales > Myrtaceae > Eucalyptus > Eucalyptus sideroxylon. The sequence goes on along the minus strand of CM024555.2, from coordinate 54,154,729 downwards.
TAGTAGGGAATGGCGCCGGTGAGACCGAGCAACGGAATTGGGCGGGTGCGCATGTAAGCAAAGCGGGCCCTCTTTTCATGGAACCAACCAGCACACCATTGGAATGCCTCAGGAAGCTGGGTTTCTTAGGAAGCTTACCCAATTTAAACAGCTTTGATTGGGAATGTACGGTCCTAAAATCATAAATTTTTGTAATGGATTTTCAAAAGCATTTGTTTCAGCGATCGCATGAAGTCTCGAAATTCGCTTAGGTGAGAAAAGAACCAGACTTGTAAAATTTCAGGAGAGGCTCGCATGATTTTCTCCGAGTTGTCTTTAAAACGATTAAAAGACAAGAATGTTTCAGTTAAAATCATGTTGACATAATTCCCCCCTCTTAAGATCTGATCAACTATCCATGCCATCTTGGGAGTTATGGCATTTCTTTGATGGGGGAAAATGATGAGCCCGAAAAAAGCTAGGAGGAAAATCTCACTTTTCTTGGTCATAGGCTGATTTTGGAAACAGGCATTTATAAATTCTAGTGGGCAGGTATTATGGTTGCCTTCAAGAATTTGTCTCATGACATAGATTTCAGTTCCTAAAAGTCGTGCTAACCTGCGCCATGGGAGGGCGCCTATTGATGGCTTGACAAGCTTTTTCTCAAGAGGCATTCCAGTGATGATGCTTTGTATTCTTCCCGGGGTTGGGGTTAGCTCAAACCTACCGAATATAAAAGTAATTGTCTTCGGGCACCAAAAATGTGCCATGGCTTGTATGACTTCAGGACGAACAGTGATTTGGATCAACGATAGGAGATGACCAATTTTGGCCTTCACGCGCTCCTGGGCAAACTGATCCAATTGGCCCCACCATCTGAAGAGTTCCGCTTTGGGAGCAGGAATGAACTGGATATCGTCTTTCCCCATCGCATATAGACTGGGACTTTGAAAAGCTTATCCTAAATTGCCATGGGCCAATAAAAGACTGAGTAAAAGTAAAGAAATCACCTTACTTTTAAATAAAATGGCAAGCCCAAAGACATACAGATGGGACGTGTGGCTCGATTTCTAACTCAGAAGGCTTGGTGAGATTAAAAGAATATCCGCCCGTCGCAGTCTCGCGTTAGCGATACCCTCCTAACCTCGGCTAAGAAATTCGGGAAAAGAAAGGCAACCTCTACATCGCAGTCTCGCGTTCGAGGTCGTATCTTTCTTAACACCATCCTAAAAATCCTATGGCGGCCCAGTCCGGCGGGCCGGGTTGTGTGTGCCATGTGTAGTGTTAAAACAAGAAAGCATGCACAACAGTTTATAATCACAAGATAATCTATTTTAAACAAAATTAAAACAAATTTCTAAATTACCCCTGCATAAAGAAAAAAATAAAAACAAGTCAAGAAAGAATTTAAACAAGACAAAAATGGCCTAAGTCCTCACAAATGTCCCCAGGCGGAGTCGCCAAGCCGTCGCGACCTCTTTTTTTTTTCTCGGCGCCCGCAATCGGGTACGGGCGCCTAAGGAGGCTAATGGCTCGGCTGAAATTAGTTAAGCCTAGACTCTCCCAAGTCTACCAATTCACGACTTTAATAGTCTGAGTTTTTAACCTGTAAATCAATTTTTAAAATGGAGTCGCCACTAATCGATTTGGGGTGGGTTGATTAGAAACCCAAGTGAAGTATCGGGAGAAATACTTACTCTGCGCAACCAGAGAAATTAGGATCGGGGACTTGATTACACTAGTTAATCACTAATGCCTTTTCGGTACCTAATCTTTGTTTAAACCCTGAGGTTTTTTGGATGTTCGAGGGATTTTCCATTCATTTTTGGGAGGAAAAACATTTTTAGTCATTTCTAATTTTTTGACACAAAAGGATTTTTGGTATTTTTGGAAAAATACAAGTCTTTTGGCTTTTTCTGAATTTTTTTGGCTTTTTTTCATGAATTTTTGGCTTTTTTGGATTTTTGGCATTTTTTGAAAAATATGAAATATTTTTGATTTTTTGATTTTTCGGAAAATAAAATATTTTTTAATATTTTTTAATATTTTTGGAAAATAAATTATTTTTTATTTTTCTCGATTTTTTTGGAAAATAAGACATTTTTTAACATTTTTAAATAAAACATTTATTATTATTATTATTTTTTTTTTTTTTTTGGAAAATAAAATATTTATTATTTATTTAAAATATTATTTAATATTAAAATAATATAAAAACTGACCCGGGTCGGATCCGCGGGTTGGGTCCGACCCGGGCTAGCAATCCGAATGAGGACGGGCCCGCAACGCGGGCCCGACTCAGATTTTTTTTCTTTTTTGAACAAGGCCCAAACCAATTTTGGCCCACTTTCGCTATAATAAAAAAAAAAGGTCCAGGGATTAACCGGCCCACACGCGCAGCCCACATCTGGGGAAACCCTACCCGATCGCTGACCCATGCCCGACCCGCTTTCCGACCCGGCTTCTCTTTCGTAGAACCGGATTTTGGGAGCCCTAGAGCTCAACGATTTGCGGCGCCGAGGTGGGGCTGGGACGGCGGATCGGTGGCGCTACCGAGGACGTCAGCGGTGCGGCATGGTGGCATGACGGCGGCGGGTGGAGATGCAGGGGGAACGGCGGAGGGAGCGCGACCGACCGGACCGGACCCCGCGGTCGTTCGAACGACAAGGACGGGTGGTGAGCGTCGGCTGATACCTGGCTGCAGAGGGGCACGACGCGGCGGCGTTGCTGGTCGGTGTCGGGGCTGTGATGGCTGGCGAGCAGCAACGACCGAACGGTGATGGTGCAAGGGGGAGCGGATGGCGACGACGATGGCCAATCGCTTCGGTGGAGGGCCCTCGACTCCCAGATCTGGCCTTCTCACCCCTAGATCTTCAAATCTGGACCTCAACCGAGTCTTGCGCTCTGATTTTTCTTCTCTCTGCAGGCTCGCTTGCCCGCGGCGGGCCTCAGATCTTCGGCCGCGCGTCTTCGGACCCCCCTGAAGTCTCTCAGTGGGGAACCCGAAGTCTGCGGCCTTAGATCCGACTCCCTCTCTCTCTCCGGCCGCGAGCCCTCAGATCTCGGTTTGCTCGTCTTCGGCCCCCCTTCTGAAGTCTCTCAGCGGGAGGTTTCGAAGATCTGCAGTCCTCGATCTTTGGTCGCTTCCGTGTGTCCCTCGTCGACGGAGGGGCTTCGCTATTTATAGGCGAGGGGGGGCGGTTGGCGGATGTCGAGCCGGCGGTCTTTGGTGTGCCGACCGGCCTTCTTTCGCCGGCCGAACCGGCATCAGTTCCTCTCCCTCCACGAAGGCTCGCTCGCCATCAATGCCGCGTCCCCTCAGCTTGTGTCATCGTCGGTGCCTCCTCTTGCGTCTCGGCCTCGCGCACGTCTGGCTTCCGGCGCGCGTGTTGCAGAGGAAGAAGACAAAGATGAGGGCATGAGGAGGAAGACAAAAGGAAAATGGGCTAGGCTGATTTGCGCGGGCCGGGCCATGAGGGCTTGTGCGCGAGAGAAGAGAGGGGAGGGGCTGGGCCTCCGAATGGCTGCTGTATTCTTTTTTTTTTTTTTTTTTTTTTCTGTTTTTATCTGTTTTTTTGTTGTTTTTGTTATTTGTTTATTTATTATCCGAAATGACAAAATAAAATAAAAACTTAATAAAAGAAAATTAACCTAATTAAAATTGAGGTGTCAACAATACATAGCATTTGTGTGCTAAGTAGCACTAACACCGATATGCAACATGTGACACAATACGACACGATATGTCAACATGTTATATTTCAAAAAAATAGAGAATTTCGGCATATTGTAACATGTTATATATTAAATATATAAAAATTGATAAATTATCATTATTATGATCATCTAATTCAAATTTATAAATAAATAAATAAAAGGAGCCTACAATGAATTTACACTAAAAACATTAATCCACAATTTAGTAATATCATTTATTGTTTCAATTTTACAAATTCAACTCAATTCCATTAATTCATAAAACTTTAAGGAAAAAGCAAACAAGCAATCTAGATTTTGGACTAGTGTGTCAAAATTTGCCGAAGAGAAGTTGGGGTGTGAATTGTGTGTCACGAGAAGTGAATGTAAAAAAACAATAAAGTGTAGATTTTTCTTCTTTTCTTATTTCTCATTTTTATTATTTTATTTTTTCCATATTTACATTTTAACCCTTCATTTATAAATTTTTTGAAAATTGACCCAAGCGTATCGGAATTCCGAACTCACATGTTGGAATTACAGACTCAAGTGTTGGAGAGTGTCGAGAAAGTTCAGAATATGTTAAACTTTTTGATACCTGTTGTCCGCATGTTGGAATTTCAGACTTGAGTGTTGGAGAGCATCAAACATGTGTTGGAGTGTCCAACACGACACGAAAGTTGCCGCAAAATATCGGTACTTCCTAGTCCGTATGAAGTCAATGGACTCTATTGTTTAACGAGCAACTATTGCATCTATGGACCGGCCTGCCGGTGCCCAAACCCTAAAATACTATTGATACTTAATATATTTTTATTGTATCTTAGATTCTTTTAATAAATTTTTATTAGTCCAAATGTGTATTCAAATATTTTAGTGAAGCCAAACCCTAAAAACTAGAAGGGACAAGTTCCCCTATGTGTACTTAGAAAAGTTCTAACTACTACTGGCTTGTCTTCTAAAGTTGAAACTTCGCATCAGCCATAAATAAAATGTCAGTGGCCTAAAGACTTTTCCACTCTGAAGAGGATTGTTCATATTTATAGCCCAAATCTAGAAGCAAGTTGAGTTGCATGATAATGGGGGTGAAGATCTTTGATTGCAGAGCAAATCTTGAGGTTTGGTTAGGAAAATGACGTCGAATTCGAGAGGGTCATCGCTGTACTTATCATTATGGATTCTCGTCAAAGATCAAAGATACGCAAGGAGACTGCATGGGATTTGTTCGATGAATGCCCGTCCTTCTCTTGTAAATTCACAACTTTTACTTTTCGATTGCGAATCAAAAACGTTTGGCAACATCGTGCGACCTGGGTTTATAACTTTATAGGTTCTCCGAAGACTCCTCGACGAGAGCCCCAGATTCTTCTATCAATACAGTAGACTATTCAACCGTTGTCTGAATTATTCATCGTAGAAAAAATAAATTATTCGTGAAAAATCTGCTAACGATCTTGGGTTGAATCGATCAAGGTCACAATTAGGTAACCATCAAGAAGATACACAGGAGATTTTATTCGGGTGTTGCAAGAATGGTCTTACAATTTGAAGTGTCCTAATGGTGGGGGGGAACATCAACAAGATTTTCTCCAAGAAGATCTAGTCCATAAATTCTGATTGGGCAGGTGATGACAAAACCTAAGATTATCCTTAGATCACGTGTTTTCGGACTTCTGTACTAAGGGAGTAACTTGAACAACAATTGATAAAGAAGCTTGCCTTAGGTGACCTTTCATCGAACGCATGCACACGCACATACAAAGGGAACATTAATAAAATTTCTTCAAGAAGATCTATTCACGATTCTAAATTAAGGGATATGTGACAAAAAGACTTTAGATTATCCTTGAATCATGTGTTTTCGGACTTCTGTACTTAGGGATTAACTAGAGCAATAATTATTAAAGACGCTAGCCTTGGACGACCATTCATCAAGCATGCACGCGCATACAGAGAGAGAGAGAGAGAGACGTTTATGACTATTGGAGGCGTGATTGGGATAGATTGTGTAACGATGGATCGGGGTGCACAGTGATGATCCATGTTTTCTTCAAGGACTTGCTCGAGCAATGGGAGACAATTATAGTGCTAAAAGTTTGTAACATACTAGTTATTAATAAGACTCTGCATTCATATGACTCACTATCATTTACTATTATGCACGATAACACATAAAATGTTGAACATAAAGGACAAGACGTAGTCCTCATCGACGAAAACGTTGCCAATCTCGGTGCAATTGATGACGGTGATGGACCTCAAGGACGAGCCCATTTTCGGATTAAAAATTAATCCAAAAATAAAAAATCAAATTAAAAATTTGGGAAATGATACAAAAGTTTTAAAAATTTAGGAAATAATAATTACTTTTAGAAAATTTGATAATCAATAAAAAAAAATTAGATTTTAAAAAATTGTCAAAAAATTTTAAAAATTAAATTAGAAAACCCTTAATTGGATAAGCCTTTAGGGCTTTATAATAGGGTTTCTTTGTTTTGCATTGGCTTGTTTTCATTTTTAAGGACAATATTAGGATACTTGTGTGCTTTCTTTCATGATTATAATTGATTGTGCCTTTTCTTAAAATGGTTGGGACGAATCTTAGATTCTTTTTTGATAGGTTGCTATGGCGTTAATTAACATATGATAAATTTAGCTATTGAAAGAGCTTTAACCTTAGGATTAATATAATCATGTATCTGAGTCTAGAATCTTTGATTACGTAAATAGTAAGACATTCTTCTGTATCTTATTTGGTTTCTAGCCTATTGAGAAGGTTGTTGACAACTTTTTAGTCAAAAATTGCATAAGCTTAATTGATTTAAAATTTGAATGTCTGATTTTGTGCAAGGTATGGGCTTAGGAGAGTTTGCATTTAAATAATGGGCCATAACACTATCCTTCAGAAATACCCCTAAACCTAACTCTCTCTCTCTCTCTCTCTCTCTCTCTCTCTCTCTCTCTCTCTCTCTCTCTCTCTCTCTCTCTCTCTCTCTCTCTCTCTCTCGTGGGGTTGGCTCGCGACATGTACATATTAGTACATACCATGCAACGATCAAGTGATTATGCATTAACTCACAAATATTCAAATTATTCTCACCTAATCTACTAAACATTACATTATTTAATCAAGTGTTTCTTCTATTGCCAAAGTGAGAAAACACTTCTCACACATTCTGTTCACATTCAATCCTAGTCGAAGTGAATACTTAATCATCTTCTAGAGTTAGGGACTTGCCTCGATAGGAAAATGCAGACTCTCAATATTAGATTGGAGAGTTGGTGAGTCGGGAGGCCGACATGAATCAGGTGCTTGAGCATGAAGAGTCTTTGCTAGGGAAGACAAGGAAGTGGGGTGGAGAATTAATTGGGAGAGCATGGCTCAAGCACGACATAGGCAAGATGGAGCGAGAATTTCCCAAAGCAAGTGTGCTATGACACCTAAGGATCGTAAGCTGCATGGACAAGCTTGCCAACACAGTGGACTAGTTCTATGGGTAAGGCAGATTTGCCAAAGGTCTCACTTTGGATGTGGATGAACTCTTGAGTTAATTCTTTCAAGCAAATCTAAGTAATTTTTTGGTTTGTTTGGTAGATAAGGCACTACAATAGAAATTTCTTATGGCCGTGTTAGTTCTAATCTATAGTGACCATTGTTGGCAATAGCTTGCAGACAGCGTTAAAGGTGTGTCACATCCACAACCCTTGGTTGCCATAAGAAGGTCTTGGATAGAACATTGGTTGCATCTTATGGTACTTAGAAATCTCCGAATTAGATTTGTTAGAGAAACATCTCCAAGTGATCTGGATGATGTCCATACTATCTTAGTATAATGTTTACTATGATTATGTAGATGGTGTTACAAACATCACTAGAGATTTTGATATGAGGAGTGCTCTATAACTGTTTAAAGAGCTTTGGCGATATCTAAGGTGAATAAGATATTGGGTGATGAAAATGTATACGAGTTGAAAGGATCTTCTAATAAGGCGAACTTTTAGAAGGACCTTAACTAAGGGTGAACAAGCGGAGAAGGATGGGGATGTTCGTGATGGTTTGGAGGTACAAAGTCAAGTTAATAGTTAGATGGACTTAGTGAGGTGAACAAGCCTAGAACGGATATATAAAACGGTGATAGAATGTTGTTTGCATCTTATTGTGCTTATAAATCTCTGGATCATATCTAGGTTTATTCAGTGTAGTAAAATAGTGTGGGCATCTCAGATTTAGCCTTTGCCATCTCAATTGCATGCAGATTTTGAGTCATGCGAGCCTGCCGCTACATTTGCATTTCATGGGTGCTTAGTTCACCCACTTTTGACATTCACACTTCTTACACTAACCTCTACATTTCTAGACAAAAACCCTTTATTAATCATTTTTCTCTTCTAGTAAACTAACATTTGCCCTTGGATATGTTTTTAAGGAAGGAAAGAGACCAAAGCATTCAAACCCTTGTTTCTTTGGAAGGGTTGCAAAATGTGATTTAGAGCCCATTTGGTATGGCCGTGAGCTATGGCTTAACTGTGTTGTGCTGTAATAATTATGTTACAAAATGCTATAATATACATGTTGGATGATAATCTTGGAAGTATTGTAGCTATTGAGAATATTTTGAAGCTGCAACAACCTTTTTCATCGATGAACTTCTGCAAAAAAGCTACACCTTGTTTTGTTTTGTTTTGTTTTGCTTTTTATGGCATAAAAATGGTTAGTCCACTCAATTTGTTTTGTAGAACATAAACCATATGGAATAGATTTTCCTAGCTTTGGCTGCTTGTTTCATTCAGGAAAATAAGTTAACAACAAAAAGTAACTCATAATTACAACTTAACAATTTCTGTTTAGAAAGACAACCTTCAAATTTGTTAGACCCGGTCTAAGATGCCTTTAAAGGGGTCCAAAAGTAGAGCTCAGAACGAATGGGCTATTGGGCTTTTAATTTGGCCGAAATTGTATGATATTTGGAATCTAAATAAACTTAATGATTAGTTTGGCCCATATTAATGAAAGATCATGGAGGCTGGAGCGAATTGTCCTTTAATTGGAGAGTCACAAATACGAACACTACTTTCGTGTAAAATTAGTTAGATTTGCACGGTGGTGTCGTTGATGACCTACGATCCACCAATTAAAGTGTTGTTTAAAAGAAATATCTTTCAATTAGGGATGGAGGAAAATATGGTCCTTTCATGAAAATTACCTAACTTTTTGGAGGGAAAATCAAGTAAAATAGAATTTTACCGTAGGGTTTGTAATGGGTCCACGCCATCCCTTGCAAATGTAAGATATTGCAAGACTTAGTGAATTGCGTGGTAGGGTTTTGAAAGTATGTTCCTTATCATTCCTTTTATTTAATCTTGATTTCAACACTGTAAGTTCTTATACTCCAACCTTCCTTTCTGATTTTCAATTTGTTCTATAAAAGCCTATCCAATCATATTCCCATGCCCGACCAAGTGTCAACCTCATCTACTACCTCCTTTCTTTGAATAGTTACTCTCTCCTTTCAACGTAATTAAGACAGTCTATAGAAAAAATAGAAACATAAACAATAAGTTGAAGATTTTGTGACTTAGGGTAGGATCTTCATCAACTTTTTCAATGCGTTTCTTCTGAATCACCTAGGCCCCCTTAAGTAGTTATAAACATCTCAAAGTCATGAGGCTTTGTTTTCTTCTAGGTGTGTCATTGAAAGATATGTGAAAAGAGGAGTCACAGTTGAGAGTGCTAATATGAACACCTAGAGGGGGTGAATAGGTATATAAAATAAACCTTGGCAAATATATGCGAAATAAAATAAACTTCGAGTAAAATAAAGGAGTTAGGGAAGAGAATAAGAACACAGAAATTATAGTTGTTCGGTTTAATCCAAGCCTACGTCCACTCTCCCACGCTAACAGCCTTCTTGGTTGGATTCCACTATGCAATCAACAAGAGATTACAACTTCTAGTGCAAACACTTAGTAGTAGATCAAACTATCTCACTAAGTCACTCTTTTGGTATTTCTCTCACGATCACAAACGTTTAAGCTCTCAAGAGACAAGTATATGATCGAAAGTTGTTAGGAAAATCCCTTATGATGTTTTGAAGATGACAAAATAAATCAAAGGCTACTAACATGTTTAATGGTTAAGTAATAGACCATGCAGATGATAGAACATGTAAAGGATATTATCAAAGTCAGAAGACGACCAGAAGACTGAACGGAACACATGTCCAAAGTATATTCTGAAGATTTCCAGACTTCTGTGTCAAAGTCTGAAGACTGCCAGACTCAAGACTCAAAGTCTCGAAGACGCCAGACTTTAGTGTCAAAGTCTGTTCTACATCGAAGTCTGTCAACTCGACTAATTCTAGACTGAACGTGAATGATGAACCAGAAGACAGATTCTATGCGGAAGCTGAACCAGAAGACAGACTCTATGCTGAAGCTGAACTGGATACAGACCTTAAAGCTAAATCTGTTCAGACCCAAATTGTAAAGTCTACAGACTCAGATTGTAAAGTCTATGGCTATCAGACTTTACATCCAGATTCGATGAATCGTAACTCAAGCCCAATCATATAACGGCTAGTGATCTGGTTTGGATTTCACATCAAGATTGATTTGATTGATTCAATCTAATTGATTGACGATTGGATCTTGAAGCCAAGAACTTTCTATATGAAGAAGCTTTACTTATGGAAACCAAGATTTCGTTTGTATGGGTGATCGGAATCAATTTGGGATTTTACCTTTGTCACTCAACGGCTACCAAATCTTCTAGATACGAGCTGTCCAATGGGTATATTGGAAGGCGATTCTCCGGGATACTGTCCAACGGGTAGTTTGGAAGTGGAGGAGTATTTAAGGAGATCATGGACCGATGAGCAAGTAAGAGACGGAGCGTAGAATTTATAATTCCAAAGTCTGAGCGACTTTTGATCATATACTTGTCTCTTGAGAGCTTAAACGTTTGTAATCGTGAGAGAAATACCAAAAGAGTGACTTAGTGAGATAGTGTGATCTACTACTAAGTGTTTGCACTCGAAGTTGTAATCTCTTGTTGATTGCATAGTGGAATCCAGCCAAGAAGGCTGTTAGCGTGGGAGAGTGGACGTAGGCTTGGATTAAGCCGAACCACTATAAATCTTGTGTTCTTATTCTTTTCCCTAACTCCTTTATTTTGTTCATACTAGCACTCTCAAAAGTCACTCAGACTTTGGAATTATAAATTCTACGCTCCATCTCTTACTTGCTCATTGGTCAATGATCTCCTTAAATACTCCTCCACTTCCAAACTACCCGTTGGACAGTATCCCGGAGAATCATCTTCCAATATACCCATTGGACAGCTCTGTATCTAGAAGATTTGGTAGCCGTTGAGTGACAAAGGTAAAATCCCAAATTGATTCCGATCACCCATACAAACAAAATCTTGGTTTCCATAAGTAAAACTTCTTCGTATAGAAAGTTCTTGTCTTTAAGATCCAATCGTCAATCAAATAGATTGAATCAATCAAATCAATCTTGATGTGGAATCCAAACCAGATCACTAGCCGTTATATGATTGGGCTTGAGTTACGTTATGTCGAATCTGGATATAAAGTCTGAGAGCAATAAACTTTACAATCTGAGTTTGAGTGCGATAGACTTTACAATCTGAATCTGAACATATTCTGCTTCTGAACAGATTTAGCTTTAAGGTCTGTACCCAATTCAACTTCAGTATAGAGTTTGTCTTCTGGTTCTTCATTCACGTTCAGTCTGGAATTTGTCAGAATGAGCAGACTTTTGATGTAGAACAGACTTTGACACTAAAGTCCGGCAGTCTTCAGACTTTGAGTCTTGAGTCTAGCAATCTTCAGACTTTGAGTCTTGAGTCTAGCAGTCTTTAGACTTTGACCCAGAAGTCTGGAAATCTTCAAAATATACTTTGGACATATGTTACGTTCAGTCTTCTGGCCGTCTTCTAACTTTGATAATATCATTTACATGTTCTATCATCTGCATGGTCTATTACTCCACCATCAAACATATTAGTAGCCTTTGATTTATTTTGTCATTTTCAAAACATCATAAGGGATTTCTCTAACAATCTCCCCATTTTTGATGATGACAAAACAATCTCTGAATATACAGATTTGTAAACACGCTTTTAAAAATATTAATTTAAATCAAAGGATATCAGAAGATAACAAATAGATTGAGCATAACAATATATAGAAAAATAATCGCAGCTCAATATTATGCCATGGATAATATCAACCAATCAACACATGTGCATATTCATATCTTCTCCCCCTTTTTGTCATAATCAAAAAGCAATAATAATGGAAAAAAGTATCACGTAGAGAATTATAACAAATATCTCGCATGAATCACAATTTCCAAAAATCAGCTTTTATAAAGCAAGTCGAATATTAAAGATATGCAATATATATATATTAGCAAATATCCAAAAAAATCACCGATGCATCATGAAATTCACGTACCCTTTTTGTCATAATAAAATGATAATATCAGTAAGAAATTTGTTAATAACAAAAGGTAATAAAAGATGCACTAACCGGATTTTTTTTTAACAAATTCTGACACATTTACCTTTCATTCCATTCATAATATGATCACGATCAATTCAAAAAAAAATTTCATAATTGATCAAAACTCCCCCTCAATTTGTTGCCTTTTTGAGATGATCACGATTCTTTTTTCTTTTCTTTTGAATTTGCTTTCTCCCCCAATTGTCATAGGAGATATTTTCTAATTGCACCAAAATCTGCGTAGATTTGCAATCATTCTTGCCTTATTGAATTTCCTGCAATCAACTCATTTCCCTTTTTGGTATCCATCAATTTGGATCCTTCCATGACGTTAGAGAAAAATATATAATCACCAAATATTCTTTCTTAATTCATCATAACAGAGTACTCAAAGAAAGAATATTATGCACAATGATATTTTGAAAAATAAATTCTCACTTGGTCATAGTATGATAAAAACGAAGAGAATAAAATTCCTTGAGTGTCTAAAAATATCTTGCATCATAAATTAATATCATGTAAAACAGATGTTTATTTGGCAAAATATGATAAGATCTTAGAGTATAAAATCAAACCAAATAAATTCATTTGTCTCAAAAAATAATCACACGAATTATATCAAATCTCAATTCATGAATAATAAATCACACGATTCTTTCTTCAATAAAACAAATTAGAGAATATGATTATTATAAAGTCCGAATCAATCAATGATATATCGAATTTCAAGCATAATGAGAATTATGTGCCCAAAAACATTCCTTACCAACTTCTTCTTTTCCTTTATTTCCTCGATTTCCTCATCGAATTCTGAGTCTGTGTATAAGTCAGACTCTGATTCTGAGTCTGTGTTTGAGTCAGACTCAGATTCTAGATGTGCCATCAAGCATAAATTTCATTGCTTATCATCTTCTTTTATTGATCTTTTCTGGCCATTCTGCTAGTATTTCCTTCCATCGAATTTCTTTCCATCAAATATGGTGGCCTTGTGTTGCTTTGCCCTTCCATAAGTCCTGGTGCCAATATACTAGCCATAAAGAATCTTTAGCTCAAAAGTAAAACCACTTTTATAAACCGAGCACTTAGCTTTGATACCAATTGAGAGTGCTAGTATGAACACCTAGAGGGGGTGAATAGGTGTATAAAATAAACATTGGCAAATATATGCGGAATAAAATAAACTTCGAGTAAAATAAATGAGTTAGGGAAGAGAATAAGAACACAGAAATTATAGTGGTTCAACTTAATCCAAGCCTACGTCCACTCTCCCACACTAACAGCCTTCTTGGCTGGATTCCACTATGCAATCAACAAGAGATTACAACTTCGAGTGCACACACTTAGTAGTAGATCACACTATCTCACTAAGTCACTATTTTGGTATTTCTCTCATGATCACAAACGTTTAAGCTCTCAAGAGAAAATTCTGCTGAATAGTCATCATAAAACATTTGAAGAGTTGATCTTGTGAATAATGACAGGGAAAATTGTCCAATTTTTTTTTTAAATTATTGCATTATTACTAATTTAGTCCTAAAACTTTTAATTGTGCAAATTGAGTTTTAAACATTTTCACGTTTTGCCAAGTGAATCCATCTAACCAATTTTGATCGAAAATCGCTAATGTAGATGCCAACCGTCTTACGTGACACAAACAACATTGGTGTAAACAAAGTTTTAAAATATTTTAATATTTTATAATATGTAGTTATTATTTATTTTCTTTTTCCTTTTTTCTTTTCTTTTATATTTTTTTCTTCCCTTCTTCCTCTAGTCAATTGCCGTGTCTCAATGACTAGCTATGAGCAAGGGCCAACAAGGTCAATTCTGCTGATCTTTGGTGAAGCTTGCCCTACCCACCACTGGCGAGAGTAAGTCTTGCTTGCTCTTGGTGAGACTTGACCTTGTCATTGCAAGGCAAGGTCAACCTCGTTCAACCACTAGTAAGACCAACCTCACTTAGTGATGGTGAGTCAAGCCTCACTAGGGGTAGGCCAGGCTCGTCGTCATCGAGCTAGTAAGGTCGACCTTGCTAGTGGCCAATGAGGATGAGGATGAGCATTACTAATGACAACTTCGCCATATTTGGTGAGTGTTGGTAAGTTTGAGCCTCACTAGGGACGGCGAGGCTTACCGGCCCTCACCTCTAGCTAGTTGTTGGCCATCATTGTGGCCCGGTGATTGGCTAGAGGAAGAAGGGAAGGAATAAAGAAAATAAAAGATAAAAAAAATTAGAATATTATTGAAATTACCTATGTTAGCTAGCCATGCCACGTACAATGAGCAGTATCCACATTAACAATTTTCAGCTAAAAGACTCATGATGCTCCATCTCAAATTTTAAGAAAATCCCTTGACATTGACACTTCAAATAATGAGATATTAGCAGATAAGTATAAGAAAATTAAGTTATATTTGCAATTTCCATGTTAAACCTACTTGAAGATGCTTGCTTGACACAAGGACCAACTTTGACAATTGTTCTAATATATATCTCTGATCCGACTTGTCTATCCTCATCAATTGCCAATCGCGACTAATATTCCGACTTGTTTGTCCTCGTTCTTTAAGGATGATATTTATTTTGATTTGCATACCTAAGCAACTTCTTTAAATCCTAATTATCCAGTTACTTCCTAATATATGTTGGTCAGTATTTCCTTCAAAAATTGCCAGCTAATATATAAATTATGTCCCCGCAAGAAATTAATGCTAACTGCATTATTTGGGGAAGTTCTTCATTATTTGTTTGTGCACATATTTTGAATGACAAATTGGAGATTGGAACTAGGGGTAATGGGTTCTAGTGTGGATGATTCCTACCTTGAAACTGAGAATCGCCCATTGACTCCTGGACCCACCTATGAATCAAACCACTGGTACGATTCGGTTTCTGGGTTTAAGCCATGAAATTGATTTATATAACATAATAATCACTACAATATCTTGCCATGAAGTAGAGCACTCTAGTCTGAGAGGGATTGAGGACTCATATGAGAGTATGTGGCAATCGTTGTGAGTGATTGAGGTCGTGAGAGTCACGACAAGCGTCCTGAATAGCGAGTGAGGCAATAATTGTGAGAGCAAGGTGAAAAAGAGAGTCGTGAGACTTGAGTGAAGAAACTAGAAACGAGGCAAATGGCAATTAGGATTTTAAACTGTTGGAATTCAAGTTGACGGAAGACGACTTACCTAATTCCGATGCGCAAACAGCAAATAGCCCCAAAACGAACGTTGAATTGCGAATAAATCACCACCAACAACTATCTCACGTTAGTCTGGATGCAATCACGAGGAAAGCACCCGATTTCCACAGCATAAATGCCTACTATTCTTGTAAAGATGAAATGGAATGCCTTGATGGAAAGGGGAGAGAAACTTTGGTACAAATGATCTGTCAACCGCTCCAACGGTTGTGTTCGAGAGGCTTTTATACATCTCCCTTCGTACCCCTCCATTAGTGTATTTCCAACGTAACGTACCAGCTAAGGTACTACATCTCCCACTCGGACATGATGGACTTGATAGCGCTCTATCAAGAATATAAGACATTTAACATTCATCAACTTTACAAAACAATTCATACTGGCAAATAAGCCGTGCGACTAGTGAGTACACTTGCACTTGGGAGCTCAAATTATGCACCTGTTAGGGATGACATAATGGCTACAACCTTGAAAAGAAATAAAAAAAAAATGGATGTCTCACAGTGCCCCAGACATATTTTGTTACATTAGTCCAAAGTATACCTATCCTTTAAAAGCTATACTTGACTATTCTCGAAACACTATGATTTATAATTATATCCGCAACCACAAAGGGAGATATAATTGGTCGACCAGTAAATACATGTGATAGATGTAAAACAACAACAGTCTTCCTTTGCACTCATGTCTCTCTCAATTTCAGAACAACTGCTTTCCTAAACATGTCCCATAGGCCATATCTATTCATGACCGCCTGTAACATGCTAAAGTAGCAATATTGATCTTTCACTTCGAGAACATAGTTAGAAGTAATATATGGCACAAATTGAGGTAAAATACAAATTACCTCAAGAGCTCACACGATAAGTAACACGATAAGTAAATAGGAATAATTTTACTCATCTTCCCTTATTGGTCGTACAATGCACATGTAGTATGAATTACATGCTATAGTGGATTACCCTTTCTATAAGAGCGTATGTCATTTATCAAATATATCCACTATACAGATCTTAGCTTAAACATAGTCACATGCTTCTCACGTACTCATGTTTAACCCGAGTGCTATATCAGCTCGCTTTCTATAGTGCCCAATTAAGTACTCGCATCTGGCATCTTTCAGGCATACATAATTGTGGGACTATCATGTTCGGTCTTATTATAAACAAATCACAGATCTCATCTTAACTCCAATCAAGGTGACATATTTTATGTACCAAACTTGCTCTTTAGCATTTATTTGTACATAACGTCTCATCTTAACATGCTTGAGGCGATTGCTCGTGTGAGTGAGCCAATCATTGCCTGCTGACATACTTTTCAATAATATATGTGTGTTTGTGCTAGTCTCATAGTGGATTTGTACTTATTGACAAAACATCAAATCACTAATAAACAAATAAGTACAATACATCTGTCCACAAATACATAAACCAATGATCCTCTACAATAATAGATATCACATTCTACGCAATTCTAGTGACATCCTATGGGTCAAGAATATGTCTCTAGGAATAGCTTTCGTAAATGGATCAGCAACCATTCTACTGATTGAAATGTATTGCAGGATCACTTCTTTCTGCGCTATAATATCTCTGATAAGGTTATTTTTTATGTCAATGTGCTTTGTCCTTCCATGATACTTGGGATCTTTCACATAGGCAATGGCTGCTTGACTATTGCAATAAACTGTCATCGGTCTTGGAACTTCAGTGACAGTGGCTAAATTCTCCAAGAAACGTTTTAGCTATATTGCTTCTTGCACTATGGCAGAACATGTAATAAATTATGCCCCCATCGTAGACAATGCCGTGTAAGTCTGTTTCTTGCTATTCCAAGAAATCGCACTTCCATTGAGCAAGAACGCATATCTAGAAGTCGATTTATGCTCATCCAAGTCTCCACCCCAATCGGCATTTGAATAACCCAATAGGCATAAATCATTCCCTTGGTAACAAAGTCAATAGTCCATGGTCCCCTTCTAGTATCTAGGATCCTCTTCACTGCTTTCCAGTGTGCTTAACCGGCATTTGATTGATATCGGCTCACCAATCCTACGACATAATATATGTCGAGTCGAGTACACATCATAGCGTACATCAAACTTCTGACCGCACTAGCGTAAGGAACAGTTTCCATCACTTTAATTTCTTCTGGAGTCTTAGGATACATCTCAGTACTTAGGCCTTCACCTTGTATGACAGGGATATCAATGGAATTACAATGCTGCATATTGAAACGCTCAAGAATCTTCATAATATAAGACTCTTGTGATAAAGTAAGGAGTTTCCTTGATCGATCTCTTTCAATCTTAACTCTTAATATATAAGTAGCTTCTCTCATGTCTTTCATCTCAAAATTGGAGGACAACCATTCTTTTATGGTGATAACCAAACCCTTGTCATTTCCAGCCAACAAAATATCGTCCACATAAAATAATAAAATCACAAATTTATCTTTGGACCGCTTGACATATACATAGTGATCTTCCTTGATTATCGTGAAACTTAAAAGTGGTTATGGCTTGATGAAAACGAATATACCACTGTCTAGATGATTACTTAATGCCATATATTGAGCGATGAAGCTTGCAAACTTTATGCTTTTGACCTTTAGCTATGAAACCTATTGGGTTTCATATAGATTTCCTCATCTAATTCTCCATTGAGAAATGCTGTCTTTACATCCATTTGATGTAATTTAAGGTCCAAATGTGCAACGATTGCTAGAATAAGGTGTATTGAGGCAAACCTTACAACTGGTAAAAACGTTTTCTCATAATCTATACCCTCTTATTAAGTATAACTTTTGCTACAAGGCGAGCCTTATACTTTTCAATGGATCCGTCCGTCCTTCGCTTAATCTTAAAGACCCATTTGTTTCCAATGGCCTTACGATTGGGTGGTAGATCAACCAAGTCCTAGATATAGTTTGCCCTCATTGACTCCATCCCATCTTCAAAAGCTTTTCTCCATTCTTCCTTATTAGAGGATAAGAGAGCCTCATGAACAGTCTTAGGCTCGGCATCATCATTTTGAGCAATCATAAATGCTTCCCCTTCAATCTCAAAACGACGACGGGAAATACTTTTACGATTACTTTTACGCAACTGAATTTCTCTTGAATTCAATTCATTAGGGGATGCAACACCACTAGGTCTTGTGTGTTGAGGTAAATCTTCATTTCCCTCTACAACATCAGTGGGTGTATTATCACGATCTTCCATCTCATATAATTGGAAGTTCTTATCAATCTCACATCTACTAGGAAAGTCGTTCTCCAAGAACGTGACATTTCGTGACTCTATTTCGGTCATACTTCCATCAGCTTGTTCACTTATGAACACGTACCCTTTGGAGTGTTCAGAATATTTTATAAAGATACATTTTTTCCCTCTATGACCTAATTTGCCATATTTATTAAAAGAATCATGAACATAAGTTGCACATCCCCATGGACGTAGACTACTCAAGTCTGGTTTCCTACCAGTCCATAATTCATAATGGGTGAAAGTGACCGATTTTGAGGGCACATGGTTAAGTATATAGGTAGCAGTCAATAACGTATCTCCCCAATAGGAGATAGGTAAATTTGCTTGCGCCATCATAGATCTAACAATTTCCAATAGGGTTATATTCATTTTCTCAGTTACCCCATTTTGTTGTGGAGTACTAGGAATAGTCAATTGTCGTACAATTCCCTTTTCATCACAAAGAGCCTTGAATTGCTCCGATAGATACTCACGTCCACGATCGGTTCTCAATGCCTTTATTGTTTTGTTCAACTGATTCTCATCGCTGTATATCGTCTAAAGCAATCTAATGCTTCTGACTTATGGGAGATCAAAAAGACATAACCGAAACGTATAAAGTCATCTATGAAAGTGATGAAATATGAGGCTCCATGCCTCGCTTGGCGACAATGAGACTATGAGATCTCTCTCGAGCACACAACACAGACCAATCATGGTGATCAAGTTATTAATGGCAGCTGCAACACAGAAAGTCAAGAGAGAGAGAGAGAGAGAGACCGTCGGAGGCCGCTCGCCACTACCAGCAACGATGCTCAGGGCGCGGACCTTCCCAAATCCAAATCTGCAATCATAGGTGTGCGAGATCTCTTTTGCCTCCTGGTTCCTAATCTTTTGATTTACTAAATCTGTTCAAGGTCTACATCTGGTTTAATCTGATATTTCTTTAAGGGAAAATTCCAAAAAATGACCCGAAGTGCCATATTTTTTTTTAAATAAAGACCTGAAGTTGACTTTATTTTAAATAAAAACCTGAAATGCCATTACTTTCTCAAATAAGGGCCTAAAGTGAATGTTGTTTCAAATGAGGACCTAAAATAATTATGTTTGTTTCAATTAAGGGCCTAGAGAGGCTATGTCCGTTGTAAATACGGACTTAACTTTCTAACGGTCAAGGGTATTTTCATTATTTTTTATTTTTCTTCCTTTTTTTTTTTTTTTTTGGTTCTTCTTCCTCTTTGTCGATGGCTAACCGACCACTGGCAATGCCCATAAAAGGCTAGGTGAGGCGACCTTCGCCCAAGGGGCCATTCGTGAGGTCGACACTAGCCGACAAGGGCTAGGCGGCAAGGGCTAAGCGACCTTGCCCCTCGCCGATTGCTAGTAAAGGCCAACCAACCGTGGGCAAGGTCCAAGCGAGGATGACCCTTGCCAAATTTGGCAAGGGTGGCCTCGCAGACCCTTACCAGGGGCCGGTGAGGGTCAATCTTGTAGATAGCCCCTGGGCAAGGGTCACCATGTCTAGGCGAGGTCATCCCTCACTTGAGGCCAACGTAGGTGGCCCTCACCGACAAGGGCACCTTCACCGAGCCCTCTATGGGCATCGTCAATGGCTGGCTAGCCACCGACGAAGAGAAAGAAGAACCGGAAAAAAAAAAAAAAAGATAAGAAAAGAAAGAAGAAAAAAGGGGAGGAAGTGTCAAATGACAAAAATACTCTTAACCGGTTGAAAATTTTAGCTTGCTGACGACTGGAGGTCGTGTCTTTATTTGAAATAATCAAAATCACTTCAGGCTCTTATTTGAAACAACTAAATTACTTCAGGTCCTCAACTGAAATAAAATTCATTTTTTGGTCTTTATTTGAGAAAAAAAGGACACTTTGGTTCCCTTTTTGAAATCTTCCCTTTCTTTAATTTGTCCACTTTTCTATTGACAAACAAGTAGAATTTTCAGACACAAGCTGTCTCTTTTGGTTCGACTTATCAATACAGACAAATATACGAGCTCTTCAAGTGAACCCAGGCTCGTAAAGATTCTACTGCATGAAAATTGATAAATATGAGTTGACAAAGTCAATTTGGTCCTAAAATCATTCAGGACTCACGTAAACCCCACCTTAACCCACCAATTTGCCACATATCTATCTAATTCTAGCCTTAAGATCAGACAGAGGGTCGATGAGTGAGAAGTTTTAAGATGTCTGTAACATTGCCATACAACGAAACCTGCATCAAGATGCTTGAGAAAACGCTGATGGCTGCGGAGTTCAATCCAATGAAACATGTACGCCCGATGTAGTGCATCAAATAAGAATAAAGCAGTCATTCAGACTCATAATACTATCGACTTTTGGCAAACATGTACAGCGCTGCTACATAAATAATCCATGCCACTAGTAAACTGTTGAACTCTCGAGAAGCCCTTATTGGATGCAGAAAATTATAGGCTGATTCCCCACACCGCAGTCTACCCACGTGCACAATGAATGTGTTCCAATCAAGTATTTGTAACCGCATGTCTCTGTAAGAGTTTGTCTTTACAGATTGGTCTTAGGCTTGGGACTAACCCGTCTTGTGACTGACCTCATGGTTACGAATTCCTCCGCAGCAGAAGGATGGATTCCCACCTGAAAATGAAATTGAGATGAGCCGCAGGGGTCAAGTCACTACTATAGGAGTTGCCCAACCAAGTTCACTAATATCACAGAGTACCCAGTACACATAAAATCTGCAGACGTCTTCATGCACCTGTATCGACGTGCTTGCTCACCTACTTGTGTTTGTTTGTACATAAAACATCTGCAGACATCTCCATGCACCTGTATCGACGTGCTCGCTCACCTACTTGTGTGTGTTTGTGCATGTTCTCTTAGCATGTGTTTGTAAACCTCTCTCTCTCTCTCTCTCTCTCTCTCATTTGGGTACAAGAGTAGACAATGATGTGGCAAAGTTCAAATTCTAAGTTTCCCTCCCTCCCTCTTGAACGTCCATGCCTGAGCATGTTGTAGTGGGCATTTGGGTACAAGAGTAGACGATGTGGCAGCAAAGTTTGAAATCTAAATTTCCCTCCCTCCCTCCCTCCCTCATTCTCATATGGGCAACTTAAACATCTATGCTCAGCATGTTATAGTGGGCATTTCGGGTACAAGAGTAGACGATAAGGTGGCAAAGTTCGAACTCTAAGGTACACATTGCATTGCAACTAAAGATTTTCCAAAGTAGGTAGAGAGATAATAAATCTTACCGTGCTGTCAAATTGGGCCTTCGTTGCACCACACTTAAGTGCGATGGCAATGCCCTGTAATGAAAGTAGACATCATACAAATGGACAAAAGAAAATCATTACAGGAAGAAGATTTCCTATATAAATCAGTTTGTGTACAAAATAGTTAATGTTCACACATAAATTCCCCAAAATCCCAAAAATATCATCCACAGCAATATGTGTGTGTATCTAGATATAGAAAGGATATAGATATATATGTATGTACTCTTTTTCCTTTTCCATTTTGCAGCAAGATTTCTAAGTACAGTGGCACTACAGAAACTCCAATTTCTTTAATATAATTGAAGGAGAGATTACTCAGTATAGCTTATTTTGACAAATGACTCGGACAACAACCAAATAAATCTTACCCAATTAAGTTGGGTAAGCTATATAAGTGGGCTGGGCTACATGAATCCTTTTATGATATTTCATTTCATTCTGCATCAATCTTGTTCTCCCATTCTGATAAAATTTTCAAATTCCAAAGTGGACAAGGCATGATATTGCATGCACGAAAAACTAGTTTGCATGAAAAACTTGGAAGCAGAAATTTCCCAACAATGTAGCTTTTCGTTATTATTATGAATCAGTAATGGGAATCGCCAAAGGAAAAACAGATTTCCAGAATGTTCAGTTTGTCCATAAGTATTTTCATTTCAACAAGTAAAATGCCGAGAAGTTAAAAGTTCACTGGTATAGAAAATACAGCATGAACATATGAAAATAAAGTATGGAGGTCTCAGCTAATAAAGAACTAAATCAGATGAATACCTGCACAATTTCAGGTGCATCTGGCCCACACATGGAAGCGCCAACAACCTTATCTGTCTCTGCATCAACAAGCAGCTTCATGGCTGTTTTTTCTTGCCGCCTGGAGCCAACAATTCAAGTTAGATACATGTCCGAACACAATAATTGGAAGAAAAAATAAGAAAGCCTCATATATAGTATAATGGTGCAATTATCCATTTTGCAAGAACCAGTCATGTAATTTGTCCAGCTTTTTGAGTTGAACTTTGCACCACCAAATTCACACGTCTTGTGATCTTGAAACATAAAATCAGGTTTTTTCTTTTATTATCAGTGCTTAACATAGTTGAAACTTGAACCTCAGTCAATCTTGCATATGCTATATCTCAATTGACAGTGAACTTCTACCAGAAAAATCTAGAATAAATAGCTAATGTCTGAATAAAGATAGCATAGTAAGGAAGCTACATACAACATAGTCGCTGCAATATTAGCTTCATAAAATGCTTGGTTTTAGTCATAATCCATGCAGTTTATGGTGTTTTATAAAACAACTGCTTTCCTACATTACACGTAGCATCCCACATGATAATCAGGATACACCTTAGACTTGTCTTGTGAACAAGAATTAATGTGTCCTTCCAACTGTCAACCCAACAGGATGCAACATTTTAACAACCAGGTCCATCAGTCTATTCAGAGGTTATGAAGTATTTTCAACAATCAAATCTTATACCAATACGTACCCAGAGACTGTGTTCTTCATTGGGTTGAATGTAGATGTGAAAACCAAAATATCTCCATTAGCTTGCTCTATTGCCTGCTCTTCACTCAGTCCAACCACAGATAGAGGAGGTATGCTGTGTGCAATGAAAGAGGAAAGCAATAAATTTACATAATCTAAAGAGGCGGACTAGTATACTTGTCACTCATTAACAATAAGATATTTTCCTAAGTAGTTATCAGGACGAAAAAAGAAAAAACAGCTGTAATATTACTTACAGAAAGCACTTTCAATTTGCATATGAAGTACAAAGATGAACATCCCTAGGACTATTCTCACAATAAATACCATAGATATCCTGTGGCTGAATTCAATGGATTTTTTATAGGCTAAAAAGGCAGGGAAGGAGCGACCAGTTTTGTTAACCACACTTCGCATTGCCAGAGAGTTCCACACTCAAAACAAAATGTTTGGTTAGAGCCATAGCTACTACTCATATTAAGCAAGTGCATTACCGCCACCCCACCACAATGATAGTGAGAGTAGAGCCAGGATATCCTAAACCATGACACGGTCAAACCTACATGCCAGACACACCAAGGCTTCTTGAGGCCAAGGAGCAATTAGGCTTATTTTGAGCAAGCCCTCACTGCCATCTCATCATAATGGTGGTGGGAGTAGAGCCAGGGATGTCATATATCATGACATGGTTAAACCTACACCACAGACAAACCAAGGCTTCATGATGCCAAGTAGTGACTTGGGGTTTCACACCCGTGACCAAGGGGCCCCAAACCACTTGCGAGGAGTCCCAACACCAGTAGGCCAACAACCAAGGTGGTTACAAATAAGTATCACTATATCAGCAGAACTCCATAGAGGCAAATGTCACTTGGACTGGCAGAATAGTCCTTCAATGAGAAGAGAAGGACATGGACGACTGAAACTAGAATAATGATCAATAACAGGAAAGAGGACAAAGATACAGCTCACAATCTATCAATCATAGTGCCTGACAATTGGACAGAAGGCATTGATCCTGAACCAGTAAGACATGCTTCATCTCTTAATCAAATCTGAATAAGAAATCTATTCCTTTTGAAATTATCCTATAATACTGCCAAACATCAAAAGTTCATCTAACACATTAGCAAAACTATGGATAAAGATGTTAGGTGGTCTCTTTAGATTCCCATAACACCTTAATTGGACATCCTGATCAAATTTGCAGTCTTAGAATCCTTATGAATATTAAATCTGACATGAGAAATTTATTATGCATACACCAAGAAATCATTCTGCAGCCCAAGTTTTGATATGCGGTATTAATTTCATGACACGTATGCGGCAAAAGAATATCCTCCTTTCTTTGGTATTTATAGTAATGTAGAAGGATGATTAGTGCAGAGGTGAAATCTTACAATGATATAAACCAAGGTCTTAAAGGAAACATATGGTGACTTTTGTGCATGACAATAAACAATTAACATCTTTGCCTACTCTGTTGCCCCTTTCTCCTGTTGGGAACAAAAAAGAAGTAACCTCTCTTTTTCATCTTTTTTATCAAATTTAGAGAACTTTAATATGGGTTAAAGTATACATACATGCAACTGAGCTTGCCAAAAATCCCATTTATGTTGTTTTACAACCAGAAAACTTGATGTTTGGCTACAGTTTCTTCATATTATCAGTTGGATGGTCCAAATGAGTAGTGAAGAGGTATTATTTTTAGGTAGCAATTCAATTTAGTAATCGATTCTTTTTCTGCACACGGCGTACAGGTATATCATTGGTACAAATAAAGCGCAGGATTGTTGTTAAGCAATTTTGATGACACCCAACCTTGAGTTCAATCAAGAATACACCTTTAACTCATCTGAGCCAACTTAATATAACTGTTAAGCGTCCTAAATCCTGGGATTTGTAGATTTTTAAGCATCTTATATATATTTTCCACCCTCTAATAGTTTAAGGTTTTAATTAAATGTCTATCCTGTTGCCCGATCCAATTTCTTGGCACCCTTCCGATGACTCATATCTCATGTCAAAAAATAAGTCCCTCATCCTTCTATTTTACATGCCTCAACAACATTGTTCAGCATTCCACATCCCTTAATTATCTAACTTCAATAGGTCTTCAAACACATGTAGTCTCCTTTCATCTAATAGCTTGAAGGTTATGTCTAATGGTAATTTATAACTTATTCTCAATGGATTTATGTTTCACTTTTAACTGCCCGCAATCCTTTACCTTTTTAATCCCTTACTACCATGATTTATCCCCTGAAGAGCCAAGTCTCTGGATATTTGCATCTTTTATCTTTCAATTCTTCTACTACGTCAGAATACCTGTTCAGTTGCATTACTAGTAATAATTCCTCTCATAGTCAATAAATCTAACCGTATCCAACAAAGCCTAAATCATCTCCGTTCTTTTAGGTCTTTTGGCTAGCAATCTACCCAACCCAATATTTAGTCTTACTTCAAAGTCAGTATCTAGAAGGGTGACAGCCACGAAAATCATCATGTTCAGTTTTTTGGAATTAGCTACTGAGTAACTACCACAAATAACTAACACTACTCCAGCAAGAATGCCAAAAAAAAAAGTATGTTGATCTCATTGTTCCAAAAGCAAAGAGGTTATCACCAGAACACCGCGTAAGGTACATTGATGTAGTCTGGTTTGCTAGGCTGCCCACCAAAAACAGATTTCTGGAAAGATTGGAGCAAAAATGAGCACGCGAAAGTGAAAACAGGACTGAATTGTACAAATGAAAAGGAATCTGTAAAAAGGAGCAAATATAAAGCTGGCAAAGATGATGTGGATCCAGTAAAAGGAAGGACAAAAAGTTCTAAAACATACAGCAAAGCACGTTCCCTCCATCAGAGCAACAGGGGTGAGATTCATCCGATTGGTAACATCGCCAACAGCCCATATGCTAGGAACATTAGTGCAGGAGTACTCATCGACCTGGAAGAAGAAAACTAAAGCACATGATTTTTACTGGACAACCAATAAGGTCAAGCTCAAATGTATGATAAGCATGACAGTTAGTCTGTCCGGGATGAGTTTAACTTTCAACTGCTTCGCAAATCTTGCAACCCTTATAGTTTTGACTTTTATTTGACATGGAAGACTTCAAAACTTCAGAAATTACAAATACATGTAGAATCATATACAATACTTCGAGACTAAAACATCTTCCATTTTCAAATGTTGAAGAAAAATTCAAACGTAGAAGTTAGAAGTAGAAGAAAATCCCTACCAAAAGGTTATGTCATACGAGTTGATAGGTCGAGACTGATATGATATTTCACTACCCATTGAGTAGTATCAGTAAATACCAATGTAATTAATCATGCAACCCAAGTCCTCAATCATACAAAAGATTGCACAAAACCAAACAAGAAATGATATATATAGCTGGAATAGCATGGAAAAAGAGAAAAGACATCAAAAGCCTACTTTAAAAAGTAACGGCTCATCTAAGAACATGGATAGATTAAATGAGGAGAATCAATGTGTTCATGCTTATTAAAATATTACCACTAGATATTTATGATATGCCCAGTGTTCATGCTCATCAAAACAAGTTTAACTTGATGGCAAAAGAAAACAGCAGATTTGAAGCATTAAAAGATCTCACAACCTTCACAGCACCCATTGCATCAGTTTCAACGCCCACAGAAGCCAAATTCAACCTCTTCGTATTGGGAATTCGACCTGCAAAAATCAAACAAAGACAACCACCAATTGTTCACCACCATGAACAACTTTCTGGTAGAACTACCAATTCATCTCAGTCATTGTACTTTTTATTTTTCAAACTTGACTTTGATTTCACTTCCAATCAAGTCACTTCTGGCACAAACCAGTTAGTGGTTCTTTGACCAAAATCCAACAAAGTGACCTAATTACAATACAAAAGTGAAATCAAAGATCAAAGTTAAGGGGCTTGATCAATGGCTAACATGAAACTATGACCGAAGTGAGATGTCTACAAAAGTAGTTTACCTTGTATACACCCAATTAGTTAAATTGCATGTAACTAATCAACTGGAGCAAATCTTAACAAATTCCAAAACTGAATTCTTTTGCTGATTCCACTTCCAAGGAAAACCTTGAATCAGTGACCATGTCACCAATCAGTTAAATTGCATGTAATTATTCAACTGGACCACATGTTAACAGTTTTAGAAACTACCAATAACCCTGAATCAGTAACTATGTCACCACTCAAATGCTTGGCAATATCACTTATTCAAAGCATGGAATTCAGGGCTATATTGCAGCAGCTTAGGCTCTTCTGATTAGTCCAAGATGTGGAAACTGCAAAAGTGCATACGCAAGCCATACGCAGGAGACAACTCTATGCTACAGAAGAGAATCGATTTCACATAAATTTTGGGAAACATAGTAAGCATGATGATGCATATACTACATCCATGCAAATCACGTTTGAATAGATCGAAAGGGACTTTTCCTCCTATTTAAAAATTAACCTAAGTATATTGGCCAGTTTCAATTTAGCAATAAGCATTAATATAAAAATGCAGCCATTTAGTGTAATAACCCCAAAATTATTGAGCAGAAACCACACTCCAATGTACAAGTACACTGAATCTTCTCAAACGGGTAATGGAAATACTAAGGACACAGGTCACTATAATTGGCCCATCTAACCACTATATAAGATGGGTAATATCTAACACTTGAAACTAGTTATATGAAAAAAGGAAGAAAAAGTATTGGTTCAGAGTAATTGCCCCCACACAACTAATATAAGAACAATCACATTTAATACTTCAAATGACAGAACCAGATCCCACAAAAATAAAAGAACCTTTGTTACCTATCTAATGAGTTGCTTATCATTGTACTGATGAGAAAAAGTGCTGATAATAGTTTTAGCCCATAAAATAATTGGAATAAGCCCAATTGAACATTAAGTATATCTCTTTACCAAAAAAAAAAAAAACATTAAGTATATCTCTTATATATTAATTACCGGTGGCAAAGAGTACAACATCTGCATGCAACTCTTCCCCATGGTCTGTGATAACTTTTATGCCATCCTCCGTTTTAATCAACTGCAATTGCAAATTCATGTTTAGTGTAATAATTCAGTTAATGAAAGGCGAGACACTAATGACAAAAGGTCTGAAAACTACAGTCAGACAAAAACAAGAGAAATAAGCAATCTACAACTTCATGACCTAACAAGCAGGATGAAGTACCTCTGTCAAGTTTGTCCTTGGATGCAAATTAATTCCCCTGCCTTCAAGGTTTCTTGCAACAACTGCCCTCATTTCGTCATCAAAACCTCTAAA
Organism: Eucalyptus sideroxylon; assembly: GCA_014182405.2. Classification (NCBI taxonomy): domain Eukaryota; kingdom Viridiplantae; phylum Streptophyta; class Magnoliopsida; order Myrtales; family Myrtaceae; genus Eucalyptus; species Eucalyptus sideroxylon. Next base: position 54,125,996 of record CM024555.2, on the reverse strand, counting down.
AATTTGCCAAGTGAGAGTATTAGCATAACACAGTAGCTATCTAACCAAGGATATTGATAATAACTGGCTAAAAACTAAAGATCCTCTTCATCATGTTTAGAAGATGGGGCAGGCACCATAATTAAAATGGCAGTTGGTATTATGAGTTATACATGGTGTCCAAGTAAACAGTACTGCAAATCTGGTTTGCAAAGTGCAATCCTGCATATCCATGACAAATTTAAACAGCAGCACAAAAAAAAAAAGAAAGAAAAGAGAAGGCTACAATTTTTTAAAAGCAAAGTCAGCATTTGAACCTCAGTGGGAGCTCTTTTCTGAAAAACAGATCCACAGTGGCACCCAATCCACGCCATATTGAAGCAAATTCCACTGCAATGTACCTGAATGGTCCAGAGAAAGAACAGTTCCAAACATTTAAAATACTAATAGACTTGAACATCATGTAACAAGAAATTTTGGATATTATGACAGACCCTCCTCCAAGCACCACAGCACGCTTTGGTAACTCCTCCAAGCTCAATGCTTCATCAGAAGTTATACCCAACTCCTAGAAAATCAATACAAGAGAGATGTTCAACGATAATGGTGAAGACAATCATACAGACATACGTATATTCACAGCTTCAGCAACCAAATCAGTCATTTCCAACTTAAAGTACACATGCAGGTTTCATGAAATGCTAAACGAATAAAACCCAGGAATAAATACAAATATATGCTCATACATTCATGATAAATACCAGCTAATACTTGAAATTTATATGAGCACATAACCAAAAATGGCATAGACATCAACAACCACAATTCGTACATGCAAATTCTACTTTTGGTTGTCTAACAAGGTCAGTTTCATTCATTCTGTCCAATCCATGAATAAAATGTAATTATCAGGTGGGTCACCCCAGCTTGGGATTGCTTTCCTATAGCCAATGAGCCTACAGCCTCCTATACACTCCTTGTCAACAGACAAAAAGTTCTAAAAGCCTAAAGTATGCAAATGAATGTGCAAACTCGGGCCAAATACAGTGAATAACTTGATCAGTTTCCACCATCAGACCAACTTCTTCAAGAAAAACAGTTCATTGATTACGTGATTCTTGGAAAGTGCTTCAGAAGACCAGTTGTTTGACATGTGTACTACAAGAAACATCAAGGAAAAACAAAACTCCTACCTGCCCTGGGATATTAGGACGTTGAGCTCTGCCTCCAGTTGCAATAAGTATGTGCTTTGCAGAGTAGCACAACTTCGTCCCATCTAACTGTGTCACCTCAACTTCATTGGGGCCAACTAGCTTTCCTTCTCCTTCGAATAATTTGACACCAGCATTTGCCAACAATCGCTTGTAAATTCCATTTAATCTGGTAATTTCCTCTGTCTGTATATTTCAAAGAAAAAATCCATTTTACAGTGGGCCCTAAAACATACAAAATTCTTCACTTGCATCGCAAATGATCTAGAGAATGGAGAGAGAAGACAAGCAACTGGTAACTAGATCAATCATATTGTCAAATGTATAAAGCTCAAATGAGTGTTAATTGGGCAACACATGATTAATATCAACCCAGCTTTTCTACATGAATATTCAACTTGAATTAAAACCAGGGATAGAGAATAGAAAAGTAAAAAGAGTATTTCAGTGTCATGGTAACAGCCAGAAGAATACCAATATGCACTAATAGTTAATGATATGAAGGTGAACAAAGATAATATAATTGCAATAATTGAGACCCAAAAGGCTTTGCATCAGCATACTTTAGAACATTCCCCTGCCAAAAATCCATGCTTAAAGCAGTCAAATTTTCCAATATCACAGATTAATCTTGCAGAGAGAAAAGCTATTTTCATCTGCCCTTTAAAACCCTAAAACATTTGCACTGCAAAAAAACTTAATTTAAAAGTCAGCAACCTTCTGCTAGTCAAACATGCTCCTGTCAGACTGATTGACATTGAATTAACACCTACCACAAATCTCAACTAAAGCTATCCTAAGGTCTAACTACATAAAGAAACCCTGTGCTTCATGGATTTTACAATTTTATCTTTAAAGGCTTTCCTTCCAACCATGAGCTTCATTGTCAATTTCGGAATTACCCAACTAAAGTGCTCGACAATTTGCCACTATTTGCAGATGCAGAACTGACAAGGTGTCATTGAGGCATTAATGTGGCATGGAATTTTTCAAACCAATAAAACATTAACCATAAAATGTCAAATTAGTGAGAAACAGCACATCAACAAGGGTAAAAAAAAAAACAGTAAAGACACAAGAGTACGGGCTTAAGGTCACCAGTGATTAACATCTACCAAATTGCTCATCGATGCCAAATGACGCATCACTTGTTCAGATACAGGAAACTCAATATAGGTGCTTGAATGTGCTAATTATCAGGTAGATTGAACATTCAAGTTCAGGACAAAGTCCTTAAAGATCAGGAAGAATTGACGACACTCGACAAAGGAGTTTTTGAAATAGTTAAGCCTTCTTATGAAAATCTTTCTATACCAAGTTCTTCACAATAATATTAACACAATACAAATCAATGACAGCCAATGTGATGACTAACAAGGTTCACTGAGACACTAATGTGACACAGACTTCTTCAAGAGATACTACAAAATGGTAAAGGAGATACTACATCAATCAAGCGGATAAAAAAAGGAAAGTGAAGAGTTGTGACTTGAGATATAGTTACTAGCAATTCATGTTTGTTCAACTTCATCAATGTCAGATCCAAATAAACATTCGGGTATGCAATGTATAATTATGTGCTTGTAGGTGAACTTATAATCAGACACGTTTGGAAAATGAATAGATTAAAGTACAGTACAATCTCAAAATTTATGTCTCTGGAACTGAATTTAACACCCCTTAAGATGCACAATTTTCAAAGTATTTAATCCAATTTTTAATATAAGTGTCCCCTATGCCAGTAGTCTCACAAAAATATGAATAAAAGACAAATCAGTGAAATTCACTTGCCCATAATCTCTAGGATCTCTTGCCAATAGATTGATAAAAAAGCTTCAATGTTCATTTCAATTGATAATTTAAGAGAAGACATGAATCGATACCTTCTTGTGCAGAAGCTTTTTCCAGTTAAAGTCAACTTTCTCATTCAATTCCCATCCATAATTCCTTGCATCCTACAGAATCAACCATCAACATTAGTTTGAGATCTTAACAATAAGACTGAAAGTAGATATCTACAATCCCCAAAAACATGCAGTAGTTTGCACAAAATAGGCACCAACTAAGGACCGATAGGATGGAACCATTAAGCATGGGAATAAATAATTACTTTAAGAATGACGCCATAAAAGCCAATGTCCCAATTGAATGCAGTAACTTCCCGGCTTCAGTTCAAGACATGCTAATATCTAAAATTTAATGTCGAATATGAAGTTTTGCAGCTTGAGTTTCATCTCCATCAGATAAACTCAAATTCACTAACTCCTAGAATGGATTAAAGCCAAAAGCTTTTTAAGCATTCCAAAAAGTCAAAGACAACAAATTGGCAACATAATTGTTTGGTTCACGATCTGGATCATAGGATCACTGGGAAACAGATCCAGATTGCGGCAAAAATCGCAAACAGGCAGGATCGCGGTAGGTTCATGGAATTCTGATCCTACCTACGATCCTAACGATTTTTTCCAGGACAGAAAATTCATTGATTCAGCTGAAGGGAATGGAATTTGGGCCTTGCAACTAGCCCAAGAGTACAAGACCCACTCCTCCTTTGGAACATATTACTTGGCTCATTAGCAGAATAGGGCCAACAAATCAAGGCCTGGTCTGAAGTGAAGACTCTATATAGAGTGAAGATTTCTGCCCTTCCTTTTGTCCTTCATGACGTGCTCATCAAGCTTCTGACTTAAACATCATTTTTATCGATTATTTGTCTGAAGCTTTCTTCTCTATTCTTTTTTCTTTTCAAATAGTTGACTCTTCAGAACCTACCAACTTCTCCTTTACATGCTAATCGATGCTGCAAAGCTTTCTTCATTATTTCAGATTTCTATTTATAATTTCTCTGTTTGCTGTGTGGCTCTAATCTACATACATTCTGAAGTTTTTTCCCTGTTTTCTCATGTTAAACTTTCTACACTGATTTTTTTGCTAAATTACATTATCTGTTGTTGCTGTGATCAAGTCTTTGATAAATTTCCTGTTTGGGAGAGGATGATTTTAACAAAGATAAGTATCATGTGATGAAAATATGACAAAACCCAAAGATGAGGAATTTTAAGGATGAGTCAATTTTGTAAATTTTTTCTCCCTTTTTTTTCTGGGTGAATAGAAAGGTACTAGTTGTCATAAGGTGATTTTTTAATATAGCTTGCATTAAATTCATTTGGTGGTTTAAATGACATGTCATGTTTGAGCTATTGCGTATTTCTACATACCTAGCTAACTTCAATGTGGAGATCTGAGAACGCAAAACTCAGAATTTGACCTTACTCGAGCTTAATTCTCCCTTTGCAATGTTAGCAAGCATGTAATTGGGTAAAACAATGTTAAAACTTTGCATTTTAGGTCTCAATCTGTGAATTTCTAGGAACTTACAATCCTCAATCCAATCCTATGGCTTGATCCTCAAAGACCTCCGAAAGATCCTACTTAGGGTCCCAATCCCAACAACCTTGATTGGCAACATATACAACTTCATAAACATTTGCCACAAACCTTCTTTTCATTAATACCAGAGTCTATTACACTTGAAAAAAAATACACTAAGCAAGCTGACGACCTAGTTTTTAACTTTTAACCCGAAAAGAATGTAATGAGCTAGAAAAGTAATCTCCTCTGATGAAGATAAACTCACCTCCAATTCACCCCCAAAAGCTGCCCCATACACCAATATTTTCTTGGGAACACAACCACGAAGCACACAACTGCAAACCAAAAGTTCTCAATAATGTTATTCATCCAGACCAGATGGTCCATATTCAAAGAGGAGACACATAAGATTCTCTTGGAAGCAAACAAACTGAAAGAATAGTCTGATCTATGTCAGTACCCAAAAAAAAAAGTCACATCTGTCAAGCAACCAGATAGTTGATAGCAAAATAGTCCTCATGCCCCTCACCTAATATTTGAAGCAAGAAATCCAACGATGAAGTTGCCATTATGCACAGCAATGAAACACTTGATACTGAGATTACAAAATTCAGAAGGTCCAACCATTGTGCAAGTTCCATAGTACATATTTCTCATCCAATCTAGCACTACAATGAGTCTCAGTACAGCATAAAGGATTCACATCTACGCAGAGCAATTAACTCAATCAGTTGGTCCTTCTAAGAAATAATGCAACATTAGGGAGTGGTTCATCACCTGCCTCAGATATAGGGCACCCAGGGGGTTGAAACCCATACACAAAAAACAGCACAATCATAAGACAAAACTACAATGCCGATTGATGCATCTACTACCACAAAAAATTTTCCCCTATACCAAAATTGCAATATTTTGAACCAGCTTTCAATAATTGCAGAAAAAAGATGACTCCTAATTCAAAGGCTCTTTCACTCTGCTTTTCCAAATCAGCCAAGAAACTGAGAGAACTATATGGTATAACCAACAATAATTGACAATAGTTGAATCCACAGTTTTGATTACTTATAATATGAAAAAAAAAAATTCTGAGCTAAAAGTTAATGATGTGTTTTAATGGATTTAGACCAATTAGTATAAAGCCTCTCAGATATATTCTAACCATAAATCAATCCAGAAAAGATTTAATTATGTGAAAAGAGCAAAATGTCGAGGCAAAAAGTTCTAAGACGCCACTTGAACCAAACTTTGGCAGACTTACGTTCCACCAACTCCTCCAATTACTTCCGAGCTTATTGGATGAAAGGGAAGTTCACAGATTCCAACCTAAAATCACAGAACCAATAAATCATTAGAACCCAGAAAAAACTTAAGGCTCATCAACATCCAAAGGACAAAGTGTGTATGAGGACAAAAAGAAGTTCGACAGTTCATATACAGTCATCTCATCATATACTAAAAGAATCTATTAGTCCTTTACCCAAATGAGAAGCAACTATATGAATGGCTCAAGAGGATGAGCTCCTCATTTTCAGAAGATAACTCCAATGAGTGCCTAATACTACCACTAAAACCAGTTTCAAAGCATTATAGACAGGGACAGACTAGGCTTATAAGAAGGGTGGCAATTGCCCCCACTAAATTTTGTATGATACATAAATGCATCTTATGTTTTTAAATAGTGAATAGTGAAGTTACTATTCCACTTTTTTTTTTACTTCATCTTGCCCCCACATTTAAGGATCAGAGTAGACAATTGTAATGTCTCCACTATATCGTTGCTATTCCAATTAAATTTATTTAAGAAAACTTCACTTTTTTTCTTATCTATTAAATTATTTAACTACAAAAAGCTCAATGTTAGTCATTTAAAAAATTAAATTTATGAACATATAATAACTTATTGAGTTGGCCCACAGGGGAAATTGTTCTGGATCCGTTCCTGATTCCAGCACTAGAATATGCCCAACGAAAACAATAACTCAAGCAAACCAAAAAAACAGAACTAGGAACACTCAAGAATCATCACGAAGGAACACAAGATCCCCGTTAACCAACTCTTCTTTCGTTGGAAATCCAAAGCCCTTACCTTGGCTCCATAATTAGCAGCAAACCGACCAGCACGGACACCCCCGCTGCCCGCACCGATCACGAAGAGATCGAAATCGTAATGCACGTCCGCTTCATCTGGTTTGCCCATCTCCCCATCAATCAGCATCTTCCTCGCCATATTCTCCTATACAATCACAAACTGATCACCGGTCCAAAACCAACAAAAAAGGAAAGGAAAAAAAAAAAAAACCGCGAAAGAAGCGTACGGACTGAAATAGCAAAGCTCGAGCAAGACTTCCAAAGCCTCCGAAAACTGACGATCACGTTAAACTAGCGCGGATCACTCGAAACCACACGCGACAAACCACGTCGTCCCCGCCGAAAACCACGCTGCCAGCAGCAGCAGCAACCGACGAAAACACAAAAAAATGGGCAACCTCAAAAAACCGGAAAAACGGACGAGCGTTGAAGCGACGCGCCCAGCTCCTGCTTTACCGGAAAAGCGAGACGCGACAAATGGAGTCGCGAAGGATTACCTCAGCGAAGCAGCGCGTTGCAGGGGAGGCGTTAGGGTTTTGCGAGCGATCGAGAGAGAGAGAGAGAGAGAGAGAGAGATGGCGAGGAAAAGGCCACGAAGCGTCGCGGAAGAAAATGACCGACTGGCAATGGGGGGGAGGTGGCGTCGATGAACCAGCGAGGACTGGTCGCGAAGGTGGCTTTTATACCGAATCAACGCGAGAGAGAGAGAGAGAGGGGGACAGATTGAATTTTGATTCTACTTTGAAAGGAGGATGGGAGCGCACGACGCCGTTTCGGTCGTTTCTCCATTCTCGTCCTCGCATGGCGGTGTGCGGGAAATTCAGCCCGGAAGCTTTCACATATTTGACATTTAGGTGTCGTGAGCATCTTCTCTCCATCTCTCTTTTCTTTTTGGTGGTGCGTTGACTGTGGTGTAACCAGTCAATGCGACCTAATAATCGTGTGGCAAAAAATTCAAATTGTAGGACCGCCTGCTGGCTGCGTCGTGGGCGACTTACGAGGATTCCGGAATCTTGGATCGGATCGTTGTTAAACTCATTATGATATGAACAATTTTACGGGATTATGTGCGTGCATAATGTAGTGTTGAATCTCGGGTTGGTCGGTTCATGATCGGAACCAAACTGGAGGGCCAGTTTCTAGTTTTTGAAATTGAGAATCGGACCGAAGGTCGTGGAACTAGATTGGACCGGACTATTGACCAATCCCATCCAATTCCCGAGTAGTCAAGTGGAATCGATCAAGTTCTTAAGAGAGAATACCTCAAACTCTAAGACCTAAAGAAAGAGAAATACCGAAAGAGTAAAGTAGGCATGAGCATCACGGGGCAAAAGGGAAGATCAAAAGAGGAGGGAAAGCATGTGTGAAACATTTAAAAAAATAAAAACAATTAATCTGGCTTGGTTTGGAACCAAGAACGGAATGCTCAAACATTCATTCCACCTTTAGCCTAAGTAGTAGCAATACTGACATGCGAGATGTGATATAACATGACACGATATTTCAACACGTCTTTTTAAAAAAAAAATAGAAAATTTCAATACGTTAGATCACGTTATATATTAAATATATATTTTTTATATATTTAAATCAAATTAATTTGATTTAAATACACAAATAAATAAATAATAATAAAAAGAGTCAAGAATGAAGTTACATTAAAAACATTAACCCACTATTGGTTAATATCATTCAATTGTTTCAATTTAACGATTCAACTCCATTCTAATAATTTATAAAACTTGAAAAAGAAGAAAAAAAAAGCAATACACATTTTTAAACTTGTGTATCACAGTGTGTTAGAAGAGAAGAGAGGAAAACAAATTTGAAGGGTTAATTGTGCATTATGGGAATTAAGAGTCAAAAGAGAAAAAAAAAAGACTAAAATTTTCTCTTTTCTCCAATTATTTTTTATTACATATATACATTTTTATCCCTCATTTATTAAATTTTTTTAAAATTGACTTGTGCATATTGGAATCACGTGTCGGAAATTCCGAACTTGCATGTTGGAGAATGTCAAGAGAGTTGACTAGGTATCATACTTTTTTACACGTATTGATCGAGCGTCAAAAAATGTCGAAAAATGTCGAATACATGCCGGGGTGTCCAATCGACACGACACCAAAACTCTTGAAAAATGTCGATTCTTCCTAGCTTTTAGGAAGCAAGAACTGGACCGGTTTGTTCAGTCTAGTCCAAGCGATTCTCGATTTAGTCGATCCTTCTTCCTCACCCTTGATTAAATACTAATACAACTAAGCACGCATTTATTTCAATTTATGAACCGTTGAGAATGCATTGCGTGTTTTCGAACTGTGGAATGTCACTTAAATCCAATTCTAGAACAATCTGTTGCCAATTCTGGAAAATGAAACGGACGACAACGCCATAACCTGAAAGTACTTTTCTTCTTGGCTCTTTAACAATGACAGTTTAGTTTGATTCCTCCCTTAATTTCAAAATGTACTCACCTGACAAATCGTGATCTCTCAATTCGAGTGCTAAAACTCTTTTCGTACAGTGCACATTGGACCGCGCACGCATCTCGCGGGCGCCTTATACCCCTAACAACCAACATCTCTGATTTGTTGTAGAGTTTTGGAAAGATAAAAATTGCATTTCCAAAGGCCTGCCATGGCCTAGGCAGGTTCCAAGATGCGCTAGTTTTGGGCATTAACGTAAATATAATTTTTTCTTTCAACTTTGCCTTCACTCAACTTTCATAATTCTAGAAATGTCTTCACCTCATTCGATGTCATTGGCAAGTATCAGCAAGCCAGTCTAGTGCTACCTGTGAACCCAGACGATGATTGTCTAGGGGCGCATGACTTTAGTGATGCGGTCTAAGGTCACTCAAGGGAGGCTAGCCGACGATTAGATTGCCTAGTAGTTTGAAAATTTTAAAAAAGAAAAATTAACATAAGTCTTTTATGATATATTTTACCGACCACTATTTATGGACTGACCAAAAAAAAAAAAAACTATTTGCATTTTAAAACCTCTTTATCCTAAAATCTTTACATTTTCTTAAAGGTTTTTTCCCAACGTATTTCTAAGCGTAGATATAGTCTAATGTTGAAAATTATTATAAAAAAAATAAAAATAAAAAGAACAAACAAACATAGTGGGCCCCACTTGGCCTTTGCACTTAACTGGCGACCATGCCCTGCATAACATATTACCTAGGTCGAATTATTGGATCGCTCCAAACCCTCGGCATTTAAGACAAGAAAATTGCAAGAATCCTCTCCATAGATGATCCCAAATTTGTGGGTTGCCCAAAACAAAAAAGGTATTTTTCTTCGATTCAAGAAGCGACGAAGACTTTAACCAGAATCTGAGCTTTCTTTCTCCAAAAGTGGGCCCTGTAAACTCTTGAGAGGTAACACAACTCCTATGGAAAGTGACTAACACAAGTGACGCTAATAACAACTCGCACTTAATTAAGTTATGAAACGATTGACTTGATGGTGAAATGCCAATCGTCTTCTACGAGATCCCGAATCCGATTCACACCGAAAAGGAAACTTCAAATGGCTCGTGCTGCATTGTCTAATCTTGACATATCCCATTTGTTACTTTTTCATCTCGGGCAGCTAGCATTTAGGTAGGGTTGCAGCGACGAATTCACCCACACAAGAATATGCAACCGCCGCAAGCCATCACGCGCGGACCGTCTCCTTTCCATTGAAAGACCTCGAGCTGTTCATTGCATAAGAAAAGTGGTCGACGTTTCCCTTGAGGAAGAGGAGGCATAATTCATGCTACCACTCATGGAAGTTCAATGAACGCATGCGATCGGTGACTTTCTTTTAAGGGGCCACGCATGATTTCCGCCTTCAACCAATGCCAGCAATGTCGGACTTCCGGTTTGGCGACTTCCACGAACGAGGAAGGGGTCATCAAATCTTACAGAAAAAATCAGGGAAGCGACCGTACCGCTTTTTCTTTCTTTGTTTATTTGGAGCCCACAACTTTTTCGTTTCTGTAGCTACTTTTGCCCTTTCCCGTGTTTCGGTCCAGATACAGAACGGACAATTGACAAAAGCGGGTTGCAATATCTATGCAAATTCGAATGAAAATGAATGGTCTGAAAAATAACTTTCTAAATATAATCGCCCGTGTCTTCAATCATTTTTGTGCACAATACGGATAATTATTTTTAAAATAATATATTCTACGTCATTTGTTACCCTTAAAAGCTTGGAAACGCAATAAAAGACATGTAGAATCCACAAGTCATATGGACGACCGCAAAGCAAAGCAGCTCTTGCTATGGAGGATTGTGAATTGTTAGAATTGGACTTTCCTTGCTGGAAGAAAAGGTTTTGTCGTCTCTTGTATTTAAGAAATATTCTTATCTAACACAATTTTAAGTTTTCCCGATATCGGTTAGTCGACAAGAGTTTCTATTGTTTATATACATATCAGAAATACTATGATATATATGACGTATAATATTTTTATGTTATGCCTGTGAACTTTTATTTTTAAACTAATTAGTTGCTTTGGCAACTACGCTGAATACCATCTAAGGCAAATAAGCAATGATTGGAAAACAAAACCAAATTCTTCCGAGGCACATATATATTCTGCTTCCAACAATCAACCACAGAAAATGGGAGAAGCTTTTTGCATCCCTGTAAAATCCTGGAATGGCGAGGTTAACAGCATCACATCTGGCCTCCTGCATCTTGTCAAGTAAAACAGACTGAACATCACAGTAGACTATAATTTTCAAGCGTACCGAATAGGGTCAGTTTTTGCCTAAATAAAGATGGAATATACAGTGAATGGCGCTGAGAAGCATTCATAATTCATTCAGCAGTTTCTTCCCTAGAAACCTCCCCCGGCATTTTACTACAGCCAAAAGAGGCATCAAAGGAAGTAGAATGACATTTCTTTACAGATTACGAATAACTCAAGTGTGTAAGTCTTAACATGTACAGTGGAATGAGGAATTACCAAAGCATCCTGCTCTGTGAGCAACTATCCGGACACCTGATCCATTGCTAGAGGGCCATGAAATCATGGGTGACGAGCAAATCCTGTCCATCATGTTGATATGAGGGGCCTCCATAATTGCCTTGGGTAGGGACAATGCCCATTGCATGCCCCAAATTGAGAGCGGTCTCATGTATATTAAAGACCGAAAATGTCCATCAATGGTCCAAGCCTCAGGTGTCTGGAACCAGTAACTGCATGTAGAAAATAGAAATACCGTAGAGAAAGTGTTATCCAAGATTAAGATGACCTCCAAAGAGGTATCGATCCAAATGTTCTCTCATGGGGAAGAAAGGGGTAATAATAAAATAAAGTTCGGGAGTTTCCCAAATCATGCAATAAAGCCTGGGAGTGTCTGAAATCATGCAATTTGAGAAGCTCAGTTTTCACATAAGACAGTACAGTTAGATGCGGCATTTATCACATCTCAAGCATGGTATAATATCCATGCTTCAGTGTAGAACCAGCCAATGCTTAGGAAGCATGAGAATTACCATAAAACCGAGTATTAAAACTTTTCAAGGGTCAGTAACAATTCATGAAATTAACAAAGCCGCAATGCAGCTATTCTACAGAGCCTGGCAGCCTGTTTGGTGGCCTTGAGTGACCTTCCATGTTAAATTAGTGCTTGATAGATATGAATCCTAATAAATGAAGTGTGACTCGCAATACTTCATTCCAGAGCTTTAACTCAAGACTACTTCAAAATCGTAAAGACAATGATACTCAGCCTATTTGTTTTTCTTTTTCTCTTTGTTACTTCTTTTATATTTGTAGAGACCAAAACTTATTTTTCATGCACCGATTCCATAAGTATTTTTGTATGAACCAAAAAAAGCCAAAAGCTAAAACCAAATGGAAGAATGGAATGAGCCCCAGTCATGAGTTTTATCATCAGCAGCAGCAGCGATCTAATCTTGCACTATGCATTATAAAGAGATAAGCCAGTCATATTCCACATTTCCATCAGAAGAAGCCACTGGAAGTTTTACATGCAAAACAAATTAAAGCAGGTGTTTCTGACAACTACTTCTGCTCACAGAGACTAGACAAAAATCATTGCTGAGACAACTCTAAGCAACAAACATCCGCACAAACAGGATTAGCTAAAGGTTTAGTGCAAGAAAGAATAACAAAAGGAGAATCTTCACTGCCTATTCTGACTTTTTGGCAATGAAAATGGAAATAATCATGTAACAAATGGCAAGCATAGAAACTAATTATCTGTCAACAATGAAAATGCTCTGAAACTTACCCGTATCCTTCTTCTGACCACCCAGCAACAAAAATGCCTTTAGCAGTGGTAAATGCCTGTTCTTCCATCCCAGCAAGTATCATATTTGCTGCCACTCCATAAGTCACCCCTGTCCATATTTCACGTGATTGCATGCAGGTCTCATCAACCTTCCCATTAGGATGCATTCCATTTACAGCACCCATCCTGCCACCCCTTACTTTCATTACATTGAAATCATAGATCTTCTGAAGGGAACTTCTTATTTTACCATCATCAAAAAGAGGAGGCAAGCCGGATGATGCAGTATACCATTGCCCTGCAAGCTGATCTGCTTGTATAGACTTACTGTTACTGCTTGCACCACTGTCATAGTTAAAATAAGAACCATTCCACAATTTCGCTTCAAATACTGGCTTTGCCTTCAAAAAAGTGGCTTTGCACCATTCAGCAAAGTCTTTGTCACCTATCTGAACGGCCATTGCAGCTGCAGCTTGAAGTGCAGCAAGCCACAAGCATCCACAGTAGGCACTGATGCCATGGACTGTCCAAGTATCATATGTTTGGTCTGGAAATCCATCATTTTCTATAAGACCATCATTGTCCCTATCAAATTGTACCATATACTCCATGGCAGCACGAACTGATGGCCAAACATCAACTCCAAAAGCCAAATCACCAGTGGCAGAAAAATCTCTATACACCTGCAGCACAAACTTTGGATTCAAATCCTTCCACTTACTCGTATCATGAATGTTATATGCATTCATTTCATTCCATGGGTCATGTGTTCCCAGATCATGAGGCACAGCTCCTCTAACCTTACGAATTCCCCAATGTCCTTCTGCGAGAAATCTTACTTTCCTTCCGTCTTCAGATAGAACAGCTTTTGCAAAATCACGCTGAATACTGAGTTCGATTTTGGGAAAAAGCTCAAGAAGTGCAAAAGATGCATAAAAGTGAACATCATACGTGCACCACATAATATATTCCACTCCTTCCAAATACAAGAACCTGCCAACATCATCTTCCTCGTTTTGCGGGTCTAAAAATGATGACGAATGAAAAAAATCCATAGGATCTCCATCCTCAGTGCTCGCCGACTCGTCTTTGCAGGGTAAACCAGCAAGTACTGCTCTATCACTTTGATTTGATCCAAATGTAGCAAAATGCTCTACTCGCTCTGTGTAATCCACTTTTCTTCCTTTAACTCTCATATTTTTCTCCTCTAGCTTTCTCGTTGTACGCGGAAGATTTACCGTGTGTTCATCAGGCGACTGAGAGTCTGCATGCAGAATAAATCCATTCATATACTTCTGACAAAGACACAAATGCCAATTAAAAAGAACGAAAAAGTTCAGGGTGATGGATCCCTTTAAGGAGATAGATATATAGTATGAAGACATGGTTTACTACCTATCCAAACAGTTCCACCAGCAACTAAAAAATAGAGCTCATTGAACAGTGTGAACTTGTACCTGCAAAGGTCCAAAAGAATATGAGATCAAAGAGGAAACATAGTAGAATAGAACATACATATATATAGAAAAATCTAAACTACTAAAACCTTGAATCTGCATCAAACCTACATCTGTCATGGGTAGGATCGAGTCAAAATATAATACTGCAGAAAACTTAAAATTGAGATTCTGACAACAAATATTTTTCATCTTAATGAAACAACTGCTCTAGAGCTGGAGAACAAACAATACTAGCAACAAGCTTCTCAAAACCACATTTGCTCTAGCCATTTAAATTAAAAGTAGGTCATTATGAATTTCCATATTTTGTTAGGCAAATTCATTTATAAATAAGACAAGTTCGGGGCCCGTGCCCAATAATCTCTAAATTCCAGAGCTTCAAACAACCCATACTTATGCTCTGGAAGGTACTCAAGCCAGCCAAAATAAGGTCATACAGGAACATCTCCCCCCCCCCCCAAAAAAAAAAAAAAAAAAAAAAGACAAGCATAAATATTACAGTGAACAGAATGAAAATTACCACTCTGGAAGCCTTTCATCATGGAGGATAGGATTTTGCCATTTTTCAATTTCCTCTTCCCATTGCTTGTAATCTAACAAAAGATAACATGATGTCAGGTATGGTTTTGGACCAGTTACGCTATCATGATCCGGAAAGGGAAATGTAACGTAACTCCCACACCATTGAAACAGTTTCTGTAAAGGTCCTACTGGATGAATTCAATCCAATAGAACACAAATAAACTAAGGGGAGTATCATGAGAAAATTAAGAAATTAAAAGGAATTGAGGACTATACAGTGAAATGGAGCTTACTTTTCAATGCATCATGAACTAATTGATGAGCTGCTCTTTCAGAAGTGCCATAATATTTGGTGTACCTCCTGCAAGTGAAAAGAACCTCAAATCAGAAAACATGATTCTTTATTATCAGCACGTAGGCAGGCCAAAGAATAAATGAATTTTCGAATAGTTGATCTCCAGCAAAGCATTCTGAGACCATGTTCGAGTTAATTCAAATAAAATCCATGATGCCTAACATGATGCAATTTAAAAAGCTGATTTTTCATTCTCCTGGCAGCAAGAGAACATAAATATGGTTGAAAAGTTGTATCTCAGCTGCACAAGATATACATAGAAGCGTGCATTGTAATATAACAGACTATGGGCACAAACAGACCCCACAAGTATATCTTTGCAGGTATCTCAAGAAAGGTTGCACAGGAACAAGGTTACCTATAGTACAAGCTTCCCTTGAGAAATTTCACTTGTGGAGAGGACCATGCAACAGCAAATGCAACAGTGCATTTCCCATGTGGTTCCACCCATGCAGAAGCTGAAACTGCAGCGCAGAGTGTTTCTCCTACCGAGGAAGGCATAGTAGGCCCACTACTGAAATTCCCCTGATCAAACTGACCATCCTAGGTTGTGGAAAATAATTAATGAAGTCATGAGAGTGCCTGATATCGTTCAATGGAATCTTCAAATTTGACATATAGCTAGACTGTGTGATAGCATAGTCAAACTAAGTTATTTTTCCTCAAGATTAGATTCGTATGCTGGAGAGAAACAAAGCTTGACCATCCTACAGATTTTGGGAAAAAAAAATTACCCGAACCATAGTCCTCCACATGTCCTTTGCTGTAATGCAGCTCCCTTGAGAAAGCCCAAAAGAAGGCAAGACGGTGACATTTACGTTCTGAGTTTCACAAGCAGCTATTGCAAAAGTAACAGGAGGATTCCCTTTTGCTGTCCTGCAGCCGCGCAGTATCTCTCATTAACACTTGAATTTGCTGTTACTGACTTGGGAAGAAAACCGAAAACAAACATGCTTGCGGCTGGCACCCAAATTTCATCATTGCACATTTCAAAGGATCATATACACATTGCCAATCTAGGGATGAGATGAGCTATGAAGAGTAAAATGAATGCTTCTTGAATTGTGGATCTGGCTGACAAAGACAAGTACAATCACTGACACATGTATCCTAACTACAATCAGACCAATAGCGAGGCATATATGACTAACACATGAAATCTACAATATAGATTTGCATATTTGAAAATGGTACAAAGTATAGGCAACATAAAACACATAGTATCTAGGTGACACGAAACAAAACTAACTGGTGTCACAGAAGATTAGATTTAACCTAACAAAGAAAAAATATATCTTGCTGTGTGAAAACATAAAAAGTCAGCGAAAATGTCTTAAATGCAGCAAGATTCATAAGGATCCCAAATTGTGATATTTTCCTAGTTGTAACGAGCTTCTGGTCATTTTCAGACAGTAGCCTTTGCTCATTTCCTTTCAAGTTATTTTCAGGAAGCATATTTAATTTCTTTCAATGCACTGATGACTTGTGCTTTTCTGCGCTCCCAACTTTCAAGAATTCTTGCCATGATCTGTGTGTGTGTGTGTGTGTGTGTGTGTGTGAGAGAGAGAGAGAGAGAGAGAGAGAGAGAGAGGATAGGGGCAGAGAGAAAAAGTCCAAAATCCCAAGCTGTCCCATGTAATTTAGCCAAATTAAGCTCTTCAACATTCTGTGCATATGATTTTTAAAGATTTCTATTGTTTTCTTTTCATCAGAAGCCAATGGCATGAAATCGCTAGAGAGGGCTAAATTTTCAGTCAGCTGCATATTTAACAATGGAACAAAACGCACGGAGCTGAGAACTGGAAAAGTTAAATCTTGGGTCAGAAGAGCTAAGTTTTGTGTGAAAAAGGGATTTGGTCTGTTTGCTATATCAGCATGATACAAAAGGATTTGAAATGTTTAATGATTTGCTTATTACATGAGTTAGTGCAGGGATTTGAAAATAAACAGTCAAACTTTTTTTGTCATAGATATTAGAGAGCTGGAAATGAAGATAAGGCAAAACCCTAAGAAATAGAACCTCAAGCTGCAAAATGGATGAGAAGAAGCTTTAAATTATAAGGTTCTGCAAATTAAACAAGCTAATACTAAGATTCAAAAATTAAGAGTTAAATTTGTTGGCCTCTCCTTAACAAATGAGCCAAACGAGCAAAGAAAGAACTCAGGGGCTAAAGAGTTGATGCACATGTGAATTAAAAGCACGGCATGGGTTCAATTCTCCACACCACCAAATGCAGACAACCCAGATTTGAGCCACTATGGCTTTCTCTTGCATTTTACTTGGTCAATGGTAGCTGTGTATTTTGTGAGTCCTTAGAAGCATTGATTAAAGAGAAGCAATGTCACTAATAGTCACAATGTTACTAATGGTCAAAGTGTAGGCATTTCCTCAGAGGGGTAGCATATTGACATACTTCACACTGAATCCTCTGGATCCATGTATTGCAAACTTCGTTCAAATATTAAGCAAGTAACTTTTTACAGAATGGACTTTAAATTTTTTCCCTTTTTAACCAATTTATATTTTTCTTTTTGGGGTTTGACTGTGGGCATATGCTTGGTTGGAGCAAGGAACGCAAAGAGGGAAGGAATGATGGATGATTCACCTCGAGACCTCAAGTTTGACCTCTCAAAGACAACAAATGAACAAGAGAAATCTGCAAACCAACCGTCACATAAAGCTACAGGGTTTGATCACTTGCTTGTGATGCAGTAGTACTCCAGAGACTCCATCTTCACCGCTATCATGTGAAAAGATCAAAGGAAAAGGTCAGACAGATTTCAGAATTTACAGGTAAAAAACTGAAAGACATATGCCACGTTCACTCACATGAATGGTTCATTTACATGGTCTCCTGACAAGTGTGAGATGCCACCAACTGAATTCTGCATAAGCAAATAATCATGATCTAACTGAATTTCTGAATACTCACTATGTATATGGTAAATTGATGGAGACAGAAGAAAATGATCATACCGCCCATGTAAAGAGAAGACTCACTTTTGCTCTTTCCCTCCCAGTGTTCACCAACTACAAACAGATGAAAATAATAGATGATAGAATGAAATCAAATATTGGAAGCGACATTTAAATAGCTCAAACAGTTGCAGAACCAGTGTGCACTAAAACCATGAATAATCATATCTTAAATCTTCCCATGAATAGCAATTATTCCTTACAGCCGTCAAAACCAAATCTCTTTCTAACCAATGAAAGTTGCGACTGAGAATCAAGTTCACTTAAAAATATGTTTGCAGAACCACCAATTCTAAAGATAAGTTTATTCCACTGACACAGGTTAGAGAACCAATTACAACCTAATGAATCTAAAATTGCATGGTGAGGGATGTTCCAAAATTAGTAGAAAAACTCCCAAAATAGGATTGTATGAATAATTTACAACAACTTCAACATAATAAGACAGGGTAGACTGAAAGTGTAAGTGAACCAAATAATTCTCTGCTCAACCAAAAAGAGAAAATGAAAAGAACTCCCTCGTGGAAGTTACACCAGTATTTGCAGTATAACGAAGAACTCATAATTCAGAGATAGCAGTATGGGTAACAGCTTTTGAGGGTTCAAATGAAGAGATCCTACAAATTGGTGATCCTCTGGAAGCAACCTAAACACTTTAGATGAAATGAGAACAAAAAAATCCTACAAATTTGTGATCCTCTGGAAGAAACCTAAACACTTCCTACAGATGAAATGAGAATCAATTGAACAGTAAGTCACGAAAAATATATGGGAAGTGTCTTGCATCCCTCTAGCAACACATTTCAACAAAAATCAAAATCAACGTCATTTTAGAGGGGGCTACAAACCTAGGAACTGCTATAAAGAAGCTATTCCTAAAATGCACACCAATCTAGTCCACTCAAGCAATTGATAATCTCAACCTTGATGCTTAAGGAGAGTATATATACAGGATGTCTTCTCTGGAAGAATTATCCCGCATCGCTTGCCTATGAAGTTTGTTTGGCCCTTCTGTTTTTGTGTCATCCCCTACCTTATAGCTTAAGCTTTTGAATTGGACTTAATGATACCAGACCCAAGTTCAACCCCAAGTTTTGCAGCTACCCCTTTGTCAATTTCATGTGTTGTTCTCAATCTAGTTTACACATGCGAAGAGCTCTTAAAATATTTTCTATCCCTTGTCTATGAAGTTTCAATATATAGATAGTCTCCCTGCACCCAATTGCTTAAGCTTGTTAGTTGGATATGTCATCAAGAGTCATTCTTCACACCTGTATCAAATATATTATTTCGCATATGGTTATTGTTTGTCCTGTAACCCCTTCGTCAATTTCACATGCTGTGCTTAGTCAGATTTGCATGCGAGAAGAGGTGTTAAAGGATTATCCCACATCACTCGTCTATGAAGTTTGACTGGGCCTTGTATGTG
Source organism: Eucalyptus sideroxylon (assembly GCA_014182405.2). Lineage (NCBI taxonomy): Eukaryota > Viridiplantae > Streptophyta > Magnoliopsida > Myrtales > Myrtaceae > Eucalyptus > Eucalyptus sideroxylon. Next base: position 54,106,341 of record CM024555.2, on the reverse strand, counting down.
TGTAGTTGTTCTCTGCCCAATTGTTAAAGCTGTAGCCTGTCAGATCGAATATCCTAAAAACTACATTGTTAGAAAATTCAATGTGTGATGATAATGAGTTTGCAAGAGAAATACCGTGTAAACAAAAACTGCTGTAGGGAGACTGCTATCTTTGTAATTATGTGGTATAAAAGGTGATATCTGACGACAAGACACCTTCAGATCTGGATCCGGTTCGCCTGACAATTCATTGTTGTTAGCGTAGCAAGTCACAGACATTCGAGTGAAGATTCTAAGACTTAAGTACCATCATAAATTGTCCACGCCCTTGGAAATAAAGCATGATATGTCGAATTCTGGCCACTAAGGTTCCAACCCCAAGATGATATTCCATAATCGTCTTGTTTCCTGCAAGATCGAAAACACAAGTAAAAATAACATTTGAGAACCTCCGAAAAGGATTCCAGACATGGAAGCATCAAAAAGCTATACCATAATTTTCATCAATGACATCTTAAGTCCATGAATGTTCAAATTTCCAAAAAGATCCAAAACATAGGAAATCAACAGATCTTTGGGCTTCTTCCTTAAAATCTGCCAAGATAAATTTTAGTTCTGTAGTGAATATGGAGCTACTCCTACATCATTCATCCTGTTTGCAGAATGATTGAATCCACAATTGAACATATATAATAATAACATGATTTGGTTTTCCATTTGCAAGGATAGAAAGTTTTTTCCCCCCTATTTTTCGCTAATACACAACAATAGAAAAAAGATAAAGAAGCTCATTTATAAAGCCCAGACACCAATTCCAAAGGCCTAGGCAACCTTTAGGACTGCAGGAGTGTGGTTATGAGGGAACAACTCTCCTTGCAATTTGCAAAAGTGGGAAATGGAAAAAGAAAAAGAAAACGAAGAAACTAATAGACAACTATGATAGATCTTTTAAGGAAACCTTCCCTAGGCCCATTATGCACTGGTTCTTGACAAGTGGTTAACCAGCGACCGCCGCTAGTCACAGCTGGTCACAGACCGAGAAGAGGGGTGGGGGGGGTGGTGGAGCGCGGTTGGTGAGCATCATCGACAAATAATGATGATGGCCAACGACATCCATTAATAGTACTAACATCTCTCATTATGACAGCTCCTTTCTCCCTCTTCAATTTCTCTCTCATTGATCAACTATTATATATTCCCCCGCCATCCCTTCTCTTTTCCCTTGTCTTTCCCCTTTCCCCTTTTATCCTATTCTTCCCAGGATTGTCCAGCCAATCGCTGTATTATTTTCTATATGGATTTATAACTCCAATAACTGTTGGTCAACCAGCGTCAAATAAGATTCAACTATTAAATCCACTTTGATATGAATCCATAAATGGTAACCAAATACTACAGACAACTTATGCTCATAAGTCCTCAAAGATACTACTTCTTTGTCTCCCTTACTGTCAATGATATGAAGATCGTTAACAAGATGAAGTAACCATAAACCGATGCTGTCTACAACATGCCTCACTGTGCATTTCAGCTGAACTACAAAAGAAAAGTATGATTTCCAGCACAAATACAATTAGAAGGTAATCTAAGGTCTTACCCTAATCCTTCATGTTGGCCTGGAGCCAAAACTGATGCATATTTTTTGTTTCCCCCGTCACGAGATATAAAAATCTGTACAATCAAATAATCATCAGAATGCCAGAAAAATTCAATTCGCAAGTTCTACACAAATGAAACTCATTCAATCAAACTTCACCATATTCCTAGAAGTATCATTTAAAGATAAGTCCAGATGTCAACAATCTGATCATTAGAAGAACAGTATAAACAGGGTAAATTTGCTACTGTCAAGTAATAAAACAAAATCCTGTAGCAATTACACCATAACTTTGAGGGAAGAACTTTACAGAGAATTGATTAGCCATGACAGGTGAGGCTTCGCGTATACCGGGAATAATTTGCCATTGCCTGAACTCCCCTCTGAATCCTCTCGATATACTGCCGCTTCTGTGGCATTTACATGATTTTACTCCATTTTGCATGAAAAGGTGCATCATATCATTAATCTTTAGGTGGGACAGGTGCATTGACCCAAACTTACCCCATCCCTCCAAGCGGAACACCTTGAGATGCTGAAGGTTTGCAACTTTCTCGAGTAAAAGGATCAATAGGTGCTTTCTACACATAGAGCAGAAGTATACTGAGTAAGCTGCAGAAGCTTTTGATGTTACAAGTATCCAGAAATTTTTTAATTTTCCTTCATATGAACTCTGAAGGTGTAGGCAGCCAGTAGCACACTAAGGAGGGGAGGGAGGGGAAGAGAGAGAGAGAGAGAGAGAGAGAGAGAGATACCCTCCCATAAGCTGCTTCCTCCCTGATGTAAGACCATAGGCGAATACCTAGTCGAACCTAGAAATTTGAAACTTTAAATCATAAGAACGAGAATATTGACCAAAAGAATTAAAAACAAAAGGAATTGTCGAGGGTGTGCATGGCCTTCCGTTAAAGTTTACTTGAAGGTACACATGAACACCACAAAAGTCATACCATTTTTATTGCCTCCCGAAATGTTACACTGAATTCCTTAAGAATATTTGCATGACTGTCCAGTCTTCTTCTCCATGCGTGTTCGGGTGGCGCAGCACTATCAAAATCAAACTGCATAAAGGTCGGGGTAATCAGTCTAAGATGAACATTGTCAAACCAACGATCTACTTTGACAGGGACACCAACTCAAAACTACAAACATTTTAAAACACCATAGGTCATGATTATCTTAAAGATTATAATGCCCCCTAAACAACGTCGTCTCTAGCCAGTTATTTTAGCAATGTTATATTTTGAAGGAATAAGCCACTGAATGACAACTTCATTAGCAACAATAGCTGGTGATGAGACAGCAAGAATTGAGTATATAACGACGACAGCAAAAGGAATTCAGCTCAAATAGAGGAAAAACAACAAAAATTCCTCAGACCCAGCTCAGCAATCAATAGCAGACCCCAATTTAATGAGAGAATCAAACACTGCAAGATCAAGTGAGAAACCCACCAGCTGCAAAGTAGCCCTGCTGATATATTCTTCAGGTGGCCATGAATGCTTCCTCCGCTGGAATAAATTGCTACCCACCATGTTGACTAACCTACCTTACTTCTATGGCGGCCTCACACAGACAATGAAAGTAAGACTAACCACTGAACACTCGTCTCCGTGACACACCCTCGAATCAATGAAGCTGCGGAAGAGCCCAGAGCCTCCAATCTCGTCATATACAACATCTTCCGCACCTAAGCTAGTGTGCAGCGAAAGCGAAGCGACCAGAAACGTCCACTCCACATGAATTATACTAAAAGAAGAAAAAAGACAAAACCCACCACGCACACGCACAGAAATCGGGGCCTCGAAGATCTTGAACCGCAATCAACTCCCACATGTGCCCCTCACTTCAAGCCACTATCCTGGAAACGAAATCAAGAATTTGGGATTGAGCGAACCAAGAAGTAAAGACAGCGATGCTGATCGCGTTCTGGAACTCGGAATTTGGAATCAAAGAGGCTTCATGGAGGTGCCACGGTGGATTCGCCAGCAGAGGATCGATCGCCCGTCAGCACCTGAAAAGCGGTTCGGTCTCTCTCCCTCCCCCTCCCTCCCTCCCTCTCCCTGTCTGCGTGAGACAGATGTTACGCAAAATCGTTGCCAGGTGGCCAAGGGACTTGAGTGGAAAACAAAGAAAATAGAAAGAATATTCCGCTTGAGAAAACTGAGAATTACGATTTTTTTATAAGATGGCAAATGAACGATCAAGGTGGAATTGCAAATATGGCCAATGTAGAATTATCATATTCAATCATGATCCACGTACTTCAATTTGTGATAGATTGACTTCAAGATTTTATAAATAATGCAAAATGTTGATAAAACGTAGGAGTGGCTCTCCCCTAAATAATCACCGGTTAAGTATATATCATTGAATAATTGTGTTGGCCCATATGAATCGAATTAGGTTACAACTTTAGCATTAGGTAATTTAGTTTTCAGTATTAACCTTGATGCCACGTTTGATCTTGGGATGCTTAATTGGTTGTTTTTTTACGTACATTTAGATGTTTGGTCCACTGGAATCGAATTTGATCACAACTTAGGCTTTGGTTAGTTTATTTTTCCATTTTTAACATCCATGCCACATGTTGACTTGGGATGCTTAGTCGACGTTCTATCTACATTTGAGTGTTTGAGCCAGGTGAATCCAATTAAATTACCATAACTTTAGGCGTAAGTAATTTATTTTCATTATTAACATCAATGCCACATGTTCATCTTGAATGCTAAATCGATGCTTTTTCTGTTTACTTCTAGACAAAATTACGAAATTAATCCTAAAATATGATTGGAAATTAGTCTATGTTACCATAATTGAATAGGGACAGCAGTACAAATGCTGCTTTTGCAATTTCCCCTCGCTTGTGTTGTTCGTTCATTCCATATTAGCGTCGCACTGCACTTTCCATCGTTATATGGGTAGCAAGATAATAAATGTTTTGAAATGGTAACTAGAGGTTACTTTAGGGATTAAATTTGTCACATATAGAGATTCTGCCCTTGTTCCGTTGGGTTAAAAAAGAGTGAATATTGACAATAATACGAGGATTGATTTGTGTAATTATGCCTTAAAAAAACGTTGGCTTCTGAATTTAAATTCTGATTGCCAATAATGGGCCTAATACCCTAAAAAATCATCAACTTTAACTCCAGTCTCAATTTTAGCTTGAATATTTTTCGTCACATAAAATATCCTCGACTTTTGATTCAGTCCCAATTTTATCCTAATTTATTTTTTTGTCTTATGAAAAACCAACTTTAGATCTGGTTCTAATTCTACCATAAACTTTTTTTGTCTAAAAAAAAATCTAGCTTTAAGTCCTATCCTCATTCTATCATAAACTTTTTTTTTTTGTCTCATATGAAAGAAACTTTAGGTCTAGTCCTAATTCTACCACAAACTTTTTTTTCTCATAAAATACTATCAACTTTTACTTGAGTCTTAGGTTGCGTTTAGTTCATCTTTCCTATGAGGCTTTTGGCCTCCAAAGTCCCTTAAGAAAATGTTAGAGCGTTTGGCAACCATCCCAAGGAACTTTCAAGTGAAAGCCTAGCCTTGGGAATGCTAAAAGCTTAAGGAGATGTCTTTCAAAGATGAATTTTCACTTATCCCAAACGTTCCCCTATTAATACTCCGTCCAAAGTCACCATTTTGTGATGTGTCATTTCCACATCATTGCTCTAGTTTTTCATCACATTTCATATTCAAGGAGACATCTTTCAGAAATGAATTTTCACGTTATCCCAAACAACATCTTCTTGGATATGAAATTTGGGTGAAAATTAGAGCAATTATGATTGGTCTTCTTCAATTGCTCTTCCATATTGCTTAGGGATCTTCGATTTTGTGCTCAGTATTCAATCTATCGTGCTCGGGAGTCTTCCATCTCTCATGGTTAGAGAGCTTGCACTCAAGTTTTTAAGAGAAATTATGGACGAAGAGTTAACAAGGGCAGATTTGGGATGCAAGCAAAAGTTGATGGTTTTTCATGAGGAAAAAACAAAATTAAAGTAGATTTAGACCAGACCTAAAGTTGATGGTTTTTTACGGGACAAAAAAAAGTTTAGAGTAGAATTGGGACTAGATCTAAAGTTGAAAGTTTATTATGGCACAAAAAAGATTTAGGATAAAATTAGGACTAAATCTAAAATTGGGGTTTTTTAGGTTATTAGGACATCAATTCTAGTTTAGAAAACCACCCGTCGTGGTGGCTTCGCTGGGTAGGCCTCTGTGATCCTTTGCAAGAAAGGTGAGAGGTTCGAAGCCCTTGCAACGCAAGGGGGCTGGTGGAGTTGCTTGGTGACTTAAGCGTGACGTCGGGGTGGTGGGTTCTCCGCTAGCGTCACCCTAGGGTTTAGCCGCCGGCTGTCGACTGTAGGGGTGGTGGGTTCTCCGCTAGCGTCACCCTAGGGTTTAGCCGCCGGCTGTCGACTGTATGGGGTTCCCTCAGTATCATAAAAAAAAAAAATTCTGGTTAAAATTTTTTTCATGTTCTATTGCGACATGGGTTTTCTATCATTGGCCATTTAGTAATTCCGTGTAGTGATAAGAAGTCAACGAATATGACAATAATGAGATAGAGAACAGACTTAGTTAATGATCATTGAATAAAAGAGACAGATAGATAATAAGCATGGTGATGAACGTGAATTTTATTGCAAAAGGAAAAAAAGCAAGCAAGTTAATAACCAATAAAGTCCAATCTTCTGGGAAAAGAAGAAATAACAAATATGGGCAAATCAAAACCATTATAAAGCAATGCAATTTAAAATTACATGATATCTTAAGCATTTAATAATCAAAAATAAAATATTAAACTTTGGAATTATTAAACCCTAGTTCAATCACGTTTCACCTTATATATGTAGTTTCATGAGATTTTGAATGATAAGACGGATTCTCTATGCACCCTAAACAAAATACCTGAAGATTTTAAATTTTAAACAAAATTTGGTGATCCTTTCATTTGCCAAGCGTACTGAAGAAAAGGGACCCACAGAGTTTATCAATCATGACATCGAAACATTATTTATAAATTCAATTATTCATTATGACTTAGTTAATTGTACTAAGTTAAGGAAACAAACAGACCAATGCCTTGCACGGGTGGTTAGCCTAGTCATAGTAATCAAAACAATAAACTAATGAGTTCTCAATCGATCGACAATTATATATTTTCCCTAATGATACGAAAGCCGATAAAATTACCCAAAAAAGCACGAAACCGGTAAATAAATCTTGATCGGTCAAATAAGTCCCTCCGTTTGTCCCCCTCACAACTCCCTCGCTTTGCTCTCTCTCCTGTTCTGTCTCTTTGTCCTACTTGCTGTTGTTCTTTCCAGGTCTCTAAATTGAGTGGTTTTTTATATTCCAAAAGATCTAAAACCATCCACTCTTCTAAGTCTTTTCAAGAGAGGTATGATCAAAGCAAACTCAATGGGTCTCCCCTCAATTTTGGCTATGAGGTTTCAATTGTGTCCTAAAAGACCAACCCAATTGAACCTTTTTGGTGGTCTTTCCTATTGTAGAAAAAGAAAAGGCATTACAATGATGACCAAGCATAATGAGGCCAACGGTGACAACGACAACTCTAATATCAAAATGACACTAGTTTTGTGCATCGCTTCTTCATAAATGCATATGGTCTCTTTGTAGAAGCCGCTAGTCACACCATATGGGTGCATCACCTTCCCAAGGAGGAAGCTGTTCAAGAACCTTGAGATCAATCATGTCTAGAGCATCAATTATTGGGTCGACTAAATGAAAGCTTCTCCTCCAACCCATGAGAAGAGATAAGGATATTATTGAAAATAGAAAGTGGGAATTTTATGTATAATTTGATATTTACCAAAGAATGTATTAGCCTATTTATAAGCTTTCTAAGATAACTATTTAAAAATAATATTTCGATCGAGATATGTACAATTAAAGGGAGCTAAATGTGTAATATACGTGCATTCTTGAGAGATATGAATAATCAACAGAATCAAACTATCTCTAATATAGAAAATTATCATAGAGAAAGCTTTAATTATCTCTGACAATCACTATATAAATGAGTAAGTCTTGTTACAATTGTGCACATAGTTCATCACACATTATCTTATTAATCAATTTTGCACATCAGTTTGAGAAGCCTATAGCATTGTTTTGCCAAAATTGTCCAGAAGATGAAGACCAGAAAACGGCAGGACAATATAAATAAGGATTTACATTTTCTATGTGGGACTAACTTTTTAAGAGTTTTGGGGTGGTAGGTGGCTTTGGCCTTTCGTCGATTAGCTTTTCATTCCAACTAGAAGTCCCACGCAAGTCCCTATGTCTATCACCCCCACAACTCTCTCTCTCACACACACACACACACACACACACACACACACACACACACACACACACACACACACACACACTTTGTCTCTTCGTTATGCTTGTTGTTGCTCCTTCCTTGTCTCTAGATTGAGTAGATTTTGTACTCCAAAAGTTCTAAAACCATCCGCTCTTCTAAGTCCTGTCAATAGATATATGACCGATAAATAAAATAAAATAAAAATCAATGGGTCTCTCCTCAATTTTGACTATGAGGTTTCAGTTTAGTCCAAAACAACCAATCCACATGAACCTTTTTGATGGCTTTTTCTATTGTAGAAAAAAGAAGAAGAGGCATTATGGTGATGACCAAGCATAATGAGGCCAATGGTGACAACGGCAACTTCAGTATTAACATGACATAGGATTTGTGTGATGCTTCCGTGTCAATGTACACCGTCTCTTTGTAGAAGCCGCTAGTCACACCAAGAGGGTGCATCACCTTCCCAAGGAGCAAGCTATTGAAGAACCTTAAGTTCAATAGTGTCCCGAGCATCAACTCTTGATGAAAGCTTCTTCTCCAACCCATGTGGAGAGATAAGAATGATAAGGAAAATATAAATTGTAATTTTTTATATAATTTGATATATTTCATCACACATTATTTTGTTAATCAATTTTGCTTTTCAATCCATGGATTGAGTAGTTTTTGTACTCCAAAAAGTCTAAAACTATCCACTCTTCTAAGTCCCTTCAACAAAGGTATGATCAAAGCAAACTCAATGGGTCACTCCTAAATATTGCCTATGAGGTTTCAATTTAGTCCTAAACAACCAACCCAATTGAAAATTTTTGGTGGTTGTTTCTATTGTAGAAAAAGAAGAGGCATTATAGTGATGACCAAGCAAAATGAGACCAACTTTGACAAAGACAACTCTGGTATCAATATGACACCGGATTGGTGCATTGCTTCCATGACAATCCACACCGGCTCTTTGCAGAAGCCACTAGTCGCACCAAGCGAGTGCATCACCTTCTCAAGGGGTTGTTGAAGAATCTGGAGGTGTAATAGTGTTCAAAGCATCAACTCTCGGTTCAACTCGATAAAAGCTTCTTCTCTTGCCCATGGGAAGGGATTAGAATACCGCGGAAAATAAAAATTAAGAATTTCTGTATAATTTGATATATATATTAATGAAGAATAGATCAACTTATCTATAGGTTTTATTAGATATATTCTAAGATAATATCTCAATTAAGATATGCACAATTAAAGAAAGATACACATGCAATCTTAGGAGATACAAATAATCAACAAAATTACCTATATATCTCTATTGTAAAAATATCCTAGAGAAAACCCTAATTATCTCTAACAATGATTGTTTAAATGAGTGAGTCTTGTTTCAATAGCTCACATTCATCACATTACCTTATTAATCAATTTTGTATATTGATTTGAGTAGGTTTATAGCATTGTTTTGCTAAAATTGTTCGAGGTGATGATGGGAAAACAAGTGGACAAGATAAATAACAATTTCTTTTTTGTACTGTTGGACCCACTTTTTAAGAGTTTTGGGATGGGAAGTGGCTTTGGCTTTGGTTGTTTAGTTTCTTCTTCCAACTAAAAGTCCCGTGCAAGGCCCTCTCTCTATCACCCCCACAACTCTCTTTCTCTCTCTCTATCTAGTCTGCTTGTTGTTGCTCTTACCAAGTCTCTGGATTGAGTAGTTTATGTACTCCAAAAGGTCTAAAGCCATCTATTCTTCTAAGCCCTCTATTCTTCTAAGCCCTTGCAACAAAGGTATGATGAAAGCCAATTCAATGTTCTCCCCTCAATTTTGGCTATGAGGTTTCGATTTAGTCCTAAACTGAACGTTTTTGGTGGTTTTTTATATTGTAGAGAAGATGCACTATGGTGATGAACAAATATAACGAGGCCAACAGGGGCAGTGACAACTTTGGTATTGACATGACACCCGATTTGTGCATCGCTTCCTCATCAATGCACACCGTCTCTTTGTAGAAACCGCTGGTTGCACCAAGCATGTGCATCACCTTCCCAAGGAGGAAGCTATTGAAGAACCTCAAGGTCAATAGAGTTGAGAGCATCAACTCTTGGGTCAACTGGATAAAAGTTTCTTATCTGACCCATGCGAAGATTAATGAAAAAAATAATAATTTATTTATAAGCTTTATTATATAACTATTATAAGATAATATTTCAATTGAGATATGGACAATCAAAGGGAGATATACGTGCAATCTTGAGATATACATATAATTAATAGGATTATAAAAAAATCTTTAACATAGAATATTATCCTAAAGAAAGCCATTATTATCTTAACAACGATTACCTAAAGGAGTGAGTTCTATTTCAATCACCCACAAAATTCAACAGACATTGTCTTGTTAATCAATTTTGCACATCGATTTGAGTAGGTCTATGGCATTGTTTTGCAAATTGTCTGAAAAATGATGACTGGAAAATGGTGGAACAAGATTTACAGGGATTTCTTTTTCCTGCTGTAGGACCTACTTTTTAGGAGTTTGGGGATAGTAGGTAGCTTTGGCCTTTCCGTTAGTTTCTTCTTCCAACTGGAAGTCTCGCGCAAGTCCGTCTATCTGTCACCCCACAACTCTCTCTCTCTCTCTCTCTCTCTTTCTCTCTCTCTCTCTCTCTCTGTTCTACTTTTTGTTACTCTTTCCAAGTCTTTGGATTGAGTAGTTTTTGTACTCCAAAAATTCCAAAACCATCCACTCTTATACGTCCTTTCAACAGAGTGATCATCAAAGCAAACTCAATGTGTTTTTCTTCAATTTTGGGTATGAGGTTTTAGGTTAGTCCTAAACATCCAACCACATTCTACCTTTTTGGATTTTCTATTATAGGAAAAGAAGAGGTATTATGCTGATGGCAAAGCATAATAATCCAACGGCAGCAATGACAACTTTGGTATCAACAAGACACTAGATTTGTGCACCACTTCCTCGTTAATACACACTGTCTCTTTGTAGAAGCCGCTAGTCACACCATGTGGGTGCATCACCTTCCCGAGGAGGACGTTGCTCAAGAAACTCAAGGTCAATAGTGTCCAGAGCATCAACATTTGAGTCGAGTCAATGAAAGCTTCTTTTTCGATTTATGTGAAGAGATAAGAATGATAGAATTTGGAAATTTCATATAATTTGATATATGTGTATGCATATATTAATGAAGAATATATCAACTTATTTATAAGATTTATTAGATAATTATTCTAAGATGATATTTCCATCAAGATATACACAATTAAAGAGAAAATATACATGTAATCTTGAGAGACATGGATAATCAACAGAATTATCAAAATATCTATATCATAGAAAATTATCCTAAAGAAAGCCTTTATAATCTCTAACAATGGTCGATTAAATGAGTGAGTCCTATTTCAATCACCCATAAAATTCATCTCACGTTATCTTGTTAATCGATTTTGAACACCAATTTGAGTATGTCTATATCTTTGCTTTGCAAAAATTGTTCAGAAGATGACAACCAGAAAACGGTGGGACAAGATAACTAAGGATTTTTTTTTTTTGCATAGTAGGACCCACTTTTTAGGAGTTTTGGGGTGGTCGGTGGCTTTGGCAATTCATCGTTTAGTTTCATCTTCCAATTGAAAATCCTGTGCAAATCTCTCTCTCTCTCTCTCTCTCTTCCCCTCTCCCTCTTCTACTTGCTGTTGCTCTTTCGAAATTTCTGGATTGAGTAGTTTTTGTACTCCAAAAGGTCTAAAACCATTCACTTTTCTAAGTCCTTTAGAATTATAATCAAAGTAAACTCAATGGGTCTCTCCTCAATTTTGCCCATGAGGTCTTAATTTAGTCCTAAACAACCAACCCAATTGAAACTTTTTGCTGTTTTTTCCTATTGTACTGAAAGAAGAGGCATTATGGCAATGACCGAGCATAATAAGGCCAATGGTGGCAATGCCAACTCCAGTATCGACATGACACTGATTTGTGTGTCGCTACCTCATCAACACACACCATCTCTTTGCAAAAGCCAATAGTTGTATCAAGGGGGTGGCTCACCTTCCCAAGGAGGAAGGTGTTCAAGAACCTTGAGATCAATTGTATCCAAAGTATCAACTCTTGGGTCGACTCGGTGAAAGCTTTTTTCGATCCATGCAAAGAGATAAGAAGAATACGGGAACATAGAAATTGGGAATTTCTAATTTGTTATATATGTACATGTGTGTGTATTAGTGAAGAATACACATCCAATTTATAGGTTTTATTAGATAACTATTGTAAAATAATATTTCAATCAAGATATGTACAATTAGAGTGAGAAATACATGCATATGCATAATCAATAAAATTATCAAAATATTTGTAACTTAAATAACTTAGAGGAAACCCTAATTAACTCTAACAAGACTTTTAAATGAGTGAGTCTTGTTTCAATTGCCCACAAAATTCATCGACATTATCCTGTAAATCAATTTTGCATAGCATTGTTTTCCAAAAATTGTACAAAAGATGACCGGAAAATGATGGGACAAGATAAATGAAGATTTCTTTTTTGCACTATGGGACCCACTTTTTAGGACTTTTGGGGTCGTAGGTGGGTTTGGCCTTTAGTCGATTAGTTTCTTCTTCTAACTGGAAGTTCCACCCAAGTTTTCTTTCTATCACCCCTGTAACTCTCTCTCTCTCTTGCTTTGTCTCTTTGTTCTAGTTGTTGTTGCTCTTTCCAAGTCTCCGGATTGAGTATTTTTTGTAATCGAAAAGCTCTAAAATCATCCACTCATCTAAGTCCTATCAATAGAGGTATGATCGAAGCAAACTCAATGGGTCTCTCCTCAATTTTGGCTTTGAGGTTTCGGTTTAAACCTAAACAACCAAACTCATTAAACCTTTGTGGTGGTTTTTTTCTAGCGTAGAAAAAGAAGAGGCATTATTGTGATGACCAAGTATAATGAGGCCAATGACGGCTATGACAACTTGGGCATCGACATGACACCGAATTTGTTCAGCGCTTCCTTGTTAATGCACATTGTCTCTTTGTAGAAGCCGCAAGTCACACCAAGCAGGTGCATCACCTTTTGTGGAGGAAGTTGCTCAAAAACCTCAAGGTCAATAGTGTCTAGAGCATCAAATCTTGGATCGACTTGATGATAACTTCTTATGTGACCCATGCAAAGTCCACTTATTCTCTGACCGAAGATGGTAATAATTCTTGGACTCTGATTAGTTTTTGGGTTGTCATAGAGATGTGAAATTTCGCTTTTCTCTTTTAGTTGCCATGTATTAGGGGTAAGCACTGGTCCCGGATTAACTCAAGAATCGCATTGGACCAGCATGTTGTGGGGGTTTTTGCAAAAACTAGTCCGGTTCCTGATTTCACAAATTTGGAATTGACAACAATTGGTCTGGTTCTTGGTTCCTTGTATTGAGCTTGTATAAGTTTGGGTCTCTTATTTTTATTCTTTTTCTTTTTCCAAATGGGGCAGCTTAGAGGAATAAGCTCTCCTCGGAGGCTCACCGTCTGAACGAACATATCCGATTATTATAGAATGATTGACCATGGGAATATTTCTTGTTTCCTTAGTAGTTTGTAAGGAACTGTCTAGGCTGACCAGCAGCGAAAATCTTTGGTTTGAAAGCGAGTTTTGTTTATAATGATATGAACTCTGCTGTGAAGATCTAGTAGCTTTCTTAAAACCTTTCAGAGGGTGGTTAGTTGTGACGGAAAGTTCAGGCCATTTTGGCGCTAGAAGTCCAGCGTGTTTTCCGAAGTATTTGGAGAGGCTCAATGCTCCCAAGCATTGGATGCTCGACTAGCTAGGCTGTGCATTCATAATTGACTCTTGAATTTCAAATTTTCCCTCGAATCAACTTATGAGTTTGGAGTTGTAGTATCGTTTCCATCCAATTCCTTCAAAGTATTAAATTGTGCTACTAAGAGAAGCAAAATATTGGACAATATTGGACTCAATTGGAGGGCATACTATAGTTGATTCTCAAGTTGACCTTGGAATTAGCACAAACTGGTTCCCAAGTCAACAAAGCCGATTTCCGATTCCACAAAATGGAAACAGACTCTGATTAGATGAGTTCCATGTTCCATGGTAAGTTCCCAACCTAGGACTGATTACCCTTAATACATATTCTCCAAAAATAGCAAAAAAAAAAAAGGGCAGATGCATGTACTTAATATTGCATTGGTCGCGGTCTCAGGCGCCTTCGTTGCGGCAGTGACGATATTTTGCAGGATAAGAGTTGGGTTAGCGCGGCAGAGCGGTGGTGGAGCCTCAACAACGCACCTTCATTATCTTTTGTTTCTTTGTAGTACCTCAAAAGAAATTATCAGAGAGGATTGAAAAATTAAGAGCATTAGCATCCTTAAAAATCTCACTAAGAAGTTCGATGGACCCATTGCTATCCAGTGACGGGCTTAACGACATGCAGACTACTGGTAATTTTTTTCTTTTTTCCTTCTTTTATGTTCAAGTCAGCAACTTGTTTTGGGATAGATTAGCTGGGATAGATTAGCTATTGTTACCGAGAAAAGAAGCTACGATCAAGATTTACTTCCATTTGGAAGTGAATTCTATAAAATATTCATACTTTGAGAAACGTTTCAAAAAGTCTTAAATCTATTGTACTTTTACTAATTAAGTCATAAACCTTTCAATTTTGCTAATTAAGCCATAAATATTTTCACTTTTGCCGATAGAGTTCATCCAGCCAATTTTGGTTATAAATCACTAATATATATGCTGGTTGTCCTCTATGGCGCAACCAATGGTGATGTGAACAAATTTTATAATTTATTGATTTTCTTCTCATATTTTTATTAATTTTTTCTTTTTCTTTTCTTCTCTTTTTCCTTCTTTACTTTCTTTTTCTCTTCTTTTCTTTTTTTCTTTTTCCCTTCGATTAACATCGTTGCCCTCGTCAATGGCCGACAACCTTTGCCAGCCTCACGAGAAGGCCATCCTCACTTGGGCTAGCGAGGGCAACCCTTTGCCAGATTGGGTGAGGGTAAACCATCGCCCGAGGCTGATGACCTCCACGGCCATGTGATGGCCAAGGGAAAAAAAAAGAGAAGAGAAAATGAAAAAGAAAAAAAAAAAAAAGGAAATAAGGAAAAGAGAAAAAAAAAGGAAAAATAAAATAATAAATATAAAAAAATTAAAATATTATTAAAAATTATTCATATCGTGTCGGTTGTCCTACGTATCGGCTGTCCCACGTAAAACGGTCGGTATCGACATTAGAGATTTCCGACCAAAATTAACCAAATAGATTCAATTGGTAAAAAATAAAATGATTTATAAATCAATTGGTAAAATTGAAAAGCTTAGTATTGAATTGATAAAAGTATAATAGGTATAGAACTTTTTAAATAATTTTTCCTAATACGAGCTTTGTTGGCATGATATTCTGCCACATCCTTGGCATCTCATGAGACACATCCAGAACGACCTCTACTGCAATTTTTATTTCCTTCTACATGATTAGTCTTTGGCTCGATCAAGCTATCACATATTTTCAACTTCGTGAAAACAGCTCCACCACCCTTTGGCTTTGGACATGTGGCAAATAATTGATGCCTCCCAAAAAAAAAAAAAAGACGTGATGTCCTTGGACCATGGTGGGACTCTTTCCCTGTTAGCCGACGACCCGGATCGAGCTTTCATGTCCGATAAGGTTCTTGGTCACTCTCTTTTACTCTGGCTTCGCCATTTGATCCGATCTTTTGCTAGCAAGTACATCAACCTTTTATGCTGTCTACACGGACGAGAGCCACGCTAAAAGAACTTGCTACCCACTTCCCTACTGCTATTATGAGTGGAAGGAGCAGAGACATGGTACATTCCCAAATATATCTTTTTTTTTTTCTTTTTTTCTTTTTTTCCATTGGTTAGAAAATATTCGGCTTGTAATCAGCTGTTTACCGCATAAAAGAGAAAGAGCCAAGTCATATGCTTTTATGTCACCTTTATCTATATGGCAACGTTGGCTCAATTATTATTTAGAATTTTATTATGATCTTGTGGATGGATTTTCATTAGGTGTACGGTTTTGTGCGGTTGGCTGAGTTTTACTACGCAGGAAGCGACGGCATGGACATTAAAAGGCCCAGCAAAAGGCTCAAAATACAAGAAGGTGACTGCATATCAGTATGCTTTATTATGAAAACAATTTTTCCCCTTCCATTATTTTCAGCTGGGAAATATTGAAATTTGATGTTCACTTTCCTTAGGGGAATCCAGCCATTCTCGATCAGCCGGCCAGCGAATTTCTTCCGATGATCGATGAGGTCCATCTTATTTCCTGGACACTTCTTTTCATTTATACTAGTTCATCAGTACATTTGCAACGACTGTCCATAATTAATATATATATTTCTAATTTTTGCATTCTTTGGAACTTTCTCACTCTCAGGTACACAAAGAACTTGTTAAGAAAACTAAATCGACACCAGAAGCTATGCTGGAGAATAATAAGTTTTATATCCCACCACCGCGTCAACGTCAAAGTACACCATGATATAAACTATTTCTCTTAGTTTCTCTTTTATAAATAAATAAATATATATATATATATATATATATATATATATATATCAAAATTTATGCAAATAGAATGAAGGACTAACAACCAAAAACCTCCACAATATATGCGGAAATTGACTGTATTGGCAGGGTGTACTCAAGAAGTACCCAAAGCCTGGGCTGACTCAAGGAAGGAAGGTTGGTCTAACTTTGCCGTCTTGTAGTTAATCAGTAATTTAGGGCTTTTTTCACTCGTCATATATACGGGTTTAAATATATATATGTACTGTGTTTTTTTCAATAATACCAGGTACTAGAAATTCGACCAATCACCGAGTGGAACAAAGGGGAGGCCGTCGAATTCTTATTAGTCACTTGGTAAGTCCACGTATATCTAGGACTTCATTTTCTAAATAGTGTCATTTGGTAGACCTTGAAAAGTTTTGAAGTCCTGATTGACATTGAGATGATTGTTGCTACTAATTATTTTTACTGAATTTTAATGAAAAGGATTCGCGAATTTAATGTATTTCCGATTTACATGGGCAATGATCGGACGGATGAGGACTCGTTCAAGATATGTAACTTTTAATCCTTCCCAATTTTCTTTTAGAGGTTATGATTCTTTTGTAGAGTAAAATGCTATTTTTCTTTGTCTAGGACAGTTGAGAGACGGGACAAGGTTTTGGGATTCTTGTCTCCAAATTTCCAGAGGACACCGATGCATCTTATACTGTACAAGAACCAGCAGGGGCCAGTACAAGTCACCCGTTTCAATTCAACTTAATTTATTTAAATTTAATGACCTACAGTTTGAGTGCTCTCCTGGCTAAAGTAATCTGATCCGATTTTCTCTTGTTTATTATTTCTAGGTCATGTTTTTCGGACGATTGATAGGGATAAATTTACGTAGGCAACCAAAGGTATAGATTAAGGAGGGGAATTTGAAAAATCGCCCGCACAACCTTAAGAATTTGCATGGGCGTGTGGCATCATGTTCATAATATCAGAACGAAGAAATTGAACAAGAAAATCTCTAAGTACATTTTTTTTTTTAACTGTTTTTGTCTTGGCTTTAAGGCCCTGTACATCTTGTGATTAGTATTCTACGAGGTTAAAGTTCGTAATTCCATCTCTCTCTCTCTCTCTCTCTCTCTCTCTCGTGGCATTAGTCTTGGATTGAACCTAAATTGTACCGGAGAGAATTATGGACTGGAAACAAGGGAACTTCATATTAAACCCACAGAAGAACATGGATTTAAAGTCCTCAGAATTATCATTAATATTGTCATCCATATATCTTATTTTGACGATATACCTATATCTATCTAGACATATATTGATAACCTCTTTCCTTATTGTCGCCTTGTTGACTATATATGATAATCTAATTTGTAACGGATTGATCATTTTCTTTTGTGAATTTTCTTACATTCTTACTACCTATTTATTACCCTTATCTCTCTCCCTCCCCTCCCCTCTCTCTTCACTATTTCTTAATTTTGATTGTAACTCCTTTATGTATTCTCATGAGCTGAAGTCCTCATTATGATTCAGTATCAAAGATATTTGGAAAAGTTGGTTCTATTGGAAATAGAATCTTATCTGTTGGAATAACAGGATCAGGCTGTTGAATAACAGGATCAGACTGTGGTTCCTAATTACCCAAATCTTTCAAGAATGCTTCTAATGGGTTCGATAGAATCATTTGGTTCAGCTTTTCCTTTATGACGAGTGAAGATTTTGCAGGCATCTTCTCTTTTCTCCTTTCTTTCCTTATTCGGTCCAACTCCTTGAGGTGATTTTGCATCTCTACCAAATCCGTCTTGTCTTGTTTGATAGGAACATCTGTGAGGGCAGCAAAGATAGACACTGAGGTGGTGGAGGCAAATGCTCTGTTCATACCATAGTCGAAAATTGGTTGAAAGGATTGAATCTTCCTTCTTCAAGGAATTGGATCTGTCTCTTGAGCTTCTCTATTTCCGCCTTAGGACTTTCAAGATGATGGTACCCTAAATATTGTCCGGATTCCAAGGCATGAAGCCTCTTTTGGAAGTCTGAAAGCATTTTCTTGGTGGTTTTATCATATCTTCTAAGATCTTGTTGCACATTTACAATCTTGGAGTCAATTGCTTTGAAAACATTCTTATGTGCCAAAAGAGTCTTCGATTGCCAATTTAGGACAACTTCAAAAACAGAAGTTCTTTTTTGTCTTCCATGTTTGTCAACATCAGTGGGGGCGGGTATCTTAGGAGCATGCTAATATCTGCCTTATGGATCAATGAATGCTTCTGGAGCAATTTGGTGTTTTACCGTCTATTTGTGACAAGTGTATCATTTTTTTTTTTTTTTTTTTTTTGCGGTATTAATCCAATTTAACGAAAATTTACGAATGGTAAATTTATCATAAATGTATCAATTTAATGTTTTTTATGGTCAATAAGTTATTTGAGATAAATTTGTTATTAGTGTACTAATTTGAGATTTTTATGATATTAATAATTTTTTTTTTTCATTTTCTTCCTTTTTGCCATATAGTCATTTTTATTTTTATTTTTATTTTTTTGTATAGTCTCTTCATTGCATATTTTTCGGGTTCAGGTTCGGGTTCATGTGGGATGAGCTTGCATGGCCTTCGAATATGGCGTGTGTACATTTACTCGAGAAGCCAGTTGGAGAAGGAGCGAGATGGGAATGCATGCATGCATCGGTCCATGTGGGGCAAGAATACATGTAGAAGTTTCGCTAGCTAGATACGCAAGAGCCCACGGAAGATTTGGTACTGTCATATCCTTATCCTTTATGTTTGGATTCGGAATGTCACAGCACCCTTACCTACTTTTTTTTTTTCCTAATCTGATATTATTAAAAAAAAAAATGGTACCTTCATAACTTTTATGTTGCTACCTTCTTTTTTCCTTTTTTTTTTAGATTTTGTTTTTTGGGTGGATTGGTTTTATAATCTATCGCATTAGTGGAGAAGAGAGCGATGGAGTGTCGATTTGCCAAAAGGACGGAAAACCACAGCATAGATGATAAGCCATAGGTGAAGGGCACACGTGATTTAAACTTGCCGAATGTGGTGACCAAACAAGCTATTGACAACAATGGAAGTGAAGAGAGTAGGAGCCGGGACACATGATCTAGATGCTTTTAGAGCACCTTCACATTCTTCATTCTCAGCATATAGAACAGCGAAATCAATGCATTGCTGTTCACCAGATTTTCTTGCAGTCCTGCAACATGTACGAGAGAATGAACGATCTTGCTGAGGATGACCAATTCTAGACTTAAACATAGGCTTATTACATCTCTCATCCAAAGCATTTCTGCCAAAGAGACGCAGGGCATCTGTGCTTTTCTCCATCCTGAACATAACAAGCGATTAATGCATTCCATGAGATTACATACCTCTCTGGCGTTTCTGTGCTTTTTTTGTGGAGAACGAAACTACAAGAGTTTCGATCAAATCCTCTAAGATTGCAACAAATACTTAATTTATGACAAACAAAGTATGTCCGTCTTCGTGATATGTCTTTCAATCAGTGTTACATGTTTCTCGAGCCCGTTTCCGCATTTTAGATTTGGTATTTGATTGTTCGAATATCTATTCATTTTTTTTTTTTGAATTAGTTTCCAATACTGGTATTAGAGCGATGTTATTTATGTTTCCCGATTATCATTGTCGTAGTTCAGAATTTGTTTTTTGGCCAAAATTTGAGAATCATTTCTAACAAACGTTCAAGGATGAAAATCCCGACACCCACGTACTGTTCCCCCTTCCTTTTTGATTTTGCATGAGTCATAACTCATTTTTTAAAGTGTTAGGTCGTAGTTCTCATTGAGACAAGAAAAACGATCGGTGGCACGCCGCTGGGAGCTACCACATGCGCCACCACACATGGCCGGAATGTGCAGGCATCATCGGCGTGTGCTGAGACAGTTTCCCTAGAGCATGTGATAAATGTGGATTGCATGTGCCCTATGCGTGGGCTAACGTCAACCCACCAAGTCGGTTGGCCTTACCCAACTCGATTTGACCGACCTGTTGACCCCACCCGATTTGACCGATCGTTGGGAAGCATCTACTTATGAATACTTAGATTCTAATTGTATGGGCGATCGGAATCAACGGATTTTTATTTCAATCTTCAAATGGTTATAAGATTTACTTAATCAATTTTGTCCAACGAATTAATTTGAAGAAATTCCTTTGGAGAATGCCAACGGCTAATGAGGTGTAGAGGAGTATTTAAGGAGGTCATTTAGTTTATTTGAGATCAAGTGTGAAAATTGAAATTCAAAAGTTCGAAACCGTTCCAAGCGCTTGTTCTTCAATGACAACTCTTGCAAATTGTATTCAAGAGAGAAAATCACAAGAAGAGTGACTTAGTGTGGGAAAAAGAAATCTTCCATTGAGCACTTGAAATATTATACTTCTTTATTGATACTTGAGTGAATTTCAGCTAAAAGGCTATCAGCATGGGAGAATAGACGTAAGCTTAATTTAAGCCGAACCACTATAAATCTTGTGTGTAATTTCCTCTTCCCTTAACTCTTTTCAGCTTTATTTGTTGCAATGTTTTAAGTTTTGCAAAAATCTATTTCATATCTTATCTAATTTTGATTTTTCACCAAAAGTCTAGTGACTCTTTTAATCAGACTTTGCTTGCAACTTATTTTATTTCACATTTATTTATCAAAGTTTATTTTGAACACTTATTCACGCCCCCTCTAGGTGTTAGTACTAGCGTTTTCAAGACATGCACATGGCATGTGGCTTGATTTCTACTCTAGACAACTTAACAAAATGGAGCCACAATGATGATTGGACTAGCCACAGGCATGTGGATTGTGTTGGGTCCTCATCCTCCAGCTTGGTCAAAGAGCTAACTCAGGTTATGGGCATGTGAATCGAGGTGGGTACTCTTGACACCAAGAAAGAGATTTAGGGATTGAGATGAGTGACTCATATCACGGGCATGCACTCAGAGTGGTATCCATCTCAATACCATCCTAAGTGATCTTGTGCGGCCTAGGTTCGACAGCAAGTTGTGTGTGTAAGAGTGTAATGCAAATGCCTAGGCAAGCACAACAGTTTATATGTAAACAACACTTTAATAATTCAAATTCAAAACATTCATTCCCAACTCCAACCAACAAGACAAGGGTTAGCAATCACTACTCCCATTCTATCTCCCATATGCAAAAACATTTAATACCTTAAATGTTAGGGGTGTACCAAGAATTCTCATTGGTAAACAAAAATATTTTTGAATAAGAGAAAATTCGGCCTAAATCCACTAAGAGTTTTAACTCAAATCCATAACAGAGTCGCCAAGCTATCGCAACCTCCCCAGAGTGGGTGAGAGCACGTAGGGGTTTGGTTAATAGATTATTAAGCCTAGACTTAACTCAACTCTCTTAAGCTCATGCAAATTCACGACTTGGGAATTAAGTTCTTAATATGTAAATGATTTTTCAATTATGAGTCGCCACTAATCTGTTTTTAGTGGGTCGATTGGAAACCCAAGTAAAGTAATGGAAAAATTACTTCACTTCTATGAATTGAAGATTAAATGAGTTCGGGGACTTAATTATGCTCGATTTCTCTAATGCTCTTTTAGTACATTTTCTCTTTTATTTCAATAAAAATGTTTTGCAGGTAACTTGCATTGATTTTAAATGACTCCTAACATATGAGGTGGTTATTGCAGGTGCGCAACCATTATTTAACATTCAATAAAGTAAAGCAATAAATAAATTGTAAGCACATGAAGGAAAACTTACCTTAGAGCAATAAAAGCATATGCAATGTTAGTTTAAGAATTACATTTGCGATCCCAGATATAATCTCTAATTAACACGCAATCACTCAAATTCTTTTAGGATTTTCACTCATTTAAATGAAACCCAATCTACGTGTAATGTCATACAATGACGTATAAAAATGTCTAATTAAAATGATATGTAACATGCAACCTAACATGCAAACTACATGTCACACGACATTAATTATGACCCAATCTATGACAAGAAAATATTAAATGCGACTATCCAAATATGTTATACATTTAAGTGATCCTAAATATGCAATGACTAGATGTTGTGCAAGGGATGACCTAGTTCTATGTGACACACACATGATATTTTTTAGGTTTTCTTTTCCCTTTTAATAAAATTCGAAATTAAAATTGTCCAATAATTAAACATGCAATTTAAATTACTGAAAAGAAAATCTAACATACTAAAGTATAGTTTTTGGTTTTTTTATTTCAAAATTCGGAATAAATTGATTTCCTAATTTGAACATGCAATCTATCCTAAAACAATTAATATTCTAGCAAAAATTAAATCCAATTCACTTATAATTTTCAGGTATTCTTTTATTGAAGCAAATTCAAATCAAACAAAGCCATCTAGAGCAGGAAATCATTTCCATATCAAGCACGACGCTAAATCACACAAAATATTATTTTTATCCATTTGATTTTAGAAATAAATTAATGAATCATATCTTAGGTATGAGATCGGATTATACTATTTTTCATGAAATCAGGAATCATATCTCTGGCATGAGATTAGAGTGACAATTATTTTTCATGCAATTGTGATTCATATCTCAAGCGTGAGATCGAATTGATGATTATGGCATATTAGGAAATTAAGGAATAATTCCTAATTTAGAAGGTTGCTCGAGATTTTAGATAGGACAATATATCAGGGAATTCAACGAACATTAGAATATTTCAAGGAATGATAGTAGAATATATGGAAACTGAAGCAACCAAAATTCTTACCTAGCTCTCGTGTCAGTCGGATGGGTTTCCATTAAGTTTAAGACCCTTCATCTAAGTCCATTTGCCGTTGATCCAATGCAAATGAAAATAATTTATGCTCCTAAAACTATATGATATGCAATTTAATTCTAATATTTTTGTTTAGAGGTTAAAAAAGTAATTTCTAATTTTTATGTAATAAATTATTAAATAATTAATAAAAAATTAGGTGTCAACAATAACATGGACGAAAAAAAAATGAAGGCTATTGTGTCAAACCGCTCGTCAACTCAATAAATTCTCTCCACATGCATTTCAAAAATTGGAAATTTGTCTTGGGGCACGATTTGAGGAGAATTAAACAAATCTTTTTAATTTTTGATCGTCTCAAGTCTCAAGGTGAGACTAATCATGGTCGTTCCCCAAGACATGCTTCTTCATGGATGATTCGCTGGCCCCACGCCATAATCACATTTGGCATTTTTCATATTTACTTGGATTTGTTGTTTTTTCGTGAACATTTTTTACGGTCCTATTGAAGTTGGCTACATTATACGGTTTGATTTTTTTGTTTTCTTTTTTCAGATTTTGAATTTTAATTTCGACGTTTTAGATGCCTTAGATGCCTGGTATGCATTATTAAGGATTCTTTGTGTAGTTTTTTCCCATATGTATTCATGAAACATCACAAATCGTGGAGAGTGACCCTCACAAAATAACTGTTTATTCATTATTTTATTTTCCAAATATACATCATCAGCCCCTTAAAGGTGGCATAACTAGATGACCCATTGATCGAAATATCGGAATTTTAAGATAAAGAAAAGACCCCATTCATTTTAATGAACGACTGAAATTATTCCCACCTTTTTTTATTCCCTTTTTCTTCTTTGATTTTACCCACGACCCCGACTATTTAGGGACACCCCGCATTCCTTCCGGGTCCTCCATAGAAGAAATAGTTCCCCCAGCCAACGAGCGTCGTCCCTCCTTGGATGTCGTAGCAATTTGGGTTATCCGCCCAGGTCTGGAGGTTTTGCACAGGGATGAGGTAGTTGTTCCCATTCACCACTTGTAAATTCCGAATATAGGCGGCTTTTTCAAACCCTTCGCCGGCGAAATGCCCACTCCCCATCTGGGTGCTCGTATGAGAGCCCGAGGGGCTCGAGTTCAAGATCTCCCCGCCAAACGCCACCGTGCTCGCAGGGCCCCCGAGGTGAGTGAACAGGACCGATGGCCAGTACCCGACCCAGACCATTGGTTCGACTAGGAGCCACCAATTCCCATAGACCGGTTCCTATGCAAGGTGAGAAAGAAGGACCATATGAGTACTTGATGTCCGAGGCAATCAAATCAACCTCACGCTCACCAAACTCTCTTTTCATGGAGATATTTCAATGGATTGGATGAGGACATCGTTATATTAAGTAGGTCTCATCAACTTTTCTGAACCCGCTAAATTTAATAACTATATAGAATTTTAGTATATTCACTCAATCACCTAATAATTTCTTCATTGCATACAAATGAATCAATGCTCACAAATGGAAGCCCAAGTGCATTGTGGTCCATCCGATCAACTTAAAACAATTCAAATGTCTTTATTTACTTCCCTGTCAAAACAAAGAGATTATTCTTTATTTTTTCAAGACACAACCATAGAAAAATTCACACGTTACTTCAAATGACTTTAAAATGTGGAATTTCTATTTTTAAATATTAGTGTTGTTTTTATTAAACAAAA
This sequence comes from Eucalyptus sideroxylon, assembly GCA_014182405.2. NCBI lineage: Eukaryota > Viridiplantae > Streptophyta > Magnoliopsida > Myrtales > Myrtaceae > Eucalyptus > Eucalyptus sideroxylon. Next base: position 54,081,378 of record CM024555.2, on the reverse strand, counting down.
TCAAGAATTAAAAACAAGAACGTAATAAAAGCAAAAGATCATCTCAATCACACTAAAAAAATATCGATTTTTCCTTTCCTTGTATCCATTTGGTGAATGACACAATGGTGTCCAATTTTCAAGAAACTATTCGAAACCTTGAAATTGTCGAATAAGTTGTGAGAATTCCGCTTGTTGATACTCCATCACAAGTTAGAAAATAAAGTTGCATTTTCCTCAAATTTGATCGCCGGAGAGACTTACAAAATTTCAAACTTGACTTGGAAGTACTGAAAATTCCTTTTTCCAAAATTGGTATCAAAGCAAGCCAAAGTGATTAAAAAAAAAAAGAGGAAAAAGTGGGGAGAATTTTGGAGCACAAAGCAACAAGGCAATCACGGTAATTATTCCAAGTTTCCAGTGCAAGTGTGAATATATATTTCAAAACTGTAGCTATAAGCCTTTGTAGGGTGACCATCAATCTTATTTTATTTTAATTTTATAGGGTAATTTTTACTCTTTTTTCCACCTAAATTCAACACCTCTTTGAGCCTCTAAAACAATTTCTTTTCATGTCTGATTAAGGCAAATGGTGTTGACATCAGATGGTCCAAGTTTTTCTTAGCTTATAAGACCGACAACTTTTGTCCATTGTCAGTCGCGAAGGTGGGTCCCCCCCAAATCTCTGCTGTTAGATCATGGGGGTTCGATGCCACGTTTAAGGATGAAGACGATCTCAGGTTGCCTTTGTTACAGCCAGGTGATGCAAGAATTGCCAAATAACGATAAAAACTGCCAGTAGGTTTAACAGTTCAAGCACCCTCTGGTGTTTCCCTCTGTATATAGTAATTCTCGGTTGTTTGTATAGTTCCGCTTTAAGTTTATTACCATAAAAGCAAAAAATATTGCCCTCAATATTGGTATATTTTGACGATTGGTATCCGATGATTGGTATTTTAGTGCCTAATTAATATTCGACGTGTGACTTTACACAAATAACGTACACAAGCTACTTAATCTGAGGATTAGATGACATCAAAGATGCTAGTCTCAGGATCATCTTATATGAATTCGAGCATTACGGCAATTCTAATTTTGTAAAGAAAAAAGTAGTTTTCAATTATCGTGAAGCAGAAAGTGGTTTTTTCTCCATTATGAGCAAGGTTATTTTCATTCTACTTTTTGGCAAGAAGAATTACATCCTTTTCATTCAATTTTGAGCAGGTTTTGGATGGTGGGTGATTCATAAATAAATAAATAATGTAAATGCATAAGCGTGGACTTTGAATCCATACTATCTTTTTTTTTTTTTTTTTTTTAATTAACCGGAAAAAGTAGGGCTCTAAATTAATTATTACCTTATAAACCATCAAGGTAAATTCAGTTTGACCAGCATTGTAGAGGGACCATGGATTAGCTGTTGCCCCAGGTGCAAACCCATTGTTGGTCTGGACAAATCCTGTGCACAGCAAGTTGTAACATCCTGATTGGTAGTTATCATTCTGCATGGAATCAAAGTTGCAAAAAAAACGTTAATCTCGTGATTTTAGGAAACTATATATGTAGGAAAATTATTTTATTTTATTTTTGTTACTTACAGTCCAATAAATGAAGAACCTCGGATTGCTGTCCCCATACAATTGTGGATAAGTCTGAAGAAAATAAAAATAAATTTATTCTCTAATTAGTAATCCCATTTGACACAGCAACAATGTAAACTAACCATTAATGCAATTAGTTGGGAAACTAAATTTGGTTTTTTAGGTGTTTATATTACATAGTCGGTGACTTGCCAACTACACAATAATTGCATGCCAGAATAAATTGGCCCAAGAAACATAGGATTTTTAATAATTTTGCTGAACATATACATAAATATTTTGCTTCTTCGATTGGACCATCCAATAATGATAACCCTTTGCTTTCCTTAATTTCCCCAACGTTGGCACAGCCAGATAATATTCTAGTTTCTATTTCAAGTTATGGACACTTAGTTTTAAAAACACATTATTATATATTTAGATTGGTTAAGTATTTTTGAGTTTGGCACTATCTCCTACCAAAGAAAGAAAGAAAGACAAGAACTTGATTAAAAAACCCAACTTCTGGGGGAAAAAAATTCAAAATCTCTCAACTCAAAATTAGCCAAACATTAAGATCAAATTTCCATTTAAGAAAAGAAAAATTACTTCAAATGTTTCAATTGGTATCTCAGAATTTCTTAATCAAGAGATGGGTTGACCTAAAATAAACTACTCATCCGTGACCCAAGGACCATCCACAAATCGAGAAATACATGTGAAAATTTAGTTGTTTTCTCCGACCAGTTGAGATTGTGAATTAAAACCCTAAATTTACTTTGTAGCTAAAAAAAGGGGCTAGACCAAGAGGACTGGTGAAAGCTAATTATCTATTAGGAAATGTATAAAAAAATTAAATTTTTATTGGGGAATGGAGGAGGAGAAGAAGATGAAAGAGTACCTGCCAGCCAGCTTCAATGGTGTTAAGGTCAACGTCTATAGAGCCAGCGACGACCCACAACTGAGCGAGGCTAAATTCATTTTGTTCAGCCACATATGGTGCCCACACATTTATGCTTGCTCGGGCTCCATAGTATTGATCTCCACTCACACGCCCTAACGCATACTGCACAAAAAAAAAAATATAATAAATAAATGAAATCAACCATTATAAAAGAAAAACATGATTTATAATATAAATTTAAAAGAATAAAAGGAGTCGACTTTTTCATGATCCTAGATTGAAATTAAATTTTAGTAATTGTCTGTAAGAGGTCTGGCTACACTCGTTGCCACTTTGGAAGATTGGCACATACAAAAAATAGAAAAAGACCTACCAAGGAATTTCTAAATTTAATAAACATTGAGTTGGTAAATCCTGTTTGACTTGATTGAGTTCATAACTAGCATGTACCGTATGTTTTTTCTTCTTTTAAAAAAAATGAAAAAACATGAAAAGATATTTTTGGTACAAAGTGAATGAATATGTTTCGCTAGCTTGATAATAAATAGCCCGCAAAAATTGGAGGAAAGCGCAAGCAAACATAATGTCAAAATTAAAAACCAGTCTGAAAGGTACAAGCCGAAAATAAAAAGCAGTTTCCTGTCTTCATGCTATGACTTTTCCTCGAAGCTAAATTTGACCAACTAAAAAAATTAAAAAGAAAAAAAGGGAAAGAGGCAGAGAGACTGAACACCAACATAAGGAGGAAAGAGACGATTGTGTCTGAATTTTCTCCTCTACATTTGAGACAAAAATAGGCAAAGAGACTTATTTTCAGATATAAATTTCATTTAAACTTAGATGATAATAAATTTTCAAATTGAAATGAAATTATTATGATTTCTCTTAAATTACTCAGAAAATAAAGAAAATGCTTGAGATGCACTAATCTTTGCTCAACTTCAATGGCAAGGTCTCTTCTTGTTACCTCATTAGCAATGCTTGAATCGTCTGTTGTGAGATGTCTACTCACTTTCTTCCCAAACATCTGAAATGAAGAAGCCCTCAACATGTCTGCTTCACTCGTCCTCCGAATCGGCACCGTCCCTTCTGGGCATGCCTCGCCTGACATTCTCCACAGTTGTAACGTCCCCGTGGCCTCAGCGGTCGAATTATGCCCATTCGGCATCTTTGGTGGATCCTGCGAATTTTGTTATAAAAAAAAAAAAAAAAAGGTAAAATTCAGGGGCCTCAAAAGTCACAGAATTCATTTTCTTGTCATAGGTCAAAGAAACTGGGGTGATACCAATGGCTTTTGTCCCTTTAATAGAGGATGATCAAAGGCTGGTTGCTGGTGAGATAGAACGCAGTCTATTATATCTCCATCAGGACTCTGCAAACAGGAAACAAAAAAAAAAAAAAAAAAAAAAAAAAAAAAACAGAAACAGAGAGACAAGAATGAGGGGAAAATCAACGTCAGTTGGCAAAGAAAATGTAGTTTAGCGGATGAAATTAGTTATATGACGAGTGCAGCATGCGATCGATGGATTTAGGAGCGATGCGGATGAAATGTATTTTTCTTTTCTCATGATGATGTGGACCGTTTGGTGTCCAAGGTCACTAAAAACAAAGCAGTTCTCTTTCTCAAAAGCAAAAGAGAGAAAGTTAGGTATGAGATTTTGTGAGATCATAGTTGAGTATTCTAAAAGTCATTAAATAAATCCGTAATTTATTATTTAAATATTCTAATACTCCCCGTCACGTTTACTATAGTCTTTTGCCTAGTACTAAATATGAAAATTTAATTGGAGAGGCAAATAGGATTTCATAAAATTTGAATTCAAAATCTTCAATTCTGATATCATACGAGATTTGACGGACCAACGCCAATTATTTTAAAAACTTCAACTGTTAGATAAAGACGTGCTTTATTATTTAAAATGGAAGCAGAAGTATTTGCCTCTAAAAAACATTCTCAGGCATGTGAATTTCCCTCTAAAGATTCGTTTAACAAGATTGTGCTTTGCTAATTGCTGAGTACCATTGTACTTTTCCCATGTCTGTTGAATGATTGATGTTTAGAGGTAAATGAATATTACAAATTTTAAACTAATCAATTCAAATTTCTCATAGACGCACTCCACAATTAAACCTCTATCTTCTACACATTCATTAATTGACTTAATTTTAGCAATATGGACTTGCAGCTGTGGTTTGTCGATGACAAAAGTGCCTTGGTGACCTGGAAGCTACCGGTGGTGGCTAAAGGGTGGAAAGTGCACATAAATTATGGGATTTAAAACTAGGGATTTGGTGATGATGGCATGGGATTACGGTTTTAGAGAGAGTGGTGAGAAAGATAAACTATGAGGACCTTAGATCTAGTGGAGCTTAAGGTAATGTATCATCAAAATCAAAAGAATGTATAATCAATTGATGACATGTTATATGGTGCGATATATTAAAAAGAATACAAAAATCAAATCATCACGTTATAAGCCAACTGTATATAGTATGTGCTCTTATCCGAGTCAATTAATTGAAGTTTGATCCTATTTTATGAGTACCATTATATCTACGTGTTTGAGAAATATATGTGTATACACAATGCATTTGCGGCGATACAATGGCACCATCAAAGGGATAACGAGACATTAGCCCCTCCTTTTTTTAAAAGAAAAAATGCATTTTGTCTATTAAATAAATTGCATGACAGTAACACATGAATAAAGAAGTCAATCATATACAAGAGTTCTTAATGTTCAAAGCAAAGGTAGTCTCAATTCACATCACCTACAAAATTGAATGGTTGACATGCAAGAGTATGTTTCAAATAATTTTTAAAAATCAAACCTTCCTTCATGAAATATGCTTGATAAGCACCACCTAGGCACGAGGCACTTGTAGACTAGACCATGGAAAATATCAATTATTTTTTTCAACTCTATTGTCCCTATCGAAAGTTTCGGAATACTTTGCTCAATTATCTAACCATTTCACCAATCTCTTTTCATGGTACCATGAGCAATCATATTGCATATGATTAGGGCCTGCAGATTTTTGCATGTGCAACAATTAAATATGGATTAAGCATATGCTCATGTCCAACTCCCCCCCCAACCTTCCGCAAACCATGCATCCAGTTGGATCGTGGAGGTTTGCCGTCCATAATTAAAGTTTGAAAAGTTATTTATCGGTATATCAAATTGTGGCCAAACAAGTTTCTACATGTAGAACAAAAATACCATGGATTTTTCAAATGACCAAACAATTTCTGCCAACTTTTTATTCAAGGAATAAAAACTCACAATTAAATTTTCGGTCCAAGCAAGATGATGTGACACATGATATGAATAAAAATGACATTTTAAAGAAACAAATCAATAGGACAAAGATGCACATCGATTTCAAGGAACGTATGTGAAGCAACTAAGTCCTAATCAAGAAGAATCATAAGTGACTAAGATTTAGATAAACAATGTCTTTGGGCTTTTGTTGATGTGCCTACGGTGTCTTTTTAGCTCAAGCTAAGGTGTAGTTTTGTACACGTTAGTCTAGTTAACCTCGTCATTGACCACATTAGTTGTATCGGTGGATATTTTTGTCCATTAAATAAAAGACTGCAATTTCTTTCTTTTTAGATTACTTGAAAAGTTAGGATATTTTTCTCTCTCAGGTAAAAGTTGGTGGTTTTTTTAATCATTTTTAGGAAGTGAGATTTGATTAGACCAAAACTTACACACTACAACAATAATGATTTTTGTAGTAAACAATATTTGCTTTTGAAAAAGAGAGATTTTTGTCTTGAAAGTTTGTAGAGTCAAGTAGAATAAGAAATGTCTTTAGTGAGGGAAATGACTCTAATTATGACATTTAGCTATAATTTATATGCCTCTAGATCATTTTTCTAAAGCTTACGTGTCTTTATATAACTAAAATGGAAGCATAAATATTTGCATCTAAAAAAACATTTTCAGGCATGTGAATTTCCCTCTAAAAATCTGTTTGACAAGAATGTGCTTTGCTAATTGCCGAGTACAATTGTACTTTTCCATGTTTGTTGAATGATTGATATTTGGAGGTAAATGAATATTACTAATTGCAAACTAATCAATTCAAATTTCCTCACAGACGCACTCCATAATTAAACCTCTATCGCAATTATTAATCGACTTAATTTTAGAAATAAGGAGTCGCGGCTATGATTGTCGACGATGGCAATGCCAAGGTGACCTGGATGACACCAATACTGGCTAGAGGGTGGAAAGTGCACATAAATTATGGGATTTAAAATTAAGGTTTTGGTGATGATGGCATGGGATTATGGTTTTGAAGAGAGTGGTGAGAGAGATAAACTAAACTATGAGGACCGTAGATCTAGTGGAGCTCAAGGTAATGTATCATCAAAATCGAAAGGATGCATAATGAATTTATGACATATTATATGGTTCGATATATTAAAAAGAATACACAAATTTCAAATCATCGCGTTATAAGTCAACCACGTATAGTATGTGCTCTTGTCCGAATCAATTATTTGAAGTTTGATCCTATTTTACGAGTACCATTATATCTTTGTGCCCTAGAAATATATGCATACAGACAATGCATCTACAGTGATGGTATGGCACCATCAAAGGGATAACGTGACATTAGCCCCTCCTTTTTTTTTTAGGGTTGATACCCTAAAACACCCAAAACTAGTACATCTGTGACAAATTTGCCCGAAACCATTTTTTTTACCATAAAAACCCAAACTAGTACACTTGTGATAAATTTATCCCGACTGACCATAAAAAACCCTAAATTGGTACATTTACGACAAATTTACCCTAAACTAATTTATTTGACCGCAAAAAACCACAAACTGATAAATTTGTGACCAATATACCTTCTGTTAAATTAGATTAATACCACAAAAAATCACAAAAATTGTAAACTATGACAAACGATGTGTAAAATCCTAAATCGATACACTAGTCAATTGTCACGTGTAATTTAACTTAATAATTTGGCAATAAAATTTAACAAAAACTAACTGAGGGTAAATTTATCACAAGTGTACCAGTTTGGGGTAAATTTGTCAAAGGTATACCAGTTTGGGGTTTTTAGTTGTCAAAAAAATAGTTTGGGATAAATTTGTCACAAGTATACCAATTTGGGGTTTTTCAGGGCATTAACCCTTTTTTTTAAAAAGAAAGAATGCATCTAATCTATTGAATAAATCACATGACAGAGACATATAAATAAAAAAAAGTCAATCATATATGAGAGTTCTCAAAGTTCGAAAGCAAAGTTAGTCTCAATTCACATCATCTACAAAATTGAATGGTCGACATGCACAAGATTATGTTTTCGATAAATTTTTGAAAATTGAACCTTGTGTTAAATATGCTTGGTAGGTACTGTCGAGGCATGAGACACTCGTAAACTTGACAATAGAAGATGTAATAATTTATTTTTCAACTCATTGTCCTTGTCGAAAGTTTTGGAATATTTTGCTCAATTATATTACCATTCTACCAATTTTTTTGTTATGGTGCCATGAGCATGCAAATTGCATATGATCAGGGCCTACAAGTTTCTGGACATGCAACAGTTAAATATGGAGCAAACGCATGCTTATGTCCAATTCCCCCTCCCCCCCGAGAAAGTTTGTAGTTTTTTTGTGACGTGAAATTTCTTTTAATTTTTTTTTAAAAATTTTTGAGATTTTTTTTTCTTTCTTTTCCTCTCTTCTTCTTCCTCCTTTAGCCGATCGTCGGACAGTAGGCGGCAAGGAAAGGAAAAAAAGAAAAGAAACTGATGTTACCAAACAAATTTATGTTCTTTTTTCTACTTCTTATTTTAGAAATTATTCTCCGGGACGAGAAACTATTTTTTCTACTTCTGATTTCTATTTCAAATATATTCCTGGCCACTTTTCTATTCCAAAGAATAGAAAAATTAATTGATATTACTAAACAAATTTATGTTCGTTTACTATTCAGAGGAGCAAAAGGACAGAAAATGAGAAATGTTACCATGCAAACCCTTAACAATAACTTACGTGCGACATTTCAGAATTTTTTACTTCTAACTCCTGGAGGATTTGGGGTTTAGGGTTTAGGAAATGCCCTCGGCCTATATAAAATCTAATAAAATTTATATTATTTAAGTATCCACGACGTTTTGCAAAACACCGTAAGCTATTAAAATTTAATTTTTCGAATTTTTTATGAAATTCTAAACTGTGTCACGACAACATTTATGCACGATTTTCTGCATTGGGTTAGGACAAATTCTACTTTTCTGAATCATGCACAATATAGGTGGATAACTTTAAATTATTTTGGACATATTACATTAGTAAATTGATTTGTTTTATGTGTGCAAAACATCATAAATGTAAGAAAATATTTGTGACATCCTCAATTTGACTTCTATATAAGGAATAGAATTACAACGGTAATCGAAAAATCATAGAAAAGTAAGGGATGATTACTTGAGGAAAAAAATTCAATTTTACATCGGCGAACCGTGAATTTTTGGAAAAGTGAAAACAGTCCGCAAACAAGGAGTTACGAAAGCCCAAGCCACAGACAGGCCCAATGGGCATCATGCCCATCATTAACGGCCTAAGTGAGCCCACTAAGACGAACTAAGCCCACACTTGGTCCTTTGGAAGTTTGTACATTAATTACCTATGTGCATGAATAGTGTTTCATAATATAGTTTAATTAAATCCCCAAATTACCCCTTCTACAAGCTTGTTGGCTTAATAAGACAAGGATTGTTGTCTTTCATGGAGGGGCTGGCGCCTATTTGAAGAAGGGAAAAGAAAGAGACCAACCTAGCTAACTTCCTTAGCTTATTTCCAAATCGAGCACATGCTTGAAATCTAGCATTAAATGAAGAATGGATAGGAAGATTTCAAGAGCTCTCGGTGGTCATTCAAAAGATTTGGCCAAGAATAATTTAGAGATTTTTGTACTAAGCTTATTAAGACTTTTAGCAAACTTGGAAGAGAAACTCCTTTCTCTCAGTCATTCTTTCACCATTTCCCTCATCTCTCATTCTCTCACTCTCAGCACTCTCCCTCTCTCAAACACTCTCATGCTCAAGCTCTCTCTCGCCAAGAGTAATTTAGAGATTTTTGTACTAAGCTCATTAAGACTTTGAGAAAACTTGGAAGAGAAACTCCTCTCCCTCCCTCCCTCCCTCCCTCACTCTCTCTCTATACAGTGCACCTCACCGCCGTCTCATGCTTGCCGTGCCGCAAGCCACTGCCACAGTCCATCACCGGCCACATGCCGTTGTCATTGTGCCGCTCACCGTCGAAACTTGAAAGTTGATCCCATGAGTGACTTCCTAAATTAATTAAGATAGTAGTTACACTTGGGATTAGGGTCATGATTAATGTTAATGATAGTTAGATTAAGAGATAGATGGATTAGGTGATAGGTTATCTTGAAAGGCACTTGTGATAGCTTATCTTGAAGAGTGATAAATGCTTATAATAGCTTATCTTGAAAATTGATAAGTGCTTGTGATAGCTTATCTTGAAATGCGCTAATTATTAGTGATAGCTTATATCAAGAAGTGATAAATGCTTGTGATAGCTTATCTTGAAATGTGATAAGTACCAGCGATAGCCTATCTTGAAAATTGACAAGTACTTGTGATATCTTATTTTGAAAAGTGATAAGTTATGTTGATAAGTAAACCCATGGTGTGATATTGTGTGGAATTGAGGGGTGACTGCCATGAGGATATAATTTAGTAACATTTGTTCTAAAGTATTTTTGAAAAATTTTAAAAAAAATCAAAAGGCATAATAGGGAATAAGGTTATCATATGATTATTTTGGTGGATAAATAATCAATGGGTGATCACGTGAGATTATTTTATGCCATTTTTGTGTGTAAAAATTTGCTAGAAACACTCTTGCATTGACTAAATTAGAAGATAAAAATTGATTAAAGTAGTTGGTGTGGTCGTGTAATCACTTAAATGGTTTCTTAGTCATATCACTATGAGGGATGGTGCCTTGGATTTTGGATGCTTGACGGAGTTCTAGATGGCGTTCAAGGATGGGTTTCGGAACGATGCTCTTAATTGAATGCCATCTTTGAGTAAGGTCGAGACGTTGCCATGCCCGATAAGATGGAACGATGCCCATTTACCTCGAAAGACCCTTGATGTGAGTATCAATCATGGCCAAGAGTAGTCGTAATAATCTAGACTCATGTGGATGCATTGTACATGAAAGTGAGAATGGTTGTGTCTAGATTATTATTCGTATTTGTCATATGCATGCTAGAATTGTGGTCTCACTTGGAGAATTATTTATGTGATTATTGGATACGTTGTTAGGGGATTGTATAGTGAGTTGCTATTTCATATTTATGGATTATGCAAAGCAAAGGCTTTGCTATTGATCTGTCATCGACAATTAAGCCACACGTATATGGTGTCCTTGAGGCAAAGTATTCTCTTATGCGAGATTTAGGGAGTTTACTCACTGACTTTTCTCACTCATTATGATTTAAAATTTTCAGATTCTAACCATGAATAGTCCATTCTGCCACATGCAGGGTACCCGTAAATAAGGGTGAGAATGGTCCAGGTTGGGCCGGTCCGCCCCCTAACCCTAGGACCAACCCGCACAGTGCTAGTGCTCAATTTTTGGGACCAAGGACGAACCCTATTAGGCTTAGGACCAAAGACTAGACCCACCCAATGAGTCGGTCCGGTCCTAGGGTCAACCCGGGACCAATCAATAATTTTTTATTTTATTTTTTGTATTCCTTAAAAAAAAAAAATTGATTGAGGACCGAACTGACCAATGAGTTTGGTCCGATTTCAAAGTCAACCCAAGACCAACCAATAATTTTTAATTTCATTTTTTATACTCCTTAAAAAAGCAATTAAGGATCGAACTGACCCAATGGATTCAGTCCGGTTTCAGAGTCAACCCAGGACCAACCAATAATTTTTTTATCATTTTTTGTACTCCTTAAAAGGGCAACCAAGGATCATATCGACCCAATGAGTTTGATGATGAGCGAGGTTAGCTAAGAAAGGCAAGTGATGAGGGTCAAGTGAGGTGAGTATCGAACAGAGCTAGCATCGAATGTCGAGCGGGAAGTAACAAGCCAAGCGAGCATCGAACGGCGAGCGGCACGAGTGACCCAAAGCGAGCGAGGCAAGTGTTAAGTGGTGAGCAGAGAAGTTGTTTCTTTCAATTTTGGTATATTGAAGACTAAGAGAACAAATAAGACAGAAGAGAACGAATACGAGAGGTTGATGTCATAAGCTGTTTATGCATTTTTGGATGCTATGAGAACTCCTCACAAAAATATTTTCTTCATTTGTAAATTATGACTATTGACGTCGTAAAAGATATTAAAAATCTAAGTTATTGAATAATAATGTAAAATTACTTGAACTCCTCACTAAAGAGTTATTTAATATTGTTGACGCCGTTTATTTTAAGGTTTTATCTATATAAAAAAATTATAAGTAATATATATATATATATATATATATTTAGGGTTGGTCTAGGTTGGATCGACCCAGAACTCTTAAGACCAAGGACCAACCTGCACAATATTGGTCCAAGAATTCTAGGACCAATGACTGACCCAATCTCCTTAGGAACTAGACTAGGACTGGCAGGGTTGGGCTGGTCCAAGGTCAGTCTAGGGTCAACCCTGGACCGATGCTCACCCCTACCCATAGATCAAGACACCCAAGCGACTCCCTTCCTGATAGAGGTGATCGACACCATATACGAGAAATTTGTGACCACCATTTGGGTGGGCAAGGGGCTGATGAACCTGAATCTGTGCTGGGGTTTTGACAGGCCGCTTGGTGAGGGATCTAGGGGTGTCATCTGGGACCTTATGGTAGTGGATGTCCCTAAAGACTCCATCACTAGCCCAGAGTCGAACTTGAACACGAAGTCTGATCCCAAGGCCGAGTCATGGTACTACGACATGGACATGTAATAGGCGCACAGGTGAAATACCACTTTTTGAAATAACCCCAACCCCTTTTGGTTAATTGAAAAGAATCTGCGTGTAAGCATTAAATTTCCGATGTACTAAATTGATATATATATATATATATATATATATGGATATGTATATGTATATGTATATATCTATGTATATGTATATGTCTATGTATATGTATATATTGTATGAAAGTGTTTGTTATGTGTTTCTTTGCTATCCATATTGGTGTGTATGATTGGGTGGAGTTGATTCTGTTCCCGTTTGTAAGTAATCAAAAGATAAAATAAATAGGTCGGCAATGTCTCCTGGAACATTGCAATTAAATGACCAAACAAAAGAAGGGATGCCACGCATCCGAGAGTCGGGGTGTGGCAATGTGAAAATTCCAAATAATGTACAGTAAGGGTACATGAAAAGTATTAAAAATGAAAACATAGAAAAAATATTATGTTCAACATAACACCAAAGATTAACTTAAGAATTATCTTACATGCCTGTATAACATCTTTAATAAACGTTAAATATCTATGAAATTTAACATCTTAAAAGTTGACGTCATAACAAAATGTTGTAAAAAATCAAAAATGTTTTACATAGCAAAAAATATTTTAGATGTTTCAGTTTGGATTACAAGGGAACATCATAGCCCTTACTAGAATATCGTCCGATATCGTTGAAATAGGTATGCACTGTTTTGCGATAGCTCATGTCAAAACATAATAAGCCTTTGCCCAAATTCATAAATTACTAAAAATAAGTTAAAATGTTTGCAATATCTTAAGCCTTTTTAAAACACCATAATGGAAAATTCACATTAAATTAATATTTTCGGCGTTTTCGCACTAAGTCACAATAATACACCATAAGCCGTTGCAAAACATATTAAAATACTAAAAATTATATTATTTAGATAATATGCCATAAGCCGTTGCATAACTCCATATCAGCCGTGCCATGCACGTGCAAGTAGCGTGCACAGTACGTGCAAATGCATTCCACGTGCATTAATATGCAAATGTTGGAGGTTTTTTTTTGCTCAATTTTTATCGGGCTTTCTTTTCTCTCACTTAGATGCTGTCATGAGTTCTCAACCTTCGACTTCTGAATTGGCGGTATCTCTAGGGGATGAAAAGAACACAAACATATATTCCACGATCAGTCAAGCATACTGATTCCAGCCCTTCATCATCGTCTACGTCCAACCATCAGACAACCAGCCTGTTCTCGGGAATCCATAAATGCCATTAGTTGTACCAAATTACTCTAGAAGGACCTTGACCAGAGAAAAGCCCGTCTAAAAGCTAACCAGCAGCCTCCATATTGTCATTACTTGCTCTTAGATGCTCCTGCCGAGCAGGCAAACATCCTTCTCCGCCAAAATTTCAGCATCTTGTCCCTTCATGAAAACTAAGGAGGTCCTTTTAGGGTAATTCTAAATCTCGGCATGGATTCTCTCCCAAATCTAGCCCTTTGTTCGCGTGTCTATGCATGGTGGACGGAAAAAGCTTTAGCTAGGTGTGAATGAATTGTACCTTGGCCTTTCATCTGGCATCAATGTGTTCACCACACGGCAGGCTAATCCTCCTCGAACTAGCTCCCAGAAGTTTCCTATAAGTCAATAATGAGTTAAGAGATGCAGCAGATTTCAGGACAAAGGCTATTAAGGACCCAATGGTGGCCCTATATTACAAAATTCTCACTTTTACAATCGATGGATGCTCTAGAAAGTAATGGAAAGAAGTAAATGAAAATTCGCTCGTCTGGCTATGCGAGTATGGACTGAGAGAGCTTGACAAAATAAAGATGAATCGACAGAAAAAACTCGCAAGCACTATCACTCACTCGACTAAGAGCTTTTGGAGGAGTAGCTTTGGTCGGCCTCAAATCAAGGCAGTGGGGGCACGGCATTGGATCAGGAGGCTGGGAGGATGAGCGTCAAGGATAAATGGAGACGATGAAGACTGCAGCGAGGAAAAAAACGAAGACAGAGATGGAAATGGCTTGCTTAGATCAAACCTGAGTGAGGAGAAGAGAAATGCAAACGGCTTGCTTAGATCAGACTTGAGTGAGGAGAAGAGAAATGCAACGGAGGCGGGCGACGGCAAGTGCTGCAGTTGCTTGTGAGTCACGAGGGCAAGATCGGTGGTACTTGCGGAAGCTGTGTGGCCCAATCGATGACTTAATTTTTTAGTGACCCATTTTCCATCAATCTAATTCAAACGGAGATTTTGAATCCTAACAACCGATATAGAACCCATTTATAAGAAATATGAGCCAAAAAATGGGTCATGGACCCATTTTCACAACTAGAAATAGCAAATTGGAAGAAGCCCTAGCTCAAATTGAAGATTAAACCACGCAAATCTGAGCAACTGCAGTTATGCTCATCTCCAGATAAACCTGGCCAGAGAGTTGCATCATTGAGAAGCCAGGCACATGCCCATGCTTTGTATAATATGTGAGTAATATATAAATATCAACTACTTTATAATATTTAGAGCAATTAACACGTAAATGAGTATAGCATGTATTTCGTACAGCAAAAATGTCTTCCTGAGAAATAGTTTAGAAATTCTTCCTTATATCTAAAGATATCTACTTCTTGTCTAAAACATCTGAAATGTTCATTTTATATGGATTGAAAAGGAATGATTCTTATATGAGAAGAGGCCACAGATGAAATGATGATATGAAGAGGGAAGTGAGAGGATGCAAAGATAGTGATGAGATCACAAATTCACGAGAGATAAACTCTATAATTGCCAATTAAGCAAAATGACTAAAAAGGGGATGTCAAAGCTCTGAGATTCCTCCATCTGCAACAGCTCTCATTATATATACAGAAGTGCTACTAAAGCAGAACGGCAGGAAGAGCAAAAGAGCAGGACACCCATGTTGCATAATACTACATATTATCGATTCATGGCACTTAAGAAAGCGACAAGAAAATGCATATAGAAGTGATCGGAATACTACAAAAGCTTAAGAAGACAATCTCACATTTGTAGTTTGATCTGCAATTTCATCTATCGAAGAAAAGAGCACCAGGAATGTGAGCAACCTGGAAAAAGGAGATCATTCGAATCAAGTTCAATAAACGACACAATTATTAACATATGGCCATAGTGTTTAACTCAGCATAGTCCAAATTAAAGCATGACCCATTCGATTTGTCACCCGGTGCTCCTGAATTGCATTCAGTTGCTCATCTGGAGCAATTTCTCTTAAGTTGCAAATTAAAATGTTCCGAGAACCATGCAGTGCAATCAAGTCACACCAAAACTAGATATATTCCCCTCATCTATGCTCTTTCCAGGCCCTAACACAGGTGAAATTCTCATGGTGCGGCTTGGAACTAATTGAAACAGAGCTCGTATGCCAAAAATTCCTTCTCTCTTACTTGTGCCCGCCTACTTACTCTCATTGTCTCTCCACACTCTATTCACTTTCTTCTTCTTCCATCTTGATCTTGACTTGATCATCAAATTCATCATCCATATGGATTGATTCCACAAATTCCTGACCCGAGAGATGGACAACCTCGAGCAGAGCTGCCTCGCCGCTGGCACGAGGGTCATGTCGATCCAGTTCCTGCAGAGGGCGCTGACCCTGCTCAGCTCCTTCCTCTCCAGCCTCGCCGCCACCCCGCCCCCGGTGCAGAAGCACAACCTCCCCGTCGGTGACAAGTGGCTCGATGAGTACATGGACAAGAGCTCCAAGCTCTGGGACGTCTGCCAACTCCTCCTCAAGTCTGGCGTCTCTGCCCTGGAGTCCTTCTCCTCCTCTGCCCTTAACATCATCTCCTCCCTTGACCTCAATTACCCCCTGTCCCCCCATTTCTCTTGCCAGGTAATTCCCGGAAAGAAAAACATACCAGATTATATTCTCCAACTCTTCTCAAGTCGGTTCGATGAAGCTCTGATCACTTTCAGTTGTGCAAGAAGACTCTGTTTTTGATGATCTGACTGATATGACTCCGATTGGCGGATTGAACAGTTGGGCGCGGGCAATCTCAAGGTGCAGGAGGGAGGCGGCAGTGCTGGAGGCACAGAACAGGAGCCTGCTGCAGCCTGCAGGAGGCAGGGATGAGGCAGCTGTTGCAGCTGCGGTACGACGAGTGCTCCGCCACCTTTGCCAACGGATTCTTCGGGTTCCGCGGCGTCCTCCATGAGATGCACAACGTGAGCTCGCACCTCCTCACTGTGCTCCTCTCGGGGCAGGGCTTCTTCTCCGGCCGGCCTCACCGCAGCAGCCACGAGGACGAGCAGCTGCGCGTGCTGCCCTTGATACTGGCATCGGCGGCACGGCTGGAGCAGAGGATGGAGATGGAGATGAACCGGATGGGGAGCGGCGGGAGGGCGACGATAATGGTGGAGGAGTACAGGAGGGTGAAGGCGGGGATGGAGGAGATCCGAGGGTGCCTGAAGGAGGGCGGGAAAGCAGCGGAGGACGACGGAGGACGGATGAGGGAGAGGGTGGAGGAGTTCAGGGGGTGTTTAGGGGTGCTGAGGGACGGCGCGGATGGGATAGTTTGGCAGATAGACGATCTCTTCGATGAGATCACGGAAGAGAGGAAGAAGATCTTCCATCTCTGCGGATAAAAATGGAAAAGAACCGGCGCGACCGGGAAACCCGACAGCCACAATTTCTTTTTTAAGGAAACCGGAAGATTTCCCCATCCGGTTTCAACTTTCGACTGCTACGTTTTCGTTTCTTTTCTTCTCCTTCCTTTTTCTTTTTTTCTGACTTCTATATTCCCTTGTTGCAAACTAAAATCTAGATATAAAATCGGAGCAGGGCCCACCGCATGGATTTTCCTGAATATGAAGAAGGAAAAATAAATAAATTTGAAAGAAATCAAGGAGAAAAATAATTATCACCTACTATGAAAAAACCGTTCATTGTCATTATAAAAATCTATCAAATTTAAAATATTTAAAAACTAGTTGGCCTTACAACTAATGACGAAATAATTTTGGATAATTATTCATCATGTCTTCGTCACAGCAATTATTTTCATTAGTAAAACCACCTTCGATAGGAGCTCCATTAATCTAAACTAGATTTTGAGGGGAAAAGAACTATGATCGTATGTCTAATATATATAGACACAAAATAAACTCGACGACATTGAATACCTCCCACTTTCTTACATCATAGAAGCAGAGTTCAACCAACCTTTTCTCCACAATTATGACTTTATCTATTACGAAATCCTACAATAAATCAGAAGGTCCACTTCCTACTCTAACAGCATGGTTATATAAGCATTTCCAAAAAAAAATAAGGAGGGTGTGGTGGTTTTTTTCTAGGCTAATACTATGAAAAATCACAAACTTGTACATTCATAACAAATTTACCTCAACTAAACCATCAAAATCCTCAAACTAGTACATGTGACAAATTCACCCTCTATTAATTTCTGTTAAGTTTTACTGGCTTCATTCCCATGTGACTTGCCTTAATTGGATTTTTTAAAGGAATGCGAACGAAGAACTCTGGATTATCCCATAAAGGATGAGAACATTTTTGAGCAAATTCAAAATGAGATTCCGAACAAAATTCCAACAACTTATGCATGATAAGATCTAACAGACTTATTTGAATGGAAAAAAGTCTTTGAATATTGACAAATTCAGAGAATTGGTCTTTATACTTAATACAGTTTCCAGGAATGATACGAAGCTGAGAAATCTTAGTCATAATGTCCCAACCAATAATCAAATCTTTGTTGGGGAGATTGGATCCGAATATCTTTATGGTTATAGAACATTGTCAAAAAAACTGAACAGTTATTGGGGTAGTTCTCACGTTTGTAGAAAAAGTATCTCTTAAGGCAGAATTGAAATATCGAACACAAGAAGTCCAATATTCTTCGGAAAGAACTTTAGTATCTAAGATTGAAGAACTTGCACCAATGTCTATGAGAGCAATGACAGTGATAGGCTTGGCAAACTTTGAAGTAAAGATTTTCACAAAAAAAATGGGGATAATGAGTTTAACTTGAAAATATGTCAATTCTTTGTTATAAAGATGTGGGAGATATGTGAAAAATATCTTCAGAATCTGAATTCGAATCAATTTCACTGGCGTTTGGTAACAAAGAATGACACAAAGAGTTTATTCATATAGTTCTTCATCCGTAAAGAATAAAGATTATATGTCATTATTTTCAAGAGAAATACTAGTTCCATTCTCTATATGATGTATCAGATGATTCTGACATTTTCTAGTTGGGGACAATTTTTGGCAAAATGTCATTTTTGATTACAGATGAAGTATCAATTTGATTTCTTGTGGCCTAAGCGAAATTTTCTTTTTCGTAGGTATCACCATTTCTTCTTTCTTTGGAAATGCTTAGAGCCGTGTCTGGATTTATTTATCCAAAGTTTTTCGAAGTGCTTCTTTTTCCTGGAAGATTTTCCACAAGAACCATCACAGTCTTGCTTTGAGCACTTGATCTTTAGCTTTTGGCAAGAATAGGCCTTGTCGAGTTCTTTGTTATCTGTGAGATAAGTTTGGACCGTTTGGTGCTTTATACACAAATCATCAAGGCACAAATGGATTTCTTGTTGTATTTCTCTCAACGGAATATCTTGAATTCTCCTTTGCTGGCTGAAAAAAGCTTTTTCAACCTGTTGGGATAATTCTTTAAGGATAGAAGTTAGGAAGATATGCTTAAGCATTTCTCGATAATGTTTATCAAGATGCTTTTTTTTGGAGAAAGCAACATTTTCTTTCGAAAAATTCTCTCCTTTTAAGCTCTTGGAGATTAGAAGGTTTTCCAACGAAAATTATGATATAGGAGGGTAATGGCATGGCCAAAGTCAGGTGAGAGTAAAATATATGAAAATTGAAGCAACCAAAATTCTTACCTAGCTCTCGGTATCAGTAGGATGGGTTTTCATTAAGTTTAAGACCCTTCATCTAAGTCCATCTGCCATTGATCCAATGCAAATGAAAATAATTTATGCTCCTAAAACTATATGATGTGCAATTTAATTCTAATATTTTTGTTTAGAGGTTAAAAAATTAATTTCTAATTTTATGTAATAAATTATTAAATGATTAGTAAAAAACTAGGTGTCAACAATAACATGGATGAAAAAAATGAAGGCTATTGTGTCAAACCGCTCGTCAACTCAATAAATTCTCTCCACATGCATTTCAAAAATTGGAAATTTGTCTTGGGGCACGATTTGAGGAAAATTAAACAAATCTTTTTTAATTTTTGATCGTCTCAAGTCTCAAGGTGAGACTAATCATGGTCGTTCCCCAAGACGTGCTTCTTCATGGATGATTCGCTGGCCCCACGCCATAATCACATTTGGCATTTTTCATATATACTTGTATTTGTAATTTTTTCGTGAACATTTTCTACGGTCCTATTGAAGTTGGCTACATTATACGGTTTGATTCTCTTTTTTTCAGATTTTGAATTTGAATTTCGACGTTTTAGATGCCTTAGATGCCTGGAATGCATTTTTAAGGATTCTGTGTAGTTTTTTTCCATATTATTCATAAAAAATCACAAATTGTGGAGAGAGTGACCCTCACAAAATAACTGTTTATTCATTATTTTATTTTCCAAATATACATCATCAGCCCCTTAAAGGTGGCATAACTAGATGACCCATTGATCGAAATATCGAAATTTTAAGATAAAGAAAAGACCCCATTCATTTTAATGAACGACTGAAATTATTCCCACCTTTTTTATTCCCTTTTTCTTCTTTGATTTTACCCACGACCCCGACTATTTAGGGACACCCTGCATTCCTTCCGGGTCCTCCATAGAAGAAATAGTTCCCCCAGCCATCGAGCGTCGTCCCTCCTTGGATGTCGTAGCAATTTGGGTTATCCGCCCAGGTCTGGAGGTTTTGCACAGGGATGAGGTAGTTGTTCCCATTCACCACTTGTAAATTCCGAATATAGGCGGCTTTTTCAAACCCTTCGCCGGCGAAATGCCCACTCCCCATCTGAGTGCTCGTATGAGAGCCCGAGGGGCTCGAGTTCACGATCTCCCCGCCAAACTCCACCATGCTCGCGGGGCCCCCGAGGTGAGTGAACAGGACCGATGGCCAGTACCCGACCCAGATCATTGGTTCGACTAGGAGCCACCAATTCCCGGAGGCCGGATCCTATGCAAGGTGAGAAAGAAGGACCATATGAGTACTTGATGTCAAAGGTAATCAAATCAACCTCGCGCTCACCAAACTCTCTTTTCATGGGAGACATTTCAATTGGATGAGGACATCGTTATATTAAGTAGGTCTCATAACTACATAGAATTTTAGTATATTCTCTCAATCACCTAATAATTTCTTCATTTCAAGTCCCCTATTGCATACAAATGAATCAATGCTCACAAATGGAAGCCCAAGTGCATTGTGGTCCATAATATCTTTTTTATTTTTTCTAATTAACGGGAAAAAGTAGGGCTCTAAATTAATTATTACCTTATAAACCATCAAGGTAAATTCAGTTTGACCAGCATTGTAGAGGGACCATGGATTAGCTGTTGCCCCAAGTGCAAACCCATTGTTGATCTGGACAAATCCTGTGCACAACAAGTTGTAACATCCTGATTGGTAGTTATCATTCTGCATGGAATCAAAGTTGCAAAAAAATGTTAATCTTATGATTTTAGGAAACTATATATGTAGGAAAATTATTTTATTTTATTTTTTTTACTTACAGTCCAATAAATGAAGAACCTCGGATTGCTGTCCCCATACAATTGTGGATAAGTCTGAAGAAAATAAAAATAAATTTATTCTAAATTAGTAATCCCGTTTGACACAGCAGCAATGTCAACTAACCATTAATGCAATTAGTTGGGAAACTAAATTTGGTTTTTTACGTGTTTATATTACATAGTCAGTGACTTGCCAACTTCACAATAATTGCATGCCAGAATAAATTGGCCCAAGAAACATAGGATCTTTAATGATTTTGCTGAACATATACATAAATATTTTGCTTCTTCGATTGGACCATCCAATAATGATAACCCTTTGCTTTCCTTAATTTCCCCAACGTTGGCACAGGCAGATAATATTCTAGTTTCTATTTCAAGTTCTGGGCACTTAGTTTTAATAACACATTATTATATAATTTAGATTGGTTAAGTATATTTGAGTTTGGCACTATCTCCTACCAAAGAAAGAAAGAAAGACAAGAACTTGATTAAAAAACCCAACTTATGGGGAAAAAATTCAAAATCTCTCAACTCAAAATTAGCCAAACATTAAGATCAAATTTCCATTTAAGAAAAGAAAAATTACTTCAAATGTTTCAATTGGTATCTCAGAATTTCTTAATCAAGAGATGGGTTGACCTAAAATAAACTACTCATCCGTGACCCAAGGACCATCCACAAATCGAGAAATACATGTGAAAATTTAGTTGTTTTCTCTGACCTATTAAGATTGTGAATTAAAACCCTAAATTTACTGGTGAAAGCTAATTATCTATTAGGAAATGTATAAAAAAAATTAAAACTTTTATTGGGGAATGGAGGAGAAGAAGAAGATGAAAGAGTACCTGCCAGCCAGCTTCAATGGTGTTAAGGTCAACGTCTATAGAGCCAGCAACGACCCACAACTGGGCGAGGCTAAATTCATTTTGTTCAGCCACATATGGTGCCCACACATTTATGCTTGCTCGGCCTCCATAGTATTGATCTCCACTCACATACCCTGCTGCATACTGCACAAAAAAAAATATATAATGGATCAAATGAAATCGACCATTATAAAAGAAAAACACGATTTATAATATAAATTTAAAAGAATAAAAGGAGGCGATTTTTTCATGATCCTAGATTGAAATTAAATTTTAGTAATTATCTGTAAGAGTCTAGCTACACTCGTTGCCACTTTGGAAGATTGGCACATACTAAAAATAGAAAACGACCTACCGAGGAATTTCTAAATTTAATAAACATTGAGTTGGTAAATCCGGTTTGACTTGATCGGGTTCATAACTAGCATGTGCCATATGTTTTTTCTTCTTTTAAAAAAATGAAAAAACATGAAAAGATATTTTTGGTACAAAGTGAATGAATATGTTTCGCTAGCTTGATAATAAATAGCCCACAAAAATTGGAGGAAAGCGCAAGCCAACATAATGTCAAAATTAAAAACCAGTCTGAAAGGTACAAGCCGAAAATAAAAAGCAGTTGACTTTTCGTCGAAGCTAAATTTGACCAACTAAAAAAATTAAAAAGAAAAAAAGGGAAAGAAGCAGAGAGACTGAATATAAATTTCATTTAAACTTAGATGATAATAAATTTTCAAATTGAAATTAAATTATTGTGATTTCTCTTAAATTACTCAGAAAATAAAGAAAATGCTTGAGATGCATTAATCTTTGCTCAACTTCAATGGTAAGGTCTCTTCTCGTTACCTCATGAGCAGCGTCTGAATCGTCTGTACTGATATGTCTGCTCACTTTCTTCCCAAACATCTGAAATGAAGAAGCCCTCAACATGTCTGCTTCACTCGTCCTCCGAATCGGCACCGTCCCTTCTGGGCATGCCTCGCCTGACATTCTCCACAGTTGGAACGTCTCTGCAGTCGCAGCGGTCGAATTATGCCCCTTCGGCCTCTTTGGTGGATCCTGCGAATTTCATGAAAAAAAAAAAAAAAAAAAAAAAAAACGTAAAATTCAGCGGCCTCAAAAGTCACAGAATTCATTTTCTTGTCATAGGTCAAAGAAACTGGGGTGATACCAATGGCTTTTGTCCCTTTAATAGAGGATGATCAAAGGCTAGTTGCTCGTGAGATAGAACGCAGTCTATTATATCTCCATCAGGACTCTGCAAACAGGGAAAAAAAAAACAGAAACAGAGAGACAATAATGAGGGGAAAATCAACGTCAGTTGGCAAAGAAAATGTAGTTTAGCGGATGAAATTAGTTATATGACTAGTGCAGCATGCGATCGATGGATTCAGGAGCGATGGTACAAGTTATTTTTCTTTTCTCATGATGATGTGGACCGTTTGGTGTCCAAGGTCACTAAAAACAGAGCGGTTCTCTTTCTCAAAAGCAAAAAGAGAAAGTTAGATATGAGATTTTGTGAGATCATAATTGAGTCTAAAAGCCATTAAATAAATCCATAATTTATTATTTAAATATTCTAATACTCCATGTTACGTTTACTATGGTCTTTTGCCTAGTACTAAATATGAAAATTTAATTGGAGAGGTAAATAGGATTTGATAAGATTTGAATTCAAAATCTTCAATTCTGATATCATAGGAGATTTGGGGGACCGATGCCAATTATTTTAAAAACTTAAACTGTTAGATAAAGACGTGCTTTATTATTTAAATATTGTAAAAGTGGGTTTGCCTGAATTATTTTGACAGGAGGCTTGTTGATGTCCTTAAGACGAGCCCTTATCATCTTCAGCTGTTGCAAGTCATCCTCGGGCTGGACAGTCCGATTCGTGGCGCGGGAGTCAGCAGTTTTCAACGAACGAACGTGACAAAAGAAGGGAGACGGGACAAGGAGGAAGAGAAGTAAAATGGGAATGATTGGCGACGGCGAGAGGGATATCTTGAAGGAGGAGAGACGCCAGGGACAAGCGCGACAAAAAGAGCTGCTCGCTCCACGATCCATAATGGCCTCTGAGAAGCTTCCTGCGAGGGCCTGTCGTACCGATTTCCGCTGAGAGATTGCATTCCCCCCCTTCGGTATTTATAGTCTGACACGCCTCGAACATCCAGAGACGAGAGGAGCTGCTTATTTCACTTACTATATTCGCAAAAAGCCAATGAGGAGCAACGATAGGGACAGAAAAGAAAATTATGTTTTTCGCCTTCTAAATATGCTTATCTTTTTAATTAGGATTAGTACAACGAAAAATTTTAAATTAGTACATCTATGACAAACTTACTCCTAACAAATTTTTGTGTCATCAAAAATCTCAAATTGGTAAAACTGTGATAAATTTATCTTGAATTAATATGAATTTTCACTTGGACTTGACATGTTAATAAAGTTATTGCTAGATGTCATTCAACTCAACAAATTCATGATAAAATTTTATGCAAGTTAATAGAGGATAAATATGTCACTAGTATATCGGTTTGAGGTTTTTAGTGAGCTCAAAAATTAGTTCTGGATGAATTTTTTAAAAGAGTGTCAATTTGGGGTTTATGGTGACCCAAAGATTAGTTTGAGAAAAATTATCATGGATGTATCAATTTGAAATTTTCCATGATATTAACTCTTTTAATTTCATGTAGGAAGAATAATGCATAACAAATCTACATAAGAATGGAACCAGCGAAAATTATTTCATTTGTTAAAAAGTGAATTAAATGATTTTTCGGTTGATATGTGCATGGAACAAAAAGGAGTAAGTAATTTAGAATTATTAAAAAATGAAACGGGAAGAATAGTTTTTGGTCGGATTCCCTGGCCTTGACATAGTTTTAATTAATGAGTCTTTTGAAACTATTACAATAAGTTGCGAAGGCTCAAGGCTCGCGGCGCAACAACCCCTTCATACTCCTTTTTGGTTCCACGGATAATTTTCAGCGGTACCGACTTTTATCACCATATCAATTTTCAAAATCAAACCTTCCTTTGCCAAATATGCTTGATAGTACCATCAAGGCACTCGACACTCATAAACTTCACCACAGAAAATACTAATCATTTATTTTTTGACTCTATTGCCCTTGTGGAAAGTTTCAAAATACTTTGCCGGTTATTTAACCATTGTACCAATCTTTTTTTGCTATGGTGCCATGAGCAAGCAAATTGCACATGATCAAGGGCTGCAAGTTTCTGCACGTGCAACAGTTAGATTATGGAGTAGGTGCATGCTCATGTCCGACCTCCCAGCCATGTATCCATCTAGATCATGGAGGGTTTACCGTCCATAATTAAAGTTAAAAAAGTTATTTATTGGTATATCAAATTGTGACCTAACAGCTTTCGGCATGTAGAATAAATATACCATTGACATTTCTAATGACCACACAATTTCCACCAACCTTTTATTCCAGGGTTAAAACCTCACCATTAAATTTTCCATCCAAGCAAGATGCTGTGACACATAACGTGAATAAAAATGACTTTTTAGAAAAAAAAAATAGTAAGAAAAAGAGCCGATCAATCTCAATAAAATTATGTGAGGCAAGTAAGTCCTAATCAAGAAGAATCATAAATGACAACAGCTTAGATAAATGATGTCTTGGGGCTTTTGCTGTCGTGCCCATGGTGTGTTTTTAGGTATAGCTGAGGTGTACTTTTGTAAACATTAGTCTAGTTAGCCTCATCATTTGCCACATCAGTTGTTTTGGTGGATATTTTTCTCCATCAAATAAAAGTCTGCGATTTCTTTCTTTTTGGATCATTTGAAAAGTTAGGATATTTTTGTCTTTCGAGTAAAAGTTGGTGTTTTGTTTTTTAATTTTTTTAATTTTTAGGAAGTGAGATTTGATCAAACCAAAACATACACACTACAACAATAATGACTTATGTATTGGCTTTTGAAAGTCAGATATTTGTCCCGAAAATAGATATTGGCATTTCAAAATGTCTTTAGTGAGGTCAGTGATTCCTCTAATTATGACCTTTAGCTATCATTTATGTGCCTCTGGATCATTTTTCTAAAACACGTGTCATATATAACTAAAATAGAAGCAGAAGTATTTGCCTCTAAAATAACATTTTTGAGCATGTGAATTTCCCTCTAAAGATCTGTTTGACCAGAATGTGCTTTGCTAATTACTGAGTACGATTGTACTTTTCCCATGTTTGTTGAATGATCGATATTTGGAGGTAAATGAATATTACCAATTTCAAACTAATCAATTCAAATTTCTCGTAGACGCGCTCCGCAATTAAGCCTCTGTCTTTTACAAAATTATTAATCGACTTAATTTAGAAATATGGACTTGTGGCTATGGTGGTTGAGGTCGGCAGCGCCAAGGTGAGGTGGATGCTACCGTTGGTGGCTAAAGAGTGGAAAGTGCGCATAAATTAGGGGATTTAAAATGAAGGTTTTGGTGATGATGGCATTGGATCATGGTTTCAAAGAGAGTGGTGAGAGCGACAAAATATGAGAACCTTAGACCTAATGGAGCTCAAAGTAACATATCGTCAAAATCGAAAGGATGTATAACTAATTTATGAAATGTTATATGGCCCGATACACTAAGGAGAATACACAACTTTCAAATCATCGCGTTATAAGCCAACCGCATATGGTATGTGCTCTTATCCAAATCAATTATTTGAAATTTGATCCTATTTTACAAGTACCATTATATCTATGTGCCCTAGAAATATATGCATATAGACAATGCATCTAAGACGATGAAATGACACAATCAAAGGGATAATAAGACATTAGCCCCTCCTTTTTTTTTTAAAAAAAGAATGCATTTAATCTATTGAATAAATCGCATGACGGTAACACATGAATAAAGAAGTCAATCATACAAGAGAGTTCTCAAAGTTGAAAGCAAAGTTAGTCTCAATTCACATCACCTACAAAATTGAATGGTCAACATGCACAAGAGTATCTTTTTGATGAATTTTCGAAAATTAAACCTTCCTTCGTAAAAAATGCTTGACAGGTACCGCCAAGGCACGAGGCACTCGTAGACTTGGCCATGGAAAATATTAATTATTTATTTTCGACTCTATTGTCCATATCGAAAGTTTCGGAATACTTTTCTCAATTATCTAACTAACCATTTCACCAATCTTTTTGTTATGGTGCCATGAGCAAGCAAATTGCATATGATTAGGGCCTGCAGGTTTCTACATGTGCAAGAGTTAAATATGGAGTAAGCACATGCTCATGTCCAACTCCCCCCTTCCCCAAGCCATGCATCCATTTGGATTGTGGAGGTTTTCCGTCCATAATTAAATTTTAAAAAGTTATTTATCGGTATATCAAATTATGGCCAAACAACTTTCAGCATGTAGAATAAAAATACCATTGACTTTTCAAATAACCAAACATTAAATAAACAAATTAGTAGGGAAAAGAGATGCATTGATCTCAAGAAATGTATGTGAAGCGAATAAGTCCTAATTAAGAAGAATCATAAGTGACTAAGGTTTAGATAAACAATGTCTTCGGGCTTTTGCTAATGTGCCCATAGTGTCTTTTTAGCTCAAGCTAAGGTGTATTTTTGTACCCATTAGTCTAGTTAACCTCTTAATTTACCACATCAGCTGCATCGATGGATACTTTTTTCCACCAAATAAAAGCCTACGATTTCTTTCTTTTTGGATCACTTGAAAAGTTAGGCTATTTTTGTCTCTTGAGAAAAGTTGGTGGTTTTTTTTTTTTTTTTTTAGTGAGATTTAATTAGACCAAAACTTACACACTACAATAATAATGACTCCTGTAGTAAACAATATTTGTTTTTGAAAGACAGAGTTTTGTCCCGAAAGCTTGTAGAGTAAAATAGAATAAGAAATGTCTTTAGTGAGTCAAATGACTCCTCTAATTATGACATTTAGCTATTATTTATGTGCCTCTAGATTAGTTTTCTATAGCACATGTGTCTACATATAACTAAAATGGAAGCAGAAGTATTTGCCTCTAAAAAACATTCTCTGGCATGTGAATTTCCCTCTAAAGATTCGTTTAACAAGATTGTGCTTTGCTAATTGCTGAGTACGATTGTACTTTTCCCATGTCTGTTGAATGATTGATGTTTAGAGGTAAATGAATATTACAAATTTTAAACTAATCAATTCAAATTTCTCATAGACGCACTCCACAATTAAACCTCTATCTTCTACACATTCATTAAATGACTTAATTTTAGCAATATGGACTTGCAGCTATGGTTTGTCGATGACAAAAGTGCCTTCGTGACCTGGAAGCTACCGGTGGTGGCTAAAGGGTGGAAAGTGCACATAAATTATGGGATTTAAAGTTAGGGATTTGGTGATGATGGCATGGGATTACGGTTTCAGAGAGAGTGGTGAGAAAGATAAACTATGAGGACCTTAGATCTAGTGGAGCTTAAGGTAATGTATCATCAAAATCAAAAGAATGTATAATCATTTGATGACATGTTATATGGTGCGATATATTAAAATGAATACAAAAATCAAATCATCATGTTATAAGCCCACTGTATATAGTATGTGCTCTTATCCGAGTCAATTAATTGAAGTTTGATCCTATTTTATGAGTACCGTTATATCTACGAGTCTGAGAAATATATGTGTATACACAATGCGTTTGCGGTGATACAATGGCACCATCAAAGGGATAACGAGACATTAGCCCCTCCTTTTTTTAAAAGAAAAAATGCATTTTGTCTATTAAATAAATTGCATGACAGTAACACATGAATAAAGAAGTCAATCATATACGAGAGTTTTTAATGTTCAAAGCAAAGGTAGTCTCAATTCACATCACCTACAAAATTGAATGGTTGACATGCAAGAGTATGTTTCAAATAATTTTTAAAAAATCAAACCTTCCTTCATGAAATATGCTTGATAAGCACCACCTAGGCACACGGCACTTGTAGACTAGACCACGGAAAATATTAATTATTTTTTTCAACTCTATTGTCCCTATCGAAAGTTTCGGAATACTTTGCTCAATTATCTAACCATTTCACCAATCTCAATTATCGAAAGTTTCGGAATACTTTGCATATGATTAGGCCTACAGATTTTTGCATGTGCAACAATTAAATATGGATTAACCATATGCTCATGTCCAACTCCCCCCCAACCTTCCGCAAACCATGCATCCAGTTGGATCGTGGAGGTTTGCCGTCCATAATTAAAGTTTGAAAAGTTATTTATCGGTATATCAAATTGTGGCCAAACAAGTTTCTACATGTAGAACAAAAATACCATGGATTTTTCTAATGACCAAACAATTTCTGCCAACTTTTTATTCAAGGAATAAAAACTCACGATTAAATTTTCGGTCCAAGCAAGATGATGTGACACATGATATGAATAAAAATGACATTTTAAAGAAACAAATCAACAGGACAAAGATGCACATCGATTTCAAGGAACGTATGTGAAGCAACTAAGTCATAATCAAGAAGAATCATAAGTGACTAAGATTTAGATAAACAATGTCTTTGGGCTTTTGCTGATGTGCCTACAGTGTCTTTTTAGCTCAAGCTAAGGTGTAGTTTTGTACACGTTAGTCTAGTTAACCTCGTCGTTGACCACATTAGTTGTATCGGTGGATATTTTTGTCCATTAAATAAAAGACTGCAATTTCTTTCTTTTTAGATTACTTGAAAAGTTAGGATATTTTTCTCTCTCGGGTAAAAGTTGGTGGTTTTTTTTTTTTATCATTTTTAGGAAGTGAGATTTGATTAGACCAAAACTTACACACTACAACAATAATGATTTCTGTAGAAAACAATATTTGCTTTTGAAAAAGAGAGATTTTTGTCTTGAAAGTTTGTAGAGTCAAGTAGAATAAGAAATGTCTTTAGTGAGGGAAATGACTCTAATTATGGCATTTAGCTATAATTTATATGCCTCTAGATCATTTTTCTAAAGCTTACGTGTCTTTATATAACTAAAATGGAAGCATAAATATTTGCATCTAAAAAAACATTTTCAGGCATGTGAATTTCCCTCTAAAAATCTGTTTGACAAGAATGTGCTTTGCTAATTGCCGAGTACAATTGTACTTTTCCATGTTTGTTGAATGATTGATATTTGGAGGTAAATGAATATTACTAATTGCAAACTAATCAATTCAAATTTCCTCACAGACGCACTCCATAATTAAACCTCTATCGCAATTATTAATCGACTTAATTTTAGAAATAAGGAGTCGCGGCTATGGTTGTCGACGATGGCAATGCCAAGGTGACCTGGATGATACCAATACTGGCTAGAGGGTGGAAAGTGCACATAAATTATGGGATTTAAAATTAAGGTTTTGGTGATGATGGCATGGGATTATGGTTTTGAAGAGAGTGGTGAGAGAGATAAACTAAACTATGAGGACCGTAGATCTAGTGGAGCTCAAGGTAATGTATCATCAAAATCGAAAGGATGCATAATGAATTTATGACATATTATATGGTTCGATATATTAAAAAGAATACACAAATTTCAAATCATCGCGTTATAAGTCAACCACGTATAGTATGTGCTCTTGTCCGAATCAATTATTTGAAGTTTGATCCTATTTTACGAGTACCATTATATCTTTGTGCCCTAGAAATATATGCATACAGACAATGCATCTACAGCGATGGTATGGCACCATCAAAGGGATAACGTGACATTAGCCCCTCCTTTTTTTTTTAGGGTTAATACCATAAAAAAAAAACCAAAACTAGTACATATGTGACAAATTTACCCCAAACCATTTTTTTTACCATAAAAAACCCCAAACTAGTACACTTGTGATAAATTTATCCCCACTGATCATAAAAAACCCTAAATTGGTACATTTACGACAAATTTACCCTAAACTAATTTATTTGACCGCAAAAAACCACAAACTGATAAATTTGTGACAAATATACCTTCTGTTAAATTAGATTAATACCACAAAAAAATCACAAAAATTGTAAACTATGACAAACGATGTGTAAAATCCTAAATCGATACACTAGTCAACTGTCACGTGTAATTTAACTTAATAATTTGACAATAAAATTTAACAAAAACTAACTGAGGGTAAATTTATCACATGTGTACCAGTTTGGGGTAAATTTGTCAAAGGTATACCAGTTTGGAATTTTTAGTTGTCAAAAAAATAGCTTGGGATAAATTTGTCACAAGTATACCAATTTGGGGTTTTTCAGAGCATTAACCTCTTTTTTTTTTTTTAAAAAAAAGAAAGAATGCATCTAATCTATTGAATAAATCACATGACAGAGACATATAAATAAAAAAAAGTCAATCATATATGAGAGTTCTCAAAGTTCGAAAGCAAAGTTAGTCTCAATTCACATCATCTACAAAATTGAATGGTCAACATGCACAAGATTATGTTT
The DNA here is from genome assembly GCA_014182405.2 of Eucalyptus sideroxylon. NCBI lineage: Eukaryota > Viridiplantae > Streptophyta > Magnoliopsida > Myrtales > Myrtaceae > Eucalyptus > Eucalyptus sideroxylon. The sequence goes on along the minus strand of CM024555.2, from coordinate 54,049,943 downwards.
TCGATAAATTTTTGAAAATTGAACCTTGTGTTAAATATGCTTGGTAGGTACTGTCGAGGCATGAGACACTTGTAAACTTGACAATAGAAGATGTAATAATTAATTTTTCGACTCATTGTCCTTGTCAAAAGTTTTGGAATATTTTGCTCAATTATATTACCATTCTACCAATTTTTTTGTTATGGTGCCATGAGCATGCAAATTGCATATGATCAGGGCCTGCAAGTTTCTGGACATGCAACAGTTAAATATGGAGCAAACGCATGCTTATGTCCAATTCCCCCTTCCCCCCCACCAGAAAGTTTGTAGTTTTTTTGTGACGTGAAATTTCTTTTATTTTTTTTTTTTTAAAATTTTGAGTTTTTTTTTTTTTTTCCTTTCTTTTCCTCTCTTCTTCTTCCTCCTTTAGCCGGTCGTCGGGCAGTAGGCGGCAAGGAAAGGAAAAAAAGAAAAGAAACTGATGTTACCAAACAAATTTATGTTCTTTTTTCTACTTCTTATTTTAGAAATTATTCTCCGGGACGAGAAACTATTTTTTCTACTTCTGATTTCTATTTCAAATATATTCGCTGGCCACTTTTCTATTCCAGAGAATAGAAAAATTAATTGATATTACTAAACAAATTTATGTTCGTTTACTATTCAGAGGAGCAAAAGGACAAAAAATGAGAAATGTTATCATGCAAACCCTTAACAATAACTTACTTGCAACATTTCAGAATTTTTTACTTCTAACTCCTGTAGGATTTGGGGTTTAGGGTTTAGGAAATGCCCTCGGCCTATATAAAATCTAATAAAATTTATATTATTTAAGTATCCACGACGTTTTGCAAAACACTGTAAGCTATTAAAATTTAATTTTTCAAATTTTTTATGAAATTCTAAACTGTGTCACGACAACATTTATGCGCGATTTTCTGTACTGGGTTAGGACAAATTCTACTTTTCTGAATCATGCACAATATAGGTGGATAACTTTAAATTATTTTGGACATATTGCATTAGTAAATTGATTTGTTTTATGTGTGCAAAACATCATAAATGTAAGAAAATATTTGTGACATCCTCAATTTGACTTCTATATAAGGAATAGAATTACAACGGTAATAGAAAAATCATAGAAAAGTAAGGGATGATTACTTGAGGAAAAAAATTCAATTTTACATCGGCGAACCGTGAATTTTTGGAAAAGTGAAAACGGTCCGCAAACAAGGAGTTACGAAAGCCCAAGCCACAGACAGGCCCAATGGGCATCACGCCCATCATTAACGGCCTAAGTGAGCCCATTAAGACGAACTAAGCCCACACTTGGTCCTTTGGAAGTTTGTACATTAATTACCTATGTGCATGAATAGTGTTTCATAATATAGTTTAATTAAATCCCCAAATTATCCCTTCTAGAAGCTTGTTGGCTTAATAAGACAAGGATTGTTGTCTTTCATGGAGGGGCTGGCGCCTATTTGAAGAAGGGAAAAGAAAGAGACCAACCTAGCTAACTTCCTTAGCTTATTTCCAAATAGAGCACATGCTTGAAATCTAGCATTAAATGAAGAATGGATAGGAAGATTTCAAGAGTTCTCGGTGGTCATTCAAAGGATTTGGCCAAGAATAATTTAGAGATTTTTGTACTAAGCTTATTAAGACTTTGAGCAAACTTGGAAGAGAAACTCCTTTCTCTCAGTCATTCTTTCACCATTTCCCTCATCTCTCATTCTCTCACTCTCAGCACTCTCCCTCTCTCAAACACTCTCATGCTCAAGCTCTCTCTTGCCAAGAGTAATTTAGAGATTTAGAGATTTTTGTACTAAGCTCATTAAGACTTTGAGAAAACTTGGAAGAGAAACTCCTCTCCCTCCCTCCCTCCCTCCCTCCCTCACTCTCTCTCTATACAGTGCACCTCACCGGCGTCTCATGCTTGCCATGCCGCAAGCCACTGCCACAGTCCATCACCGGCCACATGCCGTTGTCATTGTGCCGCTCACCGTCGAAACTTGAAAGTTGATCCCATGAGTGACTTCCTAAATTAATTAAGATAGTAGTTACGCTTGGGATTAGGGTCATGATTAATGTTAATGATAGTTAGATTAAGAGATAGATGGATTAGGTGATAGGTTATCTTGAAAGGCACTTGTGATAGCTTATCTTGAAGAGTGATAAATGCTTATGATAGCTTATCTTGAAAATTGATAAGTGCTTGTGATAGGTTATCTTGAAATGTGATAAGTACCAGCGATAGCCTATCTTGAAAATTGGCAAGTACTTGTGATATCTTATTTTGAAAAGTGATAAGTTATGTTGATAAGTAAACCCATGGTGTGATATTGTGTGGAATTGAGGGGTGACTGCCATGAGGATATAATTTAGTAACTTTTGTTCTAAAGTATTTTTGAAAAATTAAAAAAAAAAATCAAAAGGCATAATAGGGAATAAGGTTATCGTATGATTATTTTGGTGGATAAATAATCAATGGGTGATCACGTGAGATTATTTTATGCCATTTTTGTGTGTAAAAATTTGCTAGAAACACTCTTGCATTGACTAAATTAGAAGATAAAAATTGATTAAAGTAGTTGGTTCGGTCGTGTAATCACTTAAATGGTTTCATAGTCATATCACTATGAGGGACGGTGCCTTGGATTTTGGATGCATGACGGAGTTCTAGATGGCGTTCAAGGATGGGTTTCGAAACGATGCTCTTAATTGAATGCCATCTTTGAGTAAGGTCGAGACGTTGCCATGCCCAATAAGATGGAACGATGCCCATTTACCTCGAAAGACCATTGATGTGAGTATCAGTCATGGCCAAGAGTAGTCGTAATAATCTAGACTCATGTGGATGCATTGTACATGAAAGTGAGAATGGTTGTGTCTAGATTATTATTCGTATTTGTCATATGCATGCTAGAATTGTGGTCTCACGTGGAGAATTATTTATGTGATTATTGGATATGTTGTTAGGGCGTTGTATAGTGAGTTGCTATTTCATATTTATGGATTATGCAAAGCAAAGGCTTTGCTATTGATCTGCCATCGACAATTAAGCCACACGTATAGGGTGTCCTTGAGGCAAAGTATTCTCTTATGCGAGATTTAGGGAGTTTACTCACTGACTTTTCTCACTCATTATGATTTAAAATTTTCAGATTCTAACCATGAATAGTCCATTCTGCCACATGCAGGGTACCCGTAAATAAGGGTGAGAATGGTCCAGGTTGGGCCGGTCCGCCCCTAACCCTAGGACCAACCCGCACAGTGCTAGTGCTCAATTTTTGGGACCAGGACGAACCCTATTAGGCTTAGGACCAAAGACTAGACCCACCCAATGAGTCGGTCCGGTCCTAGGGTCAACCCGGGACCAATCAAATAATTTTTATTTTATTTTTGTATTCCTTAAAAAAAAAAAAAAAAAAAATTGAGGACCGAACTACCAATGAGTTTGGTCCGATTTCAAAGTCAACCCAAGACCAACCAATAATTTTTAATTTCATTTTTTATACTCCTTAAAAAAGCAATTAAGGATTGAACTAACCCAATGGATTCAGTCCGGTTTCAGAGTCAACCCAAAACCAACCAATAATTTTTTTATCATTTTTTGTACTCCTTAAAAGGGCAACCGAGGATCATATCAACCCAATGAGTTTGATGATGAGCGAGGTTAGCTAAGAAAGGCAAGTGGTGAGGGTCAAGTGAGGTGAGTATCGAACAGAGTTAGCATCGAATGTCGCGCGGGAAGTAACAAGCCAAGCAAGCATCGAACGGCGAGCGGCACGAGTGACCCAAAGCGAGCGAGGCGAGTGTTAAGTGGTGAGCGGAGAAGTTGTTTCTTTCAATTTTGGTATATTGAAGACTAAGAGAACAAATAAGACATAAGAGAATGAATATGAGAGGTTGATGTCATAAGCTGTTTATGCATTTTTGGATGCCATGAGAACTCCTCACAAAAATATTTTCCTCATTTGTAAATTATGACTATTGACGTCGTAAAAGATATTAAAAATCTAAGTTATTGAATAATAATGTAAAATTACTTGAACTCCTCACTAAGGAGTTATTTAATATTGTTGACGCTGTTTATTTTAAGGTTTTATCTATATAAAAAAATTATAAGTAATATATATATAGTTAGGGTTGGTCTAGGTTGGACCGACCCAGAACTCTTGGGACCAAGGACCAACCCGCACAATGTTGGTCCAAGAATTCTATGACCAATGACTGACCCAATCTCCTTAGGAACTAGACTAGGATCGGCAGGGTTGGGCTGGTCCAAGGTCAGTCTAGGGTCAACCGTGGACCGATGCTCACCCCTACCCGTAGATCAAGACACCCAAGCGACTCCCTTCCTGATAGAGGTGATCGACACCATATACGAGAAATTTGTGACCACCATTTGGGTGGGCAAGGGGCTGATGAACCTGAATCTGTGCTGAGGTTTTGATAGGCCGCTTGGCGAGGGATCTAGGGGTGTCATCTGGGACCTTATGGTAGTGGATGTCCCTAAAGACTCCATCACTAGCCCAGAGTCGAACCTGAACACGAAGTTTGATCCCGAGGCCGAGTCATGGTACTACGACATGGACATGTAATAGGCACACAAGTGAAATACCACTTTTTGAAATACCCCCAACCCCTTTTGGTTAATTGAAAAGAATCTGTGTGTAAGCATTAAATTTCCGATGTACTAAATTGATATGTATATGTATATATATATATATATATATATATATATATATATATATAAAAATATGTATATGTATATGTATATGTATATGTATGAAAGTGTTTGTTGATATGTTTTCCTTGCTATTCTTATTGGTGTGTATGATTGGGTGGAGTTGATTCTATTCCCATTTGTATTTAATCAAAAGATAAAATAAATAGGTCGGCAATGTCTCCTGGAACATTGCAATTAAATGACCAAACAAAAGAAGGGATGCCACGCATCCGAGAGTCGGGGTGTGGCAATGTGAAAATTCCAAATAATGTACAGTAAGGGTACATGAAAAGTATTAAAAATGAAAAAATAGAAAAAATATTATGTTCAACATAACACCAAAGATTAACTTAAGAATTATCTTACATGCCTGTATAACATCTTTAATAAACGTTAAATATCTATGAAATTTAACATCTTAAAAGTTGACGTCATAACAAAATGTTGTAAAAAATCAAAAATGTTTTACATAGCAAAAAATATTTTAGATGTTTCAGTTTGGATTAAAAGGGAACATCATAGCCCTTACTAGAATATCGTCCGATATCGTTGAAATAGGTATGCACTGTTTTGCGATAGCTCATGTCAAAACATAATAAGCCTTTGCCCAAATTCATAAATTAATAAAAATAAGTTAAAATGTTTGCAATATATTAAGCCTTTTTAACACACCATAATGGAAAATTCACATTAAATTAATATTTTCGGCGTTTTCGCACTAAGTCACAATAATACACCATAAGCCGTTGCAAAACATATTAAAATACTAAAAATTATATTATTTAGATAATATGCCATAAGCCGTTGCATAACTCCATATCAGCCGTGCCATGCACGTGCACGTAGCGTGCACAGTACGTGCAAATGCATTCCACGCGCATTAATATGCAAATGTTGGAGGTTTTTTTTTTGCTCAATTTTTATCGGGCTTTCTTTTCTCTCACTTAGATGCTGTCATGAGTTCTCAACCTTCGATTTCTGAATTGGCGGTATCTCTAGGGGATGAAAAGAACACAAACATATATTCCACGATCAGTCAAGCATACTGATTCCAGCCCTTCATCATCGTCTACGTCCAACCATCAGACAACCAGCCTGTTCTCGGGAATCCATAAATGCCATTAGTTGTACCAAATTACTCTAGAAGGACCTTGACCAGAGAAAAGCCCGTCTAAAAGCTAACCAGCAGCCTCCATATTGTCATTACTTGCTCTTAGATGCTCTTGCCGAGCAGGCAAACATCCTTCTCCGCCAAAATTTCAGCATCCTTTCCCTTCATGAAAACTAAGGAGGTCCTTTTAGGGTAATTCTAAGGACCCGTTTGGTTCGGCTTTTTGGGGAATGCATTTACAAAAATGCAAATACCTTTGGGTGAAGGGGATTTTCCGAAATGCAACTAACGTTTGATAAAATTTACATCGAGAAACTACTTTGGCTAAAATACCGTTTGGTAAAATTTGCATTTATAAATGACTTATTAAATTAAAAAAAAAATTGTATTTTTTTTTTTAAATCCGGCCACCAGACCGTTGGATGGCCAGATCTGGCCACCTCGAGGTCGCGGTCACCTAGGGTCGCCCAACCCCGACGACAGTCACCTGACCTCAGGTAGCCACCCGGGTCACGCGATTCCATTAAGTTTAAGACCCTTCATCTAAGTCCATCTACCATTGATCCAATGCAAATGAAAATAATTTATGCTCCCTAATATTTTTGTTTAGAGGGTAAAAAATTAATTTCTAATTTTTATGTAATAAATTATTAAATGATTAGTAAAAAAAACTAGGTGTCAACAATAACATGGACGAAAAAAATGAAGGCTATTGTGTCAAACCGCTCGTCAACTCAATAAATTCTCTCCACATGCATTTCAAAAATTGGAACTTTGTCTTGGGGCACGATTTGAGGAAAATTAAACAAATCTTTTTTAATTTTTGATCGTCTCAAGTCTCAAGGTGAGACTAATCATGGTCGTTCCCCAAGACGTGCTTCTTCATGGATGATTCGCCGGCCCCACGCCATAACCGCATTTGGCATTTTTCATATATACTTGGATTTGTAATTTTTGCGTGAACATTTTCTATGGTCCTATTTAAGTTGGCTGCATTATACGGTTTGATTTTATTTTATTTTTTTAGATTTTGAATTTGAATTTCGACGTTTTAGATGCCTTAGATGCCTGGTATGCATTTTTAAGGATTCTTTGTGTAGTTTATTCCCATATGTATTCATGAAAAGTCACAAATCGTGGAGAGAGTGACCCTCACAAAATAACTGTTTATTCATTATTTTATTTTCCAAATATACAGCATCAGCCCCTTAAAGGTGGCGTAACTAGATGACCCATTCATCGAAATATCGAAATTTTAAGATAAAGAAAAGACCCCATTCATTTTAATGAACGACTGAAATTATTCCCACCTTTTTTTATTCCCTTTTTCTTCTTTGATTTTACCCACGACCCCGACTATTTAGGGACACCCCGCATTCCTTCCGGGTCCTCCATAGAAGAAATAGTTCCCCCAGCCATCTGCCGTCCCTCCTTGGATGTCGTAGCAATTTGGGTTATACGCCCAGGTCCGGAGGTTTTGCACAGGGACGAGGTAGTTGTTCCCATTCACCACTTGTAAATTCCGAATATAGGCGGCTTTTTTGAACCCTTCGCCGGCGAAATGCCCGCTCCCCATCTGGGTGCTCGTATGAGAGCCCGAGGGCCTCGAGTTCAAGATCTCCCCGCCAAACTCCACCGTGCTCGCGGGGCCCCCGAGGTGAGTGAACAAGACCGATGGCCAGTACCCGACCCAGATCATTGGTTCGAAGAGGAGCCACCAATTCCCGGAGGCCGGATCCTATGCAAGGTGAGAAAGAAGGACCATATGAGTACTTGATGTCCAAGGCAATCAAATCAACCTCACGCTCACCAAACTCTCTTTTCATGGAGACATTTCAATGGATTGGATGAGGACATCATTATATTAAGTAGGTCTCATCAACTTTTCCGAACCCGCTAAATTTAATAACTATATAGAGTTTTAGTATATTCACTCAATCACCTAATAATTTCTTCATTTCAAGTGCCCTATTGCATACAAATGAATCAATGCTCACAAATGGAAGCCCAAGTGCATTGTGGTCCATTGAATCGACTTAAAACAATTCAAATGTCTTTATTTACTTCCCTGTCAAAACAAAGAGATTATTCTTTAACTTTCAAAGACACAACCATAGAAAAATTCACACGTTACTTCAAATGACTTTAAAATGTGGAATTTCTATTTTTAAAGATTAGTGTTGTTTTTATGAAACAAAATCAAGAGTTAAAAACAAGAACGTAATAAAAGCAAAAGATCATCTCAATCACACTAAAAATAAATTGGTTTTTCCTTTCCTTGTATACATTTGGTGAATGACATTATGACACTACGGTGTCCAATTTTCAAGAAACTATTCGAAACCTTGAAATTGTCGAATAAGTTGTGAGAATTCCGCTTGCCGATACTTCATCACAAGTTAGAAAATAAAGTTGCATTTTCCTCAAATTTGATCGCTGGAGAGACTTACAAAATTTCAAACTTGACTTGGAAGTACTGAAAATTCCATTTTCCAAAATTGGTATCAAAGCAAGCCAAAGTGATTAAAAAAAGAGAGGAAAAAGTGGGGAGAAGTTTGGAGCACAAAGCAACAAGGCAATCACGGTAATTATTCCAAGTTTCCAGTGCAAGTGTGAATATATATTTCAAAACTGTAGCTATAAGCCTTTGTAGGGTGACCATCGATCTTATTTTATTTTAATTTTAGAGGGTAATTTTTACTCTTTATTTCCACCTAAATTCAACGCTTCTTTGAGCCTCTAAAACAATTTCTTTTCATGTCTGATTAAGGCAAATGGTGTTGACATCAGATGGTCCAAGTTTTTCTTAGCTTATAAGACCGACAACTTTTGTCCATTGTCAGTCACGAAGGTGGGCCCCCCTTCTAAATCTCTGCTGTTAGATCGTGGGGGTTCGATGCCACGTTTAAGGATGAAGACCATCTCAGGTTGCCTCTGTTACAGCCAGGTGATGCAAGTATTGCCAAATAACGATAAAAACTGCCAGTAGGTTTAACAGTTCAAGAACCCTCTGCGTTTCCCTCTGTATATAGTAATTCTTGGTTGTTTGTATAGTTCCGCTTTAAGTTTATTACCATAAAAGCAAAAAATATTGCCCTCAATATTGGTATATTCCGACGATTGGTATCTAACGATTAGTATTTCAGTGCCTAATTAATATCCAACGTGTGACTTTACACAAATAACGTACACAAGCTACTTAATCCAAGGATCATGACATCAAAGATGCTAGTCTCAGGATCATCTTATATCAATTCGAGCATTACGACAATTCTAATTTTGTAAATAAAAAAGTAGTTTTCAATTATCGTGAAGTGGAAAGTAATTTTTTCTCCATTATGAGTAAGGTTATTTCATTCTACTTTTTGACAAGAAGAATTGCATCCTTTTCATTCAATTTTGAGCAGGTTTTGGATGGTGGGTGATTCATAAATAAATAAATAAATAAAGCAAATGCATAAGCGTGGACTTTGAATCCATAATATCTTTTTAATTTTTTCTAATTAACCGGAAAAAGTAGGGCTCTAAATTAATTATTACCTTATAAACCATCAAGGTAAATTCAGTTTGACCAGCATTGTAGAGGGACCATGGATTAGCTGTTGCCCCAAGTGCAAAACGATTGTTGGTCTGGACAAATCCTGCGCACAGCAAGTTGTAACATCCTGATTGGTAGTTATCATTCTGCATGGAATCAAAGTTGCAAAAAAAAAAACGTTAATCTCATGATTTTAGGAAACTATATATGTAGGAAAATTATTTTATTTTATTTTTGTTACTTACAGTCCAATAAATGAAGAACCTCGGATTGCTGTCCCCATACAATTGTGGAAAAGTCTGAAGAAAATAAAAATAAATTTATTCTCTAATTAGTAATCCCGTTTGACACAGCAGCAATGTCAACTAACCATTAATGCAATTAGTTGGGAAACTAAATTTGGTTTTTTACGTGTTTATATTACATAGTCAGTGACTTGCCAACTACACAATAATTGCATGTCAGAATAAATTGTTCCAAGAAACATAGGATCTTTAATGATTTTGCTGAACATATACATAAATATTTTGCTTCTTCAATTGGACCATCCAATAATGATAACCCTTTGCTTTCCTTAATTTCCCCAACGTTGGCACAGGCAGATAATATTCTAGTTTCTATTTCAAGTTCTGGGCACTTAGTTTTAAAAACACATTATTATATACTTTAGATTGGTTAAGTATATTTGAGTTTGGCACTATCTCCTACCAAAGAAAGAAAGAAAGACAAGAACTTGATTAAAAAACCCAACTTCTGGGGAAAAAAAATTCAAAATCTCTCAACTGAAAATTAGCCAAACATCAAGATCAAATTTCCATTTAAGAAAAGAAAAATTACTTCAAATGTTTCAATTGGTATCTTAGAATTTCTTAATCAAGAGATGGTTTGACCTAAAATAAACTACTCATCCATGACCCAAGGACCATCCACAAATCGAGAAATACATGTGAAAATTTAGTTGTTTTCTCTGACCTGTTGAGATTGTGAATCAAAACCCTAAATTTACTTTGTAGCTAAAAAAAGGGGCGAGACCAAGAGGACTGGTCAAAGCTATTTATCGATTAGGAAATTATAAAAAAAAAATAAAAACTTTTATTGTGGGGGGGAATGGAGGAGAAGAAGAAGATGAAAGAGTACCTGCCAGCCAGCTTCAACAGTGTTAACGTCAACGTCTACAGAGCCAGCGATGACCCACAACTGGGCGAGGCTAAATTCATTTTGTTTAGCCACATATGGTGCCCACACATTTATGCTTGCTCGAGCTCCATAGTATTGACCTCCACTCACATACCCAACTGCATGCTGCACAAAAAATATATATAATAAATAAATGAAATCAACCATTATAAAAGAAAAACATGATTTATAATATAAATTTAAAAGAGTTAAAGGAGGCGACTTTTTCATGATCCGAGATTGAAATTAAATTTTAGTAATTGTCTATAAGAGTCTAGCTACACTCGCTGCCACTTTGGAAGATTGGCACATGCAAAAAATAGAGAGTGACCTGCCGAGGAATTTCTAAATTTAATAAACATTGAGTTGGTAAATCTGGTTTGACTTGATGGAGTTCAAAACTAGCATGTAGTGTATGTTTTTTCTTCTTTTTCAAAAAAAAAAATGAAAAAACATGAAAAGATATTTTTGGTACAAAGTGAATGAATATGTTTCGCTAGCTTGATAATAAATAGCCCGCGAAAATTGGAGGAAAGCGAAAGCAAACATAATGTCAAAATTAAAAACCAGTCTGAAAGGTACAAGCCGAAAATAAAAAGCAGTTTCCTGTCTTCATGCTATGACTCTTCCTCGAAGCTAAATATGACCAACTAAAAAATTAAAAAGAAAAAAAGGGAAAGAAGCAGAGAGACTGAACACCAACATAAGGAGGAGGGAACAAAGAGACGATTGTGTCTGAATTTTCTCCTCTACTTTTGAGATAAAAATAGGCAAAGAGACTTATTTTCAGATATAAATTTCATTTAAACTTAGAAGATAATAAATTTTCAAATTGAAATGAAATTATTATGATTTCTCTTAAATTACTCAGAAAATAAAGAAAATGCTTGAGATGCACTAATCTTTGCTCAACTTCAATGGCAAGGTCTCTTCTTGTTACCTCATGACCAATGCTTGAATCGTCTGTCGTGAGATGTCTACTCACTTTCTTCCCAAACATCTGAAATGAAGAAGCCCTCAACATGTCTGCTTCGCTCGTCCTCCGAATCGGCACCGTCCCTTCTGGGCATGCCTCGCCTGACATTCTCCATAGTTGGAACGTCTCTGCGGTCGCAGCGGTCGAATTATGCCCATTCGGCCTCTTTGGTGGATCCTGCGAATTTTGTGAAAAAGAAAAAAAAAAAAAGAGGTAAAATTCAGGGGCCTCAAAAGTCACAGAATTCATTTTCTTGTCATAGGTCAAAGAAACTAGGGTGATACCGATGGCTTTTGTCCCTTTAATAGAGGATGATCAAAGGCTGGTTGCTGGTGAGATAGAACGCAGTCTATTATATCTCCATCAGGACTCTGCAAACAGGAAAAAAAACAGAAACAGAGAGACAAGAATGAGCGGAAAATCAACGTCAGTTGGCAAAGAAAATGTAGTTTAGCGGATGAAATTAGTTATATGACTAGCGCAGCATGCGATCGATGGATTCAGGAGCAATGGTACAAGTTATTTTTCTTTTCTCATGATGATGGGGACCGTTTGGTGTCCAAGGTCACTAAAAACAGAGCGGTTCTCTTTCTCAAAAGCAAAAAAGAGAAAGTTAAATATGAGATTTTGTGAGATCATAGTTGAGTATTCTAAAGGTCATTAAATAAATTCGTAATTTATTATTTAAATATTCTAATACTCCCCATCGCGTTTATTATGGTCTTCTGCCTAGTACTAAATATGAAAATTTAATTGGAGAAGCAAATAGGATTTGATAAGATTTGAATTCAAAATCTTCAATTCTTATATCATACGAGATTTTGGGGACCAATGCCAATTATTTTAAAAGCTTCAACTGTTAGATGAAGACGTGATTTATTATTTAAATATTGTAAAAGTGGGTTTGCCTGAATTATTTTGACAGGAGGCTTGTTGATGTCCTTAAGACGAGCCCTTATCATCTTCAGCTTTTGCAACTCATCCTCGGGCTGGACAGTCCGATTCGTGGCGCGGGAGTCAGCAGTTTTCAACGAACGAACGTGACAAAAGAAGGGAGACGGGACAAGGAGGAAGAGAAGTAAAATGGGAATGATTGGCGACGGCGAGAGGGACATCTTGAAGGAGGAGAGACGCCAGGGACAAGCGCGACAAAAAGAGCTGCTCGCTTCACGATCCATAATGGCCTTTGAGAAGCTTCCTGCGAAGGCCTGTCGTTTCTCTCTTCGGCTACACCTGGTCGCCCGCTCGTCTGTGCGCAGTACCGATTTCCGCTGAGAGATTGCACACCCCCCCCTTCGGTTTTTATAGTCTGACACGCCTCGAACATCCAGAGACGAGAGGAGCTGCTTATTTCACTTACTATATTCGCAAAAAGCCAACGAGGAGCAACGATAGGGACAGAAAAGAAAATTATGTTTTTCGCCTTCTAAACATGCTTATCTTTTTAATTCGGATTAGTACCACGAAGAATTTTAAATTAGTACATCTGTGATAAACTTATTCCTAACAAATTTTTGTGTCATCAAAAACCTCAAATTGGTAAAACTGTAATAAATTTATCTCTAATTAATATGAATTTTTACTTGAACTTGCCATGTTAATAAAGTTATTGGGGATGTCATTCAACTCAACAAATTCACGGTAAAATTTGATGGAAGCTAACAAAGGATAAATATGTTACTAGTATATCGGTTTGGGGTTTTTAGTGAGCTCGAAAATTAGTTTTGGATAAATTTTCTAAAAGAGTGTCAATTTGGGGTTTATGGTGATCCAATGATTAGTTTGAGAAAAATTTATCATGGTTGTATCAATTTGAGATTTTCCGTGATATTACCTCTTTTAATTCTGTGTAGGAAGAATAATGCATAATAAATCTACATAAGAATGGAACCAGGGAAAATTATTTTATTTGTTAAAAAGTGAATTAAATGATTTTTTGGTCGATATGTGCATGGAACAAAAAGGAGTAAGTAATTTAGAATTATTAAAAAAATGAAACGGGAAGAATAGTCCTTCCTTAATGTCAAATTCAAGGAGTTGGCTAGAAGAGCGGTGTTTTTGGTCGGATTCCCTGGCCTTGACATAGTTTTAATTAATGAGTCTTTTGAAACTATTACAATAAGTTGCGAAGGCTCAAGGCTCGCGGCACAACAACCCTTTCATGCTCCTTTTTGGTTCCACGGATAATTCTCAGTGGTACCGACTTTTCTCACCATATGAATTTTCAAAATCAAACCTTCCTTTGCCAAATATGCTTGATAGTACCGTCAAGGCACTCGACACTCATAAACTTCACCACAGAAAATACTAATCATTTATTTTTTGACTCTATTTCCCTTGTGGAAAGTTTCAGAATACTTTGCCAGGTATTTAACCATTGTACCAATCCTTTTTTGCTATGGTGCCATGAGCAAGCAAATTGCACTTGATCAAGGGCTGCAAGTTTCTGCACGTGCAACAGTTAGATTATGGAGTAGGTGCATGCTCATGTCCGACCTCCCAGCCATGTACCCATCTAGATCATGGAGGGTTTGTCGTCCATAATTAAAGTTAAAAAGGTTATTTATTGGTTTATCAAATTGTGACCTACCAGCTTTCGGCATGTAGAATAAATATACCATTGACTTTTCTAATGACCACACAATTTCCACCAACCTTTTAGAATAAATATACCATTGACTTTTCTAATGACCACACAATTTCCACCCAAAAACTCACCATTAAATTTTCTATCCAAGCAAGATGCTATGACACATGACGTGAATAAAAATGACTTTTTAGAAAAAAAAAATAGTAAGAAAAAGAGACGATCAATCTCAATAAAATTATGTGAGGCAAGTAAGTCCTAATCCCCAGTGGCCACCCTTCCAACATGGAAGGGGGAGGTAAGGGGTTCAAATCCCCACCTTCTCAAGGGGGATGGAGTGGAGACAAGTAAATTTCAGGAATGGGTTTCGACTCCCACGCCCTGCAAGAGGTAAGGCAAAAGTTTGAAAGTGAGTGTAGAGTAGACATAAAGTAGGACCGACCAAAAAAAAAAATGTAAGTCCTAATCAAAAAGAATCATAAATGACAACAGCTTAGATAAATGATGTCTTGGGGCTTTTACGATTGTGCCCATGGTGTGTTTTTAGGTATAGCTGAGGTGTACTTTTGTACACATTAGTCTAGTTAGCCTCATCATTTGCCACATCAGTTGTATCCTCGGATATTTTTGTCCATCAAATAAAAGTCCGCAATTTCTTTCTTTTTGAATCATTTGAAAAGTTAGGGTATTTTTGTCTTGGGTTAATACCCTAAAAAATCCCAAACCGGTACACTTGTGACAAATTTACCCCAAACTATTTTTTTGATCACCAAAAACCCCAAACTGGTATACTTTCAACAAATGTACCCCAAACTGGTACACTTGTGACAAATTCACCCTCTGTTAGTTTTCGTTAAATTTTATTGTCAAATTATTAAGTTAAATGACACGTAACAATTGACTAGTATACCGATTTGGGATTTTACGATCTGTTTGTCAAAGTTTACAATATTTATGATTTTTTTGTGGTATTACTCCAATTTAGCGAAGGGTATATTTGTCATAAATTTATTAGTTTGGGGTTTTTTGCAGTTGAATAAATCAGTTTGTGGTAAATTTGTCATAAATGTACCAATTTAGGGTTTTTTTATGGTCAGTCGAGATAAATCTGTCACAGGTGTATTAGTTTGGGATTTTTCATGGTAAAAAAAATAATTTGGGATAAATTTGTCACGAGTGTACCAATTTGGGATTTTTCAGGATATTAACCCTTTTGTCTTTTGAGTAAAAGTTGGTGGTTTTTTTTTTTATTTTTAGATTTTTAGGAAGTGAGATTTGATCAAACCATAACATACACACTACAACAATAATGACTTCTGTATTGGCTTTTGAAAGTCAGATATTTATCCCGAAAATAGATATTGCCATTTCAAAATGTCTTTAGTGAGGTCAATGATTCCTCTAATTATGACCTTTAGCTATCATTTATGTGCCTCTGCATCATTTTTCTAAAACACGTATCTTATATAACTAAAATAGAAGCAGAAGTATTTGCCTCTAAAATAACATTTTTAAGCATGTGAATTTCCCTCTAAAGATCTGTTTGACCAGAATGTGCTTTGCTAATTACTGAGTACGATTGTACTTTTCCCATGTTTGTTGAATGATTGATGTTTGGAGGTAAATGAATATTACCAATTTGAAACTAATCAATTCAAATTTCTTGTAGACGCGCTCCACAATTAAACCTCTATCTTTTACAAAATTATTAATCGACTTAATTTAGAAATATGGACTTGTGGCTATGGTGGTTGAGGTCGGCAGCGCCAAGGTGAGGTGGATGCTACCGTTGGTGGCTAAAGGGTGGAAAGTGCGCATAAATTAGGGGATTTAAAATTAAGGTTTTGGTGATGATGGCATTGGATCATGGTTTCGAAGAGAGTGGTGAGAGCGACAAAATATGAGAACATTAGACCTAATGGAGGTCAAAGTAATTTATGAAATGTTATATGGCCCGCTATACTAAGGAGAATACATAAATTTCAAATCATTGCGTTATACGCCAACCGCATATGATATGTGCTCTTATCCGAATCAATTATTTGAAGTTTGATCCTATTTTACAAATACCGTTATATCTATGTGCCCTAGAAATATATGCATACAGACAATGCATCTAAGACGATGAAATGACACAATCAAAGGGATAATAAGACATTAGCCCCTCCTTTTTTTTAAAGAAAAAATGCATTTTATCTATTGAATAAATCGCATGACAGTAACACATGAATAAAGAAGTCAATCATACAAGAGAGTTCTCAAAGTTCAAAGCAAAGTTAGTCTCAATTCACATCACCTACAAAATTGAATGGTCAACATGCACAAGAGTTTGTTTTCAATGAATTTTTGAAAATTAAACCTTCCTTCGTAAAAAATGCTTGACAGGTACCGCCGAGGCACGAGGCACTCACTTGACCATGGAAAATATTAATTATTTATTTTCGACTCTATTGTCCATATCGAAAGTTTCGGAATACTTTTCTCAATTATCTAACTAACCATTTCACCAATCTTTTTGTTATGGTGCCATGAGCTAGCAAATTGCATATGATTAGGGCCTGCAGGTTTCTACATGCGCAAGAGTTAAATATGGAGTAAGCACATGCTCATGTCCAACTCCCCCCTTCCCCAAGCCATGCATCCATTTGGATTGTGGAGGTTTTCCGTCCATAATTAAAGTTTAAAAAGTTATTTATCGGTATATCAAATTATGGCCAAACAACTTTCGGCATGTAGAATAAAAATACCATTGACTTTTCAAATAAGCAAACATTAATAAACAAATTAGTAGGGAAAAGAGATGCATTGACCTCAAGAAATGTATGTGAAGCAAATAAGTCCTAATTAAGAAGAATCATAAGTGACTAAGGTTTAGATAAACAATGTCTTCGGGCTTTTGCTAATGTGCCCATAGTGTCTTTTTAGCTCAAGCTAAGGTGTATTTTTGTACCCATTAGTCTAGTTAACCTCGTCATTTACCACATCAGTTGCATTGGTGGATACTTTTGTCCATCAAATAAAAGCCTACGATTTCTTTCTTTTTGGATCACTTGAAAAGTTAGGCTATTTTTGTCTCTTGAGAAAAGTTTGTGGTTTTTTTTTTTTTTTTTTCATTTTTAGTTAGTGAGATTTAATTAGACCAAAACTTACACACTACAATAATAATGACTCCTGTAGTAAACAATATTTGTTTTTGAAAGATAGAGTTCTGTCCCGAAAGCTTGTAGAGTCAAATAGAATAAGAAATGTCTTTAGTGAGGCAAATGACTCCTCTAATTATGACATTTAGCTATTATTTATGTGCCTCTAGATTATTTTTCTATAGCACATGTGTCTACATATAACTAAAATGGAAGCAGAAGTATTTGCCTCTAAAAAAAATATTCTCAGGCATGTGAATTTCCCTCTAAAGATTTGTTAACAAGATTGTGCTTTGCTAATTGCTGAGTACGATTGTACTTTTCCCATGTTTGTTGAATGATTGATGTTTAGAGGTAAATGAATATTACAAATTTTAAACTAATCAATTCAAATTTCTCATAGACGTACTGCACAATTAAACCTCTATCTTCTACACATTCATTAATTGACTTAATTTTAGCAATATGGACTTGCAGCTATGGTTTGTCGATGACAAAATTGCCTTGGTGACCTAGAAGCTACCGGTGGTGGCTTAAGGGTGGAAAGTGCACATAAATTATGGGATTTAAAATTAGGCGTTTGGTGATGATGGCATGGGATTATGGTTTCGGAGAGAGTGGTGAGAAAGATAAACTATGAGGACCTTAGATCTAGTGGAGCTCAAGGTAATGTATCATCAAAATCAAAAGAATGTATAATCAATTGATGACATGTTATATGGTGCGATATATTAAGAAGAATACACAAATCAAATCATCACGTTATAAGCCAACCATATATAGTATGTGCTCTTATCCAAGTAAATTAATTGAAGTTTGATCCTATTTTATAAGTACCGTTATATCTATGTGTCCGAGAAATATATGCGTATACACAATGCTTTTGCGGCGATACGATGGCACCATCAAAAGGATAACGAGACATTAGCCCCTCCTTTTTTAAAAAGAAAAAATGCATTTTGTCTATTAAATAAATCGCATGACAGTAACACATTAATAAAGAAGTAAATCATATACGAGAGTTCTCAAAATTCAAAGCAAAGTGTTAGTCAAATTCACATCACCTGCAAAATTGAATGGTTGACATGCACAAGAGTAAGGACCTGGGTATGTCCTTAAAAGACCCAAGGGGAAACCCACCCGACCGCAGGGAGAACCTGCCAGGGGTGAGAGACCCCAGTTGGGTGCCCCGCATTCCCGTGGGAGGGAAGAAAAAATAAAGCTACCCCCACTGGCTCGCCCGCCACAACTCTGGAGCCCGGAAGGGCGAAGGAGAGGGATGCCACTTGGCGAGGTTCGAAAGGCAGCCCCTCCGGTAGCCGATCCCAGGCCCGGAACGGGACCAAGTAGGCCAATGACCCAAGCCAGGTAGAAATACCTGGGTGGCGGCGGCTGTTTTCAAATAATTTTTAAAAATCAAACCTTCCTTCATTAAATATGCTTGATAAGCACCACCTAGGCATGAGGCACTCGTAGACTAGACCACGGAAAATATTAATTAATTTTTTCATCTCTATAGTCCCTATCGAAAGTTTCGGAATACTTTGCTCAATTATCTAACCATTTCACCAATCTCTTTTTATGGTACGATGAGCAAACATATTGCATATGATTAGGGCCTGCAGATTTTTGCATGTGCGACAATTAAATATGGATTAAGCATATGCTCATGTCCAACTGCCCCCCCACCTTCCCCAAGCCACGCATCCAGTTGGATCGTGGAGGTTTGCTGTCCATAATTAAAGTTTGAAAAGTTATTTATCGGTATATCAAATTGTGGCCAAACAAGTTTCGACGTGTAGAACAAAAATACCGTGGATTTTTCAAATGACCAAACAATTGCCGCCAACTTTTTATTCAAGGAATAAAAACTCACGATTAAATTTTCGGTCCAAGCAAGATGATGTGACACATGATATGAATAAAAAATGACATTTTAAAGAAACAAATTAATAGGACAAAGAGGCGCATCAATTTCAAGGAATGTATGTGAAGCAAATAAGTCCTAATCAAGAAGAACCATAAGTGACTTAAGATTTAGATAAACAATGTCTTTGAGCTTTTGCTGATGTGCCTACGGTGTCTTTTGAGCTCAAGCTAAGGTGTAGTTTTGGACACGTTAGTCTAGTTAACCTCGTCATTCACCACATCAATTGTATCGGTGGATATTTTTGTCCATTAAATAAAAGACTATGATTTCTTTCTTTTTAGATTACTTGAAAAGTTAGGATATTTTTCTCTCTTGGGTAAAAGTTGGTGATTTTTTTATCATTTTTAGGAAGTGAGATTTGATTATTAGGGATTCTTACCTGGAGTACTATGGTGGTGGGTTCTACAGTCGCTTCCCCAGGGTTTGCTTGCCGGCTGTCGGCTTACAAGATTCCCTGGGTTATCAAAAAATATATATATTTGCTTTTGAAAAAGAGAGATTTCGGTCTCGAAAGTTTGTAGAGTCAAATAGAATAAGAAATGTCTTTAGTGAGGGAAATGGCTCTAATTATGACATTTAGCTATAATTTATATGCCTCTAGATCATTTTTCTAAAGCTTATGTGTCTTTATATAACTAAAATGGAAGCA
Source organism: Eucalyptus sideroxylon (assembly GCA_014182405.2). Classification (NCBI taxonomy): domain Eukaryota; kingdom Viridiplantae; phylum Streptophyta; class Magnoliopsida; order Myrtales; family Myrtaceae; genus Eucalyptus; species Eucalyptus sideroxylon. The sequence continues at coordinate 54,030,125 of CM024555.2, read as the reverse complement.
TAAATATTTGCATCTAAAAAAACATTTTCAGGCCTGTGAATTTCCCTCTAAAAATCTGTTTGACAAGAATGTGCTTTGCTAATTGCCGAGTACAATTGTACTTTTCCCATGTTTGTTGAATGATTGATATTTGGAGGTAAATGAATATTACTAATTTCAAACTAATCAATTCAAAATTCCTCACAGATGCACTCCATAATTAAACCTCTATCACAATTATTAATCGACTTAATTTTAGAAATAAGGACTCGCGGCTATGGTTGTCGATGACGGCAATGCCAAGGTGACCTGGATGCTACCAATACTAGCTGGAGGGTGGACATAAATTATGGAATTTAAAATTAAGGTTTTGGTGATGATGGCATGGGATTATGGTTTTGAAGAGAGTGGCGAGAGAGATAAACTATGAGGAGCACAAGGTAATGTATCATCAAAATCAAAAGGATGCATAGTGAATTTATGACATATTATGTGGTTTGATATATTAACAAGAATAGACAAATTTCAAATCATCATGTTATAAGTCAACCACGTATAGTATGTGCTCTTATCTGAATCAATTATTTGAAGTTTGATCCTATTTTACAAGTACCATTATATCTTTGTGCCCTAGAAATATATGCATACAGACAATGCATCTACGGTGATGTTATGGCACCATCAAAGGGATAACGTGACATTAGCCCCTCCTTTTTTTTTTTAAAGAAATAATGCATTTAATCTATTGAATAAATCACATGACAGAGACACATAAATAAAAAAAAGTCAATCATATATGAGAGTTCTCAAAGTTCGAAAGCAAAGTTAGTCTCAATTCACATCACGTACAAAATTGAATGGTCGACATGCACAAGATTATGTTTTCAATAAATTTTTGAAAATTGAACCTTGTGTTAAATATGCTTGATAGGTACCGCCGAGGCACGAGACACTCGTAAACTTGACAATAGAAGATGTTAGTAATTTATTTTTTGACTCTATTGTCCTTGTCGAAAGTTTCGGAATATTTTGCTCAATTTTATTACCATTTTACCAATCCTTTTGTTTTGGTGCCATGAGCATGCCAATTGCATATGATCAGGGCCAGCAAGTTTCTGGACATGCAATAGTTAAATATGGAGCAGACGCATGCTTATGTCCAATTCCCCCCACCGCCCGACCCGAGAAAGTTTGTAGTTTTTTTGTGACGCGAAATTTCTTTTAATTTTTTTTTTAAATCTCTTCTTTTTCCTCCTTTAGCCGGTTGCCAGGCGATAGGTGGCAAGGAAAGAAAAAAAAAAGAAATTGATGTTACCAAACGAATTTATATTCTCTTTTCTACTTCTTATTTTAGAAATTATTCTAGGGACAAGAAATCATTTTTTCTACTTCTTATTTCTATTTCAAATCTATTCATTGGCCACTTTTTTATGCCGGAGAATAGAAAAATTAATTGATACTACTAAACGAATTTATGTTCTTTTACTATTGCAAGGAGCAAAAGAACAAAAGAATCAAAAATCAGAAATGTTACCATACAGATCCTTAACGATAACTTACGTGCAACATTTCAGAAATTTTTACTCCTAACTCCTATAGGATTTGGGGTTTAGGGTTTAGGAAATGCCCTTGGCCTATATAAAATCTAATAAAAGTTATAGTATTTAAGTATCCATGACGTTTTGCAAAACACCGTAAGCTATTAAAATTTAATATTTCGATTTTTATATGAAATTCTAAACTGCGTCACAACAACATTTATGCATGATTTTCTGCGCTGGGTTAGGACAGATTCTACTTTTCAGAATCATGCACAATATAGGTGGATAACTTTAAATTATTTTGGACATATTACATTAGCAAATTGATTTGTTTTATGTGTGCAAAACATCATAAATATAAGAAAATATTTGTGACATCCTCAATTTGACTTCTATCTAAGGAATAGAATTACAATGGTAATCGACAAATCATAGAAAAGTAAGGGATGATTACTTGAGGACAAAAATTCAATTTTACATCGGCGAACTATGAATTTTTGGAAAAGTGAAAATGAGCCGCAAACGAGGAGCTACGAAAGCCCAAGCCACAGATAGGCCCAATGGACCTCATGCCCATCATTAATGGCCAGAGTGGGCCCATTAAGAAGAACGAAACCCACACTTGGTCTTTTGGAAGTTTGTACATTAATTAACTATTGTACATTAATTAACTATGTGCATGAATAATGTTTCATACTATAGTTTAATTAAATCCCTAAATTACCCCTTCTAGAAGCTTGTTGGCTTAATAAGACAAGGATTGTTGTCTTTCATGGAGGGGCAGGCGCCTATTTGAAGAAGGGAAAAGGAAGAGACCAACCTAGCTAACTTCCTTGGCTTATCTCCAAATAGAGCACATGCTTGAAATCTAGTATTAAATGAAGAATGGATAGGAAGATTTCAAGAGCTCTTGGTGGTCATTCAAAGGATTTGACCAAAAATAATTTAGAGACTTTTCTACTAAGCTTATTAAGACTTTGAGCAAAGAGAAACTCCTTTCTCTCACTCATTTTTTTCACCATCTCCCTCATCTCTCATTCTCTCACTCTCAACACTCTCCCTCTCTCAAACACTCTCAAGCTCAAGCTCTCTCTCGCCAAGAGAAATTTAGAGATTTTTGTACTAAGCTCATTAAGACTTTGAGAAAACTTGGAAGAGAAACTCCTCTCCCTCCCTCCCTCCCTCTCTCTCTCTCTGTCTCTCTCTGTGTACAATGCGCCTCACCGCCGTCTCATGCTTGCCATGCCGCACACCACTGCCATAGTCCATCACCAGCCACACGCCATTGTCATTGCCACCGCTCACCATCGAAACTTGAAAGTTGGTCCCATGAGTGACTTCCTAAATTAATTAAGATAGTAGTTATGCTTGGGATTAGGGTTATGATTAATGTTAATGATAGTTAGATTAAGAGATAGATGGATTAGGTGATAGGTTATCTTGAAAGGCAATTGTGATAGCTTATCTTGAAGAGTGATAAATGCTTATGATAGCTTATCTTGAAAATTGATAAGTGCTTGTGATAGCTTATCTTGAAATGCGATAATTATTAGTGATAGCTTATATCAAGAGGTGATAAATGCTTGTGATAGCTTATCTTGAAATGTGATAAGTACCAGTGATAGCTTATCTTGAAAATTGACAAGTACTTGTGATATGTTATTTTGAAAAGTGATTAGTTATGTTGATAAGTAAACCCATGGTGTGATATTGTGTGGAATTGAGGGGTGACTGCCATGAGGATATAATTTAGTAACTTTGGTTCTAAAGTATTTTTGAAAAAAAAAAACTTCAAAAGGCATAATAGGGTTGATTCATGAAGTACCACGGTGAGACGTCAAGTTTTATGTGTTTACATTGATAATAAGGGAATAAGGTTATCGTATGATTATTTTGGTGGATAAATAATCAATGGGTGATCACGTGGGATTATTTTATGCCATTTTTGTGTGTAAAAATTTGCTAGTGTATAACATGGGAGCACTAAACACTCTTGCATTGACTAAATTAGAAGACAAAAATTGATTCAAGTAGTTGGTGTGGTCGTGTAATCACTTAAATGGTTTTGTAGTCATATCACTACAAGGGACGATGCCTTGGATTTTGGATGCCTGACAGAGGTCTAGATGGCATTCAAGGATGGGTTTTGGAACGATGCTCTTAATTGAATGCCATCTTCAAGTAAGGTCGAGATGTTGCCATGTCCGATAAGGTGGAACGATGCCCATTTACCCCGAAAGACCATTGATGCGAGTATCAGTCATGGCCAAGAGCAGTCGTAATAATCTAGACTCATGTGGATGCATTGTACATGAAGGTGATAATGGTTGTATCTACATTATTATTCGTATTTGTCATATGCCTGCTGGAATTGTGGTCTCATGTGGAGAATTATTTATGCGATTATTGGATACATTGTTAGGGCGTTGTATAGTGAGTTGTTATTTCATATTTATGGATTATGCAAAGCAATAGCAAAGTGCATCATGATCCTCGATCCAAAATGCTCGGCAATGATCCCCATGATGAAACGAGTGACTGACCCAAAGACCATCGCCATGATCCAACACCTCGACAAGAGCTTGAAGGCCAAAAAGCGCATGAACAAGCCGCCATCCATGGAGAAGTAGAAGGAAGAGTTGGATCCTCCTACTCCAACTCGCGACATGCCGATCCAAGTGCTCTTCCCCAAGGACGAGTGCTTGTCGAGTGCCATGCCCAAGCCGAAGTTGGAGGCATGTGGTCCATCATTCGAGCTGCTCCGAACCAAGCGGAACCGAGAGAAGAGAGCTCGCGTTCATGCCAAGAAGACTGCCCTTTGAGTCATGAGCAACGAGGGCGTCACTCGAATGAGTGGGGGAGAATGTCACGGCCAAGAGGTTTTTGTAGCTAAAGGGTCGTGCCTTTCAGAGGAGGACCTCCTGCAATTGCTAGGATTCCCAACAAGAAGACTTTCAGAACGTTCCAAGGGCGAGTGATATGGTAACTGAGCCGAAGTCTAAAACTCTCTTGTCATTAGTGTCGGTTAGTTGGTAGGTTTAGCAGTATGATCTCATCCGCCTGATGAAAAGCCAATCAATGGTTGTAATCCAAGGGCCTCTAGTATAAAAAGGGGTGTCCTCCCCCTCATTATAACCATCCAACCATTCAGCAATACAAATGCTCCTTTCTTTCTAGAGCTTCTCTATCTAGAAACTCTCTCTCTCTACGATCCGGGTGAGCAAGCAAGTGTGTGATCGATCGAGCAAGGCTTGGCTTAGGCATCCTGACGATCCAAGTCGATCTAAAAGAGCCTGAGTTGCCGCACGGTCTTGATCTCAATCAATCGGCCCATGACACTTGTGTGTTAGATATGTTCGGAACCAATGGTTTCGGCAACTAAGAGCATAGTCACTGAGCTAAACAAAAGAGAGAAGCTGAATGTGATAACTATGAAATATGACATATGAAAATCTAATATGTGCTCAAAGAACAAGAGGCACTAGAAGCTCTTAACCTGATTATGGAAGAGCCTGAGGATGGGAACACTGCACAATACAAAAGAGATAAGGAAACATTTGCTACATAGTAAAGAAAGAACTCACTTACTCGCATCACGTTGCTGAGTAGCACGGAGAATGATATCATGCAAGAGTTCAAGCATTTTGAGAATACCAAAGAAATGTGAGAAGCATTGGTGGCAAGATTTGGTCATACATCAATGACCAAACCGAGACAACTCACTATAAGATTTGACTCCTACAAGAAGTTTTATGGTCATACCAAGAAACAACATCTAAGAAAGACATCAAACTTGATCAATGAGCTGAAAGATGTTGGCCACATTTTTATTGACAAGTAGCAAGTACAAGCAGTAATCCGTTCATTGCCTTAAAGTTTGGAGCATATGAAGGGGCACCTAACCCATAATAAGAATATCAAAACATTTGAGGATGTAGTGCACCACCTTAAGCTAGAAGAGAACCACCTCCTAACAGTTAAGCCGGAAATTGATATATATTATACTGGTTCTAACTTACAAGGAGCTTTGAGCTCTAAGCGCAAGCGTCCTGATTCGTTCAAAAGGTGGAAAGGCAAGGGAGCGAGCTCTTCAAGAAAAAAAGTCAAAAAGTTAATCAACATGAGAGAAGAAAGTGTCATTGAATGAAGACAATGTCAAGGGCAAAGTGTTACAACTACAGCAAAAGACGTCACTATGCTCGCCACCATGGCAAGCCAAAGAAGGTAAACACCCATTGTATTCTTAAGAATTTTGCTTATGTATCAAGTTATGTATTTTTCATTGAGTTTAATCCTTTATAGACTATAGATTTGGAAGCAACAAATCATGTAGCAAAACTTTATGGAATTCCGACGAGTACTAACTAAAAGTAAGTGAATTTATGTAGAGAGCAACTCTAGAGCAAAAGTTAGAGGCATTAGCACATGCCAATTAATTATGCATGGCGGACGCACTTTGTTCTTACATGATGTACTATATGCACCGGAGATTTGTCAGAATTTAGTGTTTGTGTTAATATTGATTAAACTTTGTTTCAATTTAAACTTCCATAATAATTGTGTGGATTTGTATTTGAATACAAACTACTATAATTGTGGTTATTTTCTGGATGGTTTTATTGTATTAGATATTGACTATAGTATTGTCAATGTTTGTTATTCACTCTTCACGTTTTCTTATTAATATTATAATGATGTGAATGTGTGGCATGCTAGACTTGGTCATATTGGCCAACAATGAATAAATAGATTAGCCAAAGAGGGCTTATTAGGCAATATTGAAAAAATCAATTTGTCCATATATGAGTATTGCCTAGTAGGGGAAACTACAAGGAAACCATTTAGAAAATGTACAAGAGTTTAATTTCATTTGCATTTAATCCATGTTGACATTTGTGGTCCAATGAATGTAAGAAAAATGTATGGGGTTGCTTAATTTCATCACATTTATAAATGAGTTTATTTCATTCAAACATATTTATTTGATTTCTCATAAATCTGAAGTATTGTGTTATTTCAAGAAGTTTATGAACTTAGTAAAAAATAAATAAGATAAGAAAATAAAAGCATTAAGGTCCGATTGAGATCAAGAATATCTATTTAATAAGTTCAGAAATTTTTGTGATGAAAAAGGAATAAAAAGACAATTGTCTATCCCATACACTCCTCAACAAAATAGCATTGCAAAAAAAAGAAATAGAACTCTACTAAAAATGATTAGGTTTATGATAGTGTATGCTAACTTACCTATCACTTTTTAGGGTGATGTTTTATTAATTGATGCCTATATACTCAACCGTGCGCCTTCTAAATTAGTTACTTCCACTTTGTATGAATTATGAACAGGTAAAAAACTCAACTTATGTTTTTTTAAACCGTGGGATTGTGCCATCTATACTTACGAACCCTCTCACAAGTGTGGGAAATTGGATCTTAGAGATATGAAGAGTATTTTCATAAGATACTCAAAACACTCGAAATGATATGTGTTTATAGGTGAGTAAGAAAGTGAGAGTATAATTAAATTTGAATCAAGGAATGTCACATTCTTAGATAATGTATTTCCTAATAATGGTGATATAGGTGAGAACTTCTCCCTATTTAAAACCTTGGATCAAAATAATAAACTTAATGGAGTTCGTCCAAGTGGAAGTAATGTAAGAAGTGAAGAATTAAATTCGACTTAATCTCAATTACAATCACCTAATAAGATGATATTGTCATTATTTAATCCGAATATGAGCGTATGCAAAGTATACAATCTCCCGTACGACGAACAAGTCACAAAAGTATTCATCGTTGACATTTTGACATAGAAGGGCAAACTTTCTTAGTCACTCAACAAGATGAATATGAGCTAAGGAATGTAAATGAAGCTTTAAAATGCCCTAATAAAGAAAAATCAATGCTTGCAATGGAAGATGAAATTGAGTCAATAAAGTCAAATCATATTTAAGAACTGGTTGATCTTCCCAAATGACGTAAAACTATTAGGAACAAGTGAGTTCTCAAAATAAAACATAAAGTTGATGGTTCAATAGAGAGATATAAGGCTCGCATTGTGATGAAGGGATATAATCAATAGAAAAGAATTAATTATGAGGAAACATTTTCATCTATAGTGAGATTTACCTCAATTCACCTTATTCTGACATTAATGGCTAATATGGATCTTGGACTACATTAAATGGATATCAAAACTGTTTTTCCTCAATGGAGAATTAGAAGAAGAAAATTATATAGAACAATAGGTTGGTTTCATTTTAAAAGGTTAAGAACAAAATGTATTTCGATTTTTGAGATCAATATATGGCCTTAAATAGTTATCGAGATTATGGTATATATGTTTTCATAATACCATAATAACATATGATTTTACAATGATTGATAAGGATCATTGTGTATATCAAAAGATCCAAAGATCAATTTGTGATCATATCATTATATGTTTATGATTATGGAATTTGTTAATACTATTAAGAATCGGTTATCTTCTAACTTTGAGATAAAAGATATTCTTGGAAACTGCATACATTCTTAGAGTTAAGATTTCAAGGGATCATTCAAAGAGACCATTATCTCTTTCGTAGAGACCTATATAAACAAGATTCTTGAACGATTGTGTATGCAAGATTGCAAATCCATAGACATTCCAATTGCAAAAGGTGAATGATTAAGCCATAAATTATGTCCAAAAACTCCACAAGATAAGGAACAAATGCAATGTGTTTCTTATGCTAATGTTGTAGGAAGCTTAATATATGTTATAATGTGTACAAGACCTGGCATATATTTTGCAGTTGGAATGGTATGTAGGTACAAATCCAATCCATGTCAAACACATTGGAAAATCGACAAAAGAATACTAAGATATTTGAAGGAACTGCTAATAATTCGCTGAGTTATCAAGAAAATGATCTGCAACTTAAAGGCTATTCAAATACTGATTGAAAATGAGATTTAGATTAAATGAAATCTACCTCTGAATTTGTTTTATTATTGAATAATAGCACCACATATTGGAGCAGTAAGAAACAAACATATATAGCCTTATCCACAACGAAAGCCGAGTTCGTGGCTTTATCAGCAGCTGTTCAATAGGGTGTTTGGCTTAAGAGATTTTTGAATTATTTAAGTATTACTAAGAATGCTACAAACTCCATTGCTAGTTAACTGTAATAGTCAAGCAATAATAGCGTACACCAAGGATTTGAAATATCATGACAAGACCAAACATATAGTTACCAAGTATAACTTTGTTAATGATATGGTTTGCATGAAAGAATGTAAACTTACAGTACATATCTATGTATAAAATACTAGTAAATCCTATAATGAAGTCAATACCTAGAGATGTGTTCTATAACCATGTAAAATCTCTAGGATTGCGTAAAGACTGATGTATTAAATATTGTAATTTCCCTAGATGTTCACATTTAATGAAATTATATTTTATTATTAATGCATATGAGTTTTTTTGTTTGACATTTATGCGTCTTAATACTTAGTGCATTACAAAATTGAGAAGGTATGTCGGACAAATAAGAGATTAGCTTACTCACATAGGTAATCGCATTTATTTACTATATGATAAATAGAGATGATAATGTTTTTAAACTTATTATCTAGGCGATAATCGAGAGCTCAAGCTTAAAACATAGATGTCACCTTAACTAAGTGTTAAGATGATGATATAATATTTACTATGTCCAAAATTAAAATAACACATATTTTACTTTATTTGTCTTTGATGCAAGATGTGAGTTTTGATAGATTATGTGAAAGAATAAATATGTGAACTCAAGTTAGACATTAAGTATGTCTGAACTATCATTTGTACGGTATGAAAATTGAAAACATACACTCCATAAGAAAGGAGTTAATACCGTAATATGTATTTCGTAATACGCATTTCATACTACGTATGAATAACATGACTAACAAGAGTGACAAAGTTTTGATCTTAATTTTTATGTCGTGTGAGACTTTTGAAAAAAAGAGTTCCTCAATTAAGTACCCTCATGACTCTTACTTGTTCTCAAGATCTCTATTTAATGTTTGTCATTATAGAATGTTGCCAATGATCATGAATTGATTCAATCTAATTGGAGATTTCTATAAAAGCATGTAGAACTAAAATTGAGAGTTTCAAGAAAAGAAGAAGATCGATTTTAGGATATCACATTCTAGTTTTGTATTCATCGGTCCACCACAATTATAATTATTTTTGTTATAATCATAAATTATGAATACAATATGTCATTATTAAAAAGAGATTGAGAGAGATATAAATGTGATCGATTGATCAATCTAGGATAATGTGTATTATATCTACTCGAAAACATAATGCTCATTTTAAGCTGTTATATATCCCTAACAAATCTATGGCAATGAGCTTTTGAAATATGCTAATTGCACAGATTAATTACTGATATGAACGTTGCAAAAAGATAAACAAAGAGTTTTATTCAGTCCACCATGTGCGAGGGATAAATGATGGGTTTTTTATTTGATGGCTTAAGTCAGGCCTATTCGCCCATGTTGGGCCAAACCCAATCTATAAAGGAAGAGCTCATGAGAAAGAAAGAGCAATTATTTTTTCAGTAAAAATTAACTGTTATAATGAACTGCAGATAAGGTATGTTCGTATTCGTGATATGCCTTTTGATATGTGTTACATGTTTTCCAGGCCCGTTTACACATTTTGTTTTTTGTATTCGATCATTCGAGTATTGATTTTTTTTTTCTAAAATCCATTTCCAACAATCTCTACAGTCATGTGCCGTGCAATTAAATCTTCACCCTCTTTGCTTTTTTCTACCAGCTACTATAGAATGATCTTTCTACAGCTTTGAACAATTAATGACGGATAGATGACAGGGAGACTGATTTTAGAGTCCAGCCGGCCCCATTAGCATAGAACAGTTCGACAATTTCTTGGACATGGCAATCAAGCTCTCTTCTTTAGAAAGAACAACATTTCCTCTGGAACTCTCTTCGTTTGAGTTCCTCGAGGTCCTCGGGACTTCCGATAATTAATTGGCGCAGTATGCGAATAGTTCGAGCAAAATATTGTTAGTACAAGGAACACTGTTTGTCTCTGCTCGGATATATAGAACCCCGCCAGTCTCTAAGACTTCCGGTAAAACAGGAAACAGACTCTGAGAGTTCCGCTGTTAAAGCTGGTGGTAAGCATACGGAAAACTATAGGAGACAGGTCCAGCCATTTGTGATGAGGAAAATCATCAAGATTGAAAGTTGTTTGAGACATTGAGGCAATAATAACTGGCCTTGGAGTTGGATCTGGATCAGATGCCACCGAATCAATATCTTCTGGATAAAAATCTCAGGGCCATCTCCTCTCATCATGAAATTGCAAGCAGTTTTCCTTCTGAAGCTTTTTCTCACTTGCCTAATTCATTTATGTCGCTGGAGGTTGAGCCATCAAAGATAGATTCAGCTTAGAGAGAGGAAGTCCGTGTCTTGACGGAGGTGGTGAGGGTGATGTGGACAGAGGTTGAGATGTAAGTGGCTTATGCCTTATACCATTCGGGACGAGACTAAATATTAGTATTTATCGCCATCTTCTCCAAGAGGACCAATGGACACATCACATCTTCATATCTTCTGAAAGCTTATGTACAGGAGAACACTTCTTTTGCTTCCTTATGAAGGAGTGCAGACAGTTGTCACATTAGCAATTTGGATTACAAAAACAATGTCCAGCTTCCGCATTCTTGAAACAAATAGTGCAGCGAGCCTTGTTGATCAAATGAGTGAAGGATCTTCTCCGTTGGGCGCTTATCCTCTTATAGATTAGGAATTGGCTGCATCATCATGGCTGTCGTAAAAGCTATATATATATATCGAGCCAAATTTAACAAAAAAGAAAAGACGACATAGATACTATCAAGTCCAACCACTCCCGTGAGGAGGTGGAGGCTCGTTCTGCTTTTACGACAGTCATGATGATATATATATATATGCTCCTTCAGCACCTGGGAGACTAAGATAAACGGGATGATCCTGTACACGATTAGCCATCTGATAAGGCAAAATGGCTGCAATCGAATTTGGAGTTGAGGAGGCACTCGTGATCTAATGCTTTCAAGGCCATGAGTATGATCATAGAGTGCCATGTTGAGATGGAGACTGATTAAATTTCTTTGATTAAGATCGCTTGAAGCTATTGTTAACCTGCAACTGTGATCACGGTCTACTTTTGGCTGTAGTAGTGAATTACATCATCTCCTTTTCTTTTATTCCTTTTCTGTTGAGTTCTCTCGTCTTAACAATTTCTTTTTCTGCTTTTACTTCTTACCTTTTTTTCTTGATAAAACATAAGATAGATACCCAATGCAAGAAAATCCAAAAGAAGTATGCACAGCATGATCGAACTCAACAGATGACGCCAAAGAGGCCCGTAGGCTAGCATGAAAGAGTTGCCAAATGTTACAATGTATAGCTCATCGTCTGAATTACTCACCCCAAATTCCAGGGTGGAATGTACATTCCTCTCCGTCAAATGAAAACCAGTCGGTAATCCAATTTACAAGTCCATAACTATTATTCAACAATAGAAAGTGAACACCCTCACCACTAAAATGATCAGCAGCCTCTATCCATTTTGAACTTCATCCAAACCCGACATTATTGACATGTATACTGGTGCATTTCCATGACAAAATCTGAAAAACTTACATCAAGGATTTTCTGCAAAAACTTGAAAATTGGAAGACTCGGGTTCAGTGAGGGCCAGCATAAGAAGGAGCAGGTAGAAAAGGAAAGGGCGCATAAGATGCATATGCAACCGGCGGTTGTGCTTGTGTCCTCAAACCCTTTTTTCTCTTGGAAGAACCATTTTCTTCTAATGGAGTTTCCAGAGAAGATGAGAGCTCGTTATATTTAAGTGAGTGGCTTTCTGAGAGATCTTGATGACTATCCAAGAGACGGTGAAAAAGAAGGCCAGACATAAATACAGGAAGATACAAGAGGCTCGCATGGAACATTCTTCTTGCCTTCTGCATGGTACGGTCCCGATAGAACGAAAATGCTGTAGCACTTATAGCGAGCGTAAGGATTGTTGATTCTAGACAGAACCACCCGGTTGCCAAACCCCCTGCAGACAGAAATTAAGTTGCCAGCACCTGAGCTGTAAGAATAGTAAACTTCCTTCCAGGTAGATGCACAAGAGTCTAAAGGAAACTGAGAAAGCTCTTGAGAAAGAAAACAACACCTCAAAGAGATTGAAGAAAAGATATATAGATTTTAAATGACACATCCTGTAAATCCACCTAACATTTATGCACCTAATTATAAGCAATTTAGTCCAGCCAATTCACATAGAATAGCACACAAATTTGTCCAGATCAAAATTCATAATCGCTGTTAAATTAAGAGGTAGAAAGACATCTTTAGTCAAGTAAATAGTAATAAGAAAGTTTCGTGAAACCCAAGCAGAGGAAAGAAAACAAGAGAACTATAGCATCTGAAAAGAACAAAGCTGAGAAGGTTTTCCATTGGAGCACAAAAAACTCAGAATTCTGTTTTATTTTTTACATAAATTCAAGCTTGAGCTGGACAAATTGATAAAGTTAAAAAGAAAATATGTTCCCATCCACCACCTATTTAGTGGAAACCTTAGATATAAAACAAAAGGTCCAATAAAAGGTCAATACATTGCAGCAAAGGCCAACTTGAGAAAGGCATATATATCTTAGTCAATCTGACAGAATTTAACTAAAATTGAAAATTTCATGCAGAAGTATAGAAGTTTAAGGTATCAGGGACTTACAGTCATAGGCTAAATATCCCAAAGGTACCAGATAGAGGCAGTTCCTTAAAGCTACTAATGAAGTTCTCTGGCCCAAAGCATCACCAAGGGATAGCATTTTAAACCTAACGTGCGAGAAGGAAGGAGATAGTAAGCCAGCAAAGAACTCATCTGTAAAGCAGAGAATTACAAGAAGACCTAAAATGAAGGTGTTTTGCAGTATCCCATTTTCTTTTTCTTTTTTTGGGTCAAATGGTGTTTTCCAGTATCTATAAAGGCTAGAAATACAAGTTTCAAAACAAAGTTCTCACAACCTCAACAATCTTAAAGCACTGAAAAGATCATGCTGACAAGAAAGTTGATGTTGATTGTCGAAAGTTTACGTCGATTGTCGAATGACTGCAGATTTTCACACAAATATTTATCAGAAATATGGACATACCCTCCAGCAGCATAATCATTGCGACACAAGTGTGCCAGAGCCATGAAATGGGGTATTTGCCAGAAATAGAGAGCAGCAGGGAGAATCATCGAGTTAAGAGAAATTTCACCAGAAGCTGCAACCCAACTGAAATGCCAAAAAATCAAAAGCTTTAATGCATAATCTGATATCTATGCAAAAACATAAGAATATACAAAATAGATGCAAATGATACTTAGAGAATCAAAAGTTTCATCATTACAGAACCACTGAACAGGCGCCACTAAGTGTTTACTTTAACCACCACTCAAAAACTGAAGAGGAACGATTGAGTATCCACCTTAAAGTAGTTTAATTATTGATCAAAAAGTCATTGATGATTTTTCTTTTGTTTTGGACGAGAATTCAATGAGAAGGCGATCATTTAGGTGATTACAGAAATAATATCTGACCAAATATTATTGGTTAAAAATACTAGTCATCTTATCTCTTCAATACCCACCAGTAGCCAATCACCGATGGCAGCACATGATTTCTTTGTCACCATCAAATCCATCTCATAATCATTGGGCTATCCTCCAAAGCAAAAATCACAAATCACTCCACAATCAGGAATCAGACTTACTCATGCTAAAGTTATAAATTATGTGTCAAATATAATATAGCCCTCACACAATCCAGAAATTCCAACATTCCAGACTCCCAACTCATCTCAGGCTCAAGTCTGCTCCTTGTCCTCCTGCCCAAATATATACCGATAATTCATTCTTTTGGACATAAGATAAATCTAGGTGCAACATTATGCCCCTGTGTAGTTATTTGCATTAGGTTTAGGTTATCTTCTTCTCATATGAAGAGACACTGAAGATAATTCAAACTGCAATTTTATGCCGGCACAGGGTTTAGGGCTTCTTCTCTGCTTTTGAAGGGACACCCAGAAGTTAAAACTTGTAAAACTAAGAAGTTCGAAGCTTAGCAGTATTGGTCAAATTAGGCTTCAAAACCTTTCGATGGCTAATACTGTAATCACAGTTTCAGTTTGGCTACACAACCAAGACAGTGAAATGGCCCATTAGTTAACACCATCTGAAGCACAACTTACATGCTTGTCTATCGAATTCTAATCGAAATGTCCAAATAACTGGAAGAAATAGCCCTGTTTGACCAACCGCCCTGGGCGCATTCTCTTCCTCCCTCTCACCATTCATTAGTAAAGAGACTTCAACTTTTTACTTTCGAAAACCTTTTGTACTGTCACTCTTTCTAGTTTCCTTTCCATACCACCCCACTTTACAAGTCTATACATTGCAACAGACAGTTCCACGGAGGTCAAAGTCAAATCAAGAGGGCTCATAATGATTTAAGCAAAGATCACAGGGTGCGGAAGTCGCAGTATGGACCCATCTGTAGGTTTTTGTGAAAGGGTTGCACTTATCATTTACTTTTCTCAAGCTCTGAATACAAATGAGGCGGAAGCTGACTAAGGCAGAGGATATGAACCTGCCCCAAAGAGTGTCAAATCCATTGGTTAAATCACTCCTGATTCCATTTTGTCCACTCCCAGTGTGTTTTTTCAGAATAAATACACTAAAATTAGTTTCTTTCATGGTTAAAGGAACACATGGCCAAAAAGGTACGTGCATAGAAACTTCAACATTGACGTCCTCAGTAAAAATAACCTCAGAGCTGACTTTTTCTTTAGCTTCGCCAGTGAGTCCACAACCAGATTGAACCGGGTCAACTCCAGCTTGATCCAGGTTTTTAAAGCTACATGTTCAGGCGTCTGGATCTGCCTTTGTTGGATGGACTGGTCCAATCGGGATTCTCAAAAACATTGATTACAACCAAAAGTCAAGAATCAGCTCTAAGTCCAACTGAGATCAAGATTCAAGCTCCAATCACATAAGGAGTTTCCTATGGCTATGACCACCATGGGCCACACAGCATGGAGATCCCTTTAGGTGAAAATCTTTAGATTTCATGCTTCAAGATTAAAAATAACTTTTAAACTTATTAAGGAAAACACTGTAAGCAAACCAACAGGCATAGATAAGGCAAAGAGACTTCAGAGATAAAATTACCCAAGAAGGGGTGGAATGGCACCAACAATAGCTCCAACCCAAGTATTTACAGGGTGAATCTGCTTCAGTGGTGTGTATACAAAAGCATAAAGAATAAGATTGGAAGCAGCAAACCCTGCAGCCAATGCATTTGTCTGAAACAGCCTTGTCAACAGGACAGTCAAATTAGTCCTCTAAGCATAATGAAATGTCAAAGTGAAAGAGATGCACAATATTCTGACTGCTGAGTCTAAAGTAATGTTTTTAGTGCTATTAGGTAATTAATTTGGTCACCTTATATGCCAACAATGCAGTCCCAACTACACCAGCAGAAGATGCCCAAGCAACTGCATGAGGTACAGATATCCTCCCCGAAGGTAAAGGTCTTTGCATTGTTCTCTTCATTTTAGCATCATTGTTTATCTCAAAGACCTGATTAACAAGGCATATAGAATTAGAAACTTTCTTCTGACGGATTACACTATTCTACACATCATATCAAAAGAAAGGAACCCCAATAGAGAACTAATTAGGCTGTCAATAGTACCAAACTATCTATCTCCTTCATTTTATACATTGTCGCCCCAACTCTATCTTCCGACTCAGTGAACCAGAACATAGTGCACAGGTACTTTCTTCGGGGGTGCGTGAAGCTGCCGATCCCTCTCTCTCTCTCAATCAAAGAAACACTACTCTCCCAAGAGGGATTGTCAATTTTTGACTCTATCCCCCCCTCATCCTCTTGTTAAGTTCATGACAATTTAAAAACTAATATTGACTTAAAGTGGAAAGTAGTCAATAAACTGAAATTAATCAGGAACTGACAACTGAACTTCATCTTCTTTTTAAAAGACAACTACTTTCCTTCTTGATCGGCACTAAAGAGCACTTGTTATTAAAAGAGGGGTTGTTGGAATAAAAATATTCATGAATGACACTGTGCAAATCAAATTGCGGACAAATTAAATACAATATGAAATGATTCTAATTGGGGATGTCAATAGAAATCAAAAGAGAAATTGTTGAATTTTGGTTACCAGTCAATTCGATTGAAATAACTGATTCAGTTGATTAGTTAAAAAAATTCCAATTGAGTGTGATATTTACTATATACCTAAAACCTTATGTCCTAATGATATAGCTGATTAGGATTCTGAACCTAACTTGGATTTGATAATTAAATAGGTCGAACCACCATATCAATGCTAAAGCAATCCTTGTAGATGCATTTGCTCAATTAAAAATGATAGGATACTCATATAACCATCCTAACTTTCTTCCTATCTCCCTTAAAATAAATTTGTTCCAAACAATCAGCAGAGTGACAAGGAAGTAAATGATATATGACCAGATTGGTTGCACATAAAATCAATTCATTAGAGTCTACGCTCTTAAAGCCCAGTGGTTACAATTCGCATCTCTTTGACTGCAATAGTCCAGGTCCCTAATATTTGTCTCTGAGGACTATTGTTCCATAGAACTCAAATAATGCAAATAGTGCTCATGATGCAGTTCAGCTTCTTTTTGTTCCTTCTTTTCTGAACAGTTTCATTGGCGACTGCGCGGCCTTTGTAAACTCAGGACTTTCAGTAAAGCTGCAGGTGTCTCTCATGAGGCAATCTTTTGGGTTCTTCATATCAGTTAAAAAGGTCATTCAGCTAGAAAGAAACCCAGAAAAAGCAAATGCGAGATAACCCACAAGTTGCCCTTTTCTGGGAGTTAATTCTGAGTCCTAGTACAAACCCACTACTCTTCTGTTCCTATTCAAAGGCATGTTTGCCAAAGCATAAACAAGGGCTTTTACCTACTACTTACTTTCCTCCAAAAATTTGAAAACGAAAATAAATTAATCTCACAAAGTACTAAAAAAATGATAGATGATCCAACATGTCGATTTGAATATTTTGATAAGTTAAATGAAAGTCGAATTCTAATGATCCACATGTTTACATTCATGAATGGCTCAGTTACAAGAAACAGTGATGCGTGAAGAGACTAGCAATGAAGGGAAAGTCTTGTGGTGAGTAATTTCAGGTCAGATGATACATGCGACATGCTTGGATCTTTGATAGGACTTTTTGGAGTATGATCAAATTATTTTTCTAAATAGGTTTTAGTCTTGTTGAACCTTTTCCATTACCCTGAGGTTTACTTACACATAAGAGACCGTAGGATGAAACAAGAACTCTCATTAAACTACATACATTAAACCTATAATCTCATTATACATAACAATATGAAGCTTTAATGAAATGCAAAATGTCCACTTTCAGGGACACACTCTTGTCTAAGAAGAGATGCAAGATGAACACCCCATACTAGATCATCAGTTAACCAGAAAAATTATCCACTCAACGGTTCACCAAAATCGCGGATAGCCAAATATGACAGCAACGAGAATTCTATACCTGATTCAAGGAGTTTGCAGCAGCTGCAACCATCATGGTGCCACCACACGTCCAACAAAGCCCTGGAATGTCAACCGCACTTCCACTCGCAAGAACAAACCCAGTTCCAGAGGTAGCAACAACTAACAAACTAGAGAAAGAGAGAGAAAGATTTTAGTTCTGCGCACAACAATTCTATGCTCTAAACTAACTACCCCAATTTAGCATGTATAGGGAGGTATCAATCAAACGTAACTAGTGAAGAGGTTCTTTCTGTGTCGCCAGGAATCCCCTACCTGCTCTATCAGGGTGAATCAAATGCTTTGAGAACTGTCCAAGGGAATAAGCATCCAAGCACTACCTTATGAATTGGTTGGCAAACACAAAAGTTTGATATGATATAGATACAACTAAAGTGAAACCATTTCTTAAGGAACAGTGTACGCTCTGTGAAGTAGTTTGGATGATTCCAAAGATATCTGGTGAAGGACTCTAAATATAGACTGAAGAGATGAGCATATATGTAGCTGTTACCAATGAAAAATCCACAAAGGCAAATTGTCAGGTCACCAGCTGAGCTAATAATACATGCAGGATCATCTCTGTAACCACTTTCAACACAAGCATTGCAGTTTACATAAAGAGGTCCAAATGAATAAAATGAAGATTCTGAGATGATACGGCATTGAGTGCGGAAATAGATTGAAATGTCTATTGCGAAAGATTTCACCATAATTTGAGCGGCCTCCTAATTAAGAAAATTCATAGGCCCCCATGACAATGGTAAATTAAATTTAGTGCATTCTCAAGCATACATAAATCCTTGATCCACAGAAGTAGCTTGTAACATATGATCCCGCATAACAGATCACAAATCTCGAAACATCAAAGCAAAGCACAAAGACCACAGTTTTTGTCCACAAGTCAATGGCAACCCCGGCAAGTCGTTCGAGCTACCAAATTTCGAAAACCCAACAGTCGAACCGCGAGCCAAGAACATCTTCACTCAATCAATCAGAACAACGAATCTAGATCGGAATATCCCCGAATTTAAACCCAAAAAGGGCCAAAGGACGCTTTACCTGAGGCGAGCCTTCGACAGCTCCCAGTAGCACCGTCCGTAGTGACGAGCCACATCCACTGCCTCCCTCGCTCTCAAGGAAGCGAGCGAAGAGACGTCGAAGGCGGCGGCGGCGGCGGCGGCGGTGACGGCGGCGGGAGAAGAGGAGGAGGAGGCAAAAGCCCTGACCCCATCGGCCCCGCCTATGAACCCTACCCCCGAATTCGCGGAAACCGACGGATTCGGATGCGACGGAGGCGCCGCCTGCCGCGGAGGGGACGAAGGCGATCCGGAGAGGGACAGGAGCGGTCGCCGAGTGGCGACGCAGTAGAATGACGAGTGATGGGTTGACGGCGACGATGACGGCGATGATGAGAGGAGCCTTCTCGCGGAAGAGAAGCCCAGGGAGCTCCTCCACATGGTGGCGGCGGCGACGGCGAGGAGGAGGAGCCGGAGATCAGCACGCGCCGCTCGAGTCCACTTTGGAAGCCGCGAGGTGACCGGGGAAGACGTTCTTCTGCCGCCGCCCCCGAGCAGGGGAAACGACGGCGTTTAAGATGCTCTACGAACTGCCGGCCAAAAAAAAAAAGTCGAAACGCACCGTGTCCGCTCGCAGGTGTGGCCTCTCTGGGCTCGTCTTTTTATTTTTCCCGATTGAGGAATTGCCGTTCCTTCTTATCCGTGTTAGATCTCTCTACGTGCCGTATAAGACAGAAATTTCATCAGTGCGACGTAGCGACGACTACTGCTTCGTGCTTCCCATGAGCTTTAGGGAGGAACGTTCGATCCTCGTCGGTGGTCAAGACGGATCGCCGCCATCACAAGATGCTCTTACACTTTTACTTGTTCTTTGGGGTAGTATTTGAAGTTTTTACAATATGAAGTCGTCCGACCTTAAGCTATGTAGCACAGACACTCTTCGAAAGCTTTCGTGTCATATCCGACACGTGTCCGACACGTCCCGACACGCTCGACACACAATCAACGAGTATCGAAAAATTTGATACATTGTCAACTCTCTCCGACACGCGAGTCCGACACGTGATTCCAAAATTTCTAATACTTAAGGGGTCAAAATATAAATATACACAAAAGTAATAAAAAAGTAATAAAATTGCTATAAATATACACGCACGGGGTCAATTTTTTTTTTTTTTTTAGTTTTGTTTTCTTAGAATTGTTTTATTTTTTTTAAAGTCTTTTACTATGAAAGAAGTAATAAAAAAATGCTATATATGATAAATAAATAAATTTAAAAATATCATTTCAGTATTTTTTTTAAACAATGTTTTTTTCCTCTAAATTTTGTGTATTATTGTAATTTTTCTCTTTCACTCGTAATATGGGGAAGAAGTGGACTCTAAAGGTACTACTAATTGAGGTGAGGAATCAAACTATATTGATTGTTTTCTAGATCGTTTTGCAAAGTCTTTTTTCCTTTTTATTTGATTTTTATTTGTTTTTCTTTCCCTTTTTATTAAGCCCTTTTTATTAAGAGAAAAGCGTTCCTCTAAGTTTTGTGTATTATTGTAACAAATTAAAATAATGAATGATATTATTTAATGTTTTTCGTGTAAATTAATTCTAGGCTATTTTTATGTATTTATATATGTAATTTAAAAAATATATTTAATATATAATATGTCGGAACGTGTTAAAATTCTCTATTTTTAAAAAATAACATATCGGCGTGTTGTGTCGTGTTGTGTCGCGTGTCCATGTCGGTGCTACATAAACCTTAAACACACCATTTCTATGATAGAGAGAAAGCATTGACAGCTTCTACCAGTGGTGGTGGTGGTTGGAGGGGGTGGTTTGGCAGTGATCTCCATGCTACTTGCCCTATCCGTGGTAGTGGCTAAGAATGGTTGTGTTCTTGGTAACTAGGGGTATAGAGCAAAGTAGTTAGTTGATAAGCTTGAGTGGAGCTCTACTTGTCCTACAGAGGTTTTGAAGCCATCCTACCTCACCCCAGGAACATAGAAAGCTACTATAATCTCTTATCCAACACTAGTCAATATTGAACCATTGACATGGTATCTACTTTCACCATCAAGAGGCCCTTCAATTTCCACCCAAGCTTTTCTTATTGTGGAGTAGTAATGCAAGAGGTGACATTGTGGAGTCTCCCACATCAAAGCGGATCTTCCACTTATTTCTTCTTCTTTTAGTCTTTTAATGACCTTGTTCAAGTCCGCACCAATTCTATTATGGAGAGAAGGCATTGAGGCTTCTGACGGTGGTGGTGGTGGGCTAGTTTGGTAGTGATCTCCATGCTACTTGTACTATTTGTGGTAGTGGCCAAGGGAAAAATTACCAAAATAGTCTTAGACTTATTGTAATTTTTCTAGTTCAATACTAAACTTTTTTTTCTAGCTAATTTAGTTCTAAACATTTTGCAACTATGGATGTGCATGATAAAATTTTGAAATAGAAATTAATTTCTCAATTTCTATTTCAAAAACTGATAAGCTAAAAATTTTAGCTTATGATTTCCTCTTCAAATCTATTTCTAGAATAGAAATCTGTTTCAAAAATAGAAAAATCAAATTGTGTTATCAAACGGATTTCTATTCCAAATCTATTCCAGGGAACATAGAAATAAAGAAATCAAGAAATAAAAATTTTATCACGCGTAGCCTATATTAATTTAGTCTCGACCAAGTTTGGTCGGTTGATGCTAACTATCCAGTCCATGTTTCAACATCAACCTAATTTAATTATGTAGATGACTAAGGAGAGACCTAATAATGCTCTCTTAATTTCATAACATGACGACAAAACGTCAAAACATTTACGGACATCTACAATCAATCTCCTCCATCCTCTCCATTTTATTTATTTTGTTTTGACTGAGAAAGCAAGTAAATGAATCATTAGAATGAACAAAAAGTAGAGGGTTAATCTTATTACACCCGAAAGACAAAGTCAATAATATTCAATACTACGAATATATATATATACACACACACACATATTTATTGGTTGAAAAACTAAAAAATAATTAAGTAATTGAGTTGGAATTTCTATATGTATATATACCGATCCGCGTGGACGGATGAATGGTTCCACTCTTAAAATTGGAAATCGGATCAATACTCACCGGTTCTAATAAATTGAAACCGAGAATCAGATTGGTCCCCATGGAAACTATCTATTCTAGGGTGGGCCAATCTAGTCCAAATGGTTCCTAATTCCTTTGCACACCTTTATTTCACGTATTGTCCCAAATGATATCAAGAAATCATAAGGTTTCATGAATTCTTTATCAACTTCACATTTACTATGCACTTAACATCCCCAAGTTTGTTCACTCGTCTTTCAAAATATATATATAGGAGCAAACGGAAAGATTCAATTTAAACTGTAATTGATGAGATAAGCTGTCCCCATCACTCTCTCTTGAATTATTATTATTAATTTCATATAGTCCTGGTCTTTGTTCCACGTCCAATACATTCTCTAATTTTTTTATTCAATTTAGTGCATTAACTTTTTAGATTTGATTCGATATCATCCCTCCATTAAATAAACTAACGAAAATTGCTGATATCCTACCTAATATCGATAGTGTGCCTTGTGCGATCAAGTGTTCAAGTTGGCATATTCCATGTGTTCATACTCGTTCTTCATTTTCAGCACAATACATTATTTTTTCTATAAAAACTCATCCCGCATTAAGAAACCTCTGCGTCTTCAGCACCACCGCCCATTGCCGCATCGCCCGGCCCGACACTCAAAACCCATCACCGCCACCAAGCCCGGTGGTGGAGGACATGTATGCGCAATAAATGGAAGAGAAAAATTACCCAAAAATAAAGGAGAAAAAGAAGGGAAAAAAAAAAAATCAAGAGACCTCGATGCTACTCTATAGCCATGTCAGGAAAAAAAAAAACACAGGACATGATGCTGCGCTTAATTAGGAGATGACATTAAAGTCAATTTGAAATGTTCAGGAACTAAAATTCAATAAAAAAAATTCACGGACAACATTAAATAACAAGCAAAAGTTCTAAAACTATGGCATAAAAATGTCTTTCCATTTAATATTCATCCAATTATGATTTGTTCCCCGGATGAAAAGTTCTCATGTTAAGTGGTGTCTAAACAATTAAACCACCATTTTCAGTCTTATAATCCCCTCATCCTTAAATCTTGAAAACGCGAAACTTATGTCTGACTGGATGAGACCTGCATCGGACGAGAATTAATTGGGATGCTAAAAAGTTCTCGAACACCCCATTATTAGAAAATAAATAAGATGAATAAATAAATAAACCCTGTCTTGGTGATGGCGACTGGTGAGAGAAAAAAATGCTTGAAGAATTTAGCCAAAAAAGGACTTTAACCAGCATCCTTGATAATGCTAATGAAGGATAAATCTTGACATAAAGAATGAAAAAGAAAGAGAACTGAAGGCATTGCATATTAACATGATCAAAACATCAGCTTTCACTTCAGTGCCAATCTATGCCACCTATTGTGGTAGATCCCACCCCTTCCCATACTTCACTCTCCCCAACCTCCTCAGTCTCAAAGCCCTCCATGCCACTGTCCCAAAAGCCTCCACCATTTGCATCTGGTAGGAGAGAACATGAAGCAAAAATTTGCCTGAACAAGTTAGTCATGGCCAAACTTCCCCATTTCGCTGGAAAAAAATTTCAATTCCATGAAATAGAACTTCAGAGAACTAGAACCATCTGGAGATGACATGGTTTTGATGCTTTCTTCATTGGTAGGAGAGTTTAGAGACTTACAGTGGTTATAGAGAGGCCTTCTTTTCTCGTTCAGGCTAATATTCTCTGCCTTCCTTCGCTGCTCGGAACTTGGAGCTTGTCCCAGAACTACGACTCGCTTCAGAGGAGAGACAATTCCACCTTGCAAGAATACACGGAGTAAGTTATGCTTATATTTCCACCAGTAAGAAGCATACACAGATAGGATCAGGGCATTCTAAGATGTCATCATGTGTACTAGGGTAAGGCTTGCTTGCAACGTTCATTGCATCATGCCTTCGCATATTCATCTGGGTCATTCACCAAGCAATGTCTTTTTTCCAGGAAGTACCGTGTGGCCATGAAAGAGGGAAAAGAAATGTGAAGTTTACCACATTAGGTTCAAAAATCCAATGGCCATATCGTTGAAGTTGTATCTTATGATTTCAAAAGCTTAGTAGATTGGCATGATATTTATAGCTAGTAAACTGGGTAAACACCATTGTCATAAATTCAGAATTCACTTGCCTGTGCAAGATTGGATCAACCAGGCCACTGACAATCGGCGATCATGGATGTGAAACCACTGAAAAACCAGGATGAAGCTCTGCTGTTGCTCTTCCAGGAATGTTCTAGTGGCCCCCATGACTATAATGTGTCGTTTAAGCTAATTATGTAGCTTTAATGTTCCATTCAAGGTTTTGCATCCTACTTTTTCCCTGTGTAGAGGAGCCCTATCTGTCGACAACTGAGGAAACACAGGGCTTAAATGCCCATCATTTTCAGCACATGTGCCCAGAAAGAGTTTTTGGTTTGACTGTAATCTCAGATAGGTGGTGGGTTACTTTTATCTAACCAGTCATAGAATTGCCTTATCACTATCTTTCAATGCCCTCTGAAATTATTTATCTTCAAATTTAATCAGCAGAGCTTATTTCAAATGGCTGCTGATGAATAATAAAAACTAAAGTGGCAGTAATTTTATAAGTTGTTAATCCTATTGATAAACGTGGAGGCCTTAATGCTAGACTAGACTCATGCTTGAAGAGCCTATTGTAGAGATAAGGGACCAATCTTTTGCTATCATTTGTTGCATCAGATCACCCAAAAACATAGTGAGAACGATTGACAGTACCGAGGTTTATAGGGTGAGAACTGAGATTAAAGCACCAACCTGCGAAAGGGTTCCGTCTCTTTCTGGACTCCCTCCCTTCATCAACATCTGCAGAGTCTCCAACCTTACTGGAGCTGGTTGCAACTTTGTGATCTTCTCCACTTTCTTCACATGTAAGCTTGAACTGCTCAAAGACATTACGATCTTCTCCACTTTCTTTACATGTAAGCTTGAACTGCTCAAATAAAGCATTATCGGCACTGCACTTATTTTCTGCCAATGCTTTCTTTTTGCAGTCTTGCGAATTGCCCAACTCGCTCACGTTTCCAGCGCCCAGGAGTGTCAAAAAGGCTTTACCTTGCCCTGCCAAGGAAAGAGCTTCCCTCTCTCAATCAATTCATTATTCAGGCCACTGAAAATGATCAGCTGGAAAGGAGCATGCATTTGAACCAAATGGGTCTAGCCCAAAGCCAAAATGACCCGACTAAACTGAGCGGGAGAGCAATTCACATCCAGCCAAATGCCGCCTTTATTCTTGTTTGGTAATTTCTCATGAATAACTTGAGCTATTTCAAAGAAGAAACTGTCCCGGACTAGGCATGCATGCATTTCCCCTACAAATTAGACACAGAACTTGAGGGAAACAAAGAAAAGGAAAAAGAATCCTCCAACACACCTAAAAAGAGAGACTAGATTATCGCAAGGTGGTGTGATTGGTTTCTACAAGCAACTCAGTCAAAAAGAATTTGGGTTCTTGTGACTCTTTATCTGTCGGGGAAAAAACGGGAGTATCTGCAATGTCCACACAGAGATGGTAATGACAGTCCTAGACAATTGATTCATCACTCCCAATAGGGCTTCCCCAAAACCCGGCAGCCTAGTAGAATACGACAGGATTTCAAGATTTTCCTTCACTTTCTCGGCGGCCAAACACAAGGTCGCAGACAGACTGTACCTGAACCGTGCCCGGCGGAGAGGAGGTTCTCTGCAGTTTCCGATCAAGAAAGTCAGACAGAGAGACGCGCGTCCAGCCCGCTTTCTGGTCTCCGCTGGCATCCTCCTTGGCGTCCTTGCCTCTGATCCCACGACCCATCAAGAAAGAACCCAGAAAAGGGGACACCCAGAGACATCCATTAACATCAGCAGGCTAGCAATTTCGAAGGATCAAGAAAGAAAGGTAGGTACATGATGGGCTAATCTTACGGGTTCGGAGAACGAAAGAGGGCCGACGACTTGATCGAACGCTGCCCGAACACTTGCAATGCAGAATCTTTGGAGCTCATTTGCGCTTTGAATTCTTCGGTAATTTCGATGTTTCTCTGCCTTTGAGCTCCGTTCTTGGCTTTCCGTTCGCGCTCAGGTTTTATGGCGCCATCAGTTCAAAATAAGGAATTGGAAGAGGGTTTTATGCTATTGGGCCTACCGATCGAAGAATGATGGGCTCGACGATAATTAATTTGAGGTTGTGTAGAGTGGAACGAAAATACACAACCAACCAAATTTTTTCAGATTTTTATTTTTTACGTATCCAAATTAATTGTTGTCGGACGGCAAAAGGAAATTCTTATGGGATTATTTCTGATAAAAAGATAATACATGTAATTAGAAAATTTTAGCTTTAGCACACGGACGATTTTTAAAACTCTCGCTGTCGAAATATTCAGTGAGCTATATTTGGTGATTAAGATAAAAATAAGGACATGATCAAAATAAGGATAGGAAAATCATTGATGTTTGATTCCCGTCCAAGATAGGTTAAAACTAAATTAATAAGGATAAAATATGGATTAAAAAATTCCCATGTTAAGGGTGAGATAAATTTGAATAAGATTTTTCATGGAATAAAGCTATATGATTATATCCACCCCTTATTTAACCATATAGAAAAACTCCACCTTAATCGTTTTCATATTATATTTGCATAATTGTCTTTAACCTAGTTATTTTCCTTCTATGATTTTAAATCAAATTTAAACATATTGCCATTTAGAAAATAAAAACTAGTTTCTTCTTTATCATTGTTTTTAGGAAAAAGCCTTCAAAAACCTCAAATTAGGACCACTATAACGCATTTGTCCTAAAAAGTTTTATTCCAAATATCCAAAAAATGTATTGGCGTAACACATTCACCATATGTCAATAATCTGTTAATGATCATCATAAAAGATTTGCCTTCATAGACAACAAAAGGCAAAATTTGTCGACAATGGCGCTTACACAACTATTAAAAACAAAAACGACGTTGTTTTTGCTAAAAAACTGTCCAATCGAATATTCATAGAGGGTAAATGTGTCACATATATACAAATTTGAGATTTTTGATGTCATAATAAAAATTTTAAGATGAATATGTCATAGTAGGTAGAGTTTAGTATATTTTATATTGCAAATTTTTTTTAGAGTGAATGAGTCAAGTCGATATAATATGGGGTTTTGATGTTTTTTTCCCTTGTTCTTATCCAAATTATTTACTCTTCTTCATCTTTCTACCCTAGGAGCTCACATTTTCGAGTGTATTTTTTTTAGACAAAAAAGTATTTTTTTATTTCTTTAATTTCATCGATAAAAAAATCAAGTTTTTTTTATTTATTTACAATATTAAGAAAGTTGTGTTTTTTCATTACTATTGGTAAAGCATTTTAAACAACGTGCAAAACATTATAAGAATATCTAGAAGTACATTAAAAAGTTCAATGGGAAACGGTCATACATATTAAAGGCATCTTAACATTTTTCGCATAAAACTCCATAAATGATATCAATTTGAATCATCCATAATGAAGAAAATTTCATTTTCACTTAAAAAAAAACTTATTTTGTGCAAAACTTCGATTTAATATAATTTCATGTATTAAAGTTTCACATTGGCCAATAACTATATTTTTATTTTGGAAAATCTTGAAGGAGGTATGATCATCTCATTATATGTATATATAAAAGAAAATCGATAAAAAAAAATAATTTAACAGCATTGTGCATGACAAAATAAATTTTTATAAACATATAATTATGTCAAAAAATTATTTATATAATTAAAATATTCCTAGGTTTTATATATAAATTTGCTAGATAACACATAATAAAAGTAGATTTCTCGGAATTTTTATCTTTACAACAAAGCTAACTTGCACATAGTAAAATCTTACAATAATAAAGAAAAAATAGTGCATTTAATATAAATGAGATATCCATGATAAAGAAAAAACAAAACATGTTGTATTATTTAGTACGAAAACTAAATTTAAACTTAAAAATAAAGAAAAAAACTAAAAAAGAGGGAAGTAAATGAATTTGGACAGTCACTTTTAATTACGCAAAAATGGGTGAATTTAATTACGGAAAGTGGAAATAGCCCGCCGTCCTGGAATAAAATCTCCTCTTTGATAAATCCTAATTCTGTTTCCCCTCCTCGTTCTCCGCACCTCTCGTGGTGTAATCTGCAGCTTCACTCTCTTCGTCAGTCGATCGAGCTTTCAGCTGATACCAGCAGCTCTCCTTAGCCTCGCAAGCCATCCCAAGATGAGGCCACCTCAGAGAGGTAAGCCTTCGCCATTGTCCCTTCTTGCTGCGACTGTGTGGGAAATGGGAGGGTGCAGAGGAGCTTAGCTTTGGCTGGCTGGCTGCATTTGAAAATCACGTGTCTGTCTTTGAGCTGTTTCTGCAACCGAGGACGATACTAAGTTTAGATTATGGATTGCTGCTGTAGAAATTTGTGGTGTACTGATGCTGCTTGCGTTCTGTGATCTTGGTGGTGGAAGAAAAGTGTGGGGTCGTTGTTTTCTGCTCTGGGGATGAGCTGGGGTTGTCTTTTTTGTAGACATTCTGTTGATGGTGAATGATTTTATGCTGCCGTCTCTGCTATCTTTGCGCTCTACTCGGAGACACTAACATTGTATTGGAGCGCCTATTTTTTGTTGGACGAAATGGTCTCGTTTGGTCATTCGCAGGTGGTGGTGGTGGTGGTGGATTTAGGGGTGGAAGGGGTGATGGAGGGAGAGGCAGTGGTGACAGAGGTAGTGCCATGAGAGGGTGTGGTGGTGGACGTGGTGGTGGCCGCGGTGGAAGAGGACATGGTGGTGGTAGAGGCGGAATGAAAGGTGGAAGCAAAGTTGTGGTGGAGGCTCATAGACACGAGGGGTGTTCATTGCTAAGGGCAAAGAAGATGCTCTTGTTACAAAGAATATGGTCCCTGGAGAGGCTGTCTACAACGAGAAGAGAATCTCTGTGCAGGTGAATATGTTTTTTTTATTCATCTTGCTAGTGAGTGCTAGGCATTTTGCACTGATTTAATCGTTTTTATTTTTTTTTTTAATTTTTAACTTTTACTAATGCTTCTAGGAATGCTAACTTTCCTTTTTTCCCCCTCTATCTATACTTATACTACCCGAATTTGATTTGTTAAGGGGGATCTGCATTAAAGTTGATTCTTTGATTTATGTGAGGTTCCTTTTGCCAGTGGTATTAAGTAAACAGTTTTCTACTAGTAAATTTTTTTGCTGCAAATGCAATCTTCTAATGTTTAAATCTTCCTGTTTTAGGAGCATAATGTTGTCAACCTCCCTTACATACTCGGACTGTCATTCTTATGTTAAATTTGAAAGGTTCTTTTCTTCATTGACCTAGAAATGTAACTAAGCTGTATTTCTTTGTGTTTTTTCTGTTGTTAGAATGAAGATGGAAGTAAAGTTGAATATAGAGTGTCGAACCCCTTCCGATCAAAGCTGGCAGCTGCCATTCTTGGTGGGGTTGATGAAATATGGATTGTGAGTATCTCTCTTCCTATTTCTCTGGTGTATCATAGATGCATAGCTTCTTCCATATCACTGATCATGTTTCATTA
This sequence comes from Eucalyptus sideroxylon, assembly GCA_014182405.2. NCBI lineage: Eukaryota > Viridiplantae > Streptophyta > Magnoliopsida > Myrtales > Myrtaceae > Eucalyptus > Eucalyptus sideroxylon. The sequence goes on along the minus strand of CM024555.2, from coordinate 54,000,235 downwards.
TTTTCAATTTCAGAAACCTGGTGTTCGGGTTCTCTATCTGGGAGCTGCTTCTGGGACCACAGTATCTCATGTTTCTGACATTGTTGGCCCTGTAGGTCATTTTTTTTTTTTGGAAGAATGATTATTTTACCAAATGACTTCATTAGACGACTGAATTTTTGTCTTCTGTTCCTTTTGGCAGACAGGAGTGGTGTATGCAGTCGAGTTTTCGCATTGCGGCAGAAGGGACTTAGTCAACATGGCTAAGAAGAGAACGAATGTTATTCCTATTATTGAAGATGCCAGACATCCAGCCAAGTACCGTATGTTGGTTGGAATGGTGGATGTAACATTTTCAGATGTTGCTCAGCCAGATTAGGTATTGACTAATCTTTGCCTATGAAGAAACTGAACATATTCTTATGAAGGTCTTCCTGGCCAAAGTTTAGGTCCAGGACTTCATCTTGCCTCTGGACCACTGAAAAAAAAAATCCTCTATCATCCATCCTACCTTCATTTCTGCTTGACTTACGGCATGGTTTTTTTATTGTTTGTGGCAACTTCTTTCTCTATTTGGATTTTTCTTCGTTTATGTAAATGCAGATTTATTTCCTTTTGATCCTTTGGAAGCAGATTCCATGAATTTTCCACTTTTTATTTCTGATTACGCAAATAAATGCATTTCTTTGCAGCCTTCATTTTTATTCGCAATATTTCATGATCAGTTTCATCTTTGTGGGCTTTTCATGCCATGGATTTATTTTCTTTCGTCATGTATTGGTGAGGCTTTGTTTTGTATGGATGGGATGACTTGTTATTTGGGGATTAACTTATTGGTTTTCTGATTTAACTTTTCTTATATGTATATATATATCTACATATACTCCTGTAACAACATCTTTCTTCATTGCCATGTTAAGCGTGACGCTTTGCCCCAGAAGTGGATTGTGTTGTTTGTTTTCACCAAGAGGGAAACTTATGCACATGAAGAATTAACTCGGATTCCCCTTCAAGACAGCATGGGTGATGCAAGCTTGAGTTTTCTGATGCATGTCTACTTGGCTCACTCCATAATTTTTTTGTTTTCTCTAATTTTAATTTGGTTCACTTTGTGAGATTGAAGAATGTAGTTAAATCTTTTCTTTTTTTTTCCCTCTTAAAGATAAGTTTACAGTAAATGCCATGCCTGTTCCCTGCGCTCGATTATTACAATGCATTTGATGGAATACTTGGATTCCCCTTCAAGACAGTTGGTGATGCATTCTCAAGTTTCTGATGCAGGGTTTACAGCCTTTCAAATTGTTTCTGTTGTATGAAGTGTAAGGATTTTAGAAAATCAGGTTTGTCATTCAACTGGTGTACATGAAAATCAGGTTTTAGCATTACTATGAGTGACTGCAATGTGCAGCTTCCCAAATCTTTGCGTCTGGTTAGGTCCTTGTTCATGTAATTGTCCTTTTGACCAATTCCTGATTTAGGTTACCATTTCAAACTTTGTTGATAAGGCAAACCTGCCCTCCTGATCGTAGCACGGTCATGTACATTATGTTGCCTTTATGGCTTTGAGCTGGGAATCTTAATTTAATAATGACTCAAGCATATGCTAAATTATAAATTCACATGTCTTGTCAGATTGCTCGTGCTCTTATTATTAGGTTTGATCTAGTGCATGCAATGACATGACTTATTATGAAATGGTGTTGGATGCACGCAATCTGTCTCTCTGATCACTTGAAAGATCTTTCTGTTTGTACATATTATTTAAGTTGCTGTGATAATACTCATGGAAGTCTCTCTGCGTTTGACTGTTTATCAATTGAACACCTACTATGAAAACACTTGCATGACTTGTTGAAGCACTTTTTACACTAGACTTAAGCTTTGGGTATTGAAGTGTTTGTTATACGTCATAGAGGGAGAAATGCAAGGTCTTTATTCTGTTATTTGGATAACCTTTCTACCTGTTTAAAGTGCTTTACTAGAAGATGTCTCTCATTAATGTGCGATGCTCAACGATATGTGGTTACATCTCAGGCAAGAATTTTGGCTCTAAATGCATCATATTTTCTCAAGGCTGGAGGTGACTTTGTCATCTCAATTAAGGTATCTCTCTCTGTCTCTGTCTGTCTCTGTCTCTGTCTCTGTCTCTCTCTGTGGCTGTGCACTTGGTTTTTCTTTATTCTTTTTCTTGAGATGTAGCTGGTTGGATTGGAGGACTACTGGTCACACTTATTTTTCTTTTTCACTCTGTAAGTCCTTAGAAATTAAGACAAGTAGCTGGCTCAAGTTTTTACAAGCGTAGGAGATAAGCTGTGACATCAGAAATGCTCTCATCATATTTGAGGGATGTGAAGACCAATCCACTTGGGAAAAAGAAAACTGGAAATGTTACTTCGATGAGAAGAGATGGGAAATGAAGAAGGTTGTGCTTGTTTTTGCAGGAAAACTGTATCGATTCTACTGTTCCAGCCGAGATAGTGTTTTCCCAGGAAGTGAAGAAGCTGCAGGCAGAGCAGTTCAAGCCTTTTGAGCAAGTTACTCTGGAGCCCTTTGAGCGAGACCATGCTTGTGTTGTCGGTGGCTATCGCATGCCAAGGAAACAGAAAGCTGCTTCTGCATCGTAAAAAGTCCCAGGCCACTTTGGCTGTTCAATCTTGATGTATGTCTTCATTAATTTGGAAGTTGGAACTTCAATATATTCAAGGTTCTGGTAGGCTCTTGTAATGGACCAATATTCTGAAATGAGTTTAGATATTTTCACCTCCAGGCCGGTAATTCAGTTGATATTTTTCATGTCCAATTATCTGAAACGACAATTTACTGCATTGTTTGAATGATCAACTTCTAATATTTTTGCTCTGACTACATCTAATTGAATAAACTCCACACTTGAACTTCAAAATAACAGATGCTTATCAAAATTTTCCAAAAGGACTAATGATACTCATAATTTTCTATATATAAAGAACTTATTGATCAGTGCAAATCAAATCGAGATTGCAGGGGATGACCAGGTATGGTTATATGATTTGAGTTTCACAAGGTGTGTAGATGAGGCTAAACACTTCTGGACTTATTTTGTGCAAATCGTGTGATTAATAGATCATGATAGGCTCAATGATAATTAGTTTGAGGTTGTACAGAATGGAATGCAATACACAACCCACTAAATTTTAGTAGATTTTTATCTTTTGCATCCAAATAAATTGTTTATAGATGGCAAAAAATAATTCTTATTGGAAAATTTCTAATGAAAAGACAATGCCAAGCGCCATGAAAGTTCTTTACGAATTGTTTATGGTGAAATACTCATATTTTTACGCATGTTCGTGATCAAAAAATACGCAAAATTGAACTGGCGAGCTTGAAATTTGATTAGATATTTCATAATATAACAGAATAATTACTAAAAATTGTAATGAGTGCCAAGTAGCTAGGGGATAACTCCTTCCTATCCCTACTTGTATAAGCAATCACCAATTGTATCCTCAAAATGCTGTGAATGCATATGTGATTGAAGACATATGTCAATAATTTTCAGTCGGTAAGTGGCCAACTAAATTGCTGCAAATTATTGCCACACCATTGGCCTAGAGAGTTATGACACTCTCAATTGAGGCACTTCACAGCTCACGTAAGAGTCACACTCTGATTTCATGTTCAAAAGAATAATTGGAACTTATATTACATGTAACAAAGTACTTTGCATGGATAAATTGTTCACAGTGACTGCAGTTACAAATACAATTTCGGGAGCTGGATAGGATTGTGTGATTTGCTTCTCTAATTCCTGCTCCGCCCCTGGATGCATTGTACATGAAAAGGTTCACGGAAGAAGGAATGCATCGAGTCGTCGTCAAATTTAAAAAGCTACTTGAAGTTCTTGCAGCGATTGGACTGAAACTCGAGTTTCATTGAATAACAAACAAAATTGAGTCCTCATTTTGAGCCGTGGCAGGGATCGGAGAACCGTTGCCGTTCCCTAGATCTTCTATACTAACATGGCGTGCACCGCCCTTTTCTAGGGCTAAGCATGGAAGGAGGAAAAAAACCTACTGAAATTGCAGAAACCGACGCCAAGCACTCCTGAGTTCATATAACCTGGAAGAGACATGTAGATTCATTCATTCATTCGGCAAAGTTGATAATTTGTCTATTAAAAGCATACTCTAAAAAAATCTACATATATGATCTAAAGCCATCAGAATTTGGTGAAATTGCAAATGCATATGCCGAATATATTCAAGGGATGGGGGTCCATGGTTGGCCTCTCATCTGCTTTGATCATGATAATTTCCTCATGCTGCCCTTAGAGTTCTAACAATGATTCTACAGGATGAATTCTCTAATTCTGTAACTTGCATTCATGTAATTCAGTTGGTAGTCTTCCTTTTTTATTCACACAAAACCGGAAAATTGAGGAATCGTGGGTGCATTTTTGAGTTTTTCACACAAGAAGGCACATGAATGCATGCTTCTCGTTGCATATATGGCAATGATCCGGTTGCCGAAGGGAAAATAAAAAGCAGAAAAGCCATTGATCTTGTATATTACCTATCCTTGGAAACCAGCTGCATGAAGTTTATCCTTGATAAAATGTAACTGAGCTGCGACTTTCGCAATGTTCATCCGCTCTCTGCGTGCTTGGACTGAGCAAGCAACCCCGACTCTATAGACCATCTCCAGACATTCACGAGCTGCATCACCTCTGCCGGTGCCCATATAGCCCCCCATTTCTTGAAGTAGAAGAGGATCAGTAATCTCTAGGTGTTGTTTAGGCAAGGCTTCCTTGACGAACTTATGAAGGTTAAAATTTTCTCTGAACATTTCGTTTGTTGGACTCACGCCTGTGAACATCTCAAGCAAGAGAATGCCATAACTATAAACATCGTTCTCTTGAAGCCATGCTCTCCATTCCATATTCTGCACTTCATTCGAATTACAAATAAAAGATAAATAATGACAGCAGAACCAGTTGAGGCAGATGGAAATAGCATGCAAACACTTACTGCGTTTTTATTGAATGTAATGTGTCCGTTTGCCTTTAGGGGATAAAGAAGAGGAGACTCACCTGGAGCAGCATAGCCGACAGTTCCTCTTACACCAGTAGAGCTCATTCTCGCTTTAGTGTCATCGGTGGATTCAATCACGACCTTTGCCAAATTAAAGTCTCCAACATGTCCAATCATTTCTGCATCTAGCAGCACATTGCTTGGCTTCAAATCACAATGGATAACAGGACTTTGCAGGTGGTTATGGAGATAATCTAATGCTGAAGCAACATCAATGGAAATATTTATCCTCCGGATGAGACTCAATTTCTGCGCATTCCCATCTACATTAGCTGGTGATGGGCTTGGATATAGCCAATCTTCTAGGTTGCCATTGACCATGAACTCATAAACCAAGGCCTTAAACTCATTGCCCTTGTAATCAATGCTCGAGCATACTGTTAGGACTTTCAAAAGATTACGGTGTCGAACATTTCTTAAAGCCTCGCACTCGGTTATGAAGCTCTTCACCGCACCGTGAAGCATCAAATGAAGTACCTTTATAGCAACGGCAGTTCCATTCTCCTCGAGGACTCCCTTGTAAATAGATCCAAAACCACCAACCCCGATCAAGTTACTTGAAGAAAACCGTTGGTTGCTTTAAGGAGAGTTCCATAAGATAGACTCAATGATGAATCATCTTTGGAATTTGAAGCTGGTTATGTTCTTTTCTTCTTCTTCAACCAACCAAAGTACACAAGAGCAAGAATGAGAGCTATTCCAAGAACCCCGAAAAAAATCAAGATGGTGAGCTTCCACTTAAGGATTGGTTTTTGGCTTAATTTTTAGAGCTACATTTCGGCAGATGAAATTCTGGCATTCTTGCGCAAAGCTTGTCATTTCCAGAGACAAAAGTAGTGCTCACATTATTAAAGATTCCTATAGTTGGTAATGTGCCTTCAAAGTTATTGTACGACAGATTGAGGATCTCCAAGAAGTGAAATGTATTGAAAAACTCTGGAATTTGACCACATAAATTGTTGTGTGAAAGATCTATCTCCTTGACATTCCTTAACATACTAATAGATGAAGGAATGGAGCCTCGAAAAGAATTCTCCTGCATTTTGAGCACTTCCAATCCAACACAACTGCCAAGACTAGCTGGAATGTCACCGTCTAGCATGTTTCTAGAGACATCCAATCGAGCCAAAAGATTCAATTTCCCAACTTCTTTAGGTAGAACACCAGTGAGATGGTTTCGGGACAAGTTTAGAAGTATAGATAGTGATGAGAGAGGCCTATGGATTCTGGAGGTATGGTTCCATTTAAGTTGTTACTGGATAGATCAAGTTCTACCAAACTTTGGCACTCCGATAGACGTGAAGGAATGTAACCATGAAAGTTATTGTGATCGAGATAGAGTTGTGCCAGTTTCACTAGGTTTCCTAATGAAGACGGAATTGCTCCGGAAAACTTGTTATAAGATAATTTCATTTCCACTAGGTTATGAAGATTTCCCAAGATGGAGGGTAGGGTACCTGAAAACCTGTTGTAGTGCAAAAAAAGCCTTCCAAAGTTGACAAGATTTCCGATCGTTCTAGGAATTGTGCCAAACAGTAGATTCTCGCCTAACCACAATTCTAAGAGAGTAATGGAGAAATTATCGATGCACTCAGGCAACGTCCCGCCAAAGCTGTTGTCTTCCATGTCCAAAATCCGTAGAGTGGTGGCGTTAGTCAACAAGCAAAAGAAAGTCGAATCACTATATCCTCCGCTCCCCAAATAATTGTTTGAGACAAGCAATAGTTGGAGATTGTTTAAGCGGTCCAAAGGAGGCATTTTCCCTGAGAGTTTGTTCCCACTGGTTTGTAACCATTTTAAAGTGGTTGCATTAGACATTGATTGCGGAATCGCTCCAGTGAATTGGTTAATGGAAATGAAAATGGTTTGAAAAAAGCCTCTATTGGTCGGAAGATTCCCTCCTATTTGATTTCCAGTTTGCTGCAAAGAAAGATTGAAGATAGATGGAGGAATTGTGCCTGACAACCTATTTTGTGATAATTGAAGCCGTTTGAGTTTGGTTAATTTTCCTAGAGCTTGGGGTATCTTCCCACCCACCTCATTCCGACCAAGACCGAGTTTCTCTAATGATGACATGTTTCTGATGGATGAAGGAATAGTTCCCCTTAGATAGTTGCTACCTAACGCAAGAACCTGAAGCTTCACTAAGAAAAAGCACTCGATGGGAATTTCTCCAACCAGCCGGTTGTAAGCAAGGCCGAGCCTTGTAAGGCGAGCGCAACTCGACAAGTTTCTCGGGATTTCACCATCCAATGTGTTTTTGGATAATAGCAAGGAACGTAGATTGTGCAAATGGCTGACTTCTTGTGGGATTTTGTGATGGAAACTATTGTTGTTGAGCATCAGGATTCTCAAGAAGCTCAAATTTCCAATGTGAGGGGAGATGGATCCTGAAAGCTTCAAGGCTGGTAGGTTGAGTCCCGTGACTCTACGGTGTAGGCGACCGCACATGACACCATGCCACCAACAATGGTCGGTCGTATGGTTCCATGCATTGAGCACCCCAAAAGGGTCCTCAATTATTGTGGCCTTGAATGCAAGCAACGCAAGCTTGTCCGTCATATTGTTAGCTGAAAAGACTTGGCTAATGCATGGCAAAAGCACTACGCAAGTGAAAAATAGACGGCATGATGATGAGAACCCAAGAAAAGACAAGTTGAGAGGCTCCATATTACTAGAGCTGAAATCTTAATTGATACATGAAGAATGTAAGAAAATTGAAGAGAAGGATTTTTTGGAAGCATGAATAGGTTACATGCTCTGATGGAGAATATATTTGTTGAGGAGGTCTTTGTAAGTCAAATCTCAGCCGTGCATGCCAAGATTCTTGAGCCATCCCTCTCCATATATCATAGCAAAGTTCTAGTATTAGGTAAAAAGGCAAGAAAAAGAGCCCTCTTTTTGAAAAGGTTTCTTTTTAACTTTGACAAACCATATTATAACGTTTTATGTAACGACCTCACCTGACCTGATCCATTTGGACAATGGCAGAGTTAGAATAAAGTTTTAGTGCAATCAATTGATTAATGCATAGGAATTTATACATGAATATGTTAGAAGAATTTGCAAATGGCGCAATATGTGGATCCTAATAATCCCAGTATGTTTGTGGACAAAAATGGTCTCCATAGATCAATATAGGCAATAATTTACAAAGAAGATGATCCACTAATCTTTAATTGACATTTATGTATTGAAGAAATCAAGAATAGGGCCATACAAACATATCCAAAGTGTGTATATTTCTCCACACAAAACATATAGACATTCCCTATTCTCCGAAGGTGGGATATTTGTCATAGATCAAGGCTCTTCTTCCCCTTAGTGTAGTTTATAACACAAAACAATCGGGAGATTAGTCATCACCCGTTTTGGGTGTTTTGACCTCATTGCTGGTTATTAGGTTATGTAATAAAAAAATTGAAAATAATCACAGAAATTTAAGTTAAGTACCAAAAAAATATTTAAGCAATTTCTATAGGTATTCGATAAATGTAAACAAAGCATTAACAAAAAAAGGCACATGAATAAAGCCATTAATAAATTATGAAGTCATCCTCTAAAATCAACTCTTATTCTATTATCCACAAAAACAGAATTCAATAGTCATCACACTGGAAATGCACTATATGGACATAAAATATCATGACAAAAAATTAAAATACCTTGAAAATCAAGAGGATTCCACATTGCGCGTAGAAAAATCCTACCGTTTTGACGAACACCTCAACTCCAACAAATCAAATTTGGAGCAGCGAAAGCTTTTGATTAAAAAACTAATGAAAATTCAATAATTTGATTAGATAATTAAAAGTTCAAGTATTTGATTAGAAATTTGGTTAGTTCTGGGATTGAAAATGGAATTTATCCGAATCTCATGTCCAACCACTAACCCACCAAGTATTTGACCCTTTTGCTTTCCCCGTTTATGAAGCAACTCTCTTTTCTGGGCGCGACAAGCAGTTGTTTTCAACTAAAAGGAAAAGTCATCAGCTGTCAAGTCAACTGACCTCGACTCTGCATGGGAAACTCACGGCCACTTTTTTAGCGAATACTTTTATCAACCTAAATCACGATGAATTCGGACCTAAGCATGTCCTTAAAAGGCTTCGTCCTTAACTGGGGTTCCCGGACGTAAATAGGGATAATCCCCCCACAGGGCTCTCTGGCCACAACCTCCCCTTCAGGGGAGGTTCGGAACCCACCCGGATTCCCGCATCAAGTCAACTGACCTCGACTCTGCATGGGAAACTCACGGCCACTTTTTAGCAAATACTTTTATCAACCTAATTCACGATGAATTGACTCAATCACAGTTCTTGATAGAGGGAACGAGCACACCTGGGCAACGGGTGACTATTATGTTGCCCATTTTTCAATTTTATTCAAAAACAAAAGCATTAGGCAAGAAACTTCTGTTGAGATTTTCAAAATAGTTTAAATGAGAACATGAGCTTTGAAAGTGCAAAGTTCCGTCTCAAAAGGTACCTTCAAAGGCCACAAACCCTATCTTTCCAATCTATCTATTTATGTTGTCTACGTTGGGATGAAGAAAAGACTTATATCACGCGTAGCAAAAAGGAATTGACTAGGAATTTTCCAAACACTGGAAAAGATATTATGAAAGTCTCCCCTCTTCGTTCCTTCACAACAAACAAACACATGAATTGAAGTACCTACTTTATTTCATTCCTTCTTTTATTCCAGTTCATTTCATCATACTAAATGTAGTGTTATGCTGCACATGATGTGTACTTTGTTCCTCTCATATGTGATGCAGAATCTGTCCACATAGAAATCAATAACTTTGTGATAGAAAGGGAGTAAACTTAATGTACCTAAAAGTTGTTATGCATCCAATCAGCAACTGTTACTTTTGCCGCAGTTACCGATAAACACCCTTTTTGCTAAATTATCACCTTGCCTCCTGATTTTTCATTGTGGATGCCAATTGGCATGTCACAGTAGTCAAGCTCAACGTCCACGTTGGGCTACAAGAAAGAGAGGGAGAGAATTGGAGAAAAAGAAAGAGCACAAAAAGCAAATAATTAGAGATCGGAGTGGGAGGCATGGGAGGAGTGATGATGGAGCTCGATAACCATTGGCGTTGTCCAGAGAATGCAGGGCGGCATCCAATGGTGGCAGGTGGACTAAAACTTTGTGGGTTGGGGGTGTTGGATGTAAAACGCGTAACCCCAAGATCTCCATAATCAGAACAAGAGTATAGATGATCGAGTAGAAATATTATCGTACCTATTTTGGGATCCATCGTTCTTGATACAAAGGCGGAAAAGTGATGATCCACGCGTAAGTTCTTCTCCTCTATTATCTTCCATATCACTGGCTTAATGAGATAGCCCCCTCACCCTTTAGAGCTAGGTAAACGCTCCTTATGTGAAGATACATGTGAGAATTAGGGTTAGATGAGAGACTTGAACACTATTTATAGAGTTTTCAGTCTCTAGTGGCCTTTGAGGAGTTGCTCATCATTTGGACACTTGTAGGTCGTAGGATAATTCCTTTTTAAGAGTCTCAACTTTTGGCTGCCCACACTAGCTAGTCCCATATTAGACTAATTAAAAAACCTTCTATCTCACCTTAGACCAACCCCGTAAAACGGTAAATTACAACATCAATTAATTTAGTCCACATTAGGAAAACTCTTACATTCTCCCACTTGGACTATATTAATTGAAATTGTACTGTATGTGTGCACATTGATCTGGAGATAATTCTTAATAGTCAATCCTATCTCATAAAGTCTCAAATATCGAATCATGACGGTAATTGTATGTCAAAATATGAGCTATTAATGCCATGTTCACTCTGAAAGAATTTTTAAAAAAAAAATACTAGAAAGAAATATTTATTTCTTCATTATTAACATTGTCCACCCCTCTTTCAGAGTGAACACTTTTGCTACCAATTTAGCTTTAAACTCCATAGTCTTTCTTCGAAATCCTTTAAGTTTCTTTTGTACACCTATTTGCTACTAATGAGCTTGTGATGTTTAGGCAAATCAATAAATTTCCAAACATTGTAATATTTCATAGATTGCATATCGTCTTTTATGGCATCTAACCACATACTTGATTTATGACAAGAAACAATATTTATATATAAGTGGCTAAATCAACCATGTAATAAATATTGTAGTCATGCTCTCACAGATAGACTATATAATCTGATCATACAACTTATCGTCTTTCCCTAACATATCTCCTAATACAACCACTTCATTCTGCACTTGAGAGGTTTGAGAAATTTCATCATAAACTATATCAAGACTAGTACCTTGAACCTCAACAAATTTAGCCTATGGTATATGAGATTCTACAATTGTTTGAATAGGTAAAGACAAAGACACAGTAACCTCCATCGTACTATTATCCTTAATAGTCTGAGAGCAGCTATCTTCTACAACTATGTCGAACTCTAGAAACTTTACTGTCTGTAATTCTATTATTGAATGACATGTCATTAATATGAGCTTAAGAGCATTATGATATGATGTTGTTTAGTGTAAGCTATTTTGGCTTTACTCTAATAAAGTTTACTTCTGTGTTCGTTACATTTAGTAGCGGTTTGATATGTATCAACTTTTGCATTCAATAAAATATTTTTGAATGTGTTAATATGTTGAATACATATTGATAAAAGTCTCAAGGTACTGTATAAACCTTGAGTGAAGGCTTGGGGCATCCGGTTATTAGTCTTGTGCATATGTCTTGTTATACATGAAGAAAGGTTAACCATAAAGACAAGGCATATGTAGATGGCATAAACTTTTTTTGTGACGCTTAAGGTAAGAGAATGGTGACTGACAAATGGGATCTCTCTATGAGATATGTTGTCCATTTGCCATACTACCATATTGAATCCATATCAATAAAGTTGAAAGCACTTGTGACCATGGAAGGCTCTGATATCACATGTTGGATGTAAAACGTGCTACCCCAAGATCTCCATAACCAGAACAACAGCATAGATGATCGAGTATAAAGATTATCATACCTGTTTTGGGATTCATCGTTCTTGATGCAAAAGTGGAAAAGTGATGATCCATGTGTAAGTCTTTCTCCTCTATTGCCCTCCATATCACTGGCTCAATGAAATGGCCCCCTCACCCTTTAGCGTTAGGTAAACACTCCTTATGTGAGGATACATGTGAGAATTAGGGTTAGAAGAGAGACTTGAGCACTATTTATAGAGTTTTTAGTCAGGCTCTCTCATTACGGGCCAGGCTCAACTTGGCCCACACTAACCAGTCCCATATTAAATTAATTAAAAAACATTTTATCTCACCTTAGACGAACCTCGTAAAACGATAAATTACAATATTTATTAATATAATCTACATTAGGAAAACTCTTACAGGGGGCTCAATGAGTCTAGCGTATTTTATGTGCTTAATGTTTTCGGGATGGGACATGGGCTTTTGTCACGATATGCAAAGTAATATTTTTAAAAAATAGACTATAGAAAGAGGTCAAAATGATTGGCTCTCACACATCATTTTCAAAAGAGTAATTGATTGTAATTTGTTTAGGAATGTGATCACGTTTAGGGGATCAAATTGAAAATAATAGAAGAACAATTTTGATGCGACAAAAATGGTTTTCCATTATCAATTATTTTGATGAGCCTTCTTTCCTTAAGGTTCTTCTTGACTGAATAAAATATTTCACGGAGGTTAAATTTGATGGACTAATGTCAATGGATTGGAGCTTCTTCTCATTTTAGTTCCAAAACCAAGATGAACAATAATGGTGGGAGGTAAAATAGAAGCATGAAATATCTCAGCTTCATTTTATTGTTCCACCCATCTACCTGCGCTTCTACTCATATTAGGGTACAAAAATGGCAATTCTACTAGTTTTGCGGATCTTCAAACTAATTTCCTTTGCTTAATGTGAGTCTTATTGATAGAAGGTATTGGGTTATCACAATAGTCTTGCTTAAATGCAAAGATCAGACCAATGTTCTATGACTGGTTCTTGAAACTCAATCCTCTAATAGCCATTTGTAGTGACAAGTTTATGCCTCTATATGTTTCTCTAGTAGCTGTCACTCAAAAAGCTCATTCTACTTTTTAGCTAACATGGCATTTCCAAACCCTTTGAATTCTATAGAGATCTCCATTTTCAGAATTTAAATCACACAAGGGAGCCATGTCAAAGACTTTAGCTGAAACAAGCAGGAATAATCCAATAGAAGTATATTTTACACATCATATACCTATCTCGGCTTTTGCGCAAAGATCAAGTATATTTTACACTACATAATGTAAGTTATCGGGCTATGATTCGCAGATGCACGAAAAGAGTGATGTGTAGATGCTTGTCCCACTGTGCCATGAGAGCTGCACCTCCGTGGAGCTTCGGAGTACCCTGGATAGTCACAGCAAAAAATCTCGAATTCGAACTGGCCTTTATATTGCATTTGTGAAACACTGCAGAAAGAAAAAATCACTAACTCATAAACAACAAGCTTTAAATGGAGTATGCAAACAAAAGAACATAATCTAGTAAGAATAGTAGAATACACAATCTTTTATGTCATTTTAGGTGTTGCAACTTCCGACTAATGAATTCTGTCGATAAATTTTTTTGCCTGTTCATAACTGCTGATAATGTAATTGCACCGAGGGCATATCACTTTATATGTTTTTATTTTTCATTAATGAATCTCAAGAATGTGCAAAGATGGCAATAAGTTTGCCTGCATTAATAGAAGTACCATGAGTTCAATTGTCAAATTTAAAAAATCAATTTTAACACAACGCAATCTTAGGAATAGTCAACACTCGCATCAGGTGTCTTGTTATTAGGTTATCTGATAATAAAATGCCAAAAAAATCACAGAAATTTAAATCAAATACCATAAATACTTATAACAAAACCATCCAAGAAATGAAGAAAAATCAAGACATGAGTAAAGCCAACAAGAAGTTATGAAGTCATCCTTTAAAATCAACTCAGATTCTACTATTTACAAAAACAAAATTCAATTGTCATCATACAAACTGAAGTACTATATATATATATATATATATTCTTCCTCTCATGTGTGATGCAAAATCTGTTCATATTGGCATAAATAAATTTGAGATAGAAAGGGAGTGATTTTCCTAATTGTTATTGTGCATCCAATTAGCGACTGGTACTCCACATTTTTTTATTGGGAAAAATATGAAAAACCACAAATTACTTTTGCTACTATTACCAATTAAACATCATCTTTAAAAAAAATAAAAATTATCGCATTGCCTCCTAAATTATCATTGTTGATGCCAATTTGCATGTTACACTGGTCAACAAGCTCGACGTGGGCGTTGGGCTGCAAAAAAGTGAGGCATGGTCAAGGACAGGAGTTGCTAGACTTGATATTCCCATGGAGAACATATTTGCTTAAGAGGTCTTTGTAAGTCGAATCTCAGACGTGCACGCCAAGTTCATGAGCCATCCCACCCCATATATCATGGCAAAGTTATAGTATGGGGATGAAAAGGCAAGAAAAAGAACCCCTTTAACTTTTTAAATAGAACCCTTTCCAAAAATGTTCCCTATTAAACTTTATAATGATTTCACTTGATCTGACAATTATGGAGTTAGGATAAAGCGTTATCGCAATCAACTGATCAAAGTATAGGAATTTATAAATATGAGTATGTTATTGTTTCAAGATAGAATATCAATTTGCAAAGTTAATTACTAAAGGTGCAATATGTCGGTCCTATAATCCCAGTACGTTTGTGGACAAATATGATCTCTATAGACCAATTTGGATGATGAATTCCAGAGAGGATGATCCACTAATCTTTTACTGACATTTTTGACCTGAAGAAATCAAGAATAGGATCATACAAATGAATCCTAAGTGTGTACATTTCCCTTGCAAAAGTGTGAAGATTTTCCCTCCCATTGGCGGTGGCCGTCGCCATGCAGAGTCCCCACCTTTCGAAGATGGGATTTTCATCACGGATCGGAGTTCTCCCTCCCTTTATTGCATCTTATAGACAAGATAGTCGCGAAATTGGTCAACACCACTGTTGGGTGCTTTGACCCCATTGTCTGTTTAGTAAATTGGTTATATGATAAAATACAAAAAAGAACACATAAATTTAAGTCGAATACAATAAATGCTTAAGCAAGTCTTGTAGGTACTTGAGAAATCAGAACAATATCATCCAAGAAATGAAGAAAAATCAGGACATGAATAAATCCATTAATCAATAATGAAGTCATCCTTTAAAATCAACTTGTATCCTACTATTCACAAAAATAGAATTAAGTTGTTGTCATATGAACTAAATGTGCTATATATATGTAAAAAATTTGGAGGATTCCATATTATACGTCATTTTGACGAATGCTTTAGCTCCAACTAATTGGATTTGGAGCAGTAGAAACTTTATTAAACGGTTCATGCAAATTCAATACTTTGATTAGACAAGTTAAAAGTTTAACTACTTATTAGAAATTTACGTTAATTTAGGGATTAAATATGGAAGTTTATCCAATTCTCATTTCCACCCACGTACGCCAACAATTCGACCCCTTTGCTTCCCCAATTCTAGAGCGAATCACTTTACTGGGCGTAGCAAGCAATAGTTTTAAACAAAAGAAGACTCGTTGACTTAAGTCAACAATCGATGACTAATCTTGACTCAGCATGGGAAGGCTTCTGGTGCTCTTTTCTCTCCGGTACTTTCTAAGCAAATGCTTATATGGACCTAATTCACATATTAATCAAGTCAATCACAATTGTGGATAGAACATTTCTTTCTAATCCACTCAGGACGGGGTGGACACACTTGCACAATAGGTAAATAATTATACTTTCTATTGTCAATTTCATTTGAAAACGAAGGCAGTTGACAAAATAACATCTATTGATATCTTGAGAATTATCTTCAAATGATAAAAGAGTAATTGAAAAGAAAAATTGCAAAAAGTATTTTCTCAAATGGAAACCCGATCGATCAAGAATGAAAACATGGGATTTGAAATCGCAAAATTCTGCCTCAAAAGGCACCTGCAAAGACTACAAACCCTAACTTTCCAAATTAACTATTTCTACTTTTAACATTTGGGTCAAGAAAGAACTTAGAGGACGCGTAATAAAAAGATGTTGACTTGGAATTGAATTGTTAGGGATACTCTAGAACTTTTAACATTTGGGTCAAGAAAGAACTTAGAGGACGCGTAATAAAAAGGTATTGACTTGGAATCGAATTGTTAGGGATACACTAGAAGTTTTAGAACTTGTTAAGAAAGTGCAATTGAGTTCTAAAAATTTCAAAAAGAGCAACCAAGTTCTAAAACTATCATGAAAGTCCAATTGCGTCCTAAAACTTGTTACGAAATTGCAATTATTACGAAAGTACAAACGAGTTTTACAACTTTCAAAAAATGTTATCAACGGAAGGATTTGATTGAACCAATTTGACAAATTTTTGGATTTGATTATACTTTTTAAAAGCTCAATTGCATCATAAAACTTATCACAAAAGTGTATTTTTGTGATAAGTTTTATAACTTAATTACATTTTTTTAAAGTTTTAGAAATCAATTTCGTTTCTTTTGCCTGTTTCTTAGAAAAAGGTTGGAATGCTCATACTAGGAGTGCCTATTCCCAGAATGCCATTCCATTCCTCGGCAAAATATAAACAAAATAATTTTACACAAATATTTCTAGTGTAATCTTGATTTTTCCTTACACATTATAATATTTTAGGACATTTTAGACATTTTGATACTATCTTTTCCATCCCAAAATCTTCCGTGACACTTGAAAAGATATCATCAAATTTTCTCCTCTTCGTTCCTTTGCAACAAACAAACACGAGAATTGCATTTACTTATTCCGTTCATTCATTCTCTTGTTTCATTCTATTTCATTTCGTCGTACCAATTGTAGTGCTATGCTACACAAGATATATTCTTTCTTCCTCTCATATGTGATGCAGAATTTGCTTACATTGGCATAAATATTTGAGATAGAAAGAGAGTAGACTTGATTTTCCTAATTGTTATTGGGCATCCAATTAGCGACTGGTACTCCAATTTTTTATTGGGAAAATATCAAAAAGCACCATTACTTTTGCCACTGATTTTTCCTTGCGGATGCCAATTTGCACGGCACACTAGTCAACAAGCTCAACGTGGGTGACGGGTTGCAAAAAAGAGAGTGAGAGAGTTAAGAGAGAAAGAAAGACGGAGCACAGAAAGCAAAAAATCATAGATCGGAGTGGGAGGTGTGGTCAAGGGTGGCGGTGGGAGTGATGACAGAGCTCAAAAGCCATTGGCGGTGTCCAAAGGTTAGCAGGCGATGTCCAATGGTGGTGGGAGGTGGTTCGTGGGGAGTAGTGAACTTTGTGGGTAGGGGGCTTATCGGGGGCTAGCATTTCCGTGCTCCGCGTTTTCTAAAAAGGAACGGGGAAATTTTTTAATGATATTTTAGAATTGATTAATGCTACAAAAAAACTCAAAATTGATACATATATAATAAATCTATCTTAATTAATTTTTTGACCATCAAGAACCAAAAATCAGTACATTTATGACAAATTTACTCTCTATTATTTTTGTTAAATTGGATTAATATAATGAAAAACTACAACCTAATATACTTATGATAAATGGAGGATAAAATCCCAAACTGGTATACTCACCAACTATCACATGCCATTTAACTCAATAATTTGATAGTAAAATTTAACGAAATCAACGGAGGGTAAATTTATCATAAGTGTGCTAGTTTAGGATTTTTTTATAGTAAAAAGATTAGTTTTGAGGTAAATTTGTCATAGGTATACTATTTTAGGATTTCTCATGGATTAACATTTTTAAAAAATAGAAGATGAAAAGTGGTAAAAGAGGGAATTAGTATTTTCCCTTCATCATTATAGGTTTTTCCCACTAGGGGTCCGTGCAAGTGGTTTAAGTAAGATTTCGCAACAGTAAAAGCCATCCATACTCTAGACTTTTGTTATTAGCGTGCTAGATTCTATCAACCTCATATAACTTTGTCCACTTTCTGTGTCTTACTGTCTCTACTTCGGCAACAAAAAATTGAGATTTATATTTCCCTAGAGATTATTTTGACAATAGTCCCCAATCCTATTAATTAGCGTTTATGCAACTTGCACAATTTGTGATGCGATTTTGGATACATTTCACGGGCTTGAGTTTGATAACGGGGAAATGGAAGGTCGAATGAGATCATGAGAGATGAGATTGTGGTCATGTGGTCATACGAATTATGTTTGGAAAAGGAAAATAACGAAGGAAATAAAAAGATGAAGGGCATGAAAATAGAGAAGATGAAAGCCTAACGGACTCACATATCCAAAGGACAAAGGTGGAGAAGCATAGAGAATCCAACGGTTTCCAAAGAGTGCTAAACTTTTAAATTTAGAAATCGGTTGTGCACAGCCAGTCAACCGCACAATGCGGAACTATCTTCCTGCTAAACCCCCTTTTATGGAGAAATTAGATTCGAAATGAAGTCCGGAAAATGAGCGAGACTGGCTTAGAGCGTAAAGAACGAAGGAGAAAGAAACATTCGAAATCCCACGCACCAGCTGTAGAAGAGATATCGATTTT
Source organism: Eucalyptus sideroxylon (assembly GCA_014182405.2). Taxonomy (NCBI): domain Eukaryota; kingdom Viridiplantae; phylum Streptophyta; class Magnoliopsida; order Myrtales; family Myrtaceae; genus Eucalyptus; species Eucalyptus sideroxylon. The sequence continues at coordinate 53,981,574 of CM024555.2, read as the reverse complement.
CAGAGAACCAGGGACAGTAGTTTGCTTTGGAAGGAAAATAAATTAAATTTAGTCTATGAAACTAAAAGTGACGGAGAATTATATTAATGAGACAAAAATAGTTATCCAATGTTATTTACTAGCATCAACTTTATAGTTAGCAGGTTCTTCTTGATTGAATAAAATAAGTTATCAAGGTTAAATTTGATAGTGTAATGATCGAAGCTTCTTAATTTGATAGTGTAATGATCGAAGCTTCTTCTCATTTTAGTTCCAACTGTGCTTCTACTATTATTAGGGTATAGAAATGATGATTCTCCCGGTTTTGCGGGGCTGCGAACTTATTTCCCCTGCTTGATATGAGTCTTGTTGACACATAGAAGTAACTGAGCTATCAAAATAGTCTTGCTTAATAATCAGATCACACCAATTGTTCTTAAACTCATTACCATGCTGCAAATCCTATTACTTGTGAAAAAGAGACGAAATGAGGACGAAAACACGAGGAAAGACAAGCTGAGAGGCTTTATATAACTCGAGTTGAAAACCTGAGGAATGTAAGAAAGTCGAAGAAAAGGAATTTTCAAAAGCATAAACAGATTTTGTTGTAATTTGCATTTGCATGCTTCGATGGAGAATATATTTGTTTAGGAGGTCTTTCAAAGTCAAATCTCAGTCGTGCACGCCAACTTTATGAGCTAGCCCTCTCCGTATATCATGGCAAAGTTCTAGTACTGAGATAAAAAGGCAAGAAAAAGAACACTCTTTTTAGTTTTAAAAAAGAAACCTTTTAAAAAGAAAAAAAAAACTTTTTAAAAAGTAAGCTTTTAAAAGGAAATTTTGAAAGGGTTCCTTTTTTAAAAGGATGTCACATGACTCCATCTATCTGGACAATCACGGAGTTAGGATAAAACTTTAGTACAGTGAATTGATTAAAGCATAGGAATTCATAAAACATGAATATTTAGAATATCAATTTGCAAATTTAGATACAAATGGTGCAATATTTCGATCCTAAAATAAAAATTATCTCATTAGACAAATTGGAGTGATAATTTACAAAGAAGATGATCCAATAATCTTTAACTGACACTTATGTCTTGAAGAAATCAAGAATCCATTCAAATGAATCCAAAGAGTGTATTTTCCTACGCAAAACATATAGATATTTCCTATCCTCCCAAAGTGGGATTCTCGTCACCGATCGGAGTTCTCCTTCCCCTTTGTGTAGTTTATGACACAAGACGGTGGTGAGATTAATCAACACCCGTATTAGGTGTTTCAACGACCCATTGCCTGTTAGAAGGTTACGTAATAAAAGAAAACTGAAAAAATCGAAGAAATTTAGGTTAATTACCATAAATGATTATGTAAGTCCTATAAATACTTGATAAACCAGAAGAAAACATTCAAGAATTGAAGAAAAATAAGCACGAGAGTAAAGCCATCAATAAATTATGAAGTCATCCTCTTAAATCAACTTGTTCTCTACCATCCACGAAGATATAATTCAATAGTCCCCACACGAGAAATGCACTATGTGTGCGTGCGCGTGCACGCCCACACACACACACACACACACATAATATCATGACAAAAATCAAAGTACCTTGAAAATATTGGGAAATATCATCAAGTGATTTTGATAATTTCCAAACTATTCTAATTTATAATATTTATTATGATATTTGTAGATGTTCATGACAATTAATGAAGACTTTGTGATGACCATGGTATGATCCAGTTGGTAAATATTGTGATATGTCTTGACATGGTTGTTCCATAAACAATACTAGCGAATCTAAAGATCAGTGGACGTTCATGTTTGTATCGATGTTGTATGTATTATGTCATTGGTATTGTGGTAACAACCTTCATTTGATAACGGTAATCAATCGTCACCAAGGCCTGATGACCAGCAGAGAGGAAGAAAAAAAGAAAAGAAAAGAAAAGAAAAGAAAATATTTTTTAAAAATTCTATTTTTTCCATGAGATAACATCATGAGATTAAAATCAATTTGTAAATGATATCCAAACACCAAAAAATGTTTTCGGTCATGTATCACTAAATCAAGGAAAATTATCAATTTCCTAAAAAGCAATTGTTAACACTTGAATTTTTGAAAACTGCATCTATTTTCCTTAAAATATAAGAATAGCATAAAAAACGATAATAAATGAGAGAAGAAAGCCTGATTAGGTCATGCGTCCAGCCCAGTTCCTAAGCCTAGCCAAGACCAATCTCTTCAACAATTTGGCCTCCGAAGTGCGGATTGACATATGGGCTCATATTGGACCCACGAAATTTGTGTCCACATTTTCAATCAAGGCCTATTAACGTAGAAACACAAGCCCTTGGCCATTTGGGGTGCGCATGACAAAATTTATGTTTCTCGATTTTTCTGTTTCTCTCATTCCCTAATAGGTTTGGAACAGAAATTCGTTTGGTAACGCAATTTGATTTCTCTATTTTTGAAATAGATTTCTATTTCAAAAATACAGAAATTGAAGAAATCAAAAGTTGAAATTTTTAACTTCTCGGTTTAAATAGAAATCGAAACGAAATCAAACCATAGAAAAGAACTTTGTGCTTTCTTGCTAACTTAATTTACTCATAACCACAACTTCACAAATTATTGCTAATTTTCTTTTTCTTATTTTGCTCGTGTTTTTTTTTTTTTTTTTTTGCATTTTTTTTGATAACTTCCTCTTTAGGATGAAAGGCAATCGAATGGGTCCCCAATTTTCAAAAATGACCAAAGTTCTTAAATGCTTACTTAAAAAAAATGGGGCTCTTTCCTTCTAGAAAAGGCACGCGCATAGCCAGTTGAAGAAAAAGTTCTTACGTAATAGATGAATAAAAACGTGCCTAGAAATTTAACCTTATTTTTTACGGATTCAAAATTCTTGCAAAATCAAAATAATTAGATTGTTACACAATCTTGAATTTTAATTTGAAGGCAAGAGATTCAAGAGAATCTCTCTTTTGCTATGCAAGGGCCATTAAAGGTTCATTAAGCAACAATAAAGAAATCGGGGATGAGCAACTGGACTGATTTAATTTAAGAATCAAAATAAATCAACCTTCCCCGATTGGTTCATAACCATAAATGTTACTTTAAGGTAGAATTCTTATATATTCCTTTACATCATTAATTTTATTTTGTTGATAATCTTGTATAATACTAGTTTTTTATAAAATGACAAGGCTGTATAGGCGCTATTGATGGCACCCATATTCATGTTTCCGCAATACTTGTCTGAACTTACGTAGGATGAGCTTGCAAACAATACATTGACTGAGGAGGGAAACCAAATAAATATGCTTAGGAAAACAACTGCTAATAAAATGGCAAGGGATAATAATATGCCAAAAATTCCATAAAATTGTATTTTCAACTTTTGTAATGTATTAATATTATTTCGACTATTATTTTGTATTTGAGGATTTCCTATGTTGTTTTAGTATTATTTCGATTAATATTTTGTATTTGAGGATTTCCTATGTTATTATCTAGGGTTAATACCCTAAAAAACCCCAAACTGGTACACCCGTGACAAATTTACCCCAAACTATTTTTTTGACCACCAAAAACCCCAAACTGGTACATATGTGACAAATCTACCCTCCGTTAGCTTCCGTTCGATTTTTCCGTTAATTTTGCTGACGTGATTGCTGACGTGGCAATCCATGTGGAAATTCATAAGTTTAATACCATTAAAAACCCCAAACTGGTATATTTATGACAAATTTACCCAAAATTGGTATATTTATGACAAATTTACCCCAAGTTGGTATATTTACGACAAATTTACTCTAAATTAATTTTTTCGATTATAAAAAAACCTAAATTGATACACGTGCGACACATTTACCCTCTTTCAATTTTCCCAAATAAAAGAAAAAAATCAAGTATTAATGATACGGATGCAATGTTAGAGTAATCTGGAAAATAAAATTGATTGGACATCACAACTCAGTCAAATTTGGGAAAATTGAAAGAGGGTAAATGTGCCGCACGTGTACCAATTTATGTTTTTTATGATGGAAAAAATTAATTTAAAGTAAATTTGTCGTAAATATACCAACTTGGGGTAAATTTGTCATAAATATACCAATTTGGGGTAAATTTGTCATAAATATACCAGTTTGAGGTTTTTAATGGTATTAAACTTATGAATTTCCACATGGCTTGCCACGTCGCAACCACGTCAGCAAAATTAACGGAAAAATCGAACGGAAGCTAACGGAAGCTAACGGAGGGTAGATCTGTCACATATGTACCAGTTTGGGGTTTTTGGTGGTCAAAAAAATAGTTTGGGGTAAATTTGTCACAAGTGTACCAGTTTGGGGTTTTTTAGGGTATTAACCCTATTATCTAATCAATTTCTATTCCTAGAAATAGAAATTTTGTTCTGTTATCAAATGGATTTTTGTTTCGAAATATAAATTTTGAGTTGTTATCAAACGGGTTTCTTTGCTCAGAAACTTGTCCGGGGAATAGAAATTAAAAAATTGATTTTTGGCTAGATTTCTATTTCAAAAATTTTGTCATGCGCAGCCTTGGTTTTTCTCCATGCCCTCTCTAGAGAAAGATTATCTTCGTTGAGGAGAGATTGAGAGAGAGAGAGAGAGAGAGAGACAGGGATGGCTGGGTAGTTTAGAGGGAGAGTTTTTCTGAGGAAGAGTTCCTCGCCGGAGCTCATCGTCGGATTTCAGAGCTCCGATCAAAGCTTATATCCGCGAGCCGTTTCAATGATTTTTGCATTCAGTGATTACTACTTGAGTCGTGTTTTCATCCATCAAGGAAACAAGGACCCTTAGCTTAATCTTCTATTCCGTCGCCGATTGCTCCTTCCATTCCTCGGCCAGGTGAGCTTCTTCAAATGCTCGGTTTCTGCCCTGCTTTTGGCCGAGAGGGCGACGGTTAAGTTCGAGCGATGAAACCACGAGAGACTCTTGATAGAATGGGGCTTGTTCGTCGAAGAATGACGCGATATGAGCGTCCATATCTCGTTTCTAAGATATTGAGTCATTTCAAAATTGGACTGGAAGCTAGCCTCGGTGCTGCACGTCACTTATTTGGGCCCGATACGTATCGGCTCGGCCCGCTCCCGTAATCAAAACTCTCTCTCCTCCTCATTTCTCTCTCCCGCCCGTTCCTCCTCCTGCAATTCACTCCGCAAATTCTCAAAGGCTCCACTCCATTTGACTCTCGTCACTCTCTCGCTCTCCTCTTCCATTCTTCGTCTCGTTCTTCCGAGTTCATATTGAGAAAAATGGAGAGGCTGTCTACAATGAGGAGAATCTCTGGGCAGGTGGTGAATATGTTTTTTCATTCATGTTGCTAGTGATTGCTAGGCATTTTGCACTGATTTAATTGGTTTTCAAATATTCGTACTGATAAACTCCCAATTCATCTCAACATAGAAATTGAAAAATAAAAATGGTGGAACAACTTGCTTATATCTAGGATGAACTGGTTTTTTTCTAGAATTTTACTAATGCTTCTGGGAATGCTAACTTTTTTTTCCCCTGCTATCTATACTTATACTACCCCAATTTTATTTGTCAAGGGGGATCTGCGCTAGAGTTGATTCTTTGATTTATGTGAGGTTCCCCTTGCCAGCGGTATTAAATAAAAAGTTTTCTACTAGTAAATTTTGTTGCTACAAATGCAATTTTCTACTGTTTAAATCTACCTGTTTTAGGAGCATAATGTTTTCGACCTCCCTTACATTATTTGACTGTCATTCTTATGTTAAATTTGAAAGGTTCTTTTCTTTAATGACCTAGAAATGTAACTAACCTGTATTTCTTTGTATTTTTTTTTTTTGTTGTTAGAATGAAGATGGAATTAAAGTGGAATATAGAGTGTGCCCTTCCGATCAAAGCTGGCAGCTGCCATTCTTGGTGGGGTTGATGAGATATGGATTGTGAGCATCTCTCTTCCTTTTTCTCTGGTGTATCATAGATGCGTAGCTTCTTCCATATCACTGATCATGTTTCATTATTTTCAAATTCAGAAACCTGGTGCTCGGGTTCTCTATCTGGGAGCTGCTTCTGGGACCACAGTATCTCACGTTTCTGACATTGTTGGTACTGTAGGTCATTTTTTCTGAAAGAATGATTATTTTACCAAATGACTTCATTAGACGACTGAATTTTTGTCTTCTGATCCTTTTGGCAGACAGGAGTGGTGTATGCGGTCGAGTTTTCGCATCGCAGCGGAAGGGACTTAGTCAACATGGCTAAGAAGAGAACGAAGATTCATTTGGACAATGTGGAGTTGGGATAAATCTTTTGTGGGGTTGATTGATTAAAGAGTAGGAATTTTTTTTGGGCAGAAAAACATTTCTTCATTTCCATGGATGTACAATAGAGAAACGTAGTCCAACTACAAACCAAAAGAATCCCAAACAAATCCAAAACAAAACAACAAGGTTAGGAATCACCCACCTAGAGAGCAGATTTGTGACTTCTTCAAACCAAAATCGGCGACCAATCACCGAATTTATCTTCAGTGATGAGCACATTAAGATTTCCGTCCATTGCTACAATTTTGCCTTTTGGCCGTGTGCGCTTAAGTTTTGCGGCCTCAACATCATCGTCGTTTAGAGTAATAAGGTTGAACGTTCACAGATTTGATACATGTGAAAGCGTTGGAATTTTTTAACATGAATATTTAACTATTTCAACGTAGAATATCAATTGGCAAAGCTAAATATAAATAGCTTTATATGTCGTAAAATTCAGTACGCTTGTCAGATCAATTTAGGCGATAAATTGCAAAGAAGATGATCCACTAATGTTTAACCGGTATTTATGTCTAGAAGGAATATAAAAAATAGGGCCTTACAAACGAATCCAAAGTGTGTGTACGTTTTCCCTGCACATGGTGTGTAGATTTCCTCACGCCATGGTGGTCCGAAGGTGGGATCCTTGTCAAAGATTGGAATTCTCCTTCCCTTTAGTGTAATTTATGATCCAAGACAGTCGTGAGGATAGTTAACACTCATGTAGGTTGTTTCGACCCATTGTCTCTTAATAGGTTATGTGAAAATAAAATCATAAAAAAATCACGGAAAATTAAATCAGATATTATTAATGCTTAAGCATGTCCTGTAGGTACGCGATAAATCAAACAGAATCATCCATAAAACGAAGACAAATTAGTACATGAGTAAAGCCATAAATAAATTATGAAGTCATCTTTTAAAATCAACTAGTATTCTACTATTCACCAAAACAAAATTCTAAAGTCGCGATGTATACATTAAGTATTCATCAAACGAAATTAATGTTTCTAAAAAATTTCGAGGATTCCATATTTCTAGTCAAAACCTTAGCGGATGAACATGTCTACTCAAACTAGTCGGATTTGGAGTGGTGGAAACTTGATTAGAAAGCTCATGGAAATGGAATAATTTGATTAAACCAATTAAAAGTTTAAATAATCGATCAGGAATTTGCGTTAGTTCAGGGATTATGAATGGAATTTTATCTAAATCTTATATTTAGCTACGCAGGGTGAGAATTTGACCCTATTTCTTTCCCTAACTATAAAGTTGCGTCATTTTACTGGGGCTCGCATGCTGTAGTTTTCAACCTAGTCAATGCCGGTGCGTGACAGGAAAGTAGAATTTGGACAAAATTTTCTCCAATTTGATGCCGCGAAGCAAACCAAAAGAAAAGTCATTAATTGTCACGTTGACTATCAATCAATCAATGACGAACCTTGACTCCGCAACTGGAAGGCTTCTGGTCCCCAATTCGCACGGCCATTTTTTGAGCGAATACTTTCGGGCTGCGTTTGGTAATTGGGATAAAATTCAGGATAGGATATGATTTATCATATCTTACGTTTGGTGCTCGCTCAGGACAGAATAAAGTTGGATATAATGGGGATATAGACATGATAAAATTATCTCATGAGGGAGATGTGATAAAGGTGAATAGGACTTCTAATGTCCATAATAAAAAGTTATTTTTCTTGAATAACAAACTTATTAAATTAACAAAATTGAAATTATATTTCAATATAAATAATATTTGAATTCTAATTTAAGAAATTAAAAATAAAAAAGTAAAGAATTATTTTTAATTAATCTTTTTTTAATTTATATATTCAACTTTAATTCTATCTTATAATAAAAATTCAATCTATAAATTAAATATTTCTATTTATTATATGTTTTAGGTATTTTTGTATTTTAGATATGTTAGTACAGTTTACTATTTGATAAAATTTTATTAAAGAATGATGAATGGGGAAAAAAAGAAATAATAATGAAAATAATATAAAAAGGAGGAAAAATAAAATGAAAAAATAAAAAAAATTAAGTAATAGTGTTACGAGAAATTTTCATCATCTCCGTTTATGAACATTTAGGTTCATTACCACCCCATGTGGTGGTGGCGTTGGTTTGGGCTTTGTCCTCCTCACGACGGGGACAAGTTCGAATCCCAACGTCGTCATTTGTGGACTTACCCGTGGCGTCAGGGTGGTGGTTTCCTTGGCATCACCCCAGGGTTTACTCACCGGTTGCCGGCTGTGCGGGGATCCCTGGGTCACAAAAAAAAAAAAAACATTTAGGTTCATTTATAATGATATGTCATTTATATAAAAAAATATATACATTATATAATGAGAACATATCCGACTTTAATACTGCGATTTATCAAACAATAAATGCGATATAAAAAAAATCCTAGGATTTCATATCATGTCCTGTCCAGTCCTATCCTGATTAGAAATCTGGACAACCAAACGTAACCTCATGGTTCTAATTCAAAATGAATCGACTCAATCACAAGAAAATATTTCATTTTCATACATTTAGTAGGAGTTTGCATGAGATACCATTGTCAGTTGTCAAGTGAACCACAGCTAAGAATACATGCGAATATCTGCCGCTGCTTTGAAAGCAATTTAAAGTATTACTGTCTTTGTTGAACTCAGTCAAGTCTAGAGGATAGTGCAAAATGGGCGTCTTTTGTCTTCAATTTCAAGTGGATTTCAAGTGGAGGACCGTTCACCCATAGATCCGAGGCATGCTTTTAAAGGAAAATATAACAAAAGCAGAAACCAAAAATTACAAGAGGAACAACAAATGAGCTAGGCCAGCACTATTGAATTCGTATCCTTATGTTTATGTTTTCTGCAAATGACATGGCTTTAGTAGAATTGAGGGACTAACTCCTAAGCTCGGAGTACGGGACATAATGAAAGATGAAAGTTTCATCTATATAGCATAAAGAAGAAACTGGACTGTATATCTGGAAGGAAGAGGGTAGCATCAAAGCTTCAGCACAAACCGAGGATCAAGAAATAGCAATAACAAGCAAATTAGATACCTTCGCTTCATTTTGGCAAATGATAATGTATTAATTGAGATGTTACAATTGACATAGAAGCCCGATGGATGCAAAGGAAAAAGTGTATCCAAGTTCAATATGATGTATTGATCAGCAGTAAGGCTGTACATGCTCAATATAACAGAGTGTTGAGAAGCTAAATGTCTTGATCTATAAGCTGGACATAAAAGACACAGTCAACCACTTTAAGGATACCTAGGTAGAAGCTTATTCAAATCCATTCACAAAAAGAATGTCGATGACAATTTCCTTCTTCACAAACTTCAGCATCACAAAATGAGATAAAATAGGTTGACGTCATGACAAAAGCTCCTTATCAAGAATATTGCATACTACGTCATTAAACTTGCATTGCATCGACATGTTCATTGATGCTCACAGGAATATTTGGGTCCAGAAAACGAGAGAGTTGTTATTATTTTGGGCTACTAATGCAAGCTACACAACTCAAACTTTAAGAAATGGAAACCAATGATGATTATTTTCGATTCTTGTATAAGTAAACGCACTCGACTAATGTGGTTCCTAGAGGATGCAAACCATTACAATGTCTTCTAAGATAAGTGGATAACAATTTAATAAAAAGCAGAAAGACTTACTTTGCAATATGACGTAATTGTCTCAACGCAGGAGCATAAAGGTCATTACATATGCATATTACCTTGTAGTATGCGGATCATTGAAATTGAATAAAAGAAACTTAGAAGAAATATGCCTGAGCACTGAACTAACAGGTCTCAATAGTGATGAGTCTTCTGCCTCTTTTTTGAGATCTTTCCAGATTGTTCTTCTTTTGCAGCATTTTGCTTTTCTTCCTTAAATTTCCTTCCTGCAGAGACCTTAATATATTATGCATTGAAATGAGGACATTATAAGTTTGAGCCAAATAAAATACTTGATCTGATAAAAACCTAGTTCTGAATAAAATAAAAAAGAGTTACCATGAGAATCTAATTAAACATAGTGCGCCCTACTCTCTCTTTAATTTAGACATAAGAAAAGAAATCACACATATAAAAGGAATCATGAAAACTCAAGCTTTTGATCATAAGGACTTGATTTTGGGAATCCAATCCTCAGTTTTTAAGTTGCTTCTAATATTAGGATTGCGTACATGCTCTTTCCAAAGAAACCAAGACCTCAAACTTTTTCATTTTTTTTTTTCATAGGTAAATGGATAGACTATAGGGTAACAACCAGGTGCAAGAGAAGAGTCCAAATCACTAAAGACATGTATAAAGCAGTTCTCAAATTCAAGTCAAGTTTTTTTTTGTTATTGGGATAGGTGAATTCTTATAGATCCATCCTACGAAGGAACCGGACAGAAGTTCCATAACAAGACGAATCATCAACTATATAGACCAAGGCATTTACATCCTAAGCAAGTTTCCAGTGTGCCAAAAGTGTGAAATGTTAAGCCAATTTTCAAAAAAAAAAAGAGAGAGAGAGAGAGAGAGAGATGGGAGATTCTTTTCCATCAAAAGCTCTCTTGTTCCGCCCCTCCCAATCAACCAAAAAATAGAAAGAGGAGTTGAGGTAATCTGTCTTTTCTTATTGTCCTGTAAGTGAATGCCCTGCCAAGCCCAAATTTTTGCTCAATAGAACCTCCAATAACCCAAGATAACCCGATGCAAGCAGAGGAAGCTGTCGAAACCCTTCTCATCCGAGAACAACGAACAACGAAGGATGAGATGCCGAATGGTCTCTGCCTCCTTTTTGCAGACGAAACGCCAATTAACCAATACTTTGCCTCTTCGTTGTAGGTTATCTTCCCAAGCAAAAAAAAGGAAACTCTTGATGGGATTTTCAATTTCCAAATTGCTTTTCAAAGAAAATCCAATCTACCACGAAAACTCTCCCAGCTTGTAGTAAAATTTTATAGAAAAGATTCTGCCTCTTTCACTGTTCTCCACCAAAGCATCCTCTAAAGTAGTAGAAATCTTCGAATTGCACAAAACACTAGATCCGTTCGTTTCGCAGAAAATTGGCCATTTTCGGAAAATAATTTTCTCAGAAGTCATTTTCCAGGAAAATGACTATTTTTTGGTGTTCGGCTAAAACTTGAAAATTTTTGGAAAATATTTTTCCGGTGTTCGGTAAGGAAAATATTTTCCACTCACCAGATTGGCAAGTGTGAGCGTCAAGCTCGAGACTCACAAGATCGACGAGCTTGAGGTTCACCTGGTGACGGCTGATGACTAGCCAAGAAAGAAGAAGATGGGAAACAAAGAAAAGAAAAGAAAAAGCAATAGAAAAGAAAAAGGAAATTATGAATTAAAAAGAAAAAGAAAATTAAAAAATAATTCAAATAAAAAAGAAAAGAAGAAGAAAGGGGAGGAGGAAGTGAGGATTTGTAGAAGTGTGAGATAAGAGAATGTTTTTCACTTTTCAAAAGTGGAAAACATTTTTCTCTAATTTAGAAGACTTTTTTCCTTTCATGGAAAACAATGTCCCACGGAATTCATTTTCCATGAAACGAATGTTGGAAAATCGGGAAAACGTTTTTTCGGAAATTATTTTCCGCGAAACGAATGGAGCCTAAAAAGAATAAAATAAAAATCCACACACCCAATCTTGGGCTTGCCCCAAACAATCAATAATGACCATATCATCGTTTAAACAATAACAATCTGCTACCAAAGCCTCCTCGTTCCTGGTGATGTCAAAATCATCTAGGAACTGATCTTTCAAAGTTGTCCCCACGCCAAAGTCAGAACAAAACTGTGTCCTATTTCCATAAGAAGAAACTCGCTTCAACCTTCTCTAATCTTCCTTCGTACATTGGTCTGTGTGAAGCTCCCCCATCCTTAGTGATCCAACCTGCCTTTTCAAGGCCAAATTTTGCACCTACCACTTTTCTCCGAAGATGTTCATTTGCAACACTGAACCGCCAACGCAATTTGCCGAGAAGAGCCCTGTTGATTAACAAGGACTTGATGGCTAAACTGCCACTTCAAAAAGGTCGTTTGACTGCTTTCTGATTCACCAAATCAAACTTGTGAGCCTCCTCAATATCACCGCATAAAAAATCATTCTGAATGGCATCCAAACTTTTAGCCATCGAGCACGGGATGGGAAAAAGAGAAATGAAATAAATAGGAAGATTGGGAATAGTACTTTCAAAAAGACCAATTCTCCCGGCTTTGGAGAGGGAAGAACTTTTCCAACCAGACAATCACTCATCAAAAACAGGCTGCAAGATATGCTTGTTCTTGGAACAAGAACCAAAAAGGGAAACGCAAAACCTATCAGTTACGGATTAGCACAATTCCAGAACTCTTTCGTAAAATCATGTCATCTCTCTGTAATGGAAAACTCCAAAATCAGTTCTTATTGGGGAGGGATTGGATTACGAAGACTCATAAAGTTTGCTTTCCATTAGGGTCATATATGCGAATGTTTTGATGATTAAGATGTGGAAGTAAGAAATTTAACATCGTTTAATCAAAGCCCTTTTTGGGAAATGACAATGGAGGTTTGCACACAGCTCTTGGGAAATAAATATTTTTATAAGATACAGCTAAGGGGAGCAAGGTTGGCATACCAAGGGAGTTAAAGGTGCGGGGTACCTAATTATGGAAATCTGTCCAGAGAAATTGAAATAACTTCCCGAGTTTATCCGCTTCAATGTCGCTCATGGATGTAAGACAAGATCTTGGATTGTTTTGTGTTGTGGTTAACTTGTGATAACATTTGTATGACAATTAGCCGCACTTCTGTGCCATTGCATTACATAAAAAGTGCTGCACTTTCTAAGACAAATAGTCATTCCATCCACTGGAATTCAAGACCTGATTGGAACATTGATTAGCTCACGTCGGTTAGTTTAAATTCTGTATTTTTGTAATTCTTCCTTGCCTTCTTTGGTTGTTATCTTAAACCAAAAACCTACAAGAGAAAATGAGAGATGAAAAGAATTTCATAATTGGCGCCATTTGAATTGAATTTCTTTTCTACTCAGAACACAAGTTAAATTAAAGAGAATAGTAGAATTCTTAAAGTAAAATGACAAGTGCAGGTTAAGAAAAAAGCATGGTCCTGACTCCTGAGACACGCCAACTAGTTCTTTTTAGCGTCACAACCTTTCATTAAAGAGGCTTACTTTTAAAGAAAAACAAGAAAGAATAATCTTATCAGAACTATGGTAGCATGCCAAGTTATTGATTATTACCTCAATTTGGACCCAAAAATAAGCATACCATTTGACTATCAGCTACTCACTGCCATATTATTAATGCATGCATTGAATATTTGATGTCATGTGTCAATTTTTAAATGGCATTGGTAAATATAATCATAATTAGCAATAAACTGCAATGTCATATTAAGATATTCTGGAAATGATTTACCAACCTTAGTATAACCTCCACCGCCACCTTCGCTTTCCCAAGAGCACCATCAATTTCATCAATTATCTGCACAATCAACATCACATTCATCATCTCCAATAGTAAAAAAATCCCCAGCCAGACATTTTTGAAAGACACAGACCAAACACTTGGGCTTTGAGTCAGCCATGACAGAGTCCATCTGAACCACATCATGGATTTTGGCTTCAACTGTTGCTGATGACCGATCATCACTAGCATTGATCTACACAGACAGTCTTTCAGTAATTATAGCTGGAACACAACTAGCAAGAGAAGAAACGCGCTATGAGGCCTAAATGAGAAAAGATGCTCATGAGAATGACCCCAAACATAATTGAGGGGCGGCGGTGGAAGTGGCAAATAATCCATTACATTACAAGGACAAAGACAGAAGCTCAAGGCTAGAGTCTAAAATAACCACACAATCAGACTCGTGACCTTTTGTCATACGGAGAAGGGATATGATAAAGAATTTTATAAGAAATGCACTCGTATTCTTTCTTTTTTTCAGACAAACAACTAACCACCCTGAAAAATGCAGGGCAATCTGACACATTCTGTAATTGTTAAAATGAAGGGCAATCTGATCAGCAGGACTCAGAACCCGGCTAAGCACATTTTTTATAGGTCCTCAAAAGTTGTTTCCCAATTCGTCATCATCAACATTTACAACTCATCGATGCCTTTTCAGCTTTTTGATGTTTCTGATCAAAAATAGAGTTTTTGATGTTATTAGGAAAACCAGCACATAAATGAGAACACCTAAAGAAGGTCTAATAAGAACACAAAGCAAAGTATTAAACATATTGTAACCATAAATCAGCCAAAACGAAGCAGAAATGTATATACTGCTTTGTCTTGCAAAGAAAATATGTCATGAAACATTTTCTGATGCACCTCATTTGCAATTTTAAAGTCACCCAAAACTCGCACAGTAATTAACAGACTAGTATATCTATATGAATGTAAAATCTTGCCAAAGAGAATCAGATAATACCTCCACTACTCGATACCCGCAATGTTTAGCAGCTACATGAGCTAGTGTAGTTTTTCCAAGTCCTGGAGGACCACAGAGTAGACAGACCATCACAATTCGTAACAAACATCCAAAGTAACAGATAATCTATAAGATGCATATGGAGATAGTAAAACATTGCCCTTCTGAAAAATAAAGAGACAATGTTAAAAGTTAGAAACGAACGATGATAAAAACATCTCAAAAACAACAAGATCTGTATAGTCATAGCAGGGCATAAACATCCTGCTTTTGAGCATCAATGAACAATAATTTAGCCCCTCCCAAACCCCCCACCCCCCACCCCTCCCAACTAATAAAAAGAAGAAGAAGCAGAAGATGCAAATGAAACACAAAGAATGAGAAGATTGCTGCAAGTAATGCAGTACTGTTACAATTACTCTAGATTCTATTCTATTATAGCAGCACTTTCTCCAAGGGATTTGTCCATAATCCAGAAAATAATTAGGTTTTTGAGATTCACATCCATCCAACCGCATATTGCTTCACAGCCTCTAGCTATTAATACAATGTGAACTGGACGAGCAACATCACTAAATAGATCTTTACATGCATGACCCTCTAGGCAACATATTTGATTTAGATATCAGTTGTGAGATGCTTGTCCGTATGTACTGAAAACTATACACCACCTTCAGTCAGCACTTCATCAACAACCCTTCCTCTAGCACACTTAACAGGTTCTTTCAAAAAGTTCTGACCTTCTGCTCCAGCGGGCCAGTAAGCCTTGAGCTTTTGCTGAATGTATCCAGAGTTCCTTTCAGTTCGGCATCTTTGTGGCCTGATTTATGAGGATCTTCAAAGCTCTCCTTAGTCCATCTTTGCCATCTACTACTCTTGAGTGTATTTAGACTACTATAATTTCTCCGCTGACTATGAGAAAAATGATGTCTAAGTGCCAACAGAACCTCATCTTTAGTGCTCCTAATTTCAGACCCAAAAACACATGAATCCCGCTGTTTTAGCCATAAAAGTACCCGAAAATGCAACAAGACTCTTGTTAAGACATCATGGTTGGGAAACTATTGAAAAGTTCATTAAACAGAAGCATTGTTAAGGCTTAGCCAAGACAAAAAACAGGAGCTTTTGAAAAAAGATACAATAATTCCGAGAAACTCAGAATAAAGTCTTGCCTCGCGATTTGTCTGTTCATCACTAAGAAGCTCGCTAAAAGAGTTTGGGGCATATTTATCCACCCAAAGTTTCTCCAGTATTATTGGCATTCCTGGAAGCACTTGATCTTTCATTTCCTCCGAACTCACACGTAGAGCCTTCAAAAAACATGATCATTGTAATGAGAAAGCTTGCACTCAGAAGGCATGTCTTACCAAACAAAAACCTAATATCCAAGATCAGCGTTCAGTAATGAGTGTAATACCCTTTAATATCGATAATCATATTGACTAAGTTCCATAATTTCTTAGACAGGAAATGAAGCTGATACATCTTGCAAAGAAAAATACCAGATGCAAACTGTTGTGAGACCAAATAAAACACATCAGTATAAAAGATATCTCGATATTTGATGTGATGCAGTTAATACTGAGCTGATTACATGGAAATACTTAACTGAATTCACTTTAGAATAGCATGGCTACCCAGACGACCTAGTAGGACCTTAACAATTGTATCCATCTACTCTGCATGATCCGTTGATTAGGTTTTTCAAGGAATTCAGACAGACAAGTAGACTGATTGAAGATGATGCTTTTTGTTTGGGTTCACCTTTTAATGAGGATTCTTTATCAGCTGCACCAACTTGAACTGAAGTTTATCACCTCACCTTGCAGTTCATCTTGCACCTAAAACTGAATTATTCCCGACATAAAGTTACTTCGTGCCATAAGAGATATCTCCCATTTTACTTTCTAAAAGAATCCATCACATGAACAAAACCTTTGGGATTTATGCGTGCTAAGGTGTTCAAGTCAGTCTATAACATTACAGAAGATAAATCTACAACAACTACATAAAAAATCTCACATAAAACAGGATGGTTCTGTGAGACCAATATTGGTGCACACAATTGACCAACTAGGGCAATAAAGGTCGGAAAAAATCTGATAATACAGGATAAATTACATATGGCATCTTTGAACTTTAATATATTTCGCAAATTAGTCATTAAGATCGATTCCACTCACCAATGTACTAAACTTTTGCTTGTTTTTTGTTAGATGCACTCTGATAGGTTTTAGGACAATTTCCTGAAGAAATTCTGACATTTGTCCTAGAGGGTCGGCAACCTTCCTCTGGAGGGGAGGGACGTTTGCCAGCCCTCTTCCCCTACTTTCTTATGTTCTACTTTGTTCAATCTCTTTCAATTTTTGAAAACATTTTTGGAACTTTTTAGTGGGGGCCAGATTAGAAACCACATCAGCACCCCGTGGTCACAATGTTGCACTCTGTCAATAGTGCGTCAGTTGCAAGGAATGAGAGCATACTACATTGGTTAATTTGAAAAACTTAATTATCTAACTGCACCAATTTTTCAGTGACCATCAATGAAATTTACCAATCATACATGCAACAATTTTTGAAAAATTAATTTGTCATAATAGCAGGCTGAGAATCAAAGCACAAGGAGTTCTAAATAGCATGTTTTCTTTTGTATTCTTATTGTTTTATGTCTCAGTGTTGAGCCGTTTTGGTCAAGAAGCAACTGGGGTTGGATGCATGGGCCACAAGGCCCAGGCTACTGGCCAGAGGCCTGGAACGGCCAATCATTTCTATGAACGGGCCGAGCCCTCAACCACTAGCCCTGAAAAGGTAGTCCATTCTGTGAACTTGACAGGCACCTTTCCCTGCCCGACTGAGCACCCAGTGGCAACGCAAACTTTCCCTTTTTCGTGCTTTTAAGCCTTTTCCAAGTGAATTGCTGTTTTACACATATCAGCCATCAATGAGTGTTTTTGGGTTCTTCGTGTGAATTTTTGGTGAGCAAAGCACTGAGATATTGTGCAAATTATAAAGAGAGGCTTTGTGTAATCAAGGACTGAAATTGAGAGACATAGAATTAAGCCTGTAATCTCCATTGAACAAAGCACAATTACCATTGTTACCTCCCCATAGACATAGATCACTATAGCTGAACCATTTTACTCCTGGTATTTTCTCTTCTCTTTCTAGTTAAGTATTGCAATTTTCCACATCTTTCAGAAGTCCTTTCTGTGAGAGCATTTGCACTAGCAGCAAACTTCCATAGCATCTTTCAAATTCTTAATCTTGCCCCGACACTTAACTTGCATAATTTTACTAGTGAAATGGATACCTTGGTGAATGCCTCCTTTTCACATCTTTGTAGCAGAAGATTGACAGGTTCAGTGATTAGGCCTGCATCGTGATTTGGTGCTAACGTTATCAAAAATAAACTCTAATAACTCACATGGAATGAAAAAGATTGTGAAATTTATTACCATATAGGCCCTCTATAAATAAGATTTCCTAGTACACAACATGCCTCGAGCTGAACATAAAAGCAGCTTCCATCAGCTGAACATAAAAGCAGCTTCCATCATGTAGACAAAAATTTGCATGTTAGAGCACATATTATGAGTGTTATGAAAACTGATTAACAATGATGCTTAAACAGCCAAGGGATTTTCTCAATCCCAATTCTTAAGTCTAACAACAGTCTTGAGAGGCGTGGAGACTAGAAATAATCTAAGGTCTAAATTTTATAGAATTAAATTTTCCAATTGTTGGTTTTGCTGCACCACTGTATAAAGACATTCTTCACTGACGATTGTCCCTATCTTATGTTTAGTTATACTAACTACTAAGTATCCAACGCCACGTTACACAGTATCTGCAAGTCAGTCTTTCAAATTGACATGGCCCACGAGTGAGTAGAGCCAAGGATAAAGTGTAGTTTATGCAGTCCAGGGGTGGACATATAGTTATGTTAAAGTGCATCATAAGCATGCAGTTCCACAAAGCATACTAATTAGCATCATCAGTTTAATCTTACACAAAATCCATGAATCAATACACAAGCAGAGGCTCTTACATTTCTGGTAATCTTGCATATTTCGCCACCACTGATTTCATTTTTTTCGATGAGCAAATTACCTTAATTGCAAAACCAGATAGATTTGATGAGCTGGACGTCACACGCCTGTTCGACGAAATGTCTGAAAGAACCGTCGTATCCTGGAACACCATTATCGCTGGTTATTCTCAGTGGGGAAGGTACGGGGAAGCTCTGAGCCTTGTCTCGAGCATGCATCGCGGCGTGCAAAGCTCAACGAGACCACTCTTTCTAGAGTACTGAGCGCGTGTGAATTCTCAGGCGTCATATGATGGAAGGCAAATCCATTGCCTTGTTTTGAAATCGGGTTTTGAGGATTTCGAGTTTGTAGGGAGTGCTTTGATGTATTTCTATGTTAATTGCTTTGAGATCGAAGAGGCGAAGTGGGTTTTCAAGGAGTTTCGTGGTAGTAATGACTTGTTATGGAGTGTAATGCTTGCGGGCTATGTGCATTGTGATCTTATGGACGATGCTTTTGCTCTGTTCATGGAGATGCCTGAAAGAGGCGTTGTTGCATGGACAACGTTGATTTCTGGATATGCAAAGCGGGTCGATGGCTGTGAGAAGGCTCTTGAGTTGTTTCGGTGGCTGAGAAAGACTGATGAGCGGCACCTAATGAGTTTACTTTCGATTGTGTTTTGAGGACTTGTGGTAGACTGAAGGCTTAGAGTGTAGGGAGAGCTGTACATGGTCTTGTGGTAAAATCAGGTATTGAGTCTGGCCAAGAAGTTTAATAAACCTTTTCTCATCTTTTCTCTTACCTTAGGTAAAATATCTTAATGCCACTACAATAACTGACAGACAAAATCAAGACATTAACAGCTGTACTACTGAAGTTGACATTTAAAGATATTAACAGCTCTTGTCGCGTTAAATTTCAATCATAAACTACTGTCGAAGAATGCAACTTCTGGTCTATAATTGGTTTTCATCAAGATGTTACTCAAAGTTTCAACATATGGCCCATGTGACCTACACAAGTTCTCCCTAGAGTCCAACAAGATTTGTCATCAAGAAAGTTTGTCTTCGAAAAATTCAACCAAAGCACCTAACACATGGAACTACAATAACATACAAGTCAATGCATGCGAGAATTTAGAGTTTCGAGAAAGACAAAGGATTGCTTTCATATTATCAATACGGGATCCTCATAGACCATTGACCCTCAAATGATAAGAAAAGTTGGTAGAGCGGAATACTACTATTCCTCCATATTTCACAAATTTACACTAGAAAGACTCTGAGAAGTCACGTTGCCAAATTGATTGGCAAATTAGAAATGAGTATAACAAGTGAACATATTCAAGCTCCCAATAAAACCTTAGCACATCACTTTCCGAAGCAATTTTACAGATACTTTTTTTTTTTCAACATAAAAAGACCATTTCAAACGAAAGACAATCATATAAATTGAGTAGCAGTAAATTACCAGCCTCAAATTCGATGGAGAGAGGATATGCAACAATGGAGAAACTGAGTCTTCAATAACGGACTTAATTGACAAATGCCTTGATAGATGAGGAGGGATCCTATGACGCCAGTCTCGTAAAACGTCTGCCCTCTCCATTAACATTGTTCGACATCTGAAGTTCATAAAAGAAAATAAGACAGGGCAAGAAATGTAATATTACATGTTTTTTGCATCAACTTCAATGTCATGCACCTTTGGTAAGACTTCGGCCACTCAATATTTGCTTTCTGAACTTGAGCTACATGGCGATGTACGGCTATTGCAATAGAAGGCTGATAAACTTGATAAAAGAGCAGCAACTAAATAAGCTTGTCAAGTACCGGACACATTCAACATGGAAAAGTTGACATTGACAAGTAACACACCTTACCTTGAAGATGCATCTGCTGCGAACGAAGGATATATTGGTGAATTAGGACAGAAACGCTATCGAGGCACACAACCTTTTGGCTGACACAATATAATCAGATCTCAAGTCATAGTAATTTATGCAGTAATGTGATAGTTCAACATAGCCATCTGAACTAATGTCATATAGTCTTGATTTTTGTTCGATATCCAATATATTTTCTAATTTTTTTTGTTGAATGAGTCCTTGAAACGTTTTAGATCTGGTTCAATGCAATCCCTCTATTAAATAAACTAATGAAAATTGCTCATATCCAACCTAATACCGGTAGTGTGCCATATGCCGTTAAGCGTCCAAGTTGGCATCTTACGTGATTAATCAAACGGTCTAAATGCTTCTGTGTGTTCATATTCATTCTTCATTTTCTAACACAATAAATTATTTTGTGAAAAAACTTGTCCATCATTAAGATATCTCTGCATCTTTACCACCACTGCCCATTGCAGCAGCCGCCCGGCCCCGTACTCAAACCCATCTCCGCCACCAAGCCCACCCGCCAAAAGGCATGGCAAGCACGAGCTCCCCAACACTGCACTTATTTGACGGAGCTAAAGATTCCAGTCATCCCAGCAGAGAGGGAGAGGGCACGAATGATGGATCAATGGACTCTTCGCTGGTGGCGGAGGTGAACAGCGGGCTGGATGATGGCGGTGGAATAGTGCGGCTTGCGACGGTGAGCGGGTGGTGGAGGACGTGGATGCGCAAGAAATGGAGGAGAAAAATTACCAAAAAAAAGAGAGAAAAAAGAAGGAAAAAAATCAAGAGGCCTCGATGCTACTCTATAGCCATGTCCAATAAAAAAAAAATTCACGGACAACGTTAAATAAAAAGCAAAAGTTCTAAAACTGTGGCATAAAAATGTCTATTTCCATTTAATATTCATCCAATTATGATTTGTTCCCCTGATGAATAGTTCTCATGTTAAGTGGAGCATAAACATCTACACCTTTGTTAGTCATATATTCCCCTCATCCTTAAATCTTGAAAATGAGAAAATTACTTTTGACTCCACGAGATCTGCGCTGGGCGGGAATTAATCAAGCTGCTAAAAAGTTCTCGATTTCCCCATTATATGAAAATAAATAAGATGAATATATAAATAAATAAACATTATCTTGGTGATGGCGATTGGGGAGACATGAAATGCTTGAAGAATTTAGCCAAAAAAGGACTTCAACCAGCGTCCTTGATAATGCTAATGAAGGATATATCATAACACTAAAAAAATGAAAAAAAGATAGAACTGAAGGCACTGAATATTGACATGATTAAAACATAATAATCAAAAGCTTTCGCTTCAATGTCAATCTATGCCACCTAATGTGGTAGATCCCACCCCCTTCCCAAACTTCACTCTCCCCCACCTCCTCAATCTCAAAGCCCTCCATGCCACTATCCCAAAAGCCCCCACCATTTGCCTCTGGTAGCAGAGAAACATGATGCAAAAAATTGCCTGAACAAGTTAGTAATGGCCAAAGTTCCCCATTTTGCCGGGAAAAAAATTTCGATTCCATGAAATAGAACTTGGACCATCTTGAGATGACATGGTTTTGATGCTTTCTTCATTGGTAGGAGAATTTAGAGACTTACAGTAGTTATGGAGGGGCCTTCTTTTCTCATTCCGGCTAATACTCTCTGCCTTCCTTCGCTGCTTGGGACTTGGAGCTTGTCCCAGAACTACGACTCGCTTCAGAGGAGTGACAATTCCACCTTGCAAGTAATACACGGAGTAAGTTATGCGTATATTTCCAACAGTAAGAAGCATACACAGAGAGGATCAGGGCATTCTAAGATGTCATCATGTGTACCAAGGTAAGGCTTACTTGCAACGTTCATTGCATCATGCTTTCGAATATTCATCTGGGTCATTCACCAAGCAATGTCTTGTTTCCAGGAAATACGGCGTGGCAATGAAAGAGGGAAAAGAAGTGCAAAGTTCACCACGTTAGGTTCAGAAATCCAATGGCCATATCGTCGAAGTTGTATCTTATGATTTCAAAAGCTTAGTAGATTGGCATGATATTTATGTCTAGCAAAACAAGCAAACACCGCTGTCATAAATTCAGAATTCACTTGCCTGTGCAAGATAGGATCAACCAAGCCACAAACAATCGGCAATTGTGGATGTGAAACCACTGAAAAACCATGATGGAGCTCTAGTGTTGCTCTTCCAGGAATGTTCAAGTGATCCCCGTGAATATAATGCGTCATTTAAGCTGATTATGCAGCTTTCATGTTCCATTCAAGGTTTATCATACTTTTCCCAGTTTAGAGGAGCCCTATCTGTCTGGCAACTGAGGAAACACGGGGGCTGCCTGTCATTTTCAGCAACATGTCCCCAGAAAGAGTTTTGGTCTTAGCTGCAACCTCAGATAGGTAGGTTACTATTATCTAACCAGTCATAGACTTGCTTATTCACTATCTTTCATTGCCCTCTGAACTTATTATGTTCAATCAGCAGAGCTAATTTCATATGGCTGCTGATGGATGGTAAAAACTGAAGTGATGGTGATTTTATAAGTTTTTAATCCTATAGATAAACGTGGAGGCCTTAATGCTTGACTAGACTCATGCTTGAAGAGCCAAACCTAGAGATGAGGACCAATCTTTTGCAATCATTTGTTGCATCAGATCATCCAAAAACATAGTGAGAACTGTACCAAGGTTTGGAGGGTGAGGACTGAGATTAAAGCATCAACCTTCAGAAGGGTTTCTTCTCTTTCCAGACTCCCTCCCGTCATCAACTTCTGCAGAGTCTCCAATCTTATTGGAGCCGGTTGCAACATTACAATCTTCTCCGCTTTCTTCACATGTAAGCTTGAACTGCTCAAAAACAGCCTTATCAACACTGCGCTTCTTTCCTGCCAATGCTTTCTTTTTGCAGTCTTGCGAATTGCCCAACTCACTCGCATCTCTAGCACCCAGGAGTGTCAAAAGGGCTTTGCCTTGCCCGGCCAAGGAAAGAGCTTCCGTCTCTCAATCAATCGATTATTCAGGCCACTGAAAAGGAGCATATATTTGAACCAAATGGCTCTAGCCCAAAATCAAAATGACCTGACTAAAATGAGTGGGAGAACAATTCATATCCAGACAATTGCCACATGTTATTGTTGTTTGGTAATTTCTCATGAATAAGTTAAGCTATTGCAAAGAAGAAATTGTCCCAGAGTAGGCATTCACGCATTTTCCCTGCGAATTAGGCACGAACTTGAAGGACAAAATAAGAAGAAAAAGAATCCTCTAGCACACCTAAAAAGAGAGACTAAATTAACGCAAGGTTGGGCTGTGATCGGTTTCTACAAGCAACACAGTCAAAACGAATTCAGGTTTCTACAAGCAACACGGTCAAAACGAATTCAGGTTCTCAGCGAAATAAAAGGAGTAGTATCTGCAATGTCTACACAGAGATGGTAACGACAGTCCTAGACAATCGATTCATCACATCGATATGGTTTCCCCCCAAACCCGACGGCCAAGTAGCACACGACGGGATTTCACGACTTCCTTCACTTTCTCGGCAGCCAAACACAAGGTCGCTGACAAACTGTACCTGAACAGTGCGCGGCGGAGCAGAGGTCCTCCGCAGATTCCGATCGAGAAACTCAGACAGAGAGACGCGCGTCCAGCCCGCTTTCTGGTCTCCGCTCGCATCCTCCTTGGCGTCCTTGCCTCTGATCCCACGACCCATGAAGAAAGAACCCAGAAAAGGGGACATGATGGGTTAATCTTACGGGTTCGAAGAACGAAAGAGGGCCGACGACTTGATCGAACGCTGCCCGAAGACTAGTAATGCAGGATCCTTGGAGCTCATTTGCGCTCGAGACTAGGATTCTTCGGCAATTTCAATGTTTCTGCTTTTGAGCTCCGTTCTTGGCTTCCGTTCGCGCTCGAGTTTTATGGCGCCATCAGTTCAAAGTAAGGAATTGGAGGAGTGGTAATATGCTATTCGGGATAAGTACACTATGATTATATGGATAGGACTGAATATAATAGGATATGAAATCCTGAGATTTTTTTATATCTTATCCATTGTATTAAAGTCGAATATGTTTTTATCATATCATGTACATTTTTTTTTTATATATAAACGACATATCATTATAAATGAACATAATTTTCTTTTTTTTTTTTTTTTTTTTTTTTTTGGTAACTCAAGAACCCCATGCCGACAGCCTGGGCAAGCAAAACCCTGGAGGAGCGACCGCAGGACCCACCACCATAGTACTCCATGTAAGAATCCCTAACGACGACTCTGGAATTCGAACTTCTCCCTTTCGTGAGGGGGAGAGAGCCCGAGCTAGCTGCGCCGCTGAAGGCGGTGGTATAAATAAACCTAAATGTTCATAAACGGAGATAGTGAAAATCTCTTATAACACTATTCCTTAATTTATTTTTATTTTATTTTTCCTCTTTTTTATATTATTTTCTTTATTTTTCTTTTTTCCCTTTTCATCATTCCTTAATAAAATTTTATCAAATAGTAAATTGTACTAACATACCTAACTTACAAAAATACCTAAAATATATAATAAATATAAATATTTAATTTATAGATTGAATGTTTCTTATAAGATAGAATTAAAGTTGAATATATAAATTAAAATAGGATTAATTAAAAATGATTTTTTATTTTTTTATTTTTAATTTCTTAAATTATAATTCAAATATTATTTATATTGAAATATCATTTCAATTTTACTAATTTAATAAGTTTGTTATTCGCGAGAAATAACTTTCCTAATATGGGCATTAGAAATCCTATCTACCTTTATTCCACCTCCTCCATGAGATAATTTTATCATGTCTATATCCTCCTTATATCCGATTTTATTTTGTCTTAGGCGAGTACCAAACGTAGGATATGATAAATCATATCATATCTTGAATTTTATCCCGACTGACAAACGCAGCTGTAAGTATTAAAACTCAAAAGTTACGTACCACGTTCACTTTAGTATCGAAAGTTTTTTTCTTGATCACTTAAGTGTCATTTAAAAAAAAAAAAAAAAAAAAACAATCACGTAAGTATCAAGTTCGATCTGAGTCGTTGAAAATCTGGCGTGGCTATATTTTATTAATTTCTTAGTTCTAGGTGGCTCGTCAATGTGCCTAATCATCAAATAACCCCTAAACGACATTGTTTAAAATTGTAAATAGTGATCATTCAATTGTTAAATTTTGTATAAGTGATCACGGTACCTTTCATTATTAAAAAAACAATGACTTTAGTGTCAATCATGCCATGTGGAAATATCACGTGAACTAGATTTTTTTTTAAAATTTGTTAAGTCCTATTATAATTTTAATTATAAATGCCACGTAATTAATTTGACCAAAATTTTTCGCCGTTGGCACTTAATTGATGGTTTTTTCGCCATAGCATTAAAGTGAGTGTCATACACGATTTTTGACACTTCTAATATTCTTATCTCACTATTAGGCCTACTGATCGAAGTATGATGGGCTCGACGATAATCAATTTGAGATTGTATAGAGTTGAGTGAAAAATGCACAATCAACTTTTTTTTCTTTCAGATTTTTCTTTTTTACACGTCAAAATAAATTGTCGTCAGGTGGCAAAAGGAAATTCTTATCGAATTATTTCCGATGAAAAGATAATGCACGCAATTAGAAAAATTTAGCTTTTAGCACACGGAGGATTTTTAGCAACTCTCGTCAGTGAAATATTCAATGAGGTATATTTGACGATCAAGATATAAATAAGGACATTATCAAAATCTGGATAGGAAAATGATCGGTGCTTAGTGGATAAAATCATATTAGTAAGGATAAAATGTGGATTTAAAAAATTCTCATGTGTATAGTGAGATAAAATTTTGATGAATTTTTTTCACGAGATAAGGCTATATGATTATATCCGCTCCTTTTTTACCATATAGACAAAACCGGCCTTGATTGTTTTCATATTTGCATAATTGTCTTTAATTTATTTTTTTATTCCAAATCAAATTTAGACATATTGCCATTTAGAAAATAAAAACTAGTCTTTTCTTCATCGGTGTTCTTGAGGAAAAGCCTCCCAAAACTTCAAATCATAACCACTGTAACACATTTGTCCTAATTTTTTTACACCAAATATCCCAAAATAGTGTCTGTATAACATATGTACCCTACATCAATAATCCGTCGATGATTATCATTAAAAGTCTACCTTCATGGATAGCATAAGGCAAATTGTGTTGATAATGGCACCTACAGTACTTAAGTGAAACAAAAACGACATTACTTTTTAACTAAAAATCATCTGTTTGAATTTGATAGATGGTAAATATATTACACGAGTACAAGTTTAAGATTTTTTATGTCACAATGAAAATTTTAATGTAAATATATCACAATATGTATATTTAATGCATTTTATGACGCAACTTTTTTTTTAAGATAAATGGATCAGGGTATATGATTTGGAATTTTTGATAGCTTTCTCCCTTTTTCTTATCACAAATTATTTACTCTTCATTTTTCTATCTCAAAAGCTCAGCTTTTGAGTCTATTTTTTTACACAATTTTCTTAATTTTGATTAGTATAAAAATAATCAAGTTTCTTTATATAAAATATCAAGAAATTTGTGGTTTTTCAAAACTATTGGCAAGACGTTTTAAATAGAGCATGCAAAACATTATAGGAATGTCTAGAATTACATAAAAAAAATTGATGTGAAACTTTATATATGTTAAGGCATCTTAATATTTTTTTATAAACACTCTATGAATGATATCAATATCAATCCAAAATGAAGGAAATTTCACTTGCACTTAAAAATATCTCATTTTGTGCGAAACTTAATATAATTTGACATATTAAAATTTCACCTGTAATTTTATTTTGGAAAATCTGTCAAGAGGTCCGGTCATCAAGACGATTGATAAGAAACAATTTAATAGCGGCATGCACAACAAAATAAAAGTGTAAAAACATCTAATTATGTTAAATATTATTTATGATAGTTAAAATCTTTCTAGGTTTTACCTTTCAATTGATATATAAATTTGCTAGATAACGTAGAAGAAAACTAGATTTCTTGGAATTTGCTCTTTTCAATAAAGCGAACTTTCACGTAAGTAAAATATAAAGAAAAAAATAGTGCATTTAATATAAATGGGATATCCACAATAAAGGAAAAAAACATGTCGTATTATTAATTATGAAAAATAAATTTTAACATAAAAAAAAAACTAAAAAAGAGGAAAGTAAATAAATTTGGACAATCACTATAAATTGGAAGTTGAATTAGGGAAGACAATTGAAAATGGGCGAATTTAATTATGCAGAGTGGAAATAGCCCGCCGTCCAGCTATAAAATGATAAAATCTCCTCTTTGGTAAGCCCAACTCTCCTTCCCCTTCTCCTTACCTCTCATGGTGTAATCTGCAGCTTCACTCTCTTGGTCAGTCGATCGAGCTCTCAGCTGATACCAGCAGCTCTCCTTAGCCTCGCAAGCCATCTCCAAGATGAGGCCGCCTCAGAGAGGTAAGCCTTCGCCATGTCCCTTGTCGGTGCGACTGTGTGGGAAATGGGAGCGTACGGAGGAGTTTAGCTTTGGCTGGCTGCATGGACAATCACGTGTCTGTCTTTGAGCTCTTTCTGTTGGATATATTATTAATATAATCCAAAATAATATGTTCACATACAAGCCCAATAGGTAAAAGCATGGTTATTTGGGTCCATATGGGCCAAAGCCCAATAACGTGCATATAAAAACTCTAGGGTTTCCTACGCCTGGAGGTAACACTGTTGAGCGTTCCAAACTTGACGTCTCTTGGTGTAATACTTCAAGCAACTACTTCTTCTCTCTCAAACCTATTACCTCCAACAATCTTGAAGTATTAGGTTCATGTGTTGGATTTGAGCGAGTAAAGTGTGTTCTTGAAGATTTCGTCAAGACGAACTCACGGCTGTAATTTACTTTCGATTTCGACGGTGATATTAGCCGGGATCTGAGTTTGAAGATTCGGGTGACCGAAATCTTTGATTCAAAAACCCAAAAATTATAGCCAATTTAAGAGGGTGAAACCAATTGGGCTTTGATCTACTCGTCGCTACGAACGTTTTGAGTGGTCACTCGCATCAATCGGAGGTCGGACGGAGAAGTTACGGCACCTGGAAGTTTCCATCTGAATTTCTAGCGAATTTTGGGGACGAAATTTCTAGCGAATTTCGGGGGGCGAAATTTTTCAGCGAGTTTCAGCAACAAGGGCAGTCCATCTTAAGGTTTTTGGGCGCTCCAGATCCGTTTTTGGGGTTTGTTTTGGCAAATTCCATCTCTACAGAGCGGTTTGATCAAGGTTAGGGAGTTATTCAACTTTGTTGCTCGAGGACTTCAAGGTGCACTCTTTCTAACACTTTGCTTTGATTAAAATGGCAAAGCGTAGTTCCTATGATATTATAAAGTTGCAATCTTTTGATGTTACTGAATTTCATGGCTGGAAATTACATGTTCAATTTGGCATGAAAGAACGTGACATATTCTATACTATATTGAGCGATTTTACATCTACCACTGAAGATGTGAATGAATATCAATGGAACAAAGATGAGGATTTTTATAGAGATTACTTGTTGAACTCTCTAAATTCTAATTTGGCTATGACTTATATTGAGCATAAGACGGCGAAAGAGATATGGAATCACTTGAACGCTCAGTTCCAAAAACAAGATGGGTTATCTAAAACCCTCCTAGCGGAGAAATTTTTTGACTTTAAATTCACTATGAATTCAAGCATAACCTCTCAGTTAGTTGAGTTTGAGAACATGAGGAACAAGCTGAAAGATGATAATTCTGATATGCTCGATAATCTCTTTGTTAGTCTTGTGTTGAAAAAACTGCCAACTGAATGGTAGAGTAACATTATCTGTTAACTCATATTATTTTGGTTGTGCATTCATGGTTAATGGTATGTATAGGTTGAGTTTAAATGCTGATAGCATAAATCATGTGAATTCTACTTTGATTGATCCAAAGTTGCTACACAATAGACTTGGACATGTGAATTACAGGAAAATGCAACATTTAGCTAAAACTCATAACATTTCATTAGATACTTCTATTCAATTTGATAAGTGTGAAGTGTGTGCACAGGCTAAAATCACTAGAAAACCCTTTAAATTGATTTCTAAAAGCACACAACTTCTTGAGCTAATACATTCTGACATTTGTGATTTTATAAATTACATTATTAAAGGTGGTTGGAAGTATCTAATAACATTCATAGACAATTTTTCTAGATATTGTCATGTCTATTTGTTGAAATCGAAAGATGAGGCTTTTCAAAAATTTAAGATTTTCAAGTCTAGAGTAGAAAATCAACTCAACTTGAAAATTAAAAGGTTTAGGAGTGATAGAGGAGGAGAATATACTATGTCAAGGTTCAAGGAATTTTGTGCTTTAGAAGGTATAATACTTGAAACCGCTGCTCCTTATTCACCCCAATCAAATGGTGTTGCAGAGCGTAAGAATAGAACGTTAACTGAAATGTTAAATACTATGTTACTTACAGCTGGCATGCCTTCCTCCTACTAGGGAGAAGCAGTTCTAACTGCTAATCACATCTTGAACAGGTTACCGCACTCTAAGTTGTCCATGACACCTTATGAGATATGGCATAAGCACCCTTGTAGATATGATACTCTTAAGACTTGGGGTTGTATTGCTTATGTAAGTATACCGGATCCTAAAAAACCTAAGGTGAGATCTAGAACTATTACTTGTATATATCTAGGTAGTGCAGAAGACAGCGCTGCAAATAGGTTTTTAGATCTATCTACTAACACAGTGATAGAATCTAGAGATGCAGTGTTCTTTGAAAACAAGTTTATCAGAGATCAAGGCTTGAATGTTTTTGGATCTACAGATATGATTGCAGAATCTCCTGTAGAATCTGAAGCAGGCCCTTCTAACACTAATTCCACACAGTTGGCTATTGAACCAATTCTAGTTAGAGTATCTACAAGAGAGAGAATTCCCAAAAGTTTTGGTGAAGACTTTGTTGCTTACCATCTTGAGGATGATCCATTCTCCTATCAGGAAGCAATGAGATATAGGGAATCTCTACTGTGGGCAGAAGCCATAGATGATGAAATGAGCTCTCTGCTGCAGAATCACACTTGGCAGCTAGTAAATTTGCCAAAAGGGACTAAAGCTATAGGTTGTAAATGGGTGTTGAAGAAGAAACTGAATAGTGATGGATCAATAGCTAGATACAAAGCACGCTTAGTAGCTAAAGGCTATAAACAACAGAGTGGAATAGACTATTTTGATGTCTATTCACCTGTGTGTCATCTATCAACTATAAGAATTCTTCTTGCTTTGGCATCTATTGAACACTTTATAGTGCATCAAATGGATGTAAAAACAGCTTTCTTAAATGGGGATTTAAATGAGGAAATTTACATGGAACAACCGGAAGGATATGTTATGAAAGGTCTTGAAGACAAAGTTTGTAAATTAAATAAATCTCTATATGGTCTTAAACAAGCACCTAAGATGTGGCATCTTAAATTTGATGAAGTGGTAAAGAGTTATGGCTTTCAGTCTAGTTATTCAGATAAATGCCTTTACCATCATTCTATGTCAAATAAGATAGTCATCATTTGCTTATATATTGATGACATGTTAATTCTTGGTTCCGATCATTCTATAGTGAGTGACGTGAAAGCTACTTTAGCTAAAGAATTTGACATGAAAGATCTTGGTATTGCTAATACCATTCTTAGTATGAAAGTAAGCTTTGAACGGCAAGTCATCTCCCTTAGCCAGACTCATTATATTGAGCAGCTACTTTCTACTTGGGAATACGAGAAGTGTAAACCGAGTGAGACACCATGTGATTATAATAATAGACTGAGTCCTAATGAAGGGACCGGCGTGGATCAGTTAAAGTACTTGAAACTGATTGGTAGTCTCATGTATGCTATGAGTTGAACTAGACCCGACATAGCCTTTACAGTTGGTATGCTGAGTCGTTTTACTAGTAATCCTAATAAAGAGCATTAGGATGCCCTTAATAGGCTAATGAGATACCTTAAAGGTACTAAAGATTATGCTCTTTATTATTCTGGTTATCATTCAATTATGGATGGATATTCTAATGCCTCATGGTGCTAAGATATTTGAAATAGTAAATCCACTAGTGGGTATGTATTCACTTTGGGTGGAGCTGCTATTACTTGGAAATCCAAACGACAGACTTGTATTGCATTGTCGTCTATGGAATCGGAACTTTTTGCTTTAGCCTCAGCCGATGAAGAGGCAGAGTGGATAAAGAATCTGATTATGGATATTCCTTTGACTCGGCTAAAGATTAATTCTTTAAGCCTATTTTGTGATAATCGAGCAACTGTCCAAGTCGTCAAGAATAATCTCTTTAATTCAAAGAGAAGACATGTGAGACTGAGACATGCGTTGTTGAATTATCTGAGAGAACAATGAGTTATCACCTTGATCAATGTGAGATCGAAGGATAACATAGCCGATACTCTCACCAAAGGTATGCCTAAAGATCGATTATTCAAAACAGTGGGGGAACTGAGGTTAAAGACTATATAAGCAAGTCTTAACTACCATTTACTTACCTGTGTTTTGAATTATCAAATCTTTCTTTGTTGGCTACAATGATAAGCACAGTTTATATGTTTCATCGATGTTCACAGTTGCTGACTAATTGAAGAGGGTGAGTTGTCTCATTCCAAATTTGATGAAGATGACTTTAACCTAATTCAAATGTTCTATCTGGAAAAGTTGTGTCATTCCAAACTTGATGATACAATTCAACTAGATTGGACTATCCTTTTTGGTTAAATGATCTCATTCCAAACTTGATGCTAGATTATTTGACTTTAAGGAATCAGTAATTGTGACATTCCAAATTGAAACATAGAAACAATTGTTTACATAAGAAGCCTATTTGTCTTGTTCTTAATTGAAACTTGATATTACATGACTAGGTTATTGTAAGTGACTTGACTATTGGTCTTGTTCTTTGAAACTAGACAATAGTTATTCTCCTACAAATAAACTTAAGTTGATGGCTCTTTGTAAATCACATTGTTTGGGTCTTGTTCATAATTTATGAAACGGCTTGATGCTTATGACATGATATTATGATGCTTTATGACATCAATATATGTTCTTCTCCGCCTGATGGAATGGTGCTAAGTTTTTATTCAATTGATTGAATTCATGATAATATGAAATTCATATTTGATATTCTATAGAGGATAGCAGAGATGGAGGAGAGCTTAATGAGTGGAATCCTGACCAGGATGACCTACTTGATGAATGAATATATATCACTTAGTGCGTGTAGGGACTTGACAGTTTACCTGCTATTGCCTATTTTGAAGAAGTCCATTTACTTGAGACTTGCATTTTGCTATTTCTATTTTGTGGACATTATTATGCTTGTTTCTTATATTTGTAAGGCCTTAGACTATTTTGACTGGCCTACTTATATTTGATTAATATGCATATATTGGTTCTGAACTAAATCTGAGAATTATTTTGGGATTTGGATTTTTAATCTCAGAATAGATTCATGATAAGAATGATTCACTTATTTAGTTTGCACATGATGATTTAGTTTAATACTTTACTGCTGGAATATTCTTTGACTGATCCGAGTTGATTGTCTTGGACTGAATGTGGATGATTCATGTTTGTTTGAACATTACACTGACCAACTTATTGGATTGTGCTGTATGGTGAACATAGGAGGAGATTGTTGGATATATTATTAATATAATCCAAAATAATATGTTCACATACAAGCCCAATAGGTAAAAGCATGGTTATTTGGGTCCATATGGGCCAAAGCCCAATAACGTGCATATAAAAACTCTAGGGTTTCCCTACGCTTGAGGTAACACTGTTGAGCGTTCCAAACTTGACGTCTCTTGGTGTAATACTTCAAGCAACTACTTCTTCTCTCTCAAACCTATTACCTCCAACACTTTCTGCAACCGAGGATGACACTAAGTTTTGATTATGGATTGCTGCTGTAAAAATTTGTGGTGTACTGATACTGCTTGCCTTCTGTGATTATTGGTAGTGCAAGAAAAGTGTGGGGTTATCTTTTTCTGCTCCGGGGATGATCTGGGGTTGTGTTTTTTGAGACATTCTGTTGATTTACACTCGTGTGAGTCCATTGCATATGGTAGTCTCTCAGCTGATGGTGAATGATTTTATGCTGCCGTGTCTGCTATGTTTTGGCTTTCAATGTGCTGTTTTTCTCTCTACTCGGAGACCTTAACATGGTACTGGAGCGCCTATTTTTTGTTTGACAAGATGGTCTTGCTTGGTCATTTGACAGGTCGTGGCGGTGGCGGTGGATTTAGGGGGGGAAGGGGTGATGGAGGGAGAGGAAGAGGGAGAGGCGGAGGCGACAGAGGTAGTGCCATGAGAGGGTGTGGTGGTGGACGTGGTGGTGGCCACGGTGGAAGAGGACGCGGTGGTGGTAGAGGCGGAATGAAAGGTGGAAGCAAAGTTGTGGTGGAGCCTCATAGACACGAGGGGTGTTCATTGCTAAGGGCAAAGAAGATGCTCTTGTTACAAAGAATATGGTCCCTGGAGAGGCTGTCTACAACGAGAAGAGAATCTCTGTGCAGGTGAATATGTTTTTTTATTCATCTTGCTAGTGAGTGCTAGGCATTTTGCACTGATTTAATCGTTTTTTTTTTTTTAACTTTTACTAATGCTTCTACGCATGCTAACTTTCTTTTTTTCCCCTCTATCTATACTTATACTACCCGAATTTGATTTGTTAAGGGGGATCTGCGTTAAAGTTGATTCTTTGATTTATGTGAGGTTCCTTTCGCCAGTGGTATTAAGTAAAGAGTTTTCTACTAGTAAATTTTGTTGCTACAAATGCAATCTTCTAATGTTTAAATCTTCCCGTTTTAGGAGCATAATGTTGTCAACCTCCCTTACATTCTCAGACTGTCATTCTTATGTTAAATTTGAAAGGTTCTTTTCTTCATTGACCTAGAAATGTAACTAAGCTGTATTTCTTTGTGTTTTTTCTGTTGTTAGAATGAAAGTAAAGTGGAATATAGAGTGTGGAACCCCTTCCGATCAAAGCTGGCAGCTGCCATTCTTGGTGGGGTTGATTGAATATGGATTGTGAGTATCTCTCTTCCTATTTCTCTGGTGTATCATAGATGCATAGCTTCGTCCATATAACTGATCATGTTTCATTATTTTCAAATTCAGAAACCTGGTGGTCGGGTTCTCTATCTGGGAGCTGCTTCTGGGACCACAGTATCTCATGTTTCTGACATTGTTGGTCCTGTAGGTGATTTTTTTCTAGAAGAATAATTATTTTACCAAATGACTTCATTAGATGACTGATTTTTGTCTTCTGTTCCTTTTGGCGGACAGGAATGGTGTATGCAGTCGAGTTTTCGCATCGCAGTGGAAGGGACTTAGTCAACATGGCTAAGAAGAGAACAAATGTTATTCCTATTATTGAAGATGCTAGACATCCAGCCAAGTACCGTATGTTGGTTGGAATGGTGGATGTAATATTTTCAGATGTTGCTCAGCCAGATCAGGTATTGACTTGTCTTTGCCTATGGAGAAACTGAATATATTCTTATGAAGATCTTCCTGGCCAAAGTTTACGTCCAGGACTTCATCTTGCCTCTGGACCACCGAAAAGAAAATCCTCTATCATCCATTCTACCTTCATTTCTGCTTGACTTACTGCATGGTTTTGTGATATGTTTGTAGCAACTTCTTTCTCTATTTGGATTTTTCTTTGTTTATGTAAATGCAGATTTATTTCCTTTTGAGCCTTTGGAAGCAGATTCCATGAATTGTCAACTTTTTATTTCTGATAATGCAAATCAATGCATTTCCTTGCAGCCTTCATTTTTGTTTGCGATATTTTCATGATTAGTTTCATCTTTGTGGGCTTTCATTTCCAAGCCATGGATTTATTTTCTTTCATCATGTATTCGTGAAGCTTTGTTTTGTATGGACGGGATGACTTGTTTTTTGGGGATTAACTTCTTGGTTTTGTAATTTTTCTTATATATATATACCATAAAGGGGGTTAGGATCAGAGTACTATATGAGAGAATAAGGAAGTATAGAGATTAACAGATCTATATTAAAGCAGGGAAGGATGTATCTAAAAGGAAATGATGTATAATAACAAGAAAGTAAATGACTTAAATAAAATCGTGAGAATTAAAAATAATGTAAAGACCGAAAGCAATATATAAGATATAAAGTAAAAATATGCATAAACAAAAACCAATCATGAAGGTGGTATGAACTTGTATTATATAAAGCTGAAAAGCTGAAATTACATGTATTGAAGGATGCGGAAACTAAAGCATCAAGTCATCCACTAGGGCGGTAATCCGCACTCCAGGGAGTATTGATGTTTGTATTACAAGAAATGGTTAACCAACTATCATGTAAGTTGGTAACCCTATATAAAACGATGTATTTGAAAAACTAACTTACTTTGAAACTAGGGGATACAAGGTAAGAGAGTTTGGAGATGGAAGAGATGAGGGTTTACAAGTGGGAGAGGGATGAAGAAGAGAGAAGAGAGATCTGAAAATTTCGGGGTCCCCTTCTTCTATGTCGAGAGGGTGTATTTATAGGGGGTGCTACAGTGAAAGTGCTACAGTACTGAACAGTGTAAAGTGAATAGTGAATAGTGAACATTGTATGAACAGTGTATGTCTATCATGCTACGGTGTATAGCCTTTGCGCCGCTTGTAATAGTGTTGGCATGTGATGTCTTGAGTTTAATCTCTGTCTAGGTTGATCCCGTAGCAGTCGTCTTCATTGGTGTTTCCACTGTGACGTGATTGTGAGGATCCGTCTATATTGTCCTGAGATTTGGAAGATCCATATTGTGATCCTTCCGCTTCGGAGAGCATTATTCTGAGGATGTTACGGTATTCCTCCCTGCTCTGGACTGCAGCCAGTGCTACACTTGTAATGGATTTTTCTTGTAGAAAAGATGTATTTGATGGGACTGTGGTTATTTGATTTTTCTGGCTATTTAGCCATGTCCTAACCGCAGCTTCGGATCCTTGGTCATGAAATTTGAATCCGTCCCACTATTTTGTTTTGTATTTTCAGAGAAGTACCGGTACACCTGGTTTATTGGATGTATTGTATTCAAATTCCCATGTTGTTACCCAAGAGATTCTGAATATTATAAAGAAATGCATAAGACATGGGAACCTTATATCATGCGGTGTTGGTACGAAGTATTCACTAAAAACCTTGTATCCTTGTTTGACCGTGGGGTGTAGTATTATGTCCAAAGGACCAAAGAGATCCCACTAGGAGTCAAACCAATTTAGTAAGTTTTGTCTTGGGAAGTTGTCTTTAAAGAATAATAACCAGGTGTGTTGGAAATTTGTATTTTTTCTGAAAAAGACATTCCACCAAGCTTGTTGGTAGTCCCAGTATGTGTATGAGGAGGAGTATGGTAGGCTTTGGGTAAGTTTGGTTTGGAATTTTCTAGGTGTATGGGGTGAAGCTCCCCAGTGTGAGGGGTGTATGACTTTACTGATGGATATGGTGGAGTAAAGGATATTTTCTGTATTGTTTTTGTCAGTAAAGTGAGTGAACCTTGCCGATTCTGTTTCTACTAGAATTTGCTCATAATAAGCAAGGGTTTTGTTTGTATTGTGAGGTTTGAAAAGCCAATTTTTCGGAAATATGTTTTTTTGCAAATTTGATTGGATCTTCATCGAAGAATCCATCTTCCACAGTCAATATTTTTTGAAAAGATGTTTTGGGGAAAAATTTTGATCTTTGAGAATGAGGGGTTGCATGTGGCCTAATGACCACCTCATTCGAAATTCTTTTGTATTCCGCTTGTTTTTGTGTAGCAAGTGGGGAATGATTGTTGCTTACCTCAACGGCATTAGAAGGCTCTTTCTTTATGTCTTTTTGTAAAGACTGGGCAAGTAACAATATTGTTTCTTTTGGTAGCATGTCGGCTAACTGATTAAAGGCTAGCATGGGTT
The DNA here is from genome assembly GCA_014182405.2 of Eucalyptus sideroxylon. Classification (NCBI taxonomy): domain Eukaryota; kingdom Viridiplantae; phylum Streptophyta; class Magnoliopsida; order Myrtales; family Myrtaceae; genus Eucalyptus; species Eucalyptus sideroxylon. Next base: position 53,943,880 of record CM024555.2, on the reverse strand, counting down.
CAGATGATATGGGTTCTATTGTCAAAAGTGTTTGTTGTGAGAATGTTTGGTTGTTTTCTGTCATTTGGAGCCATGTCTTGACGGATGTTAAGCCTTTTGGCTTTGGTGGTGTATTGGAGGGTTCGGCAGTGGCTTTGCCTTTGCCTTTATCTTTGTCTTTTTTGGATCTTGGCATATTGGTATCCCCTGTCAAAATTCTCTTGTGAGAAAATCAGGTAATGAATTTGAAGAACCATTTATAAATTCAATGTCAAAATCAAATACTGAAAGTATGGCTTGCCATCTGGCAAAAATCTGTTTTGATGCAATGTTTAAAACGTCCTTTTGTAAAATGTCTTTGGCTGATTTGCAAACAATTCTCAAGAGAAATTTTTTATTTAATAAATTTCCTTGGAACTTTGATATAGATAAAACTATAGCAAGTATTTCCTTTTTTATTGTAGAATAATTTTGTTGAGTGGAATTCCAATGTTTTGATATAAACTGAACAACTTGTTCTTTGTTGTTATTGACTTGTTTGAGAATGCCATCATATCCTAATTCTGAAGCATCGGTCTCAACTATTTTGAAAGTAGAAGGATCAGCAAGATGTAAGCATGGTATATCTTTCACGTGAATTTTTATTTGTTTGACAATGTCAATATGGACAAAAGTCCAAGGTGGAGGATCTTTTCGTAACCTTTGGTGTAAAGGTTTGCAAAGGATGTTTATATTGGGATCAACCCAGATTGCAATCAACCCTTTTGGAAAGAAAAATTCTTAGCAGGTTTACCCCAAATTATAGGTGATCAAGTTAGAGATAGAATTAGAGAAGAATACAATGGCCAAATACCTTATGATCTTCTTTCTTATGGAGAAATAGTCTCTTATGTTTATAGACAAGGAACACAAATGTGTAATACTATCAAATTACAAAGATAGCTCAAGGAAAAACAATCTCTCACCAATAGAAGTCTAGGAGATTTCTGTGCTCAATACGACCCCTCTTATAATGAAAAAACAAAACCAAAATGGAAGGGAACTTGTCCTTCTGAGAAAGAAACAAAGAAACATCACAACAAACCTCAACCTCATAGGAATAAACAAAGACACCAGAATAACTAAAATAGGCCTCATACTGATAGGAAAATTTTTAAAGACATCAAATGCTATTCTTGTGGTAGAAAAGGTCATATTTCAAACTACTATAGGATTAATAAAAGATTAAATGAACTCTCTCTTAACGATAATACTCTTAACCGGTTAAACAACATCTTCATAGAAAATGGCGACACTTCTTCTAATGAACTTCTTGAGGAAGAAGGTCTTCGATTAATGAAATAGATTCCTCTTCCGACTCTGATTACGAAGACGCCTCTCCGGAAAAACCCGTTCTTGAAATAAACATGTTAACAAGAGAAGAAGAATTTCTCCTTAGCACTGCTGATAAGATCACAGACCCGAAGCCAAGAAAGAATACCTAGATAGACTTCATTCTTCCTTGAATATTACCTCCAAACCCAATACTTCTTACAATTTAAAAGACATCTTGAATAGAAATAAAAAACCTCAATCCAGACCCGTTAATATAAATGACCTCCAAAATGAAATAAAACAACAAAAATTAGAAACTCAAGCCTTGAAAGCAACACAGTTAGATATGAAAAAAGAGATTTCTGACGTAAAATCTCTTGTCATAAAAGGAAAGACAAAATTAGAAGACCAAAACGAAATCACCAATACTTGAACAATCCGGACCCAGCCTTCCTTATGTTATTAACAGAAATAACATCTAGAAAATGGATAATAAATATTATGATAAAAATCAACAATGAGTTTATTATTGAAACAACAACATTCTTTGATATAGGAGCTGATCTCAATTGTATCAAAGAAGGTCTTGTTCCAACAATATATTTTGATAAAACTTCCGAATCCTTAAAATCAGCCTCAGGTGATAAACTTAATATCCAATACAAATTACCAGAAGCCTTAATAATAAAAGATCAAATGTCTTACAAAACATCTTTTCTTTTAGTAAAAAATATGAGGCAACAGGTAATTCTTGGAACACCTTTCATACAATTTATACAACCTTTACAGGTTGCTAACGAAGGTATTGAAACCCATGATCTAAACAGAAAAATCACCTTCAACTTCATAACAAAACCACAAAAAAGAAGCCTAAATATTTTACAAGAACATTCTATTTCTGAAATAAATTGCCTCATAAAAGATAAAGAAAACCAGCTTGAATTCTTAAAAGAAGATTTAGAATTCAAAAGAATAGAAGAAAATCTTATAAAACCTAACATCGTAGAAAAAATAGCCTCCCTACAAAAGCACATAGAAAAAACTAAATACTCTACTCTACCCAATGCTTTTTGGGAAAGGAAGAAGCATATCGTTGATTTACCTTATGAAAAAGATTTTTCTGAAAACAAAATACCTACCAAAGCTCGCCCGATACAAATGAATCAAGAAGTTTTGAAATTCTGCCAAGCAGAAATACAAGATCTCTTGAATAAGAAACTCATAAGAACAAGTCAATCACCATGGAGTTGCTCTGCTTTTTATGTCAATAAAAATGCTGAACTAGAAAGAGGAGTTCCTAGGTTAATTATCAATTATAAACCTCTTAATACAGCCCTTAGATGGATAAGTTATCCTATACCCAATAAAAAAGATTTACTTAACAGACTTTGTAGGTCAAAAATATTCTCGAAATTTGACATGAAGTCAGGTTTTTGGCAAATCCAAATCAGTGAAAAGGATCAATACAAAACAACTTTTACTGTTCCCTTTGGCCAATACGAATGGAATGTTATGCCATTCGGCCTTAAAAATGCCCCTTCAGAATTCCAAAGAATCATGAATGAAATCTTTAATCCTTATTATGAATACATTATTGTTTACATAGACGATGTTCTTGTTTTCTCCTCCAATATAGAACAACATTTTAAACATCTTTCTACATTCATAAAAATAATCATACAAAATGGTTTAGTAGTATCTCCTACTAAAATTGCTCTTTTTCAGACCAGGATTAGATTTCTAGATCATTATATCCATCTCAGTACTATAACTCCCATAGAAAGATCAATCTCTTTTACTGATAAATTTCCTGACGAGATTAAAGACAAAACCCAACTACAAAGGTTTTTAGGTAGCCTCAATTACATAGTCTTTGTAAAGAACATACTCATAGATCGAGAGCCATTCGTTGGCATCCTTCTTGTTTCTACAGAGTGGTCTAGGCCGTAAGTCCCCGAGTGGCTGTTAGACCGTTGGTTTAGCTCTGTAACGGTTCTAAAGAAGGAATACTTCCGATCTTAAGTATGAGCTTACATAGAAGATCTACATCTTCCTCTAGTTCTTTATCACAAATGGACTCAGATCCAAGTCCTATACATAGAGAAGAAGTAAGGATAGAAGATTTCAACAAATCTATAGAAAATTGGGAAATTCGTAAAATACAGCTTAAGGAAATATACAAACAATCAAAATTGAAATTTTTCAAAAAATCAGACTATGTCATAGCCACTGAAGAAAGGGATGTTCCTCTTTCTAATTCCTATGAGAAAATACATCTTTTGAATAAAGAGTCTGGTTTTCTTTGTCTTTTATGAGGCAATTTATTTCAGAAATAGAATGTTCTTGTAAAATATTTAGGCTTCTTTTTTGTGGTTTTGTTATGAAGTTGAAGGTGATTTTTCTGTTTAGAGCATGAGTTTCAATACCTTCGTTAGTAATTGTAAAATGTTGTATTAATTGTATGAAAGGTGTTCCAAGAATTACCTGTTGCCTCATATTTTTTACTAAAAGAAAAGATGTTTTGTAAGACATTTGATCTTTTATTATTAAGGCTTCTGGTAATTTGTATTGGATATTAAGTTTATCACCTGAGGCTAATTTTAAGGATTCGGAAGTTTTATCAAAGTATATTGTTGGAACAAGGCCTTCTTTGATACAATTGAAATCAGCTCCTGTATCAAAGAGTGCTGTTGTTTCAATAATAAACCTCTTACAAAAGAAGGTCTTAATACTTCCATTCTCTTAGTTTTACGAGATTCACGTCTTTTATACTATAATGAATCCATTCTCGGTACTGTAGAGACAAGTCTCTGCAAAGGACCCATACATTTTGACTGTTACCTCAATTTTTCTGTATCTCTCAAAGATAAAAACATTCTTAGAGCCCTCACACTCCAGATCAAAACCCATAATTACAAAGTGGCAGATGGATCTATTCCTTTAGCTCTTGTCTATAGAATTCATTATAAAGCCATGTCCTCCACTTTTGGAGAAAATGCTTTCAAACATAGTCCTTGAGGAGAAACACTTCTCCTCCAAACTGACATTTCTAGAGCAAATACAATAATTCCTAGGTCTATTAATTGGAACCAAGTTACTTTACCAGAACAATGGGAATTAGAAAACCAAATTCCCCAACAAGTTGTTCAAAATACAGATCCGACTAATGTTATTCAACATCCAGAAGGAAGAGTGACTATTAGGTTTCCTAGAAGATCTTTCGATTCAAGATCTAGTCCTTCTTTTCATACTTCTTATACAAGTTCTATAGATCTTAATCCCAATCTTCCTCCTATAATCACCATCCCTCCAAGTACTCATAGAAACACTCCTCCTCCTAGTATGCATAGAGACACTCTCACACGTGATACAACACCTTTACCTCCTTCCACCAGTAGAAGTAATCATGAGACACCACTTGAATCAGAAATTAGTGGTTTAGATAATAGGCCAGGGATACATATACTCCTGTAACTACGGTTTTCTTCATTGCTATGTTAAGCGTAATGTTTTGCCCCAGAACTGGATTGTGTTTTTTGTTTTCACCAAGAGGGAAACTTATGCACATGAAGAATTAACTCGGATTCCCCTTCAAGACAGCATGGGTGATGCAAGCTCGAGTTTTCTGATGCATATCTACTTTGCTCACTCCATAATTTTTTTCTCTAATTCTAATTTGGTTTGCTTTGTGAGATTGGAGAATATAGTTAAATCTTTTTTTTTTCCTTTTCTTTCCCTTAAAGATAAGTTTATCACATGCCTTTCTGGCCAATAAATTCCATGCCTATTCCCTGTGCTCGATTATTACAATGCATTGGATGAAATACTCAGATTCCCCTTCATGACAGTTTGGGTGATGCATTCTCGAGTTTCTGATGCAGGGTTTATAGCCTTTCAAATTGTTTCTGTTGTATGAAGCTTGAGGATTTATGAAAATCAGGTTTGTCATTCAACTAGTGTACATGAAAATCAGGTTTTAGCGTTACTATGAGTGACTGCAATGTGCGGCTTCCCAAATTTTTGCGTCTGGTTAGGTCCTTGTTCATGTAATTGTCCTTTTGACCAATTCCTGATTTAGGTTACCATATCAAACTTTGTCGATAAGGCTAACCTTCCCTCCAGATTATAGCATGGTCGTGTACATTATGTTGCCTTAACAGCTTTGAGCTGGGGAATCTTAATTTAATAATTACTCAAGCATATGGTATATTATAAATTCACATGTCTTGCAGATTGCTCATGCTCTTATTATTCGGTTTGATCTAGTGCGTGCAATGACATGACTTATTATGAAATGGTGTTGGATGCACCCGATCTGTCTCTCTGATCGCCCCAAAGATCTTTCTGTTTGTACATATTATTTAAGTTGCTGTGATAGAACTCTCTCTGCGTTTGACTGTTTATCAATTGAACACCTACTATGAAAACACTTGCATGACTTGTTAAAGCACTTATTACACTGGACTTATGCTTTGGGTATTGAAGTGTTCGTTATATGTCATAGGGGGAGAAATGCAAGGTTTTTATTCTGTTATTTGGATAACCTTTCTACCTGTTTAGAGTGCTTTGCTAGAAGATGTCTCTCGTTAATCTGCGATGTTCAATGATACGTGGTTACATTTCAGGCAAGAATTTTGGCTCTAAATGCATCATATTTTCTCAACGCTGGAGGTCACTTTGTCATCTGGTCACTTTGTCATCTTAATTAAGGTATATCTCTCTCTCTCTCTCTCTCTCTCTCTCTCTCTCTCTCTCTCTCTCTGTGGACAGATGCGCACTTGGTTTTTCTTTATTCTTTTTCTTGAGACGTAGCTTGTTGGATTAGAGGACTGCTGATCACACTTACTTTTCTTTTTCACTTTATAAGTCCTTAGAAATTAAGACAAGTAGCTGGCGCAACTTTTTACAAGCATAGGAGATAAGCTGTGACATCAGAAATGATCTCATCATATTTGAGGGAGGGTGAAGACCAATCCACTTGGGAAAAGAAACACTGGAAATGTTACTTCAATGAGAAGAGACTGGAAATCAATTACTTTTGGTTGTGCTTGTTTTTGCAGGCAAACTGTATCGATTCTACTGTTCCAGCCGAGATAGTATTTTCCCAGGAAGTGAAGGAGCTGCAGGCAGAGCAGTTCAAGCCTTTTCAGCAAGTTACTCTTGAGCCCTTCGAGCGGGACCATGCTTGTGTTGTCGGTGGCTATCGCATGCCAAAGAAACAGAAAGCTGCTCCTGCATCATAAAAAGTCCCAGGCTACCTTAGCTGTTCAATGTTGATTTATGTCTTTATTAAATTGGAACTTGGAACTTCAATGTATTCAAGGTTCTGGGAGGCTCTTGTAATGGACCAATATTCTGAAATGAGTTCAGATTTTTTCACCTTAAGGCCGGTAATTCAGTTAATATTTTTCATGTCCAATTATCTGAAACGACAATTTACTGCATTGTTTGAATGATCAACTTCTAATCTTTTTGCTTTGACAACATCTAATTGAATAAACTCCACACTTGCATTTCAAATTAATGGATGGTTATCAAAATTTTCCAAAAGGGCTCATGATACTCATAATTTTCTATATATAAAGATCTTATTGATCAGTATAAATGAAATTGAGATTGCAGAGGATGACGAGGTATGGTAATATTATTAGAGTTTCACAAGGTGTGTAGATGAGGCTAAACATGTCTAGACTTATTCTGTGCAAATCGTGTGGTTAATAGATCATGATAGGCTCAACGATAATTAATTTGAGGTTGTAGAAAATGGAACACAATACACAAGCCACTAAATTTTCGCAGAATTTTATCTTTTGCATCCAAATTGCTTATAGACAGCAAAAGTAATTCTTATTGGAAAATTTCTGATGAAAAGACAATGCCAAGCACCATGAAAGTTCTTTATGAATTATTTTTAATAAAATACTCATATTTTTATGCATATTCATGATTAAAAGATATGCAAAATTGAATTGGGCAAGCTTGAAATTCAACTAGATATTTCATAATATAACGCAATAACTACTAAAAATTGTAATGAGCGCCAAGTAGCCATGAGATAGCTCCTTCCTATCCGTAATTGTATAAGCAATCACCAATTGTATCCTCAAAATGTTGTGAATGTATGTGATTGAAAACATATGTCAACAATTTTCAGTTGGTAAGTGGGCCAAATAAATTGCTGCAAATTATTGCCACACCATTGGCCTAGAGAGTTATGACACTCTCAATTGAGGCACATCACAGCTCACGCAAGAGCTCACTCTAATTTCGTGTTCACAAGAATTATTGGAACTTATATTACATGTAACAAAGCAGTTGGTCTATATGGATAAATTGTTCACAGTGACTGCAGTTACAAATACAATTTCGGGAGCCGGATAGGATTGTGTGATTTGCTTCTCAAATTCCTGCTCCGCCCCATGGATGCATTGTACATGAAAAGGTTTGCGGAAGAAGAAATGCATCAAGCCGTCGTCAAATTTAAAAAGCGACTTGCAATTCTTGCAGCGATTGGGCTGAAACTCGAGTTTTACTGAATAACAAACAAAATTGAGTCCTCATTTTGAGCCGTGGCAGGGATCGGAGAACCGTTGCCGTTCCCTAGGTCTACTATACTAACATAGCATGGAAGGAGGAAAAAAACCTACTGAAATTGCAGAAACCGACGCCAAGCATTCCTGAGTTCATATAACCTGGAAGAGACATGTAGATCATTCATTCATTCGGCAAAGTTGATATCTTGTCTATTAAAAGCATACTCTAAATAAAGCTACATATATGATCTAAAGCCATCACAATTTGGTGAAATTGCAAATGGATATGCCGAGTATATTCAAGGCATGGGGGTCCATGGTTGGCCTCTCATCTGCTTTGATCATGAGAATTTCCTCATGCTGCCCTTAGAGTTCTAACAATGATTCTACAGGATGAATTCTCTAATTCTGTAATTTGCATTCATGTAATTCAGTTGGTAGTCTTCCTTTTTGATTCACACAAAACCGGAAAATTGAGGAATCATGGGTGCATTTTTGAGTTTGTTCACACAAGAAGGCACATGAATGCATGCTTCTCGTTGCATATATGGCAATGCTCCGGTTGCCGAAGGGAAAATAAAAAGCAGAAAAGTCATTGATCTTGTATATTACCTATCCTTGGAAACCAGCTGCATGAAGTTTATCCTTGATAAAATGTAACTGAGCCACGACTTTCGCAATGTTCATCCGCTCTCTGCATGCTTGGACTGAGCAAGCAACCCCGATTCTATAGACCATCTCCAAACATTCACGAGCTGCATCACCTCTGCGGGTGCCCATATAGCCCCCCATTTCTTGAAGTAGAAGAGGATCAGTAATCTCTAGGTGTTGTTTAGGCAAGGCTTCCTTGACGAACTTATGAAGGTTAAAATTTTCTCTGAACATTTCGTTTGTTGGACTCACGCCTGTGAACATCTCAAGCAAGAGAATGCCATAACTATAAACATCGCCTTCTCTTGAAGCCACGCTCTCCATTCCATATTCTGCGCTTCATTTGAATTGCAAATAAAAGATAAATAATAGCAGCAGAACCAGTCGAGGCAGATGGAAATAGCATGCAAACACTTACCGCGTTTTTATTGAATGTAATGTGTCCGTTTGCCTTTAGGGGATAAAGGAGAGGAGACTCACCTGGAGCAGCATAGCCGACAGTTCCTCTTACACCAGTAGAGCTCATTCTCGCTTTAGTGTCATCGGTAGATTCAATCACGAGCTTTGCCAAACCAAAGTCTCCAACATGTCCAATCATTTCAGCATCTATTAACACGTTGCTTGGCTTCAAATCACAATGGATAACAGGACTTTGCAGGTGGTTGTGGAGATAATCTAATGCTGAAGCAACGTCAATGGAAATATTTATCCTCTGGATGAGACTCAATTTCTGCGCATTCCCATCTACATTAGTTGGTGATGGGCTTGGATGTAGCCAATCTTCTAGGTTGCCATTGACCATGAACTCATAAACCAAGGCCTTAAACTCATTGCCCCTGTAATCAGTGCTTGAGCATACCGTTAGGACTTTCAAAAGATTACGGTGTCGGACATTTCTTAAAGCCTCGCACTCGGTTATGAAGCTCTTCACCGCACCGTGAAGCATCAAATTAAGCACCTTTATAGCAATGACAGTTCCATTCTCCTCGAGGACTCCCTTGTAAACAGATCCAAAACCACCGACCCCGATCAAGTTACTTGAAGAAAACCCGTTGGTTGCTTTAAGGAGAGTTCCATAAGATAGACTCAATGATGAATCATCTTTGGAATTTGAAGCTGGTTTTGTTCTTTTCTTCTTCTTCAACCAATGAAAGTACACGAGAGCAAGAATGAGAGCTATTCCAAGAACCCCAAAAAGAATCAAGATGGCGAGCTTCCACTTAGCGATTGGTTTTCGGCTTGAGTTTTTAGAGCTACATTTCGGCAGATGAAATTCCGGCATTCTTGCACAAAGCTTGTCATTTCCAGAGACAAAAGTAGTGCTCACATTATTAAAGATTCCTATAGTTGGTAATGTGCCTTCAAAGTTATTGTACGACAGATTCAGGATCTCCAAGAAGTGAAATGCATCGAAAAACTCCGGAATTTGACCGGATAAATTGTTTTGTGAAAGGTCTATCTCAATGACATTCCTCAACATACTAATAGATGAAGGAATGGAGCCTCGAAAAGAATTCTCCTGCATTTTGAGCGCTTCCAATCCAACACAACTGCCAAGACTGGCTGGAATGTCACCATCTAGCATGTTTCTAGAGACATCTAGTCGAGCCAAAAGATTCAATTTCCCAACTTCTTTGGGTAGAACACCAATGAGATGGTTTCGAGACAAGTTTAGAAGTATAGATAGTGATGAGAGGCCTATGAGTTCTGGAGGTATGGTTCCATTTAAGTCGTTACTGGATAGATCAAGTTCTACCAAACTTTGACACTCCGATAGACGTGAAGGAATGTAGCCATGAAAGTTATTGTGATCGAGATAGAGTCGTGCCATTTTTACTAGGTTTCCTAATGAAGACGGAATTGCTCCGGAAAAATTGTTATAATATAATTTCAGATCCACTAGGTTATGAAGATTTCCCAAAATGGAGGGGAGGGTACCTGAAAGCTTGTTGTGGTGCAAGAAAAGCCTTCCCAAGTTGACGAGACTTTCGACTGTTCTAGGAATCGTGCCAAACAATTGATTCTTGCCTAACCACAATTCTAAGAGAGAAATGGAGAAATTACCGATGCACTCAGGCAATGTCCCGCCAAAGCGGTTGTCTTCCATGACCAAAAATCTTAGAGTGGTGGCATTAGTCAATGAGCAAAAGAAAGTCGAATCACTGTATCCTCCGCTCCCCAAATAATTGTACGGGACAGCCAATACTTGGAGATTGTTTAAGCGGTCCAAAGGAGGCATTTTCCCCGAGAGTTTGTTCCGAGTGGTTTGTAACCATCTTAAAGTGGTTGCATTAGACATTGACCACGGAATCGCTCCAGTGAATTGGTTAAAGGAAATGGTGAAAATCTCGATGTTTGGAAGACCAAAGCCTATATTGGTCGGAAGATTCCCTCCTATTTGGTTTCTATAGATGTCAAATAGCTGCATGGAAGAAATATTGAAGATAGATGGAGGAATTGTGCCTGACAACCTATTTTGTGATAATTGAAGCCATTTGAGTTTGGTTAATTTTCCTAGAGCTTGGGGTATCTTCCCACCCACTTCAGTCCAACAGAGACTAAAATACTCTAACAATGACATGTTTCCGATGGATGAAGGAATAGTTCCTGTTAGATAGTTGTTACCTAACGCAAGATGCCGAAGCTTCACCGAAAAATCGCACTCGATGGGAATTTCTCCAACCAGCCGGTTGTAAGCAAGGCTGAGCCGTGTAAGGCGAGCACAACTTGACAAGTTTCTCGGGATTTCACCGTCCAATGTGTTATTGGATAATACCAAGATACGTAGACTGTGCAAATGGCTTACTTCTTGTGGGATTTTGTGATGGAAACTATTGTTGTTGAGCATCAGGATTCTCAAGAAGCTCAAATTTCCAATGTGAGGGGAGATGGATCCTGAAAGCTTCAAGGCTGGTAGGTTGAGTCCTGTGACTCTACGGTGTAGGCGACCGCATGTGACACCATGCCACCAACAATGGTCGGTCGTATGGTTCCATGAATTGAGCGCCCCAAAAGGGTCCTCAGTTATTGTGGCCTTGAATGCAAGCAACGCGAGCTTGTCCGTCATATTGTTAGCTGAAAAGACTTGGCTAATGCATGGCAAAAGCACTACGCAAATGAAAAATAGACGGCATGATGATGAGAACTCAAGAAAAAACAAGTTGAGAGGCTCCATATTACTAGAGGTGAAATCTTAATTGATACATGAAGAATGTAAGAAAATTGAAGAGAAGGAATTTTTGGAAGCACGAATAGGTTTTGTTGCAGCTCTAACGTACATGGTCTGATAGAGAATATATTTGTTGAGGAGGTCTTTGTAAGTCAAGTCTCAGCCGTGCACGCCAAGTTCTTGAGCCAGCCCTGTCCATATATTATAGCAAAGTTCTAGTATTAGGTAAAAAGGCAAGAAAAAGAGTCCTCTTTTTGAAAAGGTTTCCTTTTTAACTTTGACAAACCATATTATAACGTTTTATGTAACGATCTCACCTAACTTGATCCATTTGGACAATGGCAGAGTTAGAATAAAATTTTAGTGCAATCAATTGGTTAATGCACAGGAATTGAATATGTTAGAAGAATTTGCAAGTGGCGCAATATGTGGATCCTAATAATCCCAGTATGTTTGTGGACAAAAATGATCTCCATAGACCAATACGGGCAATAATTTACAAAGAAGATGATCCACTAATCTTTAATTGACATTTATGTATTGAAGAAATCAAGAATATGGCCATACAAACATATCCAAAGTGTGTATATTTTTCCACACGAAACATATAGACATTCCCTATTCTCCTAAGGTGGGATTCTTGTCATAGATCAAGGCTCTTTTTCCCCTTAGTGTAGTTTATAACACAAAACAGTCGGGAGATTAGTCATCGCTCATTTTGGGTGTTTTGACCCCATTGCTGGTTATTAGGTTATGTAATAAAAAAACTGAAAAAAATAACAAAAAATTAAGGCTCCGTTCGTTTTGCAGAAAATGTGGCGTTTCTGGAAAATATTTTCTAGGACGTCATTTTACAGAACAATATAATTATTTTCCGGTGTTCGGATGAAACCTGAAAATGAAATAGAAAATATTTTTTGCTGTTTGGTAAGGAAAATATCTTCCTTCATATACTCTTTTTCATTTATTTTATTTTTTAAAATGGATTTTTCATATTTTTTAAAAATTGATTTTTAATTATTTTTAATTTTTAAAATCTATTATTAATTTTTTTCTTTTTCTTTGTTTTCCATCTCCTTCTTTCTTGGCCAGTCGCCGGCCACAGCGATGGCTTGTGACCGGCCACCGGCGAGCCTCGAGCTCGCCAACGAGCATGAGGCTCGCCGCTCCCTATATTGGCGAGCGCGAGCATCTAGCTCAAGGCTCACCAAATTGATGAGCGCGAGCTTGAGATTGACGAGCTCGAGGTTCGCCTAGCGATGGCCAACAACTAGTCAAGAAAGAAGAAGATGAGAAACAAAGAAAAGAAAAAGAGAAAGAGAAAAGAAATAGAAAAGAAAAAGGAAATTAAAAATAATTCGAATTAAAAATAAAAAATAAAAAATAAAATTCCAATAAAAAAAAAAAGAAAAGAAGAATAAGAAAGGGGAGGAGGAAGTGAGGATTTGTAGAGGTGTAAGATAAGAGAGATCAAGTGAGGAAAATGTTTTCCACTTTTCAAAAGTGGAAAGTGGAAAATATTTTCCCCTAATTTAGAAGACTTTTTTCCTTTCATAAAAAACATTTTTCCTGAGGAATTTATTTTCCGTGAAACGAATGTCGGAAAATTTGGAAAACGTTTTCTCAAAATTATTTTTCGCGAAACGAACGGAGCCTAAGTACCAAAAATACTTAAGCAATTCCTATAGGTATTCAATAAATGTAAACAAAACATTAAAAAAAAAAAAAGGCACATGAATAAAGCCATTCATAAATTATGAAGTCATCCTCTAAAATCAACCCTTATTCTATTATCCGCAAAAACAGAATTTAATAGTCATCACACTGGAAATGCACTATATGTACATAAAATATCATGACAAAAAATTAAAATACCTTGAAAATCAAGAGGACTCCACATTGCACGTAGAAAAATCCTACCGTTTTGACGAACACCTCAACTCCAACAAATCAAATTTGGAGCAGCGGAAACTTTTGATTAAAAAACTAATGAAAATTCAATAATTTGATTAGATAATAAAAAGTTCAAGTATTTGATTAGAAATTTGGTTAGTTCTGGGATTGAAAAATGGAATTTATCCAAATCTCAGTCCAACCACGAACCCTCCAAGTATTTGACCCTTTTGCTTTCCCCGTTTACAGAGCGACTCTCTTTTCTGGGCGCGACAAGCAGTTGTTTTCAACTAGCAAGACTCATCAGCTGTCAAGTTAACTGACCTCGACTCTGCATGGGAAACTCACGGCCAATTTTTTAGCGAATACTTTTATCAACCTAATTCACGATGAATCCACTCAATCACAGTTCTTGATAGAACATTTCTTTCTCATCCACTCAAGAGGGAACGAGCGCACCTGGGCAACAGGTGACTCCTATGTTGTCCATTTTTCAATTTTATTCAAAAACAAAAGCATTAGGCAAGAAACTTCTGTTGAGATTTTCAAAATAGTTTAATGAGAACATGAGCTTTGCAAGTGCAAAGTTCCGTCTCAAAAGGTACCCTCAAAGGCCACAAACCCTATCTTTCCAATCTATCTATTTATGTTGTCTACGTTGGGATGAAGAAAAGACTTATATCACGCGTAACAAAAAGAAACTGACTAGGAATTTTCCAAACACTGGAAAAGATATTATCAAAGTCTTCCCTCTTCATTTCTTCACAACAAACAAACACATGAATTGAAGTACCTATTTTATTTCATTCCTTCTTTTATTCCATTTCATTTCATCATACTAAATGTAGCGTTATGCTGCACATGATGTGTACATTGTTCCTCTCATATGTGATGCAGAATCTATCCACATTGAAATCATTAACTTTGTGATGGAAAGGGAGTAAACTTAACGTACCTAAAAGTTGTTCTGCATCCCATCAGCGACTGTTACTTTTGCCGCAATTACCGATAAACACCCTTTTTGCTAAATTATTACCTTGCCTCCTGATTTTTCATTGTGGATGCTAATTGGCATGTCACAGTAGTCAAGCTCAACGTCCGCGTTGGGCTGCAAGAAAGAGAGGGAGAGAATTGGAGAAAAAGAAAGAGCACAGAAAGCGAATAATCAAAGATCGGAGTGGGAGGCGTGGGAGGAGTGATGACGGAGCTCGATAACCATTGGCGTTGTCCAGAGAATGCAGGGCGGCATCCAACGGTGGCAGGTGGTGGTTGGTGGAGAGGACTAAAACTTTGTGAGTTGGGGGCTCAATGAGGCTAGCGTATTTTATGTGCTTAATGTTTTCTGGAAGGGACGTGGGATTTTGTCATAATATGCAAAGTAATATTTTAAAGAATAGACTATAGAAAGAGGTCAAAAAGACTGGCTCTCACACATCATTTTCAAAAGAGTAATTGACCGTAATTTGTTTAGGAACGTGATCACGTTTAGGGGATGAGATTGAAAATAACGGAAGAACAATTTTGATGCGACAAAAATGGTTTTCCACTATCAATTACTTTGATGAGCCTTCTTTCCTTGAGGTTCTTCTTGACTGAATAAAATAGGTCATGGAGGTTAAATTTGATGGAGTAATGTCAATGGATTGGAGTTTCTTCTCATTTTAGTTCCAAAACCAAGAGGAACAATAATGGTGGGAGGTAAAACAGAAGCATGAAATATCTCAGCTTCATTTTATTGTTCCACCCATCTACCTGCGCTTCTACTCATATTAGGGGTACAAAAATGGCAATTCTACTAGTTTTGCGGATCCTCAGACTAATTTCCTTTGCTTAATGTGAGTCTTATTGATAGAAGGTATTGGGTTATCACAATAGTCTTGCTTAAATGCAAAGATCAGACCAATGTTCTATGACTGGTTCTTGAAACTCATTCCTCTAATAGCGATTTGTAGTAACAAGTCTATGCCTCTCTATGTTTCTCTAGTAGCTGTCACTCAAAAAGCTCATTCTACTTTTTAGCTAACATGGCAATTCCAAACTCTTTGAATTCTATAGAGATCTCCATTTTCAGAATTTAAATCACACAAGGGAGCCATGTCAAAGACTTTAGCTGAAACAAGCAGGAATAATCCAATAGAAGTATATTTTACACATCGTGTACCTATCTCGGCTTTTGCGCAAAGATCAAGTATATTTTACACTACATAATGTAAGTTATCGGGCTATGATTCACATATGCATGAAAAGAGTGATGTGTAGATGCTTGTCCCACTGTGCCATGAGAGCTGCACCTCCGTGGAGCTTCGGAGTACCCTGGGTAGTCACAGCAAAAATTCTCGAATTCGAGCTGGCCTTTTTATTGAATTTGTGAAACCCTGCAGAAAAAAAAAATCACTAATTCATAAACAGCAAGCTTTAAATGAAGTATGCAAACAAAAGAACATAATCTAGTAAGAATAGTAGAATACACAATCTTTTATGTCATTTTAGTTGTTGCAACTTCCGATTAATGAATTCTGTCCATAACTTTTTTTTGCCTATTCATAACTGCTGACACTGTAATTGCACCAAGGGCATATCACTTCATATGTTTTAATTTTTCATTAATGAATCATAAGAATGTGCAAAAGATGGCAATAAGTTTGCCTGCATTAATAGAAGTAACATGAGTTTAATTGTCAAATTTAAAAAAATCAATTTTAACACAATGCAATCTTAGGAATAGTCAACACTCGGGTGTCTTGTTATTAGGTTATGTGATAATAAAATGCCGAAAAAATCACAGAAATTTAAATCAAATACCATAAATACTTATAACAAAACCATCCAAGAAATGAAGAAAAATCAAGACATGAGTAAAGCCAATAAGAAATTATGAAGTCATCCTTTAAAATCAACTCAGATTCTACTATTTACAAAAACAAAATTCAATTGTCATCATTCAAACTAAAGTGCTATATATATGTAAAAAATTCATAAAAAAATATTAAAATATCTTGAAAATTTAGAGGATTCTATATTCTACGTTGAAAGTATTGCCAATTCCCACTATAGCTCCAACTATTGCCAAAATTTAGAGGATTCTATATTCATAAAAGAACTTGATTGGACAACCCCTGCAAATTCAATAAGTTGGCTAGACAAGTTAAAAGTTTAAGTACATGATGAGAAATTTGCCTTAATTCAGAAATTAAAAATGGAATTTTGTTCAAATCTCATTTCCACCGACGTACGCCAAGAATTTGACCCTTTTACTTTTTTTTCTTTTCTTTTTTTCTGATTTGATCGTTTTTCTTTTTCCAATTATAAAGCGAGTCACTTTACTGGGCCAAACAACCGGCGATTTTTTTTTTTATTTTTGGTTACAACCAAAAGAAGGCTCATCGATTGTCAAGTCAACTATCAATGACTAAGGACCAAAAAAAATAAAAAATAAAAAGCTATCAATGACTGACCTTGACTCAGCATGGGAGGGCTTATGGTGCTCTTTTCTCTCGGCCACTCTCTAAGCAAATGCTTATATGGACCAGATTCACTTATGAATCGAGTCACTCACGATCGTGGATAGAATATATCTTTCTCATTCACTCAGAATGGGACAGATAACCTGTGTAACAGGTGACTAATTATACTTTCTATTATCAATTTCATTTGAAAACAGAAGCATTAGACAAAAAAATCTATAAATATCTTGAGAATTGTCTTTGAAATGATAAAAGAATAATAAAAAGAATTGCTATAACTATTTTCTTTGATGGAAACACAATAGATTGAGAATCAAAACATGGGTTTGAAAGTGAAAAGTTCTGCCTCGAAAGGCACCCACAAAGACTACAAACCCTTATCTTTCCAAACCAACCGTTTCTACTTTCTACATTTGGGTAAAAAAAAAAAACTTAGAGGGTGCGTAGTTAAAAGGAATTGACTTGGAAAGCAATTGTTATTTCGAATGCAATTCCATTTCTTTTGCTTGTCTCTTAGAAAAAGGGTGGAATGCTTAGATTAAAAGCGCATATTCCTAGAGAGATATAATTGGGTGACAGTCTTTAATCTACAGTAAGAATAACAATTTGTTCTAAACAAAATAAATTAAATGAAAAAAAATTATAAAATTTGTGAGGACCACTCATTCAAGAATTTATGACTTACATCAAGTTATTATTGATGTTCTAGCTCAAAGACTATTAAACTAACAAAGCTCATTCATAGGATGGCCATTCCATTCCTCGGCAAAATGTAAACAAAATACTTTTTCACAAATATTTCAAGTGTAATCTTGATTTTTTTCCTTAGATATTATAATATTTTAAGACATTTTGATACTATCCTTTCCATCCCAAAATCTTCCAGGCACTTGAAAAGATATCATCAAATTTTCTCCTCTTTGTTACTTCGCAACAAACAAATAGAAGAATTGCATTTACTTATTCCCTTTCATTCATTCTCTTGTTTCATTCTATTTAATTTTATTTCATTTCGTCATACCAATTGTGGTGCTATGCTACACAATATATATATTTTCTTTCTCTCATGTGTGATGCAAGATCTGCTCATATTGGCATAAATAAATTTGAGATAGAAAGGGAGTAGACTTGATTTTCCTAATTGTTATTGTGCATCCAATTAGCGACTGGTACTCCACATTTTTTTATTGGGAAAATATCAAAAACCACCGTTACATTTGCTACTATTACCAATTAAACATCATCTTTTTAAAATAAAAAAAAAAAGGTTATCGCATTGCCTCCTAAATTATCATTGTTGATGCCAATTTGCATGTTACACTAGTCAACAAGCTCAACATGGGCGCTGGGCTGCAAAAAAGAGAGGGAGAGAGTTAGAGAGAAAGAAAGACAAAGCACAAAAAGCAAAAATCAGTTACCAGAGTGTGAGGCATGGTCAAGGACAGTAGTTACTAGACTTGATATTCCCATGGAGAATATATTTGTTTAAGAGGCCTTTGTAAGTCAAATCTCAGACGTGCACCCCAAGTTCATGAGCCATCCCACCCCATATATCAAGGCAAAATTATAGTATGGTGATGAAAAGCCAAGAAAAAGAACCCCTTTAACTTTTTAAATAGAACCCTTTCCAAAAATGTTCCCTATTAAACTTTATAATGATTTCACTTGATCTGACAATGATGGAGTTAGGATAAAGCGTTATCGCAATCAACTGATCAAAGTATAGGAATTTATAAACATGAGTATGTTATTGTTTCAAGATAGAATATCAATTTGCAAAGTTAATTACTAATGGCGCAATATGTCGGTCCTATAATCCCAGTACGTTTGTGGACAAATATCATCTCTATAGACCGATTTGGATGATGAATTCCGGAGACGATGATCCATTAATCTTTTACTGACATTTTTGACTTGAAGAAATCAAGAATAGGACCATACAAATGAATCCAAAGTGCGTACATTTCCCTTGCAAAAGTGTGAAGATTTTCCCTCCCGCTGGCGGTGGCCGTCGCCATGCAGAGTCCCCACCTTTCAAAGGTGGGATTTTCATCACAGATCGGAGTTTTCCCTCCCTTTATTGCAGCTTATACACAAGATAGTCGCGAGATTGGTCAACACCCCTGTTGGGTGCTTTGACCCAATTGACTGTTTATAAATTGGTTATATGATAAAATACAAAAATGAACACATAAATTTAAGTCGAATACAATAAATGCTTAAGAAAGTCTTGTAGGTACTTGAAAATCAGAACAAAATCATCCAAGAAATGAAGAAAAATCAGGACATGAGTAAATCCATCAATCAAAAAAAAAAAATGAAGTCATCCTTTAAAATCAACTTGTATTCTACTATTCACAAAAATATAATTAAGTTGTTGTCATATGGACTAAATGTGCTATATATATGTAAAATATTCATAAAAGAATATTAAAGTACCTTGAAAATTTGGAGGATTCCATATTATACGTCAAAACTCTTGCTGGTTTCGACGAATCCTTTAGCTCCAACTAATTAGATTTGGAGCAGTAGAAACTTGATTAAACGGTTCATGCAAATTCAATAATTTGATTAGACAAGTTAAAAGTTTAAGTACTTGATTAGAAATTTACGTTAAATTCCGGGATTAAATATGAAATTTTATCCAATTCTCATTTCCACCCTCGTACGCCAACAATTCGACCCCTTTACTTTCCCCAATTCTAGAGCGAATCACTTTACGGGCGTAGCAAGCAATAGTTTTAAACAAAAGAAGACCCGTTGACTTAAGTCAACAATCGATGACTAATCTTGACGCAGCATGGGAAGGCTTCTGGTGCTCTTTTCTCTCCGGCACTTTCTGAGCAAATGCTTATATGGACCTAATTCACATATTAATCAAGTCAATCACAATTGTGGATAGAACATTTCTTTCTAATCCACTCAGGACGGGGTGGACACACCTGCGCAATAGGTGATTGATATCTTGATAATTATCTTCAAATGATAAAAGAGTAATTGAAAAGAAAAATTGCAAAAACTATTTTCTCAAATGGAAACACGATGAATCAATAATGAAAACATGGGGTTTGAAATCGCAAAATTCTGCCTCAAAAGGCACCTGCAAAGACTACAAACCTATCTTTCCAAATTGACTATTTCTACTTTCAACATTCGGGTCAAGAAAGAACTTAGAGGACGCGTAATGAAAAGGTATTGACTTGGAATGGAATTGTTAGGGATAAGTACACTAGAAGTTTTAGAACTTATTACGAAAGCGCAATTGAGTCCTAAAAATTTCAAAAAGAGCAAACAAGTTCTAAAACTTGTCATGAAAGTTCAATTACATCCTAAAACTTATTAAGAAATTGCAATTATTACGAAAGTACAAATGGGTTCTAAAACTTTCAAAAATGTTATCAACGGAAGGATTTGATTGGACAAATTTGACAAATTTTAAAATTCAATTGTACTTTTTGAAAGCTCAATTGCATCCTAAAACTTATCACAAAGTGCATTTTTGTGATAAGTTTTATAACTTGATTACATTTTTTGAAAGTTTTAGGAATCAATTTCGTTTCTTTTGCTTGTTTCTTAGAAAAAGGTTGGAATGCTCATACTAGGAGTGCCTATTCCCATAATGCCATTCCATTCCTTGGCAAAATATAAACAAAATAATTTTACACAAATATTTCTAGTGTAATCTTGATTTTTCCTTACACATTATAATATTTTAGGACATTTTAGACATTTTGATACTATCTTATCTTCCACAACACTTAAAAATATATCATCAGATTTTCTCCTCTTCGTTCCTTTGCAACAAACAAACACAAGAATCGCATTTACTTATTTCGTTCATTCATTCTCTTGTTTCATTCTATTTCATTTCGTCGTACCAATTGTAGTGCTATGCTACACAAGATATATACTTTCTTCCTCTCATATGTGATGCAGAATCTGCTCACATTGGCATAAATAAATCTGAGATAGAGAGGGAGTAGACTTGATTTTCCTAATTGTTATTGTGCATACAATTAGCGACTGGTACTCCACTTTTTTGTTGGGAAAATATAAAAAAAGCACCATTACTTTTGCCACTAATTTTTCTTTGGGGATGTCAATTTCCACGCCACTAGTCAAAAAGCTCGACGTGGTTGTTGGGCTGCAAAAAAGAGAGGGAGAGAGTTAGAGAGAAAGAAAGACGGAGCACAGGAGGCGAAAAATCATAGATCGGAGTGGGAGGTGTGGTCAAGGGTGGCGGTGGGAGTGATCACGGAGCTCAATAACCATTGGTGGTGTCCAAAGGTTAGCAGGCGACGTCCAATGGTGGTGGGTGGTGGTTGGTGGAGAGTAGTGAGCTTTGTGGGTAGGGGGCTTATTGGGGGCTAACATTTCTGTGCTTCGTGTTTTCCGAAAGGGACGTGGAAATTTTTTAATGATACGCAAAGTGATATTTTTAGAAATGGTTAATATTATAAAAAAAAAAAAATTGATATACATATATATAAATTTATCATAAATTAATTTTTTAACCATCAAAACCCCAAAAATCGGTACATTTATAAAATTTATCCTCTTTTAATTTTTGTTAACTTGATTAATACAACGAATAACTACAAACTGGTATATTTATGATAAGTGGAGAAGAAAATCCCAAACCAGTATATCTGTCAACTGCCACGTGTCATCTTACTCAACAATTTAACGATAAAATTTGACAAAACTAACTGAGGGTAAATTTGTCATAGGTGTGTTAGTTTGGGGTTTTTTTATGGTAAAAGATTAGTTTTGGGATATATTTGTGGCAAGTCTATTGTTTTGGGAATTTTCATGGTATTAACATTTTTAAAAATGGAAGATGAAAAGTGGCAAAAGAGGAAATTTAGTATTTTCCCTTCATTATTATAGGTTTTTCCCACTAGGGGTCCGCGCAAGTGGCTTAAATAAGATTTCGCAACAGTAAAAGCCATCCATACTCTAAGATTTTTGTTATTAGCGTGCTGGGTTCTATCAACCTCATCTACCTTTGTCCACTTTCTGTGTCTTACTGTCTCTAATTTAGCAACAAAAATTTGAGATTTATATTTCCCTAGAGATTGTTTGGACAATAGTCCCCAATCCTATCAATTAGGGTTCATGCAACTTGCACAATTTGTGATACGATTTTAGATGCATTTCACGGGCTTGAGTTTGATGCCGAGGAAATGGGAGGTTGAATGAGATCATGAGAGACGAGATTGTGTACCTGGATGAGATGCATGGACACGTGGTTATACGAATTACGTTTGGAAAAAGAAAATAACGAAGGAATGAAAAGGATGAAGGGCATGAAAATAGAGAAGATGAAAGCCTAATGGACTCACATACCCAAAGGACAAAGGTGGAGAACCATAGAGAATCCAACGGTTTGCAAAGAGTGCTAAACTTTTATATTTAGAAATCGTCTGTGTACAGCCAGTCAGCCACGCAATGCGGAACTATCTTCCTGCTGAACCCCCTTTTATGGAGAAATTAGATTCGAAATTAAGTCCGGAAAATGAGCGAGACTGGCATAGAGCGTAAAGAACGAAGGAGAAAGAAACATGCGAAATCCCACGCACCAGCTGAAGAAGAGACATCGATTTTCAGAGAACCAGGGACAGTAGTTTGCTTTGGAAGGAAAATAAATTAAATTGAGGATATGGAACTAAGTGACCGGAGAATTATATTAACGAGACAAAAATAGTTATCCAATGTTATTTACTAGCATCAACTTTATAGTTAGTAGGTTCTTCTTGATTGAATAAAATAAGTTATCAAGGTTAAATTTGATAGTGTAATGATTGAAGCTTCTTCTCATTTTAGTTCCAACTGTGCTTCTACTATTATTAGGGTATAGAAGTGATGGTTCTGCCAGTTTTGCGGGTCTGCCAACTTATTTCCCCTGCTTGATATGAGTCTTGTTGACAGATAGAAGTAACTGGGCTTATCAAAATAGTCTTGCTTAGTAACCAGATCACACCAATTGTTCTTAAACTCATTACCATGCTGCAAATCCCATTACTTTTGAAAAAGAGACGAAATGAGGACGCAAACACGAGGAAAGACAAGCTGAGAGGCTTTATGTTACTTGAGTTGAAAACCTGAGGAACGTAAGAAAGTCGAAGATAAGAAATTTTCAAAAGCATAAACAGATTTTGTTGTAATTTGCATATGCATGCTTCGATGGAGGATATATTTGTTTAGGAGGTCTTTCAAAGTCAAATCTCAGTCGTGCATGCCAACTTTATGAGCTAGCCCGCTCCGTATATCATGGCAAAATTCTAGTTCTGAGATAAAAAGGCAAGAAAAAGAACAGTCTTACTTTTTAAAAAGAAACCTCTTAAAGAGAAAAAAAAACTTTTCAAAAAGAAAGCTTTTAAAAGGAAATTTTGAAAAAGCTCCTTTCTTAAAAGGATTTCACATGACTCCATCTATCTGGACAATGACGGAGTTAGGATAAAACTTTAGTGCAATCAATTGATTAAAGCATATGAATTTATAAAACATGAATATTGTCATTGATTCAAGGTAGAATATCAATTTGCAAATTTAGATACAAATGGCGCAATACGTCGATCCTAAAATAAAAATTATCTCATTAGACAAATTGGAGTGATAATTTACAAAGAAGATGATCCAATAATCTTTAACTGACATTTATGTCTAGAAGAAATCAAGAATCCATTCAAATGAATCCAAAGAGTGTATTTTCCTACACAAAACATATAGATATTTCCTATCCTCCCAAAGTGGGATTCTCGTCACCGATCGGAGTTCTCCTTCCCCTTTGTGTAGTTTATGACACAAGACGGCGGTGAGATTAATCAACACCCGTGTTAGGTGTTTCAACGACCCATTGCCTGTTAGAAGGTTACGTAACAAAAGAAAACTGAAAAATTCGAAGAAATTTAGGTTAATTACAATAAATGCTTATGTAAGTCCTATAAGTACTTGATAAACCAAAAGAAAACATCCAAGAATTGAAGAAAAATAAGCACGAGAGTAAAGCCATCAATAAATTGTGAAGTCATCCTCTTAAATCAACTCGTTCTGTACCATCCACGAAGATATAATTCAATAGTCCCCACACGAGAAATGCACTAGGTGTGTGTATACACATGCATATATATAATATCATGACAAAAAATCAAAGTACCTTGAAAATATTGGGAAATATCATCAAGTGATTTTGATAATTTCCAAACTATTCTAATTTATAATATTTATTATGATATTTGTAGATGTTCATGACAATTAATGAAGACTTTGTGATGACCATGGTATGATCAATTAATGAAGACTTTGGTAAATATTTCGATATGTCTTGACACGGTTGTTCCATAAACAATACTAGCGAATCTAAAGATCAGTGGACGTTCATGTTTGTATCAATGTTGTATGTATTATGTCATTGGTATTGTGGTAACAACCTTCATTTGATAACGGTAATCAATCATCACCGAAGCTTGATGACCAGCAGAGAGGAAGAAAAAAAGAAAAGAAAAGAAAAGATTATTTAAAAATTATATTTTTTCCATGAGATAACATCATGAGATTAAAATCAATTTGTAAATGATATCCAAAAACCAAAAAATGTTTTCGTTCACGTATCACTAAATAAAGGAAAATTATCGATTTTGAGTTTTTGCCAACTGCATCTATTTTACTTCAAATATAAGAATAGCATAAAAAATAATAATAAATGAGAGAAAGAAAGCCTGATTAGGTCATGCATTCAGCCCAATTCCTAAGCGTAGCCAAGACCAATCTCTTCAACCATTAGGCCTCTGAAGTGCGGATTGACATATGAGCTCATATTGGACCCACGAAATTTGTGTCCACATTTTCAATCAAGGCCTATTAACATAGAAACACAAGCCCTTGGCCGTTTGGTTTTTCCCCGCGCCCTCTCTGGAGAAAGATTCTCTTTGTTGAGGAGAGATTGAGAGGGAGAGACAGGGATGGCTGGGTGGTTTAGAGGGAGAGTTTTTCTGAAGAAGAGTTCCTCGCCGGAGCTCATCGTCGGATCTCGGAGCTCCGACCAAAGCTTATATCCGTGAGCCGTTTCAGTGATTTTTGCGTTCAGTGATTACTACTGGAGTCGTGTTTTTGTCTGTCAAGGAAACAAGGACCCTTAGCTTAATCTTCTCTTCCGTCGCCGATTGCTCCTTCCATTCCTCGGCCAGGTGAGCTTCTTCAAATGCTCGGTTTCTGCCCTGGCCGAGAGGGAGACGGTTAAATTCGAGCGATGAAATCATGAGAGACTCCTGATAGAATGGGGCTTGTTCGTCGAAGAATGACGCGATATGAGTGTCCATATCTCGTTTCTAAGATTGAGAGTCATTTCAAAATTGGACTGGAAGCTAGCCTCGGTGCTGCACATCACTTATTTGGGCCCGATACGTATCGGCTCGGCCCGCTCCCGTAATCAAAACTCTCTCTCCTCCTCATTTTTCTCTCCCGCCCGTTCCTCCTCCTGCAATTCTCTCCGCAAATTCTCAAAGGCTCCACTCCAGTGGACTCTCGTCGCTCTCTCGCTCTCCTCTTCCATTCTTCGTCTCGTTCTTCCTAGTTCATGTTGAGAAAAATGGAGAGGCTGTCTACAATGAGGAGAATCTCTGTGCAGGTGGTGAATATGTTTTTTCATTCATGTTGCTAGTGATTGCTAGGCATTTTGCACTGATTTAATTGGTTTTCAAATATTCGAACTGATAAACTCCCAATTCATCTCAACATAGAAATTGAAAAATAAAAATGGTGGAACAACTTGCTTATCTAGGATCAACTGGTTTTTTTTAGAATTTTACGAATGCTTTGGGAATGCTAACTTTTTTTTCCCCTGCTATCTATACTTATACTACCCCAATTTTATTTGTTAAGGGGGATCTGCGCTAGAGTTGATTCTTTGATTTATGTGAGGTTCCCTTTGCCTGCGGTATTAAATAAAAAGTTTTCTACTAGTAAATTTTGTTGCTACAAATTCAATTTTCTACTGTTTAAATCTTCCTGTTTTAGGAGCATAATGTTTTCGACCTCCCTTACATTCTTTGACTGTCATTCTTATGTTAAATTTGAAAGGTTCTTTTCTTTAATGACCTAGAAATGTAACTAAGCTGTATTTCTTTGTATTTTTTTGTTGTTAGAATGAAGATGGAAGTAAAGTGGAATATAGAGTGTGCCCTTCCGATCAAAGCTGGCAGCTGCCATTCTTGGTGGGGTTGATGAGATATGGATTGTGAGCATCTCTCTTCCTTTTTCTATGGTGTATCATAGATGCGTAGCTTCTTCCATATCACTGATCATGTTTCATTATTTTCAAATTCAGAAACCTGGTGCTCGGGTTCTCTATCTGGGAGCTGCTTCTGGGACCACAGTATCTCATGTTTCTGACATTGTTGGTCCTGTAGGTCATTTTTTTTCTGAAAGAATGATTATTTTACCAAATGACTTCATTAGACGACTTTTTCTCTTCTGTTCCTTTTGGCAGACAGGAGTGGTGTATGCAGTCGAGTTTTCGCATCGCAGCAGAAGGGACTTAGTCAACATGGCTAAGAAGAGAGCAAATGTTATTCCTATTATTGAAGATGCTAGACATCCAGCCAAGTACCGTACGTTGGTTGGAATGGTGGATGTAATATTTTCGGATGTTGCTCAGCCAGATCAGGTATTGACTCGTCTTTGCCTATGAAGAAACTGAATATATTCTTATGAAGATCTTCCAGGCCAAAGTTTAGTTCCAGGACTTCATCTTGCCTCTGGACCACCGAAAAGAAAATCCTCTATCATCCATCCTACCTTCATTTCTGCTTGACTTACTGCATGGTTTTGTTATATGTTTGTAGCAACTGCTTTCTCTATTTAGATTTTTCTTCTTTTATGTAAATGCAGATTTATTTCCTTTTGACCTTTGAAAGCAGATTCCTTGAATTGTCAACATTTTATTTCTGATAACGCAAATCAATGCATTTCTTTGCAGCCTTCATTTTTGTTTGCGATATTTTCATGATTAGTTTCATCTTTTCTTTCGTCACGTATTCGTGAGGCTTTGTTTTGTATGGACGGGGATGACTTGTTATTTTGGGATTAACTTCTAGGTTTTGTGATTTAACTTTTCTTATATATATCTACATATACTCCTGTAACTACAATTTGTGGCATCCTAGAATTTCATGTCAACCCCTAGATGTGTTATGAGCCATGGATAGGTGATGGAAGCACCATCAAATTATATTGTAGCCATTTGACCCATGATTTGCAATAAAATTAAGGCCGAGCTTTTTGATGGATAATTAATTGATAGGAAAATTTTATTCTTGGCAGTGCACTTTATAGGTTGGATTTTATTGATTTAAGTTGCAAGTTTTATGGCCCTAGAAATTTCAATTAGGTATTTATAGAAGTGGGGATTTAGAATAGATTATTAAAAGAAAGAGTGGGCCGAAATTTTAAGCCCAAAGACCAGCCCCACCGTTCGGCCACTAAGGCCTGGCCCGCGAAGCCCAAAGGGAGGGGGCTGCCATCAACCGAAGGGGGGAGAGGCCCGGCCCAAGGGAGGCCCATCAACTTGCATGCAAATCCCCAAGTGGCAAGAGAAGCTTGCCAAATGTTAGTCCATTGTAGCCAAGTGTAAGATGTCATGCAAAATCAAATGATTGCTAATGATGAAGGGGAAAGAAAAGAGGAGGGGCGGATTGATGAAGGGGGTTATCGAGAGAGAGAGAGAGAGAGAGAGAGAGAGAGAGAGAGAGAGAGAGACGTCATGCGAGAGAAGGAGAGAAAGAGGAAAGAGGAAGAAGAAGAAGAAGACCGGCTGCCGTGCGTGCCGCCTAGTCCCGCCATCGAGTCGCCTTGCCCCATCATTCTTGTTTGCTGTGATTCTCTTTGTATTAGAGGCAAGTAGAGTCCATTGATCTACCCTTTGCTTGCTGTGGTTGTGATGCTGAATGTTGGAAATGCTTGAGCTGTGATGTTGAATGCTGGAAAACTCGAATGAATGGTGGTAGTGTTCCAAGTGAGTTGCTGCATGTAGAAACAGTCCGACATTTTGTGATTTTGTGAGCTGCATGCAATCTTCTAATTGGAATCTCACTTCGACTTCTTGATGAAAGTTGTAGAGAACTTCTTGAAGATTAACATGATAAAAATTGAGATGAAACAGATAAGTATTGGTTGGTGAAATGATTTTCCTTTGAAGAAACTAGATCTGGAAACTGTTATGTTGGTCTATTGTGATTCTGTGAATTTTGTGAAATTATCCAGTCCGAGTTTGATCTCGTGTTCTTGATAAGAGTTGTAGAAGACATCTTGAATAGTAACATACTAAAATTTGAGAATAAACGGACAAGTATTGATCGGGGAAAATTATTTTCTTTGAAGAGGATGAATCTGGACAGTGAACCGAGAGTTAGGGAGAGTTATAAAAATTATAACTTTTAATCCAAAAGGAATTAGACTTATATTTATTCATGATACTTTTATCTATAAATCTCATATATAACATATTAAAATCTCAGAATTTTATGAGTTCATTTAAGGGCTTAATCGAAATTATTTCCAAAACTGTGCAATAGTGGTGCTGGAATTTCTTTTGCTGTGATGTGTGGATCTATGTGATTGATGTGAAACTTTCTTAATATGGTGTTCTTCACGAAATATCTTCCTCTAGATCTTTTTTAAATCATATTAAATTTTCAGAATTTATTGAGATTTTTTACTAATTTTCCATGAATTTTTACTAAAGAGGTGCATTCTGTTTTACCCGAAAATTGGTTCTATGTTCAAAAACTGATGAACTACTTTATGAAATGTGATATCGTGGGTGTTATGTGCACTGCATATATGGTGACATTTGGCATATTATATGACATCAAAAAGCTGGTTTGGACCTTTGATATTGTTGCATCAAATGCCATTTTGAAAATGAGACATATATGTGATTATAAATTGTGATAATAATGATACCGTCGGAGGTGTGAGCCGACGATGCCCCGGGAGTGTCGGGATGCCCGGAGGTTTGTGCCGGATGCCCGGAGGTTTATGCCGGAGGTCCTCGGGAGTTTCGAGATGCCCGGTGGTATACGATATGTAATTTCAAGGGGAATGCCTGGTGGTATGTCGGTACATAATTCCGGAAGCCTTGGAGGTTTGTGCCGGAGGGGATTACTCATGATACTAGTTGGGATGCGAGATGCCTGGAGGTTTGTGCTAGATGCTCGAAGGTTTGTCCCAGAGGCTCCTCGCGATGCTAGGTTGGGTGCAAGCGATAAATGAGGGATGCAAACATTAGTCCCTGGATGAAAAATGATGAGATCCTTTTGAAAGATAAAACGGGAAATTGAATCATGTGCATGGGTGTGTGCATATGGCATGATGCATGATCTGCTTATGAAAGTAAATTGATGCTATTTGACATTGAAAATGCGATCATCAATGCTTGAATGGATCTCATAGGGATGTATACATGGTTGTATGGATGATATAAATCATGCGTATGTATGTGCATATGACATGGGATGAACCTCATAGAAATACAAGCATGACTGCATGGTGGTATATGCATGATGGCATTTTGAGATATTCATAACTGTATGGTGATATATGCACGACCGCATGGTGATGTATGCTTGCTAGTATGGATGATATGTGCTATACTTGTGATATCTTGATTATCTTGCTTTTTTTTTTTTTTTTTTTTTTTTTAAATGTAAGAATTGATTGTCTTGCTTGTTGCATTGTATAGTTTGGTGGATATTTACTGTTGAGTGGTTGTACTCACTCCTTTAGGGACTAACATTTCAGATTGAGAGATGCCTCTAGCACCTGTCACGTGTGGTACGTTTTATGGATTATCGTTTGATATTGAGGTCGAGTGCTCGGAGCACCCTTGCGTTGGTGTTCATGGTCTGGTGTTTATCTGCGTCCGTGTTTTGGTTATGTACGATGTGGGCCTACCTGATGGCCCCATAGTCCAGGAGTTCTTATTTGTCCATGTTCGTCGAGATGGGAGGATCATGGGGATGCTGCCGCCGCCACCGGCCGATGCATCGGGATGGGTGTGATAGAAGCGTGTGACTGGTGGAGGTTGACACTTTTTGGGATGGCCGACACTAGCTAATGGATAGATGTACATGTCTGATGTATAGTCGGGTTCTTTTTGGGTTTAGCTGAGCTTCCTTAAAGTCTTGGCCTTTTGTAGCATCGACTTGTGAAATCCATCTTAGTATGTAAATAAAAGTGGTTCGGCTTTAGCTTTTATATATATGTGAAAAGTTGTAGTTGGTGCGTATTGCATCGTATTATTTAGATTGTGTACGGGTTAAGGAGATGTTGAGTATGTTTCCATTAATTTGAACTGCGCTGGGACCGATCTAAAGGATGTAAACCCCTAGGCTGCATGGACCCACTACAATTCAATGGTATCAGAGTGACTTTTCAATAGGTCAAGTGAAAGGTAAGTAATATGTGGCGACCCTAGCAGATCGGGGGCCATGTTGAGGGGTGCCACACAGTTTTCTTTATTGCTATGTTAAGCATAACGTTTTGCCCCAAAATTGGATTGTGTTTTTTGTTTTCACCAAGGGGGAAACTTATGCACATGAATAATTAACTTGGATTTCCCTTCAAGGCAACATGGGTGATGCAAGCTCGAGTTTTCTGATGCATATCTACTTGGCTCACTCTATATATTTTTTTTTAATTTTTTATTTGTTTTCTCTAATCTAATTTTGTTTGCTTTTGTGAGATTGGAGAATATAGTTAAATATTTTTTTTTCCTTTTCTTTCCCTTAAAGACAAGTTTATCACATGCCTTTCTGGCTAGTAAATTCCATGCCTATTCCCCGTGCTCGATAATTACAGTGCATTTGATGAAATACTCGGATTCCCCTTCAAGATAGTTTGGGTGATGCATTCTCGAGTTTTTGATGCAGGGTTTATAGGCTGTCAAATTGTTTCTGTTGTATGAAGCTTGAGGATTTATGAAAATCAGGTTTGTCATTCAACTAGTGTACATGAAAATCAGGTTTTACCATCACTATGTGTGATGACCCAGACCTGGGGCAATACGGAGGGATGGACTGAGATCGTCTTAGCAGTACGCGGGTGAGGCCAAGGACATGTCTTCCGTCCCACATCGATTATGAGGGGAGTTCTGGGCTAGTTTATAAAGGCTTTGGTCACTTTAATCTGTATAACGCGTTTTAAAGCCGTGAGGACTTAGTGTCCAAAGCGGACAATATTATACAGTGGGGCCCAGGTCATTACAAATGGTATCAGAGTCGACTCCCGACCGCATGTGGGGGCCACAACGAGGATGTTGTGCCATAAGGGGGAGAGAATGTGATGACCCAGACTCGGGGCAGTACGGAGGGATGGATTAAGATCGCCTTGGCAGTACGCGAGTGAGGCCAAGGACATGTCTCCCGTCCCACATCGCTTAGGGGGGGAGTCCTAGGCTAGTTTATAAAGGCTTGGGTCACTCCCGGGCTAGTTTATAAAGGTTTGGGTCTCTTTAATCTGTATAACGCGTTTTAAAGCTGTGAGGACCCAGTGTCCAAAGCGGACAATATTATACAGTGGGGCCCGGGTCGTTACACTATGAGTGACTGCAATGTGCAGATTCCCAAATTTTTGCGTCTGGTTAGGTCCTTGTTCATGTAATTGTCCTTTTGACCAATTCATGATTTAGGTTACCCTTTCAAACTTTGTTGATAAGGCTAACCTTCCCTCCAAATTATAGCATGGTTGTGTACATTATGGCTCCGTTTGGGAACCACTTCCCAAAGCCCTTTGGAGGCCTAAAGATCCTTGGGCAAATGCCAGCCCGTTTGGCAAAAAATTTTGAATCCGTTTTCTCCAAATGCCAGCCTTGTGAAGCCGAAAGCTCAAGGCAGGTGAGGACCTGCCTTGGGCTTTCGGCTTTTTTGGCATGCCCACGTGGGCACTGTTCATATATATATTGCAAAATTGTCCTCACGAGTTTTTTGTTTTTTTGGTTCTTGCCCTTGTATGCGACACTGTTCATCTTCTTTGGGGAGGTTTGGTTCTATCTGACTACGAGGGGCCGGCGACTGCTAGAGGGACGCCGGCGACCGTCGGGGGGTGGCACGACGTCGCCGCCCCAGATCCAGGGTTGCTGGAGGTCACCGGAGGTCACCGACGATCGCTGCCCTTGCTGGTCAATTTTTTTTAATTTTTCTTTTGATAATTTTTTTTTTACCACAATGATCCTTTATAAATGTAATTTCCCAAACGCCATTTTGCTCAAAGTACTTCACAAAGAGCTTTCAAAGTACAATTTACCAAACACAGTTGCATTAAAACACATTTAACTCAAAGGTATTTGCATTTTCCTAAAGACTTTCCCCAAAAGTGGTTCCCAAACGTACCCTATGTTGCCTTTACGGCTTTGAGCTGGGGAATCTTAATTTAATAATTACTCAAGCATATGCTAAATTATAAATTCACATGTCTTGTCATATAGCTCGTGCTCTTATTATTAGGTTTGATCTAGTGCGTGCAATGACATGACTTATTATGAAATGGTGTTGGATGCACGCGATCTGTCTCTCTGATCACCTGAAAGATCTTTCTGTTTGTACATATTATTCAAGTTGCTGTGATAATACTCATGGAAGTCTCTCTGCGTTTGACTGTTTATCAATTGAACGCCTTCTATGAAAACACTTGCATGACTTGTTGAAGCACTTATTACACTAGACTTAAGCTTTGGGTATGGAAGTGTTCGTTATACGTCATAGGGGGAGAAATGCAAGGTCTTTGTTCTGTTATTTGGATAACCTTTAGATTGCTTTACTAGAAGATGTCTCTTGTTAATCCGTGATGTTCAATGATATGTGGTTACATTTCAGGCAAGAATATTGGCTCTAAATGCATCATATTTTCTCAAGGCTGGAGGTCACTTTGTCATCTCAATTAAGGTATCTCTCTCTCTCTCTCTCTCTCTCTCTCTCTCTCTCTCTCTCTCTCTGTGGACAGATGCGCACTTGGTTTTTCTTTGTTCTTTTTCTTGAGACGTAGCTTGTTGGATTAGAGGACTGCTGGTCCCATTCACTTTTCTTTTTCACTTTATAAGTCCTTAGAAGACAAGTAGCTGGCGCAAGTTGCATAGGGGATAAGCTGTGAGATCAGAAATGATCTCATCATATATGAGGGAGGGTCAAGACCAATCCAATTGGGAAAAAGAAACACCGGAAATGTTAGTTCAATGAGAAGAGACGGGAAATCAATACCTTCTGGTTGTGCTTGTTTTTGCAGGCAAACTGTATCGATTCTACTGTTCCAGCTGACATAGTTTTTTCCCGGGAAGTGAAGAAGCTGCAGGCAGAGTAGTTCAAGCCTTTTGAGCAAGTTACTCTTGAGCCCTTTGAGCGAGACCATGCTTGTGTTGTCGGTGGCTGTCGCATGCCAAAGAAACAGAAAGCTGTTCCTGCATCATAAAAAGTCCCAGGCCACCTTATCTGTTCAATCTCGATGTATGTCTTTATTAGATTGTAAGTTGGAACTTCAATGTATTCAAGGTTCTGGTGGGCTCTAGTAATGGACCAATATTATGATATGAGTTCAGATTTTTTCACCTTAAGGCCGGTAATTCAGTTGATAATTTTCATGTCCAATGATCTGAAACGACAATTTACTGCATCGTTTGAATAATCAACTTCTAATCTTTTTGCTTTGACAACATCTAATTGAATGAACTCCACACTTACAGTTCAAATTAATGGATGTTTATCAAAATTTTCCAAAAGGGCTAATGATACTCATAATTTTCTATATATAAAGAACTTATTGATCAGTGTAAAACAAATCGAGAATAAATTGGATGACCAGGTATGGGAATATTATTAGTGTTTCACAAGGTGTGTAGATGAGGCTAAACATGTCAAGACTTATTCTGTGCAAATGGTGTGATTGATAGATCATAGTAGGCTCAAAGATTCTTACAGGTTGTACAAAGTGGAACACAATACACAACCCACTAAATTTTTGCAGATTTTTATCTCTTGCATCCAGATGAATTGCTTATAGATGGCTAAAGGTAATTCTTATTGGAAAATTTCTAATGAAAAGAAAATGCCAAGCACTGTAGAAGTTCTTACCAACTTTTTTTTAATGAAATACTCATATTTTTACGCATGTTCATGATTAAAAGATATGCAAAATCGAACTGGATGAGCTTGAAATTCAACTAGATATTTCATGATATAATGGAATAATTACTAAAAATTGCAATGAGCGCCAAGTAACCAGGAGATAGCTCCTCCTATCCCTACTTGTATAAGCAATCACCAATTGTATCCTCAAGATGCTGTGAATGCATATGTGATTGAAAACATATGTCGACGATTTTCAGTTGGTAAGTGGGCCAAATAAATTGCTGCAAAATATTGCCACACCATCGGCCTAGAGAGTTAATGACACTCTCAGTTGAGGCACTTCACAGCTCACGTAAGAGCTCACTCTGATTTCGTGTTCACAAGAATAATTGGAACTTATATCACGTGTAACAGAGTAGTTGGTCTGCATGGATAAATTGTTCATAGTGACCGCAGTTACAAATACAATTTCGGGAGCCGGATAGGATTATGTGATTTGCTTCTCTAATTCCTGCTCCGCCCCTGGATGCATTGTACATGAAAAGGTTCCGGAAGAAGGAATGCATCGAGTCGTCGTCAAATTTAAAAAGCTGCTTGCAGCTCTTGCAGCGATGGGACTGAAACTAGAGTTTCATTGAATAACAAACAAAATGGAGTCCTCATTTTGAGCCGTGGCAGGGATCGGAGAACCGTTGCCGTTCCCTAGATCTACTATACTAACATAGCGTGCACCGCCCTTTTCTAGGGCTAAGCATGGAAGGAGGAAAAAAAAACCTACTGAAATTGCAGAAACCGACGCCAAGCACTCCTGAGTTCATATAACCTGGAAGAGACATGTAGATCCATTCATTCATTCGGCAAAGTTGATTTTTTGTCTATTAAAAGCATACTCTAAATAAAGCTACGTATATGATCTAAAGCCATCGGAATTTGGTGAAATTGCAAATGCATATGCCAAATATACTCAAGGGATGGGGGTCCATGGTTGGCCTCTCATGTGCTTCGATCAAGAGAATTTCCTCATGCTGCCCTTAGAGTTCTAACAATGATTCTACGGGATGAATTCTCTAATTCTGTAATTTTCATTCATGTAATTTAGTTGATAGTCTTCCTTTTTGATTCACACAAAACCGGAAAATTGAGGAATCGTGGGTGCATTTTTGAGTTTGTTCACACGAGAAGGCACATGAATGCATGCTTCTCCTTGCATATATGGCAATGATCCGGTTGCCGAAGGGAAAATAAAAAGCAGAAAAGCCATTGATCTTGTATATTACCTATCCTTGGAAACCAGCTGCATGAAGTTTATCCTTGATAAAATGTAACTGAGCCGCGACTTTCGCAATGTTCATCCGCTCTCTGCGTGCTTGGACTGAGCAAGCAACCCCGATTCTATAGACCATCTCCAGACATTCACGAGCTGCATCACCTCTGCCGGTGCCCATATAGCCCCCCATTTCTTGAAGTAGAAGAGAATCAGTAATCTCTAGGTGTTGTTTAGGCAAGGCTTCCTTGACGAACTTATGAAGGTTAAAATTTTCTCTGAACATTTCGTTTGTTGGACTCACGCCTGTGAACATCTCAAGCAAGAGAATGCCATAACTATAAACATCGCCCTCTCTTGAAGCCATGCTCTCCATTCCATATTCTGCGCTTCATTTGAATTGCAGATAAAAGATAAATAATAGCAGCAGAACCAGTCGAGGCAGATGGAAATAGCATGCAAACACTTGCCGCGTTTTTTTAATGTAATGTGTCCGTTTGCCTTTAGGGGATAAAGGAGAGGAGACTTACCTGGAGCAGCATAGCCGACAGTTCCTCTTACACCAGTAGAGCTCATTCTCGCTTCAGTGTCATCGGTAGATTCAATCACGACCTTTGCCAAACCAAAGTCTCCAACATGTCCAATCATTTCAGCATCTAGCAACACGTTGCTTGGCTTCAAATCACAATGGATAACAGGACTTTGCAGGTGGTTATGGAGATAATCTAATGCTGAAGCAACATCAATGGAAATATTTATCCTCCGGATGAGACTCAATTTCTGCGCATTCCCATCTACATTAGTTGGCGATGGGCTTGGATGTAGCCAATCTTCTAGGTTGCCATTGACCATGAACTCATAAACCAAGGCCTTAAACTCATTGCCCCTGTAATCAGTGCTCGAGCATACTGTTAGGACTTTCAAAAGATTACGGTGTCGGACATTTCTTAAAGCCTCGCACTCGGTTATGAAGCTCTTCACCGCACTGTGAAGCATCAAATTAAGCACCTTTATAGCAATGACTGTTCCATTCTCCTCGAGGACTCCCTTGTAAACAGATCCAAAACCACCGACCCCGATCAAGTTACTTGAACAAAACCCATTGGTTGCTTTAAGGAGAGTTCCATAAGATAGACTCAATGATGAATCATCTTTGGAATTTGAAGCTGGTTCTGTTCTTTTCTTCTTCTTCAACCAACAAAAGTACACAAGAGGAAGAACGAGAGCTATTCCAAGAACCCCGAAAAAAATCAAGATGGTGAGCTTCCACTTAGTGATTAGTTTTCGGCTTGAGTTTTTAGAGCTACATATCGCGAGATGAAATTCCGGCATTCTTGCACAAAGCTTGTCATTTCCAGAGACAAAAGTAGAGCTCACATTATTAAAGATTCCTATAGTCGGTAATGTGCCTTCAAAGTTATTGTACGACAGATTTAGGATCTCCAAGAAGTGAAATGCATCGAAAAACTCTGGAATTTGACCGGATAAATTGTTGTGTGAAAGATCTATCTCCTTGACATTCCTCAACATACTAATAGATGAAGGAATGAAGCCTCGAAAAGAATTCTCCTGCATTTTGAGCACTTCCAATCCAACACAACTGCCAAGACTAGCTGGAATGTCGCCGTCTAGCATGTTTCTAGAGACATCCAGTTGAGTCAAAAGATTCAATTTCCCAACTTCTTCAGGTAGAACATCGGTGAGATGGTTTCGAGACAAGTTTAGAAGTATAGATAGTGATGAGAGGCCTATGAGTTTTGGAGGTATGGTTCCATTTAAGTTGTTACTAGATAGATCAAGTTCTACCAAACTTCGGCACTCCGATAGACGTGAAGGAATGTAGCCATGAAAGTTATTGTGATCGAGATAGAGTCGTGCTAGTTTTACTAGGTTTCCTAATGAAGGCGGAATTGCTCCGGAAAACTTGTTATAAGATAATTTCATTACCACTAGGTTATGAAGATTTCCCAAAATGGAGGGGAGGGTACCTGAAAACCTGTTGTGGTGCAAAAGAAGCCTTCCCAAGTTGACGAGATTCCCGACCGTTCTAGGAATAGTGCCAAACAGTAGATTCTCGCCTAACCACAATTCTAAGAGAGTAATGGAGAAATTACCGATGCACTCAGGCAACGTCCCGCCAAAGCTGTTGTCTTGCATGTCCAAAGACCGTAGAGTGGTGGCGTTAGTCAACGAGCAAAAGAAAGTCGAATCATTGTATCCTCCGCTCCCCAAATAATTGGACTGGACAAATAATAGTTCGAGATTGTTTAAGCGGTCCAAAGGAGGCATTTTCCCCGAGAGTTTGTTCTGACCGGTTTGTAACCATCTTAAATTGGTTGCATTAGACATTGACCGCGGAATTGCTCCAGTGAATCGGTTAGTGGAAATGGTGAAAATCTCAATGTTTGGAAGAGCAAAGCCTATATTGGTCGGAAGATTCCCTCCTATTTGGTTTCCATTGATCTCGAATAGCTGCATGGAAGAAAGATTGAAGATAGATGGAGGAATTGTGCCTGACAACCTATTTTCTCCTAATTGAAGCCCTTGGAGTTTGTTTAATTTTCCTAGAGCTTGGGGTATCTTCCCACCCACCTCATTAAAACTAAGACCGAGTTTCTCTAATGATGACATGTTTCCGATGGATGAAGGAATAGTTCCCCTTAAATAGTTGTTACCTAACGCAAGAACCTGAATCTTCACTAAGAAAAAGCACTCAATGGGAATTTCTCCAACCAGCCGGTTGTTAGCAAGGCCGAGCCTTGTAAGGCGAGCGCAACTCGACAAGTTTCTTGGGATTTCACCGTCCAATGTGTTGTTTGATAATAGCAAGAAACGTAGACTGTGCAAATGGCTGACTTCTTGTGGGATTTTGTGATGGAAACTATTGTTCTTGAGCATCAGGGTTCTCAAGAAGCTCAAATTTCCAATGTGAGGGGAGATGGATCCTGAAAGCTTCAAGGATGGTAGGTTGAGTCCCGTGACTCTACGGTGTAGGTGACCGCACATGACACCATGCCACTGACAGTGGTCGGTCGTATGGTTCCATGAATCGAGCGCACCAAAAGGGTCCTCAGTTATTGTGGCCTTGAATGCAAGCAACGCGAGCTTGTCGGTCATATTGTTAGCTGAAAAGACTTGGCTAATGCATGGCAAAAGCACTACACAAGTGAAAAATAGACGGCATGATGATGAGAACTCAAGAAAAGACAAGTTGAGAGGCTCCATATTACTAGAGGTGAAATCTTAATTGATACATGAAGAATGTAAGAAAATCGAAGAGAAGGAATTTTTGGAAGCATGAATAGGTTTTGTTGCAATTTGAATGTACATGCTCTGATGGAGAATATATTTGTTGAGGTCTTTATAAGTCAATTCTCATACGTGCACGCCAAGTTCACGAGCCATTCCGCTCCATAAATCAGGGAGAGAGTTAGAGAGAGAGAAAGACAGAAAGCGAAAAATTAGTTGCTAGAGTAGGAGGCGCGGTCAAGGACAGAAGACTTGATTTTTCGATACAGAAGATATTTGTTTAAGAGGCCTTTATAAGTCAATTCTCATACGTGCACGCCAAGTTCACGAGCCATTCCACTCCATAAATCAGGGAGAGAGTTAGAGAGAGAGAGAAAGACAGAAAGCGAAAAATTAGTTGCTAGAGTAGGAGGCGCGGTCAAGGACAGAAGACTTGATTTTTCGATACAGAATATATTTGTTTAAGAGGTCTTTATAAGTCAATTCTCATACGTGCACGCCAAGTTCATGAGCCATTCCACTCCATAAATCAGGGAGAGAGAAAGACAGAAAGCGAAAAATTAGTTGCTAGAGTAGGAGGCGCGGTCAAGGACAGAAGACTTGATTTTTCGATACAAAATATATTTGTTTAAGAGGTCTTTATAAGTCAATTCTCATACGTGCACGCCAAGTTCACGAGCCATTCCGCTCCATAAATTAGGGAGAGAGTTAGAGAGAGAGAAAGACAGAAAGCGAAAAATAGTTGCTAGAGTAGGAGGCGCGGTCAAGGACAGAAGACTTGATTTTTCGATACAGAAGATATTTGTTTAAGAGGCCTTTATAAGTCAATTCTCATACGTGCACGCCAAGTTCACGAGCCATTCCACTCCATAAATCAGGGAGAGAGTTAGAGAGAGAGAGAAAGACAGAAAGCGAAAAATTAGTTGCTAGAGTAGGAGGCGCGGTCAAGGACAGAAGACTTGATTTTTCGATACAGAATATATTTGTTTAAGAGGTCTTTATAAGTCAATTCTCATACGTGCACGCCAAGTTCACGAGCCATTCCACTCCATAAATCAGGGAGAGAGAGAGAGAGAGAGAGAGAGAGAGAGAAAAATTAGTTGCTAGAGTAGGAGGCGCGGTCAAGGACAGATGACTGATTTTTCGATACAGAATATATTTGTTTAAGAGGTCTTTATAAGTCAAATCTCATAAGTGCACGCCAAGTTCACGAGCCATTCCACTCCATAAATCACGGCAAACTTATAGTATGGGGATAAAAAGGCAAGAAAATTAATCCCCTTAACTTTTTAAATAGAACCTTTTCTAAAATTGTTCCCTATTTAAAGATCTCACCTAATCCAACAATGATGGATTTAGCATAAAGCATTAGTGCAATCAACTAATCATAGCATAGGAATTTATAAACATGATTATGTTATTGTTTCAAGGTAGAGTATCAATTTGCAAATTTAATTACTAATCGCGCAATATGTCGGTCCTAATAATCCCAGTACGTTTGTGGACAAATATGATCTCCATAGACCAATTTGGGCAATGAATTACGAGAAGATGATCCATTAATCTTTTACTGACATTTTTGTCTTGAGCAAATCAAGAATAGGGCCATACAAACGAATCCAAAGTGTGTACATTCCCCTTGCACAAAGTGTAAACATTTTCCCTCCCGTTGGCAGTGGCTGTAGCCATGCAAAGTGCCCACCTTTCAAAGATGGGATTTTTATCACAAATAGGAGTTCTCCCTACCTTTAGTGTAGCTTATAATACAAGATAGTCGCGATATTAGTCAACACCCGTGTTGGGTGTTTTGATCCCATTGTCTATTTAGTAGGTTATATGATTTTTATTTTTTTAAAAACGAACAAAAAAAAACACATAAATTTAAGTCGAATACAATAAATGCTTAAGCAAGTCCTGTAGATACTCGATAAATCAGAACAAAATCATCCAAGAAATGAAGAAAAATCAGGACGTGAGTAAACCCATCAATCAATTATGAAGTGATCCTTTAAAATCAACTTGTATTCTACTGTTCACGAAAATAGTATTCAATTGTCATCATATGGACTAAATGTGCTACATATACGTAAAATATTCATAAAAGACTATTAAAGCACCTTGAAAATTTAGAGGATCCCATACTCGTTTGGTTCAATTTTGGAGAAATGCAAAACCATTTCCCCAAGTATCTTTGAGTGAATGGGCATTTTGTGAAGGCAAGTGTGTTTGGTTGTGTATATTTTGTAAAGTAACTTTAAGATGAAAAGAAAAATGACAAAAAGAAAAGAAAATGGAGGAGGAGATGCAACTAGAGAGGGGAAAATCGTGGGGCAGTGGCACTGGCAGTGGCGCTGGTGGTGGTGGGAGGCGGCTAGTGGCGATGGTGGTGGGGGGGAGGCAGCTCACCTGAGGTCGCTTCCCGGTGGCCAAATCTGGCCCCCCCGGCAACCAAATCTGGCCCCTCGCGGCATCGCTTGGTTCGTGCGCACCAGGCGATGCCACCTAAGGTTTGCGCGACCTCAGGTGACATCACCGAAGGTCACGCAACGCCGGCTGGTTGGGGGTTGCACCACCCTAGGCGGTGGTCATCGAGGACGCGCAACCCCAGCGGTGGTGGCAACTGTTAGAGAAGCGCAACTTTCAGGCGGGGAAGAAAAAGATGAATAGTGACGCGATGAACAGTGGAAATTGCATCTTCAAAATGCCAAAACCTAAAGCAGCTCCTCCCCGGCATTCAGCTTTCAACATTGGGAATGCTTACATTTTGGCAAATGAGCTTCCAAAAATATTTGCCAAACGCAAAAATTTTCTCCAAGGCGCTTTGGGGGCCCAAAGCCCCTTGGGAAAGTCGAACCAAACGGGATGTTATTTCCACCCACGGATGCCAACTAGTCGACCTTTTTCACTTTCCCCAATTATAGAGCGAATCACTTTATTGGGCCTTACAATCAACAGTTTTTTTCACAAAAGAAGACTCATCGACTTAAGTCAACAATCGATGACTAACCTTGTCTCAGCATGGGAAGGCTTCTGGTGCTCTTTTTCTCTCGGTCACTTTATGAGCAAATGCTCTTATATGTGTTAGAATATATTTTATTATTTTGAATGTGATCCTGATTTTTATTTTCCAATTAATTCCGATTTATTACCCAATTTATTATCTGCATTTATTACGTGATATTTGCCCATTAATATATTACCATAATGATCTTGATGGAAAACATCGATAACGTAAAAAATGGAATAAAAATATTAGGTCGTCTAATTCAAACTAGGGGTAAGCGGTTCCAGGTTCTGGTCCGGTT
This sequence comes from Eucalyptus sideroxylon, assembly GCA_014182405.2. Taxonomy (NCBI): domain Eukaryota; kingdom Viridiplantae; phylum Streptophyta; class Magnoliopsida; order Myrtales; family Myrtaceae; genus Eucalyptus; species Eucalyptus sideroxylon. The sequence goes on along the minus strand of CM024555.2, from coordinate 53,901,942 downwards.
CCGTCTGGAACCTAGAACCTACCCTCGGGTACAGGTTCCTCAAAATGAGGAACCTGGAACCTACCCATGGGAACCGAGAACCTAGAACCTACCCTGTCACAGGTTCCAGGGTCGGTTCCAGGTTCCAGGTTCCTTTTTTTTTTTTTTTTTTGTTATTTTCATATTTGAACTATAATATATGCGCACGTTACCAAAAAAAAAACTATAACGTACGTGCACGTTACCAAAAAAACTATAACGTACGCGCACGTTACCAAAAAAAAAAAAAATTTCAAAACAAATAGCAAACTAGAAAGTAGAAATAAAACACCACTAGAACAAGAATGTCTAGAGGTACAAGTTTTGAAAAAAAATTTGATTAAACCCTTAAATGAACTCAGAAAATTCTGCAATTTGGACATGTTGTATTTAAGACCTAGAGGTACAAGTTTCATGAAGAAATCATAGTCCAATTCGTTCTGGATTAAAATATAAAATCGATTTACTTTTCCTATTCTCTACTTGCACAGTTTTTGAAAATGTTTTGGTTAAATAGGCAAATGAACTACAAAAATTACGAAATTTAAATATGTTGTAGGAAAGACATGAAGAGAGATATTTCATGCAGAAAACATTTCCAAAAGAACCTCATACAAAATGATATAGTCCACGCCTTGCAACTTACAAGATCCGAACACATCAGATTGCACAGTTTTAGAAACATTTCCGATTAAATATCCAAATGACCTTCAAAAATTATGAAATTCGACTATGTGATAAGCAAGACCATAAGGTAGATACTTCATGAAAACATCGAAGTCAAATTCGTCCTAGATAATTAAATGTGGACGATTAAAATCCCTGTTTGTAGTACCGTAATTCCAGATCTAACCATCTCCAAAGGACCATGATTTCACCTACTTATTCTTGTTTTTTTTCTCTAAATTTTTTATATGTGGTACCTCAGGATGTCCTTTACAACTTTTGTTAAGAAACCGAAGTGAAATTTTGACAAAAAGGTTGCCTTAAAGTCCATGCATTTATCAAGGGTCAGTCCCAAAATCTCCAGATCCAGTCTTTCCAAAGAATAACAATTTCACCCACTTATACTTGTTTGTTTTGTCCCAAATTTGAGTATGTTATACTCCAAGAAGTCCTTTACAACTTTCATTTAGAGACCAAAACCAAAGTTCAACTAGAATGTCACATACAAGTCACTAGAACATCCAAGGTCGAGCTTTTTCTGCCCTAAGTAACTGGTTCCGGTTCCGGTTCCGAAACAGGTTCCGGTTCCGAAACCGGTTCCTAGAAAAAAGGAACCGGAACCGGAACTGGTCCCCCTTGGAACCGGGAACCGAACCGGACCCTCCTCTGGATCGGTTCCGGTTCCCCGGTAACCCGGGAACCGCGCTCAGCCCTAATTCAAACCCTATCACTATAGAAAACACACCATCACATTTGAGAGATGCTGGCTAGTGGAACATGACGTATAGATATGGCGATTCCATATTCGGAGATCGATCACGCTCGTTGTATCTATGACTTTTCAAATTTGCAGATTTTCATCAATGGTTGGAAGTATGTCGATCCTTTATGTTTATGCAAGTTGATCCCAAATTATGCACGTATTTGTTTGTGAATGATAGATCGAGATCGTCAATTTTTTTTTTTTTTCAGATTTAGTCTTACCATTGGTATTAGAACATATTTATGATCTTTGCTTTGGGGAAATTTTGGAATTTTTCTATGTTTTATGGAATTATGAATGGGTAAAATTCGGATCTTTTGTGGCTTGGAACAGAATCTCTAATTCTAGCCAAATTCGGCTAACCCGCTATGCGATAATGGATCTACACAGTTACACTGCCATTAGGAAGAAAACCCTTAAGGCTGCGTTTGCAGTCGGATAAAAATTCGGGATATGATATAATTTATCATATCCTACGTTTGGTGCTCGTTCAGGACAGGATAAAGTCGGATATAAAGGGGATATAGACATGATAAAATTATCCCATGGGGAGGTGGAATAAATGTGGATATGATTTTTAATATTCATAATAGAAAAGTTATTTTTCTCGAATAACAAACTTATTAAATTAACAAAATTGAAATTATATTTCAATATAAATAATATTTGAATTCTAATTTAAGAAATTAAAATGAAAAAAATAGAAATTTATTTAAAATTAATCTTATTTTAATTTGTATATTCAACTTTAATTCTATCTTAATCTATAAATTACATATTTATATTTATTATATATTTTAGGTATTTTTGTAGTTTAGGTACGTTAAAAAAATTTTATTATTTGATAAAATTTTATTAAAGAATGATGAAAGGGGAAAAAAAGAAATAATAAAGAAAATAATATAAAAAAGAGGAAAAATAAAATAAAAATAAATCAAGGAACAATGTTACGAGAAATTTTCACCATATCCGTTTATGAACATTTAGGTTCATTTATAATGATATGACATTTATATCAAAAAGTATATATGATATTATGTGAATATATTCGAATTTAATACTACGATTCACCAAACAATGACCGGATATAAAAAAAAATCACAGTATTTCATATTCTATCATATCCAGTCATATCCTAATTAGAAATTTGGACGACCAAACGTAGCCTAAGATTATTCGGTATACTACCGACTGCCAGAGGCTAATCGAGCGGTGAAATTTTCGATAGTTAAGGTTCTAGGGTAAATTGTTTTATGCTTAATTCCGGTAAATTTATTAGCTATTTTTGCCAGATCTTGGAGCTATACGTTCATCTCAGTGTTGTCTTCAAAACCCATTGATCAATTTGATCGAACGTGGGTTGTGGAAGAAGCCCCAGCTGACAGAACGAAGGCTACTCGCAGCCGAGCACAATGGAAGAAGAAAAATTGCGGAAGTGGGCGCATGGGCGTGTGCAACGCGGGCTTTCAGGCAGCGAGCGCACACGCACGCGCACTATGGGCCCCATCATGCAAAATTACAATTTTGCCCTTATCTCACCTAAATTACGATTTTGCCCCCTCCATATTAAGTAAAATTACGATTTTGCCCTCGCCGCATAAAATTCCGATTTTGCTCCCTTTGGGCATGAAAATTTACTATTTTTCCCTTCTAGCGTAATTTCCATTTTACCCCTTACAAGTAAAACTTCAATTATGCCCTTGCGTGTAAAATTTCACTTTTAACCCCTTTACACGTGATTTTATTATTTTGCCCTTACATGCAATTTTATGAATATTTTCTCGTAAAATTAAATGTCTAGTGATCCGTATATATTTAATTAATTGAAGATTAGCCACAACATATTTGATTATATTGAATTTTATACATTTAAGAGCCTATGGATCACATATAGTCAAAGACATTATTGTGATTAGTCACATTAATATTATGAATTTTATCTCTCATAGTAATTTTATCTTTCTTAATTTACCCATAGGGATTGAGGAGGGGAATATAATTTGATAGTTTCATCATCAAGTAATTATGAATCTATTTAAATTAGAAACTTAGCCCACAGGCAGTTTTTAATGTTATGTGATTTATATTTTATAACATGTTCTACATTGGTAAAATACAATTTTAGTTTATTTGCCTCAAATATATTGATACATAAGTCTCTCTTTTATTATGATGCAGTCTTACCACATACGATTAGTTTTGGTATAATTGTTCCCAAGCTGAACGGTAATAATTCTAAAGAAGGAAATGAATTAATTTTTCTCCAATTGGGGTGCATAAATAGTGATTATGCTTTACGATTAGACGAATCAACTGAACCTACTGAGGCTAGCACTCAAGCTAAATATACTCTTTATGTATAATTAGAACGGTCCAACCACCTCAGTGATGTATATAAAAACAAAACTTTCTATTAGTATTTATGGTTCAGTCATTCAGCATAACAATGCCAAGGAATTGTTGGAGGCTATTGATGCGCAATTTGAGTCTTCAGAAAAGGCGTATGCCATGACCCTGATTTGAAGTTCTCATCATTGAATGTAAGAGGTGTGTGTAAGCACATTATGAAGATGAGGGACATTGCGGCTCAACTGAAGAATTTTGAGGTTGGGATATCAGAATAATTTCTTGTGTATTATATCCTGAACATTCTCCCACAAGAGTATGCCCCTTCAAGATCTCTTATAACACTCATAACACTAAATGGTTAATCAATAAACTCATGATCATGTGTGTTCAAAGGAAGAGAGGCTGCTAATGGAAAAAGGAGAAAGTGCTCATATGGCTATAAAGGTTAAGTACCAAGGGCAAGACAATCATAAGGGAAAAGGTAAAATGCCTTTACCTCCTCAAGCTAGTATTAAGTATGAATCCAAGTGCTTATCTGTAAAAAGAAGGGGCACATGAAAAAGGATTGCGCCAAATTTAAAGTATGGCTCAAGAAGAAGGGTAATCTACTCTCATGTGTTTGTTATGAATCTAATATGGTTGATGTGAGTCGCAACACTTTGTGGCTTGATTCTGGTTCTATAATTCACATTTGCAATTCATTGCAGAGTTTTCAGAACCAATGATAGCGGGAAATGAACAATGCATCTATTCAGGAAACAATACGCACTTGAGTGTGGAAGCTATTGGGACATGTAGATTAGTTCTTAATAATGGCTTTATTTTGAATTTAGAAATGATCTATGGCTTTATTTTGAATTTAGAAATGATCTATGGCTTTATTTTGAATTTAGAAATGATCTTTTATATTCCTAGTTTCTCTAGAAATTTAATTTCAGTTTCAAGACTTGTACCTTTAGGATACTCTTTTGAATTTTTAGGTTCAACATTCAATTTATCATATAAATCTGAAATTGTTAGGAGTGGTATTTTGTTTGACGGTCTCATTCAAATTAATTTACAAGATAATGCCATTTATAATGCGATGCACGTTCACGATAATGCCGGCATAAAGCAATGTGTTGTGAATGAGGATTCCTCTATATTGTGGCACAGTAAATTAGGATATATTTTCATCAATAGAATTAAGTGATTAGTAAATGATGAAATACTTAGTATTACATATTTTATTAATTATGACACTTGTGTGGAATGCATAAAGGAAAAGCAGACCAACAAGTCAAAGAAAGGTACAAAGAGAAATATGGAAATTTTAGAAATTATACATACAGATATTTGTAGTCCAGATATGACTCAAATGGTCAGAGATACTTTATCTCTTTCATAGATGATTATTCACAATTCATGTATCTTTACTTGCTTTGTGATAAGCACGAAGCGTTAGATGCTTTTAAGGTATTTAAAATCGAAATAGAGAAACAATGTGGTAAGCAAATTAAGATCGTGAAATCAAATAGATGTGAAGAATACTATGGTAGATACATTGAAGATGGACAAGCACTTGGTCCATTTGCAAAGTTTCTTAAAGAGTATGGAATTATTGCCCAATACACCATGCCTAGTTCTCCAGACCAAAATGATGTAGCATAAAGAAGAAATCGAACATTATTGGACATTGTGCGAAGTATGCTCGGTAGCTCCAGACTTCCTAAGTTCTTGTAAACTGAGACTCTTAAGACGGCTATGTACTTCTTAAACCGAGTTCCGACCAAGGCCGTCTCAAAGACGCCTTTTGAGTTATTCAAAGGTTGGAAACCTAGTTTGCGACATGTACGCATTTGAGGATGCCCGTTTGAAATAAGAGTCTACAATCCACAGGAAAAGAAATTAGACCCAAGATTATAAGTGGGTATTTCATTGGATATGCTGAAAATTCCAATAGATACATGTTTTATTGTCCATCTCATACCGCTAGGTTTCTTGAAAATGACCCGATTAGTGGGAGCAATCAATTTAGGGACCTTGTTCCTGAATAAGATCATTCAGATACTCAACATTCCACCTCAAGTATCGGATTGGTTGTTGTTTATAATGGTCATTTAGTTCAACCGGCTATTGAACAACCAATCATTGAAGATCCACAACCTGCCGATATTGATTCAGTAAACTCAACTATTCAGCAATTACCAAATACTATTGAGCTTCTAGTTGAATAACAAACTTCTCAAGAGCATGTTGATGCAACATTAAGAATTTCTACTAGAACAAAAAAAATCAATAATCCCTAATGACTACATTGTGTATCTGCAAGAATCTGACTATCATGTTGCAGTTGAAAATGATCCTGAAACATTTCTACAAGCCATGAGTTGTGATAAATTTGATTTGTGGTACAATGCCATAAAGGAAAAGATGAGTTCTACGGCATCTAATGAGGTCTAGGATTTAGTTGAGTTGCTTAATGGTGTGAAGGTCATTTGTTGTAATTAGGTCTTCAAAACTAAGAATGATTCATTGGGTAACATTGAGAGATATAAAGCGAGACTCGTTGCCAAGGGATTCACTCAAAATGAAGGAATTGATTACACGGAGACATCTTCTCCTATATCCAAGGAAGATTATCTTTGTATTATTTTTGCATTGGCTGCTTATTTTGATATGGAGTTACATCAAATGGATGTAAAAATGACATTTCTCAATGGTAAACTAGAAGAAGTGGTTTACATGAAACAATCAAAAGGATTCTTCTTTAGTGATAGTGCAACCTTAAGAAGTCTCTCTATAGCTTGAAACAAGCATCCCGCCAATGGCACTTGAGGTTCCATGAGGTCATCTCTTCATTCGATTTTATAGAGAATGTCATGGATCAAATATATATTAGAAGGTTAGTAGGAGCAAAGTTCATTTCTTTGTACTATATGTCGATGACGTTTTACTTGCAATCAATGATAATGGGTTATTACATGAGATGAAACAATTTCTCTCTAAGAGTTTTGATATGAAGAATATGGGTGAGGCATCTTATGTCATCGGCATTAAGATCCATAAGGATTGACCTCGAGGTATATTAAGATTATCTCAAGAAACCTATATCAATAAAGTTTTAGAGAGATTTTGGATGAAAGATTGTTCACCAAGTATAACACTCATTATGAAGAGTGACAAATTTAATTTGAAGCAATGCTTGAAGAATGATTTTGAAAGGGAAGAAATAAAAAACATCACATATGCTTCTATTGTCAAAAGCTTGATGTATGTTTACGTTTGCACTCGACCTAACATTGCTTTTGTTGTGGGAATGCTGGAAATATACCAGAGTAATTCAGGTATTGGCCACTAGAGAGCTACAAAGAAGGTGATGAGATACATTTAAGGTACAAAGGGACACATACTTATGTATAGACGAATGGACAGCTTGGAGGTAGTTGGTTACTCGAATTCAAACTTTGCTAGCTACCTTGATTCTCGTAAATCAATATCGAGATATATTTTTATGTTTGCTAGCGGAGTTATATCCTAGAAGAGTGGAAACAAACTTTAGTTGCTACTTCTACTATGGAGGCAGATTTCGTTTCGTATTTGAGGTCACCTCACATGGTGTGTGGTTGAATTGTTTCATATCAAAACTTAGAGTTGTGAATTCCATTGCTAGGCCATCAAGAATATTTTACGACAATTTAGCTGCAGTCTTCATGGCTAAAAACCAAAAAAGTGGTAGTCGAACCAAGCATATCGATATCAAGTATTTAGCCATCAGATAATGTGTTAAAGAAAAAAAAAGTGGTTATAAAACACGTAAGCACTAGATTGATGATAGCTAATTCTTAAACTAAAGGCATGCTACCAATGAGTTATAAAGATCATGTATTCAGAATGGACATTAGTACAATCATGGAAAATTTTCTTTATAGAGAAGAATTTGTGAGACTTTTATTCATTTGCAATGTTTTTTCTCAATACAGTTGTATACATTTGGTTATTCTAAGAAAATCAATTATATTTGACCTAGAGTAAACATAAAGTTTATTCATTTAGTTATTTAATCGCATGTGGGCTGATGAAATGTATTATGATACACGAAAGATAATGCTCACTCTAAGAGTTAATATTTCATTTGATGGAATATTAGGATCATGTGGGAGAATGTTATAATATATTTTATTATTTTAAATGTGATCCCAATTTTTATTTCCCAATTAATTCTGATTTATTGTCCAATTTATTACCCGCATTTATTACGTGATATTTGTCCATTAATATATTATCATAACGGTCTTGATGGAATGCGTCGGTAATGTAAGCAAATAGAATAAAAACGTCAGGTCGTCTAGTTTAAACCCCATCACTACCAAAAAAAAAAAACGTTTGAGGGGTATTGGCTAGTGGAACAGGACGTACAAATCTAGTGATTTCATATTCGGAGATCGATCACGCTCCGCGCATCCGTCATTTTCCTTATTTGCAAATTTTCATTAATAGCTGGAGGTATGTTGATCCTTTATGTTTTCGCAAGTCAATCTCGAAGTATGCCCATATTTGTTTATGAAGGATAGATTAAGATCGTCAGTTTTTATTTAGATTAGTCTTACAATATGGACCTAATTCACATATTAATCGAGTCAATCACAATTGTGGATAAAACATTTCTTTCTAATCCACTCAAGAAGGGGCAAATACATCTGCGCAACAAGTGACTAATTATGCTTTCTATTGTCAATTTCATTTAAAAACAAAAGCATTAGGCAAAAAAAAATCTATTGATATCTTGAGAATTGTCTTCAAATGATAAAAGAGTAACTACAAAGAAAAATTGTTAAAACTATTTTCTCAAATGGAAACACAATAGATCCAGAATGAGAACATGGGGTTTGAAAGTGAAAAGTTCTGCCTCAAAAGACACCTTCAAAGACTACAAACCCAATCTTTCCAAATCAACTATTTCTACTTTCTACATTTGGATCAAGAAAGAACTTGAGGACGCATAATAAAAAAGGTATTGACTTGGAATGGAATTATTAGGGATAAGTCCATTAAAACTTCTAAAACTTGTCATAAAAGTGATAATTGAATCTTAAAATTTTCAAAAAGTGCGAACAACTCATGAAACTTGTCATGAAAGTGCATCACGTCCTGAAATTTATTATGAAATTGCAATTGTTATGAATGCGCAATTAAGTTCTAAAACTTTCAAAAATTTATCAACAGATTGACTTGATTAGACCAATTTGATAAGTTTGAAATTTTGATTGTATTTTTAGAAAGTTCAATTGCATTTTCGTTACTGGTGACAACTTATCACAAAATGAAATCTTGTCACAAAAGTGAATTTTCGTGATAAGTTTTATGACTTAATTATACTTATTGAAAGTTTTATGAATCAATTATACTTTCGTGACAAGATTTGGGACTTCTAGTACACTTATCCTCAATTGTTGTTCAGCGTGCAATTCGGTTTCTTTTGCTTGTTTCTTAGAAAAAGGTTGGAATGCTCATACTAAGAGTGCCTATTCCTAGAATGGCCATTTTATTCGTTGACAAAATATTAATAAAATAAGTTTACTCAACTATTTCAAGTGTAATCTTGATTTTTTTCCTTACACATTATAATATTTTAAGACATTTTAGACATTTTGATGCTATCCTTTCCATTCCAACATCTTCCGGACACTAGAAAAGACATCGTCAAATTTTCTCCTCTTCATTCCTTCGCAACAAACAAACACAAGAATTTTATTTACTTATTTCGTTTCATTCATTCTCGTGTTTTATTTTATTTCATTTTATCGTACCAAAAATAGTGCTATGTTACACAAGATATATACTTTCTTCCTCTCATATGTGGTGCTGAATCCGATCACATTGGAATAAATAATTTGGAGATAGAAAGGGTGTAGACTTAATTTTCCTAATTTTTATTGTGCATTCCAATTAGTGAATGGTACTCCCCATTTTTATATTGGGAAAATATCAAAAACCACCCTTACTTTTGCCACTATTACCAATTACATCATTTCTTTAAGTTATCGCATTGCCTCCTAATTTTTCATTGTGGATGCCAATTTGCATGTCACACAAGTCAACAAAGCTCAACGTGGGCGTTGGGCGTTGGGCTACAAAAAGAGGGAGAGAGATAGAGAGAAAGAAAGACAAAGCACAGAAGGGCAGGCGTGGTCAAGGACGTGGTTACTGGACTTGATATTTCAATGGAGAATATATTTGTTTAAGAGGTCCTTGTAAGTCAAATCTCATACGTGCATGCCAAGTTCATGAGCCATCCCACTCCATACATCACGGCAATAGTAAATAAAAAGGCGAGAAAAAGAACCCTCTTTAACTCTTTAAATTAAACCTTTTCTAAAAATGTTCCCTATTTAACTTTATAACGATCTCACTTGATTCAACAATGATAGAGTTAAGATAAAGCATTACTGCAATCAACTGATCATAGAATAGGAATTTATAGACATGATCATGTTATTGTTTTAAGGTAAAATTTTAAGATGCAAATTTAATAACTAATGGCGCAATATGTTGGTCCTAATAATTCCAGTACGTTTGTGGACAAATATGATCTCCATAGACCAATTTGGGCAATGAATTACGAAGAAGATGATCCATTAATCTTTTACTGACATTTTTTTCATGAGGAAATCAAGAATAGGGCCATACAAATGAATCCAAAGTGTGGATTTCCTTGCACAAAGTGTGAAAATTTTCCCTTCTAGTGGTGGTGGCCGTCACCATGTAGAGTCCCCACCTTTCAAAGGTGGGATTTTTATCACTGGTAAGAGTTCTCCCTCCCTTTAGTGTAGCTTATAACACAAGATAGTCATGAGATTAGTCAACACCTGTCTTGGGAGTTTCAACCCCATTGTCTATTTAAAAGTTATATGATTAAAAAAAAAAAAAAAAAAAAAACCCAAAAAAATGCATAAATTTAAGTCAAATACAACCATTGGGGTTTGCCCCAATGGTCATCACCTTTCAACATGAAAGGAGAATGTGAGGGGTTTGAATCTCCACTTTCTCATGGGGGGTTAGGGTGGGGAAAATTTAGTTTTAGGAATGGATTTTGACTCCTACGCCCTGCAATGAGGCAGACAAAAGTCTGAGAGTGAAATTTAAATAGAAATAAAATAAGACCGACAAAAAAAAAAAAAAAAAGAAGAAGTCAAATACAATAAATGCTTAAGTAAGTCCTATAGGTACTTGATAAATCAGAACAAAATCATTCAAGAAATGAAGAAAAATCAGGACATGAGTAAACCCATCAATCAATTATGAAGTGATCCTTTAAAATCAACTTGTATTCTACTATTCACAAAAATAGAATTCAATTGTCGTCATATGGATTAAATGTGCTACATATACGTAAAATATTCATAAAAGACTATTAAAGTACCTTGAAAATTTAGAGGATTCCATATTATACGTCAAAACGGTTGCTGGTTTCAACGAATACTTTACCTCCAACTAATCGGATTTGGAGCAGTAGAAACTTAATTAGACGGCTCATGCAAATTCAATAATTTGATTAGACAAGTTAAAAGCTCGAGTACTTGATTATAAATGTGCGTTAATTTAGGGATCAAAAATGGAATTTTATCCAAATCTCATTGCCACCCACATACGCGAAACAATTCGACCCTTTTACTTTCCCCAATTATAGAGCGAATCCCTTTACTGGGCTTAACAAGGACGGTAGTGGGAGTGATGACGGAGCTCGATAACCAGAAGCTGGTCATAGGTGGCGGGGCAGCATCCAACGTTGGTGGGTGGTGGTTGATGGTTGGTGAGAGCATTAAGCTTTGTCATTGGGGACTAGCATTTCTGTGCTTGGTGTTCTTTGGAAGAATAATGGGATTTTGTCATATGCAAAGTGATTTTTTAAAATAGAGGATGAAAAGTGGCAAAAGAGGGATTAGTATTTTTCCCTTCATTATTATAGGTTGTTCCCCCTTGGGGCCTGCGCAAGTGGTTTAGTAAGGTTTCGCAACAGTAAAAACCATTCAAACTCAAAGCTTTTGTTATTGGCGTGCTGGGTTCTGTATACGTCTTATACCTTTGTCCAGAGTCTATCTCGTTGCCTCTGCTCTAGCAACTAAGATGTGGGATTTATATTTCTCTAGAGATTGCTTTGACAACAGTCTCCAATCCTTTTATTTAGGTTCTATGCAAATTGCACAATTTGTAATCCGATTTTAGATGCACTAACGGGCTTGAGTTTGATAATGGAAGAAATGGAAGGTTGAATGAGATCATGGGAGATTGAGCTTGTGTACCTGGATGAGATGCGTGGCTACGTTGTTTTACCAATTATGTTCGTAAAGAGAAATGGACAAGGATAGAAAAGGATGAAGGGCATACAAATAGAGAAGATGAAAGCCTAATGGACTCACGTACCCAAAGGACAAAGGTGAAGAAGAAAAGAGAATCCAACAGTTTCAAAATTCTGCTAAAGTTTGAAGATTAAGAAATTGGTTGCCCACACCCACACAACGTGGAGCTATCTTCCGGCCGGCCCACCTTTTATGGAGAAATTATTCCGAATAAAGTCCAGAAAAAAAAAAAAAGCGAGACTAGCTTAGAGAGTAAAGAGACCGAGGTGAAAGAAACGAGCAGAATCCCACGCACTAGTTATAAAAGAGTGATTGATTTTTAGACAACCACGGACAGAATTTTGTTTTGAAAGGAAAACAAACTAATTTAGGAGACAAAATCAAAAGTAAACGAAGAACTATTTTGACATGACAAAATTGGTTTTCTACTGGTAATTGCCATCATAAACTCTATATCCAGCTCTAATGTTGGTTCCTCTTGATTAAACAAAATCAGTAATCACGGTTATATTTGGTGGAGTAGTGTAATGATTGGGGCTTCTTCTAATTTGTATTTCCAAAACCGAGAGGAACAATAATGGTGCGAGGTAAAAAAAGTACGTACTTTTTCTACTTTATATTATTGTTGCGCCCATCTCCCTGCTCTTCTACTCAAATTAGGTATAGGAATGACGATTCGACCAGTTTTGCAGGTCTACGGACTTCTTTCCCCTGCTTGATATGAGCCTTGTTGATAGAAGGTATTGAGTTGTTACATATAGTCTTGCTTAAAAACTAGACCCGAGCACTTTCGTATGACTAATTCTTGAAAACTCATTCACAAGCTGCAAACGCTATTACATGTACAAGCCCCTAATAGACATTCGCAGTAACAAAAATTGGCCTCTATGTTTTTTCTAGTTGCTCTCACTCAAGAAGCTCTCATAAAACTTTTTGGCTATCATGGCATTTCCAGACTCTTTTGAATCCTATGGAGATCTCTATTTTCAGTACTTAAAGCACAGTAGTGAGCCATGTCATAGACTTCGGCTGGAACAAGCCGAACCAATCCACTTGTATATTTCACACTGCATGTACCTATCTCGGCCTTTTCACAAAGACTGAGTATATTTTACATTTTGTAATGTGAGTTTCAAGCTATGATTGGCAGATGCATGAGAAGTTTGATGTGTAGATGCTTGTCATACTGTGCCATGAAAGCTGCACCTCTGTGAAGCTCCAATATACCTTGGGTAAGTCACAGCAAAAAATCTCGAATCCGAACTGGCCTTTTTATTGCATTTGTGAAACCCTGCAGAAAAGGAAATCACTAACTCATAAACAGCAAACATTAAATCAAGTAAGCAACACACCAAAAAAAGAAAAAACCTATAATGAAAAGTAGAAATGCATAATCTTTCATGTTATTTCAGCTATTGCAACTACTGATTAATGAATTCTGTCCATAACTGGGGACAATGTAGATGCACCGAGGGTGTGTCACTTCATGTATTTATATTTTTCAGAAATGATATTCAAGGATGTGCAAAAGATCGCAATCAGTAATTGGATATTAATTGCAGCAGAAGCTTTCTCAGGGCCTTCAATCCTGCTTATCTGAAATGAATAGCATATCATTTTCAGATTCTGGTGGGAGCCGAAAATATCTATGAGGGGTTTGCCCTTGTAGTTTGCTTTCCATAATCTGTCTATCGCGTGGGGCAGTATTCAATTGGGGATTTGATGTTTGAACATCTCATTCACGCTTTCTACTTTGTCACCAGCTTCTATTAAGTGAGGATGACATCACATATTTTTACCTCATTAAACTTGAAAAGCAAAGGATATGAGTCTCTCTTAAAGGTGGTCGGCTTTGGTGCAGCATTGCCTGAGGTCTGAGAACCATCAGCCTTCAATTTTCTAAACCTGTTCCATAGAAGGATAATATTTAGCAAAATTGGAAATAATACATGCTCTAAGGCATATCAAATGTAGATAATTTTTTTCAGCAAGCAGCAGATCTCCTATTTTATTGCAACATCACGGAAAGATAAGATCTATACAAATACACACCAATTTGAAACCACCGGGGATAAGGACACTAACAGTGTCATAACTTTAGTATGGCACTTATTTTGCTACCATAACTTTTCAAGCGGTCATTTGAGTATCGTAACTTAGAAAAAAAGCAGATCGTTAAATTATATAAGCAATTCTCTTGCTGGAAAATCCCATGTGGCATTGATTTCTGGCAAGCCTTGTCGGATTATTTAAGACATAACAAATGCCACGTAGGAATTTTAGGCAAGGAATATCACAGATATAACTTAAGTGATTTGTTTCAAAAAGCTATGACACTTAAATGATTACTTGGAAAGTTATGGTATCAAAGTGAGCATTGTAAGAGAATTATGGTACATTTAGTATCCTTTTCCCAAACCATTGAGATGTCAATCAAAACCAAAATGTATGCATCAATCACAAGCTACCATATCACGTTAACCATTTCAAGACCAAATTGTACTTTGAAAGGCTATTGGTAACATCAAGGGAGGTATATCACAATTTCTGTCAGTTTTAAATATACACAAAAAGAGTATGCCGTGTTTAAATTCTACAGACAACCTATGTGGAGTGAAGTAAGCTCATAGGGGAAAATGAGAGCCACCCAATTACGGTATGCCACCCAATTACGGTATCATCATTCAAGAAGAATAGCGGGATTTCATGCTAGCTTTAAATTAACAATAGGAGCTGCTGCTTTTAAGAATTCTTCCAACTTAAAACTTAGGCAAATATTAACTACACACTAAGTTCGGAAAATCAGATTTTTGAGGACTATCAGTGAATTTAGCTACCATCTTATTTTAGTATAGACAGACAAGGTTAATGGAACCATATGGCCATATATAAAGACAGGAAGAAAAATGTTTTACAAGAAAGAGACTAAGCATTCCCATACTTCCGAATTCGAGAGGTAGATGATATTTTTCCCAGTCAGGACAATACTATAGCCGTAGCTGTGAGAGACTTTTAAAAGGATATTGTGGGTTACAGAAAGAAAAGGTGAGTTTTCTCTCCCCTATGTATTCTGCAGTCCAAACTTTTAAACAATGACCGCTCTAGTTAAAGTTAGAAGGTTGTAAAGAAATACTCAATGATCAAAATAAAGCACCTGTCAAAGAAGCTGGAGCCAGCTGGAGGCTTTCTGGAACCATTAGCAAGCTTTAGCTTCCCATCCATGGCAGTAGCTCTGTTGTGAGCAAGGGATGAAGAATTAGTGGAGGCACTCGAATTATATTTAGTAGAGCTAGATATATTAGCTCCACTTCCAATGTCCTTCATAGCACAAGTGGCCGTAGCATGAGAATTGTATCTTGCTCCAACATTCTTCTCTACTTCGCTATCTTTTGTTTTGCTGTTCCATCTGTCAGTGGGGTAAGCAGATTTCTCAGTGCTCCCATGCAAAATCTTTTGTTTCTCAACCTGAGTTTCATTGAAATTAAGGATGTGAGGAACAAAAGAATATGTCGATAAAAAAGGGAAAGCTTCATGATAGCCTAAACCACCAATATTCAAACCATACAGGACACCTGCAGATCCGCCCATACCCCTACATGCAGCGCATGCATAGCGCAGATGTGGTTTGGCCTGTGTGCACAAGCACCCAGACACCAGCGTGACAAACACAAAAGCACACAACATGCCTGCGGCACCCATGCCCCCACAGAGAGAGAGAGAGAGAGTCTAAAGGGCCAACCAATTAGTATGGCCTGTTTCTCTGCTAAAGTAACATGACAGAAACATAAGCTTCTGCGATAATGGCCGTAATTTGTGGGTCAAATGAATTGGCATCAACATATCAATTGAACTTTCTTTTCAGTAAAAGGATGGATAGATCTTTATTTCCATAAGATGGTGTGAGCCAAGATACAACCAGATGCTCTAACAGGGAGTTCAAACTTTAGGGTCCCTCAACTTTGAACAACAGTTGTTCCCTACAATTTACAGTTTCTCTAATTGAAGCTAACAAGTTTTCCAGCTTCAGTTTACCACTGGGACAACATCATCTTAAGCAATTTGGTTGAGCTTCTGAGACACTTCTTACTACATGCAGCAGCTCATGCCTCTTGGGTACATAATCCAAAGCACTTTGTCAAGAATTAGAAAGACTTGCTGTCCTATCCTAACAATATATCTACCAGAAATCATAGGAATTAAAAGTTTGAGTGTGTCTCAATTGACATGTCAATTCTCTGGCTGATTGTGGTGATGATAAAGGTAGACAAACAAATTGGCATGAAAACATTAGGGTAGGTGCTTTATGCACCAAAAGTTAATTCAAATCTTAAAGTTTTATGCCAATACAACCTCAAATTGGATATTGTCATATCCTTCTCCCCTTTCAACATAGATAGATGGAAAGAAGATCAGCTTACAAAATGCTCAAAACACAATCTGTTTAAACCCAATTCTTGTTATTAAGAAAATGCCTATATTCGAGTGCTTCTGTTCTTCTAGGCTGGACTCAGTTGGGAAGAAGAAAATGTTGCCAGTTACATGTTTGTTGATTGAGCATTATGTCAGTTAAAGCGAATCACTCAACTTGATTCAAGACCATCAGTTTGAGAGGAATCAGCACATAAAACAGAAAGCACCAAGCTAAAGGTCTTTATCAGCCTACCTCATGGACTAACACCTGCTTCATTGCTGCTGGTAGTATGTGATGACTAGACCTGTAGTCCTGTTTAGCACAGACAAGAATACTTTGAGAACTATATATTAACAATTACATAGCATGCAAATTAGGACATGTAATTGACAAACCTTACCTTGAAGTTAACATAATTATGAAAAGGGGGATCAAAACCAAGTGAAGAGGAATCTGAGATAGCTTCTCCTTTCAGATCACCCCGTGGACCAGAATTTGTGTTCTTATATGTGATAGAATAAGACACCATCATGCTAATCAACTGATTCAGATCATTCTTCTCCTTCTCTGACAATAAGTGCATTGCCACCTGAGAGAAGTCCAAAGTCCTATTAAAGACCGTAGCAACAAAGGAACATGGAATCTGTACTTGCACTGAAGTTGTTCTTCGCATGTAGTGTCAGCTGTCAACTTGCTTAAGTACCAGCAGTTGTGAAAATTGTGAGGGGTGGTTTCATGTGTCATGATATTACAGTCAGTTATTTGTCGTTTCATGTCATCACTAAAATGTATCAACATTTTCAAGTTAAAAGGTGTCATGCCATGCTAAGAATGGGTTTCTCTCATTAAATTTGTTTTGTGTAAGGTTTGTGGTCACCTCTTGTATTTAGAATTGCCATCCTTTGGGATGCTTGGCCAAGGATTATTTCAGGTGAGAACTACAAAATGCCAGAAAACTAGCATTATGCATGTGGGGAAATACGGAAAAGCCACTCTTTTCATTCTAAACATTTTCTTTCTTTTTTAAGTTTTGTTTCCCCTCAATCCCATATGGTCCAATTCCCATGTTAGGTTACATGGATTTACAAAAAGAATGAGGGATACCATATGCTCTGCTAGGACTAAAAGCTGGTATGGATAAGTTTTTGCGAAATTGTGCTCTTGCCCATATTAGAATTTTCGAACAATTATTGAATAATCATTTCAAACAATTGTGTTAGGACCAATATCACACTGATCTCGTAGGTACGCTTAAAATGAAGCCATAAACTCTCAGAGGACCTAAAAAGGAAGCCGACCTTGTGAAACTATATCCAACTACCATGATAAAGAAATTTAATGAATTCTTACTAAGTTATTACATTTCTTGGTTTAACAATGCAGTCACAAAAATAATCAATGTGATATCACCAATTCTCAAGCATAAAGTATGCCAACGTATGAATAATTATTGCGTGGATCATGGTTCTAATTCAGGTTTTGATGTTGGTCTCAGATGTAAAACACCTACTTGCCCTTTGCTAATGACACTATTGTTTTACTCGGAAATGCTGATCATTTACTGACTCTTAAATGTGTTGTTTTTTGCTTTGAAGATGTTTTTGGCCTTAGGATTGATAAGTGAAGTCATGCCAGTTGGGCCATTGTTGAACGTTTTGAATACTCATGGATGATTTAGTTCTAAAATTGAAAGCCTTGCTCAAAAATTTCTTGTTCTCGCTTGGGGTGCTCCTTTTAAAAGTGTGAGTGGAATGCCAATCTCCAAACAATAGAAATTCGTTAGGGTAGTTGAAAGAGGGCCTATCTCACGAAAGGTGGTTGAGTTACTCTATGTTTACAGATCCTAATTAGTTTAATACGATGCATAAAGCTGACCCAAATTAGTGAACTAATGCTTGAGTGATTGTCGTTGTAATGCTCAATTATACCTATACTTGTATGTTTTCAAATAAAAGTACGCTATGAGAGCTTCCATTTTACAAAGAGAAAGCACTCGTGTACCATAAATCAAAACATCTTTAGATTAAGCAATTCACTCAATTTGTATTCCACTAAAAAAAGGGAAAGCACTTTATAGTCTCAGAGTCGAAACAAATTCAGATTTAGCAATTCAATGGTTCTGCATTTTCTTACATATTAATATGACCAGTTACCTTTATGTATCAATTTAATTAGGTTATAGGACACTCCAATGCTCAAGTAGTCCCATACTCATATCTGAATTCCTAATACACACTGAACCAACTCAAAAACCTTGGTTCAAGTACATGTCATGGTGTGGAGCGGAAGATTTAAGTGACCTATAACATCTGAAAAATGTAGTTTAGGGAGGTAGATGGAAAATATCCTTGAAAGCTTATATATTGGTAGACCAAGAAGTTTAATAAACCAATCTTCTCTCTTACCTTCAGAAAAATATCTGTTGATGTCATTACAATAAGATCTGAGAGACCACATCAAGACATTAACAGCTCTACAATGGAAGTTGACATTTGAAGATATTAACAGGTCTTGTTGTGTTAAATTTCAGTCATAAACTATTATCAAAGAATGCAACTTCTGGTCTATATTTGGTTTTCATCAAGATATTATTCAAAGCTTCAACATACGGCACATATGACCTACACAAGTTCTTCCTGGAGCCCAAAAGGTTTGTTACCAAGAACATTTATCTCCATCAAATTCAACTAAGCACATAACACATGGAACTAGAATAACAGACAAGTCAACACATGCGAGAATTTAGAGTTTCAAGAAAGAAAAAGGTTTGCTTACATATTATCACCATGGTTATCCTCATAGACAATTAACCATCAAATGATAAGAAACGTTGGTAGAGTAGAATACTACTGTTCCTCCATGTTTCCCAATATTATACTATAAAGACTTTAAGAAATCACTTTGCCAAGTAGATTGGCAAATTCAAAATGAGTATTTAACAAGCAGACCATATTCAAACACCCAACAAAACCTTGGCACAGCACTTTGTGAAGCAATTTTATAGATACATTTCTTTTTTTCATAAAAAAGGGCATATCAACAAAAGACAATTGTATAGATTGAGCAGCAGCAAATTACCGGCCTCAAATTTGGTGGAGAAAGGATATGCAACAATGGAGAAACTGAATCTTCAATGACAGACTTAATTGATAAATGCCTCGATAGATGAGGAGGAATCCTATGACGCCAGTCCCTTAAAGTGTCTGCCCTCTCCATTAACATTGTTCGACATCTGAAGTTCATGCATGACAAGAATAAGACAGGTCAAGAAATAAAAAGTACAAGTATCTTGCATCAACTTTAATGTCATGCACCTTTGGTAAGACTTTGGCCACTCAATATTTGCTTTCTGAACTTGAGCTACATGGCGATGTACGGCTATTGCAATAGAAGGCTGATAAACTTGATAAAAGAGCAGCAATTAAATTAGTTTCTCCAGTATTGGGCACATTCAACATGGAAAAGTTAAAATTGACAGGTAAACATCCTACCTTGAAGATGCATCCGCTGCGAGTGAAGGATATATTGGTGAATTAGGTCAGACACACCAATGCTATCGAGGCACACAACCTTTCAATTGACACAATATAATCAGATCTTGGGTCATAGTAATTTATGCA
Source organism: Eucalyptus sideroxylon (assembly GCA_014182405.2). Classification (NCBI taxonomy): domain Eukaryota; kingdom Viridiplantae; phylum Streptophyta; class Magnoliopsida; order Myrtales; family Myrtaceae; genus Eucalyptus; species Eucalyptus sideroxylon. Next base: position 53,881,776 of record CM024555.2, on the reverse strand, counting down.
TTAATGTCATTGTTCAATATGGTCATCTGAATTAATCATCAGTAACTAGAAAGTCATTGGCCTTACAGTTTTCGACATCACAGGATCATGATAATGAAGCTGCAAGATATTTTCATGAATCCCTTCCAAGACTAAATCATAATCACCGCTGCATTAACCATACAAATCCAATAAGGTCATCCACTGAAGGCAAGGACTGGAAATTGCAATTCTTGGAAATCCCCACCTACCGACTAGAAATCAGAGAGTGCAAAGCGTCGAATTCAGTGGACATACTGCTGGCAATACTAGACTTTCTGTCCCTTTTGTTTTTTTTCTTCTGGAAAACCTGCACAAGAAAGAGTCCGCAATTACCAGCCATAAGTGAGAAACTAGACATTATCAGATAAATTTTACAGATATCAACTACTTCGTTGGACCTCTTTCCATATATCAAAGATACTTCTTGAGACGTCCTTTTGACCAACCACTTGAGAACTTATGTCCAACTGAAAGACAGCAAAAATATATGAGTATTGGTGAAACTCGACAGAATAACCAACTGCCGCTGGCAACAATATGGAGAAAATAAGAATCAACAATTCTTAGAATGCAATTTCCAGTAAAACTACTCAACCCTCAATAGATCATCCCGCAAGTATGTAAGGAATGGCTATTTAGTCTTCCTAGAGAAGGGAAGTTCACTTCCTCAGAACCCACATGTAAAGGGATTGCAGATACTTTCCCGCTATTAGCAGGAAGGATCCATCAATCTACAGCTACAAGGTCATGTTGGTTATCTAATGCTTACTTCTCTCAGTTATGACTTTTACATAGCGTTTCATGCATTTAGTGTTCAAAGCCTCCCGCAGCAGTTCATATCTAACAATTCTTCATATCAATGGAAAAATCAGATTTGTCTGGTTAAATCAATTAAAATAGCATGACTTCAACTGTTAGATCCAAGAAATCAATTTTACCAGAACTTAAAAAAATTGGAACCTCCGAACAAAAAAAAAAAAGCAATTGGAGCCAACTTCAAAGTAGCAGCCAATTTGCTCAATCTACCCACTTCTTTTATTGAGCTAATCAGTCAAACCAAATTTAGAGTTATGCTTCTCCTATATAACAGAAGCATCTTATGTGATCCAAGCTCTGGCAAATTAAACTACAAAGAACATTAACCCAACAAAAAATGGTTCAGAAGCCATCCTCTATCTAACATTGTAGATATAATGGACTAAGGCTAAATAATATTAGTCAAGAGCTAATCACTAGTATAGTAAGCAAGAAATTCCTGCAGATTAAGATCTTACCACATTGAGAGTTTCCTTCTTCTTGTTGAGAAACTGAAGAGTATTTAAGCAAGATCGGATGTCACATTCTGAGATTAAAGACATGAAATCAAGCATTTGAAGGAAATAATTACAAAAAGGCTAAGCAAACAATCAGACCGTTGCAACAAATGCGTATGATGCATGGCTGGAGCATATGATACGTTTCAACCATCAACTCACCAGTGTACTCTGCGAGGGTTGTAAGTGCAATTGAGCTTGTTTTCATTCCCTCCTTGTTACAAATATACTTAAGTCTGTCATTAAGTAAAGAGCAAGAGCTTAACATTTTTTTGATATATTATAGGGGATTCTAGTACCAAAAGTTTGACAAGCATAAGTTGAAGGGGTACAAAAACCATGGATCCAATTAAGATATAAATTAAGTGTTAGATAAGTGCTTGAATCACTAAACAGTAAAAATAAAAATAAAAAGCTTTACATTCAGTAAGCACTAGCATTAATTGCTAAGTAATGAATCAGACTCAGAAAGATTTTCACGGTCGAAGTTTTCAATTGCTTAACTTTAAATCCTTAGATAATATACTTTGGGTAAAATTGCCACCAAGCATACTACCTGCTACTTATTTGCTAAATAGTCTTCTTAGCAAATCTTAATTTCATGTTTGTTGCTTATTCAAAACCATTATGTACAGGTTGTTTGAACAACAGACACTGAGTTCAAAAGCACAGTTACCAGGAGTCCCAGATTGGCGGGGGAATATTCATGAATGAATCACATATACTTTCTTAGCCAGTTTTTCTAAGGTGTTAAACCTTGAATGTCTAATCCTCTGGCAATCACTACCAATTCTCTATCGTATGATACCACAAACATATCTCCTAATAAAGAAAAATGTCTCAGACATGATGCATATTGTTTGGTGGATGACATGGCTGGAGACCCATCAGATGTGTTCCACTAGCTCTAGAAAGTTTTTAAAGCTTCAAAATCAGTATTGCTGACACATACAAAACGATCATAAATATATTTGTGCAATATAATAATCAATTAGATTATTTTCTTTAAGATGTTTAAACAGTAATGACCACTTCAATCTATAAGCAAGTGGTTGCAAGTACTTGACCCATATGACTCACAAAGCGTCTTTGACATAATCTATGACCCCTTGCGTCCAAATTGCTGCCAACAAGTAAAAAGAAGACATTTTCTTATTAAAGTTTCAAACAACCTGTTACATGTGGACATCACTATCCAGGTTGCTGTATGGTTGTTAAGGTAGTACAAAGGAAAAAAAAAACAATAAACTCATGCCCCTTCGTATGTGCAGAACTTACAACAAGTAAACATAAATAGATTTCAGCGTAGCCATTCATCACCTGCTCACTATTCGGCTAATGGACGGTTGGACAAATATATGAACCCTATGTCACAAAAAAACAAATACTTAATCAAGTTCAAGTACTTCAAAACTGAGCAAGAAAAAATAAATGATTTTGATTTTAGTAAAAGCAGGATGTATGATCCGACATCCATAATGCAAAAGCCTGCAGAGATATACTTCCAAAGAGACACCTGTTGAAACCACAAAATAGGTTGCTTATAACTTACACAAGACACTGAAATTGTGTTGACAAGACAAGGAAGCATGCTTAAACCATGTTATCCTGATGCAGATTTTCATAAACAAAAATCTCCTTCCAAAGATAATGTGGATACCAATCTACTGGCTGTTGATTCTGTGCTTAAGCAAATTATCATATGCTAGGGCAGAATGCCCAGTTGCCTACCAGCCAGCAACTCACTTGCTAAGTCAATCAACATTACCTCATAGAAGAAATCACCCATCTTTTAGATCAGAATTAACCAATCTCATTATCACAAGGATTAGCTTAGTTTTTCTATTGATGTAATTACATTCTAATAAGATGGGAAATATTCTTCCTCTTATAAGCTGGTTTGAGCTTAGCTTAGATATGAAAAGACACGATTTGACTATATCACATAAGCTACAAAGGCCTTTAGTACATGGAGAACACATATTTGGAGCTAGGTTTGTAGCCAAATACAAGATGGACAGGAAGAACAATTTATTCATGTGAAACATAAAACAACAAGAGGCAAAATGAGACTCAATGGTTAGGTATGTCTAAGAGCACCCCATCTTTATTAATAAAATATACACTACATGATTATCTACAAGATTTGCCTCTGCAGCCACTAACACCACAGGCATAATATTCCTCAACAGTTCATGGCATCTAGTAGGACTTTGCATGAGATACCATTGTCAGTTGTCAAGTGAACTGCAGCTAAGTCTACATGCAAATATCTGCTGCTGCTTTGAAAGCAGTTTGAAGTATTACTGTCTTTGTTGAAGACAGTCAAGTCTAGGGGACAGTGCAAAATGGGCATCTTTTATCTTCAAATTCAAGTGGGGGACAGTTCACCTATAGAACCGAGGCACTCTTTTAAAGGAAAAGATAATGTAAGCAGAAACCAAAAATTACAAGGGGAACAACAAATGAGCTAACTCAGCACTCTTGAATTGGTGTCCCTAAGTTTATGTTTTCTGCAAATGACATGGCTTTGATAGAATTGAGGGACTAACTCCAAAGCTCAAAGTATGGGACATACTGGAAGATGAAAGTTTCATCTATATAGCATGAAATATTCTATATCTGGGAGGAAGAGGGTAGCAACAAAGCTTGAGCACAAGCCGAGGATCAAGAAATAGCAACAAGCAAATTAGATATCTTCGCTTCATTTGGCAAATGATAATGTATTGATGGAGATGTTACAATCAACATAGAAGCATGATGGATGTAATGGAAAAAAGTGTGTCCAAGTTCGGCATTCTGTATTGGTCAGCATTAAGGCTGTATATGCTTAATGCAACAGAGTGTTAAGAAGCTAAATGTCTTGATCCATGAGGTAAACATAAACACACGGTCAACCACTTTAAGGACACCCAGGTGGAAGCTTTTTCAAACCTATTCACAAAAAGAATGTCAATGACAATTTCCTTCTTCACGAACTTTAGCATCACAATATGTGAGATAAAATAGGTTGACATCATGACAAAAGTTCCCTATCAAGTATATAGCACACCACATCATTGAACCTGCATTGCATCCACACGTTCATTGATGCTCAAAGGAATATTTGGGTCCAGATAACGAGAGTGTTATTAATATTTTAGGCTACTAATGCAAGCTACACAGCTCAAACTTTGAGAAATAGAAACCAATGATGACTATTTCTTTTCTTTTATAAGTAAACACACTAGACTAATGTGGTCCCTAGAGGATGCAAACCATTACAATGTCCTCTAAAGTACATGGATAACAATTTAACAAAAAGCAGAAAAAGACTTACTTTGCAATCTGACGTAATTGTCTCAAGGCAGGAGCATAAAGGTCATTACATATGCATATTACCTGTTATATGTGGATCATTCACTATGAAATTGAATAAAAGAAATTTAGAAGAATATGTCTGAGCACTGAACTAACAGGTCTCAATAGTGATGGAGTCTTCTGCCTCTTTTTTGAGATCTTTCCAGATTGTTCTTCTTTTGTAGCATTTTGCTTTCCTTCCTCAGATTTCCTTCCAGCAGAGACCTTAATATATTATGCATGGAAATGAGGATATTATAATTTTGATCGAAATAAAATAATTGATCTGATAAAAACATAGTTCTGAACAAAATAAAGAAGAGTTACCATGAGAATATAATTAAACATAGGGCACTCTACTCTCTCTTTAATTTAGAACAAGAAAAGAAATCATACATAAAAGAGGAATCATGAATCCTCAAGCTTTTAATCATAAGGACTTGATTTTGGGCATGCAATCCTTAGTTTATAAGTTGCTTCTGATATTAGGATTGTGCAAATGCTCTTACCAAAGAAACCAAGACCTCACACTTTTATATTTTTTATTCATTGGTAAAAGAATAATTTATAGGGTAACAACTGGGGGCAACTCGTATAGAGAAGAGTTCAAATCACTGAAGACATATAAAGCAGTTCTGGAAAACAAAAAGGAGTTCAATAACAAGACCAATCATCAACTATATTGAGCAAGCCATTTACATGCTAAGCAAGTTTCCGCTATACCAAAAGTGTGAAACAGTAAACCAATTTTCAATAAAAAAAAAACAGGGATGGGAGATTCCTTTCCATCAAAAGCTCTCTTGTTCCGCTCCTCCACAATCAACCTAAAAATAGAAAGAGGAGCTGAGGTAATCCATCTTTTCTTATTGCACCGTAAGTTAATGCCCTGCCAAGCCCAAAGTTTTTGCTTAATAGAACCTCCAATAACCCTAGATAACCCGATGCAAGCAGAGGAAGCTGTTGAAACCCTTCTCATCCAAGAACAATGAAGGACGAGATGCCGAATGGTCTCTGCCTCCTTTTTGCAGATGAAACACCAACTAACCAATAATTTGCCTCTTTGTTGTAGGTTATCTTCCCAAGCAAGAAAAGGAAACTCTTGCTGGGATTTTCACTTTCCAAATTGCTTTTCCAAGAAAATCCAATCTACCACGAAAACCCTCCCTATCTAGCAGCTTGTGAAGAAAAGATTTTGCCTCTTTCACCATTCTCCACCAAAGCATCCTCAGAAGCAGTACAAATCTTTGAATTGCACAAAACATTCAAAAAAAAACACGAACGCACGCACGCACTTCAAACACCCAATCTTGGGCTTGCCTCAAAAAATCAATAATGAACATATCATCGTTTCAACAATAACAATATGCTACCAAAGCCTCCTTGTTCCTGGTGATGTCAAGGACATCTAGGAACTTCGAAGTTGAGTCCCCACGCACAAATGTCAAAACAAAACTGTCTTATTTCCATAAGAAGAAACTCACTTCAACCTTTGCTAATCTTCCTTCATACATTGGTCCATGAGAAGCTCCCCTATCCTTAGTGATCCAACCTACCTTTTCAAGGCCAAATTTTACAACCACTACTTTTATCCGAAGATGTTCATTTGCAACACTGAAATGCCAATGCAATTTGCTGAGAAGAGCCTTGTTGATTAACAAGAGTGGACTTAATGGCTAAACTGCCATTTCAAAAAGGTCATTTGACTGCCTTCCAATCACCAAATCGAACTTGTAAGCCTCCTCAATATCACCACATGAAAATTCATTCTGAATGGCATCCAACCTTTTAGCCACCGAGCAAAGGATGGGAAAAAGAGAAACGAACTAAAATAGGAAGATTAGGAAGAGTACTTTGAAAAAGACAAAATCTCCCTGCTTTGGAGAGGGAATAACTTTTCCAAACAGACAATCACTAATCAAAAACAGGCTCCCAAATACGCTTGTTCTTGGAACAGGAACCAAAAAGGGAGACCCAAAACCTATCAGTTATGAATTAGCAAAATTCCAAAACTCTTCCATAAAATCATGTCATCTCTCTCTAATGGAAAACACCAATTCTTATTGGGGAGGATTGGATTACGAAGACTCATAAAGTCTGCTTTCCATTAGGGTCATACATGCAAATGTTTTGATGATTAAAATGTGGAAATAAGAAAATTAACATCATTTAATCAAAGCCATTTTTGGGAAATGACAATAGAGATTTGCACGCAGCTCATGGGATATATATATTACAAGATACAGCTAAGGGAAGCAAGGTTGGCATATCAAGGGAGTTAAAGGTGCAGGGCACCTAATTATGGAAATATGTCTGCAGAAATTGAAATAACTTCTTGAGTTTATCCACTTCAATGTTGCCCATGCATGTAAGATGAGATCTTGGATTGTTTAGTGTTGTGGTTAACTTGTGATAAACATTTGTACGACAATTAGCCGCACTTCTGTGCCATGGCATCAGAAAAAAAGCACTGTACTTTCTAAGACATTCCATTCACTTGAATTCAAGGCCTGATTGGAACATTGATTAGCTCGCATCAGTTAGTTTGAATTCCGTATTATTGTAATTCTTCCTTGCCTTCTTTGGTTGTTATCTTAAACCTTTTTACCTATAAGAGAAAAATGAGAGATGAAAAGAATTTCATAATTGGCGGCATTTGAATTGAATTTCTTGTCTACTCAGAAGACAAGTTAAATTAAAGAGAAATAGTAGAATTCTTAAAGTAAAATGACAAGTGTGGGTCAAGAAAAAAGCAAAGTCCTGAGACACGCCAACTAGTTCTATTTAGTGTCACAACCTTTCATTAAAGAGGCCTACTTTAAAGAAAAAAAAGGATGAATAATCTTATCATAGCTATGGTAGCATGCCAGTTTATTGATTATTACCTTAATTAGGACCCAAAAAATTGCATACTGTTTGACTATCAGCTACTCACTGCTGTATTGTTAATTCATGCATAAAATATATGATGTAAGTGTAAATTTTAAAATGGCATTGGTAAATATAATCATAATCAGCAATAAACTTTAATGTGATAATAATAAATCCCGAAATGACTTACCAACTTTAGTATAACCTCCACTGCCCCCTTCCCTTCCCCTTGAGCACCATCAATTTCATCAATAATCTGCACAATCAAGACCACATTCATCATCTCCAATAGTGCAAAAATCCCCAGCCAGACACTTTTGAAAAACACGAACCAAACACTTGGGCTTTGAGTCAACCATGACAGAATCCATCTGAACTACATCAAGGATTTTGGCTTCAACTGTTGCTGATGACCGATCATCACTAGCGTTGATCTACAAAGACAGTCTTTCAGTAATTATAGCTGGAACACAACTAGCAAGAGAAGAATAACGCTATGAGGCCTAAATGAGAAAAGATGCTAATGAGAATGACCCCAAATATGATTTGAGGGGAGGGGGTGGAAGTGGGAAATAATCTGTTACATCACAAGGACAAAGACAAGCTCAAGGCTAGAGTCTAAAAAATCACACAATCAGACTTGTGACCCTTTGTCATACAGAGAAGGGATATAATAAAGAATTTTATAACAAATGCACTCTTATTCTTTCTTTCTTATTTTCACACAGACAGCTAACCACCCTGAAAATCTGGTATAGAGTTCCTGTCTCAGTTCAGCAGATGACACACATTCTGTAATTGTTATAATATAGGGCAAATTTAGACAAAAAATGTAGGGCAATGTGATCAGTAGGACTCAGATCCCAGCTAAGCACATTTTTTATAGGTCCTCAAAAGTTGTTTCCCAATCTGTCATCATCAACATTTACAACTCTTGATGCCTTTTCAGTTTCTGATGTTTCCGATCAAAACAAAAAAAAAAAGTTTTTAATGTTATCAGGAAAACCAGCACATAAATGAGAACACCTAAAGAAGGTCTAATAAGAACCCAAAGCAGAGTATCAAACCTATTATAACCATAAATCAGCCAAAACCAAGCATAAATGTGTATAAAGCTTTGTCTTGCAAAGAAAAACTGTCATGAGACACTTTGTGATGCCCCTCATTTGCAATATAAAGTCACCTGAAACTCACAGTAATTAACAGACTAGTATATCTATAAATGAATGTTAAATCTTGCCAAAGAGAATCAGAAAATACCTCCACTACTCGATACCCACAATGTTTAGCAGCCACATGAGCAAGTGTAGTTTTTCCAAGTCCTGGAGGACCACAGAGTAGAAGGACCTGCACAATTGGTAACAAACACCAAAGTAACAGATAATCCATAAGATGCGCATGGAGATAGAAAAACATTTGCAGCCTTCTGAAAAATAGAGAGACAATGTTAAAAGTTAGACGCAAACAATAATTTAACTGTTTATGTTAAAAATATCTCCAAAGAACAAGATCTGTATAGTTGGTTCTGTAGCAGGGCATGAAAATCCTGCTTCTGAGCATCAATGAACAATAATTTAGCCCCTTCCAACCCAACCCCCTGCCCCCCTTAAAACAAACAACAACAACAAGAAACAGAAGATTCAATAATGCAAATGAAACACAAAGAATGAGAAGATTGCTGCAAGTAATGTAGTGATGTTACAATTACTCTAGATTCTCTTCCATTATAGCAGCACTTTCTCCAAGGGATTTGTCCACAGAATCCAGATAATAATTAGTTTTTTGCGATTCACATCCATCCAACAGCATATTGCTTCACAGCCACCCCATTCTAGCTATTGATACAATGTGAACTGACAAACAACATTACCAAATAGTTCTTTACATGCATGCCCCTCTATTAGGCAACATATGTGATCCAGATATCAGTTGTAAGATGCTTTTCCATACATACTGAAGACTATACACCACCTTCAGTCAGCACTTCATCAACAACCCTTCCTTTAGTACACTTAACAGATTCTCTCAAAAAGTACTGACCTTCTGCTCCGGCGGGCCAGTAAGCCTTGAGCTTTTGCTGCATGTATCCGAAGTTCCTTTCACTTCAGCATCTTTGTGGCCTGATTTATGAGGATCTTCAAAGCTCTCCTTAGTCCATCTTTTCCATCTACTACTCTTGACTGTATTTAGACCACTATATTTTCTCTGCTGACTATGAATAAAATGACGTCTAAGTGCCAACAGAACCTCATCTGTAGTGCTCCTAATTTCAGACCCAAAAACACAAGAATCCCACTGTTTTAGCCATAAAAGTACCTGAAAATGCGACAAAACACTTGTTAAGACATCAAGGTTGGGAAACTTGAAAAGTTCAATAAACAGAAGCATTGTTACGGCTTGGCCAAGACAAAAAACAGGAGCTTTTGAAAAAAGATACAATAATTGTGAGAAACTCAGAATAAAGTCTTGCCTCACGATTTGTCTGTTCATCACTAAGAAGCTCGCTAAAAGAATTTGGGGCATATTTATCCACCCAAAGTTTCTCCAATGTTATTGGCGTTCCTGGAAGCACTTGATCTTTCATTTCCTCCGAACTCACACGTAGAGCCTTCAAAAACATGATCATTGTAATCAGAAAGCTTGCATTCAGAAGGCATGTTTTACCAAACAAATACCTGCTATCCAAGACCAGCATTTGGTAATTAGTGTAACACCCTTTAATAGTGATAATCATATTAACTAGGGTCCATAATTTCTTAGACAGGAAATGAAGCTCATACACCTTGCAAAGAAAAATACCAGATGCAAATTTTTGTGAGATATACCAAATAAAATACTTCAGTATAAAAGATATCTTGATATTTGATGTGATGCAGTTAATACTGAGCTGATTACATTGAAATACTAAACTGAATTCACTTTAGAATAGCATGGCTACCCAAAACAACCCAGTAGGACCTTACCAATTGTATCAATCTACTCTGCGTGATCCATTGAACAGGTATTTCGAGGAAATCAGACAGACAAGTAGACCGATTGAAGATGATGTTTTTTGTCTGGGTTCACCTTTTAATGAGGATATTTTATCAGCCACACCAACTTGAACTGAAGTTTATCACCTCACCTTGCAGATCATCTAGCACCTAAAACTGAACTATTCCCAACAAAAAGTTACTTCATGCAATAAGAGATATCTCCCATTTTACTTTCTAAAAAAATCCATCACATGAACAAAACCTTTGGGATTTATGCATGCTGAGGTGTTCAGGTCAGTATATAACATTACAGAAGATAAATCTACAACACCTACATAAAAAATCTCACATAAAACAGGATGATTCTGTGAGACCAATATTGTGCACGTAATTGACAACTAGGGCAATAAAGGGTCGAAAAAATCTGATAATAAAGGGTAAATTCCATATGGCGTCATTGAACTTTAAAATATTTCACAAACAAGTCATTAAATTTGATTCCAACCACCAATGTACTAAACTTTTGCTTGTTTATTGTTAGATACACCCTGATAGGTTTCAGACCAATTTCCTAAAGAAGTTCTGACATTGCTCCCAGTGGGTCAGCAACCTTCCTCTGGAGGTGAGGAACGTTTGCCAGCCCTCTTCCCCTTCTTTCTTATGTTCTACTTTGTTCAATCTCTTTTAATGTTTTTAAACATTTTTAGAATTTTGTAGCAGGGGCTGGATTAGAGACCACATCAGCATCCTGTGGTCACAAAGTCACACTCTGTCAATAATGCATCAGTTGCAAGGAATGAGAGCACACTACGTTGGTTAATTTGAAAAACTTAATGATCTAACTGCACCAATTTTTCGGTGACTACCAATCATACATGCAACAATTTTTTAAAAATTAATTTGTCATAATAGCAGGCTGAGAATCAAAGGACAAAGAGTTCTAAATATCATATTTTCTTCATTGTTTTATGTCTCAGTGTTGAGCCGTTTTGGTCAAGAAGCAACTGGGGTCAGGTGCATGGGCCACAAGGCCCTGGCTACCAGCCAGAGGCCTGGAATGGCCAACCATTTCTATGGACTGGCCAAGCCCTCAACCATTAGCCCTGAAAAGCTAGTCCATCCTGTAAAATTGACAGGCACCTTTCCCTGCCCGACTGAGCACCCAGTGGCGATGCAAACTCTCCCTATTTCGTGCTTTTAGGCCTTTTCCAAGTTAATTGATGTATTACACATATCAGCCATCAATGAGTGTTTTAGGGTTCTTTGTGTGACTTTCTGGTGAGCGAAGCATTGAGATATTGGGCGAACTATAAAGAGAGGCTTTGCATTATCAAGGACTGAAATTGACAGACATATAATGAAGCTTGTAATCTCCATTGTTCAAAGTGCAATTCTTATTGTTACCTCCTCATGGACATAGATCACTCTAACCGAACCATTTTACTCCTGGTATTTTCTCTTCTCTTTCTGGTTAAGTATTGCAATTTTCCATATTTTTCAGAGGTCCTTCCCCGTGAGAGCATTTGCACTAGCGCAAACCTGGATAGCATCTTTTAAATTCTTAATCTTACCCCGACACTTAACTTGCATAAGTTTACATGTGAAATGGATACCTTGGTGAATGCCTCCTTTTCACATCTTTGTAGTAGAAGATTGACAGGTTCAGTGATTAGGCCTGCAACATGATTTGGTGCTAACGTTATCAAAAATAAACTCTGATAACTCACATAGAAAGAAAAAGACTGGAATTTATTACCATAGGCCCTCTATAAATAAGATTTCTTAGTACATAACATGCCTCAAAATGAACATAAAAGCAGCTTCCATCATGTAGACAAGATTGGATGTTAGAGCACATATTATGAGTGTTACAAAAACAAATTCACAATGATACTTAACAGCCTAGGGATTTTCTCAATCCCAATTCTTAAGTCTAACAGCAATCTTGAGAGGCGTGGAGACAAGAAATATTATAAGGTCTAAATTTGGTCGAATTAAATTTTCCAACTGTTGTCACAACATCGCAACCCTATTAGGCAGACATGAACCAGTCATCTTGCTACCTATCGGCTCCTATGCCTTCACACAAGACTATGACATCTCAGAGAATTCAACTCCAAGTAATCAGAACGACCATCCTCCAAGCCCATTCATGGCACAAGCCAGCATACTGAACTGGATCTTCTGTCTATAATCAAAATAACCATCCAAACCAAATCCAACATGATTCGCAGAACCACCAGCAAAAACCTTATCAATACTCGAGTTGGTTTTGCTGCACCACTGTATAGACATCCTTCACTGACGATTGTCCCTATCTTATGTTTGGTTATACTGAGTATCCAACTCCATGTTACACGATATTTGCAAGTCAGTCATTTAGATTGACATGGCCCACGAGCAAGTACAGCCAAGGGTAAAGTGTAGTGTAGGTTTATGAATACGAAGTCCAGGGGTGGACACATAGTTATGTTAAAGTGCATTGTAAAAATGTAGTTCCCCCAAAGCATACTAATTGGCATCATCAGTTTAATCTTACACAAAACCCAAGAATCAATACACAAGCAGAGGCTCTTACATTTCCAGTAATCTTGCATATTTCACCACCACTGATTTCATTTTTCCCAATAACTAAATTACCTTAATTGCAAAACCAGACAGATTTGATGAGCTACATCCCTCACGATCTCAACCACTGATTTCTTCACTTCAATCTATTACTCATTAAAATCACTTTACGTTGCTGGATTGTATCTACTATCTGACAGATTTTATACCTACTGTTTTTCTATTGCCAAGTTATTGGTGTAATCTCTTAAGATAAAGATCACTTTTCCTCCTACATTATGTTCCTCGCCCACCCAAAAACCACAACAACACTAAAAATTATGACAAACGAGTAAGGCAAGAGGACGAAAGGAGATTACCATCAGATCGAGCCCTCGTATCCAATTTCTTAGGCCGTGAATCGATGTCAAACCTACAAATCTTCGCATAAACCCTGTCACCTCCAGGCGCCGTGACGGGGACACACTCACCATCGATCTGGGACGCGAATCGCGAAATGGCGACCTCCTCCGGCTCCAAAATCTCTTCCTCTCGCAGCTCCGCACGATTGGTCTCCGGAGGAGGAGAGTAACGCAGCCAATCCTCCTCTTCGTCGCCCTCGTCGTCAGCAACTTTGCTCCGCTTCTTCTTCGTAATCGGACCAGTGGCTTCCTCTCGGGAAGGGCGTTTGTGGTTTTCGAGCTGCTCCTCGACGGATTGAGGAGATTTCGGAGGCGGCGACGCCCGATCGCCCCGAAAATTGCGCTCTTCTCCTTCGTCTTCCTCGTCACCCTCGAGAGGGTAAGGGTAGGGATCGGGGGGTTGGAGGTCCAGCGGGTCGTCTTCGTGGAGGCGGGAGTGAGCTTCGAGCCACTCGAGCTCGTCCGGGAGAGGAATGTCCATGTCCGCGTCCATCGGTGGTTCCGCCGCGGCGATGTTCGGCGCTGTGCGGCGGTGGGGCTCTACGCGACGGCGAGAGAGAGAGAGAGAGAGGGCCGGCACAGACTGAGGAAGGCGCGCGCGCGGCAGATGGGGGGTTTTTTGGCGGGAAAAGAAGAAGGTTTTCAGAGGGGACGCGCGCAGGGCTTTGAGCGGAATTTTGTTAAATAGCCGAAGCCTGTAAAAAATCTTGGAGTTATTGCGACGTGGACGGTTTTTTTTTTTTTTAAGGGCGCGGCTATTTCCGCAGCGCATATTACTGCGGGCACACCTTTTACACTAAAGAGACGAAATTGCCCTGATGTAAAACCGCTCCAGCTCCTACAAATCACGACCGCAGGGAGGAGCAATTTTTTGGGTGGTGGAGCTCACCATTTAGGGTTTCATGAGGCATAAGGATTATTTGTTCCAAGGAGAGAAAAATCCAAACCTGAAACCTAATGTCAGTTACCAATTTTGAAAATTATGAATGGACTCGAACTTAATCTACCAGCTTAGGGGTCATTTCAAAGCACCAATTGGGGTTTTCATTTTCTTTTTGCTGCTTCACTTTATTATTCTTACATGGAGTTCACCGCCTAAGTCTAATGGAAATTTCACAAGTCCAATCTAAGGCTTCTTGGCTCACCATTAAAAAAGAATCCTATCTTATAAAGATAAAAGAAATCTGAGATAGATATTTACTCAATAAAAATCAAATCTCATTTATTCTCAATATTTAAATATTATCTTACATTTGAGAATTCGCCTACATTTATAGAGGAACTAATACATAGGAAATAGATTAAATATTAAAGACATGGAACCACCCAACTCATAAAGAGATTAGAACTAGAAAGCATAACAAAGTCATAAGAACTAGCAAATGCATTAAAACACGTAAAAACTTGAATTTTGACTCTTGAAATCTACAACATACGTAGGATTAATAAGAACTAGAATTAAGTACATTAAACCAAATGAAAAGTAATTTAACTTGGATTCTAAATTCGTTCACTAGCTCAAGCAACCCAATAGACATCTTGAAAGATCAACAAACATAAAGGAAATTATCTAGAACAGCCTCCAATCGCTAGGTTAGTCAATTAGTAGCCTTTGAGTTGACAATGAACTTGTAAATGAACGTTAGTTGATCAACAATCAAAAAATCGACAAGTGTCCACTGAATTGACAACTTTCTTGCAAAATCAACATCTTCAATTTGAACCCCATCGGGTCAAAATGTAGCCTACATCAATTTGATGCTTCTAAACGTAAGGATTAAACATGGTTAACTAATGAAATTTGAATTGAGCTTGCTAGTTAATTGATAGAGCTCGATACTCTCATATCAAAAACTAGTTTGATTTT
The DNA here is from genome assembly GCA_014182405.2 of Eucalyptus sideroxylon. Lineage (NCBI taxonomy): Eukaryota > Viridiplantae > Streptophyta > Magnoliopsida > Myrtales > Myrtaceae > Eucalyptus > Eucalyptus sideroxylon. The sequence continues at coordinate 53,866,424 of CM024555.2, read as the reverse complement.
AGCTTCAACCTCAGAACTAGTCTTGCAAGTTCAAGTTTAAAGTTTTTTTGAGTAAAACTAATTGCTTCACGGCCGAATTAGAATCAAACCGGTCAAGGTCAATTCCTTGTTTTTTGAATCGAGAACCGTACAAATTCGCTTGTGAAATGATCTTGAACAGGCTAGATAAAGTCAGTTCAGCCAGATTCCTAGGTTTCGCTGGCTCAATTGCTCACCCCTACGGGACGCATGAGAGAGCGAACATGAGAACTCGCTTGAGAAAACCAAAAAGAAAAACTAAATGCAATTTATAAATTTTTGCATTTATTTATTTTTTTATCTTACTTATGGACCATCGACCGCCGCATGATCGCCACACGATTATTGCACAGCCGCCACACGACCGCCGCACGACCGTCGCACGACTGCCGATCACCGCCAACCACTGCCGCAAGATTGCCGCCAGTGGCATAAAGATGAGTTATAGTATCCTTGAATCCTCGAAACACGCATTGCATAGCATTAGAAAGGAGAATAGCAGGAGCCCAATGAATCTCAATCACAAGTAGCTCCTAGCCGAGGTTTATATGGGAGCTTATCCAAACAAATAACAACTGCAATTAGTTAATGTAGTATCAAGGCAATTCAACAATTATATCTAGAAGGAAAATACTTACAAATTTTACGCCCATAAAAACAAAGAAGCTTTTAGCACCAAATGCTAGGGATAATGGTAGCAAAACACTAATGATGCCTAAAAATGCTAGGGATAATGGTAGCAAAACACCAATGATGCCGGCAATTGCTATTGAAGTAGATGGGGAAGAGATATATTCTTCTTCCTTACTACATATAGTTGCCGTAAAATTTGGTCATCCAAAAATATAGTCATTAAAGAACTAACATCTTGCCAAGTCTTTTGATTAAATAGTGAAACTAATAAGATGAAATAGGAACATACCTTTTGCTGAAATGATTTTATCATCAAGCCTTGGCTCTTCTATTTCCGTGATTTCATCGTCGTTAATAAAATGAGATAGCTCTTCTATTTATATGATTTCATTGTCGCTAACAAAATGAGATTGGCCATTGTTGAGACTTAAATTTTACTATTTTACTTAAAACCTAATCGCATACAAAATTAGGAATTGGTTGCAAAAAAATAAATTAATTAAATTAAATTAAATTAAAAAATTAAAATTAAGAAAAAAAACCATCAGGTTGAGCCGAAGCTGGCCTTGGCCCGGCTCGGCCCAGCCTCCTTTCTCCTTCAGCCTAGCCCGCACCTGTTCTTCCTCCCTCCAGCTGGTCTTCGCTCGAGGACCTGCAGAAAGACAGAACAGAGCGAGCAGCGAAAGCGGGAGTAGCAGAGGATCGGGTAGCAGACGGCCAGTGTGATCCGCGGGTCGGGAGCGGCTCGGTCGACAGCTGGCATGGCTGGTCTTCGCACGATAACCTGCAAAAGAAAAACGTGAAAGGGGGAGGAAGAGCAACACAAGGGGAGCACGGAGAGACAGAGGGAAACCGAAAGAGGGAAAGAGAGAGAGAGGCCGAGGGTGAGAAACTTGAATCAAGTGGAGAGAGCCGGCAAACTAAGAGAGTGGTACGAGCAACCGTGAGCGGTTCAGTCATGCACGGGCTTGTCCGAAGACCTTTCCGGTGACATCCTCGAGCTGACCAAGTAGGTTCGGCTCCCTCCTTGCTCCATTTTAGGTGCACCGGGCTGGAGCTCGCGGCCGTCCGGCTCGCGCAAGCTCTGGCCCTCATCACCCTTGTGTTTTGTTCCCATGTTCCTTGTATGTTGTGTTCGAGACCCCCAAGGCACGTTCAAGGCTCGATTGAGCCAAAAACCTTGAAATTGGTGCTGCACTCCAATGTTCGACAAAATGCCTCAGAGATATTCGAAAAGTCAGTTCGTGTTTTAGCTTAGAATCGATCCGTGCTTACATATGTAGCTGCTGAATCATGTTTCTTGTTCGTATGGTTATTGTGTTTTGGCGTGGCCTTTGTGAAATAATCATGCGTCGTTGGAGAGTGAGGGTTTTATTTGTTTGGGCGAACGGGTTATCAGTCGTCGGAAAGGTGGTTGGCGGCAGTCGCCGCCGATCGAGCGGTATGACTAACGGGCCATGATGGTCCAAACACTGGTGAACCTTCGCAAGAGATGACGTTCGTTGGCACTGGTTTGGTGGGGGAAATTGTCGGATGGAAAGGGGTTCATGAAGACGTCGTCGGGAGCTGCGTGAAGACTAGAAGAAGAAGACCAGAAAAAAAAAAAAAAAAAAAAAGAAAAAGAAATTAAAAAAAAAAAATAAAAAAGAAAAAGCACAAAAATATATAGAGATAGAAGATGGGCTGTGATTTTAGTTTGGTTAGTGGGCTGGTGAGATTAGGAGCTGAAATGAAAAGTTGGGTTGAGAGCAAAAATTGGGATTGGGCTGTTTCTAGGAAAGGAATTTCATGGGCCTTATTTTATTTCATGGGCCTTGGGGCCGGCCCGTTTTGTCTAAAAAAGAACGACTAGGACCGATGGGGTCCGGGCTGGGTCTTTCGACTCGGTCCGAATGGTTTTTCATATATTAAAAAAAATCCAAAAATTCTGAAAATAAAAAAAAAAAAAAAAAAAATTAATTAAAATTTTTTCCAACTTTCAGAAAATTCATGGAAAATTCAGAAACCTGAAAACTTATAAAAAATTTCGGAAAAACTTGAAAATATTAAAATATTTAAAAAAAAATTCAAAAATCCCAAAAATTCCAAACTTGTTTTAGAGTTCCCTGAAAAGCTTTAAAATAATTCTTGGACCAATTTTCTCTTAAAATATGTGGGTAAATCATTGGCTTGAGATTGTGCTCAAAATTGAACAAGCCCGCACGGCTTCACCTTATGGTTCTAATTATTTGGATACAATTGCCTTTAATTACATGCTTACCACGTGATGATTATGGTTCCCCCTTGGTCTAATTAGGATTGTCATTTATTTATCTCTTAAACAATAGATGTTTATTTCTCTTGCAATTCATTTAATGTTTACTTTAGTTGCTGATTGTTATTTTGATAATTGTGTACCTGCATCGTAACCTCACATGTTAATGGATAAGTGTAAAATCAATCAAAACTGCTTGACAAAAAATATTTTCTTTTAAAATGAACAAGATTAGATACCGAAATGGCACTAATTAGTTAATTAGTGTAATTAAGTCCCCGACCCTAGATTCTCCGGTTGCGTAGGAAGTGAGGCACGCTCCCATGTCCCACTTGGTTTATAGTCGACTCCAATAAGCTAGTGGCGACTCATTTTGTGTGAAATTCCTAAAAATATCCCAATGTCACGTGAGATATGGGTTTGAGAAAGTCCGCGCCTAATCACGGGCCTTAGGCCCGTCTTTTAGGCAATTCCCCAAACCTATTCCCTCCCCGAGGGTAGGTCGTGATAGCCATCTATCTCCAAAGATAAATCACTTTTATCATCATGCATTGACTTTTCCATTTTTATCTTCTTAGTTGAGCATGTCTTGGTGCTTTCATCTCTTGCTAGGCTGGTAAAAATTTATAAATTTTTGCATTTACTTGTTTTTTCTTCTTACTCATGGACCGCCGACTGCCGACCGTCGCACCACAACCGCCACACTACCGCCGCACGATCATCGCATGACCACCACACAACCGCTGCGCGATCGTCGCACGACCGCCGTACGACTACCGCACGACCACTGACCATCGCCGACCAACGCCACAGGATTGCCACCGGTGGCATAAAGAGAAGTTCTAATATTCTTAAATCCTCGAAACACGCCTTGCATAACATTAAAAAGGAGAATAGCAGGAGCCCCAATGGATCTCAATCGCAAGTAACTCATAGCTGAGGTTTGTATAGGAGCCTATCTAAATAAGCAACAATTGCAATTAGTCAATGTAGTGTCAAGGCAATCCAGCAATTATATCTAGAAGGAAGACACTTGTGAATCTTACGGCCATAAAAACAAAGAAGCAGGGGCTGGGCCAAGGAAAAAAAAACGTGGGAATGGACCTTCGGCCCGCGTGGATGAAAAAAGAATAAGCAGGGGGCTGGGTCGAATGGACCTTCGGCTTGCGTGGATGAAAAAAGAATAAGCAAGGGAGCTGGGCGTGAAGCCCCAGCCCCCGCGGGCCCCTTTTTTTTATTATATAATTCCAGTTATCTGAAATAAAGTAAGAAAAAGGAAAATAAAAAATAAAAAGTAAAAAATAAAGCTTGATGGATGCAAAAAAAAAATTAGACCTAGGTAATGCGAAAATCATTTTTGTTAGGGCGAATTGGTCCCTAATTTTCTTATGCAATTTAATTCAAAATATATAGCCAAATTTTAGGTGTTAATAGAACTAAATTGACAAAAGTGCGATAGGCTTATGATTCTTTGGACAATTTTCCAATCATGCATAGCATAGACATGAAATGGTCAAAAATGTGAACAACATAGGTGATATCCGAGCACAAGTGTTGGTAACATATGAAGGCTACTGACTAGTTGTCAGTGAACTATCCTAGTATGAGTCTCGTTTGTGTCGCTAAATTTGGCATTTGTCTCAATTGAAGTGGTAGCAACCTACTATAACTACTTGTGGAAGAATAGTAGTGTTGTACTTGGCTTGCAAAGATTATAACCATATGAACCAGAAGCAACTTCCAAGCCTCGAAAATAATTAAGTTTCTCAAGATCCTTCATTCCAAACTATAGGTCAAGACACATAAAAACTTGAATTTTGACTCTTGAAATTTACAACATACTTAGGATCAATAAAACTAGGACTAAGTTCATTAAACCAAATGCAAAGTAATTTAACTTGGACTCTAAATTCGTTCGCTAGCTCGAGTGGCCCAATAGACATCTTGAAAGATCAACAAATATAAAGGAATTTATCCAGAACAACCTCTAATTGCTTGGTTAGTCAATTAGTAGCCTTTGAGTTGACAATGAAATCGACAAGTTTCTAGTGAATTGACAACTTTCTTGCATAATCAACATTTTCAATTTGAACACATCGAGTCAAAATAAAGCCAACATCAATTTGATGCTTCCAAATGTAAGAATTGAACATGATTAACTAACAAGATCTGAATTGAGCTTGCTAGTTAATCGACAAATGAGCTTGCTAGTTAATCGACAGAGCTTGATACTCCCTTATTAAAAACTAGTTCGATTGTAGCTTCAACCTTAGAACCGGCCTTGCAAGTTCCAAGTTCAAAGTTTTTTAAGTAAAACTAGTTGGTTCATGGTGGAATTGGAATCGAACCGGTTAAGATCAGTTCCCCATTTTTGAAATCGAGAACCATACAATTCGAAATGATCTTGAACCGGCTAGATAAAGTCAGCTCAAGCAGATTCCTAGGTTTGAGCGGTTCAGTTGCTCATCCCCATGGGACGCATGAGAGAGCGAACATGAGAACTCGCTTGAGAAAACCGAAAAGAAAAACTGGATGCTTACTGGAAGTTAGAATCCAGGGCAGTCTAGTCTCGTCATTCAAAAAGCCATGAATGTGCCCGACTACGAGGGCCGCGCAATTGAGCCCATCCTTTTTCATCAATCCGATTTATTAGATACTTTTATTTTCGGTTTGAAGAGTTCGACAAAAACAAAATACATGGAAATATACTTCGAAGGTCGGCGTGCGGAGAAGCATATTACCTAGGCCGCTGGAGAGTCGCTCGTCGCCACCTCGATCTTTTTGCATGGACAAAAATGGCAGATTGTCGAAAGACGAAGCTGTTGCAGAAATGGCGGTTCACTTCACAGCTCAGTAAAATCTTTGCAAGCCTCGGCCTTGCCGGGGCATGACCATTTCTGAAGTCCTCCTATCTCGTTCTGCTGGTAATGGGGAAAAGTTGTGATATTTAGGCTCGATGTGGAGGACGACGGCTGTCGGACGAACGTGGCATTTTGTCGGATGGAAGGACTTGAAGAAGAAGCACTCATTCTCGACGTTCCTTCGGACAACGACGAGCCGCCCGGACATCGTCGCTGCCAACATCTTGATCACGCAGCACGCGAGGGGTGGCCAGTTGGACGTCGCACGACGCCTGTTCGACGAAATGTCTGAGAGAACCGTTGTCTCTTGGAACACCATTATCGCTGGTTATTCCCAGTGGGGAAGGTACGGGGAAGCTCTTAGCCTTGTCTCGAGCATGCATCGCGGTAGTGTGAAGCTCAACGAGACCACTCTTTCTACAGTACTGAGCGTGTGCGCGAATTCTCGTGCATCGTATGATGGGAGGCAAATCCATTGCCTTGTTTCAAAATCGGGTTTTGAGGATTTCGAGTATGTAGGGAGTGCTTTGATGAATTTCTATGCTAATTGCCTTGAGATCGAAGAGGCGAAGCGGGTTTTCAAGGATTTTCGTGGTAGTAATGACTTGTTATGGAGTGTAATGCTTGCGGGCTATGTGCATTGTGATCTTATGGACGATGCTTTTGCTCTGTTCATGGAGATGCCTGAAAGAGGCATTGTTGCATGGACAACGTTGATTTCTGGATTTGCAAAGCGGGTCAATGGCTGTGAGAAGGCTCTTGAGTTGTTTCGGTGGCTGAGAAAGACTAATGAGGCGGCACCTAATGAGTTTACTTTCGATTGTGTTTTGAGGACCTGTGGTAGACTCAGGGCTCAGAGTGTAGGGAGAGTTGTACATGGTCTTGTGGTAAAATCAGGGTATGAGTGTGATCAATCTGTTGGCAGTGCAATTATTGAATTTTACTGTGAAAGTGAAGCGATCGATGAAGCAAGGAAGGTTTATGAAAAGATGTTGCGACCAAGTTTAAACGCTTCAAACTCTCTAATTGGGGGACTTATGTTGGCAGGTAGAATTGAAGATGCTGAGCTGATATTCCATGGGTTACCTAGTAATCCAATTTCATGTAACTTGATGATTAAAGGGTATGCTATGAATGATCGAGTTGCGGATTCAAAAAGCTTATTTGAGAAGATGCCTACGAAGACATTAATATCTATAAACACCATGATTTCAGTGTATTGCAGGACTGGTGAAATTAAGAAGGCATTGGAGCTTTTTGAAGAAGTAAAGGGGGAAAGAAACTCGGTCACATGGAACTCAATGATATCTGGTTATATTCAGAATAGTATGCATGAAGAAGCATTCAAATTATACGAGACCATGAGGAGATTAGCCATACATCGGACAAGATCAACTTTCTCAGCTTTGCTGCATGCTTGTTCATCTCTTGGATCTCTTCAACTAGGTCGACAACTTCAAGCACAGTTGCTTAAAGCATCATTTGAGTTGAATGTTTATGTAGGAACATCACTTATTGACATGTATTCCAGATGTGGATGCATTGATGATGCTCGAGTATCATTCGCCAGCATATCCTCACCCAATGTTGCTGCTTGGACTGCTCTTATCAATGGATATGCACATCATAGGCTTGGCTCTGAGGCAATCCTTCTGTTTGAGCAGATGTTGCAGCAAGGGGTGAACCCTAACGCAGCTACTTTTGTTGGAATTTTAGCTGCTTGTGGCCATTCTGGTCTGGTTGACAAGGGAATGAATTTTTTCCACATGATGAAAGACTATGGATTAAAACCCAACCTGGAGCATTATGCATGTGTTGTGGATCTTCTTGGTCGATCAGGTTATCTGAAGGAAGCAGAAGAGTTTATAAAAGAGATGCCGATTGAAGCTGATGGGGTCATTTGGGGAGCCCTGCTTAGTTCATGTTGGTTCTCCGGAGATGTGGAAATGGGTGAGAGGGCAGCTGAGAAGATGTTTAGTGTAGATCCTAAAACAGTATCTGCTTATGTTATTCTTTCCAACATTTATGCATTGTCGGGAAGATGGAAGGAGAAGAGGAAGGTGAGGAAGCACTTAAGAGGTTTGGAAGTTAAAAAAGATCCTGGGCGAAGCTGGATTGAACTCAATAGCAGAGTTCATGTATTCTCTGTGGAAGATAGAATACACCCGCAATGTAACGTGATTTATTCTACATTGGAACAGATAACAGCAAATGTCAATTCGTTTGTGAATCTTGGTTTTGCTTAATGACCAACTCATGAGAGTCACCAGTGGAAACTCTGTGACCTTGCACATTATCTTTCTGAAATGTATATCCAGTGATGAAGAATATCACCAGGTGATTGCTGAATCCAACACAAACTGGCTATGCTTAAACTTTGATTGTCTGTTTCTCTCTTCTTAGGCCACATGTCTTATTGTAGCATTTTGCCTAGAAAACTCACTGCAGCAGGACAAGCTGGACAGAGTTATCCTTGAATTTAGCAGCTATTCTGTTAAACCAGTATAATCTGTTCAGGAAACACTAATTAGGAGCATTTCATAGGATAGTCAACTAATGCTTTTGGTTGGAAATTCTTTAGAAGTGCCATAATGGAGTGAGCCAGTTGCATTCGCAAAAAGTATCAAAAAATGAAAATATGCTGCCAGAAGTATGTGACCATTTGCCATTGCCAATTCCTGACCACAAAAAAAGAAAAAAAGAAAAGAAAAAAAAAGAATAAGGAAAAGGAATCCATCCATCTTCATCAGCCCCTGTACTCTTCTTTTTGGCTGGTCGTCAGTTTTACTTGCTCCTTTCCGTTTTATTTCTTCAATTTTTGGAGCAGTTAGTCTTTTATAATATCAATTATAGCTCCAGATGGTTTATGGACTTGATGGGAGTTGCTCACATGATGGCAGGAGGCTCACCAGCAGCTTGTAGGGGAAAAGAAGCCCATTTTTGCAACCCATCCTAAAAAATATTTTGACCCTTCTTAGTTTCTGTTCCACAAAGGAAATTAGCTGAGTGCTGCAACAAAAGAGGTATATTTTCTCACTTGTTCTCTGCATGCATTTTTGGTGTCAATCGTTGCAAAATCACTTCAATCTGGTGAGATTTCCTCCTCATCAGTTATTTGGGGAAAAATCTATTTTGTTTCTTTTTCTTATATGCCTTTTCACTGTCTGTTCATCCAGTTGTTTGTAATTAGAAAAATTGGCCTAGAAAGATGGTTTTCTGTCCAAGAGCCAAGGCAACTTTATACTGTCCGCTGGGATGCTTTCATTCACTATCTGTTTCATCATAAAAAACCCTGCTCGAAGGTGTGACAAGCATTACCCTTGCCCCTGCACCTGATATGCCTCTGGATCCATGCAACATACTAAACACTGTTTGATCTACGGTGAGAACCATCTGGTGTTCTGTTAAGGGTAGCTTGGGTTTTTGCAGTTTAATATTAGATTATGTTGGCTTTTCTCTGTTTTGTATGATGGCTTCGTTTTTTTCATAATTGGTTGCTTATCCATTGGATAAGGTCTTCTTGATTTAGGCTCTGCTGTACCATGCTGGGAATAAACTTTGAATATCGTGAGCCTTTATTTTTCTGTTTTCTTATCCTTTTTGTTGTCTTGTTGTTTCTTCAGGTTAAAAGTTAATGTGAGTTTAGCCTTTTCCTGGTTTTTATGTCTACTTTTGGGTCAAGGTTGTCCAGAAGTAAAAATATATTAATGATAATAAAAACACTGTGGACTCTTATCTTTCTGTTCCAATCTTCCTCTTGATGGACTGAGGCATCATACTTTATTATACTGTAGTGTACCGCACCCATTCTTTGTCATTGTCATGGTTCACCAGCCCTAAATGGAATTTTTGTGCATCACTGTAATTGTTCATGTTGATCTTTGCCTGTTCATTTTTATTTTTGGCATTTTGCATAGAACCATTTTCGCATTACTGTCACCATGGATGTCCTTCAAATCTATTAATTGGTCTCCGGGACGTGTCCACATATTGTCTGCATTTGTGAGAAAAAAATTGTAAACTTCTAACATGTTTATAGAAAAAAAAAAGCATCATGTTTCTTCAAAGTGGAGAATCTTGGCTTTGCCACTGTAAGTAGTATGATCTAAACATGTAGTTTGATTTCTGTTATTGTTTCCAGTCGGGTAGTTGGAGTATCTTGCTGGAGGGGCTTACATGAAATTTGACGAGACTTCATCTAATGAAGCTAGGCAGCACTGGCATCAGAGGGTCAGTATACTAAGAAATCACCTACATCCTCCCCTGCTTGCCAAAAAGTAAACAAAAAACTTGGGTGAGTTGCTATCTTCCTCCCATTCTTTGCATTGTCATCTTTTTTTTGGTAGTTATGTGTTGCCGGGAGGCAAAGTCCAATTGCTGTGGAACATCCTGAAGATCAAAAGCTTGCAAAATGTAATTGCTGTGGTCTCGCAAGTCAAAGATGCCGAATGAATTGGGGGTGCTGGTCTGTTTTGCTAATGTCAGTGCAAGAGGTATCATTGTTAAGCTCGTATGACAGTTTTCTCTTGCAAGTATTATGATAAAAGCTCTTTCCAGCTGATTTGTCGATATCATGTATAAGTTATCCGTGCATTCGGCATACACCAATTGTTTATATGTAGATGTTGTCAAGAAATAATTTAGCTAAGGAAGCTTTTCTCTGATGCAGATTATTGATTTTGCAGAGAAGATTGAGCTGCTGGTACATAAATCGAGAATCTTTGCTGAGGTTGGCAGGGTGTGGATCATATGTAAATTTTGGCAACCATGACTGCTAAAAGACAGTGGATTATACTGTTTTTGTGGGATTCAGGGCTCATGCGCTTAGATAGCGACAATCTTCCCCAATAATTGGGAATTGGTTTCATATGTTTGAATCAATTTGTTTGCATGGCATCGACTAGAGTCTTTGAAGTTCTCTGAGCATCTCGCAGCCTCCAATATCGAGGACAAAATTTCGCATGGCAGGCTTGCATTTCGCTGGAATGCTTGCAGTTTCAATTGCCGTTGTAGTTAAGTTTACAATAGTTAGCTTATGCTTGAAAATAGAACTGTTATTTTGGTTGCGGAGGTATGAAGCGCATTAACTTGTTTACATCGATCTAGGTTTTAATCACCTTAAATCCTTTGATCTATGTGCCCTACTCGAAAATCAATTGGAATGCAACGTACTCCCTAGGCTAGCTCTTTGGTAGTAAAGGATCTTGTCTGGAAAAAGAATGAATAGCAGGCTTTCATGGGTTGAGATGATTATGCTATGACTCCGCGGATGGCGCGGCCAAATGTCGGCATTGGACGAGAAATATCACTATTCCTAGCCAACTATACTGTCTCTGTCTGTCTTTTATGGCATTTTGTTTTCACGGATATTCAAATTTTTGCATGGAACAATTAATCACTTTCAACTATAATTTCGTCCTTTGTCACTTTTTTATCCCTTACCCTAATGATGAAGCGTGCACCAATCCTGCCTAGGGCCAAACGTCGACGCAGAGATGAACAAATCGCCCCTTCATCACCATGGCCCATGAAGTATGCATGGTGGGTCCTATTGAAAAACGTATAATTTCTCACGCGATTTTTGCATTTTGACCGGTTTTGTCCCCTTCACCAACCATAGACCAAGTCGATATGATATTGCTTTAACTTTAATTGAGTTTCCTTTATTATCAGAGTTTTATTTCCTTTTTTCACTTACATAAATGTATCATTATCATATACAGTTTATATTCAATATAAATACAATGGGTGTAGGGTTTCTGTTACTACAGAAGTCTACAGCCCCCTCTTTATTTCTTTCTTGTACATTCTCCTTCTCCTCTTCTCTATTTCTTCTCCTTTCTTCTTTCTCTCTTATTATTTGCTGCGGGTTCTCTATTTCTTCTCTCTATTTTCTCACGACCCATTCTGAACCCAAAATTAATAATCCGGAAAGCCACGTGCGAACCTTGATGATCCTCTATCCTTTCACGAAATTGACGAAGATGGAAAAGAAAGATCACCTAATGGAATAGCAAGAAGAGAGAAAGCAGATCTACCCTCAAAAACTTTCTCAATTCACTGTTTCTTTCCACCATAGTATACGCATGCATGAAGATATTTTACAAGATCTAAAACTTAACAAGCCAACTGATCTCTAAATGGAGAAATCTCTTCAAAAATGGGAAGTCTCTTCGATCTCAGCGGCACCCACTGGTTCATCAAGTGATCAAGTTCTTCGATGAAAGCATCTTCTACCTTCTGCGCCGACCCGGACAACTGTAATGAGGAAGCTTCTGATGGCTCTAATCCTTGCAATAGCTCCTCAGCCCGGCTTCTTGCCTTTGGGTCATCAGATCCTGGAAATTCACTTTGCAATACATCTAAAAGAATGGGTCGGGCCTCCATGGTCCTTTCTAGCTTGATCAGGCATAAAGACATGTTGCATGCCTTGTTTGCATCAGGATCAATCATCTGAGCTTTACAGTAAACCACTTCAGCTGCCATAAAGTTGCCCTGTTGCATGTATGCCCATCCTAGGTTGCCCTGCGTCACCAAATAGTAAAACAGGTGAGGTCACTTTGGCAACATGGAACACAGAAATGATAGAATTTTTATTCATGGTGTCATCAAAACCCATAAATCAATTCATCTCATGTCAAAACCTACGCAAAACCTACGAGTTTCCTAGTACAACATGGAATCAGCTCAAGAGAAAGAACGTCAGCAGCAAAGGACATCAGATGGAAACACATGAATGGCTGCTAGACTATGAAGCCTTCAACGCAGAACCAGCTTGGATGGTATGAAGGCAACCTCATCCAAAGTCAATCGACGCCACATCTCACATAGCAAAGATGACTCTGATTAACTGTGGGCGTTTGATCAAATTACCAGTATTCTGGAAGTCTCTTGCTTGACAGTGACCTGAAACTTCTTTCCATGTGAACGTGCAGTCTTTGTGGGCTTCCTGTTGAAAACTTCCCCATGGCATATCATCCACAGTTTTTGTTTCAATAGTTCAATCTGTTCGTCCAGTCTACCGCATTTCTGCCAGATTCATAACAACACACGCCAAATTTAAAGGTAGAACTGGTAGGTAAATGGCATTCCTGAAAAACTGGTTCTTTAGCTGTCTTTTTATTAACAGTCAGAAGTAGAAGGGCAATTTATTTGGTTTTTTCTCCTAGAGAAAAATGAAGTTTCTTCAGCTTCATTTTTTTTTTTTTTTTTTTTTAAATTAAAGTCTATCAAATGGAAAGTACTCTAGTCGAGAGGTTTTGGAACCACATTCTCATAATTTTCCAGGCAGGTCAGACAAAAAATTTGCCATTTGGACATCACAAACAACTGAGACCATCAGCTAGAACGAATCAACTTATAGAATTCCATTTTGAAGGAAATACTCTCTGCTTACAATGTTATCTAGCTCTACGTTGTATATACTTCTACAGACTCAATCTGTAAAAAATTGAATATGACAGTTCTCCTGTCAAAATCTTGCATGCCTCATCAGACATTAGACTCATGAACCAACCTTTCCTTAAGGTGCAAGCAAATGAGTGCTATAACACAGAACTCAATAATGTAAGAACCAATTACCTTGTACAAGTCAATGAGTACATTGTCCAGAGATTCTTGAGCTTGTCTGGAGCAAAGATGCCTAAAAGATCTAATCGCTTCGATCGCTTCTTCTGCTCTGTCTTGCTGTTTCATGATGACGGCCATATCTTTGAGTGCACTATCTACTCTATCCCCTGCATTTATTGCCTTCCAAAACAGACCTATTGCTGCGTCTGGATTTTTCTCAGCTAACTGCATTTCACACGGAAATCAATAAGTAACAGGGTACGCACTCTGGTGAATTGATCGACAGAAATAACATCTCGGAATTGACTAGGGGTACAAGAAAAATGTCACTGCCGTATAACATTTGTAAAAAAGATGATCCACACAAGGAATGATCAAGAAAGTTAATATTAGATCAACAAGCACACGTACTAAAAGACTAAATCCTGTCATGTCAGATTCAATTCTATCTGGATCATGCATAACTTTCTTGAAATTCGGCCGTCGTAAGTACTTGGGTGAGAACACGAAAAGGTTGGCCCCCGGAAGCCGCGCATTCAAGCAACCTGGTCCAACCCATCATCCACGTTTCTCAGTTTCAGCCCAAACCCAGATGACCATCCGCTTTGCTCAAAGCAAATACGAAGACAAACATGTCATCACGCGCGGGCTCCCGTCCATGCAACCTCACCAACTTCAAAGTACACGAATCCCATTTCTCGGAGGCTGCCGGAGTCACAAAACGCACGCCCTAACCCTGATCACCCCGACCGGAACCACCCAACTTCAAAACGCCACGAACACGACAACAACGGCAACAACGGCGACAACGGCGACAACGGGCGACAGCAACGAACCTGGACATGCTTGGCTCGAACGTAAGGGCTGTCGCCGGGGGGCAGCTTGTGAAGGACGCCATATGGAGGAGAAGCTTCTTGCTTCTCACTCTTCCTCTGGCTCATCTCTCTCTCTCTCTCTCTCTCTCTCCCTCCCTTCCTCGCTTCCTTCGCTACGCTCGCGGTTCGGAAATGGCGGCACTGCGCGTGGAGCGACGGACGACAATGGGGGATCGGAGAGAGAGAGAGAAGGGAACAAGCTCCAGATGCTATGGCGAAGGAGGAGGGATGAATCCGGACGCCATTACGGCCACGTTCGTCGACGCCGGGTCGGCCAGTAGGACACGTGGCGGCCTCGTATTCACCCCCGGGTTTCTTTTTCTTTTTTCCCCTTCCCATCTGAATTTGTTCGTGCCTTTGTTACTTTTGCTATTAGGTGGCAATTTGGTAGTTTAATCCCCACGAGCGGGCAAAGTGTTAGCCCTTCCCGCGGCCAGGAGAGGACAAAAACGGGGGGTTTCTATTTAAAGAATTGTCGTATGAAAGTACCATTTCTCTTAACATGGAAGCACAGTAGAGACACGCAATATTGTTTAAACTCCATAATAAAAAAAAAAAATTCCACATTAGAAAAACACCACCAAAAATCCCCAACTTGATTCAAAGTAACAAATTTACTACAAACTTTTTTTTATAAAAGTGACTTAAAAAACCTAAAATTTTCAAATTATGACACATTTACCCCCATTGAGGGCATTTTTGTCTTTTTTTTTAACATGTTTTTTTTTTAAAAAACCTTTTTCAAAGTTTTTTTTTTTTTTCTTTTTCTTCCCCACATCCACCTTTTCCTTTTTTTTTTTTTTTTTCTTTTTTTCTTCTTCTTCCCTCCACTGGCCATGGTGCGGCGAGGGCGGCCCTTGGTTGGGTCGGGCGAGGGTCTCCTCGCTAGATCTAGCGAGGGCAAGAAGAAAAAAATAAAAAAATTTAAAAAGTAAAAAGACCGAAATGCTCTATAATTTAGAGTAAATGTGTCACACAATAGAAGTTCAGGGTTTTTATGTCACGAAAAAAAATTAAGATAAATACGTCACAATTAGCAAAGTTAGAAAATTTTCATGATACAAAAAAAAAATGTTGGGGTTTTTTCGTGATTTTTTTCCTAAAAACTAAGCTTTACATGTTAAAAAGGAAAATTATAAAATGATTTGAAAAACGTCGAGACTTGATTTTTAAATATGATTATGGAATCATTTCGTTTTCTAGCATTTAATCAGCTTGTAGGGTAGTAAATCAATATTTTGCTTGATGGCTATATGGTTTTGAAATTTTTTTTTAAGTACGGACATACTAATCTGGCCGATTGATGGTATTGATGTTTTTTTTCTTCGGCCAACTCTTGAGTAAATGAATTGTATTTTGTAATTAACCAATTATTTTCCTTATGGCTTTTTCTTGACTCATACTCATAAATATAAATGATAAAGCATATATCTATGGAACATTCACTCTTCAAATAACAACGTTGCATGATAGAATTGGACATTCCGCCATAGGCATGAGTTAACACGGAAATAAATCGAAAAATATAAGAAGAAACACACAAGGATTTGCGTGGATCGGTTCTAGCGTTAGTACATACTTTGCAAAGAGAGCGGTGGCGATGAATCCACTAGGAATAAGGAGATTACAAGTTTCGATCCGTGCCTCTCTCAATCATGAACCCTAGTTAGCCCTAATTGTTCCTCATTCGACATTCCATGCAATCTCTCGTGACAACCAAAACAAAATAATTAATGGGAAACATTTGGCAATTCAGTGTATACTGTTGATATGAAGCTCCTTATGAGATCTTTGAAATCTTCGTGCTGATTAAGCTGAGACAGAGGTAGTAATTAAATGAGGATAGTCTCATAAAAGTTACTCCTTGTTATTTGACATTTTAATGGTGGCTCCTTTACGTGTTTTAATGTGAACCTTACCGTTGCTTCTCTTTATTGTCGTGCTTGATGCAGCAACAAAAGGGAATCAGTACATAAATTCCTATCCGAGGGTAGTCAGTCTTTGATGCCTCATTTTGCCTTTGGGAATCTCATGTTTTATTTATTTATTCTTACTTGCTTATGGAAACTGCTGATCTGACTTCATTATTCCTTCTCTCTCTTTTTCTACATGCAATTATGCCGTTCGTCCTCGTTCTACATGTAATGCTCTAAGATTGACTCGATACTTTTTGGAATTGTTCCAAGCGATATCGATGGATGAATGCTTCATGTTTTGTGAATGTGTAGGCTTCCCTACTCGAGTTAGAGAAATGAGCAAAGAGTCTGTGTCTAAAAGCAAATAAATAATATCGATATAGATATATCTGCAAATATTTCAATCTCATAATATAAAGAGAGAAAACAAATTTTACTAATTGTGAAAGATTTCATAGATCTATTACATTGTCAGTCATCTACACGTTCAACATATAATTATAGATCATTTTAAGTAGTCGATATCGGATTTAATCAAATTTTTAAAAGGAAAAAATTGAGATTGAAATTAGTGATGCATTTATTTTCTATGAACTAGTAAAGAAAAGGTTTAAATATATGGAGAGGATATCTAAAAAAAAAAATTAAATTATGATTCCATTTTATTGTGAAATATAACGCATATATCTACTTCCTAGAAAGCATGGGCTCTCATGGAATTTCTAGATCAAAGTTCAAGGTTAAAATGAGTCATTCAACTTGCTTTCAATATAATAGAGATAGGTAAAGATTATTGTTGTCAAAATTGATCACTTTATAAGTTGAACAACTCCTTATAAAAGAAATACTTAAGACGTCATTACATGATATCCTCACTACAATTTAGAAATTGAGCATCGGCAAGAGAGAACGCAAGAGACAGGAGGGGAACCCATTTCGCAGAGCATTCAGGAATCTCAGGGATTTGAGGCGACTGAGGGAAGAAGAAATGGCTGCGACGAGGATGATGGCGACGAGGCGAAGGGTTGGGGCTGTGGTCGCTGAGGATGGTGGCGTGCCGCTTCTCTCTCTCCCGCTCGCTCTCACCTCATCGCGGCGTCTCTTTCCCTTTGATCTATGCCCGCACTTAAGTTTAGGGACTGACCAAAAAAAAAAGATTCAGGGGAATTGCATAAAAAATGAGCCTATGACTATCAATAAGTACAAACTCTCTCAAGCCCATATTTTGCACAACGTTGAGTTATTTGATGTTAAGTCAAGTTGAACTCTTTTAAAGAGGAGTTGTCTCTAGTCTATTGGAGTCAGCTAAAAATTGAGTGAGGCATGAAGTATACCTCACTTTTTACGCAATAAGAGAATCTAGAATAGAGGACTTGATTCCACTAGTATTTTATAGCATCAGGGTATTTCTGTCATTTGAACATTCCGAGGACTCAGGGCAAGTAACACTGCTGCAGAAGCATGTACATTGACAGGCCGTGCTTCTTAAAAAGCAAAATCCAGGGAAATTACTAGCTATAAGCCTATAATTGGATGGATCAATCTCAAAGAAATTCCCAAGAAAGATTTAAGAGCATAAAGAAACTTCTGGACGAAGCACCAGTTGCATCAGATAATAATGATATATATATATATATAAATGTAAGAGCACTAGAGTAATTTACTGCACCTCATAATTTAGAATGGTTGACATTAAAACAGCTGCAAAGAGAATTGCAATGAAGATTGGAATAACTTTTAAACCCAGCAGAGTGAAATGAATACGTTAATAAATTAAGAAAAAAGCTTCACCAAGTAGCAAAAATATAACCAAGAGAAGGAGAATCTTCCTTTTTGTTTATGAACATTCCAGTTTTCCCGCCAAGTACCTTGAGTTCTGATCAAGCATGCAAGACTCATCTTCTCAGCTTCTCAGCATAGTTCCAACGAGTGAGGACCTTTCCCAATCATCAGTCACCAAGCTTCTTCAGTAAATTGTGTGGAACAGCCGGATATAAGCAAGCTACAGTCTCTCCAGCCAAACCATTGGACAGCATCCTTATAGCCTATTGAATGATAAGGAAGTTGACAAACAAGTTTGTCTGCGATCTCTCTCTCAGATGACTCCCTACCCCAAGGATTCCTCTTTTAAAGCTAAAACAGATCCACACTTTCTGCATAACATTGATTTTCCTCCTCTGTCTCAAGTCATATGTTGCCTTATTTATACTGAAATCCCCGATTGCTCAAACACATCGCCTTTTACCTCACACGGTCTCAATTTGCATGAAAGATCATGACACAACATTCAAAAAGATACCAATCTAATTTGCTGAACATAATTGCTATAACACTCCACTTCATATTGAGTCTAGACAAAACTGTAGACAAATAGCTTTTGCCATTATTTATGAAAGTACAAACTAGTAATCAGAGCATTTCATCGTGATTCCCCCAAACTTGATTAGGAGCTGTCTTGAGTCACATCAGTACCTTAGTATTGAGCACAGCCAGAAGTTCCGTTACTACAGGGACACAATGCAATAATAATTATCAGGGGAACACAGCTAGGCATAGAGAATTTAGAGGAATGAAATTAGTAATTGCAGAAGGAAAAGCCATCATCAATTGATTTTTCCTCAAGTTTCAATTCAGTTTCAGTATAGAAAATTAAATATTAAACATGCAGGGATGAAACAATAGCCTACATATGAAGAATTTACCTTTATCAAGTAGCATGTAGACAAAAGACAAAAAGAAGACTTTACCATAAATAAAAAAAAAAAAAGACAAAAAGAAGAGCATGATTTTCTTCGGTTTCACAAGCATCCTATCCTAGCTTAACCTGAGCAAGTACCAAAACTTCCAAACTAGCGTGCAAGACCCATCTTCTCATTATAGAGAGCCAACAACTGCTGTGCTTCCCCCAAATTACTAGTCACAAACTTCTCCAGGAACTTCTTCTCCGAAACAGCCAACAATGCAGTCAGGCTACAAGGTTTACTTAAACCTTTAGACAGCAGAACTTGATAGACCAATCCCCGAGGAACAATTCTCTTCCCTAAGCTATACATTAAGGCTAACGGACATTGAGAAATAACCAATGAATCGAGCCCCAGCACATTGACAAAGAAGTCCATTGCAGCAGTAATTTTGCTCTCCGACAATGCCATACACAATGGATATTTCCTAAAAGCTAAAACAACCACCTCCTCGGACCAACCCCACTTGCCATACACACCGATTTTCCTCCTCCACATCGACTCGCTCATGCCCATAATCACGTGCAGAGCCGTGACAAAGCTCAGTTTGGAAGGGTCAAAACCCATTGCTTTCACCCTATTCATGGTCTCATCAAATTTCAAGGACCAACGCCAAAAAATTTGCCCATGGTACAAGACTAAATGCCTGATGTTCTCTTCAGGCACTCCGGCACTCCTCAAAGTCATGATTTCAGGAACAAATTTAGCTTGAGGATCCCCGTATAACAGTCGCGGAGCACGTCGGATGGCTGCGACGGCCTTTTCATCAGATTGCAACAAATTACTGATGTAATGAAAAGTGGGTACCAAATGCTGCTCCAGGCTCCTGCGCAAAATCTGCGGGACGGCAACCACGAGCTTGGCTAATTCGAGGTCGGAAAACCCACTCGAGCCAAAAAAATTGATTTTTGGCAAGAGGGTCTTATCTGGGTCCAACGAAAGCGACGCGGGGAATTTCCTGACAATGTGCGAGATCTGAGCTGGAGTGAAACCTCGGTTCTTGAATACGCCGATGACGGAGTCCGGTCTCGAAGGGGTCTCGAACTTGACGAGCTTGGAAGCGGAGAGAGCCGATTCCGGAGACAACCCACAGGAGTTGACGAGGTAGGAGACCGTGAACGATGGCGACTTCGAGGAGGTCGAGGAAAATCTGAGCAGCAGACGGAGGGAACCGGCTTGCGGCGGAAGTTGAAGAACCCTGACGTGAAGCAGGGCTTTCCGAGAGAAATGGAACATGGGTCTTCTGAATTTGATGAACATGAAGAACTCCGGTTCCTTGCTTCTGGTACGAGGTTTCAATTCATGGTGTTTTGCTTTCTTTCCCTTGTTGCTGTCTTCTTCAAATTCAAGATGGTCTTTGTGTAGTGGGGTGACCAAGGGCTCGTAAAACCGCACCGGCCAATTCTGAACGGCTGTCGCCAGAATAATAGGTCCGATTCCTAGTTTCCAATTTCCAATTTTGAGAATAGAGGATAACCAGTCCGCTTTTCAACTCCTCACTATAAATTAGATTGATTGGACCAGACTGGTATGTCTTAATTTTCCTTTTTTCAATTAAGTGGTCCGATCCATACGGTGTATTTAAGATAAATTTATCTTAAATTGAATTTTTTATTATCAAAAACCTTATATCGATATACACATGACTAATTTACCTTCCGTTAATTTTTGCCCAATTTTATCGTCAAATTGCTGAAGTTGGATGATATGTGAAGTTGACGGATATATCGATTTTGGATTTCACCATCCATTTATCATATGTATACTGGTTTGTAGCTTTTTGTGATTTTAATCCATCTTAACAAAAATTTGACGAACAATAAAATTTGTCACAAATATATTGATTTGGATTTTTTTATGGTTGAAGGATTAATTTAAAACAAATTTATTACAGGTATATCAATTAGAGGTTTTTGGTGATTAAAAAATTAGTTTGAAATAAATTCATTACTATTTCACTGGTTTTGAATCCCGCAATGAAAATATCTTTCACCAAATGTTATCTTTGGCTTTTATTTTGAGGAGATTTAGATTACGTACTAATTTTGGACAGAGAGAGTCAAATGCTATAATATATATAACTTCGATTCCAATGAAATCATTCAATATAGATCCGGAACCAATAATATCAAGTTTAGACTTTGCTAGAATTTAATCAATAGCTCAGTTCAAATATTCTTTAACACGCCAATAAGAGCTAGCTATATAACCAGGTAGGTTAACAAACACAATTTTGGAATTTAATCGACGACACTGGATGATAGAAACAATATTGAGAAAGGATTATTCCTAGATAGGAATAAGAGCATAAGGTCATAATTTAATTGACGACACTGGATAGTAGAAAAAATACCGAGAAGGCATCGCTCTTAGATGGGTACGAGGACATAGCGTCGAAATTTTTTCAACAATGCTAGATAGTAGAAACAACAACGAGAAGGCACTGCTTGTAGATGTTACGAGAATACAACGTTGGAATTTAATTAACGACGCTGGCTAGCAGAAACAACACTCGGAAGGCATTGCTCCTAAATGGGAATGTGGGAATTTAAACGATGACGTTGGATAGCAAAAACAATGCCAAGAAAGCACTGCTTCTTTGAAATGCTTGCGCTGATCACTTCCATCTCTTCATTGTAAAGACTTGCAATTCATGGGACGGCCTAGCTTACCAATAGGCTTGGCCGAACATGCAGGCCCTACATAAATCTCTTTTATGTTTTTTTAGTTGCTTTTTTCCCAATGACGATATTTTTTACAAAGGCCCTACATAAAAAATCTCACATGAGCAAAACGAATTCTCACTTTTTTTAGTTGCTTGAGTCAGCACCTGTTAACTACTAAATTTATACACAACTTACTTCTAATAGACAAGCTTGGGCAACAAATTAAGCGGGTAAACCACGTCCTCCTACTAAGGCCCCATTTGGTTGGGCTTTCCCAAGGGACTTTCGGCCCCAAAAGCCACTTGGGGAAAATATTTGGTGTTTGGTAACCATTTTCAAAAGCTACTTGGCCAAATGTGAGCATTTCCAATGCTGAAAACCCAATGCTAGGGAGGACTGGCTTTGAGCATTGGGCATTTCGGAAATGCCCGTTTACTGTTCATCTTCTTCCTCCTTCTTCTCTGTTTGTTGACTACTGTTCTTTGTCTTCCCCGCCGGCCGAGAGTTCGGCTTCTCCGGTAGCCGCCACCACCGCGTGGGGGTCCCGCGTCTCCGGTGACCACCGCCCGGGGTGGTGGGATCTCGCGACCCAAGTGACGTCACCCGAGGTCGCGCGGCGTGCGACCTAGGCAAGCATCGCCTAGGTTCGCCGTGCGACCTCGGGTGGCCGCACGACCTTAGGCGGCGTCGCCTGAGGTCACATGGCGAACCTAGGCGACGCCTGTTTGGGTCGCACGCCGCGCAACCTCAGGTGGCTTCGCTTGGGTTCGCACGACCTCGGGCAGCATTGCCCGGGTTCGCGCGACCTAAGCGACGCCTATCCGGGTCGCGCGGACCCAAATCTAGCCGTCGGCGAGGCCCGGCGGTAGGGCTGAGCGCGGTTCCCGGGTTACCCGGGAATCGGAACCGAACCGGAGGAGGGTCCAATTCGGTTCCCGGTTCCAAGGGGGACCGGTTCCGGTTCCGGTTCCTTTTTCTAGGAACCGGTTTGAAACCGGAACCGGTTACTTAGGTAGAAAAAGCTCGACCTTGGATGTTCTAGTGACTTGTATGTGATGTTCTAGTTGAAGTTTGGCTTCGGCCTCTAAATGAAAGTTGTAAAGGACTTCTTGGAGTATAACATACTCAAATTTGGGACAAAAAAAACAAGTATAAGTGGGTGAAATCGTTATTCTTTGGAAAGACTGGATCTGGAGATTTTGGGACCGACTCTTGATGAATGCATGGACTGTAAGGCAACCTTTTTGTCGAAATTTCACTTCGGTTTCTTAACAAAAGTTGTAAAGGACATTTTGAGGTACCACATATAAAAAATTTAGAGAAAAAAAACAAGAATAGGTAGGTGAAATCGTGGTCCTTTGGAGATGGTTAGATCTGGAATTACGGTACTACGAATAGGGATTTTAACCGTCCATATTTAATTATATAGGACGAATTTGACTTCGATGTTTTTATGAAGTATCTACCTTATGGTCTTGGCTATCACATAGTCGAATTTCATAATTTTTGAAGGTCAATTTGGGCATTTAATCAGAAATGTTTTTAAAACTGTGCAATCTGATGTGTTCGGATCTTGTAAGTTGCAATGTGTGGACTATATCATTTTGTATGAGGTTTTTTTGGAAATGTGTTCTGCATGAAATATCTCTCTTCATGTCTTACCTACAACATATTTAAATTTCGTAATTTTTGTAGTTCATTTGCCTATTTAACCAAAAACATTTCAAAAACTGTGCAAGTAGAGAATAGGAAAAGTAAATCGATTTTATCTTTTAATCCAGAATGAATTGGACTACGATTTCTTCATGAAACTTGCACCTCTAGGTCTTAAATACAACGTGTCCAAATTTCAGAATTTTCTGAGTTCATTTAAGGATTTAATCGAAATTTTTTTCAAAACTTGTACCTCTAGAATTCTTGTTCTAGTGGTGTTTTATTTCTACTTTCTAGTTTGCTATTTGTTTTGAAATTTCTAATTATATTCTATTATTGTTGTGCAGTGCGAAGTTAATGTATCAAGATAACATGTCAATGGGAAGTTACCGTGTAGTATACACGTACATTATAGGTTTTTTTTTGTAACGTGCGCATACGTTATATTTTTTTTTAGTAACGTGCGTGTACGTTATAGTTTTTTTTTGGTAACGTGCGCATATGTTATATTTTTTTTTGGTAACGTGCGCATATAGTTTTTTTTTTTTTTTTTTTTAACGTGCGCGTACGTTATAGTTTTTTTGGGTAACGTGCGTATATGTTATAGTTCAAATCTAAAAATAACAAAAAAAAAAAAAAAAAAAAGGAACCCGTTGGAACACAGGAACCGACCACCGGAACCTGTGACAGGGTAGGTTCCAGGTTCTTGGTTCCCACGGGTAGGTTCCAGGTTCCTCATTTTGAGGAACCTGTACCCGATGGTAGGTTCCAGGTTCCAGACGGAACCGAACCGGAACCTGGAACCGCTCACCCCTACCAGGCGGCACCGCCTGAGGTCATGCGACCTCAGGCAGCCTAGCCGGCGGCCAGATCTAGGTTCCCTAGACCTTGGCTAGCCTCGCCGACGGCCAAATCTGGTCGCCGATGGTTGGCCCGCTGCTAATCGAAGTTTCGATGGATTTTTTTTTTTTTAAATAATGAAAGCCCTTTGAAAATGTTGAATTTACCAAACGGTATTTACACCAAAGTCACTTTCCAATGCCCAAATTTGCCAAATGTCCAAGCATTCCCGAAAACTCCTTTACCCAAAAGATATTTGCATTTGGCCAAAGGCATTCCCCCAAAGCTAAACCAAACGTACCCTAAGTCCTTAAATGATACTAGAATTGGAAACGGCCTAATTTCTTGTTTCTTTGTTTAATCCTACATTTGGTAGTTAGGATAAAATTCGGGATATAATAAATTATCCTATCCATATTTACTTTTGGCTCAAGATAGGGTAAAGTCGGATATAAGGAATAAACAATTCGAATAAAAATATCTCATGTGGGAGTTGGGATAGAAATGAATAGAATTTTCTTATATTCATGGCATAAAAGCTATTTTCTCAAATAATTTTTAAAAAATAAAAAATAAAATAAAATAAGAATTAAATATAATAATATTTGCATTATGATATAAAATTTCAAAATAACAAAAAAATAATGGACAAATTTCGTTTTTATTTATATATGTGAATTTTTATTCTATAATATATATTATATATTACATATTATAGATAAATTATTATAGTTTATTAAGGAATGATGGAAGGGAATAAAAAGGAGAGAAAAATATATAAAAAATAAGTAAATAAAAATGAAGTAAGAACCCAATTTTAAATAAAAAAATTCAAACTTGAAAAGAATCTTTTTAATCCACTTTGTCTCATTTTTCTCAATATCTCTAGTTCATATCAAAGCTGCACAAGTCCTTCGTAGTTTTTTGTTCACACCAAAACTTCACAAAAACAATAAGATAGTCGAAGCTCCTTTTCCTTCCTAACTCTCTAGTTTACATCAAAAGTCTACGAAAGCTGCAAAAAAGTTAAAACTCCTCGTTTTCATCACTTTGTGATTCATGTTGACATTTCTCGAAAGTGGCACGAGATTCAAAGCACTTTATTTTTTGGAATTGCCAAGGTGAATAATCATATTTGCTCTCTTCTACTATATTTGGCGCTTATCAAAATTGCTATAATGATTTACATTTCTTGTCCTTGTCGAACCTATGGCTCTAAAATGTTGCAACAAACTTTTTTTTCTTTTAAGACGTAGACTGTGCATGCATTTGTGATTTCTTTATTAGTGAATCATGAGAAATTCTTCCTATCTTGTTTGTGCATTTTCATGTTTATTTACATCAATATGTCTTTCATACCAAACAATAGAAATAATAGAATATGAAAATATCTAGCTTTTTACTAAATAGTGAATTGAATATAGTAAAACTTCATGATTTTATATTGAGTCATATTCTCACTAGAATCCAAACGATTGAATGCAGCCTAAATGAATTAGATTGCCAAGTCTCTTTTGTCACTATTCACTCAAACAAAGACAGCCTTGAAGAGTGTGTAAACCAACAAGGCTCATTTTGGTGACTTTGGCTTCCCTCATATTGGTTTGCTTTGTGCGTGAAGCTGCCAGATGGTGTGTTAAGGCACTCTAAGTTAACATTATACTCAATAACAATTTGCTTGGGGAGTGACTCTCAGAGTCCACCATAAATCCAAGAACGATGATTTCGACTTCCATTGACTTGGCCTTGATGCATCCTAGTCCTTCAAATTTTGAACCAACATGTTCATAAAAAATACTCTTCTTTTGTGGCTTTGATTGGCCAGGTCAATTTCACTACTTTGATGTCATACAAACAAGAGATAGATAACATAGCCTACATCATTGCGTATGGAGTGTCGTGCCAGACGGTCTGTGTTTATTCAACATTGATGATGGCAAATATGACAACTGCAAACCTTGGACCTCGCCATCATCAAGACTCCCTTGATCAGGATCCTTGGCATAGAGGCTTGTATGTTGGGAAATCATTATAATTATTCAGATCGATTCATGGAATAATCTCTCTTTTTTGTGGTCGTTTGCATTTATATGATTTGAAATAATGATCAAATTGATTTGCATCATAGCATGCATTCAATCCATCCGCTTCATGCCAATCAAGTTTAATTGTTTTCGGTCAGTTCAGTTCCATAATCCATTTCCAATGCTCTATTTAGATCTAATTCAAATAGAAGTGACACTCTTATACCAATAGTCGAGATAATTGATTAACATGACAAACAAAAATTGTCGTGACCCTCTCGAGAGGCAATTGAAATTCCCTGATGGGTTTTATGAATTGCCAAGCTGGACCGAAAGGTCCAAGACCCTACCGATTGCGACATTTTCTTTTTTTGGTCGAAAAGAACTGACATTTACTAGATTAACTCGGAGTCTTACATAATACCGATGGAGAAAGATCGGTACATAAAATATTCCAGAGAGGAAAATGAGGAGAAAACAGCCAATTAGTTGGTAGAGTTGATTCTACTCGATTTATTATGCTTATTGTTTTACTCAATTTATTATGCTTATTTGTTTTTCTTTAAGAGATGTCACTGACCTATTATGGGTGGATTAGAGGTTAAGCAAAACATGAGAATTCGTTTTGCTTCTACGAATTAGAAATTCGAGGCATGGGGACTTGATTCTGCCGGATATTTTCTAACGACCAAAATTCGGCACCTTTTCTCTTTTTACAAAAAAGAATGTTTCATGAAATCTTTCATTTTTCTACTTTTTCTTAGGACATGTCATCTAGATTGTCATGCAAGGAACTCAAACGAACATACTTGAACATATCGATAACAAAATTGAAGTACACCAACGGATTGCACAAGCCCATCTAAGCACAATAGCCCTAGAATAAGAAAGTAAATAGACAAGTAATTCAATTTCAAGTTTTTATTTATTTATTTGCGTATAAAAGGGAAAATTGTCCAAAAAGTCCTAAACTTATTATACGTTTGTCAATTTAATCTTAAACCTTTTAACTATATTAATTGAGTTTTAGACATTTTCACACATTGCCAGTTGAATTTATTTGGCCAATTTTAGTGGAAATCGTAGATAGGACACTAGCCATCCTACGTGACACGATCGACTGATGCTAATATGGATAATCTTAATAATAATCTTTTGAATTTTTTTTTATTTTTTTATTTTTCCTTTCTTTTCTTTTATTTGATTTTTTTTTAACAACCTAGTTAGTGAGGTTGCCAACCTCGCCTAGATCTAGCAAGGGCTGACGCCCTCTCTTCTTGGTGGCAAAGGGCACAAAGTTCTCGCCTAATCTGGGTGAGGGCTTCACCTATGATCAGCAACCTCGCCAGTCAAAGTTGTAAAAAAAACTAATCAAAGAAGAGGAAAAAAAAGGCAAAGAAAAGAAGAAAAGAAAAAAATATTGAAATATAATTACATATTGTTTTCATCAGTGCTGGTTGTGCCATGTACGACGTTAGTGATTTTTGGTTAAAATTGGCTACATTGACTCAATATGAAACTAAATTGACAAAAGTACAATGGATTTATGAATTTTTAGACAATTTTTTCCACATAGAATCTATCCAATTATAAAATACTTGGCTCCTCAGTTAATCTTAGATCAAAAAGGAAAAAAATGGCAAAGAATTTATTATACTGCTTTGTACTCATGGATCTACTTAATTGGAGACAAAAATATTTGAGAACAACGGTTTTCACTTTGTATGACTAATTCACTCTATTTTCACTAAAGAGACAAAATTACCCTCAATCATTCAATTCCAATATGGCAGCCCCAAATTTATTTACTTTCTTTTTTCGTTTTTCTTTTTATCTAAGATTTAGTTGTCAGGCCAATTTTGTCAACCTAGTAAACAATGAGGGGTGGAAATAGTCCCTCAGATAATTTCTGATTCAGCTCTTTCACTTTATAAAACAAGCATCATCTTCGTCCTATAAGTAGAGCTGATTGCCAAGACTCTTTTGTCACTATTCTCTCAAACGAAGGCCGGGCTTGAAAGATGGGAAAACCAACAAGGCTCATTTTGGTGTCCTTGGCTTCCCTTGTTTTGTTTTGCTTTGCTTTGTGTGTGAAGCTGCCGAACCTGATGGTTTCTTTAGGAAAGATAAAGTTCAAGTTAACATCACTAACAATTTGCCCGGAGGGGTGAGTCTCACAATCCACTGCAGATCCAAGGATGACGATCTCGGCTTCCAAACGCTTGCTCCTGGCGTGTCTTGGTCCTTTAAATTTCGACCCAACGCGTTCGTAAGCGTCACTCTCTTCTATTGCAGCTTTCAGTGACCGGGTAACTTTCATCACTTTGATGTTTATAGACAACGCAGAGCTTTAGAAGCACAACGATGCCGACACTTCTGTTTATGGAGCGTCCAACCAGATGGTCCATGTTTATTCAACACTAATGATGGCAAATATGACATCTGCCTTGGTTGGAAGCCGGAGTCATCAAGACTCCCTTTACCAGGATCCATGGCATAGAAGATTTCTTGTTGAGGAATTATTACATGAGAATAATAATTAATTGAACAATTTTCTCCGTTATGTGGTTGTTCACAGTTAATCTTCACAGATATTCAATCAGTTCATGCCAATTAAACCGAATCTATTTTCACTCGGTTCAGTTCCATATAATCCATTTCCAATACTCCATTTAGATCTAATTCAAATAAAGGTGACGTTCATAAAGTTAAATTATTCTCCCTCCGCAAGTGTGGCGTATAACCAAACGCTGTCCTGGGATTAGTCAAAATCCACGATGGATGTTTCAATCTCCAATTTCTTATAGTAAGTTATGTGGTGAAAAATCAGTCGTAAAAAAATGATTATTTAAGTAACAAAGTTCGATAACATGGCTTGTGGGCTTGCCCAATCAAATGTTTATTAGAAAATAATTTCAAAAAGAAAAAGTAAATACTGAGTTCAAAATGGTCAATCTCTAGTAAGAAGGACAAAATCACTACAACCTCTCTCTCTCTCAAATCTCTTTTCTTTGTCTTCTCGGGAAAGTCGAGCATGAAAATGCTAGTACGAACACCTAGAGGGGGATAAATAGGTGTTCAAAAGAAATCTTGACAAATAAATACGAAATCAAATAAGTTGGGAGTAAAATCTGACTAAGGATCGGAGTTTGATAAGTGAGTCACCGGATTTATGGTAGATGTTCAAAATATGTTATATGATGGAATAGAATTCTGAAATAACCTATAAGTGTGCAACAGATTTAAATAAGGAGAGTTAAGGAAAAAGAATACTGCACATGAAATTTATAGTGGTTCGGCTTAGATCAAAGCCTACGACCACTCTCACATGCTAACAGCCTTTTGGTTGGATTCCACTATGTGAACAACAAGAGATTCAAATACTTAGTGATAAATCACACTATCTCACTAAGTCACGCTTTTGGTATTTCTTTCACTATCACAAACGTTTAGGCTCACTAAAGATAAGTATATGATCGAAATTCGCTCAGACTTTGGAATTATAGATTATACGCTTCGTTTCTTACTTGCTCATCGGTCCTTGGTCTCCTTAAATACTCATCTACTTCCAAACTAGCTATTGAACAGTATCTAGAAGATTGTCCTTCAATCTACCCATTGGATAGATCTGTATCAATAATATTTAGTAGTCGTTGAGTGATAGAAGTAGAATCTCAAATTGATTATAATCAATCGCCCATACAAACGGAATCTCGGTTTCCATAAGTAAAGCTTTTTCGTTTAGAAAGTTCTTGTCTTCAAGATCCAATTGTCAATCAATTAGATTGAGTCAATCAAATCTATCTTAATATATAATCTAAACCAGATCACTAACCGTTATATATTTGGGGCTTGTGTTATGTTTTATCGAGTTGTCGTTTTGAACATACTTCATTTTGAATCTGCTACGTTTTGAACTTATGACGTTCTTGATCTTATCACGTTCTAGACTTGTGTCTCATTCTGAATGTAAAGTCTGAGAGTATTCTGTCTGAAGACTTTCCAGTCTGGACATAAATTTGAACATAATCTACTTCTGAACATATTTAGCTTTAAGATCTAAACACAGTCTAAATAAGTTCAGCTTCAGCATAGAATTAGCCTTCTGGTTCTTCCAAGTATAGATTTCGACAATATCATTTACATGTTTTATCATATGTACAATCTATTACTCAACCATTAAACACGTTCGTAGTTTTTGATTTATTTTGTCATATTTAAAATATCATAAGGGATTTCCCTAACAGAGCAATATTTCCGTTTTTTTATGATGACAAAACAATATCTGAATATGCAGATGTGTAATCACACTTTTAATACATCAAGGCAATATTAAAGAATAATTTAATTAAAAAATATAGCAGAATATAGATTTAGCATATAATTATATATGTAAAGATAATCGCAGCTCAATAACTAATATCAACTCATATGCATATTTATATTCTTTCCCCCTTTTTGTCATAATCAAAAAGCGATAAAAAGTATCATGTAAAGAATATAAAGTGGTAACAAATATCAGATTTTGTTGATCTTGACAAGGCATGGCCTTGTTTCGTCCTTTGTATTGTCGCTTAATATTGCTAGTCTCCCAAAGCCTTCCACGAGATGCTCCACCACACATAAACGTAATTGCAATGCATGAATTAGTATTTTGAGTGTAATTTGAATAATATTGTTCATGGATTCACATATAATCGCTATTTTGCTTTTATCAAGAATATGATCCATCTTAAATTTTTATTTGTTAAATTATACAAACAGTTCTATCAAATAACCATCGTGGCTAAAAAGATAAAAGAAAATTAGGCACGGGCATGACTAGTTTCCATGGTGCGCTGGGAGATGTGTGCAAGGTCAGAATACGAATGCACGGCCGGTTATGTGAAAGTTGTGTCCTCTATACAAGATCAGTATAGTTGTACAGCAAATTATATTGAATCATTTAATAGAAATATATTAGCAAAATGCATTATTACAAAATAAATATTACTGCTGATTGGAGTTTAATTGTCGCTTTAACATTGATTTTCCTCATTGTTCTCACTATTATCTTGTTCCATGTTATGATTATTTCAAGATCTACTTTGATTTGAATTCTATTTGCTCGGGTTTTCAAAACTTAATCGAATGCAAAAAATATATTTTTTTAGTTTCCTGTCAAAATTTAAAATATTATTTAGATTTACGTGAATTTACATGTTGACATTTGAGCATTGTGAAAATTTCAGGAGTTTCGGTTTCTATAACAAAAAAGAAAGTCAAAGTGTATGAGTTACAATATTTGATTGAGTAGAAAGTAAAAACTATTCCAAACCTAAATTTGCACTTCAAACAAGACATGATAGTCGACACCAGTTAATATATTAAATCGTCGATTTTGTAATAGTTATTAGTTATCACACAAAAACCACTTCTAAGCTTTTCCACATCCAAAAACGTTGAAATAAAAATAAAAAGGAGAGAGACCAAGAAAAAAAGGAGAACATCCGACCTGCCGGATTCGAACCAGCGACCTAAGGATTAGCTGTGAATCCACTACAGTCCTCCGCTCTGCCAACTGAGCTAAGGTCGGATTGATGAAGGTTTTGCTACTAAAGTATGTATATAGATATTTTCCACAGATGAGAAGTGGACCCATCAACTACACCATATTTAATTTTAGGTGTTTGAAAATGCATCCAATGCTTGTCAAAAAAAAAAAAAAAAAAAAAAAAAAAAGAAAATGCCTCCAATCTCCAATCGGATCCTTCTCTCAGTACTTACTCATCCTCCTAAGAACACTGTTGGGATACGAACTTTTAGCTCCAGTCCTGCAATGGCGAAGTCATCACGTTCTTCCTCAACGGGTTGCGAAGGATTAAGCAGCACACTAGGGTTCGCTCGTTTTGCATAAAATAACACTTTTCCTGAAAATGTTTTTCAAGAAGTTATTTTTCCAAAAAAAAAAGCTATATTTTCCAACATTTAGTTGAAACCTGAAAATAGAGTAGAAAATATTTTTCACTGTTCGTTGTCGATTTTATTTTTGAAAAAAAAAATGACCGAAGTTTTTTTATTGACCAAAAATATTTAATTTTAATTTATATATATTATAAAAATTAATTTTAAATTATTTTGTTTTAAAAAATCGATTTTTTTATTTTTATTTTTTTCTTTCCTTTCTCCTTTTTTTTTTTTTTGCCTTCCTCCTTCTTCCTCCTCCGTCCTCTATCGCCGTGTGTGCCTCGACGATGGCTAGCTACCTGGCAACCGACCAAGATGCAAATTGCCGGATCTAATGACCTTGAGCTCATCAAGGCCGACAAGCCTAATTTGACCTTGGGTGAGGCTTGAGCTTGCCAGCCTTTAGCCTACCAAAGATTAGTGACCACAAGGGCAAGCTAGGTGAGGGCCGAGGCCAGTGGTCGACGACGGCGAGCCTCGAGCTCGCCCGAGCTCCACGAGATGTCAAGCAAGCCTCAAGCTCACCAAATCCAGGCAAGCTCAAGCTCTGTTGAACTAGGCAAGCTCAAGCCTCGCCCTCGTCGGCCTATGGCGAGGCTTGAGTTAGCTAACTATTGTTACTTTGTTGTTACCGTGGGCCGAAGAAAGAAGAAGAAAAAGAAAGAAAGAAAATAAAAAATAAAAATTCAATTTTAAAAGAAGAAAAAAAAAAAAATGAGAGAGAAAACATAAGAATATAATGAAAATGTATTTGGTAAAAGAGGGTGAGGTAGAAAAAGTTATGAAAAATGTTTTTCACTTTTAAAAATGGGAAAACATTTTCCCCATTTTTAAAGGTGTTTTTAAGGATAGTGGAAAACATTTTCTTTGATTAGTTCATTTTTCTTGAAACAAACACTAGAAAATCTAGAAAATATTTTCCTAGAATTTATTTTCCATGAAACGAACGAAGTCTAAATGATTATTGGGTTTGATCTAGAAAATGATTTGTGTTTGGTTGTGGGGTTTGTTCAGATGGAATTGAAGAATACGTTTGTTTAACAAAAAACTTAGCTTAACAAAAAACTTAAACTTTGGAATGATTGATTTTATCATTTATAAAAATTAGTGAATAGAAAATATTTTCATTATCGGCAACAATTTATACCTAACTAATTTCATGATCGATGAAAATATTTTTCATTTATTTATTTGTGTAAGTGATACAAATAATTTTTTTGAAAAATATTTTCAAATCTTGAGGTTTTATAAAACAAACGCAGCCAAAGTGTTTAATGAAGCAATTTTAGTGGGTCGTGCTTTATTACGATTGTAATCGAAGGAAAAGTTAGAAGAAATTAATTTGACCGAGCTAAAGACTGTTT
Source organism: Eucalyptus sideroxylon (assembly GCA_014182405.2). Classification (NCBI taxonomy): domain Eukaryota; kingdom Viridiplantae; phylum Streptophyta; class Magnoliopsida; order Myrtales; family Myrtaceae; genus Eucalyptus; species Eucalyptus sideroxylon. The sequence goes on along the minus strand of CM024555.2, from coordinate 53,833,064 downwards.
CACTTGGATTATAATAGCTTTTTTTTTTCCCTCTTCTCTACAAAAACCAGATAACACAGAATATATGTCATCTTTCCATGCCCACTGAATCAATTGACCTGAACAATTCTGCAGGTCAATTATTATATTTCATAAAAAAAAATCATTATATTCATCAAAGGTTTGTGTTTTGCAACTATAAAATTAGCTTAAGTAGCTGGGAAATAACATGTGCGTGAATTAGGTGCACACACAAATTTGATTCCCTGCATATATCATTATATGTAAACCGGAAAAATCGTCCAAAAATTCTAAACCAAATTATACTTCAACCAATTTAGTTTTAAACATTTTAATTTTTCCAATTGAGTTGTAAACATTTTCATATTTTATCAATTAAGTTTATTCGACAAATTTCAACCAAAAATTACTAACATGAACATCAGCTATTCTCGTGATATGGTCGGTGCTTATGTGGATAATTTTAAAAAGATAAATTTATTATAATTTTTTTTTTCTTCCAAGCCCGACAAGGGTCGCTAGCTAGCAAGGATAACTATCGACAAGCAAAACCTCACTTTGGAAGAAAAATAGCAGGATAACTATGGTTTGACGAGCCAAATTAGTACAATAATCTTGTAAGTAACGAATAAGTTGTACCTTTTGTTGAAAATTGTAAGCATCACCAGGTAAAACCTCCCTATGGATGGAAAACAACAAGGAAAACTACTCGTTACTTTAGCAGGCATGGCATAAACCTGCACGAACACAAAGATGTCTCGAGTTGTTTTGGTGATGTATAAACACCCGACAAGTTACGGATTTTTTTTTTTTTTTTTTTTGTCTTTCTTAGAATTGTGTAGACTTTTTATTTTTTATTTTTATCTTACTCTTTTATTATCCTTGGGCGCTTACTTACTTGCACCACAATTTCAAGTAAATTGATTTGCATTTTTCACTTTTTTTAGTAATAGAGTAGGATGGCATCAATAAACTATCCATGCACGATCGCCTTTACCTCATAAATTTACACAAAAAAGTAAAAAGAGATGTATTATTATAACATATTCACAATTAGATACCGAGAGGGCACTAATAGCAACATTAGAATAACCCAGGTCCTCTAATCCTAGATCTCTAATTGCATAGGTATCAAAGAATTACTCCCACCCCGCGATTGGTTACTCTAGCTGGCCCCTAAAAACGAGGCTGGTAGCAACTCCTAAATGTCATCTAGGTTATCTTAAACAACTCATACATAATAAATAAATCCATCACGAAGGGTATGAATCTTTGGAAAAGGTTTGCGATCGTTATTTAGCATACTCAAGATAGTGAAGCCAAAAGATGTAGTAATGCCATCATTAGTGGATGTACATTTCAAGAGAACTATCATGGTTGAAATACCCTTAAACTAATCTTTACATCCGATTTTCTTTTAACCTTAAAATCGTCAATCAAGATGTGCCACGGCATCAAGGTAAAGTCACGACAAATCCTGCTATCACGTGAGGTGCGAGATTGGGAGAGTTTAGGACCATGACTAGGTGACCTCGTGGCATCGATCTCAAAGGATGAGGTGAATTTACATGCCATGAGTGAACTCTTATGGTTAACCACCTCTAAACCTCATCTTTATGTCTATTCGCTCATCGATTCTTTTGGGCAACGAGGTCAGTTCACGATAGAGTATGGTTGTAATCCATGTTGCATCATTTGATTTATAGTAAAATTGCTGCTCTTCTCATAGATGTAGGTCATAGTGACTGAACAATAAATTTTGCTTATCCTTCGCAACACGCACCCTTTAGAGAGCTTCAGTTTGCTTATTTTTCTTTAGCTTGTTATAAATTTTGGATTGATGGGTAGTTACTTTCACATTTTAAGGAGCTCCAAGGCTCGAAGCATCTGTATCTCAGCAACCCCGGCCAGGTGCCCCTTCTGCTGCGGGCGAGGCCAATCTGCATGACGTAAAGGTGAACGTTGACGCCTCCGTGGCCGCTGAACTTGTACCCGTTGATCTCGATGAATTCGATGGCCACGGGCAGAGCCTCCATATCCGGAGGTTTGTCAGCTTGCCATCAAGTCTAGATCATAAGTGTTGGCGTCGTCGGAAGGTCTTACAACTCTAGTGAGATTGCCATAATCGTTTAGTAATCTCATAACGAAATTGAGCTGCCACGAACAATGAATAGAAAATCTTAGAGAAAAAGTACATTTAAAAGGAAATAAAAACAAAAAAAGGAAGGGGAAAATATGAAAAATAAAAAAAATGCCTAATCACGTTATTTCATTACACTTAAAATCATCGATTGTATTATGTAGGATGATTGACAGTAACTGAACCATCATGTTAGCGAATTAGATGACGGCAATTGGTCGCAATTGCAAGGATTATATTGAAAATTTTGCAAAAAGACTTGGAATTAATTTAATTAAACAGAAAATTTTAGAATTTAAATCGACACTAAGCGTAGGGCCAAACATGTAATTTCCACACCTCTATTTCTCAATTTCTTTGTTTATCGAAATAGGTTTGGAACATAAACCCGTTTACTAACGTAATTTGATTTTTCTATTTTTGAACAAATTTCTATTTCATAAATTTGAAGAAATAATCAGAAATTAAAATTTTTAATTTCTCAATAAAATAATTTCTGTTTTAAAAATTTTATCATGCACATTCTCAATAATCAACCTCCTTCCCTGTGCCCGACCACCATAAACAGAAAACAAAAAACAAATCACCTTGTAAAAGCACGCTGATAAAATAAATAAGCCCCAAAGGAAAAAAGGGAACATATGCCATTCCCTTCGCTCCAATGGCGCCACGTGTTCGCCCGCCGGCCAGCCCTTCGTCCCCACTACAAACAAAACCCCCCGCGCTGCAAAACCACCATATTCAACTCTCTTTGCTCTCTTTGCTCTCCACCACCACAATCACTCTCTCTCTCTCTCTCTCTCTAGAGCTCCGGCAATGGAGGCGGTGTCGCAGCTCGTCTGCTGCGGCGGAGTGGAGCCCCTCCGATGCAACTTCCTGGCCCACGCCTCGCCGCCGGGCCGGTTCGAGCTCCGGAGATCGCGGGCCAAGCCGGTCCTCGCTGTGGCCGCGGATCCTAAGCCGGGCCGGACCGGACCGCCCAAGTCCCCGTCGCCGTCGCCGCCGCCACCGCCGAGCACCTTGAACGGTTCGCCGTCGCCGTCGCCGTCGTCGTCGCGGCCTCTGCAGTCCAAGCCCGTCAACGGCGCTTCCACGGTGAGCTTCGCGCTTCGGAGTAAATGGGACGCCGTTTGCTTTATCCTTCCTCTGATTCCATGTCTGCTAACCAGGTTTTTTGAGGAGTTCGATGAATGCGTCGTCGTTGTGGTCGCTTATTTGCAGATGAAGAATCGAATGAGCTGGTCATGAACGCAAAATCATCGCTTCTCGTTTTCCTCCGCTTTCTCTAATTTCCCTTTCCTGCCGTTGGAAATTGCGTGTGCGTACAAATTTCGGTTTTTTGAGGATCACCTCCGAGAAATCGGATAAAATTCATGTCTTATGTATGCACTTTTTCATGAGTTTGAGAGAAGTTGAATTGCTTCGTCGATTTCCTTGAGTTGATCGTTCGTGGATCGGTCAATTTGAGTTTTCTTCATTTCATGTGGTTGCAGAGAATAGGAGATGTCTCGCGGGAGATTAAGAGGGTGAGGGCCCAGATGGAGGAGAATGAGCAAGTGGCAATACTGATGCAAGGCTTGAGGGGTCAGAATCTGAGGGACGCGCAATTTGCAGACAACAATATTCAACTTCGTCTGGTTGAGGTATGACGTCCTCCTCTCCAATTCTGCTGATAAGAGATGAGCCTTAGTAAAACGCCTGCAAGTTCTGAGAATGCTGTGTCTTGATGTGCATCCGTAGTCACCTGATTGTGTTGCCTAGAGCATTGATGCTTCTGGAGTTTGTTTAGTTATGTGATGGAATATTTATTATTCTGATTATTTACTTGTGCATTGCACACAGTGATGCTAGATTGTTGAAAGATGCATAACGGGTCATAACTCTCTTTATCTCGTATCGATGCCGATACTTTGCAGGTGGATGAGAGCAGTGAGTTTTTGCCCTTGGTGTATGATCCTGCTACCATCTCTGCTTACTGGGGAAAACGTCCACGAGCTGTTGCTACACGTGCTGTCCAGTTACTATCTGTTGCCGGAGGGTTTCTCTCCCGTATTGCCTGGGACGTGATAAATAAGAAAGTTCAAGAGGTATAGCTATTCCGTGCTTTCATTGTGTTTAATCATTGGTATGTGCATCCTGTAGCTGACTTAACTATTTATTTGGAATAAATCCTTTTTTAAAAGTAGAGAGTATAGTTGTAGAGATTCAAAGATGAGTTCTCCCTTCTTCTGGTCATAGATGAGCGACGGAGTCTCAAAAAACTAAATATAAGTAGTAAAGGACTCTGGAATAAACTAATGTCTTGTGATTGTCTATCTTTTGATCTTTTCACTAGTTTCTTGTTCCATATTGAAAATTATTCTACATCTCTTTGCCTCAGTTAACCTAACGGTTCAATCTTTGTCAGTCAGTTGTGGTTTTGTGTAAAGTTGAGAAATTATTTCTTTATTCAACTTCCAAGTCAACGTGCATATTTTTAATTCTTATTGTGTCTAATTGCTTTGATTCTTATGCTTTATCATCAGAATGAAGTTGCTAGGGCAATAGAGTTGAGAGATATTGTAACTTCCTTGGGCCCAGCCTACATAAAACTTGGTCAGGCATTGAGCATTCGGCCTGACATTCTTTCACCTGCTGCGATGACTGAGCTGCAGAAACTCTGTGATAAGGTAAACATCTCCTCCTCCTTTTTTATTTATTTTATGTGTACAATGTTTTTCATTTTCTTTAGTTTGCACATACCCTTCAAACCAATGCCTCCACAAGTGTTTTTATGATTTTATTGCGGTGTTCCTGGAAATTTCAAGCAAGTAATTCACTCGTTGGTCGCTGATGTCATTTCTGCCTGCTGAAATGTGAAGGTCCCTTCATTTCCTGATGATGTAGCTATGGCACTTATCGAGGAGGAGCTAGGTCGACCATGGCATGAGATTTACTCTGAACTTACATCTTCTCCAATTGCCGCAGGTAGTCTCGATGATTTACTTTCTACATTGTTTAGTCAATATTATCTGTTATTAACAGCATCTCTCTTTATTTTACTGGTATTCATAAGTGGATATTTTTTCTTGTTGAGATCTGTGGCAGCATCTCTCGGACAGGTATACAAGGGCAAGTTAAAAGAAAATGGAGATCCAGTGGCAGTTAAGGTTCAGAGACCTTTCGTTCTTGAGACTGTGACAGTTGATTTGTTCATCATACGGAATTTGGGTTTGGTTCTTCGGAGGTTTCCTCAGGTAGTATTTTATAGGTCACTGTTTGCGTGGATGCGATAGCTACAGCAATTAATTAATAGCCTTCAATCTTTTTGTGATTTCTTCATATCCCAGATCTCTGTAGATGTGGTGGGGTTAGTTGATGAATGGGCTGCCCGCTTTTTTGAAGAGTTGGATTATGTCAACGAGGGTGAAAATGGGACATGTTTTGCTGAAATGATGAGGAAGGACCTTCCACAGGTGAGATTAATTCCTTGATTGACATATTCATCTACAAGAACTAGGAGTTAAAAAAAAATTCTTTCATACCACTGCTTAAGCCATAAGGTTAAAAATCTGTGATTTTTGATAATCCATTATTTTACTTGCTTTCAATTAGTTTTCTTATCTAGTGCTTTTGAACTGTGTATTTTTAATGTTTTGTTTAGGGCGTTTAGATATGTCCTATTATATGTTAGTGGTGCTAGGATTAACTCCTAGAGGAACTGTTAAATTATGTAAGACCACATTGCTATCTACTCTAAAAGTTTAAGCTTTTAGATCAAGACATAGTTTTAGATTTAAATATCTAAACTCTCCCTCCCTCTCATGGTATGCTGGACTTTGGCCTAAGACTAAAGCATCGAAATATATAATTTGGGAGGCAAATAAGGGGCCCGGAAAGATTTGATCTCAGTTATTTCTGGTCTGATGTCATGGAAAATTTTTTGGTACTGCTCCCAATTATTATGAAAGTAGAAGCCAGAGGTGAAAGCGTGGTATAACATTTAAAATTTTGAAAGATACTATTATATTCGGAAGCAAAAATAACAGGGCCAGAGTATAACTAACACAATATGTTAGTGAATTTGTTCGATCTTTTAATTATTAATCATGAAAGGCTTTTCTCAGGTTGTTGTACCTCAAACATACACCAAGTACACTTCAAGGAAGGTTCTTACGACAGGCTGGATAGAGGGGGAAAAGCTGTCACAGAGTAAAGAAAGTGATGTCGGAGAACTGGTTAATGTTGGAGTCATCTGTTATCTGAAGCAGGTAATCCACCTGGTCTAATGGGTACTCATGCCCTTATATAGTAGGATATATTTTGCTGTGAAACTTGGGTGCTTTCTAGTTCTACTGTATATTTTGTCTCTCTGCATGGTTAAATGTTCTACCAAGGTCAATGGGCTTTTCAATATGTTCATTTTGTACGGGATATCAGATGCCTCCCATGTATCTGTCCTTCAGTGTGGTGAAGTGAAAATGCCCGTCTCCTTTTCCACAAATTCAAAGGAAAATTTACCTAAGTTACCTTGGAGTACCACCCACTAATCATCATCGGAAAGAACCTACCAGGTCAAAAAGGATGAAAGACAGATTAAAGGGAGCCAATGCCCTCACAGCTATGATGGGGGAAATCACAGAACCTGGTTGCCAACTTTGAAGCTACTCTTAATTTTATGGTTATTATACTTTTTGAATGGATTTGCTTGTCCATTTTGTTTAAAAAAACAAAAAAGGTAATTGAAAGCCAATGTGGCACTTAAGAAAAGCTACAGGGTATGTTATATGCATGCCATGTGGCATGTCATGTCAACATTCCGTTAAGTTTTAGTATAGAATGAAGAAGTGACCCAATTGGAAAAAATGATAGAGTTAGCAAAATAGTAACATTAACAGACTTATAAAGGTGTGATAACTTGATTGAATATTACCTCTAGGTTGAAAGACCAAAATAGTGCTCGTGCTTGTATCCATCTCCATTCCAATTTTCACAGATTATCCTAAGTTTTGGAGGCTTTAAGGTTTCTTTTTGTCAAATTTCCTGAAAATTATTGGGAGATATTGATTCCCTTCTTTAAATTTTTCAGTACTGTTGTTCATTTGAAGATACTTCCAGATTATAAAGGGTAACTTTCATATGTATAATTATCTGAAGGGAATGGTCATTCACACCCTCTCGCAATAGTTTTTAGAGCCAACATCTTACTCTCATAATCAATTCGTTGAAATAGGTTACAGCTTGCAGATTATTTCTATTCAGTTGCTGCTTTTCATGGAAAATATTCATGAGATTTTGTTGGATTTGGAATAGGCGTTTCCATTTCCTACGACTCTCGGTGATTGTTATCATGCTTTGGCAAAGTTTAGCTCTACCGTTTAGTCCAGTTTTATAGATGAATTTGCAATAGCACCTGTTTTTCCCTCAAAGAGTTGGTTCTGGAGAGCTCAGGAAAAAAATATATGAAGCTGGGTTTGATGTACTGAAAATTTATAGTTTGTGTGGGGGTGTTTGCTCCTAGTGATGATAGGGGGCTGTGTATCCAGCCGAAGTGTATGTGGAAATATAGTAGCCCTACAAGAATTTAACAAGCAAAACAAGATTAGTACAGAGATGGAATTAACAGCTGGTTTGGACTCTTTGGTTTTGTGAGTGTTGGTAGTTATTATCATGTTTTGCATTAATTTTTATTTGTTAGACCATCCAGCATTGGCAACAAGAAAGCAGAGGGAAAAATCATGTTGAACAGTGTCATGTTATCTATACTCCATATGAATATGGACTGAGGTAATTGTCTTGACTGCCATCCAATACATCTGTGATATGAACAGAGCAGATTTGAATGTGTCTTGTTGCTTATGCATAATATTGAGAGATAATCTCTAATGTTTGTCAATAAACTCCACATTAGCACATTAGTCTTTTTGTACTAGTCCTCACGACAATAATTGATTGATCTCTTTTTGTGGAACTTGCATGATCACCATCTACTTATTTCCGTGAAAGTAAACTTGCTTTGCATGGTTGGAACACAAATGTGGTGGCTCAATGATACCTTCCTTATAACAATTACAAAGGAATTACTAATTTATACTTTTCTTTAATTGCAGTTGCTTGATACTGGACTTTTTCATGCGGACCCACATCCCGGAAACTTGATTCGTACCCCAGATGGGAAGTTAGCCATTCTGGACTTTGGTTAGTTTCTTTTGGGTCTCAAAATGAATTATTAGTGTCATGAATCACTCAGCTTTGTTCTTTTTTCTTTTGGCTCTGTTTTCTTATAAGTTCAATCGCCTTGCATATTCAACCAATATTTTTAATTAATTCATCTTTATCTAACATAATAACTGCTTCAGGAAGTATGCTTTTGTTTAGTTAGCTTCCCTCGCATTAACGTGTCATACTACTTGTACCTTCTCGATTAGATCCAGAGAAATACATGCTTACTAAAATAGAAAAGAAATATAATACCCGTACCCTTCTCTATAAGATCCCCAGGAACACTCGCTTACTGGAAAGGAAAAGAAGAGGCAAAGATATAGAGGGATGAAATTTACACTTGTGTGGAAGTTCCCACTCTTATTTTATTCCTTTACAATGTCTCAGATACATAATTATATCTTATCTCGGTGTTCAATTGTTACTTGTTACCAACATAAGATGGAGATAGATTCAAATATTACTGTCCCTTAAAAATATCGTCAATTTCTTCATGAAAATTTTGTATATTTTGGGAATGAATAGTGTAGGATATGCACTTGTGCTTCCCAGGCTGATGTGTGTTTGTTTTTTCTCCTATAGGACTTGTTACAAGATTAACAGATGATCAGAAATACGGAATGATTGAAGCAATTGCTCATCTCATTCATAGAGACTATGAGGCAATAGTCAAGGACTTTGTAAAGCTTGGTTTCATACCTGATGGGGTCAACTTAGCACCTATTTTGCCAGTTCTTGCAAAGGTTTTTGATCAGGCCCTTGAAGGTGGAGGGGCAAAAAATATCAACTTTCAGGAGCTTGCATCAGATCTGGCTCAAATAACCTTTGATTACCCATTCAGAATACCCCCATATTTTGCTCTTATCATCAGGGCAATAGGGGTGTTGGAGGGTATTGCTTTGGTTGGAAATTCTGATTTTGCCATAGTGGATGAAGCTTATCCTTATATTGCTCAGGTGATTGAAAGTATCTTCTGTAATGTGGTAGTCTTCTTACCTTTGTTGGAGCATGGTGTGAACTCATGCAGTTGCTTATCTGTAATCTATTTCATAACTAATTGGAAATTTCCTCTATGCCTAGGCTATGTACGTTATTATTGTTTGAATGTGAAGTCAATTTGTGCACAAGTAAAGTTTCGGTTTCTATCTAACATGGCATTTGCTAGTTTGGTTTTACCTTGTTACTAGACTATACCTGATTTCAGTAATTGTGTTGTTTTGCTTTTTTAATATATCCTTTGCTCACTGTTTCAACAATACCTTTTGTATTTGACAGAGGCTGCTCACAGATGAGTCTCCACGTCTCAGGAATGCCTTGAAATACACAATTTATGGGAAATCTGGGGTATTTGATGCTGAAAGATTCGTTGATGTGATGCAAGCTTTTGAAAATTTTATTACTGCAGCCAAGAGTGGTGGTGGAGAGGATATGAATGGAGATATGGCTGGACTTGGCATTTTAAGAAGTCAAATGAGTAGTGTTGTTCCACAATTTGTATTGAATGCGTCTCAGTCAGAGGAGCCAATCCAAACAAGGGCTGCCTTGGGATTTCTGTTATCTGATAAGGGAAATTTCTTCCGGGAGTTCCTTCTGGACGAGGTATGAAAATCCATTAGAGCATATCTTATCGCCTCTTCCACAAATAAGAGTATTTGTGTGTACGACCTGTAACAGTAAATGCTTTCAATGTTCCTCCAGAAGAGCCTGAAGGTCATGGGATTAAAAAAGAAATTGATGCAACTGACAATCATTATTCCTAGATTTATGTCACATACTACAACTGTTCTCAATGTTTAGTGTCAGGAGAGACATCTTTCTGGTAGTGCTCAAATTGGATGATGATTTTTGCATTTTATGGTTACACTCCAGTACCTCACCGTCCTTGACAAATTATAAGAATTACCATATGAAATTGCAATCGGGCAAATCTATTTAGTTTCCTATAGAAATAAAAGAAATGTTGCATTGCTGTTGAGGATAGACGCCCTTATGTCCTGCATGGATGAAGACAAATTTGTGTTTCTCAAATTGTAAAAGATCTGAAACTCAGCTACGCAGTTGCAGTTGGTCTTCCCCTTGTCTTAAAGTTCTTTATAATGAATTCTATGAATCCCATGATGATAAACTGGTTTATAAGAGTTCAGTGGTGGAACTATCCAGCTTATAATTCACATGCTCATCAATCCTTCTTTGTTTTTGTGGCTTAAAGTGTGACTTCAATTTGACTAAAGTGTGATAACTTTTGAATTAGACTGGTAAATTGAGCGCCTCTTGATGTGGATTGAGTTTGTTAGCTATATAAAATGTTTGCGGTGGCCTTTGGACCCCTATCACCCAACCCCACCTACGACTGGGACCAATGCCTAGTCGCTGTTCTCAAGGAGGACTAGTTAATTTAGTGTATTAATTACAATTGATGCTCATATGTTATTTAAGAACATTTCTGAAATTCTGGAATACTGTCCTCTTCATGCTTACAGATTGTGAAGGGAATTGATGCAGTCACCAGGGAACAGTTGGTACAAATAATGGCAGCCCTTGGGTTGCGTAATGTGTCCCCTGTTTTCAGTATGGTCCCTTCATTTGGACCCTTTAGACCTGCTGCACTTCTCCCAACAGTAACAGAGGAGGACCAAGTCATATTGAACAATGTTCAAACCATTTTCGAGTTTCTGACTGCTGGAAGCTCAATCTCAAGGACATCAAATCAGGTATTAGGTGTTTTGCTCTTTTAATTTTTTTCAATTGTGGTAATTTAGGATGTGCTGAGTACAGATTTTCAGTGCCCTTCAGCTTTCTCTTTTTCACTCAACTTGGTTGCATGTGTTCAACAGTGTTGTTTCCTTTTATAAAAGAGTAACTTAGGTAAAGCTGTCCCGCTCTATCAGTTAGGCAATAAGGCAAGATGAGGATGAACAATATCACCTACCTTCCTATAATGTCTTGTTTCTCTTAATTTATGTCCCCTCGTCATAGAAATTCTCTTTTTCAGCATACTCTGGTGCGTGTACTTGGAGAATTGAGTTTATTGTCCATGCTCCTCCCCCCCTTTTCCCTCTTTCATCCTTGAAGTTGTTTGAGTTGGTCTTAGTTTCTGCTATCTTAGCTCTTCCACCCTCAAATATCTCTCCTTCGATGATACTTATCTTGAAATTGTCCTCTACAATTTCAGGAGTTATTAATTTTCTGTCTCGTGCTCTTCTAGTTTCTAGTGTAGGGCATCATTGTTGCTATTGGTCTGCACGATAAGGTAATTGTCATTTTGTAGAAGTCTGCACTTCTTGATAGAAGGATTTCAGATGCATCATTCCTGTTGAGTGGTTAAAACATACCTGGAGCACTTCACCTAGCGAGAAAACTCAAACTCCTCTTTTTAATTTTTTTCGTTTTTTTTAGGATTTAAGCAGAAACAAGAGGTGGTTTTAACCCAGATGATATGCCATTGTCACCCAAAACTAAAAACCAGAAAACGTTATCTACAGTGGGACCTTTAATTTTAGATCGGCTTCAAGTAATTGTGAAGCTTTTAGCCGTTTTGACACTCGGTCGTCCAAGCTCTAAAGATGAGGCATGGTTTCAATAATACTACTAAAGGATTGTGCTTTCTTACTTCACCATCGTCAATGGTGATAAATCTTGTATGCAATGAGTCCTAAGATAAAGCTGTATATGCCATGAAGTATTTTTAGTTACGTTACTGATTGTCTTTTAAATTGAAAGACAATAACTTTACCACTCTATATGCAATGGATAGGGTGTGGATGTCACTCGGGTTGTCCAGGAGCTGCTTCCGGTGTTGCCAGGAATTTCGGCCACAGTCCTTCCAGAGGTGCTCAGTCGGTTATCTTCTCGAGTACTGGCTCGCATAATTAGGGATTCATTTTTGTAAATCGCCAACTCTCGCAGATTTCATGTAGTAAAACTGTGCATAGATACATCGACAATTAACTGTGCATAGATACATCGACAATGCGATAGCAGAACACGTCAGTAGCACATCGATTACGGGATCGGCTAATCTCCTTGTATATAATGGCAAGAAGAGTAATTACAAATGTCAATTAGAAAATTGGATAGAACTCTTCTTCATCTGTTGCCGTCTACAAGTTCCCTCTTGACCTGGTTTTAAAAATATAGGAACTCCTTCACACACACAGAGCTCCCAATAGTATTGTGGTTTCGTCTTAATAGTCCTTAAAGATCTTGTCGCCATCAAATCCGATGGATTCGAAATGTAAATCGCAGTATCCTCCTTGGTTGATTAATCGGACCTTGTTTTTGATGAAGCATAGGAGATTAGAGATGAAGGTGGTTGCAATTATATGAAGAAAATACCGTAATTTACGAATCTATTATGATAGATAGAGTCGATACGAACATAAAAGTGCTTGAGTGCGTGTCTTTTCTGGGACTGCTATGAGTTTAATCAATTTGGGCGTCTGCTGGTTAAGGTGGAAGAACCGATTTCCGTGTTTACAAATCCTGTATATCTGCCCAATGGCAGCTTATTGCAGTGCTTGGCTTCATTGCCTCAACTGCAATACAACATGAACCCTCTGTACAGATTAGCATGGTTTTCACCATAACATGTTTCATGCTGATTGATACCCAAAAAAGAAAAGAGGAAAGGAAAGAGTGCCTAGATTTCCAATGATGAAAAGATTGGAAATCACACTAAGCTCGAGAAAGAGGGAGAAAAAAAGATGGGAGATAAGACTTAATATATTTCACGTTATCATGATACAAAATCCAACATCAGACAACTCTCTCTCTCTCTTCATGATTGTCCACACTCTGCATTTTGTCACGGCTTTGCCCTCTAGATATTGGCAAAAGAAGAAGATTTCTAAGATCCACACCACTTTTCTCGTTCCCTTACTCCTGTATCTTTGCTTGCTTCCATCATGATGTTATGATAGTGATCCTGCAGATAACCATTGATGTATCACCCAATTTGTCTTCAAAGAAAGTTAAAGAAAACCTCTCTCTCTCTCTCTCTCTCTCCCACACAAGCTTTCACCTCCCTAATGAGTGCAATGACCAAAAGCAAAAGAGTATCAAGCTTAGTGGGGTGGAGGCACGGGGCAAAATCATTAGACCTCAATCGACTAAGCGACACGGCGAACATACGTCAATCACTGTGCAGAAAACATTCCGGGTCTAGTGTTCTCTTTTTCAAGGACCTTTGTTGGGTATGGCTAGTTGTTGCACTGTGATCGGTATTCGTCAGTCTTATTCTAAACCGGAAAAACTGAACATGCCGATGCCCTAAGAAAAAGGCATATTCTCACATCAACCTTCTTGGAAATGTTGTGTCACTTACTCACTTTGCTCGCTGTAGTTCGGTCCACAATTCTCAAGTTCACCTTCATTTGTCAGGTTTGCTGTATTCATGATAAACAGAAAGGTTGCTGAGAGAGGCTAAATCTGCACTCCTGGCGGCCTCGGCACAAAACAGGTGCACTTCTCTGGTCTGCTCTTGCTATGCGCCGTCACGGAGTTTTAGTGGTAATTGCGAGGCGAGAAATAGAGGTAATAGTGCGAGGAAGTTGTCTCCGGTAGCGCAGAGAGATGGGCTCGAGGAAGAGCTTGAGGGTAACGAAACCGGAGGTCGAGTGAAGCGCCATGGTGGGCCTTGTCATGCTCATGGTGGAATTCCTATTCATAAGAGCAGCCTCAAGAAAGCCACTGAACAGGATGAGCATCGACGAAGGACGGAGTGCAGAAAAGTCAATTGGCCCGATGCTCATGGAAAGGACATTGCACATGTGCATGAATTCGAGCCAAGGTAAGATTGTCATCCCTGCTTATTTCACTTTCATCATCAAAGTTGTGTTAAGGGTATTTTTGTGTATTTTTAGTGATGTCTAGGGTATGAACAATCGTCAGACATAGGGTTTTAGTCCACATCAAGATACTTTCTTTTGTGAATAAGAATTCGGTATTGTCCAAAAGGTGCCAATGTAATTGCAAATCAAAAGAGATGTAGCTCAATGGCAAAGCATAAGAGTGAATTTCAAAGTTTTGAATAATAAACTTCATTTCCCTAATTCATTAGGACCTCACATTGTTTTTACTGATGTAGTGTTTCAGAAGATGGAGAAATTGGAGGGGTTAGGAATTCCTGTGTTTGTTCAATTCAATGAAACAGCACATGCCAAAGGTACAAATGTCCAGCTTGCGAGTACCCGATTTTCTCAAGTACTTTCTGTCCCCGAGTGCTGTCTTCTACTCAAATTCCCATCGGTCAATGGGAAACATCATCAGTACATGGTAGCATATGAGATGAAAAGTCACTCTCGGAACATATCTCCTGATTCGACCCACCAAGATAATTGGAAATTCGAATGAAGAATTAGCACAGGGTTATGTCTATTGATGCATGCACTGATCCAAGTTTAGCGAAGACAACATAAGCTATCAAACATTCCTGGTGGTTGTCTTCGAGCTGTTTGTTCAACTAATATATTTAGCCAATTCTTTCGGTATTTGTGTTTAAGTAGATTCTATCCCTTGTCTGTGTTAGCCAAAATTGAAACGTAACAGGTAAAACCACAAGATCTTGCAGCTTCAGATGCGTTTGACAATGACTGTTACATCTGCTGTTCCCTCTTTGCTGGTAAATTCAAACCTCAAATTTGCCCTTGAAGACTTGGCACTCGGGCTGGCAATTATAGAAGATGGGATAAAATGATCCTATGGGATGCAAACACAAGAAAGTTTACTGAATTAAATCTGACTATAATACAAACATGATTTAACTCAAAACTGACTCTGGTCAACTTCATGAGTTAACATGATTTTCTTTTTATCAAGATTTCATCTTCAGTAGTATTTGGAACCAGTTAGCAGGTTGGCTATAAATAAGGTAATTAGCGTGCCAATGTTGCAAGGGTCTCTCCATGTATGTGATTTCCGTTAGGCCTACTGAGTTGAGAGATGTAGCCAGTTTCTGCAATTCTTTCTTCCTCACTCCTGTGGATCCTAAAAATTAATGGAAGAAAGACCAAAGTTGCATCGGATGGTCAGCGTTCAGAAATTTCAACAATCACCAAAAAAAATGATGGGAATTATCATGATGAATGCAGTGACACCCCAAATTTACCCATCTCTAGTTGATACCCGATTCGATGTATTATAGATCAACATCATCTGCTTAGAATAGTTATAACGACTTCCTTAGTATTACAATTTAGGCCAGTTGTCTCATGAGATCAACTATATATCCTTTTGCTCTTCTGTAGCGTCCATCAGCGTATTCTTCCCTGCATAATTGACCATACAGTTGGCACAAATGTTGTCCCTGTCCTCCAAAGAAGTGTTGACAAGAAATTTCCAGGGCGTTCTTAGCCGGCATCGCTGTTTCTCGTCGTTTATTAGCGGAATCAATAATTGGGTGGCACAGCTTCTTTGATGGCTTTTCCAAGAAATTCTTCACACCCGAAGTCGTGAAAATAATCCTGAAAATTGTACTTCTTTCAGATACGTCAATTAGAAAACAGGAATGGCAGTCATTGAAATCTCCATGTAAATCATACATATGAGTAGAACAAGATTTCATGTGCGGTTACTATTAGATGTCAGCAACGGTGGAATTGGCAACTTTTATTAGAAAATTTTCTACATAGAAGAGTCGTATATGGATCAGCTAGAATTCTAGAGGTCTAGAACATCATCTCCATTGGGAGAAACAACCAACAAAATAGGCACCGTGAACATTTTATCAAAGGGTCTACGTTTTAGTGAGGAGCCAATTAAGAGATTACAAACATCGACTCTTCAACAATCAGAGACAAGGCTATCACCTTTGTGGAGGATACTACAAGGAATAGGAGAATGCAGCGTGGCTGGGGTATTGATCTGATTATATTCTCGTCGGTGGAGACTGAACCTCTACAACTCCGTAGCTGATCAAATCGGGCCGTGGCTCTTCTGGTGTCATGGTTCTTCATCTCATCCTTTAAGTCGTTGCTGATGCAGGTTGCCTTCATGTGGTGTCTAGCTGGTCTGTGGCCTCGGTTATGGCTGGCTTGTGCTGCTGTTTTCACTCCTTCCGCTAGGCTGCTGGCTGGCTCTTGTTTGCTGTTGCGGATCACCTTAGTTGAAGGATGCCGTTAATTGGTGCTTGTTTCCTCGCGGGTCCTTCCCTGCCTTGCTGCCTTGGTCGGCAGTCCTTTTGCTGTTCTTTGTGCCTGTTGTTTAGGCTGCTTCCTGCTTCTGTTTAGTTCGCTGCTGCTTTGTTTGCAGCTGGCTTTATTTTACTTCGGCTCCCTTACACTCATTCTGACTTGTTGTCACTTTGAGTGTAAGTTTTTGGTGCCGGATCTTTTGTATAATTTGGTTAAAGCTCAATATAATCTTACCTTTACCAAAAAAAAAGAAAAAAAAAAACATCGACTCTTCAACCTGGCATAGTGTGCCAGAACTAATCACAGCACGACGACTAAGCAGGTCATTACCACAAAAAAGAATGCACTTCCGCGATAGGCCCAAACCATGTCCTTTTCCTTGCATTCATGTGGAATCGCATAGCTGTCGATCTACATAGCCCGTTAAAGTAGTGCTATTCTAATGAGAGTTCTTTTACGAAAAGTATACTGGGAAAGGCAAGCACAAAGAACAGATAGATTTAGCTGATCGAGTTTGGGTTGTGCTATCTGATAGGTGTGCTTATTTTTCACGTATGTCTTTTTTTACACAAAGCCAGCCACGCCTTGATTTGTCGTTATCTCTCTCTCTCTCTCTCTCATGTGGATTTATTGCAGTGTGTTACAAAGTATAAGCGCCTCCTTCTTTGTTGTCAGATCCCAGTAACCTAGAAATTGAGCACGTCATTGGTGGACGGCAACACTTTCACGGCGCCGTCGCAGCTGAAAGTTCATTGCACTAAAAAATTGTCGAATCAGATTGGCTCTAACCTTCGCAAGTTGCAGCTGCTTTCCCATTTCTGATGTTACGGAGCTGATGAGAGAGCTTATTGAAGTGCCTTGCCTCCACCTGATGAATCGAAACTCTACCCATCGTTAGAAGGTTAACAGTTTATAGTAGCTAGTATCGATCCATATAAAAGATTTTTGCCATGGCTTATAGTTATTGAATATAATGATAACCTAGTTATCCATTGCCACCTGCCCATCCATATGCCCTACTTGTGAAAAGATGGAACTTCCAAAGGCATAGCTAGGCATCTTCTGCAACTGAGGAGCTAAGAAATTTGAACTCCGTTTTGCATTTCATGGTCTTATAGCCAAGAAACCAACTATTTGAGAAATCTTCAACGATCTGAAGCGGAATCTACAAGAAATCTTCTGCACTTCATGCACAGAACACAATCCTAGAAGTTTGCTGGTTGCTCGTCAGACAAGGTGCCCAAGCCACCCAATCATGGGTAACTCCATAAATCTTATCATAAGGGTTGTTCACTTATGATACGGAGTTGATACTGTTTCTCTTCTCATGAAGATCTGTTGAATAGTTCTTTTTCCGCGCCGAGCGCCAATGTTAAAGGTGCAAATGAACATGCCAGAAAATGAAAAATTGTTGTAAATCGTCATTGCGTGATGTCTTAACAGATTAGTATGTCAGATGAACCACTGCAGATATACATAACCACGTCCTGAAGCACACTAACCTAATTCTTCATCTTAGTAAATATTAGGTTCAGTGTAAGTTAGCCATTTCATTCCATCCCAATAATTGTCTCCATTAATCCTTGAAGAAAAGCTCAAAAACCACCTTACTAGCACAATCAGTCATAAGATGAAGTATCCATTTTTAAGAAAAAGAATTACATCGATATTAAGGAACAGCAAAGCTCTTTTAGCCAAATGACAATAATAGCGATACCAAAACCTTACAGGCAAATACTTTTCCACGAGGTCATCCATGTTTATATTAGGTTTACAGTGTAAGTTAGCCATTTCATTCCATCCCAATAATTGTCTACATTAATCCTTGAAAAAAAGCTCAAAAACCACCTGACTAGCACAATCAATCATAAGATAAAGTATCCATTTTCGACTAAAAGAATTACATCGATATCACGGAACAACATAGCCCTTTCAGCCAAATGACAATAATAGCAATGCCAAAGCCCTACAGGCAAACATTTTTCCATGTGATTACTCATCTTAATAGTGCTCTAATATGGGTTCACTTAATTTTAGAGTTCCAAAACAAAATTTGTCATTCTATTAAAGTGCGCTTCGGTAAATAGATTCCAGTTCTTTCACACACACGCATGCACCCACACACACACACCCCCTGAATTGCTTTTCTCCTGTTCAATGCATAGTTTAATTCATTCTTGCCCCCCAGTTCAATGTATAGTCAATGCATAGTTCAAGTCATTACATTAAAGTGCGCTTTCGTAAATAGATTCCAGTTTTTTCACACGCATGCACGCACCCACACACACACCCACCCACCCGAATTGCTTTTCTACTGTTCAATGTATAGTTCCCCCCGCACACACACACGCCAAAATCGCTCTCCCCTTGTTCAATGTATAGTTTGGTTCATTCCTGCCTCTCACACACACACATCAAATCAAAACTCCCCCATATTCAATATATATAGTTCGGTTCATTCTTACCCATTTTGACATCTTAGAAGCTTTACGGAGTCACCCTTTGTCCAAACCCATTGGCTCCAATAACTACTCTCCACTCTCGTCGGACCGAGTCATTACAGTGTGGATTACATTGATCCGGTGGAGAAACTATTCGGTTCATGCACCAGTCGCACT
This sequence comes from Eucalyptus sideroxylon, assembly GCA_014182405.2. Taxonomy (NCBI): domain Eukaryota; kingdom Viridiplantae; phylum Streptophyta; class Magnoliopsida; order Myrtales; family Myrtaceae; genus Eucalyptus; species Eucalyptus sideroxylon. Next base: position 53,813,976 of record CM024555.2, on the reverse strand, counting down.
TGCAACATAACAACACTAACGAACATGAACTCCGTCTCATGCCACTGATCAAGTGGGATTTGCCGTCAAGAACCCTATTTACCCGTTCCACTCGAGTAAGCCGCTGAATTACACCCGAGAACAAAGGCCTTTCTTATCAGTCGGTAGTTTTGCATGAACTGCATGAGGGAACAACTTATTAGATCATGAGCCAAATTGTAAAAGGGACATATCTAATCAAACCTGCTCTGATTTTGTCTGTGGGACCTTACCGAAAAGTTGAGGCTTTGTATAAGCACGCCCAAGCCAAAGTGAGAGGCATTGGATGCCAAATGCTGATTGAAGTACCAACAGACTCATGATAATTCTAATGCTGGTGCTGGAAGAATAATTACACAGATTGCATGTGTGACCATCATTCATTCGCTACAAGCTTCCACTGTTACAAGGCGTGATAAAGCCATCATGAACACCCTACAGTGATCCTAATTTGATTATAGGGTTTCAAGGAATCATGACAGGAGGGGTGAATCTCTTCAGAGGATATTACCTGGTTTGGAAGACCATTTGAGAATCAAATGGAGAGTGACCAATTCAAGAAAAAGGGGCTAAATAACGTTGAACCACGGAAGAAAATTATTTGACCATTTAATTAATTAAACGAAAATGAGTTGAAGTAATAAAGAAAATAAAAAAAAAGAAGAAAAAGGGAACAGGTTCAAAGCAGGAAGATTCTTCCTGAAAAATATAAGCCAAATGAGGGAAGCATAAGGTACCTGTCCTTCTGGCTCTAACCCCACCCTTATGATAAAAGAAAAATTAAATATAAAATTCATCAAATCAAAACTTCTATCTTCATAATTTTTCTAGGCAAAATCTCCTTACAAAATCTAACTATCCAGCTAATATGACTATCGGTCGACATCATGGTGCGATGTGAATAAAAATTTTCCAATATAAACCTCTACGATGAACGTTTAAATCGATATTGTTTTATCCGTTTGGGCATCTGCATATTTTACATATTATATTTTTGACATTGTTAGATGATCATATTAGTTGAATTTGGTTTGAAATGAATTGATTAGGAAACATGTGAAAGTTGAATGATTTTACTATATAAATTAAAAGTATAGCTACTAAATTAGAAAAAAAGTGAATGTGCATAGACGAAAAGTAAAATTTTCCCTTGACAAATTAAATATGATGCCATTCATTGTACTTGATTGAAAAGCTCATCCGGCTTTGTCCAACACAGGGCCCATCCTCGGGTGGTCCAATGAATGTGCACTTGTTTTTTTCCAGCCTATTAAGATATTTTTTTTGTCCACTTCAATAAATAGTAGTTCTACAAGCAATGTTGCCAACAACTACTTCAGACAGCACTCATGTTGTGTTTATTTCTTAAAAAATAAATAATTTAAAATATATATGATAATCCCAGACATAAAATAAGGGCGGTATTTATAATAGAATGGTGTTCGCCAAAGAATAAGTTGATTTTGCTGCGAATGGAGGGACACCAGTAGAAGAAAGAGATCAATGGGCCTACTACATGAAGTAAAGATTCACCCAAATAAGGGAAGATGTCGCAAGAATTACAGATTCTTTTTGTTTCTTTTTTACCAATCCCACATGTTATACCACAATTTGTATTTGATCACCCATTTTCTTGAATTTCATGAACCAATAAAACACATTCTATCTTGTACCTAACTTAGCTCCTGCCCCCAAACCTATAACCAAGCTTCCGTCAGCGGTTCTGATTTTTCCCTCTCTTGGCCCTCTGCTTCTCTTGCATCTTCTTCTTCTTCGCCTCGGCAGTGACCCACATATACTCGGGCGGTATCAGAAACGGGTCCTGGACATTCTCTATCCTACTGCTAGAACCGCCGAAGGAAGAGCTCGGGCGGTGAATTGGGGCCTTTATCCACTGAAACCAAGATGAAGTCGAGGTACTCGTCACGGCCGGGCTTTCTCGGCCCGAAGGGCTCGATGGCGGCGTTGCAAACTCGTCCAGCGGCTGTAGTTCTTCAAACTTGGTGAAAGTAACCAGCACTCTGATGGTGGGGACCACAGGGATCGCAACCTGGATGGAATCACAAACTTAGAATTTAAGTTGAATCCCTATATGGACAGAGAGAAAACCTATTATAAAGCTCGACACTTCATGACAAGTGAAGAACTAGCAGAAAGTTTGCATCAAAACCATAAAACCACAGAGCAGTTCCCTTTCCCTCAAAAGCTGAACGTAATCAAGGAATCAGCTGATACATTTCCAACTTATGATACTTGGTTTGCAAAAGTGAGTGATGGTCCAGGCGTGATCTCAAAGCTCTCACATAAAGGATCGCAGTATCATTTAATATCAGCAAGAACTAAAAATCATTTGCTAAGATTTTTTTGGAAGGTAATGAAGCATCAGATGTAATACACTTCGAATCTAGAGTTTGCATTCGAGTTGGAATGTTTGCGCCAATGAACTTATTTTAATAGCCCAAGAGAAGGTAAATGAGGGGCCTAGGTCTCACTCACTTAACAACAAGCTGCAACTGAACAAAGATTAACGTAGCTGCCCCTGAGAACTAACACTCCTGGAAAAGAAAATTATTCAAGAGGAATTTTTATTCTGCTACTAAACATCATTACTAGAATATCACATCACTGGATTCTAGTCCTTAATCTAGGACAAAAATCTATATAAAAAAATCATCAAAGAAAGCATAGGTCAACTTCAGATTGCTAAAATTGTAGAATAAGGGTGAGCATAAGCTCTGCATATTGAGTATTCTAACTTTAAGGAGCTAGTTGAGCAGTAAAGATAAAGATGTGTAGGAAATATCTGTCAAAACATCTACCATCAAAGTTGGTAACAGTACCAATCTATAGAAGGAACTTTCACTGGAATTCAACAATTGTCAGAACCCGTCTAACTAGCTTATAAGAAAACTTTGTCAATTATCTTTATTAATTAATAGGTAACAATCTAGACTCGTCCACTAAACTTATTGGCTTTATTATCTTTCTGGTTCAATTCCTCTTCATTCTATTTCCTTTCATTAAGGATTATTTCAACTTCCACTTAAACGTTTGGAGAGGATGAAGAATTAGGATAAACATTTCTCAATAACTTTATCAATGCCCACCATTAAATTACCAGTTCCTCTATCCAAGATTAACAAAATGACCAATATACACACTGGTTTTCACACACATCCATCTAACTAGATTCTTATTAGCTTTGTCCCTATCGTGAAGGAAGAGATGATCGCTTTCTTCTCAGTTTCAATTGTTTGGACAGAACGTGTGAGCATTTAAGTGATTGTCTACTCAAAAAGATATTGGATAACTATTTACAAACTTGTATCACAAGATACAATCAACCATACTGGTTGGCTACATAAAAAAAGGTCGACCAGAGTAACTTAAGGCAGAAAATATAAGACCAACCCTCCTTCAACTCCCTGAACAAAACAACTACATATTTCTACACTATTTCATCCAAGAGCCCCATCAAAGACTCAAATTATAATATATTCACCATACGCAAATCCCATGTGCCAACCCATGTAAATTTGTAGCCTCTGTGGGGTTAAATACACCACTCAATCATCCTCAATCATGTCACATTCACGTTAATATTCTCCTAGTGTCCTCCAGCATAATGGCAGAGATGGTACTAAATGTGTACACACAAGCACATTTAAATGGTAAAACACTATGTACAAGAACATTCCCTCCTAATTAGTAGAAGCAAGCAGGGGGGATAATTTGAGTATGCATAATGCAATTTGATCTTAACAAAGACCCAAGGTATGTAAGGTTCCTCTATGTGGTCCCTGCACTTGAAACATAGCAAAAATTTCAAAATAAGAAAAGAGACTGAATGGATAGCTCGAGATAGCCAACTAGAAAAGAGAACGGAATTCTGACTCAAGCGGAGAATAAATTGACAAAATTCAGCATTTCCCTGATCACACTCCTCTCAAACTGTAAGCCATAGCTCTTGCTTCCCTTATCTTGTTGAGCTATGTAATTAACAAAAGAAATTCCTTTCTTAATCACCACCACAACATTAATTCTCAACAGTAAAGCTATCTGGAGCTTCTACATCTGCACGAATAAGCGCTCACAGCAAATAGTAGTTCTATGCGCCAAAGAGCTATCAAGCACATGTTCTTCCACAGCAAGAGGATCTGTGTGTTTAGTGCATATGTTTATCTAAGAAAAGCATACATCCTGTGTGACGCCAACAGAAAAGCCTTGCCAAAAATATGACAAAATGCACGAGGTCTTATCCTCAAAACAAGATATGGAAAATTTCTACAATTTTATTATGCCATACAACCAAAAATGAGAATGAGCATGAACCAACTGCCAAGACAGATTCCGACACTTACGCATGTCCAGCCCAAAAGAATGACTTCATTTCTTAAAACTCATGTGTGCTCTCATTTCATCAACATACAGAACCAACATGCATCCGTATCCACGAGCCAGACTACAGTTCACATAAAAACCACAATTTCACTTAATTGGTCACTTTAGAAGAGTCCACAAAGAAGAGTTACTCCTCAATCTGACAATAGCAAATGCTCCCACTGTATTTAAGTCCTAATAGCTGTATCAAGGATGTCATATAATATACCTATAGAGGAATACTCAGATGTCATTGCAGCTTTTAGGATCCATTAAAAGTTACAATTTAAAATGTACCGTCATCATGTAAAAGCACACAAATGTAACTTGTCAGTGTTAGAAAGCACGTGATTGTTTGAAAATAAGCAGTGGAAACATTTAACCCCAAGCCAACCAAGAAAAGATGGTAACTGAAGAGAAAGAAAATGTGTTAGTACTGTGTAAGCAAAGTACCTTGACTGGAAAAGTGCCCATTGGGAGTTTTGTCGTAAGCAACTCCCTTAAACGACGGATGGCCTTGACTTTGTTGGCAAGAATATCGAGCAAAGGAAGGAGTTCTTCCGTCTGCAGAGGGAAGCTAGGAGAAAGCCAAAGAATAGGCCTTAACCCCTTCTTATACTCACTCTCGCGCCCTCCATCCTTGCGGCGGTTGTTGCTGTCGGAGCTCGCAGATGATGATGGTCTGCTATCTCTTCCTCTACGATGATCATCACCCCTCATAACAATCTCCATAGAATGCCTACCAGGTGTGGTTTGATTCCTCGATGGTGAATCTTCAAGTAAATCACTCACTTTCTTGTCTACACAAAGAGAACTCCTAGGAGGAGCAAGTTTCCCATTCACTTCATTCTTGGGATCCCGTTTCCTCCATCCAGAAAACCATCCTTTCTTCTCCTGCTTATTGTCGCCACTTGTACAACCATTCATATCTTCAATAGGAATCTCCCTCCTCTCATAGCAACTATGGCGATGTCCAATAACTCCATCGCCACTCTCGCACGTTGATTCTGATGAATCCAACTTCAGTGCAGCTTCAAGTTGCTTTTTTTCATCTTCTGTCAAAAGGTCATTAAGCTCCTCGCTTTCCGTTTCATTTTCATTGCAAGATGAGAAGAACTCATCATCTGTCATAGCACCTGGAACCTTCCTGGACTTGATGCTCACCATTACATTGTGCATGTCATATACTTTTGCCTTCCATTGGCCCACCATCTCTGTCTTTTCCTGTCGCCTCCAAGTCAACTGGGGTAATAGAACTGCTTGTGTGACATCAATCCCTGGCCTGAATATATTTGTCTGAGACATTGCAGTCACTTCTTGACGAACCTCTTCTTCAGTTGCTTGAGATCCAGCACCGTCCAAAGCATTCATCACCTCCTTGTCCTTGTGCGATACCATACAAAGCGAACCAGGAGGAACTTTACAGTCCTCTGACCCATCACCAAGAAAGAGAATACTCTGATCCGCACGCTGAATTCGAAAACCGTCAAATCCAGCCAAAGTCATGTCCGCACGCAAATTCGCGCCTCTCTTCCAAATTTTGTAAGTGTCCGAAGGGGCAATCCTTGATATAAATGGAATCACAGTACTCTCGAAATTGAAGGTGATTTCCATGTAGAAGTCCCTCATCCTGTGCATTGTCCCTATCAACCGAGGCAGCCTTCTACACCATTTCGCCCACGCCAGTGGCTGGTAATGCCTAACTATCGTCATCGCAATAGCCTCTTCCCTATTGCAAATAGCTTCCTGGAGTGCGCTCCAACCCTGCTCATTCTGCAAGCTCCAGTCCGCCCCTGCAACCATAAGCATCTCCGTGGCCGTCTCGTCTCCCAACTTGACCGCCAGATGGAGCGGAGTGTCGCGATTCGGGACATCACGCCGATCTATCACGGCAGAGATGGCATCGGCCTTCTCTTCCTCAGCCAGAGAAGCTGCTTCGGTGCGAATCTCGTTTGGATTACACAGGCGCGGGAGACCAGCGAGGATCTTCTTAAGACTGGCATAATCTCTCATGGCAATAGCCTTATGCACAGGGCTATGAGCATACTTCGAAGCATCCACTCCCGCCATTGGTCGAGCACCACACCCCATTAATCCCCACACTAAAAATTATATGCCAAGAGAAAATGAAAGCCTCAAACCGAGAGAGAACTATCTAAAACTATGTTAGCCACCATGAGACACCCAATTCGATTATCTTCCACCCAGAACGGCGAAAGTGAAGACGACCCTTTTCCCATAAACAAATCTGACCCAGCTCAAATCACAAAACCAGGGTGGCATAGAAATCACGAGCTCCAAATTTTCCACTGGGTCGAGATCAAGAACGCAAAGCAAAGAATCTCGTGCGGTGGGCCCCAAGTTGGGAAGATCCAACAGGCCAAAGTCAAGAAATCTCACCTTCCCTTTCGTTTGGCACTTACTTTCTCCTCCTTCTTCGACGACCCACGAAAAAGACCCAGGTCCCTGAAAAAGCCCACGCCTCTCTTTCCTTCTCTCTCTAGGAAGGAGAAGAAGAAAGAAGAAGGAAACAAAGAACAAAGGGGGGATCCTTGCGATCCAATCCCAGATCAGACAAACCCAACAACATGCATGTGGGGGTGTGAATTCGCAGGAAAGGTACTGGCGAAAGAAAAAAAAAAGACTATTAAAAGACACCGGAACGGAGGGAATCGGCTAAAAAGAATTCGGGGGAAGAAGAAGAAAAGAGGGGGGAGGTGGGAAGAAAGAGGGTGGAATCAAGAAAGGAACCAGGAAGCCCCACCAATCATCCCAACCCAAAACCGAAAAAAGAAAAATAATGGAAGATTGGAGAATTGAAAAACGGGAAACTGCTCCCCCCCCACAACCTGAAAGGGAATGATAACCCACCCCCCAAAAGAGAAGGAACCGAAAGGTGGGAGCTTTGTTCAGGTATAACTCGCTGGAGAGAGAAACAGACAGAGAAAGAGAGAGCATAAAGAAAAACTTCAACGTGGACTCAGCTCCCTCCCATTTCCTCAATTCTCCTCCCCTCTCTCTCTCTCTCTATGTTTTTTTATTTTATTATATAGTTACTGTTCCTTTTTTCATTTTCTTTAGGGACAGGGCAAGATAAGGAAGAAGAAAAGAAGGGCGAGATGGAAAATTATACGATGAGAAAGCGAGTCAGTCAGAAAGCCAGGCAGGGATTACCAAAATGGGGCAGGGGCATGTTAGCCAGGAAACAGGGGAACTTTCTTTGCCCTTTCCGCTTGGAAAACATACGACCAAAGAAAGCATCATCATCGTCATTATTGTCGTCCGAGTATATCCAGGGAAGTTGGTAAGGTATATGCTCCATGAACCGAGAGTGCTCCTTTTCCTTTTGGGAGATTGACTATCATTAATATCACAGTAAATCTCAAATGATGCTCAATGTGACACAAATATAATCATAAACTGACCCCATTATGACACAAATATAAAATAAAATTACTATAAAAAAATCCAAACTTATACTAGTGTGATAAATATACATTAAATGAAACTGAAATTAAGAGTATAGATCGGGTTTTTCTTTTTTGTGATATCTATGTCACAATGGGCAAATTTAGAATTTTGGTGACATAAAAAAAGTTTGGGACTTTGTGTTACAATGGATCTAATTTGAGCTTTTTTTTTTTTTTTTATGATATTCACCCTGCCTTTTTTAGAGGGTTTCAAGTATTTATGACTATTGCATTTTATATAGAATATTATGATAAAGTATGCTTCAAAGACAAAGCCATATGACATTGGATTTATCTTTAAAGAGATCATAAAGCCCACCCGGATAAAATGATCAGGAATTGAATTTGCCAAAAGTAAGGTGCCATTCGGTTCAATTTACAGAAATCCTTGTTTTAAAACAAATGAGAAAAAAATGTGTTTCACATGAAAACAATGCTTGGATAGTTATAGTAGAATTGATCAATTGGAAAATAAGAACATACATAATTCGTTATGTAGAAAGCAAAGGAAGAAACTGTTTTCCATGATCTATTTTCGTTAAATCAATTTTGGAGGAAAGCCTCAAGTCATAATGAACGCACATTCGTTTAAGACTATTATTTGTCTATTAATGATTATAGTTTTCTTAGTATTAATTTATAAAGGCTTTTTGGATTTTAAAAGGTAAAATTAGTCTTTTTAAAAAAAAAAATTGAAGTGACATAAAATAATGTATTTTTTTAAGTAGGTATTTATTTTTTTGCCAAAACAAGTAGGTGCTGCTTTTGTTAATTTAATTAATTGATATCCTTGCCATTTACGTAACTTACTTAGTACCTTCCCACGGCAGAAATAGTATACTATGCATTAAAAATACTTTTTGTTAATTAACATAACCAAAAAAAATTATTTTTGCTTAAGAAACCTTTAAATAAATCGAAAGCAGGTTAATCCAATTTGTTGATTATAAACAAATACAAAGTAAATGAATCTAAACAGCACCTAAACAGATAAAAATGTCTTTAAGATAAGATATGTGCTGATGTGTGATTGAGTCATATAATGAAGAGTTCCAGATGCGCCACTTGGCTGCTCCCTCTATGCCATGTGACCTAGATCTATTCTATATACTAAATTAATTAATTGTCGTGAGAAGTTTCTTACCCTTACTCTATATAAATAAAACTCTAAGACGGTTTCAACGTCAATTTTTTTACCAAATACTTTTATTTAAGCCCACAATATCAGATATGATCTGTTATAGTTCAACATTATTTAAGAAGAGACATAATGGTAACGTGGAAGTAGTCTAGGTATTTAGAATATGAATCCAGAGATAGCTAAACTTTTCGAGTTTGAGTTTAAATCTTAATATAATGAAATCATAAAATGAAAAAGAAAATCATAAGGAATTTGTCTGAATTAATGGAGGACGATCAGATAGGAAGATCGAAGGGCGCTTTGTTTCAGGAGCCTAAGCAACTAGGCTGAATAAGTCCTCCTCTATGTTGGGACTCCTTCTCCTTTCCTTTCTTGAAATTGTGATTCTATTTTTCATAGAGCAATCTTTCATCAACGATAAAACAAGATCCATCATATTCAATTATTGACTAATGAGTCATAGTCAAACTTGTTATTCTAACAACTATCGATTTATCGTAATAGCTCCCAATTATTATCCGAGAAGAATCAAACTCCCTTTAAGCTACGTTTTTGGTAATTAGGATAAAATTTAGAATAGGTAAAATTTATCATATCATGTATTTGGTGCATACTCAAAATAGGATAAAGTTAGATATAAAAGAAATATAGATCAAATAAAATTATCCCATGGGAATACGAGATAAAGGTGGATAGGATTTCTAATATGCATAATAGGAAAGTTATTTTTCTTGAATACAACCTCCTTATATTAACAAAATTGAAAATATATTTCTATAAAAATAATATTTGAATTATAATATAAGAAATTTGTGATCACAAAAAATAACAATTGAGTTATTTTTATTTAATCTTATTTTTATTTATATATTCTAACTTAATTCTATTTTATAATATAGATTCAACATGTAAATATAAATTTATATTTATAGTTCTTACATATTTTAGGTATATTAGTATAGTTTACTATTTAATAAAATTTTATTAGAAAATGATGGAAGGAGAAGAAATAAATAAATAAGAAATTAATCAAAAAATATATGAAAATAAAAAATAAAGTAAATAAAAATAAAGTAGGCAAGAGTGTTGTTAGAGATTTTTAGTATCTCCATTTCAAAATTTTTGGTTCATTTATACTATCATGCTTTTTATACTAAACATTGTTCATGATATAATGTTTATATATTCAACTCTATTACTGCAATCATCAAACAATAAATTGGATATAGTAAAATTCATAAATTTCATATTCTATCATAATTAGAAATCTGGACAACCAAATATAACCTTAGAATATACTAAATGCTGCACTTATGTCTTTTGATTAGACAGCTCCTAGTGCAAAGCTAAATAACAAGGATTTGTAATGCTTTTGGGGACATTGATCCAAAGCTCAAGTACTGTTCATGTACTGTTTATCTTTTTGAACATGACAAATTAATTGACTTAAACGTAAGATCGGCTCTTTCCTTTGTACTTACCATGAATTGTTGCCCCATCATTATTGATTACTCTCGATTTGAAGCACCCCTTTACTGTTGGTAGAGAGATCCAATTATCCAAATCAATAAAAAAAAAAAAAAGGCTACTATAGGACCTAGATCCGAACAAATCAAGCTTGTTGGGAGGTACTACCCAAAAATGAAAAAGGTGACTTCCTACTCGGGGAAAATAAATAAAATTGGAACAAAATAAAATCATATATTAAAAAGACTTCTAGCATCATTGCTTGACGTCACATTCGTAGCCTAAGAAATGTCGAATAATTGGAAGCTATTGTTTGAGATGTGCATATAAATTTTGTTAGAAAGTCTCATATCAAAAATTGATACGGTGTAAGAATATTAATATATTTTAGTTAACTCATAACTTATTAACTTAATTTTTTTAGTGAATGTGAGTCTAATATAATATGTTTAACAAATAAATTAAAATAAAATATAAAAATGAACAACAAGGGCAAAAGCGGCGGATGGCAATGCCCTCTTGCCTCTTTCTCATCCATTATTAGAACTCACGTGGTACGAACCTGGACGACATAGTATAGTCCAAGGGGCTGATCATGAGGATCACAAATGGGGAATGCATGGGCAAACACAGAGGAACACATGAATCCCAAACTCGACCAACACACCCCAATCATTGATGGTGGAATGTTTTAAGATTCGGAATAGCTCCATCGCTTGGCTGGATCATGCTTGACTTTCTAAGTAATACAGCCATGTCTAGATCCTTCCAAAGATGTTTTTGGGCATGCATGGCGTGGAGTTGGCCGGATGGTTTGTAAATCGCCAAATTTATGATCAGGTATTTTTCAAGTAAAGGATTGCAAGCGACGTAAAATTATGAAAAAAGTCAAAATCAAAATGAAGGAAGTGAAGAGTGATACTAACAAGCTAGGGCAACAATTTGGAAAACTGTCCTTTCAAGAACGATGGACCTTATATTGAAATAGTGAAGGACAAAACAAAGATGTAAAGCTACTCGATTGTTACCATTTCTTCCGCCTAAATCGTTGGAAGATGATTTAATCAAACAAATATTTTGTAAACTCCATTGGATAAATCTTTTTTTTTTTTTTTTTCGATAGTTATCTTCAGGGTATGGGCCAACATATCCTCTCGTTGGACAGGAAGTGGGATTGATGGCCGAAGTCCTTCTGCAAAATCTGCATGGGCATTGCTGATGCACGCCTTGCTGGTATTTGGGTGACAGCATGTACCTTTGGCCCACAGAGAGAGAGAGAGAGAGAGAGAGAGAGAGAGAAAAGAGGGAGGAAGGGAGGGAGAGAGGGAGTGATCCACTTGAACATCAGAGAGAGAGAGAGATCCAGTTCAACCTCACGCATCTCAAAGAGTCGTCATCCAGTTGAATGAAACTTGCAGATCTCGAAATGTCGTTGATGGCGTCCGATGTTGCTGCTCAAGACTTGCGATGCCCAATGAGATTTTGGTCTTGCGTTCACTGTTTTCCATGCTTTGTGGGGGGCTCGTTGCTAGGGCTAGGGACTAGGGGGTAGCTTGTGGTTCCCAACGATCACCAGTTTTTTTTTTTTTTTTTTTTTGATCACCAGTTACTTTAATCTCCACTATCATTTCCTTTCCATTTTCCCTTTTGACATTTTGGCATTATTTATAAATAAAGAGAAAATAATAAATGATTTATAAACTTTAATCCAATTTATAATACCATCCTTAAAATTTTAATTTACTCATTATAATTCTTGAACTTTGGTTTGATATGTAATGCAGCATTTATTCTTTAACTCACTAATGCAATGTCACCCTTAAATTATTAATTTGTTCAATGTAACATTTTTATATATCTTAAGAATTATATTGAACAAATTAAAAATTTAAGGACGATATTATATATTGAGCTATAAAGTATAGGAACCAAATTGCATGAATTAAAAGTTCAAAAGCGATGTTGCATATTAGACCAAAATTCTAGAACTATTTCATTTCAATAAAAGAGTAATGGTAGAGGTACTAACCATTTTAGCCCATCTAAATTGATTTTTTTTTTTTTTTGCATTTTACATTAAAAAAATTAACAATTTATGAAAGATATTGCATATTAAACTATAAAGTATAAGGACTGCATTGCATAAATTAAAAATCTAGAAGTGACGTTGCATATTAGACCGAAATTCTAAAACTATTTCATTTGGATAAAAGAGTAATGGTAGAGGTACTAACCATTTCAGCCCATGTGAATTGATTTTTTTTTTTTGGCATTTTACTTGCTCTAGATTTCACCACTCATGAATTTTGAATTTTTTTCTTTTTAAAATTTGGAACCCCTGCAACTTTTCGACACTCAACTATTAGAATGTAAATTCACATATAATTTTTTCATAATTTTCTCCAAGATAATAATATTTTCAATTTTGGCAGGAATATAAAAACTTTACTCCTTTTGTTTAAAAGATTGGGCAAAAATCGATTAAGTGTTTGGACAAGCCAATCTCTAAATATATACAGAGCCCACTTATTTTGATATCATTCAAAGTTTGTTCCTTCATTGTTCTTTTCATAGATGGGCAATACCTCAATGTAGATACGAGATGGGAATTGGTTACTTATACCCGTGTCGATATAAGTAACCAATTAAGAGAAAAAAAATTATTTGTTTCTACCTGAGAAGGAGTTAAGCGTTGATCTATGATAGATTATCAACTAATTAAAAGTGTTTGTGCTATTAAAATCTAATAAATAACGAGTGAACTTATGTTGAAGCGTCATTAAAAGTGTTTATGTTGTTAAAATCTAATAAATAACGAGTGAACTAATGTTGAGGCGTCATAGTGAAGTAGACCAAATTTTGTTAAAAAGAAAGAATATCGACATTATTCCATTGATATTACTCTATTGAGGAGGTTTACATCCAAAACTCTTTTGTCTTGCGAAAGGGTTAGTATCAAGTAGAAGGATGAGCTCTTTTTTCTTTATTGACCCAATTCGAGAGAGAAACCTAAAAAGGAAAGAATATAGACATTACTTCATTGATATTACTCCCTTGAGGAGATTCGCACCTAATACTCTTGTTGTCTTACAAAAGGGTTAGTATCAAGGAGAAGTAACACCGAAAATAGGATGAACTCTTTTTTGCTTTATTGACCCAACTCAAGAGAGAAACTGTTAAAAAGGAAAGAATATCAACATTATTCCATTGATATTACTCCATTGAGGAGGTTCGCACCTGAAACTCTCCTGTCTTGCGAAAGGGTTAGTGCCAAATGGAAGTAACGTCAGAAATAGGATGAACTCTTTTTTCCTCAGAGAAGCCCTAGCACCCCGTGGACACTCAAGATGGCACGTGAATGAGTTAAACAGTTGTTGAAAAGAAATACAAGCTCGGTAAGCTTTAAGCCTCCAAGGGGGAACTCAGGCTATGGAGAACAACCGTCTCAATAGTGAGCCCAGGCCCAAAAGCAACCAGCACACCCCATTCGAGCCCCTCCCCGGTGGTCTTCAGCCCATCTTCAGCGGACTTCTTCGTCATATCATCCAAAATAACACAAGACGGATGGGCTTGACATGTTCCCATCTTCCCTCATTTCATGCCCCGTTGCGCGCAACTTCTCAGGCTTGAGGCCCAATTTCGCCTCTACCCGATCCAAGATCATGGGCCCACCGGGTTGGGCGATATAGAAGATTGAGTTCCACTCCAAGATGCCCAGAGGTCAAAAAGCCTCCGCGAGGCCCCTTCTCGATGTTCTCCGAGATGAGCCGAGAAACATCCTTGAGGAGGTGGAAAACGAGCCTGGCTTCGCGGAGACGGCCGTTAATAGCCCCAACGCTATCCGGGAGTATTGTTTGGGCTGTGATGACCAGCTTCGACATCGGCGCCATCCCCGAATAAGGCCTCGCCCACAAGACTATCCAGGTGGGCCTTACTCAGCCCACGGAAGGTGATGGCGTTGATCTTGGAGCACACCACTAGGGCCTCGTTTGATTCGGCTTTGGGAATGGGCTTTGGGACTTTAAAGTCCATTGGCCAAATGCAAACGCAATTGGTTCTATTTTTTGGGCGACTTTGGCAATATGCAATTGTATCTCTAAATGATTCTAAGGGTTCTTAGTCCAAAACAGGTTTAGAGGTTCTTTGGGAACTTGTATTTTTGGAATGCAAGTTTCAATTACCGTTTATCTTATTTGATGGAGAAGCCGATTGGAGGCCAACAACCGCCAGTCAAAGGGTCGCGCATGCCAGCGATAGCCACCTGAGGGTTGCCCAACCTTGGCGACCATTGCCAGACCTCAGGTGACTAATAACCCAAATCGCATGACCCAGGCAACCGTCCGAGGGCTAGATTTGGCCATTCGGCCGCCAGATCCGGCAGTCCGGTGGCCAGACTTAAAAAAAAAAAATACATTTTTTTAATTCTTTTTTAATTTGATAAAAATCATTTACAAATGTAAATTTTACTAAACGTTATTTGCGTTTCGAAAACTCTATTCATTCAAAGCGTATTTATATTTTTGTAAATGCGTTAAAAGCCAACTAAACGCCCAAACACAGCCCCCTAGTTGTTCTCCACCAGGTCATTGGCCAGTCCCCTGCACCACTGCCTCGTGGGTACATCATGTACTGCTTCACCGTCGAGCCGAGGCCGCACCTGTCATGTCGTCGACCCCACAGGTGGTGCAAAAGACCAAGTGGGTGACCTTGGACTTGGGTTGGCCCCAATCTTTGATGGCCTTCGTGGCCGCTTCCTTGCCAAGCTTTGGGACTTCGACCGTCATCATGTCTTGCCTAGCGTCCCGTGAGGGTTCCATGTAGTCGCAAGTTTAAGGATTCTCTTTCAACGTCTCCTCGGTCAGTTACGTGCGGTGCTTCTTGATCATTGACTTTTCACCTGAAAATGTGTGGATCCTCGATTCCAGACAAGATTTTCTTGATCCCATTATTGACAAGTTCTTCACAGACGTGTCTATATGGTTTTCCCCATCAAAGAAGTCTATTGTATAGTCTGAGATTCTTGTCCCGTTATATGCATCTAAAGATATATTGATTGCTACCGCATCTGAATAGTTAAATCTGTTAAGTTTCATTTCACCTTTAAAATAACACTTCGTTAAATATTTACTACTTTCAATTTCTCCCATCACCTCTCTCTTTCCTTTTCCTCACCATATGATGTGGTACGTACATTATTTTTCTTCTCTTTAATTTCAACATCTATGAAAAATTAAAAAAAGTTTTATTCTTTCTCTCGTTATTTAGGATTTTTCGTCACCCTTGATGTGGGTATTTATAATTCAAAAAGTCGACTAATTATCTAGATAAGTGGGGATAAATATAGGTTGCGGAGAAAAGGATTACATCGCCCAGCCATGGCGAGGCCGACCCTCGCCCAGCTACGGCGAGCCTCGGCCTCCGCCGGGGACGCGAGCGTCGGCCTCGCCGTGGCCGGGCGAGGCCGCCGGCCCTCGTCGGCCGGTCGCCGGCCGTGGCCGAGGCGGCGACCGGCCTCGGCCGTGAAAGAAGAACAAGAAAAAAAGAAAAAAAAAAAAAAAAAAAGTGTTTCGATTTGTGTTCCGGAAGAAAAAGTTTTTTTGTTTCTTTTTTTTCGTTTGCTTTTTTGTTCGGGAAACAAAAAGAATAAAAAGGAATGAAACGCACACAAACGCGTGTTTTTTTTTTGTTCCTGAAACAAAAAAAAGCAGAAATTTTTGTTCCAGGAACAGAAACAAGTGCGCAACCATGCAGGCCCTAGGATTTTTCGTCACCCTTGATGTGGGTATTTATAATTCAAAAAGTCGACTAATTATCTAGATAAGTGGGGATAAATATAGGTTGCGGAGAAAAGGATTACACCGCCCACGTACTTAAAATTAATCTTATTATCATTTTTTTCCCCAAAACTTCTTCAACTTATTAACTTGAGACATTTTCATTTAACTTTCTCTATTTGGCTTTTTTATGCATTATTAATAAGTCCACGCTAAACACTACTTAAGCAACGTTGTTAGAAAGTCCAATCACATGAATTGGTGGAGCGAGATCTTATGAGTATAAAGAATATATAAGACTTATTGTCAAGATGTAGAATGATACTTCAATAAACATAGTCATCACACGTTTCCTAAGTACAGTGATTTGCCTTCTACATATTATGAGCAATAGAATGAGTCTATGCATTTTCTTTTTCAATTCATATAATAATGCATCATGCGCTGCTCAGGATCAGCGTACTTGCTCAAGTCCACGCAACACGTGTACCAATGACTAGGTTTATTCAACTGAGGAACACAAGGAAAGCTTGTACATCCCTCCACATTCGCTTACAACTCCGTCATGTGCTCGTTGCTCGCGAACCGGAAGTAATGATCCGGGTAAGTGCTCTGGTTGATGCGGTTCGGCCGGTTCACCGTCCCAATGGCCAGGATCGTGGCGGGACCCTCAGCCTGTTGCATGCAGCCGAGTTCCTCATGGTGGCCATTGTTTCGCCCCAAAGTGGCGGTGGCGGTGGCGGTGGCGGCGGCGGCGGCGGTGGTGGCGGCGAATGGAACGAGTTAAGAGTGGGAGTGGTACTGAAAAAGGTATTGGCGGGGCAATGGCAGAGCATCGAGCGGCGTCTTTTAAGACGTGAGTAAAGAGCTGGAGCGCCATGGGGTAGCTGGGAGTCACGTGATGGAGAAGCTGCGCGGCAAGTGGCTTTGGTGGTTGACCATCTGTTGTCACTTGACCGTTTGAAAGTGGATGGGGTTGAAGTTTCGTTTTGCTTCGTCTCTAAGGAATTAAGCCATTGCTTGATGAGCTCTTATATTGAATTAGACATTTGAGGTTGCTGCAGCCTCGTGACAGGACTAGGTAGTCTATTATCAGGAAAATTATTGCATCATTTATAAACCCCGTTGACCGATGCTATTTTAATCATTATGAGTTTATTGTGCGATTCACATGATCAAATGTGGAGCTGGATTTGATTTGTACAATCCATAAATCATACGCATATTTCTGTTTGTCAAAATTAGCTTAGTCATTGAGATAGAGAGAAGACTTGTATAGCTACAAAAGTTTGATTAGTCCATAAGAAATTGATATCTATTCACAAGAGCAAAATTTTGTCTATATGATTGATAGGTCATACAATACTCTTTTCTTCTATCGAAAGCAACTTTGTCGTCAAGAGATAGAGAGAGAACTTCTGGAGCTAGAATTAATCTCTAAAAAATTGATATCTATTCACAAGATGAAATTTTTTTTTTTTTTTTATGATTCTTAAGATACTCTTTTTCTTCTATCAAAAGCAACTATGTCATCAAGAGATAGAGAGAGAACTTCTAGAACTAGAAAAGTGTGATTAGTCCTTAAGAATTTGACATTTAGTCGTAAATTACAACTCTAAGCGGTAATGTGCCTAATTTTGTAGCTTTAATTTTTTCTACAACTTTTAGTCATTTATATATATAATTCATGTTGCAAAATAACATTCACCTTCTGTAAATCAGGGATGATAATCAAATTAATACTAAACTCTTTGTATGAATGTTAATCAAATATTGAACTTTCCAATTTTGCTAATGTAGTTCTAAACTTTATGTGATTTCAATGTTGTCTTCTAACCAATTGCCGCTCGATATCACCGATGCACCATTCACATGACAGGTTTATGACAAAATTAGTAATTTCTCCTGAAAATTATCCTCGTACACCCCTTCGTACTTGCTGTTTTAAATGTGCTTTTAAGATACTGAGGCCGAGCTTGAATGCCACATTTTCCATCTTTTTCTCATCTTGAGGTAACAAGATCAAGGCGGCAGCAAACAATCGAGCGATTAGACAGGAATTGAAACTACTAAATATCGATCCGACCACATTGAATTTATATTGCATATGAAATATTATTGGGGAAATCTTTTGGTACACATGCTCCCCACACCATTTATTTCAATGTAGCCCCAAGGCAACCATGTTCAGCCATTGCAACCCCAACCCCTTTTCCGACACTGGAAATGCGCACATTGATGACTTAAAGTAAAATGAAAAAAAGAAAGAAAAAGAAGAGAAGATGGAAAGAAAATTCCGGGAAATTGATGACAAACCAAATCAATGACAACGGTGGAGAAAGGGAGAGCGTTGCTTAAGCCTGCGCCGCGAGGCTGTGGAGGACCACGGTCTCGACGGTGAGCCCCGGGCCGAACCCGAACAACACGCCCCACTCGAGCCCCTCGCCGGTGGTCTTCAGCCCGTCCTCAGTCGACTTCTTCCTCATCTCGTCCAGGATGAACAGCACGCAGGCGCTCGACATGTTGCCATACTCGCTCAGCACGTGGCGCGTCGCGCGCAGCTTCTCGGCCTTGAGCTTCAGCTTCTCCTCGACCTGGTCCAGGATGGCCGGCCCGCCGGGGTGCGCGATCCAGAAGAGGGAGTTCCAGTCCGAGATGCCGAGCGGCTGGAAGGCCTCCACCAGGCTCTTCTCGATGTTCTTCGAGATGAGCCCGGGGACGTCCTTGAGCAGGTGGAACGTGAGGCCGACCTCCCGGAGGTGCCCGTCGATGGCCCCGTCGCTGTCCGGGAGAATGGTCTGGGCCGTCGAGACGAGCTCGAACATCGGCTTCTCGACGCCGGGCACCGGGTCGGCCCCCACGATGACGGCAGCCGCGCCGTCCCCGAACAGGGCCTGCCCCACGAGGCTGTCGAGGTGGGTGTCGGTGGGGCCGCGGAAGGTGACGGCGGTGATCTCGGAGCACACGACGAGGACGCGGGCCCCCTTGTTGTTCTCGGCCAGGTCCTTGGCCAGGCGGAGGACCGTGCCGCCGGCGAAGCAGCCCTGCTGGTACATCATGTACCGCTTGACGGAGGGGCGGAGGCCGAGCAGCTTGGTGAGCTGGTAGTCGGCGCCGGGCATGTCGACGCCGCTGGTGGTGCAGAAGATCAGGTGGGTGACCTTGGACTTGGGCTGGCCCCATTCCTTGATGGCCTTGACGGCCGCCTCTTTGCCGAGCTTCGGGACTTCCACCACCACCATGTCCTGCCTGGCGTCCAGCGAGGGAGCCATGTAGGCGCAGATGTTGGGGTTTTCTTTCAAGATATCCTCGGTCAAGTGCATGTACCGCTTCTTGATCATGGACTTCTCGCCTGAAAATCAGCATGGTTTAGGACAAGATTCCTCGAGTCAGATACCATTATACGCTCAGCTTAATACAAACATAGAAGTCAAAAAAAAAATTGAGATGACTTTCGCTACTTAAATTCTTACACGTTGCAACGATGAGCTATACCTTAACACCTAAACGACGATTGATTGGATAGACAATGACCCGATTAGCCGAAACACATTTAATAGTCGTTGATTTCATTGTCCTCTCTTTCCTTTCCATTACTTTATGATGTGCAAGAAGGAATGCTTCCATTCTTTTCCTAATTAATAACAGGTATCCTTCTTCGTCCTTTTCCATTTAGCCTTTTGGTCCTGCTTTAATTAGCGAGGATCCTACTTAATAGGAAACGTTGAAATCACATCTTATGTAAAAATAACAGCGGCGGAATAAGTATGCACTTATCTTTTTCAGTGGATTCGAGTGTTCTATGCTTATGCAAATAATCCTTTTTCTTTGGAAGAGAAGCAATATATGAAAATTTCGATCAAGAACCACAAGGGTCGAAACAAGGAGAGAGAGAGAGAGAGAGAGAGAGAGAGAGAGAGAACATATGTGTGTATGCGATGCTTACACATGCGCTTGAACTTCTCCTTCAGCTCGGTCTTGTGCTCGCTGTTGGTGATCCGGAAGTAGTAGTCTGGGTATGCGCTCTGGTCGACGCAGTTGGGCGGGGTGGCCGTCCCGATCGCCATGATCGTGGCGGGGCCCTCGGCCCGCTGGGCACGGCGGACTTCCTCCACAGTCACCATTCTTCCGCTCTCTCTCTCTCTTTCTCTTTCGCCGGAGGCCCCGGAAAGCTGTAGCAACCTGCGGTGGCGGAGGAGGAGGGTTTCGGTAGTCGGAAGAAGCAGAGGAGTGTGTCGATGCTGCGGTGGAATGTTGGACTGTCGAGGCGGGGGCTTTATACAAGGCGAGAGAGATAGGTAGGGGAGAGAGGGGTAGATGGGGAGTCACGTGCGCGGCGTCGCACCCAACAAGACCGGGAGGCCGGACGGCACGTGACTTTGGGGGTGTTTGGTATGGTGCGTTGCTCCGTTACTTGTCCATCAAACGCTCCACATGATCTTCTGCCATGCCGCCTCGCTCCTCTCTACTTACCATACCAACCAAAGTGAGGAGAGTGTGTTGGTCCAATATGGACCTTTATTTTAGATATATATTTTTCCCAATATTAGATTGCTCCATAATTTATTTTCCGAAGTTCGAACGTATAAATTCCACGTCCAGGGTCCCCCACCTCAAAATTTGAATATTGCAATAACAATTTTCCCCATTATATATATCGATCGAATTTTAGTTGTCCAAAATAGGCCATATTACTGGAATTTCGCCAAATTAATTTCCTTGGTCGTATTCGAAATTGTAGAGTCTTGTAGATAATGACGGTCCAAAGTATAACTTATTTAAAAAAAGTCCCTAAACAAAGGCTTCGTTTGTTTTCTGAACGATGATAATTTGAAATATATTTTACTACAAATGATTACTTGCACCGCTTAAAATAGTTAGACAATTAAAACTATTTTAATTACTAATAATAACAATTTATATCTAAATATTTTATAAATGTTAAAAATACTTTTCATTCATCAATTTTTACAATCGTGTAAGCTATTATTTTTTAAAATATATATATTTTCTAAATTATTCATTCTTTATAAAACAAACGGAGCCTAAAATACTTAGTAATTTTCCCCATTTTTAAGTCTCACTAGCCATGCACATTGCCGCTATGCATCACAATGAAGGAAAGGGAAGAAAAGGGCAAAATAATGTTGAAAGTATAATTCGAGAAAATATAATTCACCATTTTTAGTCTGGCAGAAAAAAAAAATGTGAGTTCGACTTACGAAGAGTCAGTCATAAGCATGTGACATTGTGATATATGCAGCTTTACCGTTTGGTGGAATTGCTTGAGAGTCTGGTTTGAATAATAGCTTAGCAAGCGAGTAGAGACGCACGAAGTCCCCAAAAAACTGCACACTATAAATGTGGCGACTGAGTTAAGGCAGATTGAACGGGGAAAGATGATGGCGTTGCAAGTTTTTTCCCCATGTTGTCATAAAGATTGTGACCATGAAATTGCCGTTTTAGACGGCACAGTGTAAAAGGGACTTTTAAATTGGACATAAATTTACTAATAGTAGTAATTTTGTCGATCCGGGTTTTCTAGCTCGAATGATTTCCGTCAATTTGCGTAAACCTTCTTGTCCGCATGTATTAGATAAGATCTCGTTTCAAAAGACGGGGCCTCCCGAGATTATTTTGAACGTGAGGTGTTATAATTCGAATATGAGATTGCAATAATCAAACCTACCATTTTAATCTGAAACCCGTTGATGGTACTCATTTTAATCCAAAGCCCTTGGATGGTAACCTTTTCTCTATTTATTTCATGGAATTACTAAAAAATATTTAGCTGGCAAAGGAGGAAGATAATATTTAATATATAAGCGAAAGCTGTATAATTCGTGAAGAAAAAAGAAATTTATAATGGGTCCTTACTTTGGTTGGAGACCTTACAACTACCGTTCGCCCTCCTGTTTTTAATAATTAATTGATAAATACTTTGTACTTGACGAATTTCATAGAAGAAACCTCCATTTATTTTATATTTTGATAACCACTGATGAATTCCGAATTAGTGGATGGCAAGCTTTTCTCAATTATTTGATGGATTTACACGAAAGTATTTAATTGAAAAAAGAGGAAAGAAATATTTGACCGAAAGCTATATAATCCGTGAGAAACGTCATATATTGGAGAAACTTACTCGAGTCTTGATTTTGGTTAAAAACCTTATAAAAAATGACGTAAATAGTCTCCTAAATTTTGGCCTAATGTATGACATTCTTCTTTGAATTTTTAATTCGGTCAATGTAGTCATTGAACTATTTATAGAGTTCAATCTATTCCATAAACTTTTAATTTGTTCAATCTAATCTCTCAATTTTTCATTATAAAAAAATCAGAGGTTTTCCATAATTACACTATTGCCCAGATTTTATACTAACTTTTCATTATAATCCATTTCATAAAAAAAAAAAAACATAACTATCTTTTCATTACATTTTTATGTTTCCCGTCTTTTAAATATTACGATAGTTCCATTAGAGTATGTTTTAGTTCATGATCCATAGAATGATAAAGTGAAACCTCATTCAAAATTGTAAAAGTTGATACTCTTGCTATATTAATTTCCTAATTTACTTATTTAACTAAATTTAATTAATAGAACTCGAAACACAAGTTTTTGTATAAAAAAGCAGGAACACGTTTTGGATCAGTATTAGTACAAGAAATCTATAGATAAACTAATATTGTTATTAGATATTTCTATGATAACACTATTTTAAAAATTAAAGGAATATAAACACGATGAAACTCTAAATGGGGTTATATTTTTACTATTAAAGATATCATCGGTTAAAACATACATAAATGGAACTATTTATAAAAGACAAAAAATGTAAAAATGCAATAGAAAGGTAGCATTTTTTGTTTAACTAGGAAATAGATTGAAATAAAAATATATTCTAAAATCTGGGCAATAGTGTAATATTAAAAACATGTGAATAGTACTGAAGGATTGATGACCTTGTTGTGAAAGTTAAATGACTAGATTGAACAAATTGTAAGTCTAAGGATTAGATCAAAGATTAAGGAATATTTTAATTGTTATATTGAACTAATTAAAAATTTAAGGATGATATTATATATTGAGCTAAAGTTTAAGGATTATTCATCTCATTTTCGCAAAACCTTATTACAATCCATTTGTGCTATTTTCTTAATAGCTAATTGATAATGACATACTAGACTGAACAAATTGAATGTCTAGGGACTAGATCAAAGATTAAGGAATATTTCAATCGCCATATTGAACGAATTAAAAGTTTAAGGATGATATTACAATTTGGACCAAGGTTTAAGGATTATTCATCTCATTTTCCCAAAACCTTATTACTACTCATTCGTGCTCTTTTCTTAATAGCTAATTGATAATGACGAACTAGACTGAACAAAATGAAAGTCTAGGGACTAGATCAAAGATTAACAAATATTTCAATCACCATATTGAACGAATTAAAAGTTTAAGAATATATTGCATGTGGAGCTAAAGTTTAAAGATTATTCGTCTCATTTTCCCAAAACCTTATTTCTACCCATCCTTGCTCTTTTCGTAATAGCTAATTGATAACGACAGTCTTTGCAAAAGAAACCTCCACCTTTTATTTTGATAGCCTAATGGCATGAGTGTGGAAGTCTGGCGATTGCTTTCTTAGTATGGCATTTTTGTTTGTTGGCCACTGGCATTTTCGTATATAGATATAGAAGGAAGCTAACCTCTATGGGCCCGGGCATGATAATCTCTTTGCATACTTCTTGTGTTGATTGAATTGAAAAAGACCCTTTTTGCCGCATCTAACTAATCGTCCTTCATTCTAAGGAGCCAACCAAAAAGCGATTGCTACTAACCGCCTTCATTAGATTCATTGATGGTAATTGAAATTGGAAGTTGGATTTTTGAAATGTATAGAAGTAGTATATTGATGTTCAACATTGACACTTCTCATTTTGGAATGGCAAAAAAATAAGTATGGCTTTAGGTAAAAGTCCCCTAAAAAAAAAAAAAAAAAACCGTAGTTAATCATTCGGTTCACATTCTCTCAAATGTAAGTCCGTCCTCGCCATTATAAAAATCATTTTTTACGGCCTTTAATGTGGAATGCATCCCACCAAGCTGTAAGTAGCTAGGAAGTCTTTCAACATGGCACCTTAACTAGTTGTTGGCACTCGAAATTTGATTATGTTCATTGATCAAGCTAGGAAAAAGCATCATATGAGGCCAAGTCAAAGGATGGTCACATATATATAAAGAACGTATATATCCCGCCTAATAACATGGAATACTTTCAAATTTTCACCCACATGCAAGTCAGATTAGCAACAATATGTGAAATATGATGAATAATGAGTTGCACAACGTCCTTATATATTTTTAAGAAAAATTACCCAATCAATTATAAATTTATTGTACGAATGTCAATTCAATCATACACGAAATTCCCATGTAATCCTTCCAGTGAATTTTCGCAAAAAATTACTGATGTAGTGGTCTAGTCATTGTTAGTACTTTTACATGACACGTGGTCACTTTAGCAATTTTTTTAGTGAAAATTGATCGGAAGAACAATTTTTCGGACTAATTTGGAAACATTAAAAGGTTAATAACTGAATTGTCATTTGCATAATAAATTTGGAATAAATTAAGTATAAGCGAAAGAAAAGAACTCAGAGGTATGGGTTTTCAACTGAAATAGTTACGGAGACAAAATGTTGTCTCACGTGGAGGCACAAGCAAATGTAACATGGTGACGTGGAATGTCCCTGTTTGGTGGGATCGCTTGAGAGGCTGGTTTGAATAATAGCTTAGAAAAGCGAGTAGAGACGCACGAGGTCCCAAGGGAGAGATCCCTGTCAAGAATGGGGTGACCGAGTTAGGCAGATCGAACGGCGGAGATAATGGGGTTGTAGTTTTCCTTTGCGTACTTTGTGCCCCTATACGTGACGAAATGGGATTAATATTTGTCCTAAAGATTGTGACCCCTGCATTTGACTTTTGGCACCGCACGGCATAATTTTTTGTTTTTTTGAGCAAACGGCACGGTATAATTTAAAGGGACTTCGAATTGGACATGACTTTTGGCTTTCCTGCGATCCGTCTTGTCCATGTGCATCGGTTTTTTTTTTTTTTGTCGAAATCTATATGCATCGATTAAGGCATGGCCTTCCAAGGTGATTTCAGTATCAAAGATGTTGTGATTCAAATAAGAAATTATCATGACTGGATTGATCACTTTTTATTTTTCGGTCGGACTGGATTGATCACTTTATCCAACTTGCGGATGACAAGTTTTTTCTTTATACCACCGACTGTTGTAGAGTAGAGGGTAGATCCTTTGCTCTCCCCGATGGAGGCCAGGGTTTGAAGTCCCCGAAGAGGGGGGCGCTAAAAAATTGTGTGGTGATTTACCCGGTGGCATGGGGGTGGTGGTTTCACCCGTGTCGCCCCCTGTGCTTCTTCCCCGCCATTTCGTCGGCTTTCGGGGTTTTTGGGTCATAAAAAAAAAAAAAAGTTTTTTCTCTATGATTTCGTGGATTTACACAAAACTATTTGGTTGGAATATTGGAAGAAATTTATAAGTGAAAGCTGTACAACCTATGAAGAAAAAGAAGAAGTTTATTTGGGGTTTAATTTTGGTTAAAAACCTTACGACTGCCTATTCTCACTCTTTTCGTGATAATTAATTAATAAATATGGTATGCACGATGAGGACCTCCAGTTATTATTGCGATAACCCCTAATGAGTTCCATAATTACTGGAGGCGAAGCTTTTCCTCTATTAAGAAAATATTTAAGCGAAAGCTATATATAATCCTTGAAGAACGCCTAACTAATTTTGGTGAAAAACCTTACAACTACCTACTGCACTGGTCCACACGAGATAGATTTTGTTGAAGAAACCTCCATTTATTTTATGTTAATAGCCTAATTAGCAAAAGTACAAAAGTCGAGCTACTTTTTTTTTTTTTATTTTATTTTTTTTATATCAATGTAAAATGGCGAAAAACCAAATAAGACTTTCTACGCTCGTGGTATGTCCTCACCTTGGCATGAGGTAATCTCCCCTCCTCTCGAACTTTTTTATTTAAAGAAAGACTTACGAAAATGACCGTTCGAATTTCTGGGGGATCTCCTAGGGACTTTCTATGCTTGTGGTATGCCCTGACCCTGGCATGGGGTAACCTCCCCTTCTCCTGAACTTTTTTTATTCGAAAAAGATTTACGAAAAAGAATTTTCGAAATTTTGAGGGATCTCCTATAAGACTTTCTATGCTTGTAGTATGCCCTGACCTTGGCATGGGGTAACCTCCCCTCCTCCTGAACTCTTTCATAATTTTTTTTTTTTATGAAAATGAATGTTCGAAATTCAAGAGAGGGGGAGTGAAAAAGGTTTTCTCTTGGTTCATTCTTCGAGCTAAAACTTGTTAATAATAAGTTAATGAAGCTACTAAAACAAATTATGAAAAGAAATGACTTTCATTTACTTTTAACGGAGCATTTCGTCAGTCTTAATATCTTTAAGCTTTTTATTTTTTTTAAAAGGAAAAAGGAAAAGATAAATAGGAGCTGATCATACCGTTCTTGTTCATTCATATTAAAGTTCGTCCTCGCCGTTATCAATCAATTTGCATAAAATCATTTTTTTGCAATTTCTACTAGAGTACTTTGTAAAAATCTATTCAAATAGATTGAATAATTACATGACTAAGTACTTAATAAAAATCAATTGAAAGTGAGAAAATATTGGGTACCATTAGGATTCCACGATGTCAAAATCCTAGTTCACTCACTGGGCGACATGTATTGCCCCGGCGTCGCTGCGCCAGAACCCTCTCGCCTCTTTCTTCCCTCTTCTCTTTTTCTTTATTTTTTATTCTTCTTTCCTTTCACTTCGATGGGGACGACTTTAGAGTTTATCCATGTCTCAATCCACCACCTCGCCACTATTTTAGTCCTTTGTCGTCGAGCTTGAGATTGGCGGACGAATTGGGGCCTCAAGTTTTGGATCTATTGTTGAGCGAGCCCTAAATTTGTGATCTGAGCTTAGCTTGACGTTGAATTTGAGAGGGTACTTAGACAACAAATGAGGCGGGGCGGAGGCGGCGGCATGGTGAAAAAATATTGGGTGGTCCGGGACCGCCACATCAGCGTGGTTCCGGACCACTCACACGGCGCCACGTGTATGGGGAAGCCGGACAAAGGACGAAAACCAGGGCCCACTTCTCTGACGCTCTCTCTCCTCTCTCTCTTTTGTCCCCTCCCCTCCTATGTGGCGTCATATGAGTGGTCCGGGACCACGCTGACGTGGCGGTCCTGGACCACCCAATATTTTCTCGCGGCATGGTTCGTCGATGTAGCGTAGGGTCTTGACCTCCTAGCGGAGGCAGCGACGTAATTCGTTGATGCAGTTATGGAAGCATAGGGTGCTAGAGGAAGGAGCAGGTGAAGATGGAGGCATAGATGAGATGACGTGTCGAAGGCAGCGGCGGCAGGTCCGAGGTCAGGCTCGAGCAGGTCGGAGAAGGGAACGTGGGGCTCGTGGAGGAGAGAGAGAGAGAGAGAAAGAGGAAGACCGTGAATAGAGGGCTCTGGCAAGATAGGTCCTCCGATGATTGGACTAGGATTTTGGCACCATGAAATCCTTGCAGTACCCAATATTTTCTCGAAAGTAATGGGCAAGAAAGAGAGATCTCTCTCGGTAAAGGAAGATGCGGGCGATTTCTCATTAATGCCGCCAGCATGCCATGTCGGTCGCCTTAAATTTCTTTGCCATTTGCAGTATTCCGATAAGGCCCATGGCGATTAACGTCCCAAATGCACGAATTTCTTTGGGATTCGTCCAAAAAAAGCGCAACTCCCTGCATTGCATTGTTAGACTTGCCATCATTTTGACCACACTAAAGCCGATTCGACCGATCTCCGCTTCGTGACATATCTCATAAGCTTGAACCTCTCCTCTGCTCATCTCATGCCGAACCCATCCACTGCTCAAGCTTTTCTCCCACGAGCGTTTCCCTTTTCAGAATTTAGGGTTTTCGATTTCAAATGAATTTGGAGAACAAAAGATGTTTTGGCCCCGAAAAAATTTTGACAAAGCCATTTGTAATCAAGTATTTAAAAAACATAAGACAATTTGTTGGAATAGGGACTTAAGTGAGCGATACTTAACTAATCCAATGAAAAATTTTGACACTTAAATGAGCATTATACGAAAGTTATGACATTTCTAATATAATTTTTTTTTAAACTTATGTTGCATCTTACATACACTAAAACACATTCTCATTCATACCGGTAGAGGACATCATATATTTTTACATTGAAAACTCAATGTAAAACCAACGAAAATGATCAGTTTATTATGAAACAGAACTTAATCAATTCAGAAATTAACATATTGCGTTATCGGTATGCCCTCTTAAGTAAATGTCCGTAGTCCAGTAACCATAATAAATGCTCTTTACTAGTCTGAGTGCCTTGTTTAGAGGTGGGTTGGCTGGAATTTTGTGTTTCCTATCTGCAGCGAATTCTCAACCATTTCACATGTAAAGCTGGGAGGACAGTTCTTGACCAGTTCTACGACATGAATCCGATACAGTATAGGTGGTTCTACAAGTGAGTTCGCTCGCTCTCCATCATCTTTAGGGCATCGATACTTAACAATTAGACATCCGTGTTATAATCGAACGATGATGATATCTGAGGTTATCGTCAAACTCTCTTTTGCCAATGCTGCAAATTCGTTTTGAGTTAATCATTTGCCAAAAATGACTGGAAAGTCTCTGACGAAGAGGACTAGGAGAGACAGCAATTGGTGTAGGAAATTTTTGGGCTCACTTGTACCAGTCTTACGGGCTCGTCTGGATCTCCGGAATGTCAATCGACTCCTTGTCATTTTGATCTCCGACATTGAACTGGGGATGCGCTTTATATGGTAGGAATACTCAAACCTCGAATACTCAAGCCTCGTATGCTGCACAAGTCATAGCAGGTGGAGATTGCACCGTGATTGCGCAGCAACATGTTGAATGTTCCTCCTCATAACGTGGCATCATTATTCCTATGTATTTACCTCCTGCCATGTTACGTTGCACAGCAGCCGCAGAGAAACCGAAATCAGGCCAGTTAGGTACTTGCTTTGTCGCATTGAGCATGCCCCTTAATGCTTGCTGCTACATCGGCATTGACTCCAAATCCTTTTACAGCTAACTGGATTGGATTGCCCCGCAGAAGCAATTCCGTTGTGCTGATTTACACCACGACTGCTTTCATTGATGCACTGAGAGCAACCGATGAACTCAGTTTACCATGGACGCAGATCTCTCTCTCTCCCCCTCTCTCCCCCTCTGGTTCTCCTGGCTTATCCAACCAATAGCGCTTGTCGTAAGATGCAAATAGGTTTCTCCCAAAATAGATGGTGACTGTCTGTTTGCTCTACAGAGAACAGGGTACTACAACTACACGGGGACATGGCTAGAGCTTGGGTTGTCTCGAAAAAGCGAATGTGGGAGTGTTCATATTCCATTCAGTTTTTATCTCGTATGGTACTAGCGTGTTGTTTGGGTACTGATTCAACTTCGTTTGGTAAAAGCCAAGTAAGAAGCCGAGCAGCTTACGCTAAAGAGCGAGGCGCGGGCGGTGGTTGCCCCGTTTATGAACGAAAGAAGGTCCCACATCGACTAAGAGGAGGGGAATGCATGAGGAGCTTATTTGATAAAAAAGGAAGATGGACAGACCATCAAGGCATGATCCTTCAGGCGGTTTGACGGGGTATGATGAGTGGTCAATGCTCGCGATAAGAAAGGATGCGAGAGGGGTGTACCGGCCCAAAGCCTGGTTACGACAGCCCGGGCACCCCAATCATGTGTACCTTCTGATCCCCAGTGCCTCGAAGGAACCTCAGTATTTGCAATGCGAAGGGGTCTTTTGAATAGCCGCTGGTACTGTCTTTGCAAGGTGACATTTTGGATACTATCGAAACAAACAAACTGCGTCATATTATTTTTCTCTCTCATTAAGGTTCAATCCTAGGACAAGCTCCTAACACATTGAATCCGTCATATTATTTTTCTCCCTCTCATTAAGATTCAATCCTAGGACAAGGTCCTAACACATTGAATCCAGGCATCACCGGGCTGAGGCCTGATGGCAATGGTACAACAACATTATTATCACCAACATTGTCGCATGGCAATGGTACAGCTACAACATTATCACCAACATTGTCACCAGGAAACTACAACATTATCACCAACATTGTCACCAGGCCGAGGTCTGATGGCAATGGCATAACTACAACGGCATAACCACAACACTATTTTAGTGAACATTTTCAACGTTTAGCATTTATCATCTGACAAAAAAAAAAAACATTTATCATCCGGACAAAGATTAATATTCTCTGTTTTAAAAGGACCAAACCTGGAAAAAAAGCAACAAACGTGTTGTTACCCGTTTGGAAATCTCCATCAATACTGTGATTCAAAGAATTCAGTCCGATTGCAAGCGTCCTCTAGAAGTGGTCTCAAGCTCTTACACATCATGCAGCATACAATTATCTCAAAAATGAAAAAGATGAGATTTTTCCAAATGCGTACGGTTTTAACATCCTCAGAAATGTCTTCATACAGACCACCCACCTCGCTGACGGCAAGAAGCCCTCCTCCTTCCTTGTGTGGTCGCTTCCTCAAACTCCATCTCGTAGCACTTGTGGACAGGGCTTCTGCCTTGACTCGCCAATCATGCCGAGAATCACCAAACGAACTCCCAATGAGGCATGACGAAGAAGAAGAAGAAGGACACTCGGGCGAAGAACAGGAGGACTCGATGAAGAAGAAGCAGACTCCATGAACAAGGACAAACGAATGAAGAGCGGGAGTAATCAACGAACTGGACGGAGGAGAGAACGGAACTTGATCCAATTTGAGGCAAACCTCAAAGGACTCGCTTGTGCACAAGTGGACTTCATTTGAGCCTGATGCCACGTAGGAAAGAAAAATAAATAAAAGAAGCCACCTTTGTATTTTTCATTAGATAAATTGGATGAAGTTCATGGAGATTTTGATTGCACTAACTTGATAAGTGATTGGATCCAATTGCACCTTTTATAAGTTTTAAAATATAATTGTATTTTTGCAATAATTTTCTGCTTCACTTATCCTTCGTATTTAAAAGAATAAACTCTTCTTTAGACGGTGGAGACTTTTTTTTTTTTTTTTTTTT
The DNA here is from genome assembly GCA_014182405.2 of Eucalyptus sideroxylon. Classification (NCBI taxonomy): domain Eukaryota; kingdom Viridiplantae; phylum Streptophyta; class Magnoliopsida; order Myrtales; family Myrtaceae; genus Eucalyptus; species Eucalyptus sideroxylon. The sequence goes on along the minus strand of CM024555.2, from coordinate 53,782,503 downwards.
TTTAATTTTCTCTTTAAGGTACAAATATTTCATAGCCCTTTAAATTTTTCACGTGGCGAGTTTTATTTGTGCGGCCATCAATAAAAGCACTTAAGATTCTGACACTGCATATGCGATATTTGCGGACTTGAGTAGGTCCTTAAATTGCTCGAAGAAGGAAACGGAGGGAGAACCTCTCTGGGGAGAGTGACCCCTTACGCCCTTCCCAGGCTGGGATCCGGGCTTGGATAAAGATTCCGGCCCCATTGGCTGACCCGGCCACTCCTTCTAAAGGAGAGGGCAGCCACGTCGGTGTTCCCTATCTCGCTTGAAGTGATCGAAATTCATGACTTTAACGCGGGTGATAAAGCGCTCGCAGCTATGATTACTCTACCGAGGATCACTGGAGTTTTAAAGGAATCATTCATACATCCTCCATTCGCACAGCAACTCCCAGGGAACTTGCTGCAACTCCTAAATGAGCTTCCCAAAGCCTCCGACCGATGTGAATTTTTGTTATGCGTGTGGCCCTTTTTCAATGCTTGAGTGCAGAAGTCGAGTTTTATTCATATCGCAAGTTTTATTCAAGTTTTATTCACAGGGGATTTATTCAGTTGTGATTATATATTTTCTGCTTATTACCTTCTCTCTCTCTCTCTCTCTCGCCTAGTATACTATTAGTGGTCGTGCCTTTACTCTGAGTTATTATGAAATTACAGAAGTCACATGAGGTCTTTATTTGTCTATTTATACTATCACAAAAGGCTGACATACCACCAAAGGACTTTCTTCTCGCCTAGTATACTTTGAGTACTATTAGTGGTTGTGCCTTTACTTTGAGTAACTATGAAATTACAGAAGTCACATGAGGTCTTTATTTGTCTATTATTTACACTATCACAAAATGTTGACATACCACCAAAGGACTTTCTTGTGTGGTACTTTAAATTTCCCTACCTGTAGTTTTGATATTCGTATCGTAGATTAAATTCTGATGTGATATTTTGGTGTAGTCACAAGAGCCAATTCCGATGATTCAATTCCGATAGAATTTGTTTACATTTGTAACTGCTGTACTTTCTAAGCCTTGTCGTCGATTAAATTTTAGCATGGTATACGTTGGTATAATTTTGATTGAAGTAAAGATGTTGGTTCCCTAATCTACCTTAATTTTTCTGTCTAAAATTGTTACAAAACCTATTCCCTTCATTTAAAATACGAAGTGAAAAATGTTCGGTCATGGGAGCCAATTTTGGCAAAACAGTATATCTTGTAAGAATTTTGAGGGACAATAGAATAAGTCTTATGAGAAGTATCCCTCACTTGGTATGCAACTCTAATTTTTTTCACATAAGGATACACAGGTATCCTCTCCGTGGAATTTGGATAGGAACTAAAAGAAGACGAAGGCAAGGAAAAAGGAGAGGAAACCGTTGGGGAAATTTTCTGTATTTCTATATATTGTATCAATGTACAAGGGTGATAATATAGTACAAGGCATGTATAAGAAAAGGCAACTAAATAATCTAAGGATCATATTTGATATTAATTGATCCTGAGCATCTAGAAGATATTGCGTATCTTCCAACACTCCCCCTCAAGCTGGTGGTTTGTAGATATCCAAGACACCTAGCTTGCTCAAAAGATACGCATGCTGTCTCTAACATAAGGGTTTGGTGAAGATATCTGCTAGTTGTTCTTCTGTCCTAATTCCTTGTGTCTCAATCACACCTTGCTGGATTTTCTCCCGAGTGAAATAACAGTCCACTTCTATATGCTTTGTTCTCTCATGAACAATAGGATTTGGCGCAAGTTTGAGAACTACATCGTTGTCACGGAACAATTTAGTAGGTCCTCTAATTTGTACCCCAAGGTCTTGAAGTAGACCTCGCAACCATACTATTTCACACGTGGTATTTGCCATGGCTTGATATTCCGCTTCTGCTGAAGACAATGAGATGGTTGGTTGCTTCTTTGTCTTCCATGAAAGTAAAGAATTCCCCAATTTGATATAGAAACCGGTAATGGATCTTCTGCTCATCGGACAGGTCGCATAATCCGCATCATAGTATGCGGTCATACTCATATCACACTTTCTGGAAAGGAGAATCCCAAGTCCAGGGCACTTCTTCAAATACTTTACTACTTTTAGTGTTGCATTCATATGAGATTGCTATGGCTTGTGCATGAACTGACTAGGGTTTGCACTACATAACTTATATTTGGTCTAGTCATAGTCAGATATATGAGCTTGCCAACGAGCTTCTGATAACCCAACAAATCTTTGAGAATGGGATCATCTTCTTGGGATACTCCAGCATCATAATCTGCTGTGGTTAATTTGACATTTTCTTACAGCTTGATAAACCTGCTTTTGATATGATTTTCAGGGAAAATTTTCTTTGGCTGAGAGAAATCCATTGGTTTGATTGTGCAATCTCAATTCCAAGAAAATACTTGGGTGAACCCAAATTCTTTATATGAAAAGTAGAATGTAAGTATTCCTTGAAGCTTTTGATAGCTACGTTATCATTGCCCATGATAAGTATATCGTCTACATAGATCATCAAATAAATAGATGACGTACCTTTGGTCCATGTAAAAACTGCATAGTCATATTTGGACTGATGAAAATTGGCAGCTATCAAGGAATCTGCAAACTTGGCATACCACTGTCTGGAGGCCTGTTTGAGGCCATAGAGGGATTTGCAGAGACAACATACTCTATTCTCCCGCTGTCGCCGTAAACCTTGTGGTATGTCCATGTAAATTTCTTCGTCCAAGTCTCCATGCAAAAAGGCATTGTGAACATCCGTCTGATGCAAGGGCCAGTCCTGAAATGCTGCTACTAAAAGAAATGAATGAATTGTTACATCTTTGGCCACAGGAGAGAAGGTTTCGTGATAGTCGAAGCCTTTCCGCTACGTGAAACCCTTGGCCACCAAATGCACTTTGTATCTCTCAATAGATCCATCTGCTCGATACTTAATCTTGTAGATCCATTTGCAGCCAATTGCCTTGCGATGAGGCGGTAATTGAACAATTTCCCATGTTTGGTTATCTACTAAAGCTTGGAGTTTTGCTTCCATAGCTTTCTGCCATCGCAGATGAGTACATGCCTCATTATAGTTGGATGGTTCTCACTCTTAAGATATGTGAGTGATGCAACATCTATGTTCAGGAGATAACTGATCAAAGGAAACATAGGAAGAAATGAGAAATTGAGTACCTGGTGAGTTCCATGCGCCACATATGTAATCTCGGGTCCAAGTCGGCGGGCATGTAGCTCGGCCAGAACATTGCGGTTGATCATTCTTTGGAGGTGAGTGGTCTTCTGAAGTCCCAAAGTGAGATGAGTTGTTGGAATCCACATCATCGGAATGTTGATACCAGAGAATTACTTGTGTTGTCTGGGAAAGGAAGGTAAACATAGCCTAGATTGTCGAAGACTTCCTCTATATGAGAAGTGAAAGAATGCCTCTTATCCATGGTTTGTTCTTGTGTAACGAATGGAAAGACATTTTCCTGGTAACACGACGTCTTTGCTAACAAAAAATTCTTCTGTAGACGGATCAAATACTTGGTATCCTTTTTGAAGAGTAGGATATCCCATGAATATGCAGTGGCGAGCATGAGGACCCATCTTATCCCTAGGTCCTACTATTGTGGCATGGTATAAACACCTAAAAACCTTCAAATGGCTCAACTTTGGTTTATTCCCAAAAAGTAATTTGTAGGGAGTTCGTCCATCAAGTACCTTGGTAGGTGTGCGATTAATCAAGTAAGCTGCAGTCAATACATAATCACCCCAAAAATTGTCTAGAATAGAAGCTTGAAATTTCAAAATCCGTGCAACTTCTAATAGGTGGTGATGATTCCGTTCCACTACTCCATTCTGTTGTGGTGTATAAGTACATGAACTTTCATGTAATATCCCTTGAGAAGAGAATATAGCAGCACATTCATGATTGAAAAATTCTATTCCATTGTCTGTTCGGATCTGTTGCACAAATTTTCCAAATTGAGTGTTTGATAGAGAAAGAAAAGTCCTCAAATTGGATGAAACTTGACCTTTAGATTGCATGAGAAAAATCCATGTGGCCCTAGAATGATCGTCCACAATGGTGAGGAAGAACCGAGATCCATCACGGTTCGGTGTATGATATGGTCTCCAAACATCAATATGAAGTAATGAAAAAATATTGTTTGCACGATTTTTGCTTAATGGAAAAAGGAACACGTGATTGCTTGGCAAGCGGACAAACATGACACTGATGATAAGGAAATGAAGAACTATGGCCTATTCTGGAACGTAAAAGGGAATTTTTATCATTGGCAGTCAAATTACACAATGATTTCTTATTACAAGGAATGTTGGAAAGATTTAATTCCTTTGAGGAACTATTCCAAAAAAATAACCCTTCAGAGAGGTTACCCCAGCCCATTAGTTTGCCAGTCAAAAGGCCCTGAAATAGACAGGTATCAGCATTGAAAAGAACTCTGTATGAATTTTCCTCACAAGCTCTAGACATGGAAATGAGATTAAATTGGAAACCCGGGACATAGAGAACATTTGTGAGGATAATCTCAGGGCTAAGATTGACTGTTCTGTGATGATATTATCCAATTTTTCATGAATAATAGAAAACAGACTTTTATCACATGTAATATAATCGCTAGCTCCATAATCAATAATCCAGGCATTTCTTGATATTGTATTTATCAACCTATGAGAAATACCTGTGAAACTGCTCCGTTTGTTAGAAATCTCCCATTTCTCAAAAGCCTGCAACAATTGTTGATATTGCCCATGATTTATGGGTTGATATTGCCCATGTTAGAAATCTAGGTCGACCGTGTAACTTCCAGCAATTCTCAATTGTGTGGTGGGGCCGCTTGCAAAATTCACGGTATAATTTCCCTCTATTTTTTGAATTTTGCCCATAATTTCTCGGAAAAGAACCACCGTTGGATCCTTTTGTCGTGAAGCCATCTCTGCCGTTCAGATTCTATAGATCTCGGGCGCCCTTGGAGCCGTCAGATGGTGACGAGCGATCTTGGCCGTCTAATCTAGAGCCTTTAAAAGGCTGTTGTTCCGCTGGAAACCTTAGCGCCTCTCTGTCTAAGGTTTTCGACGCCCTTTCTCCTCTTGCCGCCAGTGCCATGCTCTCGGTTGCCTTCATTTCCGATGAGGTAAGACGTTGGCTTTCTTCTTGCACCGCCAACTGAAAAATCTGACCAAGAGGAGGCGCAGGCTCCATTGCTAAGATCTGCAACCTGAAATTAAGGTAAGAGTCATTCAAGATTAAGAAAAACCGAGTGGCATTTTCTCGATCTTTCATGGCTTTATACTATCGAAGCGTCGCCTCCGGCCCTTCTAACTTCTCCTTGGCCACTTCCAGCTCGTTCCACAAAGCTGAAAGCCTATTGAAGCATGCCATTATGGTCATGTTTCCTTGCTTCAATCTATGAGGGCTTGGTGTAGTGAGAAGATCTTCGCACGGTCTAACTTCCCGTACATTTCTTTGATGCTTTCCCAAATGGTCTTTGAGTCTTCTCTGGGGGGTAGATTGGCAGCAATCTTGGGGTTTATACAATTTCCTACCTAAGTTCTCACTAATTGGTTACGTTTCCTCCACTACCGTGCCATTTTTTCGTCAGTTGGAATCGAGATGCTTCCGTTGATGAAACGTCCTTGTCCTTTGTGACAATGGCTTGTTGAAAGTCCCTCACCTAGTTCGAGTAATTTTCTGGTCCCATGAGAAGGTGGCTGATGAGCCGCAACTTTGGTCCATCGGCGGTGGAGATGTACAATGCGTTGCTAGGTTTTGGGCGACCCATGGCGGCCGCGAAGGAGAATGGCAGGAAACCGGGTGGAACTCCCGGGTAGGGATTCGAAGTATGGCCCGGATGCGACCCGCCCGACACTCCTATGTTTGATTCGCCTGGCCCATTGGGGTTCATACTCACATAAGATGACCCGGATCCTTCTGTTGTGCCCGCCCCACTTGTGGTTGATGGGCCATCATCTCTCTGCGTCTAGGCTCATGAAAAAGTAAAACTCAAATTGCGCCCATAATACATGGGCATCGGCACCCACTGGTATGGAAAGCCCAAAGTGGGCTGCCCCAAATTGGGTTGTCATTGGATTAATGGCCCCGTAATGGGCTGATTTTGGACTCCACTAGCATCGGCTGTATTCTGCATGAGGTCCCGCACCTCCGAGGTAGGTATTTCTATAGGGATCTGCTCATCGGCCATGGTGGTGGTAAGATACCTTTCCTTCCTTCGCTTGTTTGAAGAGGATTTCAAGAGACTGATTTCTACACCGGAGTGCTAACTGTTTTGCAGGTTAGCTTGTTTTTCTAAATAGGCAAAAAGGGAAAGAGCGGAAGCGAAAAACAGAAGCACGGCTGTGCTCTGATACCATGAAAGAAGACGAAGGCAAGGAAAAAGGAGAGGAAAACATTGGGGAAATGTTATGTATTTCTGTATATCGTATCGATGTACAAGGGTGATAATATAGTACAAGGCATGTATAAGAAAAGGCAACTAAATAATCTAAGGATTAGATTTGGTATTAACTGGTCATGAGCATCTAGAAGATATTGCGTATCTTCCAACAAGAACCAATCAAAAGAAGAAGGTAACGGTGAACTGCAACGTTTCTAAGCTCAACTTCCCTCAGGAACACTGCCTATCCACCAGGGCTCTTATGATCAATAAGCCTTTTAACAGCAACCTTTGTACTACCTGAGATAAAACCTTCGAAAAATTTGCCAAGAACTCCTTGTCCAATTATGATGTTTTCATTGAAATTATCTGTAACAAGTTAATTTTCACACCAAGAAATTATCCTCACTTGAGAAGAAGAAATTTTTCAGTCATCTTTACCTAGACAGTTGGGACTACTAATCAGTAATTATGCCAATAGTATATATGAAGGCCAAAGGGACTCTCCTGTATTTGCTACAAGCTTCATAATAACTAAGATGCAAAAAACCACTAAACTCCTTGCAGAGCTCATTTCCTCATGAAAGGATACCCCAGCTCGTTTCCATAAAAGACTAAAATGGTGGCATTGAAGACTTTTGAAGAAGCTTTCTCGCAGCTCAAGTCCTTTGAGTCAACCCCTTCATTTTGATCTCATCCTTTGATATTTATAATGGTGTGATGGTACTAGAATCAGGGAATCGTGTTCATCCGAATAGTAGATGACTATTTGAAGCTCTAGAGATTTCGATTCCTATTTAAGGCAAAAGTATTAGTTTTCTTACTATCATGCTCTACTTCTTACCTTGCTCCTTCCAATTTAACGTGAATAAAGAAAGGCACGGAGTGATCTACATATATAATAATTCCCATATAAACATCCATGTAAATGCCTTAGACGGATTTAGAAAAGTTTTAAAGCGTAACATAACTTGTTGAAAGACAATTACTTCTCGGCCCAAAAACATAAACCCTGATAAATTGTGCAGAAGTCTGATCCAGATAACACATTAAATAGGCAAGGCCTCGATTCATATATCATAGAAGCAAAGCTGATTTTTGTAGAAGCCATTACCCAATTATTTTGAAAATGTGGTTTGGATTTCAAAAAAAAAAAAAATGTTGCGATCGCGAATTTTCAAAAATCCAACTGAATAAACCGTGATAATATATATTTTTAAAATCCGATCACGGTGATTGAACCTACTAGATTATTAGAAAACTCGGAACCTTATGTATTCAAGTATTTCAAATCATCTAATTGAATTTTTTTGAAAAATAATATATGTGCGTGTGTTTTTGCCCATATTTGGCCAAACTTTGATCAAATATAACTTTTCTATCCAAAGTCTCATTGTCATGACCATCTCTTTTTGACGGGGAAAAAGAAATGAGTTAGGGATATTGTCTAATGGTGGGTTGACGGCCCTCCATTAGGCGTTGGCTATTTTAAGCTCATACCTCACATGGCATTGGATTTCATTTTTTAGCTCTTAACAATTTAAATATTACTAGGAGTTGCTACTAGGCTATTGTTATTGGCTAGATACCAATAAATATGCGGGAGTGTTGTTTGATTCTTATGCAACTAAAGATTATAGGGTTGGGAACTTCATTATGCTAATGCCTTTTAGCATCCTTTCGCTATCTCTAATTTGGACAATCAATATCTAAGTGGTCATGCAATTTTGATTACAAATTATGATCTTGAGGTATTAAAGCCACTAGGTGACCATGCAAATGTTTTTATAGGTTTCATTCTTTTCCTAAGCTAACTAACCTATTCAAGAAAAGCAATTAACATCAATTTATTGAAAGAATGTTCAATAAGTAAATATCCAAGTATTAAAAGCAACTAATAAATAATAGTATGGAATGTAATAACTTTATACAAGTCAGGTAAAGAATACATGTGGTCTTGTTATCAACCTTGAGACATGATCCCTCGGAAGGTTGAATTCAAATCAAGTTCAAATTCTAATCTAAAAGACTAATCTACTAAGACACTCACTAAAGATAACCCCTAAAGAAAGATAATTAAGATATGTGCTAACTAAATAAAACAAGGTTAAATTTATTAGTAAAGCCCGACAATTAGGTCTAGACCTAATTTTAAAGCTATTTTCTAGATTTTGGAATTTTAAAATTATTTTTTAAATAACTTTTTATTCAGAGAATATGGACTCTGGCTGGGCCTTTAGGACCCGGTCCAAAAATGGGCTGATTTCACGCTCTCCATCCAAAGCTCTGGCCTAATTTTGGCCCGAGTCCACATCAAGGTCGGATTGGACTCCGAGGACGCTGGTCAAATTCCCTGGTTCAGTCCACATGTGAATAACTGAATTTGGGCTACCAGGGACAAGTAGCAAGTGAGCCCATTAATAACACCCCCTTGCTTTCATAATCCCCAGCCCAATCTATCAATTTAATAGGCCCAATAAAGTCAAGATCACTCAAAAGACTAAGCCCAACTCACAATGTCAATCGGCCATTTCAGCCGAATCCCTCCCTGCACGCCATCTAGGGGTGTGCAAAATACCTGGATCCGCCCGACCGCCCGGAATCGGACCGAACCGCCTGTAACCGGCGGGTCTTGAGGAACCTGGCCCGGGTTCCTAGTTCCAATAAATTGGAACCCAGTGGGTGCACTTCCGGTTCCCTGTTGCCGTAGGCGGATCCGCCCACCCGACTGGACCGGAACCTTTTTAATATTAAAAAAAAAAACTAAGAGAAACCCTACATCTCATCTCACTCTCTAGGGAACCTTTACCTTTGGTCAAAGAAAATTTGACCATCTATGGTTATTTGCAAGTAGGAAATGGGAGAATGTTGCATTCCATCTGTTCGCATTTTTTTTTATCTACGAGATACATTTATAATTACAACAAATAAATATTTGTTCCACGTACTTAAATTTGATTTTTCTTTCTTTGGCTTGCTTTGATGTCACGTAATTGTTTTTTTTGTTGAAAACCAAAAAAATTTCGCATTAAAATCGGTTCCATGGATCCACCCGGGAATCGGACCGGACCGGCGGTCCGGTTCCCGGGTGGATCCACGTAACAAACGGGTGGATCTCGGTTCCAATTTTTCGGAACCGGTCCTTAGCGGGTGGTTCTAGGTTCTAGGTCGGGAACTGCCCGCCCGGACCATGCACACCCCTAACGCCATCTCCATCTCTCTTGCCTCCTTCGCAGCAACCTAGGAACGAGCGGCCCCCTTTCAGTCGTCAGTTGACATGGCCGCCACCACGTTAATGGCAACCGCCGGCTACCCTTTGTAAACTTCCTATCTCTACCAAACAACACCTCACCGACCACCAGCATACCACCAGTACCACGCAACAACCGCATCACAACCACAACATATAGAGAGAGAGAGGGACGTGACGAATGAAGCAGTGTGCCGGTGACCATCAATGAACACCATGGAAATATATCGCATTGAACAAAGAAACACCAAAAGTCCTTGCGTTATTCTCGGCTTCAGATTCAGATCTCGTGAAACGTTAATGATATGTATGGATCGAAGGTTCATATTCTGATTTGAACATGTGATGAACACTTTGCTACACGAATTTGAGCAACTCCTTCTTAAGCACGTGCATTGTAACTTCATCAAGGCATTTCAACAAACAGTATACATGCACTAATATTTGAACGTTTTTTTCTAACCATAAAATTAGCCCATCACATCTAACTTTAAAAGAATATTGTATAAAGCTTAAGGGTTCGATGGATTTCCAGAAACAAAAGTCTGCTTTTATAATTTCCTGTATCTTGCGTGCGATTTCCTGTTATTGAGTTAGTTTCTCTTTGTGCAGACATGTTGAGATTTGGACGGGCCTAGGAAATAGTGTGACCCTATAGAGCTTTCTGAAGGTGCAAAAATCAAGCCAATAAGATGCAGGACGGAAAAATTATGCTTTGTTAAAGTTTACCCAAATTTGTGAAAAGTCACATGAACATAATTTTTAAAAAGTCTTCCCAATGTGGTGGATTGAAAACATTGGGTGACAGTTTTTCATTGGTGCAAAAATTGATTTAATTGGAAGTTAGACAGAAAAGTTATACCTGGTCAAAATTTGATCAAATTTGTGCAAAAAGATCGCATGAATATAATTTTTCAAAATTGTTCCTAATTTGATAATTGAAAACATTGGAACCGGTGGCTAGTAAGTTCGGTTCCCAGTTCCAAGGTGGGAACCAAAAACTGGACCGAACCGGCTAATTTTATATATATATATATATATATAATATTTTTGAATTTCTTAATAAACAAACCCTAATTCTTCCAATTTTTTATTTTATTTTTGGCTCAAAACAACAAATTTACTAGTTCCACTGGAATGGATCAGTCAGTTAGTCCGGTTCCCAATTCCGGGACTCGGCGGTCCAGCTCTCATCTCGATAATGGAACCTGTCCTCCTATTCCGGTTCCCGGTTCCACCTCAGAACCGAACTAAACCGGGAACCGATGAGTCCAGTTGAGATCATGGACTTATCTGTGGTTTTTGTCTGGGCATTTTGTTGAGTATATGATGGGCGGTTTACACGTTGAGATAATATATTGAGATAATATATGAGTTTAATGCAATGATTCAATTCATTCCATCACGATAGGCGATAGCAGGACCTAAATCATCGACTAAGCCTCGATCATTCCAGATTTTAGATTGACAATGCATAAAATCTCAGTTTCTGTTTTCATCCTAAGACTGTGATCGAGAGTCGAAACAGAAAAACGGACGGTGTCTGAACCAGAAAAAACGGAGAATCGAAATCGGTTCGTAGAAAAGAATTTTCTGTTCTGCCGTAAATTTGTCAGCGAGACAGGTTTTCTTGGGTTCTGAGCTTGACCTACGAGTGAGGGGACTTCTTCAAGGGGTACCGTGAGATCTTTATGTTAGATGAAGCTGAAGGTGGTGGCCTTGTACTGGTCTAGTTGTGTGATATATATCTGCTGAACTGGAAGATTTTAATTGTTTTTTTAACATTTAAGCTTACTATGATGTCATCGTGTTGCATGACACAATGCCTCGTCTATGAGCAATTCTATTGTAGATTGTAATTAATGCTATTGATTTATTGTGAAGTTACTGGAAGTTTGACTTGCCGGGATTATCTCATCACTTGACTTGAGGGTAGGAAATGGTAATTCAAACCAAGTTGGAAATGTAAGAAGAAGATCATCTACAATCTCGGATAATTGCTTTCCTACTTTTTTGGACATGAAAAGATGCCTATAACTTCTTCCATTGCGAAACTAAATCTCAAGAGTCCTTTTAGATGGCCTATGAGACTTTCTTCAGCTCATTTATCTTCAGTCATATGCCGTAGAAGATGAGACTTTGTCTTGAGTACACACTAATAGAGAAGTACATTTAGATCTTTCTAAGGCTTGTTTGTGTCTTAAAGTATGAAAGATGCCAATTTTTTGTCTGCCTCAGATAGTTTGCTTGTCTAGCTGACTTGAACTGACTTTCTGGAAGCGTGATGATGAAGGCCAAGCCTGCTAACAACATATCATCTTTTGCAAGCTTCCCAATTTCTATTCCTCTCAGATGGGGAACTAATGAAGTTGTCCCATCCGAATTTAATAATCCTACTATAACTAACTTTGACTTGAAAAATGATGTCTTCCAACATATGATCTCGTTAATTGGGACATTTTTTAAACTTCTAAACATGATGGATGTTGTCACTCCTAGCAGCAGCAAGAAGCAACTTCTCAATATGCTACGCCTTTCGTAGCTTAGCCAAGTCAAATTCTTTAGATCAGCCTTCGTCTTGTCTTCGATCAACTGCAACAGCTTCGAAGAACTCTGTGTTAAATGGACTAGGATTTCTCACAAGCTATCAAAAATAAATAAATAAATAACTCCCCCCATCTTTATCTGGCACTTAAGTTGCTAAAATTTCACTTCCATGAAGATGATTAACACTTTTCGTCAGTTGAGTCATGGGAAGGCCCATTGGTCCTGAGCAGGACCTTAAAATTTTTAATTAATTTTAATTAATTTTTTCTTAATTTAACCACCAAGAAAGTCTGGGTAGAGGCCGGGTTGGGCCTTAAAAAAGATTCAACCCCATTGCTCCTCCCGTCCACAATCCCCTTCGGGAGGTAGGGGGCAGCTTGGATCCCCGCGATGCCTTCCCCCCTGAAACACGGGGGCGTGGTATAGGGAAATGAAAGGTCCGGGGGGAAACCCCCAGGTGGACAGACGGAGATGGGTTGCTCAGATCACGATGATTTTGTGTGATGAGCAGTTGAAAGTGAGTGGAACCAAGTATCACAGTAGTATACAAATAAGCCAGATGATGTTAAGACAACCACGAAGTGCGTAAGCTTTTTTCTCGTTCGCTCGTGTTACTTTTAAATTTACATGCTTGTAGGTAATGTTGTGGTACGGTAAGCCTGAACTTTGTCTGCAACAAGACGTCTGAAATCCACAAGAAACAATAGAAGATCATACAGTGTTTTTCAGTCAAGTTCAACCCCTATTAAAAATTTTCCTCGCTCTAATTTAGTACAACATATGATGACTTCTCTCAAACAAATCACAAATAAGACGTGCTCTGCATTCTCAAACATTAGCATAGATGGTTGAGAAACAATTCTTCTGTAGCGATAGCAACACTCTCAAAATATTTGCTCAAAGTATTCCTTTTCATGATGGGCTTGAACTGTGAACAATCCAATAATTCCAACTCAACATCCTATCGAGGATAGCTAATAGTGCATATTTGGTTTGTTATTTGGCTCCATGAATGTGGAGGGTGGGCTCACATAATTTCCCAGGTATGACCAAGCAAGAAACATCGTGAATGTACATTGCATGGATAGGAACACAATAACTCCTAAACTCTGGTTATTTGTAATTTAAGAGTCCAAAGTCAAAGTCTTAACCTCTCTTTCGTATACATTTTCCTCATCCCCAGAGAAAACAATCATTATAATCTCTTGCGCCCATGAAAAGCTCGTGATCCAATCTTTTCTGCATATGAGGTTTAGAATTAGTCATGTGGGTTGCTTTAGTAGTTAAGGAACACACTCGCGTGTGTAGGCTAGGAACATGAAACGTGTTTGATTCCGAGTACAAAAAGTTTTGCATTTGGACCATCTACTCGGACTTTGACTCGTGTTTTATCTAGTTATTGAGATTATGTGATTTCTAATGGGTTCAAAATTTGTTTGCTAACAACGGAGTTTCTCATAAAAAATAAAATAAAATTATCATACGCTCAATTTTTGAATCTATACTTTGAGGTAAGCATGAGTTTAATTAGTGGCTTCTCATACATGCTAAATGGGTTACAAGTACTCATCAATCTTTACAAACTTTATGTCAAATTGCTACATGTTAAAAATATTTTGCTATGTTTCTTTACATCAAATCTAATAAAAGTGAGGGAAAATTACCAAAACATTCCTAAACCTATTACAATTTTTTTCAATTCAATCTTTAACAATTTTTTGGGCCAATTCAGTCATAAACCTTTCACATTTGTGCCAATTTAGTTAACCTGGCCAAATTTGACTAGTTGGTTCTAACGTGTCAATTTTTTAATATTTTTTAATATTTTTTAATATTTTTTAATATTTTTTGATACTTTTATTAGTTATTTGCTCTCTCTCTCTCTTTCTCTCTCTCTCCTCCTTCCTTTTTCCTCAAGCCAATCCCAAGACCTCGACGATCGGGCCCGGCTACTATCGAGGCTTGGTCTCGTCGGCCAATGGCAAGGTCGAGCATCGTTGTCACTAGGCAAGGCTGACCTCATCATCAATCTAGTGGGGCGAGCCTTGCCGACCAATTTGTGCCTTCAAGAACCAAGCCTGCGTGAGCTCCAAATTCCTCAACCAGTAGTGCCCAACCATGCAGCCCTCGTTCGGGTTGACAATCTCACCCTTCTCCAGTTCCTCCATTACCTCGAACGTGGCCTAGAACTAGGGCTCCATCTCCTCCACAAACTCGTTCGTGAACCCGATATGGCTCACATCTAGGAAAAGCCCTAGCTCCCAGTGTTGGTACAACCAGTCCATGTACCTCCCCCACAGCGAGCGGGAATCCTTCTCCAGCCCACGCCTCTCCTTCTTTGTCGCGTCATCCACCCTGCCTAGGTTCATTGAGATCTCCCCCGCGACAAAGCGCGTCAGCATCAGGGATAATGCCTACTAGGGAATGAGACAGAGGGTGCCTCCCTCATTGCCAGAGGCTGATGGCTTCACGGCAGGGAGGCCGGCAGCATCTTTGGCCTCAGGGATGGGGAGGACGAGCAGATGCCGGAGACAGAGGATGCTATCGGTGGCGGTGGCACGGAGTCGAAGCTAATGATGAGTTTGTCAGAGGGATGTAATTGGACGGAGGTCCAGAAGTTGCCAAGAGACCAACGCGAGCACAAAACTTGTGCTCAATCTCCTCGTTGGAAATGGTAAAAAACGGTGGGGGTTGGGACTAGCTGCAATTGGCGGCACTCTTGGATGAGGTGATGTGCTAGAGGCAAATGGCCGACAAAGCTTTTGGGGAGGCGGAGCCGGAGCCAAAGACGGAGGCGGAAGCTGAGGGGGTGGGATGCGCGGAGAAGGAAATAGAGGAAGTCTCAGTCGTTCGCTATTTGTTCTCCTACGAGGAGAGAGAGAGAAAAAAAATCTAGCAAATTCAAGTGAGGAGAGAGATTTTTTGAGCAGGAGTGTTATGCATTTATTAACCCATTGACCCAGCTGTCCTTTCTTCTGCTAGCGAGCCGAGCCAAGCTAGCCGAGAGAACCAGCCTCTCTATTTTCCGGTGGGTCCCTCACAGGACGTATGTTGAAATCTGAGTGGTAAATGCGCATCACGTCAGCAGATGACACGGCGCGCACATACCACTAAATATTTTCTCTTGAGCAGATGGTCTGAAACGTTGAAGGGGTTGCACCTGTTCTATTCGTCTTTTTGCGTAAGTCATCTACTTCCATCAACATAGTGTGGAATACGCCCTTGCTTATATATGCGGGAGCTGAATCAGCTCGACTCGCCATCTATGGAAAAGCAAATGAAATAACGCCATAAATCATGGAAGTTATCATCACTTCCAGAGAGCACATAAAGCCCTCATCCCCAACTCCCCCTCACCTTAGGACTTACAAACTGTGTCTACTTGACCAGCTCATTCCTGGTCCTTACGGTCCCATCATCCTCTTCTTTACTCCGGACGCTCGCCTCAGATGTCGTGATGTCCCAGCCAAATTAGAGCTTCTGAAGAGATCTTTGTCGACGACCTTGGCCTACTTTTACCCGCTTGCCGGCAATCTCAAGGACGAGCTCACCATTGATTGTGACGACGAAGGAGCTTACTACGCGGAAGCACGAGTCAGTTGCTCCTTATCAGAATTCCGGGCCCACCCGGACCTCTTGCTTTTGCGCAAGTTCCTCCCGATTGATCTTGTGCAGAAAGAAACTTATTCAGGGACCCGTGTCGCCAATATACAAGCCAACATTTTTGAGTGCGGCGGAATCGCCATCGGCATATGCATAACGCACAGAATTCTCGACGGTGCTGCCGTCAGCACCTTCCTTAAAGGGTGGTCTACTGCCGCCCGGGGTGACAAGGCAGTGATCCCTGACTTCTCTGCGGCGTCTCTCTTCCCAACTGAGGACTTAAGGCTCAGAGATACGTCTACGGTCGCATAAGGCTGGTCGTTCAAAAAGGGCAAGCCCATAACCCGGAGATTCTTATTCGACGCCTCGGCCATAGCCACCCTTAAGGCCAAAGCAAAAGGCTCAGACTCGAAATGCCCGACCAGTGTTGAGTCGGTCTCGGCCTTCATATGGCAACGCTGCATGGCGGCCGCCACGGAGAGAAGAAACGGCATCCAAAGGCCTTCCATCCTGACCAACCTCGTGAACCTGCGGAAGAGGATCGAGCCACCCCTCTCCGACTACTCCCTCGGAAATATCCTCTGGATATCCAACGCCAAGTCCGCGAGCAATATAGACAGATCGCTGCGTGCTCTGGTCAATGAGGTCAAGCCGAGGGGCGCAAACAGGAGCAGCAGGATCATGGAATCTCTGAAGGAAATGAGCAGCGCTGGGGCCTCCGAGGACGGGGCCGACCACTTGGGGCTCCTGAGCTGGTGCACGTTGGGGTTCAACAAGGTTGATTTCGGGTGGGGAAAACCCGTGTGGGTTAGCAGTTACCGGGTGAACGAGCCGGTGTTCGCGAACCTCATGATTTTGGCCGACAAGAAGGCGATGGGATCGAAGCTTGGGTCACGTTGGATGAAGCGGAGATGGCCGTTCTGGAAGGCGATGGAGAGCTCCGGACATTGGCTTCCATGGATCCGAGTCCCTTGACGCTTGCCAATGGCTATGTAGCCAAGGCTCCCCCGTACCCTCGACTCTAAAAATACATATTTCCTTTTACCGTAAATAATTTTTCATTGATTAATTATTTTTAGCAAAAAAATATAAGTGAAAGTTTGGAAAACTAATTTGCGGAAAATTATTTCCCTCAGATAAATATAGACTCGGTCATGAGTAATTTTCAACTATTTCCGTCCGTTTTATGTCTCTACTTGCAAATAACAATTAGCTATGTCGACACTTTATCGTCACAAAATGTGTGTTGCAAAAGACAAGCGATTGAACAACAAAATAAGCAAAACAAAGAAAATAAATCAGATATTAAATTTACTTGGTTTGGCCAGGTGAGACCTATTTCATGTGGAGAAAAGCGCGAGATTCCACTATAAATCAATTGATACATGGGAAATAACAATTACACTCAAGTCACTTTAACGTTTTTTGTGTATTCCGATTCTCAATTATACTTAGGGGTGCATGATAACCAAAATTTATGTTCCGAAATAGTTTTTTTATTTCAAATATGTTTCTGGAAGAGAAATCCATTTAATAAACCTATTCAGTTTTTCTATTTACGGAATAGATTTCTATTCCGAAATAGGTTTGGAAAAAAATCGAAGCTAAAATTTTATACTTCTCTATTTCTGGAATAAAAATCAAAAATAAAAATTCTTCTCATCGTTCGTCAATCGGTCCTTTATTCGACACCGCCGACCACTTTGTCCGTTGGTCGCTCGCCACCGTTGCTACCGGTTGCCGCCAGTCGCCGTTGTCGCTGGTCGCCGATCGCCGCCGTCGGTTGCACATCGGTCGCCCGCCCGTTGCTGCCATCGGCTGTCGCTGGCCGCTACCGATCGTCGATGCCGGCCGCCACCGGTTGTCGATCGCCGGCCGTTGGTCATCAATTGTTGGCGGTTGGCCCCGCCGTCGCCGGTTGCCGGTCGCTCGTTGCTGCGGTCGGCCACCGGTTGTCGCCGCCGGCCATTGGTTGTCACTACCATCGGTCATCGGCCGCTGCCGCCGACCACCGGTCGTCGGTGCCGCCGCCACCCGCCGGCTACCGTTGTCGCCGTTGGCCCCGCCGCCATCGCCATGCCGCCGGCTGTCCATCCCTGCCGATCGCCGGTCCACCACCATCCGAAAGGAAGAAATTTTGTGTCATTATCAAACAAATTTATATTTTTAGAGTAAAAATTTTGTGTCGTTATCAAACGGATTTCTATTTTTAGAGTAGAAATTTTGTGTCGTTATCAAACGGTTATTTTTGCTTAAAAACTCTTCTAGAAATAAAAATAGGAAAATCTATTTTTGTTCTAGAAACTATTTCGGAATAAATTGTTATCATGCACCCCTTAGTAACTCACATAATATTTAGTCATCTCACAATTACACATGAGATACTATTTTAATCTCATGAAGTGATTCACAAATTTTGTTACAAAATTTATTGGCTTTAAAACACTTGCACTTTCTTCATAATGTAAATGATGAATATGCCACAAAATCTGTTTTTACGACCAAAAGCTTCTCTTGGTTTGCCCTAGTGCTCTATAACTACAACCCATCTTATATATATATACTTTTTGGATCCAAGATGGGAGAATCCAAACTGAAAAAACCTAGAAACCTCTTTAGATTGTTCATTCTTCCTTCATGAATTTAAATTTGAGACATATTATAGAAATTTTCACTTTAGTTTAACGTTGAGTCAAGTCACCACTTCACTAGACTTTAAACATCATTGCTACTTCCCCACAGATCTTCATGAGCTCCTCAACTGCCACAAGCATTTTCTAAATTTGAGCCGTGCTTGGATTCCACCGTAGCCCTATATCTCATTATGACGTCAACATTATGTAAAATTCATATGCAATTATGCCTTAACTTCGTCCAGAGAACATATCTAAACTCGGTTGATTCAGAGTCGCCCATTTTTTTTGGAGGTAATACAGTAGAAAGTCGTAATTACTTCAAAAGCAGAAGCACAACACAAGAAGCTGTTCATCACAACCCAGGCAGCCTTGTTATCTATTTTCACAAGAATCATAACATCAATGGAAATAATAACGGTAACAAGTGATGCTTGCATCGCTCACAAAGATTACAAGATACTAGCAGCATCTAGTCTCCACACCACTAATTAAAATGAAGAGACAAGTATATTGGTTGTTCTAAAATTTGTCACGAAAGTACAATCGAATCTTAAATTTTAAAAAAATGCAATTAAGTTCTAAAACTTATCATAAAAATACAATTGAGTCCTAAATTTTTTAAAAAATGCAATTAAATTCTAAAACTTATCAAATTGATCCAATCAAAGTCCTTTCATTGGTTGCATATTTTGAAAGTTTTAAGATTCAATTACACTTTCGTGATAAGTTTTAGGATGAGGTTGTTTTTTTTTTTTTTTTTTTTTTGTAAATTTTAGAATTCGATTGCACTTTCATGATAAGTTTTAAGACGTCTAATGCACTTATTATTGAAATGAAATATAAAATTTAAAATTAAGTTGGTGCGCGTGATTCTGATTTATTTTAATGATTCTACTTTATTCATATGAAGACGAAGATTTCCTTTTGCAGTAACCCAAAACACAAAATTAAAAGGCTTGAACGAGCTCATATCATGGAGAACCAGACCGTAGACCATCATCAATCCTCGATCTCCGAAACAGGTGGATTTATGGAAGCGTACTCTGTCAGCTCCTCGTCTTGTTCCAGCACTTCAAGCTCTTGTTCGTCCATGAAAACCCACGCTTCGACTCCTTTGCGGCACCTCGTGTCCAACAGAAGCACAGAGTTCAAGATCAAGTTTCCCGATTCCTCTGGGAAACCAACCGGGCTCACCCATGCCGGCCTCCCCCACCCAAAGTCGATCTCGTAGTGATCAAAGTTACACCAGCTCGAGAACGTTACGAGTCGATCCGTGCGGGCTAGAGACTCCCTCATTTCCCTAATGGCGTCCTGTAGCGCATTCAGTCCGCCGTCGCCTTCCAACCCTCTCACGAATTCGCCGTCTATTTTGCTCTTCGCTTCTCGGAGCCAGCCAATGAGGCTGGGCAGGCCGTCATAATCCTTCTCTTCGAGCGGGCATAGGATAGTTGGCACCCATATATAGTTCCCCATTGAGTCATCGTGGAAATTCGGGACGGCTCTTCTGCGGAAGTTCACGGCGTTGGTAAAAACCACCGGTTTGTCGAGGCCGGATACCTTGGTCATTGTGGCCGTCAGTGATTTGCACATCAAAGCCGTGACGACTTCGGCGCGAATCGGGTTTTGCACTCCCACGTTGGCTGTTTTGGCCTTGAGTCTTGCCATGGCCGATGCGTCGAACACGAGTCTCCTCGTACCATACCTTGAAAGGGTGATGCCAATATTGATCGACTAAAATGATGTATGCATAATTATGTCACTTATTCATTACGCTAAATGAATTTCAACGTGATCTTTACAATTTAACAAAAATAAATAAAACGCAACATCAAATGCACTAATTATTGCTAGTTTCCTATCATGTCACAACTACGAATGATTTACAACATGATACTTAATATTTTATACAATATTTTTTTAATGTTTAAATAAAGAAAATGGCCCGGGCAGTCTATGCCTAGGCTCGGCACGGTGCATTGGCACAGCTCGATGGTCAGTCCTAAGTGTTCCTCTTGTGTAACTATATCGCCTAATGTTACCCATTTGTACGCAATAGAAAAACTTCAGGCAATACTGTTATGAATCCAAGTTCATCTGATTGGAAAGGGAATTTCCAAGTGTCTTATCATAAACTTTAGAGCAATGGAAGATTGCACCTTTACATTCACATGTGCACTTTCGGTAATAATTACTTATTTTTAAGTACATACATGTTATGATCGCAACACCGTCTGTACAACATGAATTTCACCTAAGAATTTATTTTATCACCAAATGACGCAATTTTTAGTTCAATATGATAACATACCCATGCATGGGTTCGAAAGGTACTTATGAAATGTTTATGCAATGCAAATTACCGGTTCTTCAAAGTTCAAGCATTTGGATAGTTTCCTCTTGTTTTAGCAGAGATCTATGTAAATCTCGTACATCCTAAGTCATACACTACATGGAAGAGGACCCATGAAGAATGGTTCATTAGTAGCTAGAGCCTCATAGTTACTACCTGAACACTCTTGTTTCCTCTTGAACGCAAGGGGCTACTTCTAAAAGCCTTCTAGGATTCGGATCTCTATCTAAAAGAATGTCGGCAGCGGGGAATGGTCCGCAATGGCTAAAAGCCTAACGGAGCAATGCTATGTGGGGATAGAAGTCCCCCAGGTTATGAGATTCTTTTCTTAGAGAAGAAACAATGATAGTATATGGGGAATAAACATTGACAAACTCTATGTCAACACTAGTGGTAATGTAGAGGATGTAAGTATTATCAAGAATGTTTTAGGTGGATGCAAGATCTCAACTTGATAGATGGAAGAGGGCATTTGCATTTATTTATAAGTGGATTTCCATATTCAAATGGTCATCACGTTGAATGCTTCTTCTGGAGAGTTAACGAGAATTAGATTGTGATGCTTGGAAGCTTAGTTCAAGGGAAGGGTTTTTCATTTAGCCTTTTTGTTTATCTGCCGGGGTGACAACTAAAAGTTTGACATCACTAATATGGATAGAAATATTACAAATTCGTGATAAAACTACAATATGTACCGATGAAAAATTCTAAGTAAAAAGAGAATTGATATGCAAAACAGTGTATTTTAAAAAATAGAGGATACAAAAAGTTATCAAGATAAAACTGTTATGTGGAATAATTTTTTATTAGAAATGGTTTTTTTTTCTATTCTCGGGAACAATTTCTGAGTATAAGATCTCGCTTGATAACTACAAAAAATTTCTATTTTCATGATAGAAATGTGTTTGGAAAAATTGTATAATTTTACTATTTCTTTTAATTTTTTAATATTTTTATTATATTTTTCCTTTTTTCTTGTTTATTCCTTTTTCCTCCTTTGTGGCTAGTCGCCGCTCACCGGACCTTGCCCGGCCACCACGAGGCTTGGCCTCGCTAGATCTTAGCAAGGCAGAGCCTCACCGGTGGCCTCAGTGGCCAGGCGACCTCACCCAAGCGACACGAGGTTGGCCTCATCCTAGCCTGGCAAGGTCGAGCCTCGAGTCGACCGACGAGGCTTGGCCTCGCCCAAATCTGGCGAGGCCGAGCTCACCTAGCCATTGATGAGGCTCGGCCTTGCTAAGCCACTGCTGGGTGATGTTGACTTGACAGTGGCTTGGTGAGGCTTGGGCCAATGAGCATCGCCATGGCTTGGCATTGCCGAGGACCGGCGACACTCCGACGAGGTCACCGGCCATGGCCGAGGTTGGCGACTGGCCAAAAGGAAGAATAAGGAAAGAAAAAAGAAGAAGAGAAAAGAGAAGAAAAGAGAAGAAAAAAGAAGAGAACAGAAAAAATTACTTCCGGAAATAAGAAGCTGTTTTTTTCCTACTTTTTGAATATGTTTCAAATTTATTTCCAAGAACAAAAAATCTATTTTTTTGTTCCCGAGAATAAAAGTTTTAGTAAATAGGTTTCTATTCTTTTTTCGTTCCCGAAAACAAAATAACAGAAATTTTTATTCCAAGAAAAAGAAATAACCTTTACCAAACAGGCCCTTAGGGTTTTCTTCTCTTATCATCTTTTCCCTGGCATGCATTACCATAACAGAATTTTGTCATTTCTGTACCTGCCCCTGTTGACAGCACAAATGGCAAAGAAGGTATCCTCCTCGGAGAATACTTTGCTTTGGATGAACAAAGTGGGCGCATCAAAGTTGGGATGTGGTGCTTCGCCGGTCTTGCGGGCCGCGGCTGCCCAACCTTTGAGGAAAGTGGCGAAAGAGGCCCCGTCGACTGCGGCGTGCGAAATGAGCACGCCGACCACAACTCCACGGCAGGGGAAGGCCGTCACTTGAACCATCGCCACACGATCTCCCACTTCTGCTTTCCTCCATGCAGCGGCGCAAGGCAGGAGTTTCCTGACCGTTTCGAAGTCTGGCCGGTGGAGTAGCTGCGATAGGGCGAAATCGGCCCTGGCCTCGACAAGGAGAACGCCCTCGTCATCGCACTCAATGGAGAGGCCGTCGCCGTTGATCTTCCCCGCCAGGGGATAGAACAGCGGTAGAGTTTCGGACAGAGATTGCTTCAGAAGTTGTATCATGCGTGAGGATGTTGTGGCGGCTCGATCAGCTTCTTCGATGGTGTAGAAAAGGACCAAGGGAACGTAAGCAGTAGTAACGAACTGATCAAGAAGAGACAGCTTATGGATTTTGAGGTGGTTTGGTGTGGGACTATATGGTTTCACGAATTCCCTGGATACCACTACGACCTCCATTTTGGATGTGGTTTGGTGTCTTAATTTGTAGTGTGTGCGGATATATATAGGTTCGATGCCTAAGTACTAATTTTAAGAGTAGCTTAAAAATTTTTGGGTCTTGAGAGAGGAATTCTATGTGATAGATGGTATGTGTGATCCGTTTGTTACGGGGAAAATTACCAAAATCGTCATAAACCATTTTGTTTGCCGGTTCAGTTCTAAATCTTTTGTATTTGTGTCAATTTAGTTCATTTGGCTAATTTTGATTAGCCGATATTAATGTGGACATTGGTCGACACTGGCTATTCGGCCAATGTGATGTGGTAATTTTTAAATATTTTCTTTTATTTTTTTCCTTTTATTTTTCTTTCCTTTTTCCTCTAGCCAATCCTCAGCCATTGGTGAAGCTCACCTTCGCTGTCATTGGGAAAGGTCATGCCTTGACCTAGCCTCACCATGATTGGGCAACCTTGACCTCACCGCCCTTACCCTCACCTAGATCTGGCAAGGTCATGCCTTGCTAGGATTGTGGGCAAGGTTGAGCTCGCCTAACCATGATGTGGCTAGCCATCGCCTAATGATGGTGAGCACGAGCCTCACCCGTGGCTAACGATGTTGACCTCGTTGGCCTTAGCCTATGCCTGCTTCGGCGACTAGGCAAAGGAAAAAGGAAAAAAAAAAAACAATAACAAAGACAAAGAGAAAGAGAAAAAAAAAAGGGAAAAAAGGTTTAGGATTGTTTTGATAATTTTCCGGTTTGTTACACAATTTTCTTCCAACGTCACTAACATGAGTAGTTATAGTTTGAAAGATTGATAAATCTAAATCAATGGGGTTCGATATCGATTGTGTACAGAAATTGGACTGGCCGACTAATACGTTGGGAAATTATCGAAAGACCCATGATGGTCGAACTATGCGGATGCATCTCGACTTTCGAATTTGATAGTTCTCTTGTCGAATCCGATGACACCACCAAAATTCAACTGATTAGGATCCTTTCAAGCCAGAGGGGGGCAACTTTAAATCCGTCATTTAAGCGTCTGGAAATTTTTTATATGCGTCACACCACTTTCGAACCTACGAAGGCGACCCGCGGCATTCAATTCTTTTCTTCATTTTTCTCCCACGAAAGTTTCCATTTTCATATTCCAGCCGCCGCTACTGTATGAAGATGAGGAAAGGTGACGCTACCGTCAACTGCACCAGCCACGACGGCAGCGGTTTAGCTTGCTGTTATTAATGCTAAGAATGATGCTAGGCTCTGCCAGCGGGGAGCCATTAGAACTGTTTTGATAATTTGTCGGATTGTTACACAATTTTCTTCCAACATCACTACCATGAGTAGTTATAGCTCGAAAGATTGATAAATCTAAATCAATGGGGTTTGGTGTGGATTGTGAACAGAAATTACATTGGCTGACTAATACGTTGGCTAATTATCGAAAGACCCACGATAGTCGAACTCCGTGGATGCATCTTGACTTTTGAGTTTGATAGTTCTCTTGTCGAATCCGATAACATCACCAAATATCAACTGATTAGGATCCTCTCAAACTAAAGGAGGGCAACTTTAAACCTTCATTTAACCGGCTAGAAATTTTTTATATGCGTCGTTCCACTTTTGAACCTACCAAGGCCGCGGCGTTCAATTCTCCTCTTCATCTTTCTCCCACAAAAGTTTCCATTTTCATATTCCAGCCGCTGCCGCTATGCGAAGATGAAGAAAGGTAATGCTATGGTCAACTGCAACGGGCACGCCGGCTGTAATAATGAGAGATAGACGATGAGGTGAGCGGATTAGGCCGCTGTTATTAATGCTATGCCAGGTTCTACTGGCCGGTAGCCGTTAGCTAGGACGGTGGACGCGATATGTACAACGGAGGCCCCTTTCGATATGCAAGGAGAGGACAACCAAAATGAGATAGAAAGAGAGTTGCATTTGGTTACACATTGAAATCGAATTTTCATGATTTGAATTTTTATAGTTTCAAATTGCTATATACGTAAGCAATTAGCTAAGGGCCTATTTGGTAACATTTTTGTTCTGGGAAATAATTTTTTTTAGAAATAGTCTTTTACTATTTTTATTCCTTAAAACAATTTTTAAGTAAAAAAAGACGTTTGGTAACTATACAAAATTTATATTATTGAAATAGAAAAAGAACATGAATGGTTTTTGTATAGTCCACAATTTTATTTTATTTTTGTAACATAGTATTTCTTTCTTTTTTTTTCTTTTCTTCTCACCACCCGTTGCCCGCCACTGGTTGATTGCCATTCGTTGTCTACTGCCATCAGTTGCCAAATGTTGTCCGCCGCTACCGGCTACGCCATCAACCAGCAGATGTGGTGATCGACGGCAAGGAAGAAGATGAAAAGAAAAAATGACTTATTTCTAAAAATTATTCCTAAGAACAATAAGTTACTTTTTTTTTTTTTCTACTTATTATTTTGTTCCAAATCTATTCCTAATCATTTTTCTATTCTAAGAAATAGAAAAATTAATTGACATTACCAAATATATTTATGTTCTTTTTTTTATTCTGCATAGCAAAAAAAAAAAAAAAAAAAAAAAAAAAAAACATAAAGAATAGAAACGTTGCCATGCACGCCTTAAGTGTGCTTGTATGTTTAATTTCTTCGATACAATGGTTGCCTAAGTGTATTGACTCGTGAGAAAGTATTGGGTGCAACTGTGATGGCCACGTCTTAGTCCATTTCGTGACCCACATGTGTCGCTCGCGGGGCCACCTTTCAAAATACTTGCAAGCCCGCTCTCTCATTCATTTCTCTCTCTTCTTTTAATGTTTTATTCCCTTTCTTTTTTCCTTCAAAGACCAGGGATGACACTCGCACCGTGAAATACAACGGCCAGGAATAGACAACCCGCTCATGAGCATGCCGACACTCATCCATGGCTATCGTCAACGTCGTTCAGCATGCTATTGATCCCCTACGTATCCATAATTGTCATATAGCCATGGACGACCCTAAGCCCTCCCTTAGCCCCTGCATCCTGAGCTTCCCTATGACTCTGATGTCGTCACCTAATAAACCCTCATTAGATTCGACGAGGGCAACCCTTGCTAAACAAAAGTGACCTTCCCCTTGGTCAACGAGGGCCGCAACATTCTCACCGGCCCTAACCTCTGCCTAGAGGCTAATGGGAAAGAAAGGAGAGAAAAAAAAAAAAAAAAAAAAGAAATGTTGAACAAGATAAATAGACGTGTTAGAGGAGAGAGCCAAAGAGAGATTCCAATTTTCTAATGGAGCGGGCCCAAAATGGCACTTGTTGTCCATTGAATGGATTAGTGCATTGATGACATGGCTAACAGTTGCACTAAATATTTTCTCAAGTCGCCAGTCTTTTTTTTTTTGTGTGTAAAACAGTTATCAAAGTCAATACAAGCTAATCAATCGATGCACGGGTTCCGCTTGTTTCAACAGTAAATATAAAAAATGGCCACATAATTAAATAAAGGAATTTAGTAAGATTTCTTGGCATATGTACTTAGGAAGTCAAATCGAAAAGCGTGCGTTTTCTTGCAAGGTACAGGACTTGTTAATCGACCAGTGATATTCAGGACAAGGAGGATTAGCTTCATTTAGTTTGCCAATATGAACTTTCACATCATAGAGAAGATGAATTTGTCTATTGTGTCATACATCGAAATAAATAAATATGTATTTATGAAATATGGTATTGACACATGGTTGCGAGTCTATGACTCGGTTAAGAATTGTTAATTGGTGGCAACAAATATGAAGAGATCTAAGATTGAAATCAAAGTGCCTTCACATAAAAATTCTCAACACGAGGTTGGTTTCACTCAAAATCTGACACGTGTCTTTAGGAAAAGAAGTGGATAATGAAATAAAAAATCATATATAGTTAAGGAGAAATTTAGGATTAGTTTGGAAACACTTAGGCACTGTTTGATAAACCATCCAAACAATATTCTAACGCGAATGGAAGGAGAAGGCCAACAATTAATGAGGAGAGAGGATGCAAAAGTTTGAAGGATACACATCAAATGTATGGCCTGATGAAGTGGGACTCATATTGACATGTGTTGAGTTCTCATTGCCTTTCTATTTGCCACGTTGGAACATGAAACATAGGCAATATTTTTTTAGGAATGTGTTTGATACCATTCACAAATTTTTTTTTTTATAAATAGAATTTCTTTTATTTTTTTTTCTTATTCTTTCCTACCCCCAACAGCTCCCATTGCCACCAACTGCCGCCTACCGCTACCGCCCGCTAGGCGACGTCATTAGCGACAATCGACAGTGGGGGTCGGCAGCTGACAGCAACGGTTGGCGGTCGACAGTTGGCAATGGTTGCAACCGACAACAGGTGACAAAGGGGCCTTAGTTGAGTATACTATATAAACCTAGATATCTCATGCAGATTGAATGATGCAATGATCCACATCAAATGTTAGTTAATGTAACATATACTTAGATAACAGTCAGCCATTTGCTTGCTAAGCAAATGATCGAGTAATTTCAATCCACAGATAGATTAGGGAGAAGAAAATTACAACTGTCAAAACTTTTGTATGATGCTCACTTGAGTACCAAAACTTTTTATTTTCACTTATGTAAGTGCCATATTGGAGTTTGCTCACTTAAATGCCACTTCCGGACAAATGTCTTATGTGGAATTTTTGATTTTTTTGTATTTTTTGTTTTTGTTTTTATTTTGCTTTTTTTTTTCCCTAAGGGCTGGCAAGGGTCACCGACAATCCTCTCCAAATGTTGGTGAGGCTGCGATGCCCTCACCTAGGCCCTTCTGGCGAGGGCGAGGTGGTCCTTGCCCAAATTTGGCCGCGAAGACCATGGGCAAGAGCATTGCAACCTTACCGGCCCTAGGCGAAGTGACGTCACTTGTGGCTGCTTAAAGCTAGTAAGGGCCCTTATGGTCGAGGGCCAAGCAACCCTCGCCCAATCTAGACGAGGGTTTCACAGTTGGCAAGGGTTGTCGGTGACCCTCGCCGATCCTAAAGAAAAATAAAGCCAAAAACTAAAAATAAAAATAAAAAATTATTTAAAATATTTAAAATAATATTAAAATTGTCCACGTCATGCCAGCAAAACCACATGAGATGACAGGCATCCATGCCAGTTTTTCTGACAAGGCAAATAGGAATTGGACTAAATTGAGCGATTTTTCAAATTTGTGACACTAAGTAAACGTCGCATGCAAATTTCAATACTTCTAGTATTCTTCTTCCAATAAATTATAAAATGATCCAACCGACACACCTAAACATGTGAAATACTCCATTGATCTAAAAAAATGTATCAATTTGTATAAAAGTTTATCGTACGCTTTGTATTGCCCATTTTTCTAATATTTTTTTTATCCTCGAAGCGTATTACAATTGAGATATTACTAAGACAGCTCACCGTGGGCTTGACCTAGCACGATATGTTCCTCGATCACTCTAGCCATGACTCACGCCCACCCGCACTATTTTAACATTTGGCTTTGTAGTTTGAGGTTATGCTAGAGGAGTCCATTAGTGTAAACTTATAACTCTCGAACGAAGGTTATAAATTTGTATTCTTGTTCTATTTAATGTATATGACCGTTCACAATTTTGTTTATAGTTACCGATATATAGATCAAGCCCCAAACGATAAAATACGTAGTACATGTGCCACACGCACTACGGAAAAAAATTGTGAAATAAAATATCAAATGTAGGTGATAAATAAGGCATCCCTTGATCCCAAATGCATTGGACCAATGATTAACGATGGCTATAACGGAGTATAAATGTTGAAGACGATGATATTATTTACTACCAATCACAAATTTCATGGTTGAGGCAGCATTCATACTAGACATTTATGGTTAAAAATACTTTCATTTCAGAAATTAGACCCATTTTTTATTTCTATTTATTTGGGACTACGTTGTGTATGAACTCGAAAATACATCAAATTATATGGGTGCGTTTGAGAACTTGTTTTCCAAGGGGCTTTGGGGGGCTAAAAGGCCTTGGACTAAAATGAAGATGTTTGGGAACTACTTTCCAAGAGGCATTATAAGGCAAAGCTGGCATTTGCAAGGCTGAAAGCCCAAAACAGGTCCTAGGTTGTCTTAAGCTTTCAGCATTCTTGGAATGCCTCATGTCACTATTAATATTTACTATTCATCTTCTTCTTTGACGGTGGCTGATCAGAGACAAGCTCGAGAGGCCGATGAGGTCATGGCTTGAAGGTCGGTGAGGTCGCGGCGACCGTCACCGGCCAATTGCGCAACCCTGGCGAGTTGTGGCGACTCGTGGCGTCCCGCCGTGAGTCGCATCGCCGCGACACGGCTTTGGATCCCGTGACCCAAATTTGGTCGCCGCGAGGTCACGCAACCTCCGGAGACCCAAATTTGGGTCACCATGAGGTCTTGCGACCTTCGGTGGACCCAAATTTGGGTCGGGCGACCTCTGAAGGGCCACCGGGGGTCGCCCGACCCCAAGTGACCCTCGTCGGAGGTCACTTGACCCTAGGCAGCCCTCATCGATCGTCTTTTAAGGGCTGCCTGAGGCCGCCCGCCTCACCGATGAACTCTTTTATTTTATTTCTATAATTTTTTTCTTTTTTTTATTAATCACCAAAGTCCTCTGTAAATGTAATATTTCCAAACATTATTTTACTCAAATGTACTTCACAAAGGGTTTTCAAACTACAATTTACCAAACACAGTTTATATTTTGGAAAATACCTTTAACTCAAAAGTCTTTGCATTTTCTTAAAGATTTTCCCCAAAAACTTTCCCAAACACACACATAATCTTGTTGAGTATGTAGTTACAAGTACTAATTGAAATGGTTGAAGAGCAAGATGCCACAACTTTATGTGCAAAACTTGACACTTTAATTGATGAAAAGGTTTGACCAATCGTGTGCATAAACTAAAAATGATATTTCAATTCTAGGTGGTTGAAGGCACATTCTTCATGGCTAATAATTTAGATGAGTTTAACATACAAATGATGGACTTGAAGAACTTTAATGAGGCCTTCTCTAATGATAAACATGAGGGCAAAGATACTAGAAGTGCCATAAGTTAATTATGGAGCCCACTTTTGTGCAAAAATATTTCATCGGCTTACTCAAGTATCAAATTGAAAAAAAACGATCACTTACATGTTTATGATAAATTCAGGCCAAAAATCCTATGCGACTTTTTAATGAAATATTAAAGTCTATACGGATTTTCTTATAGAAATTACATGGCTATTTTTATAAAATTCCAACATGGTTTAAAAAAAAAAAAAAACAAAGAACATCTAATGTGGAATTGATGGCCTTTCTTCCATCAACTTTCTCTCTCTTCTCTTCCATCTGCAGCCATAGTCACCAACATTTGGACCTTCTTTTATTAAGGGTGTAAACAACTGAATCGCAAACCGAACCAAATCGAAACCAAAATCGAACCGAACCGAAATTTCATACATTTCGGTTTTCAGTTCAGTTTCAGTTCGGATAATTGAAGAATCGCCCTTTTTTTCTTTTGCCAGTTCGAGTTATTTTGGTCCGGTTTTTGGTTAGTCAAATTGGCTTTTAACTCTAAATTTCTTTTTTTAAAATGTCCTCAAACCCTAATCTCTCTCTTCTTTCTCACCCTCTCAGCCACTCAGAAACCCTAATCGCTCAATCTCCTCCCAAATCCTCCCAAATTGCACGCGTGCTTCCGTTTCGTTGTTGGGCTCATCATTCGAATTGAGGACACAGGTTTCTTGACCTCGTGGTTGCAGAGCTTGTTTTCGTTGCTCCGAAATTAATTATGGTGGGGTGGGTCCACCATCCGCAAGGCCTCGAATTCGCTGGTGGTGTTCACGCAGGACCAGAGAGGCGGCCCGGTGCTCCCGAGCCCCGATTTCCAACAACTATCCATTGAGCAATTCGACCTCTTCCCATCAAATCTTCCATTTCAATGCTCTTCTCTCGATCTGTCCCTTAAAGCTTTTCCCTCTTGTGAATTTGTTATGCTTAGTAATGGAATTCAAAAGGATCACAGAATCAAATTGTGGAGATCTTTTCGTTGCAGATTTTGGGCATTTCTCGCCCATGGAGAGAGAGAAGGAGGGGAGGAGGAGAGAGAAAACGAAGAGAAAAGTGGAGGAGGAGGAGAGAGAGAACGCGTAGTGATTTTGTGTAGCTTTATTTTCTTTCACATTTTTTTTTTTTGACTTTCTTTCCTACTTTGAATTGAAAGGATGAGATAAGATGAAGAACCGAAAATCTAAATTAAAAAAACTGAACTGAACCGGATTTCGGTTCGGTTTGTGTTTGGTTTGGATCTCTATTCGGTTCAGTTCAGCCACTTATCCGAATGGTTCAGTTCAGTTCAGATTTTCAAAACATACGAACCAAACCAAATCATTGACACCCCTACCTCCCATCGTCGCCCCATTATAGCGGGAGAGTTGTTAGTATTAGAGGTGTTAATGGTTCGGTTCGATTCGGGTTTTCTGAAAATCCAGACCAAATTGAACCGAACCATTAGGATAAGTAGCTAAACTGAACTAAATAAAGATCCAAACCAAACACAAACTGAGCTGAAATCTGGTTCAGTTTGGTTTTTTCAATTTAGATTTTAAGTTTTTCATCTTTATCTCGTCCTTTCAATTCAAAGTAGAAAGAAAGTAAAAAAAAAAAGATGTGAAAGAAAATAAAGCGACACAAAACCACTACGCATTTTCTCTCTCCTCCTCCTCCTCCACTTCTCTCTCTTCAGACGAAGAACGTTTTCTCCCTCCTCCTCCCCTCCTTCTCTCTCTCCATGGGCGAGAAATGCCCAAAATCTGCAATGAAAAGATCTCCTCAATTTGATTCTGTGATCCTTTTGAATTCCATTTCTAAGAAAACAAATTCACAAGAGGGAAAAAGATTTAAGGGACAGATCGAGAGAAGAGCATTGAAATGGAAGATTTGATGGGAAGAGGTCGAATTGCTCAATGGATAGTTGTTGGAAATCGGGGCTCGGGAGCACCGGGCCGCCTCTCTGGTCCAGGGCAAACTCCACCGATAGAAAAAATATTCAGTGCCACGTCATCTACTGACATGGTGTGCATTTACCACTCAGATTTCGACACGCGTCCTGTGAGGGACTCATTGGAAAATGGAGAGGCCGGTTCTCTCAGCTGGCGTGGATTGGCTCGCTAGCAAAAGAAAGGACAGACAGGTCAATGGGTCAATAAATGCATAACACTCCCACTTAAAAAACTCTCTCCTCACTTGAATTTGCTAGTTTTTTTCTCTCTCTCTCTCTCTCTCTCTCCTCCTCGTAGGAGAACAAATAGAGAATGACCGAGACTTCCTCTATTTCCTTCTCCGCACATCCCACCCCCTAAGCTTCCGACTCTTCCTCCCCAAAAGCCTCACCGGCCATTTGCTTGTGGCAAGTCACCTCGTCCAAGAGCGCCACCAGTCGCAGTTGGTCTCAACCCCCTCCGCCTCCAACTGTATCCAACAAGGAGATCGAGCACAAGTTTTTGCTCACGTTGGTCTCTCGGCAACTTCTGGACCTCCATCCGATTGCATCCCTCTAACGAACTCATCATTAGCTCTAACTCCATGCCGCCACCACCGATGGTGCCCTATGTCTCCGGCATCTGCTCGTCCTCCCCATCCCTAAGGTCGAAGATGTCGCCGACCTCCTTGCCGTGAAGCCGTCAGCCTCGGCACAAGGGAGGTGGCCTTTGTCTCGTTCCCCAGCAGGCACTGCCCCTAACGCTAGCCCACTCAGTCGCGGGGGAGATCTTAGCAGACCTAGGCAAGGTGGATGATGTGGCAAAGAAGGAGAGGCGCGGGCTAGAGAAGGATTCCCGCTCGCTTTGGGGAGGTACATGGACTGGCTGTACCAACATTGGGAGCTAGGGCTTTTCTTGGACGTGAGCCATATTGGGTTCACGGACAAGTTCATGGAAGAGATGGGCCCCAATTCCAAGCTGCATTCAAGGTGATGGAGGAGTTGGAGAAGGGCGTGATTGCCAACCTGGACGAGGGCCGCATGTGAAACAAGTTTGTGAAACAAGAAAGGGAAGACATTGTCGTGAAGGTTGTATCCCCTCTTGATCTTGAAGATTAATGTGCACTTGACTCTGCACATATGTCATAGAAGAGCCAATGTCTTATTTTACTCAATTTTGTTGTTATTTACAAGCGCCCTTGCTCTAGTCTAGACAACAATTACCTTACAATATATTCTTCCAATAATTATTGAATGTTGATCAGCACTTTCAAAATATGAATATGGTAGCTTGCCCCTCCTAGTTTGTTATGTTTGATTTGCAATTTGGTGTTATTTTGTCCATGTAATGCATTCTCTACTTATTATTGGTCTTCCAAGCATTGCAATGTACAATTTTGAATCAATGGATCTCATTTTATATGCCAGGCACCTTATTTTTCTTTTTGGTTGGTATTGGTTATTATGATGCATTTTGAATAAATGGATCTCATTTTATTTTGGTTGTCTTTATAGGAGTTTCCATGTAATCGAACAACTTTTGCCTGCAAATGGCTCTATGCAATTACGGTATTGTTTTCCTCACAAATAATAACCCCACTTGGGAAGTTATTACATATCCATCTTAAAGTGAAGTTTGCATGTTTGAAGTGGCCTACTCATTTTCATGGTGTATGTTGCGATGAATGGTATTGTTGTGAAATGAAGTAGGGTCTATATATTGCTGTTTTCTGAAAGTCAAACCAAACAGCCAAAAGTGATGATTTGGATGTGTTCAAAATTCAGCGTGGTGATTTCTTTTAATCTTCGTTCCTACTGTAAATTGACCGAGCAAATTTTTGGACGCAAACTGCACCTTTAACATTCGTTGCTATGAACTCAGTTGGGGAGAAAATCTTCACAAGCACTTATAAAAAAGGAGTATCAATTTCCAGTTTCTTCATTAGGTTATGGTATTGCATTATAGCACATGAAATGCAAGATTACATCCTAATTTTATCCAGTGTTAACCTGAATATAGAACTCATTCAAGTTAGAGACGTTCGTGGCAAACAAGGACAATCTAAAAAGATAATGATTTAGGTGTATTCAATATTTTCTCTCAAGGGCATGAGCCGTATAATGTTCTTGGATAAGTTTTTTTTTTCTTTTGCATGATTAATGCAATAATCATTTCAAATTTGGTGCTTGTATAATGGTCGAAGGACCCCATTATAAGAGATACAATTTGAAGCCATGCGGAGATAGCATACTTAACCATTCAAGGTCACAGAGTGCAAAGTACACTCCTATAAAAATCTTCCATCAACCAATACTTTCTTTTTTCCTATTCATAAGTGGATCAAGAACAAGAAATGACTATGGATTTGATGCTAACATCCATACTACTGAGATTCTTGCCAGAAACTTTTACCGCATAGCATAGCCATAAATGTTACCGCAGGACACAAATAATAAATCCTCAAGACAAGCCATTGATTCCAACAGCACTAGGTCAGAAACAAGTTCATCTCTCACATACGGTATTGTTTTCCTCACAATTAACTTCATTGAAGTAGGCCATTCGCCGGCAAGTAATAGCAAACACTTAAACATTCTGGCCTTTACAATAATTATTTGCTCACGGACTTGCTTTATCCCTGGAATGTACAGTGAAAACTCAGATGGCAGGTTCACCCTTTTCCATGTAGATGGCACCATGGGGAGAGCCTGCTAATTCAGTAGAGTGAGCTGCCAATTATTGTTAAAGCTATTAAGTTCGTCAATAGAGTCCACAATTATCTCACCCGGAGCATATTGTAAAGTGACATGCAGACTTTAGAATTCCAAAAATTCACAAAAGACAAAGATCTTCAGCCAAATGAGGCAAAGATTTTCCAGCAAAAGACTTCCATCTCCTAAATTATCCCACGTTCTGATGAAGATTCAATACCACAATCAAAATCAACTTATTGAAGATTTACGAAGAGGCGCGCAGCGAGACACCCGACTTCTGCAAAAATCAAGCATATGACTCATCAACATTACACTCCCTGAGGAAAACTTTAATGCTTCTAGGCGATCCATAACTGCCCTCAGCAATGATTGCTCTGTCGTAGGCAGCCATGTGAGTGATGATCTTGTAGATCATTTCAATCTGCATCCACAAGGCTAGAGAAAAGGATTAGCAAAATTCAAAAGTTGTGGATTGCTAATTTGTGCCTAGGGATCGAGCAGATTACCTCTTCAGGCGCATGGCAACGTTCAGCTACTTCTTCAAGAGTCAATGGCTCGACAGGCTCATTACAGTTGAAAAATGCAACACCAAGGCAAAATTAACAAAGCTATCTGAATTTCAAGAAAATGAACTAGAACCCCAAATCTTAAGAGCTGATAGTTTCCATCTTAGACAAGCTTGTTCTAGTAAGATACCTGGCCTCGTTGAGTACAGCCAGAACCCGTTTTTGACGAGCAAATACTTCTGCCGTTGCCTTTCTCCCAGCTTCGACACCTAAGAATTTCAGTCGCACATCAAGGCCAAGAAAAAAGACAGCCAGTTGGATGAATTGATTTGATTTCTTGATGCAGAGAGGCCAGACATATTCTCAACAGCAATAAGCACAAAACATATATCAATCATCTAATTTAAATAAGAATTATAAGGTAAACTATTTATTAGGTTGATGATAGGCATTAATATTAACTAGTGAGGCATATATCCCAACTGCTCGCTCATACAATGCTATAAGAGCCCCACTGATCTAAGGGTCACTTCTTCAATAGTGACTATTATAGACTCACGATCATTGGCATATAGAGCATACCCCGTTCCCTACAGAAGTTCACCAATCTAAAAGAGATCAATTGCAGAAAACAATCGAGTGACTATAAGTAAATCATCCACTGAACTCATGTCTCCTTTCCAAGAGAAGTGTGAGATCTTGAACTTCAGAAACAATAGACATAAGAACTTCAACTATTGCTAGAATCTTCTTAAAGGGAAAAAAAGTAGCTCTTATTGTAAACTAACTTGAAGCATTCCAAACAGATAGTCACCATAGGTAACACTAGGTTCAAGCTCCCAATGATAACTAGGTGTTCTCTCACAAAGCACTTCAATGAATGTTACAAAGAAGTTGTGCACACCCTCTCTCAGCTGTTGTTTGTAGCTAAATGGAAATTAGACAATAACATGCATCGGGAATAATCACGTCACCGGCATGTAAAAGTAATAGTGGCATTACTTTATCAAAAAATAACTTACGCATGCTGATCTGTGCTTCCTTTATTCCCATAAACAGTAAGCCCTTGATTGACCTGTGAAATGAACAATTTGAGATTTAACATTTTGGAAACTAGAGATGGAGATGGAACTCCCTATTTTCACCAAAAAATTAAACACATACCTGATTGCCATCCAAATCAAATTGTTGCAGATACCGACTGAATAACAGAAGGCTATCTTTGTAAGGAAGAATCACCATGTCCTAACAGCAGCAATTTAAAAAGTAAAACAATTGTCAATGATTGCAAACTGAAAGGGGAAAAAAATAACAATTCATTCAAATGTAATACCTTAGATCCTACACCATCAGAAGCCCAATACCAACATAAAGCAAGCAATGCAGCCGGGTTGTTCTTCACTTGGAAAAGAAACAAGTTATTTCCGTTGACATAAGACTACAAAAGGCAAGAACCTACCTTTGACTAGTGTCAGTAGAGAAACCACTCAGACAGCTGCGGAAAACTACCGATAGTTCTTATGTTGTAACTTCTTCTTCTTTTTGTGTGTGTTTTCATTTTTTTTTGTTTTTTTTTTTTTTTTTTGCGTCGGGGGGGAGATGATAGGGAGATGCATAGGTATTATGGCTTTTGGTCACTAAAATTATTATATGCTTCATTTTAGAAGTAAAATTATCCAAGAATCCAAACATTTATGATTTAAGGTTCAGCATTCAGTACTATAATTCTCAAAATGAGCCATAGTCACTTTCAAGTTAGAAGTTATGTCTTCTGCCAACTTCATTTTTTTAAAGTCAAAGCTAAAGCCAAAAACTCAAACCTACAGCTAAAACCAGAAAGGCAAGCTGAAATTCACGGCCACCCCAAACATGCCTTGACATTTTATGTTTGTGATTATTTGACGAAAGTAGTACAATGATAAGTTACTTGCCAAAGGATTTACAATCTAGGAAGCACATACAATATGGACATGCTAAGTTAATCTACAGTACATCAATGTTTCTGTGGATCTTCTGACACAACATACAAGTTAGCAATATCTTGGACAAGAAAACATAATTAATTCCAAGAATTACATGGGACTGTATCCTTAAAGAGAATTTTCTTTGCTGCTAGATTCAATACTACAAGCAGGGAAAGGAATTACAATCTAGGAATGCAAATAGTGTGGATATGCTATCAGTCCCTAAATGAACGTATCTATGGTTCTTTTTCAGACAACCTAAAGTAACGGATATCCTGGACAAGGAAACAGGATCATCTCCCTAACTTGCATTGTAGATTTACTCTGCATCCTGAACAAGGATTTGAATTGCTGGCAAAATTGATACTACAAGTGGGCAACAAGAGAAGGCACAAATCAAAGTGCATGAAACCAAAAGGCTATACTTTATTTCACTATAGAGTGCATCATCAACTAGAAATGAGTATGCCTTAAAGCAACTAAGCGACAACAATAGCAATTGCTAGTCATGAGTTTAAATGGATCTAATGGATCCTCTGCGTTCTACTTTACAGTGAATTATACTGTATGACATCCTCTAGCACATATACTACAAAATCTTCTCAGCGCATAATGGCGGGAAACAAGTGACAATTCTCCTGCATATAAGTTCACAAGTTACTCTTGCATACATCACAGTGCATACTATCAAAGACAACCGTTCAACTTGTTAGCTGACATCCTTGAATGCCTGATTAGCTATCTATAATCAAGACTGATATCTCAACCATACTTAGGCTGCGTTTGGAATTAGCATTCACAAAGGTCTTTAGGCCTTCAAAAGCCTTTGAGGCAAAGTTGTGGTGTTTGGCAAACTTCTTCTAAGTCCATTGTGCAAATGCTAGGCTTCCACAATGCTGAAAGCCCAAGGCAGCAAGGGGGCTGCCTTGGCTTTCTAGCATTCTCGGCAAGCCCACGGGCACTTAACAAAAAATCTTGTTTTTCCTTTGTTACCCCTAAAATTTTATCAAAATTCTAAATTTGACCATTTGCAGATAGAAACCCTAACATCTGCATTTCTTTTCCACTTGAATGTCACTGTTCTCTTCCCCTCTACTCTTCTCAACTCTCTTCGATATCTTGCTCCAGATTTGGGGAAATCTGTTCCCTTTTTCGTCGGCTTACTACTCACCGTTGCTTGATCAGCACTCGATCCCCTGGTGCCTTCCCCTTGCTTCGGATTCCTCTCCGCCTACTTCGATCGTTCCCCTTGGAAGGTTTGGATCTCTATGGTTTGCTATTGTTTGGTCTAGCTTTCTATTTCGCGATGGTGATGAATCCTTTTCATTAAAACACATTCTTTGTTTTTGTTTGATCTATTTGGTATCTGGGTAGCCCCGGTGGCCTCTCTCTCTATCCTCTTCTCCTTTTTATTATTCTTCACTTCGTCGCCTTCTTCTTACAACTATTGTAGCATGTTGCAGTAGGCAGTAGCAGCTGCCATAGAATCAGGCTAAAAGGCAGAAACCTTTCGATGATGATGGGTACATCTTGTCGGCCTGTAGTTTTCTTTTCTCCTTGCAAAATCAGGTAGAAATGAAAGGCACGGTAACGGTTCTGGCCCCCCTCAAATTGGTTGCTGATGTGAATTCGGTGCACTTCCCGGTTGGGATTTCTAGCTCTTGGTTCCTTTCTTTTTTTTTCTTTTTTTTTTTAATTTGGATATAGACGTTGTCACGCCCCGAACCCTGAGCGCGCACACATCCCACAGTAGTCGATCAAATATGCTACATCCCAGGACACGTCGCCGACCCATTCATTTTTTTTTTTACGCATGCGGAAGCAAAACAAATCCCCTGACAACAAAATACGGGATAGAAAAGCAGGAAGCAAAATCACAACATAACACTTTCATAATTCAACAGAATTACAAACAGAGGTCTACGGCCAAAAGTCTACAAAAGACCGGCTCTTAAAAAGGAATTGTCCTACGACCTACAAGTCGGACACATTCTCCAATCCTCCTAACTTCACCTCTGCAACTCCTCAAGGTCAATCAAAGCTATCCAGTCGCTCCATCCACCAGGGACCTGAAATTTTAATCCCACAACCGGGATGAGACGATGTCTCAGCAAGTTCAACCCCCTAAACCCCTATTAGAAAGAAAATACGCCTCGGGTGGCCTAGCCACATCACACAGAAGACTTACCTCGCATTAGCCTTCATCTGTAGGTTAACACAATTTATATAATTCAACCACGTACAATTATGATAACCAAACAAACATGGCACAATCACATCATCAGAACAATTCAACCACTTGGATCGTCTCAGCGATCAATCGACTTGGCCGATTACATGTCAATTCAACAAATCAATCATTACTCTTAATCACGGCCCCACTCAGCAGAATTAGAATCAGTGGCATCACGGCCCCACTCGGCACGACCTTTAAAAAGGTGGTAGATTACGGCCCGGCTGGGCGTGACCTCTAATAGGTGGCATATCATGGCCCCACTGGGCGCGACCTCTATTAGGTGGCATATCACAGCCCCACTGGGCACAACCTCTATCAGGTGGCATATCACGGTCCCACTGGGCGCGACCTCTAATAGGTGGCAATTCACGGCCCCATTGGGCGCGACCTTTATCAAGTGGCAATTCATGGCCCCATTGGGCGCGACCTTTATCAGGTGGCAATTCACGGCCTCACTGGGCACGACCTCTAATAGGTGGTTCATCACGGCCAACTCTTCCATAAATTTCGACACTTGGAACTTTATAAAAAGAATCCATATTTATCACAATCACACTCAATTTGCTACAATCAATCATCAAATTCAAATTCTAAATACACAGCAACGATCGGCACGAAATTCTGAGAGTTTAGGGTCCCGACGAAATTTTCAAATTTTAATAAATAATTAAATTTATTCCGAAAATTAATAAAATAATAATATCCATGTTTTCGTCATCTAAGCTCAATTTATAATATCCAATCATCAATTTCAAAATCCGAACACACCGCATCGATCGGCACGGAATTCTGAGCAATCGGGGTCAAAAATAAATTTTCCTTTTTTTTTTTTTTTGTTTTTAAATAATAATATTTTAATAATTTCGGAATATAATATAATATTATAATTTCTAGAATTTCGAAACAATTAAATAATTCAAACTAAAACCCTATTATATCCCATCAAGGTTTATTATCAAATAAACTATCTTAGCCTTTAATTAAACACACTTTAAATTAAACAAATCTTTTAATCCAAATCACAATTAAATAAACTAAAATATCCACCTAAACTTGCTTAACTTAGATTAAGTACACTTAGGGCATAATTAACCGTCTAATCAAGATTTAGTGAGCTAAACTCACCAGATTAGCGAGCCGAGCGGACCAAAACGACGAGGATGACGCGAGGATCGACTTTCCTCAAGGCGGGCTGAGCATCCGGGCTTGGGAAGGCGGCCGAAACGGGCCAAATAGGTGCTGCCATACCCATTTTTCCAGCCCTTTGATTTGGGGCCGAGAATGGCAGACCTGGCGTCGGTTGGGCGGAGGAACGGCGGAGAAGAGGGGCGGCAGCTCGGGTGGGCAAGGCGGCAGTTCCGGCGACCTTGACGACGACGAACGAGCGGCTGGACGGTGGAGGGACGACGGTTGGGTGGCGGACGAAGCTAGGATGGGAGGGGCGAAGCAGCTCGTGAGCGGACGGGTGGTGACGGTGACGGGCTCCAGCGGCGAGGGAGCTGGCGGCCGAGCGGCGTGCGTCGCGGAGGGCTTCTCCGGCCATCTGCTGGGTCTTCGAGCAGAAACCGGAGACGCAAAAGAGAGGAGAGACGGAGATGGAGGTTCGAATGGCGAGGTGCGGCTGCGACGGTGGCGAGCGGCTCCGGCGACGAGCGAACTGGCGGCCGAGCGAGTGATCGAGCGAAGAGGGCGGCGTCGAGCGGTCGGCTTGGCTGGTCCAGTCGGTCTCTCTCCCTCCTTTCCTCTCTCTCTCTCCTTCCCAAGGTTGAAGATGATGGTGATGGCCCCTTTTTGGAGATTAAATCTCCACCCTCCACTTGTCAAGCCCTCAATCCTTGGCTTCAATCAGCATGACATCACCCCAATGATGTCATCTTCCACTATCTCCTCTCCCACAACATTCTTCAATGGGTCCATTTTATTTTTCCGTCGGGGCATGAAACTTTTTACACTTATTTCAATCATTTCTCAATCAATTCCATCCAATTGAAGCTCAAATAAATTAACCTAATGTCACCATGCTTCAATTCAAATATTTACTTGATCATAGAACTATCTTGATCTCAAAAATACCACCAAAAGAGGGCCTACCAATTTTTTTCGAACCAAATTAACCAACTCTGATTATTATGCTGAAAAAGCTCGGCTTGCATGAAAAATCTTCCAAAGATAAGCCAATGATCCGGAAATGATTTGTGACATACCCAGACTTCCAATTTCTGAATTCGATCTCAATTCCACGGTTAATTTCACTTTGGCACGATACTAGCGCGGCCCAACCTACCGGGTAGCCTTTAGAAATTTTCATGCATTTGACATGTGGTTGATCATCTCAAGCCACAATGTACATCTTTGAAACATGGGCGACTTTCGGTTGTCGGGGCAATCTCAAGGTCTCAAATATGAACACAGGGTACCCAATCGATAGAAAAGTCGGTCCAGTCCTGATCGATAAGAATTGTGTGATCCGGTGGAATCACCCACACTCGATCACATGCCCCTGTCGAGTCAATCTATCTCCGGTCTCTAATAGATTTTTATTTGTGCTGTAATGACCCTTGCAGATTAGCTCGGTCGAAAGGTCGCTTTCTGGTCAAATTCTCGAGTCTGATGCATTAGAAACTCTTAACGGCTTCACCCGATAGACTAGTTTTCACATGAGTGGCCGACTCAAGGAAAAGAACTATATGCGTGCCAACGAAATGCCCGTCTTAATTGATTGAAAATAGAATCGGAAAATCGGGATGTCACAGACGTAGTCGTAGCCATTGGACAATGGTCATCTGAATCAATGTAATTTCTGGAATTTTGTTAGTTCAATATGAACTTGAGATGAGATTTGGTGATTATATAATTTATGTTCAAGTGGTATGGTCTCTTCGGTTTTCCTTTTTCATTTCAATTTTGCAGTGAATTGGAATTCTATATGTTTGTGTTGCACGTCCTGGTATCTA
The DNA here is from genome assembly GCA_014182405.2 of Eucalyptus sideroxylon. Lineage (NCBI taxonomy): Eukaryota > Viridiplantae > Streptophyta > Magnoliopsida > Myrtales > Myrtaceae > Eucalyptus > Eucalyptus sideroxylon. The sequence continues at coordinate 53,739,967 of CM024555.2, read as the reverse complement.
ATTTATGCATAAATTGAGTGGTATTATATAGGCAAAGATGCGATCTTTGTTGTGCATTCTTAGAATATAGTTAACTTTAAGTTCGGAATAGTTTTGAAGGATGGACGTATTCGATTTCTCATTGGAATGGACTGTGCCTTCAAGAATTCCCAATTGATTCTTCTGTGTTACTCATAGTAGGACATTACTTTGGATGGGGGTGGTTTTGATGAAAAAGAAGGCGTCAAGCTGATTACCCAGGGAAAAATAGATGAAAGGAAAATAATGAATCAAGCGCACATCGTGTTTGGTAGGAGCGATTAGAAGGTTAATATGAATGAAATGTAATTCACTATGTCGTCACAATATCCATGCCTTTTGAGAGATTTAAGATTTACGTCATAGCTTGGGACTGTTTTGGAAGAGGAGGATATTCATCTTACTTTTAATCCCTCTCCTTCACTATGGCAAACCCAACAAGGTATAGATGTTCATGGATCCAAATTTGGATTATTTTTGTTGTTAGGTCCGTTGTTTCTGAAATTCCGACGATGACGGGTACGTCTTGTTGAGCTGTAGTTTTCTTTTTCTCCTGCAAAATCAGGCTAAAAGGCGGAAACTTTCTTAATCGTTTAGAACTTTGATTTTTGGTTGGAGATATTGCTTGCGCCGATGGAAGTGGGTTTTAACGAAACAATGATTATGAATCTCATGCGAATATTGTGAGAATTATAGTCATGTGATTACTTTGCTTGATTCGCCTCTCCGTTTCTCTCTTTGCTTAGAGTCCAGGCGCTCTCCTGTAGGTTATCGAGAGGTATTCAATCGTGTTCATTCCTCACTAAGATCGAAAATTGCGTGAGTTTTTGGTATATTGAAGAAAGATTCTAAAGTATATGCCAAGTTTTCCGTTTGAAAAACAAGTAAAAATTGTTGTAGCTAGGTGGAAAGGTGGTCAATGATAGATTTTTTGCAAGAGCGGATTTGGATTCCAATTATGGATATTTAGTTGATCTTGATAGTACAAATGAGGGGCCTAACACTTCAAATGATAATTTATTTTCAGACATGACACGTTCACTTGATCAAATAGCAATGAGTTTTGTAAACACTTAAGGACGCTTGTAATTTTTAATGAAAATCTATTTCTTTCTTCGATGTCTATGAAACCATGTTTATTATAATGAAATTACCTTTTTTATATTGAGAAAGTCAACATTCATGTATTTTTTTTACTCATGAATTTATTAATATATCTTCTTTACTTTACACCTCAGTGCGAAAATATATAAAAAAATCATTTTTAATTTTCAATTTAAAAAAAAAAAAAAAAGCTTAAATTGGTCATGCCAAAGGACTTCTCAAACACGTGTTTACCAAACAGCATTCCTCCAAAGTTGCTTCTTAAGGCACTTTTAAATTATAGTTTACCAAACAATTTTTGCATTTCATCAAAACCTTTTAGACTAAAGGCATTTGCATTTCCTTAAAGACTTTTCTCAAAAGTCTTTCCAAACGCACCTAGTTCATTCAGGCAACTCAGCTTCCTACTTAAAAGTGCACATTCAGAATCCTGAGCACTACACACTGAGCAGGATTTTACACCATAAGTTGCCCCATTGGTACCGAAACTAATTCCTTTACTGGAATGTTCCGAAGAAACACCAAATAACATCAATTGACAGCAATCTTACCAATTTCATCCTAGTTACCCCATCCATCAAGGATGTGCTAGCAAGCATTTCTCTGATATTGATCCCCTGAAGTTGGAGTCGCTAATGAATATGCTCTTCGAGTCAAATCAGAAGATAACCACAATGAGATTAGAAGTTAAGCTTACGAACTTGAAGGGCTGCTGGAAGTAAACCAACTGCAGACATTTCAGATGTTCTACCACCCACCCAGTCAAACATTGGAAATCTAGCCAACCAGCCCTTAATCCGTGCAGCATTGTCCAACAACGAGTTCTCTTGTGTTATGGCAACACCCTACATTCATGATGGGAAAAATAGTGATTAATGCAATATCTGTAAAATTGAAGGTGCCAAAATTTCACTTAAAGCAAACAACCGAAAAGATTAATTTTGACATAACTTCATCCAAGTGCACCATCAGAGTGACATATAGATGAAGACCTCCACTTACCCAACATTTCGTTAAACATCACAAGCAATAGCTTTTCCATGCAAGACTAACAAACTGACTAAGCCTCATTAGCAATAATGACTTTAAAAAGCCACAAAACAGGATACTCCTAATTATAAAATGCATGCACCAAAATGGAGTTCAACCCGAGACATCTGAAGCTTGCCCTAAACAAAATGCTCAACCAGAAAAGAAATCAACAAGGTGCTGGATTTATTTATTTCGGATTTAGTTGATATGCAACAACAATAGAAAGGCCGTGGAACCTCCTCTGTGAAAACCACATGAGCACATCAACCAAGATCAACTAATTTATTCACAATAAAAAGGTTAGGTCTGACATTCAATAGCTTATAGCCCTTGAGCGTCATGAGAAGCTAATAATTAGTTGTCAACTCTGCTCTAGTTAGTATCTTTAAAAAGAACATGAAACTCAACGACTTGTCAGTGAAACTTCTATAGGCAAGGAAAAAAAGAAAACTGGGACCAAAACTTGCTTTGCAAATTCCAATCCCGCTTCACGAAAGGCCTTTTGTACTTCCAATAAGCCATTTCTGGTTTCAGGAGTACCACCACTCTGTAGGACGGAAATAATAATGAATTACTATATATTCTTCTAATCTGCATAAAGGAGAGATCACAGAGCAAAATACATGCAGGCACCTTTGATATCACAATCACTAGGGTAGAAGCCAGCTTAGGACAAAGCTGCACAATTTGATGGTCAATTCTAGCCGGATATGTGTTGTCAATGAATCTAATCTGCCAAAAGTGAAATGGAGATCTCATTCAAACTGTCAAAAGTCAAAAAATCGCTAACATAGGATATTCACCCAATGTGTCGAGACTTATAAATGAACATTCATCCATAGCTTGTAACTTTATTTAAATCTGATGCGCAAAATCTAAAATTTACTAGCACTTTTCAAATTCTGAATCAAAAGATGAAGACAAAGACCTAAGTACAGTTTGATCGACCAAAGTAGATCTTTTTTCATTGTGCATAAGTGAATCAAGCAGCATATACACTTACTCTAGATAATGGAGGAGAAATGTAAGCAAGAAGAATATAGGGAAGGTAGTAGGATCATTCTCATATCTACAATGATGAACTTGCAACGAAAAGCCCAAAATGGATTGACATCACGACTAATCCAAGCAAGAAGAATAACGTTAAGAGAACTGCTCACTTGAGAGAAGGGTTGCCAAGACTTGAGAAACAATTTTAACTAATTGAAAAGGCAAGAAAGGACGAAGAAAAACAAGCCGCCACCAAGTCATCTACAATGTCTGAAGCTACCTTCAATGGAGGATTATCGAGAGCCAATGCCTCTGCAAGAAACTGTGGCCCACGAGTTGAACCTCCAATTCCAACTGAAGGAAAGTGATCCATGGGAGAAGTAGGAGGAGGCTTAATATGCAAATTAAGCATCAAACATAATCAAGTCAATCAATCCGTTAGTGTTCGATGCAATCAGCTAAGCACACTAAAATAAAACCAATGATCAAAAACTGAAATTCATGCTGACATTAATAAAAAAACCTGAAGAAAATTTTGAAACTACCGTATCTCAGAGTAGGAAATTTTCATACACGATCATTTCAAGTGACTAATTCGTAAATGAGCTCTCCATCTCTGCGACCAAAAACCGCTTCAATTTATCCTCTGCTCACACTTTCTCAAGTGACTAAGACAATGCTGACATTTACCAGAAAACCGACACAAGCAACCATGACAACAAACCGAAAAAAAAAAAAAAAAAAAAAAAAAAACGCAGGGAACTACAGCCTCTCTTACCACATGGAGAGCAACAACAATCGGAATTCCAGAACGGACCTTACTGCTGACCACATCGGCAGCGAAATTGTAGACGGCATCAGAGCGTGCTCTCAATTTGCGCCTTCAGGAACCAAGCCCGTGCAAGCTCCGAATTCCTCAACCAGTAGTGCCCGACCATGTGGCCCTCATCCAGGTCGGCGATCGCGCCCTTCTCCAGGTCCTCCATCACCTCGAATGTGGCTTGGAACCAAGGCTCCATCTCCTCAACAAACTCGTCTATGAACCCGATATGGCTCACGTCCAGGTATAGCCCTAGCTCCCAGTGCTGGTACATCCAGTCCATGTACCTCCCCCACAGCAAGCAGGAATCCTTCTCTAGTTCGTGCCTCTCCTTTGTTGCCGCGATGTCCGCCCTGCCCAGGTCCGCTGAGATCTCCCCCACGACCGAGCGAGCCAGCGTCAAGGACATTGCTTGCTAGGGAACGAGATAGAGGCCGCCTCCCTTGTGCCAGAGGTCAACAGCTTCATGGCAGGGAGGCCAACGATATCTTCAACCTCAAGGACGAGGAGGATGAGCAAATGCCAGAGATGGAGGACGCCATCGGCGGCGGTGGCACGGAGTTGGAGCTGATGACGAGTTCATCAGAGGGACGCAATTGGACGAAGGTCCAGAAGTTGTCGAAAGACCAACGCGAGCACCAAACTTGTTGGAAATAGTCGGAGGCGGAGGGGGTTGGGACCAGCTGTGACTGGCGGCGCTCTTGGACAAGGTGATGTGATAGAGGCAGATGGCTAACAAGGCTTTTGGGGAGGCAGAGTCAGAGCCGAAGTCGGAAGCTAAGGGGGTTGGATGCGCGGAGAAGGAAATAGAGGAAGTCTCGGTTGTTCTCTATTTTGTTCTCCTAAGAGGAGAGAGAGAAAAAGAAAACTAGGAAATTCAAGTGAGGAGAGAGGTTTTTTGAGTGGGAGTGTTACACATTTATTTTTGACCCATTGACTTGTCTGTCCTTTCTTCTCCCAGCAAGCCAAGCTAAGCCAGTCGAGAGAACCAACCTCTCCATTTTTCAGTGGGTCCCTCACAAGACGAGTGTCGAAATCTAAGTGATGTAAGTGTGCACCACGTCATTACATACCACTGAATATTTTCTCCCTAAACCCACACTAAGTATATCTCCCCATATAAAACCTATTTTTCATTTTTTTTTTTAATTTCAGTAAAGGTACACAAGACCATACAATCTATTCTAACATGAGATGTAACTTTAACTTGAATGGGAAAACCGAAGCCAATAAAATTTATAAATAGGCTTATGTACCATTTATCAAAATATCAAAATAAATTGAAATTTTTCAAATATCTTTTTCGCATATTTTCTTAATTACTCAAAACACACGAGACTAATGTCACTTTAGGGAACACCTGTGTTGCTTCTATCAACTACATTTCATTGCTTCACCGCGTCAAAACACTTTACGGATTTCTTTTCGTTGTTCGCAGCCAATATATTTGAAGTTCCAGCAGAAGATTCCATCTCCAGCATTTTAAGATGTCATTTCCAAAGGGCATATAGCAACCTTCAGTATTCGGTGAAACTGGTAGAGGGAGTAAATGAACAATGAGGGGAATAAAAACAGCATGAGTATCATAACCTTTATACAACACTCATTTGAGTGCTATGATTTTTTTTTCATTTATTTAAGTGCACAAATTTAATAAAATCAATCACTTAAGTGTTATTAATAATTTACCAAGTCGGAAAATCCAATGTGGCATTAAAATAAATTAAATGATCCAACATGACGTGCTGGTAAGCTAAACTCAGCACTTGAGATACTAAACAATGTCGTTTAAAGATAAATTTGATTAATCCTAACCCAATTTGAAGAAATTCAACCAAAATTGGGAAAGAACTCTAACTCTAAGGCTCCGCTCGTTTCGCGGAAAATGTGGCATTTCTAGAAAATATTTTCTAATAGGTCATTTTCCAAGAAAATATAATTATTTTCCGGTATTCAGATAAAACCTGAAAATGAAGTGAAAAATATTTTTTTGCTGCTCAGTAAAAAAAATATTTTCCTTCATATACTCTTTTTCATTATCTTATTTTTAAAATGGATTTTTCATATATTTTTAAAAAATGATTTTCAGTTATTTTTAATTTTAAAATATGTTATTAATTTTTTCATTTTTATTTTTCTTTTTATTTCTCTTTGTTTTCCATCTCCTTCTTTCTTGGGGTCGTTGGCCACGGCGATGACTCGCGACAAGCCATCGGCAAGCCTCGAGCTCACCGACGAGCACGAGGCTTGCCACTCCCAAATTGGCGAGCGTGAGCGTCGAGCTTAAGGCTCGCCAAATTGACAAGCGCGAGCTTGAGATCGACGAGCTCAAGGTTTGCTTTGTGATGGCTGATGACTAGCCAAGAAAAAGAAGATAGGAAACAAAAAAGAGAAAAAGAAAAAAAAAAAGAAATTAAATTAAAAAGAAAAAGGAAATTAAAAATAATTCAAATAAAAAAATAAAAAGAAAATTAAAAAATAATTCAAATAAAAAAGAAAAGAAGAAGAAGAAATGGGAGGAAGAAGTAGGGATTTGTAAAGATGTGAGATAAGAGAGATCAAATGAGAAAAATGTTATTCACTTTTCAAAAGTGGAAAAATATTTTCTTCTAATTTAGAAGACTATTTTCATTTCATGGAAAACATTTTTCCCAATGAATTTATTTTCTATGAAAACGAACGCTTAAAAATTTGAAAATCATTTTCCTGAAAATTATTTTCTGCGAAAGGAATGGAGCCTAAGATTGGGCCAAATTCCAACAAAGCTGAAACTGGTATTCCAAAATCAAGCAAAGGAGGGGGAGAGGGTTTGTGCCACTGGTTGGTAAAGGCCCTAGCTCATAAAGAGATTCTCTCTATCCCATAGCCATTTCTTTATTTCCTCCACCAACGAATGTCCAGTTCTAAGAGCAAGCATAGGGACACAGAAGAGAGAACGCCGATGGATGACAGAGGAGCAGCACCGTTGGTGTCGTCGAAGTCACTAGACTATGTTTCCAAGCCAAAGCAAGAGAAGATAGAGCGAGAGCAAAGGAAAGTGAGCCAGAGAGAGAGAGAGAAAGAGAAAGCTTCGTAAGTTCCTTAATGGAATCTATAAATTTCAAATAGGAAGGAGAGAGAGACTTCCCCAAAAAGGTTGTCGTTTGGCTATTTAGCGCCATATCAAATAGAGAATTTTCCAATTCGACTTTAATTAAAGCCACATCGGTTAAAAGTATAATTTAAAATGCCACATAGAACGAATTATTGAAATAAACATTCAAGTGAACAATTTTATATTGATATTATATTCAAGATATATATATATATATATATATATATATATATATATATATAATATTTAAATGAGTATCGTATAAAAATTATGACATAATTGATATTCCTACTTTGAGAATGAGGCTTTAGGGTTTGGTCAATCTGCCTTCTAAATGGAACATAGGGTCTATCTAAGAGAGAGAAGTCATTTTAGTAAGGATAACCTTATCAAAAAGTTGGTACGCAATACTTTGATGACAATTTCATACTTGTTGACTTTAGTGGATATGTTATAACCTTTTTTCAACGTAACATTGCCTAGAAAATTTGCATTTTGACTATTAAATAATTTATGTACAAAAGACATCCGTCATGTTGAAGATCATCATACACCGTGAATCACTCCAAAGCTATGTTCTAACTATGAATCACTCCAAAGTCATGTTCTAACTAAAGGGTGATGGAGTGAAAATTAGAAATATGTATTAGGTAGAATCATCATATAACCCTCTTATTTTCTTAAGTAACTCAGAGTCCAAGGATAAGCAAAGTTACATTTTGCAATCTAAAGAGCCCATAATCTTCTATATTTAAATCCGTCCGGTTTTTGTTTTTCCAATAAAAAATAATTTTCGAAACACATATTACCCATTTTTAAAAAAAAATTTCTATATTTTAACCAAACACCCAATCGAGATGAGGGCAGAGAACTGAGCTTTGTCCGCGAGCGAAGTAGTGTCACGTGCTGCTCCATTTGCATGCAACTCAAGATTCGATTTGATTTCTTTGAATTTGGAATTTTTCATTTAGACCAATCCCAAACACACCACGTGTATAAATCCACATTTTCACTTCCAAACGATCTAAAAGAAACCTAACTTCATACTGATCCAAGCTAAACCCTCCCAAAGCCCCCTCTATCCCCAACCACCACCTCCGCCCGCCACCCCCGCCACCGCGCCACCATGCAAGCCTCCCTCGCCTCCCCACGCGCCGCCCCTCTCCGCCCCTTCTCCCTCCCTCCCCACCACCGCCCGCGGCACCTCCCGCCGAGACCCTTCACTCTCAAGGCCTCCTCTGCCTCCTCCTCCTCGTCTTCTCCTTCCCCTTCTTCTTCGGCCGTAGCGTCGCCCCCGCGGCCCGCCCAGGCCACCAAGCTCAACAAGTACAGCTCCCGCATCACCGAGCCCAAGTCCCAGGGCGGCTCCCAGGCCATCCTCCACGGCGTCGGCCTCTCCGACGACGACCTCTCGAAGCCCCAGGTCGGGATCTCCTCCGTCTGGTACGAGGGCAACACCTGCAACATGCACCTGCTCGGCCTCTCCGAGGCCGTGAAGGAGGGCGTGAGGGAGGCTGGCATGGTCGGGTTCCGGTTCAACACGGTCGGCGTCAGCGACGCCATCTCGATGGGCACGCGGGGGATGTGCTTCAGCCTCCAGTCCAGGGACCTGATTGCGGACAGCATCGAGACCGTCATGTCTGCCCAGTGGTACGATGGGAACATCTCCATTCCCGGCTGCGATAAGAATGTGGGTCCTAATTTCCATCTAAATTCGTTTCTTTTGTTGTCTTTTATCATGAGTAATGATGCTTGTCTGGTGGTTTTAGCTTGAAGTTGGCTATTTTGATGTTCGAAGCTGATAAGGATTTTGTTTGCCCTTGGGCACTTAGTGGGGCGTTTACTGGCATTTGGGTGTTGTCTCTGTGTTTCTTATCTCCAATGTGCTCATTTGCTAGTTCCAGGTGAAATGTGGTTTTTTTAATATCTGGATTAGATATGCGGAATCCTGGGGGAAGTTGTCTAACTGACAAAAAGTGTCTTTTCTTCGAGTTTACGCTCTGAGCCCTTTTTCTGGCCAATTCTTGATCGAGCGAGAGTAAATTGGGTCTCTCATTTCGACTCAAGATGTCTGAATGCTGGCCTTTCTTTTCCTTTCCGTCACATACTCGAACACACTATGTGGTTTTGACGATCATTTTGGTTTTGGACGTTATTTCGTGATAGCCGATGAATGTATTACGTTTTGTTTATCTTTTTTAAGTTCAGCAAAAATATAGGGTTCTGTCTGGATGTCTTGTTCCTCCTCTCAGTTTTCTGAATAATTATAGTTTCTTTCTAGTCAATATTCTGGGATCCAATCTTGCAGTCCGAGTTGTCTACCTTCTCTCTCTGTGATATCCGTTGTTCTTTGTGGCTACTAAGAGGCATAGTACCAAAACATCCTTTTAATTTCTTTTCATTTGGCTTCCTTTTTTTTAGTATAAGAAAAAATTCAGTGGGATCTGAATTTACCTTCCTGTATGAAGAAAAGGTAACTTGGGTCCTTGGCTCTCTTTTAGTGTTTGCTTTACATGATACTTGTGCTCTACATCATGCTTAGTCTCTGTAATTACCGAAAGTATTATTAGTCAAGTCGTCCAGGAAAATTAGGGGCAATTAGAATTTGAAAGGCTGAAAGCTGCTTATAGTTGAAAGGTACCATATAATCAGGAAGCTTCTGTCAAATTGATGGAATTCATGCCCTCAAAGCTTATAAGTGGGAAGACCATCATCTTCAAACTTTAAGGCGTTAAACTACTTTTTTCTCCTTTACAGATCTTAATGAGTTTGAATTTTCACTATACTGTTGTTTGGTATATACTTTGAGGAAGGTTAATTAATATGCATATTTTATGATCCAACTAACCCTGTCTGGAATTATCTTTTAGTCTCCTGAAGAGTTTGCAGTTCCAATACTCACTCTTTGATTTTTTTTCCCCCGTGCAAGCAGCTGCAACTGGCTTTGTTGGCATATGTACTCCACATTCCTGCTTGTTTTGATGCTATAGTGCTATCATTTGACCTACTTTCTATAACTGTTGCAGATGCCTGGTACAATCATGGCAATGGGACGCCTCAACCGACCAAGCATCATGGTTTATGGTGGAACCATCAAGGTTAGAGACTTAGTTCTGCTGTTTTATCTTGCTTTTTCTCTAGCATATACATGCATAAAAATTCTTGGCACCATACCCATTTCATCCAGTACATGATGCATTTCTTTTCATCTTTCCAATTTTGTGTGTGAAAAAGATTCCTATATGTTGCTTTTGTTGATTTAAATGCTCTGTTTGACTGATGGATGTATTGAGGACTTCTTATGGGTGTTAAGGTCTTGAGCATCTAATCTAGAGTCTTGTATTAAGAAGTGTCATTTGTAGTATTAAGGGATGAACTTTATCCATATAGGGTAAAAGGAAACCCTTGCTGGAAGTAGCCACCATTCTGACATATAAGCTCATGTTTAAACTTATGATTTCATTGATGATTGTGTTTAGAATTGCTCGCTTTCTGTCTAATGTTTTCTTATGGTATAGCATAAGGTATTGGTGAAGTTATTTTGAGTATATGCCTATGCTTGTCCATGCATACATGTATGTACTATGAAACACAGAGAGAGAGAGAGAGAGAGAGGAGAGGAGAGGAGAGAGAGAGGGAGGGGGGAGGGAGGGAGGGAGATTAGATGGGGCTTAGGTTTAGTTAGAAGAAGCGCACAGAAAATAACCAAAAAGAGCACTCAGAGAATCCAGCATAGGAATTTGAAATGCCTTTGTTTCCATTTTGTATTGCTTGATATCTGTAAAAGATTTGATGTTCAAATGTTCTGTTTGTCTTATTCTACCTCCCTTCAGGTCTTCCAATGTTGCTAGTTCTTTGTGTGTTGCAGTTAATTAGAGACTTTACATTTTTACTTTTTTATTTTTTGGTAAAGCTTTACATTTTTACTTTTGCTTTTTGAAGTGGAAAAAATTTAATATACTGATATATTTGCTAATTTTTTGCAGCCAGGTCATTTTCAAGGCCATACATATGATATTGTATCTGCCTTTCAGGTGGGAAATTAAATATGTCCATTTTAGTAGTACCAAATGTTTGAGGGATGGATTGTTTGTTACTTATACCATATAGATAGACTGTTTGCTCTTCTGATTGTCATTCTAACAAGATCATTTTTTTCAACGAGTATCATCGTATGCAATGCAGCTAACTCACAATTTATTTATGGTGGAGTGCAGAAAGTCATGTTATGTAGTTCAATATGTTGTTAGCTTAAGAGGATACATGCTCTGAAAATGAAGGTGCACTTCTACAGTGTATTTGGTTATGGTATCGGTGACACATATAACTTATGTAAAACACAGCAAAACAAGTAAATTTCAATACTAGACACTGATTTCACCTGACCACTCTGGATTTAACTTTTGAAGTGGAGCTCAACCATGGTAATAAATTTTTTAATGACCTCCTTTGAATTGGATAAACCTTGCATGGGCTTGTATCATAATGATCACCAGATGTCAATAGTTGTCTCTTGGGGAAGTTTCTGCTTCTCCTATCCTATGTCTACAGGGAATGATATTAGTCTGCTTGGCTTTGAAAATCATTTGCTTCGACTGACTTTGTACATGCTCTTCCTGATCATAATCTTATCTACAAGGTGCATTGGTTTTTGTTTCAAATATAGTGAAAAGTCATGCCAGTTGGGGATTGACTCTTCTCTTTTTTGCAATTTCTTTTTCCTAGTGTTATGGGGAATATGTAGGTGGATCAATTAGTGATGAACAAAGGAAAAACATAGTCCATAATTCATGTCCCGGTGCAGGGGCATGTGGTGGCATGTACACCGCTAATACTATGGCCTCTGCCATTGAAGCTATGGGAATGTCTCTTCCTGGAAGGTATAGAAGGTTCTTTCCCTTGGTCGTTTCCTGTTGCATAGTCAGTAGCCCTGATGTCATGTAAGTTTTGTTTTTGCCTATGCAAAGCTCTTCCACACCTGCTGAAGACCCAATGAAGTTAGTTGAGTGTCGGTTAGCTGGGAGGCATCTCCTGGAACTGTTAAAGATGGATTTGAAGCCACAGGACATTATCACCGAGAAATCACTGCGTAATGCGATGGTAGTCGTGATGGCACTTGGTGGGTCCACCAATGCTGTATTACACTTAATTGCTATTGCAAGGTGACTATGCTTTGGCAGCGTCTTCTCTGGTTGAAGACAATTGTACCACAAATAATATACTCATGGGCCCATTCTTGGCAGGTCTGTGGGTTTAAAGTTGACTCTTGATGATTTTCAGAAGGTTAGCGATGAGGTTCCATTTCTTGCTGATCTTAAGCCCAGTGGCAAGTATGTCATGGAGGATGTGCATAAGGTGTGTGTTTGATGGAATGGTTCTTCTACCATCTTATTGTCTGCACATTGTACCTGTCCAAGAGTTGCTTATGGCAGATGAGCATTTCACACCTGTTGAGTATGTTACATTATCATGATATTTCGTCATTAACCAGACAAATTTTTGTGTTTTCACAGATTGGAGGAACACCTGCAGTTATCCGCTACCTCTTGGAGCTTGGATTTTTAGATGGTGATTGTATAACTGGTGTGTTCTTCAGAAGTTTGCACAACAAATTAGTGTTCTTGAATGTGTCTTTTTTCAGAACTAATTTAAATGAATTCCTCTCTAGTTACTGGGAAGACGCTTGCTGAAAATGCAAAGGCTGCTCCTTCATTGGCTGAAGGACAGGTGCAGTCTCCATTTACTCTTAGATATATGAGATATGCATGTTAGATCAAACAAGTATCTAATTTTTTCATAATTTCATTCATTGTATCAGGATATAATAAGGCCCCTCCACAACCCGATAAAGAAAACTGGACATATTCAAACATTATATGGAAATCTTGCTCCTGATGGTTCTGTGGCCAAAATAACTGGGAAAGAGGGCCTGTACTTTTCCGGTATGGTGCATCTCTCTCTCTCTCCCCTCCCCCTCCCTGCCGGCCCCCTGCAGTGCTTGTTATCTATAGCTATGGAAGAAGTAATGCTTCTATGTGAATGGCCTGCAGGACCTGCACTTGTTTTTGAAGGTGAAGAGTCTATGATTGCAGCTATCTCAGAGAATCCTATGAGTTTCAAGGTAAATGATGTGTTTCACAATTGATTTTGCAGTCTTACCTTATATATGTTTTCAGTATATAACCAATGTAAAGGTAAGGGAACAAACTTGAGTTTCTCGTTGTTCTTTATAAGTGGTTGCTGGACAAAATCTTCTCTCACTGACTATGAAACCTGGGGTTGCTTTTGCCATCTCTAAACATAATTATTTGTCATGACCTATTTGTCTTCTCTGCAAACTTCCAATTTGGCTACTTTGTTTTTTTTTCTTCTTCTGGACAAGTGAATCACAAATTACAAAACTAATTGTTTCTGGAAATGGTAATTGATGGTTTACAATTTTTGTTGTTTTGTAATGGATGTACTCTGCAAAACTTTGTCTTTTGTGAGAAATTCATTTTCATGTTGCTTCAGGCTTTATTTTCCTTTCTGGCCAATTTCTATAGTCACTTTCTATAGAACCTTAATGGGACTCAAAAATTCAATCTGATCTAGCTAACTGATTTCAAGCTCATTTGCTGATCTTAGAATCAAAATCTTTTGCCATCCGTGCATTCTCACTAAGAGTTTATTTGCACCTCTTGTGAATGTGTATATCTGCCACTTATTGGCTGAATCATCACTATTTGCCAGCCACATGTCTCGGTTGATTGGCACTCCCTAGAGCTTCTGTAGTGACCACTGTACATAGGGGAAATGATTGTTGTTGCCTGCTACCCTAAAAATCTGTCCCAATTCATTTCTTCAACCATGGCTGGGCAAGTGTTTTTGGCTCCTATTACTCAATGAAATTTGATTTTTACTGCATTCTGAGGGAGAAAACAAACTAGCAGAAATTCCAGCACTTGTTAACTGACCTGTGGTTAAGATGAGCAGATGTGTAGACAAATATCTTATGAAATGTGTGTAGGAGTGGGGGACAGAAATCCATTTCTCAACTACATGTTAAAATGTAAGAATGAATTATTTTTGGACAATTTCAAAAAATCCATGCTCCATTTGTTCTCAGTTTGTTTGAGGACTGCTGTTTAGAAAGTAGAGTCATCTTCTTTCATTACGACTATGGGCTTCATGGATGACTCCCAAACAAGATTGATTATCCAGCTCAAATCTGAAGGGCTTTTGCTGTTTTCACCCCAACTAATTTTGTGAGATTTTGGCGGGATCACTGCCAACTATTAAGTTTTTAAAACAGTTGGCAATGGTCCCACAAAATATTACATAGTATCAAATAAGGAGGTCCTGAGTTAATATCTTTTCAAGCCTCTATTTGCCTCCTCAATTAAATATGCCCATGCTCTAGTACTAGGCAAAAAGACTAGACTAAGCATGAGGCGGAGTGATAGAATGTTTAAGCATTAAACCAAGCATTCAGTTTAGTTTTTTGTCTCTCAACAAATTCGCTATTGAGAAGCAGTGGATGGTGGTCAGAGTTTGCTACCTGAATATGTAGAGCTCCTGCACTCATTAGTTTGATTAAGCATTCTATGTTGGACATTGCCCTGTCCAGTCTTTTCCCAACAGTGGCCTGATCTTTCCTCTAATTTGTCCACACGAGTTCGGCCCCTGACTATAACTATAAATTCTTTGTAAAATGTCTAAGCACCTAAGTTGGAGAGCTGCCTCACCTACTAAAGCTGCAAATTTCCTTTTCACTTGAAGTATCTTTAACAACTCAAGACAGGTCCATAATTCATTTATTTCGGCACTGATGATCTCTTGATTCTTCCAGAAAGAGACCAGAAGCTCTCATAAGGCAGACCATATAGGACAGCACACTGCTACTTTTCTTCAAAAAAATTATTACTATCAGAATCCATGATTACTGTAAATTGATTCCTCATTGCCAGAGATGGCCCAGGCTCCAACTTATCTGCAGCCGTCACATAAGCAATGTAGTAACAACTTTCTCACAGCTTCAATTCGCATCTCAATGTCATAAGTTTTGGATAGGCATGCTATTACTGGGTTTAGTGCTCAACACTTAGTTTTAAACTCCATCCATCACTGTTGAAGCCCCATTGGTACTGGAGGGTTCCATGCAATAATTCTCATCACAGGCTGACGCATGAACTAAAGAAAGGTTCTACAAGAGTGATCACCAAGCACACCAGTAATTATTTTTTCCCAAACCAGTACTGCTTCTAATAATGCTATATTACTCAAACTTGCAAGCAGAATTGATATAAAACAGCACAGCAACTACATGTTTTAATGCCTGTCATACTGTAAATGCATCTGAAGAGCTGTCCTTAGCATCAGTTCTACTTTCAATTTCAATGTCTGACTTCCACAGCCCTTCTTTTGTAAACCTTGTGGATTGTAAAATTTTGCTGCACTATTCTCAACAGTGATGGCTGTTCTTGTATTCTCTTTACATGGCCACAAAGCTTTACATCTTTGCATCTAAAAAATCCTGCCTTTTGCTTAAAATCATCTTGTACTGCTGCTTGGCTTTTTAATGTGAACTTGATATCACAATTCCCATTATTACTTGGATATTGGTGCCTGAGATGCAGTTCTCTGCCATAAGTGCCTCACGATTCCTCTAAGCTTCTGAATTAACTTTGCTTTTCTGCTGGTACATTATATGTTTGACTGAGATCTCCAAATTTTATATTTCTAGGGAAAAGTGGTTGTTATCAGAGGGGAGGGGCCTAAAGGTGGACCAGGCATGCCTGAAATGTTGACACCAACAAGTGCAATAATGGGAGCAGGTCTTGGAAAGGTAACTAGGTGTTGATTTATATCTTTACTTGTAGCCGTGTGTTTTTGTCGAGGATTATGTTTAAACAAATTGCTTTCCACTAATGACATTACCTTCATTCAACTGAAACATATCCAATATATCCTTTTTTCCTTAGTCACTCCATGTCTTCTTTGAAGTTGATTTATTCTTTTCATCTTGTGAAAATCTACTTGTTTATTTAGTCGAGAAAGCATTGGTATTGTTCATAACTTAGAGTATGTCTGCTTCCACCCTTGCAGGAAGTTGCATTATTAACTGATGGTAGATTCTCAGGAGGCTCACATGGTTTTGTTGTTGGCCATGTATGTCCTGAAGCACAGGTGCGTCTACTATTCATGCTCTTTCATCTACTCCTGTTAGCCAAATATCTGACTATGTGAGTTACAAGGTAGTTTGTGATTATCTTGCATGTAGCAGAGCAAAAGCAATACTTTTTTCTGTTGCCAAGGCCAAGAAGTTTCTTGAAGTTTTTGGAATTCTCTTTAATGATGGGACAGAAAAGGTTAATCGACTTTACATAGAACAGATCAAGTAGTTGCAGTTTGGATGTCAGCATTCACATTATGCCTCAGTCTATGTTACATAGACATGGACATGACAATTTTGCATTGAGATGTAGCGTCCTGTAGCTACTTCCTCATACATGTTGTAGGCTATAGGCACACTAACATGCAAACTCGAGAGAAAATGGATGGTGATATAGGCATCTTGAGTTTGATGACCACATTACATATGAATCTTTTTTACAATGCTGGTCTAATTTGGAGAGTTCATACTATATTTCCGCCAATAGTACCTATGTGTCTTGACTAGAATGATTTCCTCCATCCACATAAGAAAGTTGGGTTCTGTCTTGTTTATCGGTGTATTTACCTGTAACAATTATATGTAGTATTCGTCATGGACTTTGCAGGCAATCCTGCTGACAGAAATGCTCTACACTTATTGCTTTGCCAACTTTATTAAAATTTCTGCTCGACATCACTAAATGATTGTGTATTTGGGTTGTGATTCCACTATATCACACATCTTGCAGACAATTTAGTATGTTCCATTCACTTGACAAAGCTTCATTTATGCTTTTAATATGAAGATTCTGACTGAAATTGGATATAAAGTTGAGTGATTTCATCTTTACAAAGTAGAGTGTCAGTGAAGTGATAATAAGTGATGCACATTTGTGATCTCAATTCTAGGAGGGTGGTCCTATTGGCCTCATTGAAAATGGAGATGTCATCACTATTGATGTTGAGAAGAGGAGGATTGATGTCCAACTATCAGATCAGGAGATGGAGGAGAGAAGGAAGAAGTGGAATCCCCCTCCACTTAAGGCGGCGCAAGGAGTTCTCTACAAGGTAGTGAAAATAATCAAACCACGATATGTTGGTTTACTCTCATTGACATCTCTAATGATAAACTGTTTCTTGCTACTTTTGCAGTACATAAAGTGCGTACAGTCGGCTGCCAATGGTTGCGTCACAGATGAATAACTGGAGCCAGATTGACTACTATATAACAGTGTATAGAGTGCGAAAAAAGCAGCTGGTGTGTTAATGTACACTAGTGCTGGTGGATACTCTTGTGGCTTGTTTATGGTGCCAATTCAGGTTCCTATTCTTTTCAGCCTTTGTAGCATAAGTTCTTATTTATATTTTGTGGTTCCTCTTTCTAGTATGTTTCTTCTGGAAGGATTGTTGTTTGACATGTTGTCAATTTTCTTTGTGCTTGTGTTTGTATTGGGAATGACTTATTTCTCTATTCAGACATTGGGAGGGCCTTACTTTTTAATCAAGTCATTCAGGCCCCTAGGATAATGACTGTAGGGCTCTAACTACTATTGGTGTTGTTGCTGTTATCATCGCCATTGTTGTCATCCTTGCTGTTGTCGTCGATATCGTCATCATTGTCAACTCCTTATCTTCAGAAACTAAATCCAGTCTTATGATAATATGTTGATCCTAGCTTTTCAATTATGGAAAACAATGTCGCATTGTTTTTGTTTTCGTTTGTTTTTTGATATGTTCCTTTTGTGATCATGGTACTTATGCACCCACTACAGACATGCGATGTCCGTCTGTTATGTCTGACAAAGGACAGACTATCTATCTTTCATTTTCTTGGATCTAATAACCTACCATATAAAGTTAGAGGGTTTGTACGAAATTTACTTTCTCGTGAATATGATCGCGAGGGATCGCTCCTTATGGCATATGCCTCATAAGAACTGATGACGGGTAAGATGACCAAGCATTTTGAATTGCAATGTTGCTCTGGTAAATCTTAAGTCTTTCATTTTCAGTACCCATTTGGGCCTGAGTGAGGAAACATTGTGAGCACATTAGTCGACTTTCCTCACAACAGAGAAGACTTAGGGCTGATTTATCAGATACTTAAGTCACAGTGGCTAACAGATCGGCAGCCAATCCATCTAGCAAGATCTGCATAAGAACTGGCCTCATGGTGAGAATGTTACAACCTTTAATTCCCAATCTCGTCGGGATGGATTGCTGTAATCTTGTATGAGAGGGAGGAGTGAAGCTTGGCATGTTTAAGCTGAATTGCCATGGAGGCTTCGAGTTTGCAAATGATTTGCGCGGTCCTTAAGCACACTGCCTGCTCTTGCGTTGTCGTGCACAGCTACCATTAGATTCGAGTTTAATCCAATCTTCATGTCAAGCTGTTCAGTGGGTCTCGAGGGATTCATGCTGGGTTTACAAGAGACTATCATCTTCAATGGTCCGGATTAATATGTTATAATTTCTCTAGACCGAGATAGTTTTTAAGCCCCATGTGATATTTGGGTGCTTTCTGTACTCTGGGTATTGCAGCGTCTCATTGAACTCTTCATATTTTAGTCTAGAAACACTCTTCCTGCATTTTGAGTGAAATAAAAAGAGATTGACCTCTCGCAGATCCTTAAAGGGCCAGATCTGCAAAATTAAAGACGATTTTTTCTGGAGATACATCCATAGTTGTAGGAAATAAGATTTTCCAACATACGAATCACTTCAGAACATACCTTATTTCCTTAAATCAACCGCCTTAATTGCAGCCTCGTGAGAAAGGGTTCTTCTTTGCTTTCGTTAGAAAGAGAAGTTATATGTGTTGAGAGGAGGCAATCTTTTTCTTCCTTTTTTTCTTAAGAACATTAACTTCCAAAGGCAGTTACATTATCTATAAAAACAACTAACATTTGCGAGTTATGGTTGGGTTAGGCCAGCATGGGTGGCTCACCCATAAAACCCTTCATCTCCTACTTGCTTATGACATGCTGAATATAACTCTTTCTTTTTTGCAAAGTTCATATCAACAAATAATTTGTGTGATCAGCATATTTTAAGAGTTTGTTGCCACATATTTGTTGGAAATATATAACAGTTGGGAAAAGTATAAAAAAAGTCATAAACATATTGCATTGATACCAATTCAGCTCTAAACTTTTCGATTGGACCAATTCAGTCCTAAACCTTTTAATATTGGTACCAATTCAGTCCATACGGCTAATTTTGGCCAGCCGGCGCTGACGTGGACGTTGGTCGGTGACTGAACGCTAACGTGGTAATTTTTAAATTATTTTTAATTAATTTTTCGATTTTTTTATTAATTTTTTTTTATTTCTTTTTGTCTTCTTCTTGACGGTGGCCAACGAGACTCCGGTGAGGCTCACCAGCCACTGGGCGAGGCCCGCGAAGCCCTCGCCTGCCACGGCGAGAGTTGCGGCCCTCACCCAACCTCTCCCAGGGCCACCGGCGAGGCGGCTTCGCCCGGATCTGGGTGAGGTAAGCCTTACCCACAGCTGGCGAGGCCATGGCGACCATTGCCAGGGCGGAGGCGAGGGCCACGAAGCCCTCGCCAGCCACTGGCGAGGGTCGCGGCCCTCGCTCGGCCTTGCCTAGGGATGCCTTGCCCGTGGCTTAGCCCAACTCTCGACCTTGATTTCCTTCGCTTCATCGCCGCCAGCTTTTGCTCTTCTTCTCCTTCCATGAGCAGAAAGTTGTGAGCAATCCCACCTGCTGCTCCGATGGCGAAGACTGGACTCGCCCAGATTTGGGCTAAGCCGCGGGCGAGGCGACCTTGGGCGAGGTCGAGTGAGGGCCGCGACCCTTGCCGGCGGCTAGCGAGGGCTTCACGGCCTCGCCTTCGCCTTGGCGATGGCCGCCATGGCCTTGCTAGTTGCAGGCGAGGCTAGCCTCACCTAGATCGGGTGAAGCCACCTCGCCGGCAGCCTTGGTAGAGGTCGGGCAAGGGCTTTGCAGCCTTGCCCAGTGGCTGGTGAGACTCACCAGAGGCTCGCCGGCCACCGCCAAGAAGAAGAAGAAAAGAAAAAAAAAAAATTAATAAAAAATTAATAAAAAATTCGAAATAATAATATAAATTAATAAAAATTGCCACGTCAGCGTTCGATCACCGGCCGACGTCCATGTCAGTGCCAACCGGACAAAATTATCCGAATGGACTGAATTAGTACTAATATTAAAAGGTTTAGGACTGAATTTGTTCAATTGAAAAGTTTAGGATTGAATTAGTATCAATGTAATAGGTTTAGGATTTCTTTGGTACTTTTCCCTATAACAGTTCAAATTAGACATAATGACTTAAAGTAGATCTAATATGCAGTACTTTAGATCAATTAATCACATTTATATCTCTCTTGGTCTCTTTAAGTATATTATATATATTGCATTCATAATTATGATTAAACCCAAAATAATCATAATTGGTTGATTTGTATATACAAAAATAGAATGTGATGAAAAAAATAAGTAAATCTTCCTTTTACCTTAAATCTTTCAATTTCAATTCAATTCGCTTTTCTAAGAAATCTCCCATTAAATTGCATTATCCATGATCATTGGCAATATTCTAAGAAAGCAAATACTAAATAAATTTTTTTGAGAATAAGTAAGAGTTGTGAGGGCACCTAATTTAGGAACTCTCATCCTCAAAGCTCACACAGCTTAAAAAGTTGAGATAAAAACTTTTGCCAATTTTTATTGATCGTTTTATGCGCACGTAGTATAAAATACATTCATATGATAGATTAGACATTCCTAATATCTAATTTGAGCTCACAATGTCTAATTTGAGCTCACAAAACTACTCTATTTAATGAATCTATCAGAACTCACATCTGACATTAAAGACAGATCAAGTAAAATATGTTGGTTATTTCACTTTCGAACATAATAAATATTATGATCTTATCTTAACATTTTTTTAATGCGACATTTTTATTTTAATTTTGAGCTCTTAATTATCATATAAATAATAAGTTTAAAATTGTATCATCTCAAATAAAAGCAATTACTTGTGTGAGTGGACTAATCTCTCATCCGTCCAACATATTTTCTCAATATAATGCATTAAGCATCAATATGCATAAATGACAAACAAACTCATAGACATTAATAATGATAGAAAATATCATTAATTATGAACTTTTATGGAAATACAAATGTCTAGTACATCAACTTTTACGTAATCCTAGAGATTTTACATGACCATGGAAAACATCCCTAAGAATTGGCTTCATTGTAAGATTCACTATTATTCTATGCGTACGATCACATCTCTTTGTGCAACCATGTTTTTAACAAAATTTTACTTGGTATCTATATGTTTGGTTTTGTAATGAAATTTGGGATCCTTAGTATAAACTATTGCTGCTTGACTATCATAATTAACCAATAATGAGTTTGCGGCATTTTTAGCAACACCTAAGTGATTTAATTTTTTTTTAAGCCAAATACTTTCTTGTACTACTACTAATAGTGTCACGAATTCGACTTTCATTATAGATAATGCTATATATGTTTGCTTCCGACTACTTGAAGATATGTTGCCATTAATTAGTAGAAAACAAAACTAGAAGTAGATTTCATTTCATCTAAATCTTTTTCCCAATTAACAACAGCATAGCCTTCAAGGCACATATCTCTTCCTTGATAACTTAACGAATAATCGGCAGTATCCTTTGGATACATTAAGATTCTTTTAACAGTAATCCAATGTGCTTAACTTGGATTGTATTAGTATTTACTTACTATTCCAACTGCAAAACAAAAGTAAGGTTTTGAACACATCAGAGCGTATATTAAGTTTCCAATTGCACTAGTTTTTGGAACACGTTTCCTTCATTCCTATTCTTGTGGAGTCTTAGGACATATTTTACGGTACAGTCCTTCACCTTACAATAAGAGTATCTATGGGTTTATATTCCAAAATATCGTGCAAAGATTTTATTTGTATATGTTTTTTGTGAAAGAGACAATGATTTCTTTGAACGATCTCTTAAAATTTTAACTCCAATAATATATACAACTTCACACATATCTTTCATTTTAAAATTGGAAGATGACCAATTTTTAATCGTATAACAAATTCTATATTGCTTTCAACAATTAGTATATCATCCACATATAATGATAATATCACAAATTAACTTTTGAATATTTTGATGTATACATAATGATTTTCATCAATTATTACAGAATTATATGCCATTATGGTATTATGAAAATGTATATATCATTATCTTAAATATTGCTTAATGCCATATATTGGTTTTAAAAGTCACCACACACCAACGGATTTTTTTATATAATTTTTTTTTTCTAATTCTCCATTGAGAAAAACAAACTTTGCATCCATTTGATGTAATTCAAAATCTATACTTGCCAATATTTCTAGAATAAGACGAATTGTGGTAATCTCACTATAGGGGAAAAAGTTTCTTCATAATCAATTCATTCTCGTTGATTATACTATTTCGCCACAAGGCGATCATTATATCTTTCAATTGAGCCATTAGCTTTATGCTTGTTATGGGAACTTCACTTGTTCTTGATGGCTTTGCGTCCTTTTGGAAAATCAACCAATTCCCATACTTGATTGGATTTCATTGTTTATTCCATTGTTTATATCCATTTTTGTTAGAGCCTCATTTACATTTCCTGGCCTCTCATTTTCTTGTAAAGTAATTATAAAAGCTTTCCCTTCGATGTCAAAACATTGACGATGAAAGTTTTTTCCACTTGTTCATTGTATGTGAGATTGTATATTTGGTAATTCATCATGCTCTATTATGCTTCCACTTGAATTAAATAATGATGCCATTGTCTCATCAAGTGAGTGCAATTGAGATTGGTTCGAATTTAATTCTCCACTTCTCACATTACTTCCACTTGGATGAGATGATTGTATATTAATTCCAATAATTTCATCACACGATCCAATGTTTCAAATAAATAATAATTTTCATCTTTTTCGTCCTTTTTAAGAAATTCAATCTCTAAAAATATGACATCTCATGATTCAAATTTAGTGATACTTCCACTTTCTTGCTCACTTATAAACATATACCATTTTGAATGCTTTGAGTATCTTATGAAAATAATCATTTTGCCTTTAAGACCTAATTTTCCATATTTGTGAAATGGTTGGTAAGTATAGGTAGCACATTCCAAGGTTTAAGAAAACTTAAATCGGGCTTTCGACCTCTTCATAACTTATATGGAGTGGAAATAACTGATTTAGAAGACACACCATTAAGTATATGAGTAGCAATTATTAATGCATCAACCCAAAATATGATTGATAAATTAGTTTGTGCCATTATATACCTAATCATTTTTATTATGGTTTTATGTCTTCTCTCTACAACACAATTTTGTTGAGGAGTTGCTAAAATAGACAATTGTTTTTCTAATTTTTTTCATTACATCAATTTCTGAACTGATCAGATAAATATCTACGACCTTGATCGAATCTTAATTTTTTTTTATTTTCTTGTCCAATTGATTTTTTGCCAAGTTCATAAATTTCTTAAAGTAACTTAATGCTTCAGATTTGTGAGAAATCAAATTGACATGATCGAATTAAGTATATGTGATGAAATATAAAGCTCCATGCTTTACTTTTATGTTCATTGGACCACTTAAGCCAAACTTCGAGTTTGGAGAACTTAAGCCTATTTTTATTCAAAAAAGATGGGGTTGAAAGAAGGAAAAGACCTAAGCCTTTGAGACGCAGGGGTCCAAACACTCCATTTGCTCTTTTTGGAATGGAAGAAGCTCTGCAGAGTGGTGAGGAAAGCAACAATGGAGGAACGAAGGAACACTAGGTGTAAGGCCCCGTTTGGTTCAGCATTCCCAAGGGGCTTTCAGCCCCGAAAGCCCATTGAGAAAAATTTTAGGCATTTGGTTCAATATTTAGAAGTGTCATTGGCCAAATGCTAGCATTTGGAATGCTAATAGAAGGTTTAATGAGCTTTTTTTTTCTTTCCAATATTGCCCTCATTATAATTGTGTTTTTCTCTTTTGCCCTCACAAGACACTATTCATCGTCTTCTTCGGCCTTGCTACTCCACCACGAAGCTTAGCTAGTGGGCATGGTGGGCAGTGCTCAGTTGCGAGCGGCTAGATTTGGCTATTGGGGGGCCAAATCTGGCCGTTGAGAAGCTTCGCTTGAGGTCACGCGACCTCAAGTGAGGTGGCTTGAGGTCGGGTGACCTTGGGCGTCGCCTGGGTTGCGCGACTTAGGCGCCGTCGCTCAAGGTTGAGCGACCCAGTCGTGCAGCCTCGGGCGACGTCACCCGGGTCGCTCGGCCTCGGGCCTATGGCGCCTGGATCACGTGACCTAGGCGATGCTCGAGGTCACTCGACCTCAAGCCACCTCGCTTGAGGTCATGGCGGCGTCACCGGAGGTCGCGTGACCTCGGGCGGTGCTGCCGAAGGCCGCATGACCTTGGGCGTTGCCTGGTCACGTGACCTAGGCTCGCTCGCTTGAGGTCAGCGCGAACCCCCACCCCGCCCCCTAAACAACCACCATCGCCGTTAGCCGCCTCCCCATTGCCACCGGCACCACTGTAGAGCCACTTCCCCCCCACGGATTTCCCCTCTCCACCTAGCTAATCTCCTCCCTTTTTTTTTCCTTTTTCTTTTCAACTTAAAGTTACTTTGTAAAATATACACATTTTTGAGTGTCCAAACACACTAGCATTCACAAAATGCCCATTCAGTCAAAGATATTTGGGGAAATATAAAGCCATTTCCCTAAAGTTGAACTGAACGGATCCTAAGAAAGCTAGTACCGAGAATGATCTCTGATGCTGCCTCTTTGGGATAGTTTAGCAGAAACCGTCGAAGATGGCCAGTGCGAACCAAGAAAGTTGAAGGATCATAGAAAGGAGACATGGTAGGACTCAAGAAAAACGCCAAGAGAGAAGATGGCCAGAGCAAAAAGGTAAAAATTGAATCTTGGAGTGAATGTTAGCGGTGTCAAGAAAAGGTAACAAGAAGAAGGTCAAACGCCTCTTATCAGTAAAAGAAGGAATAGTGCTGCTGGATCCTGGGGGATGGACAGCACGAAACCCTCGAAGTCTTCGGATCATGATTAATTAAAAGATTTGAAACCGAAGCTGCATCGCGGGAATCCAAAAGATAAGTGTCATCAAGTACAAACAATTAATCAAGTTACTTCAATTCTTTTGAAGGGGACATCGGGAGAAGTATACTATTGGTTCCATAAATTGTATACAGCGCTCACTTTGGTGCCAAAAGTTTCCGTTAGATCACTTAAGTGCCAAAAATTTTGAAAAACGATTATTTCAATGCCAACGCCGATTTGGTTCACCGGAAATCCAACGTGGCAATTTTTTTATTAATTTTTGATGCTGATGTGGCTCGTCAGAGAGTATAGTCAGCATGTAAACCACAAAACGACGTTGTTTGGTGTCTCTCCCCCAATTCAAAACCCTAAACCCTAAATTTGCCGGATAATCTCAACCACCGTTGCCCTCTTCGTCCTCTTCTCCTCCCTTGCTGTCCTCTCAACCGCCACCTCCTCCACTACCTCGATGAGTTCAACGACTGCGGCGAGCAAGTTGTCGTTGACACCTCCACCTCCTTCGAGAACCCGCACCTCCGCAACGCCTACGTCACCCTCCAGGCCCTGAAGCAGGCCATCCTCTCCGAGCCCAACAACTTCACCACCAACTGGGTCATCCCCAACGTCTACAACTACTCCAACGTCTTCTACTCCCCCTCCCTTGACGACCCCAACATCCGCACCGTCGCTGGCGTTGACCTCAACTATGGCAACATCACTGGGTACCTCCTTGAGGAGCTTGGCCTGCTCACCGACCTCGCACTCTTCCACCTCAACTCAACCGCTTTTGCGGCAGCATGCCATAGAAGTTCCGAAACCTGAAGCGGCTCTTTGAGCTAGATTTGAGGAACAACTGGTTCGCCGAGAAGTTCCCGAGGGTCATGCTGGAGCTCTCGGCACTCAAGTTCTTGGACCACCCACATTTCTCGCCTTTGCCTCTGCCTATGATGGGCCAGTCGCCATCCTCAATGGCCCCCGCACTCGGTGGCCGTAGCTCCGAGCCCAACCCTAACCCCGATGACAACCACTCGGTGGCCAAGTTGAAGGCCGTGATCTCGCTCAAGTGCAAACCTCACACGTCGAGCGAGCTAGGTCGGCAATCGATGAGATCGGAACCCTAATTTCAATCTCCAAATGAAAAAGAAAAATCCCAAAATGAGTTGTGCGGCGTCGTTTTTGTGAGGCCATCCACTTAGGACGGCAAAACGACGTTGCTTTCTTAAGGAGGACGGAAAATGATGTCGTTTCTCTAGCCTTGTCGATTTTTATAAATATATATATATATATATATATATATATATATATATATATATATATATATATATATAAAAGCTACGTAATTATTTTGGCCGGAATATCTCGCTAGTGGCACCAAAGTGATCGTTTTTCCACCGATTTAGCACTTAAGTGATCATATTGAAACTTTTGACACCAAAGTGAGTACCGTACACAACTTATGGCACTCATAGTGTATTTCTCCCAGGGACATCTGTTAATACCAAAAATGGCTCAGCGGGCCATGGGTGAAAAATAAGGCCCAATAAAGCCGAGATTTGTGAAGCGAGCCCATAAAGGTCTAGGTGAGATCTCCATCATAGGTACTAGTGATTCGGTGCCGATTATCATCAAGAACAAGAGGATAAGGATGAAGGTAGTTACTGGAGTGCTCGATACCAACGACTTCGCGGATAAAACAATGTAGTTATTGGCACAATAGTGAAGATTTCAGGAAATTTGATAAGACGATTATTCGCAATACCTGACTATGGGCCCGTTTGGTTCGGCTTTTGGGGAATGCCATTGGGGGAATGCAAATATCTTTGAGAGAAAGAGGTTTTCGGAAATGTTAGACCGTTTGGTAAATTTTAGCATTGAAATGCAACTTAGCAAAAACACCGTTTGGCAAAATTTACATTTGGAATTAGCTTTGGTTATTTTTTATTTTTTTTTTAAGTCTAAAATCAAATTCCGGCGGCCGGCCACCGCCAGACGGCGAGATCTGGCCGTCGCCGGACCGCCAGATCTGGCCGTCCGGCGGCGAGATCTGGCCTTCCGGCGGCCAAATCTGGCCTCAAGACCGCCAGATCCGACCTCAAGACCGCCAGATCTGGCCGTTCGACGGCCAGATCTGGCCTCGCCTGGTTGCCTGGCTCGCGCGAGACCAGGCGACGCCAGCTGAAGTCCGCGCGACCTCAGGCGAGGCTTCTCGGCGGCCAGATCGCGGCTGAGCGCTGCCTTTGCCAAGGAAGAAGACGAACGGCGAAGAAGAAGGCGAAAGGCGGAGGAGACGATGAACAGTAACGCGATGAACAGTAAATTCGCATATCCGGAATGCCCAATGCTCAAAGCTGGTCCCCCCCGACATTCAGCTTTCAGCATTCCAAATGCAAACATTTTGCCAAGTAGCATTTGAAAGCCCAACCAAACACCCTTATATTTTTCCCAAGGGGCTTTGGGGGCTCAAAGCCCCTTGGGAAAGCTGAACCAAACACCCTTTATAAATAGCCAAGTTGACACCACTATAAAGGGATCACACAATTGAACAAGAAACTTGAATATACTCCATTTCTGCTATCTTTCTTTACTTATTTTAGCTTTGCATTTACTTTCAAGTGCTTTAAATGTATCCTTTATTTATCGTAATTACGATTAGAATCTGTAGCTTTCTTTTTGAATCAACATGAGACCCTATACAAACAAAAAATCGAAGATCCATCGTTGGGTGAAAGATATTTTGTCTGAGAACCTTCTTGATGAAACACGGAGGCAGTGACCATCACTCAGATTTTATCTGTGCATGCGTGCGACAACCCAAGTACTCTGGAACGTAAGGAGTATGGGAAGGCCCCACGTGGAAGGTGATTCCATCATCCATCAAGTCCATTACTGTGACTTCAGCTTCAAAATAATACGTGGTATGTAAGAAAGCTATAGAAATAGAGAAAGATGCATTACTCGAAGGAAAACTACAAGAAAACCTAGTAAACAAAAGCATCCAGCTGAAGCACGCTTGGGATGCCTTTGTCATATTTAAAAGTAATCATATCGTGATTGGAAGATATGGAATTTTTTGAGTTCTGAATCGGTTTTTTTTCCCACTCTCACTCCCGATTTGACATCCAAACTGAAATTAGATTAAATAAAGAGAAAATAAATTAAATTGGGATTTATTTTTTCAAATTAAGCTCAAATTTATAAAAAAATAAAATAAAATGGAAGCAATAGTGAAAGTAGATACCTTTTCTGGCCCTACTATTGTCTTTTTGGCCAATAGTTACTATCCTTGTTTGGACATGGATATTATATTAGGATGGGATAAGTGCATTAGAAGTTCTAAAACTTATCATGAAAATGAAATTGAGTCTCAAAACTTTCAAAAAGTGCAATTAAGTCCTAAAACTTGTCACGAAAGTTCAATCAAGTCCTAAAACTTTCAAAAAGTTCAATAAAATCCTAAAACTTGTTTTGAAAGTGCAACTGAATCCTAAAACTTTTAAAAAAGCAATCAATGGAATGACTTAGATTGAACTATTTTGAAAATTTTTAGGGCTTGATTCCACTTTTTGAAAGTTTTATGACTTAATTACACTTTGTGACAGGTTTTATGACTTAGTTATACTTTTTGAAAGTTTTAGGACTTAATTGCATTTTCATGACAAATTTTAGGACTTCTAATGTACTTATCTAAGTGCAACATAATGAGGAAAAGGTAGAGACTGGAAGTGAAGGGAGATTTTTACTTGCCACAAAAGTTAATTAGGATTATATTGAGGGAAAAATCAGATAAAACGAGTGAGTAGATTTTTTTTTTTTTCTGATTTATTATTATTATATGAAAGGAAAAAAAAAGACAAAGATGAAAAGACAAAAGGGAAAGAGAGATTATGATAATATCAAAATGGCCATCTGCCAGCTTTCTATAAGTCTAAGTGCATAGTTATACATATATTATATAGATTGTGACAAATTTACATGAATGCTTGCGCAACTATAAGTCCAAAACATATGGAAAAAATAACACACACATATATTTAAATTTTTAAGCGATTTGTGATACTTAAAGGTAATAATCTAAGAGTGATAAAGATAATAAATAAGAAACGAATTAGATAAAAATTGAGACATAGATGAATATTGAACTAATTATAAAATGATATAAAACAAAATAACAATGTGATCTCACGCAAGGGAGGTAGTCCACACTCGAGCAGAGATCACACCGATATACGTGAACAATAAGAACAATGTGATCTCACACAAGGACGGTAGTCCTCACTTGAGTAGAGATCCCATTGATATGCGTGAATAGTAATAACAATGTAATCTCACACTACTCACGCATGGGGCGGTAGTTTGCACTCAAGCAGAGATTTCATTGATATATATATAGAATACACAATCAACCCTAGAAGTCCTTATGCACTATTAATAGACATGTCACTATAGTAACCAAGGATCAGATGTCGGAACCTACTAAATAAAAAGAGTCAGATGTCCCATGTTGGCTCATCATGGCAGGAGTTGAAGTCGCATGGGAGTAGAGGCTTTCTTCATCCACCTCGCTTTCCGTCTCCTCAATGTTTTCTTCAACTGTTGAGCTGTCGAGATATTGGTTAATCCTTGTAAGTTGCTCAGCCACTTCCATCATTACTGGCCTCTTCGCACTGCTTTGGTCCAAGCACTTCACTGTAATCTCAGCAGCCATTCCTACTCTCTCCATTTCATCTTCACTAGCGGCCTCGAA
Organism: Eucalyptus sideroxylon; assembly: GCA_014182405.2. Lineage (NCBI taxonomy): Eukaryota > Viridiplantae > Streptophyta > Magnoliopsida > Myrtales > Myrtaceae > Eucalyptus > Eucalyptus sideroxylon. The sequence goes on along the minus strand of CM024555.2, from coordinate 53,709,930 downwards.
GTTTATGACATCGGACAACGTCTTATCCTTCACGGAAGAGATGAAATAATGGATAATATTAATTGACTCTCCGGACTTAGTAATAAAACTTGTAGGCTTCTTTCCCGTGAGCAACTCCACGACAACAGCTCCAAAACTATATACATCACTCTTAATTGTTAGCATACCGGTGGTTAAATATTCTGGATCGATGTAGCCCAATGTGCCTTGAATTTCAGTGGCTATTATATGACTATGCTCTGGTGATATAAGCACTGAAGTTCCAAAATCAGACACTTTTACTGAGTGATTTTGATCTAGAAGTATGTTCACCGACTTGATGTCACCATGAATGATTGGAGGTTCTGCGCAAGAATGCATATATGCGAGTGCAAGAGCAACTTCAGTGGCTATTTTGAGCCGGTTTTTCCACGATCTTAAGATGGTTGACGCATTCTGATGGATGTGTTGAAAAAGGGTACCATTCGAAATGTATTCATAAACCAACAATGGTATTCTAGTCTCCAAACATATGCCATGGAGCCTCACCACATTTTTGTGGTTTATTTGCATCACAATTTCAAGTTCATGCTGGAAATTTCCCTTTACTAGAGACTCGTGAACATCTTTAGGCTTCTTGACCGCGACCATGGTTTCCCCCACTATTCTCCCTTTATAGACAGAACCAAAACCGCCCTCGCCGAGCTTATTACTATCATTATAGTTGTTGGTTGCTTTAGCTAACTCTGCCTCCGTAAAAATTTGAACCCTGTGGTGTTTCAAGAGCTCTCCTCCATTTCGCTTGAAGTTTCTCTGTTTGCTTCTCCTCCTCCACGTGTCAAAGACTAAAGCACTAATAGTTATGAAGAAGAAGGCCACAATAATCGCTGCCAAAGGATAAATGTTACATTAATGATTAAAGCATGTAATCCTTATATGGTCCACATAGTTCATAAAAGAAATTAATTTAAAAAAGACTATCCATTTTGCATGATTTATCTATCTTTCAAAATATAACCACTCAATTAAACAGTGATAGAAATGATTTCGGCAAAAGAACAACCAAGGTGCCAAAACTTAGCATAATAGGACACTTAAGTGCCAAAAGTTATGAATTTTGAAAAATGGGACATTTGAGTGCCAAGTCCGGCTAATCCTGCTGAAAATCTTACATGGCAATCTTTTATTATTATTGCTTGCCTACGTGGCTCGCTAGAAGCTGACTTAGCAAAAAAAGGCCAAAAATGACGTCGTTTTGACGCTGATTTGAATTTTAATATAGATATTAATTAAATTAAACTTAAAATCAAATATTCAAAAAAAAAATGTTGTGGAACAATGAGGGCTCAGTCCTTACCGCTACCTCCTTGCCGTTGTTGGGAAGGGGCAGCGGGGGTATCTAGGCCCTAGCCAGGGGTCGGTGACCCCAGCTATCCCTTCCCCCATCGTTGCTAGTCCTTCCTAGTGACTGCAGGGAGGTGGTGGCGGCAGCGAGGGCTCAACCCTCGCCTTTTGCCTCTTCCTCCTCCCCCTTTTTTTTTTTCAATAATAAATATACATTGTACCTCTTAGTTGAATTTTAATATAAGTATTAATTAAATTAAATTTAAAACTAAAATTTAGATTTAAAAAAAAGAAGAATAGAGATAGAGATTGCAAGAGGCAAGAGCTGAGCCCTGGCTGCCGCCTCTCTGCCGTCGCTAGGAAAGGGCAGTGATGGTGGGGCCAGGGGTTGGCGAGGGCCTGCGAGCCCTTGCCTAGATCTAGGGGCAAGGGTCGCGACCCTCCCCTAAATCCGGCAAGGGTTGCCAACACTTGCCCGGTCGGGCCAAGGGCCATCACCCGTTGGGGGGTTACCTCAACCATTGGTGGCCCTTGGCGCAGTCGAGTGAGGGCCAACGACCCTCGTCCTAGATTTGGGTGAGGGGTCGGAGGCCCTTGCTCGCTGTTGGCCCTAGTCAGGACCTAGTGATCCCAGCCGACCCTTTCTCTGCCATCATCGGCCCTTCCCGGTGATGGTGGGGAGGCAGCACCTGTAATCTCCATCTTCCTTCCTCTTATTTTATTTTATTTTATTATATTTTTATTTTATCTTTTTAATTTAAATTTTAGTTTTAAATTTGGTTTAATTAATCCCCATGTTAGCAGCAAAACGACGTCATTTATACTTGTCTAGCCATGTCAGCGTGCAAAACAACGTTGTTTTGAACTTGTCTCATTGAAAAATCGCAATATTAGCATTTTGGCCGGATTTTCTCGCCACTGTTACTTAACTAATCCATTTTGCTCTGATTTTGGCACTTAAGTGTCACATTTCTAATTTTTGGTACTTAAGTATCCCTTCATGCCAAGTTTTGACACTTCAGGTGTTTTTCTCTCAAATGATTTTTATAATAAATGGGCTACACATAATGTCACGGTCCTTATATTGAACTCAATTGAAATACATACTACCAGAATCTTCCATAACTCCTCCAAATATTTCCTCGATTATAATGAAGAAGGTTTGTAATAAATAGAAGAAAATAAGGAAGCATTCATTTCATATTGTTTTAGCTCTTTTCATTTACAAATGGTACGAAAACCAAGTGGAGTTTTTTTACCAATTATGCATGTTATGATTATAATGATTGAATGTTTTTGTCCGTCCTATTGGAGGAAACTCTAATAGGTGAGGTTACGAACATAGATAATATCCAAAATTGTATTAAGTATCTTTGCAAGTGTGATGTTTATAATGTATGATCCACCAATCAAAACCACGATTGAAAGAGATTTCTTCTAGCGAGAGATGAAAGAAAATATAATTATTTTTATCTTAAAGTTAATTGTTTCTCTAAAACTAGTTTTAAATTGGGATGTGGAGGCAAGGGCTAGGATCACGTCCCTCGTCCCTTGAAATGAAAACTTGGCCGCCACAGCCCCGTGCAGGGCACCGCCATAGAATTAATCATTCTTCTCAAAAAGAGCTAATCCACTTACTAGATAGCCTTTTGACATTTTTCTTTATTTTTGACTGTCTTTATAAAAAAGAATGGCCACGGGTGGATATATACAAGAAGAGTGGCCTCATTGGTTGGTTTTAAAGAGCCAAACAAACTCCAACATTCACAAATTAATTAATGTGGGAAAATGTGAAGATGAAATACATGGAAAACAATTTTACCACATTGCTTACCTAAAGAACTTTACAAGCTTTCATCTTCTATAAAAACAAGACTTATAAGGAGAAGTGGTTGTTCTTAGGGTTTTGTTATTGTTATTTCATATCTTTAGAACAAATATTACAAGTCAAATAAAAGATAAAAGAATTTCTTAAAAGTGTAAAGAGGGTAGATTCGCTAGGCATCAGGCAGCCTAATGATTTGCCGGGCATTTTTTTGCAGGGATTTGTCCCGTTCGAGGAGGTGCCCATCCTTTGTTTTAAGAAACCCGCTCCCACAAGCTTTAAGTTATAAATCTATCCCTTTTTGTAGCTAATGTCTAAATATATAGGTTTAGTTTCACTAACTTCAAATATGTCAGATATATGGGAAAATGTATTTTTATACCTTGGGAAAAACTAATACATCCACCGCAAAATCTCAATTATTATATGGATTATTATTCTGCATAATTTCACATTACACAAGCATTGTACTAAGATTTGCCACATGTTCAATAGCTTCATTCTATTTAGGGATAATGACGCAAATAGTCTTTGAACTTTGGCTTAATATGTAATGTAATTCCTAAACTTTTAATTTGTTCAACGCAGTCCCTGAACTTTGACCTAATGCAATGTGGCCCTCGAATTTTCAATTTATTCATTGTGGTTTATGAAATTTTGATACATATTCAATGTAGTCCTTGAATTAAATGAAATTATTCAACGCAGTCCTTGAACTATCTGAAATTATTCAATGCAATCCTTCTATTAATTCAAGATCAGTGATAATATTGAATATTTTCATACAGTTTAGGGACTAATTTGAATATGCACCAAAAGTTCAAATACTACATTGAAAAAGTTAAAATTTTAGGGACCGCGGTGCACATTAAATTAATATTTAGGGATTACATTGAATAAATTAAAGTTTAAGGACTATATTGCACGATAGGTTAAAGTTTAATGATCATTTGTGTCATTTTTCCTTTTGTTTACTCTCAAAAAATCTATTGGTCTGTTTCTACTCATTCTTTCTTTCTTTATTTTTCTATTTCTATGTTTCACTTAACTTTGTAGTTTATCCTCCCATGAATGTAGTTTAAAAGATGTTAGTTTCAGATAAAAAGAAAAAAGGCGAAAAGGGAGGTAAAAGAAAAACAAAGGAAAGATGTTATCGACATGAGCCTGGGATTACATAGGGACACGTGGCAGATTGTGGCTTGTTGCTTGTTTTGTCGGGGTTTACACCAAGTGTAGTGTAATACTCTATAGGGAAAATGACACAAATGATCTTTAAACTTTGGTTCAATGTATAATATTGCCCTCGAACCTTTAATTTGTTCAACGGTCCCTGAACTTGACCCAATGTACAATGCCATCCCTGAGTTTTTAATTTATTGGATGTGGTCTCTAAACTTATTAGTAAATGTTTAATTTAGTCCTTGTATTAAATGAAAATGATTCAAATGATTCAAATGTAAGGATTTAATTGAACATTTATCAAGAGTCCATGGACTAAATTGAACATTTGTCAATACTTCAGATATCACATCGAACAAATTAAAAGTTTATGGATGATTTTGTCTAGTAGGCCAAAACTTATGGATTACAATGTACAAATTAAAAGTTTAGGTACGATATTGCATTTTAAATCAAAGTCCATGAACTATTTGTATTGTCAAACTAACTGCAAAATCTAGAATGAACTGATATAATGCGAACTACCGGTGGATGATGAGAGGATATGTACGAAAGTACCTGCAACAAGCATGGCCAAATGAGAAATTTGGCAACTGACTTTACCATTGCCCTGCATTCCGAATGGGCAATCGCATGTGTAGTTCCCAAGCTTATTTCTGCACTTTCCATGACATGGGTATACTTCTGGTTCCTTGCACTCATTGATGTCTAAATTATGCAGAAGACAAATTGAACCATTATCTCAGTCAATTGCAAAAACAAATTGAACAAGTAGGTGCATGGATTACGTTACACATAATGCTATCTGATTTAGGTTTTGATTATAGTTTCGCGACACGTCTACCCTCTTTTAAGATATTTCTTCTTTCTCTACTCTCTACTCTCTCCGCTTCGACTTTGAGCTCAACGATGGTGTTGTGTTTCGCCACTGGCGGAGATCGAAGCTGCCTTGAACTTTATACAAGACCCCTTAAGGGCACACGAGCTCGGACAGGATCCAGCATACAAAATTTGTGGAAATGGAGCTTTTACAATGCACATGAACCCTACTTTTCCAAAGCAAGGCAAAGGGGGTGTCGCCATATTAGATATGCTCACTGGGGACTAGGATCGATCGGTTCCCGGTTCGGTCTGGTTCCGAGGTGGAACTTGGGACCAGATCGGGAGGACTATTTCCCAAATTTCGGGATTGGGAATCGGATTGACAGGTTGTGGAACCGGGAACCGGACCGACTGACTGGTTCGGTCCGGTCCAGTGGAACCAGTAAATTTACTGTTTTGGGCCAAAAATAAAATGAAAAATATGAGAAATTTGGAGGAAATAGGTTTTTTCTTAAGAAATTTAACAATATAAATTAACCGGTCTAATTCGGTTGGTCTGGTTCCCACCTTGGAACCAGGAATCGGACAGCCCTCTTTGGGAACCTCCCAAAATCGGCTAGTTCGGTTTGGTCTGGGTGATTCTTGGTCCGAGTGGTTCCCGGTGCACACCCTATTGGGGACGACAACTGAGCCTAAGAAGGAGGACATTGACCTTTACATAAAAATATGAGCCATTATTCAATTAGGGAGGTGGATGCACTACTATGCATCATTAAATACGATGTGCTTGTTAGATCTAACCATCTAGATGCATTTTAGTATGCATACTGTGTTTAATGAAAATAAATAAAAGATGGAGCACAGAGATTCAAAGGAGAAGACAAGATTGTTGTTGAGCTAGAAATGATGCTGACGACAATGGCAAAGGGGTGGCGACCTCCTTAACTTAGTCCATCAGGCAAAAATTGGAACATTAGAAGAAATACTTGCTCAAACCCGAATCGACTCGATTGGGTCTATCATAACTATTGATAATGGCGAGTCTGATGATCATGCCAGAGATGGACTCAGGTCCAAGTAAAATTCCATAACAGGCCTCCTATTATAATTATAGTATGAGGTAGTACGCATCAAATAAATTAGGAAAAAACATTCTCTCTCTCCCCTATTACCTTCCACTCAACCACCGAGAATCATACCCTTCACCACAGTAGCGTAGTCCGGGCCACTCGGTGGTCGACAAATGGCACCATGTAGCGTGGATGGTCTCACAGGTGAAGCCTCTCTCCCCCACTCTCTCTCCACTGTTCATGGGTGACACGGATGGGCACCAAAGGCTTTGCCCATGAAAGGGTACTGGGTGACCTGCCATTGGCGATGGTGGCCCCCCGCTCGGATTGACGGCGCAGCCGATGATTTCACCACCCCTAAATGGAGACCTACCTCGTTGTCGTCGGCTTCTCACTGAACGTTCACATATACATATGTGTATGTATTTATGTATCTGTATCTATATATCTATGAACATGTTCTCCTTCAACGCCAAACAAAAGCAAAAGAAAAAGAAAGGAAAAGAAGAAGACGAAGAAAGCCGAGGCCAAGAAAGGTTCGGTTGAAATGCTTGTGCTTCGCTTTCAATTTCCTCGTAGTCTTCATCGTTATCATTTTGATCGACAGTTTCCCAGAAATTCATCACCAATATCCTCCTCCTCCACCAATGACTATGAAAAAGAATGAGAATGCGTGAAAATAAAAAAGAAGAGGCTGACTTTACCAAAAAAGAAAAAAAAAAAAAAAGAAGAGGCTGAGATGATTCACGCGTTTACGGAGGAGAGAGACAATGAAATCGGGCAGGCACTGACAACCGGTCGTTTCTTGGCGGGGGCGGCCAGAACTCGTTGCAGCTATGGTGGGGTTCTTTTCGGTTGTCTCATTTAAGACGAAATTGAGCCTCTATCTTCCATCAGTTTTCCCCTAATTTCCTTATTCTCAGATCTGATTATCTTGTCTAATGGCGAGTTCTTGTGTTTTACGGTGACAAAAAGTAGGTGGCGGTCGGTCCGGGTTTATCTCACCGGCTGCCGGCTATATGGGAGTTCTTGGGTTACAAAAAAAAAAAAAGATGGCAGTCTTTTTCCTTAAAAAAAACATAGGTGGTGGGGAAGATGAATAGTTGAGAGAGGGAAAAGGAACGAGACTACGCTATGGTGGTGCTTTGTCCGTGGGACCCAGCCACACCACGTGGCACCACGTGGTGATTACTGAGTAGCCCGGGACTACGCTATCACGGTGGAACGAGACTCCCTAATATTTTCTCCTACACCAGCACATGGCCCAGCCCAACCATGACAAAGACCATCGCATCATCGTCCCCGCCACCGTCGAGTCACGGTTTCATCCTCTCATCGTCCAGATTGATGTACTGATGAGTTAAGGCCAAGTCTTCAACACCACACACCATTGCCTCGTCCGTTTGACGGACGAGACCTATAGATATGATCCCTTTTCATGGAAGAGACTATCAATCAAATCTCATCTCCTTCATGGCGGAGGAGATGGTACCGGGGACTTTTCACAACCGAGATGAGGTAAAAGCCAGACTCACTAAGACAGTGGGGAGAGAGAGAGAGAGGTCGTTGCCTGTGGTGGTGACGGCACTTGTTATCATCTCCTTAGTGGGGTGCTGTTGTCGGTGGAGGAGGGGGAGTGTGGATTGGTATAGTAAAAAGAGAGAGAAAAAGGAAACCACGGCTGTGGTCTAACGGCGCAAGAAGGATGAGGGTGGGCTCACCTAAGGTGGTGGCCGAATGATGGTGGCCATGGCAGTGGCGTGAGGGTCAAACCGGAGGGTGGAGGTAGAGGTTGAGGAGAGAGAGAGAGAGAGAGAGAAAGGTGCACAAATCTACCGGCTGTTGGTTAAATGGGTAAAACTAGATGGAATCATATAGTAGTCTTCTCTCCGGTTCTTGCTTGCTGATTAATTAGCTAATAATCCACACAATATATTATAATGCATGAGGAGTCATATGTGTTCATTACCTTGACAACCGTGGGAGCGATTATAGGGATTCCCGTCGTACCCAGGCTTGCATAAACAGCGATAACCCGGTCCATTCGCGAAGTCATAGCAGTCCGTGTTGTTGCCACAGGCATAGCCCGACTGGTTCAAGCTGGCCTTTCCGCAAGTCACGTCCCATTCGACCATCCAGTCCAGAACTAGGTCCGAGCTTTTTCCTACTTCCTTCAAGGACGGAAATTTCCTGTTGGATATATTGAATGACCTGTCATCCACCACGAAGGCCAGTCCACAGGCGTGCTCGTCGAGGGGCTCGATGCGATCGTAGAGGGGCTCGATGCGATCGTGGAGGGGCTCCATGAAAATGTCGAGCATCTTAAGCCCCTTCGGAATGGATGTCTGACAGCAACCGAGACCGGAGCAAGTGGTCTCATTAGCGAAGTCGATGGGGTAGCCGCAGTAGGAGAGGCACCCGGTCCCAAACTTCCCATCTGGGTCGGACATGAGCGCATAGGTGTTGCAGCCGAGGACGGTGAGCTTGTTCCGGGCGTCCGAAATTCTGTACGGTGGATACGGAGTTAGATCGATGCCCATTCCGCTCTTGCCTCGTGCCTGGCCATCTGGAATGTAACAGGCGGATATTTCGGGGACACTGATGACCATGGTTGCATCCTCGACCGAGATATAACGTATCGGACGATTCCCCTCGTAGGCAAGAAATAGTTGTGTATGGTTCCCTTCAGTGGTGCAATTGAGGAAAAATTCTTGGGACCTTGCACACTTGAGTTCCAGCCCGAACGGATAAGGTACGTCCACGTCCCCACACTTGGTTGCACACTCTCCGGCCACGGTGGGAGCACCGCCTTGTCGCAACCACCAGGCCACAGCCACCGGTAGAAGCCACTGCACTACTTTCATTTCCAAAAGATACTCTCTCAGACTCTTTTTTAACCCCTTTGGGACCTTTGTGCTTCTGCCCTTGCTCCTAGAGTGGGATTCAAGTGTGCGCCGTTCACAGCAATCAATTATACGCACACCGACGAATTGGTGAAATTAAGGACAGGGTAGAAGCGCTAATCGTATTAGTAGAACAAATTAGAGGGACCCGACTGCATATATAAGTATCTCCTCTTAGTTGGATGCCAAGGGGTCACAGAGTGGTCTTCGTTCCATTCATGTGCAGACAAAGAGAGAAAAGCCGTGAATCGCGGCTTTGACTGGGTGCTTGGGGTGGATTTTTCTTCGCGGAATTACACCATTAATTATAGTATTGAAGTCAATTGAATCTTGTGGTAAAATTTGGCAATTCCTTCATGATATTGCAAGATTATTTCATGCGGAATTATGAGGCTAAACACTGTGTACATTATTAGGTATAATTGGAGGTTGAGAAACACTGAAAGTGTTTGATTGACTAAAATGTGGTTGTAATCTCTATGTATTACTTGATTTATGAGGGAATTCATTGTTTCTCTTTTCATATGATCTACTAAATCACGTAAATATGTCGTTTGATCTATTTTTTTTTATCCTGTTTATTTTATTATTCGATTGTTTGTTTTCGTAACAATTGGTATCGGGGCTTGACTTGCCAATAAATTTGGACCCAACAATCACACAGGAGAGTTACGGATTATTGTAACTTTGACTCAAGGCCTAATGTGTGAGGGGGCAATTGTTGAGGTTGTCCTACATCAGTGGTCGGTTCATAAGTTGAGAGAAAAACTTACCCCTTGAACAAGTTTTTGGGATGAAAGAGTCTCAAGATCACCTCTAGTATTAGAGCTAGGCTTAATTCAGTAGAAGCAAATCAATGGTGACAGAAGAAGGAAAGAGGAAGAATTGATAAATTTGATGGGGTGGGTTTTAATTTTTTATAGACGCAGGTTAAGAAACCAATAAGAAATTGCCATGTCATTTATTATAAGACTTTTAATATAATTTCTTAGTACATACAACAGTACTCGTAATGAATTTTCTGCGGTACACAGCGGGACGAAGACTTGCTTGCGAAGTCTGCCTTCTTTTGTTAGAACGTACAAACGATGGCTGACACATGCAGTCCGTCTTTTATGATGACTTTTGAAGTCCCTCTTTTTCGATGATTTGTCAAGTCTTTCCCCGTGTTGATATGGAGCCGTTTCTCACTTCTAGATTGTTAAAATAATAATGGGTTTTATTTTGTCTATGTATCTTGTATGAAATGTAAAATTCCAAGAACCTACTCTAGAATTGACCTAAAAAAATGATGGTTGTGGGTTCAACTTTGGCCATGGGGATCTCAACTTTAAGAAGGTGATCATGGCGGTGGGTTGTGGTGTTAGTTATCCTCTTGATGACTAGCTAATTATGGTAGAGTTCCTAGATTATGAAAAATAATTCCGAGAACCATTGACAAAAAATATGGACATAGAAAAGGCATTAGGTATGCCAACACTATTCTCAAAGATAAATTATCTTGTTGTTCAAATTCTACCTAGTGAGGTGCACGCTACGTAGAAGGTTTATTGAATTTTAGAGGATAGCTGCATCTTTTTTGACGGAGAGAAACCAACAGAGAGCAAAATAAAAGATAGAAGTTTGCGTATGTATCCTGGTGCATCGACAATGAATTTTCTGCAGTACAGAGCAGGACGAAGACTTGCTTGTGAAGTCCGCCCTCTTTTGTTAGAACGTCCAAACGCCGGTTGACACGGGAAGTTTGTCTTCTATGATGACTTTACAGTCCCTCTTCTACGACGATTTGTCAAGTCTTTCCCCATGTTGATATGGAGCCCATTTTCTCACTTCTAAGGTGCGTTTGTTTCACGGAAAATTCAAAGATAAAAGAAAATGCTTTCCAGGAAAACATTTTCCAAAATACGATTTGTTTTCCTTTGTTTGGTAATGTATAATTGAAAATGTTTTCTGCCATTTGTATCCCATTAAGAAATAATCACACTTCATCACATGAAAAAAATGAAGAAGCAAAAACTCACTGGCCATCCTTTGTGGCTGGTGACGGGTGAAGAAGAAGCAAAAAGAAAAAAGAAAAAGAAGCAAATTCAAATTTTTTATTTTTATTTTAAAAATGTTTTCCAAATTTTAAATTTTAAAAAAAAAATTAAAATTCATTTTTTTAAATATATTTTTATAAGAATAATTGTTTGTAAACCAAGCATCAAATCTAAGCTTTGGAAAATTCGGAAGACGTTTTTCAGTCCTTTCAAAGGGAAAATCATTTTTCTAAATTTAAGCTTTGCTAGGAAAACATTTTTCTTGCTATAAAAACATTTTTGTTGACTAGGAAAATGTTTTCCATTGACTCATTTTCCTAAGCGACCCAAATGCCGGAAAATGAGGAAAATGTTTTCCCCAAAATGCATTCCGCGAAACAAACGTACCCCCTAGATTGTTAAAATAATTTCAGGAACCTACTCCAGAATTGACCAATGATAAGGACATTCTCATGCTTTTGACGGAAAAAAATGATGGTTGTGGGTTCAACTTTCACCATGGGAATTCAACTTTAAGCGGGCGGTTATGGTGGTTAGTTATGGTGTTAGTTACCCTCCTAATAACCAGCTAATTATGGTAAAGTCCCTAGATTATAAAAAATAATTATGAGAACCATTAACAAAAAATATAGACATAAAAAAGGTATTAAGTGTGCCAGCACTATTCTCAAAGATAAATTATATCATTCACAAAGTGCAGAAGGTAAGACGCGGCTATCTTCTAAAATTCAATAAACCTTATTGTTGAGAAAACTCCTACCAGATTTTGAAATTGACAAAACTTTCTTATTCTTATTCTTATTCTGAAGAATAGTAGATTTCTGAAGTTATATCGCAAACTCTTGTCAAAGTCTATTTGTTCCAGGAGTCTTTCCCACTCTAACACAATGTAGACTAAAACCAATTCTAGAATGAAGATATAATCAAACTCAGATTTATTGATCTTGGGACAAGGATTTAGTATGAACACAATAGGGATTTATTCTTTAATATCTGGCTTTTTGGCAAATAATCTCATTTACCTTTTATAAATACATTGATGGAATCAATTACAAATTGATGAAATCAATCTTCAAGACAAGTTCTTTTTTAGGAAGCATCCACTTATAGAAACCTAGATTTCGATTGTATGGGCGACTAGAATCAACAGATTTTTATCTCAATCTTCAAATAGCTATAAGATTTCCTTAATCGATTCTATTCAACGGATTAATTGGAAGAAATTCTTTTAGAGAATGCTAACGGTTAGTAAGGCATGGAGGAGTATTTAAGGGGGTCATTCAGTCTATTTGAGATAATGCATGAAAATTGAAATTTCAAAGTCTGAAACATTTCCAACCACTCGTTCTTCAATGACAACTCTTACAAACTGTATTCAAGAGAGAAAATCACAAGAAGAGCGACTTAGTGAAGGAGAAAGAAATCTTCCATTAAGTGTTTGCACTTGAAATATTGTACTTCTCTATTAATACCTTAGTAAATTTCAACCAAAAGGCTACTGGTGTGGGAGAGTAGAGTATGCTTGATTTAAGTCGAACCACTATAAATCTTGTGTGTAATTTTTTCTTCCCTGAACTCTTTTCAGCTTTATCTATTGCAACCTTTTTTTTTCTTTTTTTTTTACGTTTCGCAAAAATCTATTTCATCTCTTTTCTTATTTTGAATTTTCACTAGAAGTCTGATGGCTCATTTAATTAGACTCCAATCCATTTCTTTTTAAAACTTTACTCGCAACTTATTTTATTCCATATTTATTTGTCAAGGTTTATTTCAAACACTTAGGGCGCGTTTGTTTGCGTTTCTGTTTAAAAATTGTTCCAGAAACAGAAATAGAAAAAGTGTTTCTTCCTTTAACAATTTCTGAACAAAAACGCGTTTGAATCGTATAAAATTTCTGTTTCTGGAATAGAAAAAGAACAGAAACACGTTTGGTTATGTACAAAATTTCTGTTCCAATTTTTTTCCAATTGTTTTTTTTTTTTAATAAAATGTGAACTTGGTATTAAATTATCATTCTCATGAAATGCTTATCAATTTAATTTTCATATTAAGTGAAAACAAATATTCTAAACTTGATCATATTTGCTTTGAACGGAATAAATATTTTAAGTTCGTACCAAAATTTTCCTTATTGTTTTTTTTTTAAAATAAAGTGTAAACTTGACTTTCAATTCTCATTATCATAAAATGTTCATCAATTTAATTTTGTTCATGGTGAGTAAAGTCAAACATTCTGAACATAGTTATAAGTGCATACTCTGAAGAAAAGTTTATAAATAAACTTTGTTCCAAATTGTTCTCACGTGCCTTTTTTTTCAATAAAGTGTAAACTTGGTATTGCATTATAACTCTAATGAAATGCTCATCAATTTAATTTTGTTCATAGTTGTTAAAGACAAACATTTTGAACATGATCATGTGCATACCTGGAACAAAATTTCATAAGTAAAAATCCCACCATAAGAGCTACCTAAAAGAAGAATACTTGATAGATCTCTACGTAGACCCTTTCATACATAATATCATAATAATGAAGTAATATAGTTCATTGTTCAACTTCATCACATTGGATTTGATAAGTGAATACTTAAAAACAAAATTACAAAAGTCAGAAACACAAAGTCATGAAATTTCAGGCATATTATGATCACTCGCCATTTTATTTGCAATCCTTGTCCTAAGCATGTTTATTCCAGGTGCATCATGCAATGTATCATCTGCAACCTCCAATTCTGTAGGTCCGCATGGATATTCCGGATCTCCATATATGGAAAAGTTCCTATCCATCGCATCTTGATCACGAATATAATTGTGGAGAGCACAACAAGCAATTACAACAAGTGCTTGCTTCCGAATTGTAAATGGAGGCATTTGTCTCAAAATGGTGAATCGATTCTTTAATGCCCCAAATGACCTCTCAATTACATTTCTCAATGAAGAGTGCTTTTTGTTGAACAATTCTCTTGCTGTCCTTGGTTGTCCCCCATTCCCTCTATACTCGCTTAAATGATACCGATCGCCTTTAAATGGATTTAAAAATCCTGGAAGTGCTGCATAACCTGAATCTACCACGTAATATTTCCCTGTAACATGCTTATCAATTTAATTTTGTTGTGATATTGAACCATAATATATAATCATAAAATTGTCTTCATAAACAAAGTAAATACCAGGTGGTGGTCGGGGAAATTGCAGTTGCGGATTTTCGAGTGCTGCTGAAAGCACTCGACAATCGTTGGCAGATCCTTCCCATCCAGCATACACGAAAGTAAATTTCATATCAAAAGAGCAAATACACAGCACATTCTGGGTTGTTCTCCCACTCCTACCTCTAAATGGAATCTGCTGAGACACAGGAACGGTAGCATCTATATGGGTGCCATCCATAGCACCTACGCAGCCCTGTTAATATATTAACAATCAATATCATATAAGATTATCAAGTACATGTATTTGACGGTATAAAATTAATATAAAAATCATACCTTGAAATAGCGTTTATGACTAGGATCAATAAGAATTTCTTGTGGAATGACGTCAAAGGACGGTGGTTTGATTATCTCCTTTGAAAATTTGATCATTGCTTTCAACACTCTATTGAAATACTTGCTTATCGTTTCTCCTGAATGTTGGAATCTCTCACATAAATCTCTATTTGAGTTATTGTGAGTAACCACACTTAAAAATATCCCAATTTGTTCATCTATGTGAACAAATCGACTATCTTTCAACCAACCCCTTACCCTCATTAAGTCACATAAATTCAGAAAAACATGTCTCTCCATCCTAAATGCTTCATATATCCTATCTGAATGTCCATGAACAATCTCCCTTATCCATTCTCTTCCTGATAATTGATTGTCCCTAATAGGTTCTCTCGTATGGAGGGATGTCTCCATCGCAGCTAAGCAGAGCCACGCTACCAATATGTTAATGTCATCACCCGAGAATTGTTCAACTGGTTGTACTTGCTCATTAGACACACTATTTGATCCCTCTTCCATAGTACCTATACAATCACAAAAATGACCAAAACATCAATATAGATTTTGAAAACACATCACAATAATAATTAATAACATAAGTCATAAAATCTCAATAAGATATTACAATTTGTTCAACACTAATCATATTTGAATAAACTAAAGATTAATAGATAATATACGTCATACAGTCTAATGAAACTCCATGCAATTCATAATATATTTCCAAATATCAACTAAAGAAATTGAAGAAGGCCAATCCTCCTTGCAGGTATGCATGTAATGAAAGCCTCCCTCCATTCACGATTGACGCATGCTCGTTCCACTGCTTTATTGTAAACATCTTGCTCTAGCTCGGGCATATTGTTTAGAATCTGGACCGCAGAGATACGGAGAAAGGGTCAACAGGTGATTGTGAAGTCCCCGAGCTCGCAGAGCCATCACCAGATGGACTTGGTGACTTAACCTTTAGAAAATCTTGTATGGCTCTACAAGTTTCATCAAAACTGGATTGGTTGCTCTTTCTTCTCCGCTTACTATTTGGAGTTCTATTCAATTTGTGCTTCCCACCAGCTGAAGTTCCAATATCATCTGTTGTAAAAAGTCTGTCATCACTATGGTATCCAATGAAATCATTTGCATTGATACCATCATAGTCACCACCTCCACCTGCATGAACACCATCTGCACCGCCACCACTATTGTCACCCCGTACATTGTCATCATCATTGTCATCATCATCCGACAGATTGTCTTCTTGAGCACATCCTACGGCATAATTCCCAGTAGCATATGTACCACCAAAATAATACAAAGCTCGGGATACCGAGGAAGTCCATTCTTCCTGAATCTTGCCCACTCGACATTATCCTACAATTTTTACAATAATGACATTTCAGCAATATAATCATACATTTCATAATTGGCATTTGTAATAATATCAAAATGACCACAAAGTTAAGAAATACCTTGATATGAGATTCCCATACACTTGGATCTTCGACAGTAACTCTTTTGTTGACATTATCCCAACCAAATCCGGACTGAGAAATGAGTTTGTGAAAACTGCCATACTGTTGTTTCGTTTGTTTACCTTGTTCCTCAGCTGAACCATGGTAAATTGGAATCCTGTCATTTACGAGTTCAGACTGTACATTCCTCCACCCGACTTTGTTGAAAGTGGAAGAGGTGCGGTTTCCCTTTTTGACCTCATCCACCAATAAGCCGATAAGTGTATTGGTTATAGACTCCGTCCACTTTGCATTGAATGCGTGTCTCTCGGATGCCATTGAATCTTCGACCGGTTGAGCATCACGTGAGTTATGAATTAAATCATTAATATAAAACCGTAAGAACTACACGCCATATACAAAATTAGCATGGTAACCTATATGGATCCGTATACCCCATCCTATTTTGTGAATGGTCCAACTAAATTATAAGATCTCTAAGATTAAGAAAATGAAAAAAAAAAAAAAACCGAGAGGCCAACCTTAGCGTGCGGATGATTGTTTCCAAATTCAGCAAATTGCGATTTATGTGGCAAGGACTGGCAAATTCGGAACAGAGCAAGGGAAAAAGAGTATGTCTTCGTGGATTGGCACCGGCAAGGCGGAACTTTGGATGGATCCACCGAAGTTCTCAAAGCATCAGCGTTCACTTGAGAATGAATCAACCAATTGAGGATGTACCTTAAGTAAAGAAAAATTCAAGACAATAAGCAATAAGGCAACAACGAAACAGCACCCTCCATTCTCTGCAAATCCATAACTTAAAGAGAAAAAAATCGAAGCATTGTAGTCATAAGATATCAAGGATCTCGCATAATGTATAATCCCCAACATTCCTACAAAAAAAAGTCGAACAACGTTGTTCTTATAGATTCACAAAGAATGTACTAAATGAACAAGTCGACAACGTTGTTCTTCTCACGTGCCTTTTTATTTTTTATTTTTTTCTGTTCTTTTCTTTTCTTTCACTTTTATTTTTCTCCTCCCCTTTAGTCTACCCCTCTACACGTTCTCTTCTTCGGGCCTCATCTTCTTCCTTTTGTCTTTCTCCCCTTGAGTCGCAAGGGTTCATAGAGACACACAGAAAATATTAATATTCGACCAAATCCAAGCAATACGGGACAAACACACAAATTGAGAACAACAGGAGATATTTGCCATAGAACAACAGGATCGCGGGACAACAGGATCGTGGGACAAAGATCAACAGAACAGCAACTCGTCATGGTGTCGAGGAACGCCAGCAAAGGCCGGATCTAACAACACCCATCAATACATCATATTCACGTACCATGCCTTTGTAATCAAACCATACACCAACCAACACAACAAAATTTTCCTAAATCTGCAGCGATTTGCGACCCGCCGAGAAGCCGAGACACCTACCATGCCTTTGTAATCAACTCAATTAAGCTTCAAAACAGCATCATGTCACACCAAAGACTAGTGTATTTCACAGTTGCAGTTTGCCTCCCCATTTTACCAGCAAATTCACCGAAATCACATACATGCACGCACATAGTTACCTCCTATCCGAACCGAATCGAAGATAGTACAAACGCACCTGAAGAGCTCGCTGTGATCGGTGTCGTGCCGCGCCTCCTCCTCCTCCCTTCCCGCGATCGGATCATAAGCACAACAAAAGAACCGAGATCTCGAAAAAAAAAAAAAAAAAAGTAGCACCGCAGATAACGGAGATTCAAGATGCGCGCGCGGGAGGAACTCGACAATCGAAACCCGAAGGAAGACGAAGCCGTGAGCGGGCGGCCCGCGTCGCGGAGGCTCGGCGTCGCGAGCCCGAGCAGCCGGCTCGCCGCTCCGCTCCGCGTCGCCGAGCCCGAGCAGCCAGCAGGGCTCGCCGCTCCGCTCCGCGTCGCGAGCCCGAGCAGCAGCGGGCTCGCCGCTCCGCTCGCTGAGCCGAGCCCGAGCAGCGGCGACGCTCGCTGAGCCGAGCCCGAGCAGCGAGCCGGCTCGCCGCTTGCTCGCTCTGCGTCGCCGAGCCCGAGCAGCAAGCTGGGCTTCCTGCTCGCTCGCTCGAGCCGAGCCCGAGCAGCGACGCGCCGCTTCCGCTCGCTCGAGCCGAGCCCGAGCAGCGCGAAGGGGCAGCCAGCGAAGCTCGCGCTCCCTCGCTCGCCCGGATCTCGAGCGAGCGGACGAGCCGCCGTCGCAGATCTGGGGAGCAACGCTCGCCCGGATCTGCGAGACTCGCTCGAGCAAGCGGCTCGCAGATCCGGGCAAGCGATTCCTCGAGCGAGCCCTAACACTCGAGCTCTCGCCGAAGTGAAGACAATCGGTGAAGGAGGAGCAAGTGGCGACGTTTACCTGGTGAAGGAGCAGCGGCCGGAGGAGGCGCTCGTCGGAGACAGGCCGGAGAAGACGATGGAATTCTCTCGCTCGCAGGAGGAGGCGCTCGTCGCGGAGGAGACGCTCGTCGCAGGTCGGAGGAGGAGAAGCTCGTCGCTCGTCGCAGGTCGCCGGAGGAGAAGCTCTTCGCCCGTCGCTCGTCGCTTGTCGCAGGTCGCAGGAGGAAGCTCGTCACGGGGGAGAGAGGAGGCCTGTTCGAGCACTATCCAAGAAATAAAAAGGAACACAATTTTGTTCCTTTTTTGTTTCGATTTGTGTTCCGAAACAATAAACAAGTTTTTTTTGTTTCTTGTTTCTGTTTCTTTTTTGTTCCTGGGAACAAAAGAACAAAAAAGGAACAGAAACGCACACAAACGCGTTTTTGTTCCTTTTTTGTTCCCAGGAACAAAAGAACAGAAATTTCTGTTCCTGGGAACAGAAATAAGTGGCAACCATGCAGGCCCTTATTCACCTCCTCTAGGTGTTAGTACTAGTATTTTCAATTGGTATTAAAGCCATGTGCTCTTCTATTGAAGTGTTTATACTTATGAACTAAAGATCTTTTACGGCTAGTTGTTTATAGCACTAGGACTCGTGGAGGGGCAAAGCAATACCAAGCCACCTTATTTTGATGGAAAAGAATATGGTGTGTGGAAGAATAAAATGAAGGCATTCATGAGATCCAAAAATCCTCTAGAATGAGATGTTGTAGAAAGATGAATCAACCCAAAAGTAGCTTCAGCATTTGACAAGGGAAAACAAGTCTTAGATGAGGATTTTGAGGAATTCAACCAAGTATAAATTACCAAGAGATAGACTCTTTATACAAAAGCCATATATTCTTTATATTGTGCCTTGTTTCTTGTTGAATATAATAGAATTTCCTCATGTGAAGGAACATATCGTGTAAATGAGACAAAAATAAATATCTTACTTGATCAATATGAATCTTTTAGAATGACGTTTGGAGAGTCTATTGGAGATATCTTTAGTCGGTTTACATAAATTATAAATGGATTGGCATATTAAGGTCAGCCAATTTTTGCTCCAATGAAGGTCAACAAACTTTTGTGAGGACTTTCAAAAGACTATAACCATGTGAAATCATCAATCCGAGAAACACAAAGTGTAACATCCTCGATTCTAAATCCGTAAGGATTGGCCATAAGGTCCTGAATGGATCGACAATGGGCCATTGGCCATGGATCGATCGATTCGATTTGCAAGAAATCACGGATTGGTCATGTTCTGACCGACCGACCGACCAACCCGTCACGAATTGATTGAGGTGTTGGCCATGAATTTTTTACCGACCATACCAATGGGATAGGATCACCAGTTTATAAGATGACCTTTTGATCACGAGGATTTGTCACGGGATGATTTTGAATAAGCGGATGGTCATGATCAATCATAGTGTCCAGCTGTGGGTGATTTCGCCCAGCTATGCACCGATACAATCAAATGCGATCATCTTCTAATAAAAAAAAATGCATCATTTCTTATTTAATTCTTAGTGATCGGAAAGGAATCTCGAATCGGTAATGCTTAATCATGGATTGGTAATGCACTGACCACGAACCCTACCGGTGGATTGAGTGTCGACTAGAATGAGCCTAGGGATAGACCCAGCTATTTCGTCACTAATTCTAAGGTCCATGAGCGCTTTGGCTTAATGCTAGGCCATGGGTAATTTTAGAATTGACCTTGAATTGACCAAAGGACAACCAACCCTTTTGGCTTATCGACTGACCATCCAAAGGAATGGATCGAGCGAGCATAGGGCGTGATGGCCAAACCTCCGGTATACATGATTTGGTTTTTTGATGTGTACCTAATGATTCATTTTCCGGCCCCTGAACCAACTTAGATGATGGAATTCTCTAGACCGTCTTCTTGATGAAAAAAAGGACAAAGAGAAGAAAACTCTAGAACACCCTAATTAATGAAGGGGTGATGTATCATTTGACTTTCAAAAGTAATGATGAAGTTGTACATATTCTTGATGGGCAAGAAAAGGGTGGCATATACATGAACCAATCGGAGAACAAAATTAAAACCCCTCAATTAATGCCCTACGAATCTAGATGTGATATCTTGGATTTGACAGTTCTGCTTCAATTAAATTGATCGGGCTTTTCATCGACACGTCTATAGTGTTGTTCTTAGAGCTGATCACTCCTAAGATAACTAAACTATCTGATAAGGATTTGATCAAGAATAGACTATTTGACCGTGCTCATCTACAGAGATCATTACGGCATAGATATAAGTTGATTGGAAATCAGAAATAGGTAAATTCAATTGAGATGTATGGTTAAATATGGGTGATTCCAACAAATTGAGAAATTCTCGTCTACCGGCTGTTGTCGTATCCACAAGATTTGAGAGCAGCAACTTCAAAGAGCCATATATTCTATTTCGGCTATTGAAAGAGCTACGGTATTCTATTTTCTTGAAAACCATGATACCAGCTTGTTACCAAGTAGTTGACACGTACTAGAAGTACTCTTTCTATCCACTTTGCAACTTGCTAAGTCTACGTTGAATATCTAATGAGAGTAAGGTCTCATTCTTTTGGATACCACAGTCCTAACTTTGGAGCTGTTGCAATGTATTTGATGATATGCTTTGCAGCAGTTAAGTGAGATTCTTTGGGATTTGATTGGAACTTAGCACAAATGCAAACACTAAACAAAATATCAAGTCTAGATGCAGTAAAGTAAAGAAGTGAACCAATTATGCTCATGTATAGCTTCCGGTCTACACTTTTTCCTTCTTCATCTTTATCTAGCTTTGAAGAACTTGACATAGGTATCTCAGTTTTTTGCAATTCTCCAAACCAAACTTTTTGATGAGATCTTTCGCATATTTTTCTTGGTGAATGAAAATTCATTTTTTTCAATTGTTTGACTTGTAATTCAAGAAAGAAGATTAATTCACCCATCATGCACATCTCGAATTCATCTTACATAAACTTAGAAAACTTCTTGCATCCGAAAATAATATCATCAACATAGATTTGAATAAGTAGAAAATCTTTACCTTCTTTCTTAATAAACAAGGTAGTATTCTACTTTACCTTTATCAAAACCATTTTGAATTAAAATTTACTTAACTTGTCATACCAAGCCCGGGGTGCTTGCTTTAAACCATTAAGAGCCTTTTTTTAGTCTGAAGACTTAGTTTGGCTTTCTTGAATCTTCAAAGCCAGGTGGTTGTTCCATATAGACTTCTCGCTACTAGTGCATATTTCTCATCATAGTTTATCCATTTTTCTTGCGTATATCTTTTAGCTATGAGTCTTGCTTTGCTCCTAACCACTTTTTCTTTCTCATTCATTTTGTTCCTAAAAACCCATTTAGTTCCAATAATAGACTTACCTTTAGGTTTAGGAATAAGTTTCCAAACATTATTAATGTTGAACTATCTAAGCTCTTTTTGCATAGCTTCAATCCAACTTTCTTTAGCTAAGGCTTATTCTACGGTTTTGGGTTCAATCTCAGAAACAAGTGGTAAAACACTAGACTCTTCACGCCTTTTGAATCTTGTGCAAATTTCTTCATCGATGTTGCCAATGATGAGTTCCTTGGAATGACTTGACTTATGCTTCCAATTGCTGATTGGTTTGTGAGTCTGTTGATCCTCCGTTTTAGTTGAAACTTCTAGTTCTTCTTGTTATTGAACTTCAGGAGTCTGAGTCACTTCGGGAGAAGTAGACTTTGTAGGATTTGGAGTAGGTTCAAATTCTTCAAGTTGAGCCTGATTCATTTGATTCTACATTGAGTCTTGAAACTTGATGTTCATAGATTCTTCCACAGACTGACTCTTCTTGTTGAATACTTTGTAAGCTTTGCTTGAGGTTGAGTAGCCAAGAAAAATCCATTCGTCCGATTTTTCTTCAAACTTACCAGTTCTATCATTTTCATTCTTTAAAATAAAACACTTGCAACCAAACACATGAAAATAAGAGACAATTGGCTTTTTTCCTTTGAATAACTCATAATGAGTTTTCTCCATAATAGACCTTAAGAATACTCTGTTAATAATATAACAAGCTGTAGAAACTACTTCAACCCAAAAATGAGAAGAAATATTACTTTAAATTAAGAATGTTCTAGCCATTTTCTGTAAATATTTATTCTTTCTTTCCACAACTCCATTTTGTTCTAGAGTATAAGGAGAAGAGAAAACATGCTGAAAATTAGAGTCATTACAAAATTTTGCAAAATCTTGATTTTCAAACTCACCTCCATGGTTTGTCTTAATACAGGAAATAACATATTCTTTTTCATTATGAACTTTCTTTGCAAATTTTGAAAAATAAGAAAATGTTTCAGACTTACTTGCCAAGAAGTATACCCATGTAAAGCGAGAGTAATTATTCACGATCATTGGGCAGTATCTCTTTCCACCAATACTTTGAGTTCTAGTTGGTCTAAAAATATCCAAATGTAGAGCTGCAAAACTCGATTAGTTGAAATTTATTTATAGGTTTGAAAGAACTTCTAACCTATTTTCCCAAAACACATGGTGTGCATAAATCACATTTTTGATACGTTAGGTTAGGTAGTCCACAAACAAGCTTTTTGGATGAGATCTTGGCAATTTACTTCATATTGAAATGGCCAAGTTTTCTATGTCAGAGATTTGCTTCATCTTGAATGGATATTGACACTGAGAGCTTTTTAGTTTTATATCTAGAAGATAGATATTCTCATGTCTTCATCCAGTGAAAGATTGAGATAAATTTTTACTAGTTCCCGAACAAATGCCTTTTTGGAAGTTAATCTTGAATCTAGTGTCACACAATTAACCGATGCTGAGTAGATTGTAGTTTAATCCCTCCACCAAGGAAACATTGTTGATTGTGAGACTTTCAATTTTTACAGTTCCACATCCAACAATTCTTCCTTTGCTATTTCTATCAAAAGAAACTTTGCCTCCTTTTAATTGCACAAGTTTTGTAAAACAATTTGGATCTCTTGTCATGTGTCTCGAGTAGCCACTATCCAAATACTACTTTATCTTTTTCTTAATAGTGACCTGCAATTATAAAAGAAACTCAAGCTTTCTTTGGTACCATTATTTTCTTAGGTCCAAGGGGAGTTAGTGCAATATATAGTTTTCATCCATTCCTTCTTAATAGGTCTCCAAACCATATGACATTCTTTTTCAAAATGTTTTGAGCTTTTACATTTTGAACATTTGAGAGCACTTTAGCCAACATGTTTTACAAAAACCTTTTTAAAATGATTTCTGTAAAATGTTTTTGTAGGTCTTTGTTTGATTATTTTTTTTACTTTTGGAAAATCAATTAAATGAATAGTTTTTAGTGTCATTCCCAAACCCGATTTGTTGAAATATGGTTTTTGAATCGAAAGAATCTTTTCCAATTTCTCAAATCCTATTGAAATTTTTTTTTTTGTAATATTTGAAATATCCTCTTTCAAAAATGTGTTTTCCTTTGAAATAGAGTTTGTGTTTTCTTTTAAGATAATAAAACTTTGTTTTGATTTTCAAATTTTTCTTTCCAAGAGATTTCTTGTTGCTTTAGTTTGGAATTTCCCCCTTTTAGTTTAGAGATCCTCTTAAGAGATGTTTTGAGACTTTAACATGAATATTTAAATCACTAACCTTGATCTCACTTTTGAGTCTGAGTCTGAATCCGTTCGAAAATTTAAGTCTGATTTTGAGTTTGACATTAGACATATGTTGGCATACTCTTCATCACTTTCTTCACATTTTGTATCACTCTATGTCTCTACTTTGAGAGCCTTATTGAACTTTTCAGTTCTTGCTTTCTTTTTCTTCAACAGAGGGCAGTTGGATTTGATGTGTCATTTTTTCTTACATTCAAAGCATACCACATCTTTGTTGATCTCATCATCCTCAGTTGATTTGTTTTGGAATTTTTGAGAGCCTTGCTTCTTCCAGTTAAATCTTATTCCCTTTCTGTTCAATTTCCTGAATCTCCTTATCATGAGTGCTAGCTCTTCATCATCCATGTCATCTTCAGAATATGTATCATTAGAATTATCGTTAGATTTTAAAGTAATAAACTTTTTACATTTGAGATCTTCTTCCTCATTGAGTTGCTCCACTTCGTATGACTAAAGTGTGCCTACAAGCTCATCAACTGTAAGAGGCATGATCCTATGGGTTTCTCTTATTGAAGTCTTCACGTGATTCCAATCTTTGGATAATCCACGTAGCAATTTATTGACCTTCATTGGTCCTGAGATTGGCTGTCCCTGATATGATAAACCGTTTACAATTTATGCAAAACAATTAAACATGTCAGTAATTGATTCTCCTAGTTTCATCCTGAAGGCTTCATACTATCCGAGTAAGATATTGATCTTTGTTTCTTTAACTCGATCGGTTCTTTTATAGGTAACATGCAACCTATCACAGACTTCTTTGGTTGTTTCACAAGATGAAATTCTGTTATATTCAGTAGGAAATAAAGCAAAGTATAAAGAGTAGATTGCTTTAGCATCAAGAGCTTGTCTTTTGGTTAGTTCTTCTTGTGCCATTTCACCAACATCTACAACTTATTTTCCTCTCTCTGAGACTGATGTAGCTTTAGGAATGATTCCCTTTTCTACCTCATCTCATTCCAGAGAATCTTTTAATCTTAGAAATGCCTTCATCTTGTTTTTCCAAACATTGTATTCATTTCCATCAAAGTGTTTGCCACCTATACTAATAGAAGATTGCAATGATGCTAGTGCCTTAGCCTATCTATTTTCTCAAACTAACCTCTAGCCCTTTCTCTGCGATGATAGTTTCCCCTACCAACAGATGAGTGTAGCAAAGCTCATGATTGATCTCTCTCTGATGATTCTTGCTACTGTTGTGGGTGCGTGGATTCATTGAAGGTGGTAGCTGCATCCGGTTCTTCAGAGGTTGTCATCGCTCGCTATGAGAGCACCACTGTCTTGCTGCTAACTATCTTCGTTTCCTCTCTCCTTGCCTCTTTTTTTTTTTTTTCTGGTTGGCTACTTGTTGCTACTATTTGGCTTTGTGGTTATCGTTGTTTGGCTCATTTCTTTTTCCTTTTTCCCAACACCCTTCCACTTGTTATGACTTATTTGTCATTATGAGTATAAGTTTTTGGTGCCGTAAACCCTTGCTGTATAGTTTTGGTTAAGTCTATAAATTTCTTACCTTACCAAAAAAAAAAAAAAAAAAAATCTAACACAGCCAAGGGCAAAACCGTAAAATAAACAATTAATGGGGCATAATTGTAATAGAGAGAGGTGGAATTGTAAAATCAAGGAAAAGTGGGGAAACCAGAATTTTTTAAGCTACCCAATGGAGAAGTGGAAATTCATTAGAGGGATGAAGGTGCGTGCTTCAACCGCTTAGGCATGTGCCACACCCATGTGGCGTGTGGATCCATGCACTTACAACCTAAGAAGTGCCGACACTCTCCGGAAGCCTTCGTGTCATGTCCGACATGTTTCAACACGCTCGACACATGGTCAATGAGTGTCGGAAAATCCGATATATGGATCAACTCTTCCTGAGACACGATCAACTCTTCCTATACGCTTCGACATGCGAGTTCGATATTTTGACACGCACGGAGTTATACAAGAAATTCCGACAACCACACACCGCTGTAGGGGGCGAGGGTTTGGTGTTCTTGACAGAGGTGGAGAAGTAGGAGGTGGACTCATGTGGCCATTGCACCCAGCAATGAGTCAAGCTATCTAGACAAGATCCCGCCACAGTGGCTGGGCTCAAGGGAGGTGGAGGCGGAGGTGAAAGATGGGACCTACCCCATTGCGCGGCAATGGTGGCACTGGAATTTCGGCGAAAGGAGCAAATGGGTATGTCAGAATGGGACGAAAGTTGGGAACTTGGGAGAAATCTCAAGTCGGAAAAGTAATGAATGGAAGGATTATATGGTGGTTGTGGAGATGGAGATTTTTTTTTTTTTGAAGCAGTGCATTGTCACACTTGCAGAGAAGACGAATCATCAAATTTTTTCTTTCTTTCTTTCTTTCTTTCTTTCTTTCTTTTTTTTTTGTCATTCTTAAATTATTTTGATTTTTAGGGGAGGGACATGTTTTTGGGAGCGCATGATTGCTCATGGGACCCAAGCCAAATTCGATCTTGGCCGTTGGATCATCAAATTTGCAGTGTTGTTTTTTTTTTTTTTAATTATTGGAAATGGGTGGTGGTGATGATGAGGCGTATGGGGAAACGGCGGAATTTAATTGGAAGCAGGGGGAAGGGAGGGATTTGACTTCGGGGCCAGGGGGAAGTAAAGGCTTCTTGTGTTTGATGAATTGCTAAAAAGGCGCGGCGGCTTTGGCGAGATGGAGGGCTCACAAATTCATTTGAGATTTTTTAAATTAAATTATTTATTTATTGATAAAATTAAATTATATTAATTTGATTTAAATTATTATGTATATATAAAAATATTCATTTAATATATAACATGTCTCAATATGTCGGAATTCTCTGTTTTTAAAAAATGAAGTGTCGGCGTGTTGTGTCGTGTTGTGTCGCATATCGTGTGTCTGTGTCGGTGCTACTTAGCCTACAACCACCATGCACGTGGATTCCATGTCCCTTCTTTGTCACGCCCGTACGGCCTCTTTCAATGTATGGTCTCCTCCGGCAGCCCATCTCATCCAAGTCAACAATCTTGGATGTTCATATCTTTCACATTTTAAAGGCAAAAAATATGCATATCATATTATTAAAGAGTTTTGCAATTCTACTTTTATTATGTATAAACATAGGTCCTAAAACTCTTTAGGTTGTTAAAAAATTTTGCCTCTAACATGGTCCAACAAACACAATTTCATGAAAAAAAAAATCAATGAAAAAACATATAAACATGGAATTTTCTTCGATTTCATGACCTTATTTGTTTACAAATATATTCATGATTAGTAAACGAGTATGAAATTCTTTGATACCAATTTAGAAAATAAAATTCCATATTCCAACACACAAGAAACATGTCTAGAAAATTCTTGAATTGTTGATCAAACTGGATATATTACGCTAGGAAACATACCTTATTTCCATAGATAAAAACCTTCATTGCAGCCTCGTGAGAAAGAGTTCTTCTTCTTTGTTTTCGTTAGAAAGAGAAGTTATGTGTGTTGAGAGGAAGCATATTTTTCTTCTTCTTTTTTTCTTAAGAATGTTAAATTCCAAAGGCAGTTACCTTATCTATAAAAACAAGCAAATGCCTTTAGCAATTACATTTGCAATTTATGGGCTTGGTTGGCCCAACATGGGCAGCCCACCCATAAACCCTTCATTATAATTATATATGCAAAATTAATTTCTTTAAAGTTACTAAAACTTTCTAGAACTTTCACTTATGATATAACACATGTATAAAACAATATCAATTTAAAATAAGACTATTAAATATTCATAAATAAATATCCCATAAGCAATGCATAAGTCTAACAAGAAAAAAAAATATCAACTTAGAAATGTTCATGAATGACAACAAATCATAAACAAATAGCGTCAATATTTCTTAATCTTCACAAGAACGGGGATAGACTCATAAAATTCCTTAGGAAATCTTATGATTGAATTTGGTAGCCAAGGGAGGACCATTGCAAGTCTCTTAGATGTCCCAAGTCAGTTCATTGCAAGAGTTAATACCTTTGTTGCCCAATTTTTATATATTGTCTCAAAAAGCTTTCACAAGAATATCATATTGTGAACACTTGTCAAATTCCCAAAGATCATCAATAATTGTTTTCCATTCTTTGGGAATGTTGTTTATCAAGGCATTGATTTTGTCAGCATTTTTTTGTAAGGGAATTTGCTCAAATTATGTGTTGTATCATTTTGTTGACCTTGATAACATGCTCTAACATGTCCACATCAGCATCTCATTGATAAACGAGCAATTCTTTTCTTAACATTACAAGGTTCAATTTTGTGCCTCCATTCTTGATATCTTGGGAGTGAGAATGGTTTGAACAATTGTTTCAATAACAAATATTAAATAAAGGATTACTTATAATGCATGATAAACAAAATATTGGGAATTTTCTAATATGCTTATTCTTTAAAAAAAAAATCTTTTCAATTTTTTTATTCAGATTTCAAGTTCTGACACAGCCAAGGGCAAAACTGTAAAATAAACGGTTAAGGGGATAATCGTAGGAGAGGGCAGAATCGTAAAATCGAAGAAAGGGGGGCAAAACATGAATT
The DNA here is from genome assembly GCA_014182405.2 of Eucalyptus sideroxylon. Lineage (NCBI taxonomy): Eukaryota > Viridiplantae > Streptophyta > Magnoliopsida > Myrtales > Myrtaceae > Eucalyptus > Eucalyptus sideroxylon. The sequence goes on along the minus strand of CM024555.2, from coordinate 53,681,221 downwards.
TTCGAAGCTGCCCAGTGGCAAAATTGGAATTTTTGACACTGCCCGACAGCAAAATGGAAATTCAGCAGAGGGATGGAGGCACGTGCGCCTTTTCAACCCCTTGGGCACATGTTGTGAACTTACCTGTGGTTGCCGCGCGCATGGCGTGTAGGCTTGCAATGCATGTGTGGCACGCACGTGACTACAATTGCCTCGCACGTGGATTCTACATGCCTTCTTTGTCGCGCTCATATGCCCTCTTTCTGTGTCCAATGCGCCTTCCACCACATGGATTTACTTTTCTTATGTATAAATCACACGTTCATACGTCCTAAAAATTCTTTGCATTGTTAAAATTTTCTGCCTCTAACATGGGCTAATGAGCACAATTTCATGAAAAAAATTTCAAAGAAAAATTATATGAGCATGGTATTTTCTTCAATTTCTTGATATGGTTTGTTTACAAATATATTCATGATTGGGAAACAAGTATAAAATGTTGTAGCTGTCGCGACCAAATTTTCGGGTGAACCTCCTAGATTTGGTTAATGGATTATTAAACCTAAACTTAAATCGATTCTCCCAAGCTTATACCAATTCACAATTTAGATTCAAGTTTGTAATATGCAAATGATTGAAAGCCGCTACTAATTTATTTTTTGTGGGTCGATTAGAAACCCAAGTAAAGTAACATGAGATTTATTTTACTCCTACAAACTAGATATTTGTGAGTTCATGGACTTGATTATGTTAGATTTCTTTAATACCATTTCGGTATCTTTATCTTTTATTTCAAAAAAATGTTTTATAAGCAACTTGAATTAATTTTAATTTACTTTTCCTAACATATGATGTGATCATGCGGATGTGCAAACCACCAATTTAACACCCAAATAAATTATTAAATAAATTGCCGGAGGACTTACCTTAGGGCATCAAAAGCATCTATAATATTATATTAGAATTCACATCAACAATTCTAAATATATTTATAATTAACACGCAATCACTAATCTTTTTTAAGAATTTTCTCTTGTAAAATCTAATCTATATGCAATGCAATATAAGCAAATGACCTAATTATAATTACGGGCAATCTCTAACTAAATGGTGCTAACAACAATCAATAAATGACATGTATTTTATTAACCTAATTCTATATGATGTACACATGACATTTTTATTTTCTTAAAAAGCATGCAATCTATCTAAAAGATTTATCTAAACTTAAAATTAAACATGCAATTTTATCCTAATATGTAATGACGTGCAAAGAATCCCCTAATTCTAGTTTTTCTTTTCTTTTTCTTTTCTATGAAATTCGAAATTAAAATCGCCACATAATTAAACGTGCAACTTAAATTTTTTAAAAAAAAAAAACTAATATCCTAAATGAATGCATTTTTTTAAATTTTTTATTTTAAAAATTCAAAATAAAATCCATATTCTAAATATGCAAGATAACCCTAAAACAATAAATATTCTAAAATGAACCTAATCCTAACTCAAATATTTTTTTTTGTTTTTTTTTTTAAGAAAATAAAATTGATTCAACAAATATGACAGTAAATCAAACAAGATAAGATTAATATCCATAAATTGGCAAATCATATCTTATCCATGAGATCAGGTTGGCCAATTTTTAAACAAAATCGCGAATCAAATCTCGAGTGTGAGATCGGATTGGCGATCTATCGTGCGAGTCGTTAGATTTCGGGCGCGAAAATCAGATTGTCAATACTCAAAGTGCAAATATCAGTTGGCGATTTTGATCATACATCTTCAAACAAAGGATCAAAGTATTAAAATAAAAAAAATAAAATAAAATAAAATAAACTACCTAATTTGAATTTTTTAAACAGGGCTTAGAAAAAGGCGGCTCGTGGATCATGATGGAGGCTTGGCGTGGCTCACAGCTCGGACTTGGACGTCGAGACCGGGATTGCAATCGGTTCCTCGACAGTGAACGGCAACATTGACAAGGCGGTGGCGAGCGGCAGTGATCTCGTCGTCGGGACACGAGCACACGTGGGTTAGTCATGACGACTCGGCAAAAACCTGCAAATAAAAATCGAGATTATGCTGGCATTTGATTGAGAGCTTGCTGGACCGCCACTATTGCATCGCTCGTGCGTTGATCCGTAACTGGGATTTCACCAAAATATCTGAACGTTGGTCAAGGAGGTGGTCTTGCGTAGCAACGACGACCCATAGAGATGTTGACTTAGCTATTGCAGGGGTACTTGAAGCGTTGGACTATTATTTGGATGCAACTTTGTGGCATCAAACCCACTGAATAGGACAAACTGAACGTGAAGGCCGAACCCCAGGGAAAGGAGAAATTTCTTGGTTCTCAATGTCCTTTGTTCCCAGTTCTCCATATCTCCTGGTTCTGCTCAAAAACCTGCAAAACAGAATATTTATCTAGCTTGGTTCGATGAGGACGCTGTAAGTCTCGATGGTGCTTTATGTCATCATGATGGAGGGCACTGAGCGGCCATTCGTTACGGTGATTGCGGCTAAAACGAGCGATGTAGATCGGTGCGAGGAAGCAACTCGTGGGCGTCGCTCCGTGCAAGGCAGGAACAGAGCACCGTCGCTAGGAAAGAGTGGCAGCTTCACGGTGGCGTCTCGAGTCACACTCGGTGCTACGTTTATTCTTTTAGAATGTAAAGCATCTGGTATCAGAAAGAAGCGAGCCCCTCCCTTCAATGTGGCCATGGATGTGTCGATGTGGCGGCTGCTCTCTCGCGGTTGTGCAAGCGGCAGGATCAGAGAATTGCTAGTGTTGACCGGCACTGGTATAGAGGACTTGACCGAGGCTCTCCCTCTCCAAGATCTCTCTCTTCTCTCGTGTGTTCTCTCTGAAATTATCAATTTGCCGGCCACCACGATTTCTTCTTTTGGCTTCTTTTGGCTCTCTCTCTCTAAAGCTCTCTCTGTATGGTGAAAACTTCTTTTGGCGTCTTCTGCTTAGTGGTGAACCTGCAAGGGGGCGTGATGCTCTCTCTTCAATGCTCTCAATTGTGGCTGCCGTATATTCTATGAATCTCTCTCTCCTTTCCCTCTCAAAAAGGGCCGTGTATTTTCAATACATGTGGCCTCCCTCTTATGTAGTGTAGCAACCTATTTATAAGTCAAGAATTAGAGTTTTATTTTCTTCTTCAAATCAACATCCATGAACATCTTCTCCCAAACATAATATTTCTTTTTATTTTTCAAATCTCTTCTAGATTTCCATTGCAAAAAAGAATATTCTCCACTGATTTTCAAAATTGCAATAGGACTTCTCCCAAATTTGAAATCTCACAAATATGGGTTCATAATATCTCCTCGATGAATATGAGCTTTGACCATTTTGCTCTCTTCGTGAGCTTAATCCAACTTGTAAAATTAAAGTTTAGAACTATCAATTCAAACCCATCTGTCACCTACCTAATGCAAATGCAAATTAAAAATAAATACACCTAAAATTATATGCTATACAATTAATTAATTTTTTAAGGGGTTAAAAATTAATCCCTAATTTTTAACATAATAAATAAATAACTAAATCGCAAAATTTAAACTAGGAAATAAAATTCTTTCCAACACACAAGAAACATTATTAATTAATCAAACTAGATATTTTACGCTTCAGAACATACCTTATTTCCATAGATTAAATGCCTTGATTGCAATCTCATGAGAAATAATTCTTCTTCTTTGTATTCATTGGAGAAAGAAGTTATGTGTGTTGAGAGGAAGCGTTCTTCTTCTTCTTCTTCTTCTTCTTCTTTTTTCCTTCTTTTCTTCTTTTTTCCTAAAGAACGTTAACTTCCAAAGGCAGTTACATTATCTATAAATATTATAATACTACTAAATATTTATAATTAAATATCCCATAAACAATGCATAAATTTAATAATAAAGAAAAATATCAACATAGAAATGTTCATGAATGACAACAAATCCTAAACAAATGGCATCAATATTTCTTAATCTTCACAAGAATGGGCATAGACTCATAAAATTCCTTAGGAAATCTTATGGTTGAATTTGGTAGCCAAGGGAGGACCATTGCAAGTCTCTTAGATTTGCCTCAGGTCAGTTCATCGCAAGAGCCATTGTCTTCGGTACCCCAATTTTTATGTACTATCTCAAAAAAGATTCCACAAGAATATTTGTTGAATTCCCAAAGATCATCAGTAATTGTTTTCCATTTTTTAGGAGTGGTGTTTCTCAAGTCATCAATTTTTCAGCATTTTTCATAAGGGAACCTACCCAAATTATATGTTGTATCATTTTGTTCCTTGATAACATGCTCTAATATATCAAAATTACCATCCCATTGATAAACAATAAACAGCCAATATTTTTTTTAACCTTAAAAGATTCAATTTATATGCCTTTGTCTTTAGTATCTTGGTAGTGCAAATGGTTCATACCATTGTTCCTATAACATATACATAATAAAATGATTACTCATAATTCAGGGTATAACAAAAAATTGGGAATTTTTTAATATACTTATTCTTTAAAATAAATTAAAATTATTATTATTTTTTATTATTTCATATTTCATGTTCTAACACAGCCAAGGGGAAACCCGTAAAATAAGCAGTTGAGGGCATAATCGGAAGAAACAGGGCAGAATCGTAATATCGAGGAAAGGGAGGCAAAACCAGAATTTTTGAAGCCAGCTAGGGGCAAAATGGAAATTCAGCAGAGAGATGCAAGTGCATATGTTCAACCGTTCGAGCACATGCCATGCACATGCCTGCAGTTGTCGTGCGCGTGTGGCGCATGGATCCACACGCTTGCAACCGCTGGATGCCTTGGGTTCACGGGCCTTCTTCCTTGCACTCCTACGCCTTAATTCTGTGTCCGACGCACCTTCCACCGCAGGGGTCTCCTTCAGCAGCCCATCCCATCCAAGTCAGCAATCTTGGATGCTCATATTTTTCTCATTTTTAAGCCAAAAATTTGTATAATATACCACTGAAGAGCTTGTCAAGTCTACTTTGATTATATGTAAACCATACGCCCTAAAGACTCTTTGGATTGTTAAAATTTTCTGCCTCTAACATGGGCCAACGGACACGATTTCATGAAAAAAAAAATTCAAAGAAAAAACATATTAACATGAAATTTTCTTCATTTCATGACATGGTTTGTTTACAAATATATTCCTGATTAGGAAACAAGTATAAAATGCTCCGATATCAATGTAGGAAACAAAATTTCATATTCCAACACATGATAAACATTAAACATTTCAGAAAATTCTTAAATCGCTCATTGAATTTGGTATATTACGTTTTGAAATATATCTTATTTTTACAAATTAAATGCATTGATTGTAGCCTCGTGGATAAGTTATGTGCGTTGAAAGGAAGTGCTCTTTTTTTTCTTTTTTTTTTTTTTTAAGAACCTTAACTTCCAAATGCAGTTACATTATCTATAAAAACAAGGGCGGTTAGATGTGCAAGTTATGGGCTGGGTTAGCGCAACATGGGCGGCCCACCCATAAAACCCTTCAGTAGTAATATTACTTCGAATGGGGCGGTCTTTCTAGTGAACGAGTTCGTGTCCATCAATGATATGATCACGAGAGAGGCTCTAATCGAATTGGATAGACATTCGAACTATACATCCCCTCGAAAGGAAAGGAGGATTCGCGGTCGGGATCAAAAACCCGCTTGTCAACGGCAGCATTCGGCTTAAACCGATCAAACTAATGAAAAGGGTCGAAGGAAAGTCTTTTTTTTGTTTTCCCTGGTCAGAGTATAACTCCCGCTAAAATTCCAATCCTCCGTAGCCTCCGTGCATCTTTCATCTAATTCGCTTTTCACCTCTCACCTGTAAGATTACTCACAACTTTAGGTTTATCCATGACAGAAAAAAAGATGGCACGAATGCTATTTTAACAACTGATGCACAATATGTCGTTTGATAGAGGCGGCCAACCCGCGAGCCTGTGGCAAGACAACGTAGACATTCATGGCTTTGGCTCGAAGACCGGAACATCTTGCACAACGCCGAACGTGTTACCACAGTTCAAGACGCGAATCTACAATAAGCCACGCGTGCCACATTTCATGTCTATTGCATTGCCGGTTCACGTACGCAAGATTCTTCAATATCAATACCTTATGGTAAGTTATCTTCGCAATACTTAAATGAGAAATAAGTTGCACATGTTCATGGATGTTTAGTGATTGATCACGAGTCTTTCACATTTGCAGTCCATTATGGGCAATCAACAAGTTAATCACTAAATGAGTCATTAATCTATTGTACATATGCTAATTCAATTTAAAATTTTCAATTTTGCTAAATGAAATATTTTGACAATTTATCAATATAATCTTTCAGGCTAATTTGGACTAGAAATTTATGACATGCATATTAACCATCTTACATGGCACGACTGTTATTGCGTGGACAAATTTTAATTTTTTTAACAACTTTTTGAATTTTTATAATCAATTTATTCTTATTTATTTATTTCTTTTCCCTTTTTTTTCTAAGTCCGATGACCCTTGCTAGCCATGGATGAGGGTCTCAGCACTCCTATTGATAGGGAAAAAAAGGGTAAAGAAAGAAAGAAAAAGAATAGAGAAGAAAACAAATTATAAAATTATAAAAGATCTAAAATTTTTATTAAAAAATAAAAATTACTTACGTTAGCATCTCATGTCATAGAGGATGTCTGGCATTCACGTCAATAATTTCTCATTAAAATTGGCCATAATGACTATATGAACAAATTGTCAAAAAGTTTAGAATTCAATTAATAAAATTAAAACTTTTAGAACTAAATTGGGATATATATACAATAAGTTTATGACTCTTTTAGTAATTTTTCCACCGATCAACTCCACCATCACGAAATGATCATGGTATTCCAAGCAATGCCAGTTGAGGTACGTACACATGTCTCCCTACTTATTCGCATGTGACGGCATTGCCATTGATATTTTTCGTTTAATCTATAGTGATATTCCTCATTTTGGGCTGATTGAGCATCCTTTCTCTTAATATTTAAACAATATTATACTTATTGGCATTCTAGGGAAGTCTCATCATCTTCCACAATTCCTTTTAATCCGCATGAAATGCTATTTATATACAGGAATTTACGTTTGGTATGGTACAATCCACCATTTTTTTTTTTTGAAAAGAAAAAAAATCTACCCACCGAGATATAGAAAAAAAAAATCTTAGGATGCATTTGTTTACCAAAAACTTCATAATAAAGGAAAATATTTTCAATGATTTTTTTTTCAAGAAAAATGGTTAGCTTTGGTTTAAGGAAAGCAATTTTCTTCTTACAAAAAATAGGCAACCGTTTTCTTCTAATTTAAGCTTGTTATTTTCAATTTTTGGAAAAAATTTTCCAAAAATCTATTTGTTTTCTGTCATCCAAACCTCAGAATGTCGGAATATAATTTTCTAAAAATAGTTTTCCTTCAAACAGTGGGACCCTAATGTCGAATATCATACGGTCTTGTTCAAAGAAAATGCTTTAAAAATTTTACAATAAAAAATATTACGCCACTTTATTTGTCACCATGCACGTAAACTTGTAAATTGAAACAAAAATACTGGTTACTTAAGTTCATGATCAACCACTAGGGGTTCGCCCCAGTGGCCACTCTTCCAACATGGAGGGGGAGGTGGGGGGTTCAAATCCCCACCTTCTCAGGAGGGGATGGGGATAAGGACACGTAAGTTTCGAGTGTGGGTTGCGACTCCCACGCCCTGCAAGAGGCAGGGCACAAGTCTGCGAGTGAGTGTAGCATAGGAATAGAGTAAGACTGACCAAAAAAAAAAAAAAAAAAAAAGTTCATGATCGTATTCAAACCTCATAGATTACCCAAACCTGGAATTGTGGAAGATCCAAGGGACCAAGACATTACTAGCTTATGACTCCAATTGGCAAAGTTTGATATGCTATACCCATAAAACATCTAACTAGTTTCATAAATCAGTTTAAGTCCATAAGATTTATGTATTGCAAGCGGCCTCAATCTCAAGCAATTTATGCCTTGCGCCCTTGTTATCAGCAAAGTCATGCGTATGTGTGGGGTGAAGTGATAAGAAGCACTTATTGTGGGCTAAATCCCAACAGGACGAAAAATTGTGTATTTGACTTGTGTGCACACAACGATCAAATGCAAGTAAAGGTTGATATGAGGAAAAGCATGTTCAAAATAGTGGCAAATTATCTAGGTCATACATTTTTCATGCCCTCTAATTTTGTTGAGAATGATCAAGACCCATTTCTCAAGATGAGCGGAAGAAAATTAGGTAAGCGTTATCTAGAGCAAATAATAACTCTTAAGTACTCATTCACAAGTCTTATTACCACATTGAGACTTGATGTGCTATGCATGACCACCTTGGATACAACAAGGTGCTAACCTATTTTTTTCTTTAAATCAGTGATGAAGCATATCAGAGGACAAAATGATGTCATTGATAAGATACGAATCAGGACTTAAAGCTAGTGTAAATTAATTTGGGTATACATAGGCTGAGGGATAGTGATCATTGGGATGGAAAGGGATGAAAAATCATGCTCTCCTTCCCGAGAAATATCTCCTCGCAACTTTCCTCAATGGCTCTCTAGAAATATCTTCCCCCATTTTGGCAGGAGCACTAACCAATAGAAACTCAACAGCACACTCACCTCATGGGCAAAAGTCTCTCCGACACAAGCGCCCGCCGTTGGCCGGGTGGCTACACCGTGGCGCATCTTGCAGTTGTGCTCCCCGGCATTCCGGAGAATCTCAACCGTCACAGAGCTGCCCTAAACTCACGTCAATTTTGTTATCCATTCAGCCACTAAAATATAAGAGAAAATCACATAAATTGGTTTTGAATTTTAATTTAATATGCAATATCGTCATTGAATTTTTAATCTACTTAATATAATAACTGGACTTTAGTTTAGTGTTCAATGTGGCTCTTTAATTTTTGAATATTTCAGTGTTTAATTTGACTCTTGAATTTTAAAATATATATTCAAATATTATATTGAACAAATTAAAAGTTTAGAGAAGATATTGCACGTTGAGTTAAAATTCGAAAATCACATTGCACAAGTTGAAAGTTTAGAGATAACATTGGACATTAAACCAAAATCCGTAAATCATTTGCACTATTATCCGAAAACAAGGGAAGGATACTATATTCCTGCCTCATGTGATTCTTGTAAAGTCATATTAGATTAATATCACAAAAAATCTCAATTATGTGCATCATTTGCCAAATTTACATCCAATTAATTCTCGCATTGCGAAAAATTTGAGGCAACATGACAATTCAAGATATGAATCTACAATGAACCACGCGTGCTGAACAACTACTGATTTGGCCCATCTCACGTCCGTTGCATTGCCCGATCACGTATGCAAGATTCTCCTAATCACTCAAATTCAATACCCCATGGTTTAAACTAAGTTGCGTGCTCATCGATGCTTAATGATTGATCGCACCTCATTCACATTCAAGGTCTATCATGGGCAATCGATAGAATAATCACCAAGAGAGTTCTAAATTGATTATATATATGTTAATTTAGTTTAAACATTTCAATTTTACCAATTAAATAATAAACATTTTAACAATTTATCAAATGTGGCCTTTCCGACTAATTTTGGATGGAAATTGATGTGTAGATGTTATCCATCCTACATGACATGATTCATGATGGCGTAAACAATTTTTAAAAAAAAAATTAACTATTTTTAAATTTTTTAAATTTGTATTTAGTTTTATTTTTTTTCTTTTCCACTTTTTTCTTCTTCTTTTTTGCGTGATGGTCATAGCCCTCACCTTGATAGGAAAAAAAAGGGGGAAAAGAAAGAAATAAAAAGAAAAGAGAAAAAAAAAGTTTTATAAAGAACCAAAATTTTTTTAAAAAGATTATAAAAATTGTCCACCTTAGTGACATATCACGTAGAACAACTAGCATTTACGTCAATAATTTCCTATCAAAATTGGTTGGAATGTCTACCTTAGCAAATTGTTAAAAACAATTATATCTTCAATTGGCAAAATTAAAAAAATTTAGAAATTAATTGACATATGTACAATAAATTTAGGACTTTTTTGATATTTTCCTATCAATCAACTCCACCATCACAAAATGATCATGAGATTCCAAGTAATGCTGCTCGGTATACATGTCTCCCTAGTTATTCACATGTGACTACTATAGTTCCGTTGTATGAACCATGTGATGGCATTTGGCATTGATTTTTAGGTTTAATCGATAATCCCCATTTTAGGCTAGTTGATAGTCATTTCTCTTTATATTTAAACAATATAATAATTATTAGCATTCTTGGGAAGTTTCATCATCTTCCACCATTCTCTTTAATCCACGTGAAATGTCATTAAATCCTAAATTTTATTACAATTTACTAATTGAATCCATTTGACCAATTTTGATTGGAAATTATTGATGTGGATATTGTTCATCTTATGTAACATGACCAGCGTTAATGTAAACAATTTTAATAATATTTTTAATAATATTTTAATTAATTTTTTAATATTTAATTTATTTTTTTTGTTGAAAGGGTCGATAGGGCCCTCAATCATTGGCTTAGTGTTGGTGGCCTCTGAGGGCTAGCAATCGGCAACCCCCATTAGCCCCTAAGCGAGGGCCACAAAGCCCTCTCTAGCCAAGAGCGAGGGTTTGTGGCCCTTCACTAAATTTTGCAAGGATGTCATGAGCCCTTACAAACCACATTGAAGGCCTATGCAAGGGCCGCCACGCCCTTGCCTTGCCAAATCTGGCAAGGGCTTGTGAGCCCTTAGTCGGGTCCTCCTTGGCCATAGTGAGGGCTCATGAGCCTTTCTTGGATTTGACAAGGGCTTTGTGGCCCTCGTAAGGGGCTAGTGGCACGCTAACCTTTGAACCAAAAAAGAAAATAAAGAATTGTGGAAGATGATGAAACTTAGTACATTACTTGTATTGACAAAGTTAAACATGCTACCCATACAAACACCCAATTAGCTTCATGAATTGGCTAAATCTAGGACACCTTAAAATCTTGTGCAATTCATGCCTCACGCCCTTGTTATCAGCAAAGTCATGCATACGCACGTGCTGTGGAGTGATAAGTTGCATCTTTTGGGCATTAAATCCCAAGGAGACAAAAAATTTCGTATCTGGTTCATGTGCACCCAATCATCAAATGCATGTAAAGATTGATTAGAGGAAAGGTGTGATCAAAATTGTGGCAGATTATCTAGATTGTACGCTTTTATGCCATTTAGTTTGTTGAAAACGATGGAGACCCATTTCTTGCAATGAGCGAATAATAACTCTTCATTAGTCCTTTTCAAATCTCACTGCCACATCGAGAGTCAATCGATGTGCCATGCACAATCACCATGTTACTAACCTATTCTTTTTCTTTAGATTAGTGACGGCGTGCATTAGTGGACAAAACATCAATTTTTGTTTATATTTACTTTCGACATCTGATTTAATAGAAAGGGCTGACTTCAATTTCATTATAGGCAAGTGATGGAGATCAATGGGATGGCAAGGGATGAAAAATCATTAGCTCTTCCCAGGAAATATCTCCTCGCGAAGTTTCCTCGATGGCTCTCCAGAAATATCTTCACCCATTTTTGGGTGTCCCGGGAGCTCTAACCAATGCGAACTCGACAGCACATTCGCCTCATAAGGCCAAATTCTCTCTGGTACACGCGCACGCTGTTGGCCAGGTGGCTGCACTGCCGTGCATCTTGCGGTTGTGCTCTCCAGCATTCCTCAACCGTCACAGAGCAGCCTAAATTCTGACCAATTTCATCATCCCCTCGGCCTTTAAAAAAAAAAAAAAAATTCTCAAAAAAAGGTTTTCGAACTTTAATTTTATATACAATATCCCATTAAAATTTTAATTTATTTGCTAAGATCCTAAATTTTAGTCCAGTATTTAATATAATCATTGAATTTTAAATATTTTCATATAGTTGAGAAAGTATATTAAATATGTACTAATAATTTAGAGATTATATTAAATAAAATGAAAATTTTAGGATGATATTGTTTAAAATGTAATGATCATATTGTACAAATTAAAAGTTAAATAATGATATTGCATGTTAAATCAAAGTTCAGATTACTATTATTCAAAAAAAAGGGGATGCTTCACATGATTCTCGTAGAGTCAATACCAAATTAATATTAAAAAGAAAAATATCATCCTTTGCCAGATTAATTTTAGTGCTAGGAAAAAAATCTCAAACTGCTATGATCGCGATCGGTGTTGTCCTCCGTTAGGTCCCGCCTAATGTGCCCGTGAAAAACACGTGCGAAAAAAGGTCACGTCAATCCGAGCATAGGCACGATGTCGTTTTGACCAACGCGGGTTCGGTCTCTTATGCGCTGCAGGGACACGCGGCACTCCCTCGTCTCCTTCCGCACGCGTTGGGCACCTGAGGTCACAAGCTCCCCTGCTTCGCACGAAGAAGCAAATCCCGCGCCGGGGCGAAAAGCCGAAACAAAATCCTTTTTTTTTGTTTTTTTCCATCAGATAAAAACAAAAGTGAGAAAAATAAAATAAAAACGTAATCGGCGAAGCAGTGGGGCTGCTGTCGGGGGACGACAGCGCCACCTGGGATGCCACGGGACGGTGTCGGGGACGCGTTCGGTCACGGAGAGGGGGGCCGTGGCGCGTGGGGCCCGATCAGGCCACGTGGCCAGCGGGGGGGCCGGCGGGGGGACCGTCGGATCACGCGAGATCGTGGGCTGCCCCCACGTGCCGTCGCGTCCGTCGCGTCCCGATCAACGGCGCAGGGAAGTCCTCGTGTTCAGGGTGCGGTGGTGTCGCGTGGGTGGGTGTGAAATTGGAACCTGGCGCCTCCCGTGGACGGATCCGAAACCAGATTTCATCCGGATTGCTGAGCTGATCGGATTCCGGTGTGCTCTCTCATGGACAGATCCGAAAACCAGATTCCATCCGGATTGCTAAGTTCGATCGGATTCCGGTGTGCTGCTCTCTCGTGGACAGATCCGAAGACCAGATTCATCCGGATTGCTAAAGTTGATCGGATTCCGGTGTGCTGTCTCTCATGGACAGATCCGATGACCAGATTCATCCGGATTGCCACGTGCATCCCTTAAGGGGGCATGTGTGCAAGAGATGGTAATTCTTCCACGCGCCAGGAAGGGGGAGTCCGAGGTTTTCTGTTTTCATATTTTTAGCTTGCTTGTGCTTAGACTTATCAAAATAGATTGCGAGCTCATTTCTTAACCTCTATAAATAGATTTACAATGGTAAATTTTAAAATAATATGAGTATTTAATGAATTCATAATTTTGCCCACTTCGCTCTCTTACATTTTCTATTTGTGTGTGCTCTAAAAAGTTGGATCAAATATGGTATGTTAATTGCTCAAACTCTAATGTTCCGAGCAAATGTAATCTCCTACAATGCAGTATCAGATATTCTATATGGCTTCGTTGATCACAAAAAACATCTAGATGATTAGATTCAATGATTCTCAACTTGACTTAGTATAAATATTGCCAGAGTGTATGGTCTAAGCAATGGACAATTGATATTTTTCAAAACAAGGTACTTAACAACAGAGATGCATTTTAGTAAGTTTGAGAAGAGGTGCAATGACATGATTTAACAAGGGCAAGAAGTGGTTGGCTGCCAAAAGGCTTGGATAATGAGGGCTCCTAATAAGCTTTTAGGATGGTGAAAGGAGTAGGAATGAACTAGACTATGTATCGAGCGAAAGAAAAATAATTTTAAGATATATATGTCTAAATTGGAATTAACTTACGGATGTGTCATTTGATGTAACGACAAACTTTACTTTAGAATTCTAAGTTAAGTGAGCTTGGGTTAGAGTATTATTAGGATGCGAAACCTCCTAGGAAGGTGTTCACTTGTATGCCAAATGACAAATCCGTGAGGCTTTTTATGGGATAAGCTCGAGCGAGTTAATCCAAGAGCATCACAATATGGTATTAGAGTAGGACCCCTTTGGTAGATCTATGGTCGGGGATGAATCGAATGAAAGCTGGTGGATATGTAACGATCCGGTTTGACAAGGGTGAGGAGTGGTCATTGAAGCCATAGAGTCTGGATAAGAAGTGACTTTTGGCAAGTTTTTATGATGGTGAAGGGAGCAAGAGTAAATCGAACTATGTATTGAATAGGGAGAAAATGATTTTGATATATATATAAAATTGAAATTAACTTATAGAAGTATCTTTTGACGTAATAGTAAGCTTTGTTTTGGAATTTCAAAGTTAAGCAAGTCTAGACTAAAGTACTATCAAGATGGATGACCTCTTGAAAAAAGTATCATGAGAAAGTCCATATTTGCATGCCAAATGATAAAATCATGAGGTTTAGGGGACGGATCAAAATAAAGAATAGAATCACGAGGACCGTACAATCGTAGGTCGATGACACTATTATTCTTTATGGCCTAAAGTCATATGACTTTGAAGCACGATGTCGGGCTTATCGTGTGATTTATATGATTTATCCTTGGAGACTTTCGAGGACGCGGGTGAGAAACCTCTATATGCACGTGTATTGTTAATTATGGTCGTCAATCGTTTATCATTTGTTAATATATTCCGGTGCAATTTTTTTTTTCTCGTTGTCATTTCACATGATTTTATTAAAAGCTTCTGCATTATGATCATAATTCAGGAAGCTTCGTTATTAATTCATGGTCGTCAACATTAATAAACTAGTCAAATGACCAAAAGTCCCCAAGAGGGCGCGTCTCTCCATGCATTCATATTTACCTAATTTTCAGATATTTTATTGCCACGATTATATGAGATAGACTATAGAAATTCCTGAATTTCGAGGGACTATATAGTTAATCAAAGTAGAGGAAAGCGGAATCGATGACCTTAATAATTGAGAACAACTTAGTAGAAGATATCAAGACCATCATGATTAGAGCATAATTGATATCTGAATTCGGTTGTCAAGAAAAGACATGAAATCATGAAGAAATTGTTATATTAAAAAAAAAAAAATCATGGCTTGCCCACCACAGTTGAATCCTCGATCTCCCATTAGAGAACGAATGAACTATAGCGAAGGTAGGAAAGAAAACATCTGATGCCAACTTGGTCCAAATGCACATATAAGAAATCTTAGATGCGTACAATGGGAAAATATCTCATGCGTCATATAGCTGGTGTTATAAATCGAATACTAAATTTCAATAACATTAATCACACGTTATTGTTCATGTGCCCTAAATGGGAACTATATCATCAGCCCCACTTTGACCTAACCAGGCCGAAAACACCGGGCAAGTGAGTTGTTAAAGACAATCTTCTCCCTCAAGCAATCTCTCCACGTGTCCATATCGCCAGTTCCCAACGCACTTATGCAAACCTCAGGCCTTAGCCTATTTAAGCCTCGAAGCATGGCACACTCGTTGCAATCGTTCTCGTTCTTACACTCACTTCTCAATTCTTTTAGCCATGCAAGCTTCTACTTCTCGACACATAATCACTCCACCAGCTCCACGCAGTTGGTCTCAAATATGTTCACCCACCTGCAAAATACTCATCAACCCTCCACAGAAGACCCTCCCCAAGATCATTTACCCATCCTCAGCCCCGCCGCGGCTGCCACTGGAGACACCACTGCTGCCGCCGCCCGTGACCACCCCTCGGCAACCACCGCTGACCCCACTGAAGAAACCGAATGGCCCACAGAGCTTTGAACCGGTTCCAGAGGGTCGTGGCCTCGGCGCTGGACACGCTGGAGGCCTCGCTGTTGGTGCCCTTCGAGAAGCAGCACGAACTGCCCAGAACGGTGGACCCGGCGGTTCAGTTGGCCGGGAACTTCGCTCCGGTCCAAGAGTGTCCGGTTCATCACGACTTGGAAGTGGTGGGCCAGATACCCTCTTGCCTACGTGGCGCCTACGTGCGTAACGGCGCGAATCCCCTGTTCCTGCCACGCGGCGGCCACCATTTGTTCGACGGCGACGGCATGATCCATGCCGTCACGCTCGGCTCGGGCAACAGCGCCAGCTACAGCTGCAGGTATACCCGGACGAGCCGGCTCGAGCAGGAGGCTGCGCTCGGCCGGCCTGTGTTCCCCAAGCCGATCGGGGAGCTGCATGGCCACTCAGGCCTGGCACGGGTGGCGCTGTACGCGGCCCGGGTCGGGCTTGGCCTCATCGACGGCTCGGCTGGCTCGGGGGTCGCCAACGCGGGGCTCGTCAGCTTCAATGGCCGCCTGCTGGCCATGTCGGAGGACGACCTCCCGTACCACGTGCGGATCGATGGCAGCGGCGACCTCGAGACCGTCGGGCGGTTCGACTTCGGCGGCCAGCTCCGCTGCCCCATGATAGCCCACCCCAAAGTGGACCCCGCCACGGGGGAGCTCCACGCGCTGAGCTATGACGTCGTAAAGCGTCCCTACTTGAAATACTTCAAATTCGATAAGACGGGAAAGAAAACATCGGACGTGGACATAACCCTCCAGCAGCCCACCATGATCCACGACTTTGCGATCACCGAGAACGACGTCGTGATCCCGGACCACCAGGTGGTGTTCCGGCTGTCCGAGATGCTCCAGGGCGGGTCACCGGTCCTCTACGACAAGAAGAAGATGTCGCGGTTCGGGATCATGCCGAAGGATGCCGCTGACGAGTCGGGCATCCGGTGGTACGACGTGCCGGATTGCTTCTGCTTCCACCTGTGGAACGCTTGGGAGGAGAGGGACGGCGATGGAGACAAGGTCGTGACCATTCTCGGGTCGTGTATGGACCCGCCCGACTCCATCTTCAACGAGCACAGTGGCGAAGGTGAGCGGCCTCTGCGGAGCGAGCTCTCGGAGATCCGGATCAACACCAGAACCGGCCACTGCGCGAGGCGGGTCGTGGTGGCGGGGATGAACCTGGAGGCGGGTCAGGTGGCCAGGCATCTCCTGGGGAGGAGGACGAGGTACGCGTACTTGGCCATAGCCGAGCCATGGCCCAAGTGCTCCGGGATGGCCAAGGTCGACCTGTCGACCGGCGAAGTGAGCAGATTTTTGTACGGGCAGGGGAGGTTCGGAGGGGAGCCGTGTTACGTGGCTGAGGAGGAGGAGGAAGACGACGGAGGCGGGTACTTGATGAGCTTCGTGAGGGACGAGGAGAGGGAGAGATCGGAGCTGGTGATCGTGAGGGCTTCGGACATGGAGCAGGTGGCGACGGTGAGGCTGCCGTCGCGAGTGCCGTACGGGTTTCACGGCACGTTCGTAAGGTTCCAGGATTTGATGGAGCAGGTGTCGGATTCTTGACGTTCTCTGACTTTCTTGTTTTTTTAAAAATATTTATTATATATATTTTATTTTTAGGGGACTTGGAGGATGTAAATGTAATATCGTTTGCTCGCGAGGGAGACAAGTTCCCTCGCGAAGGTAACGCCGTGAAAATCTGTGCAGCTTAAGTTTTCAAGTGCCATAGAAAAAGTTCACTAAAGATTCTCTAATTTCTCCTTGTATGGTCTAGGAAATTTGGTACTTTAGCGGTGACGAGGGAGATTATTTTAGTCTTATCATAAGTTTGTATTTACAACTAGTTTTGTCTGTGTAATTAAGATAATGAATTTACGAGGTAAGACACAATTAAGGTACTTTTAATGGATCGTAATTTTAATGGCTTCTATCAACGAAACGGCAGTGCTAGAGTACGATGGTGACTTTGCTGATTAGGATGTAATTCAAAGCCCAGTCAATTAATGGATATAATATCTGGACTGAAACATTGTCTTTTTAGTCTACACAAGACAAACTAATTGGAACTTATTTTGTACTAAATGAATAAAGCAACATAGATAATGAAAGGCCAATGAAAGAAAATTTACCACAAATGCCTTCAAGTCATAATGCTCACATACAAACGGATAAAAGAAATGCCCTGTTGACATTCAAAGTTGATTTGTTTATTGATACACACGAGCTTGGTACGAGGGTGAGAAATATACATCATTTAGGCAAAATAAGCGACAATCACGTGTGCAACACATGTATGTCACTATATATAATTTAATGCCATTGTTGAAATACGATGATAGATGGTTGGTAGCTGCTTACATAAACATCGACAACAACTTTTCGGGAAAATTACCAAAAAAGTCATCAATCTATTGCAATTGTATCGGTTCATCATAAACTTTTTTTTTTAACCAATTAAGTCCTAAACATTTTACAATTATTTCCAATCAGTCCATCTAGCCAAAATTAGCTAGCCGGTGCCGACAATCTTTTTTTTTTAATAATATTTTATTTTTCGAAATATTTTATTAATATTTTATCTTTTTTTTTTTTTTTTTTTTTTCCCTCATTCTTCCTCTTCCTTCTCCATCCCTCCTTTCTCCTCCTTCCTTTGGCTTTGGCGACTGGCTAGGCTGGCTAATCACCAGATTGAGGCGATTCGGCGGGCTTCCCTCACTAGTTGGCGAGCTTGCACCCAGCGGAACGGTGGGGCGAGCCGCCACTAGATCTGGTGAGGGCTCCCCTTGCGGTTGCTGGGTGAGGCAAGCCCTTGCCAGACGCAATGGCGAGCCCCCCTCACCGGATTTGGCGAGGGCTCGCCTCGCGGTCACTAAGTGAGGCGAGCCCTCGCCAGATCCGGCGGTGGCTCGCCTTGTTGTTGCTAGGCGCGAGCTCATTGACTAGCGAGGTGAACCCGCCAAATCGCCTCACCAGATCCGGCAAGGTTTCGTCTCATCATTGTTGGGTGCAAGCTCGCCGACCGGCAAGGCTACCCTCGCTAGATCTAGCCAGGCTTGCGTCGCTAGACCTGGTGATGGCGAGGCCCTCCTCGCCGAATTTGGTGAGGGCTCGCCTAGCTAGTGGCTAGGGCCAGCTCGCCCTCGCCCAATGATGGTGAGGCAAGCTAGCTCCGGTTGCCTTAGTTCAGCGACCGGCCAGCCCTCCCCTCTGGCGGGTCGCTAGAGCCAAAGGAAGAAGGAGGGAGGAGGAGAGGAGGAGGAAGGAGGGAGAAGGAGAAGAAAAAAAAAGAAAAAAAGGAAAAAAAGATAAAAAAATAATAAAATATTTTTAAAAATAAAATATTATTAAAAAATGTCGTTGATGTTGACCGTTGCCACATTAGCACTAGCTAGCCAATTTTGGCTGGATGGATTGATCGTGAATAATTGTAAAAGGTTTATAATTCAATTGGTCAAAAAATAAGTTTAAAATTGAATTGACACAATTGTAATAGGTTTATGACTATTTTGATAATTTTTTCACAACTTTTCATTAGAAGTATTTTCAAATCACTATGGCGGTTGGCATTGAAGACGCACGCTATAGAGAGAATAGTTGCCATAAGAGACCTAGTCATGGAATAGTCATCAATAACCATACAACTCTCAACACATGATTAGACAGTTATGTAAAACATGGGCGAGATGAGTCCATGAGAATAAAGGAGTATGAGCAAAACCAATTACAAAAAATAAAATAAAAAATGCATAGTTGAGGGATTCAATTGACCAAAAAAAAAATTCAGGGATCAAATTAAATATTCTCTAATAATTTGAGGGTGTCTGGTGTGCATCCTCTTGCATTTGGTCGAATTTACATATAGTCTATTTGTAAACCTGTAAAGTACCAACAATCAAGGATATCATCAGAGGACTTTTCTCCAATTAGGATCAGGACAAATATGGAACCCATTAGACAGTGAGTGCCTTCAAGCACTATAAAATGCGTCACTTTGTCCTCTCTTTGTGCTTTGCCGGTTGGCAGCATTCAAGAAATGATCATTAGGGAGGGAGTGGGATTGCGTCCTTCTATCTTCTCTGACTTTATCTAATTGCACTCTGTTGAACTTTTTTTTTTTAAATAATTTTTTTTCTGGAGTCAACTTTAAATAATGCGATTGGTGTCTCCCGTAAAGGTAGCTAAAACCATGAAATGGGAAGCAGTAAAAAGATCTGGCATTCGCCCTTTGGACTTTGGAGTTGACTTTGGGCTTAATTTTGTGCCGTCCAAAGCAGGATTTCTTTCCACCAACTTGTGCCCCCAATTTTGGGGACATTTAAAATCATTTTATTTTGTTCCTTTTTCCTTTCTTATCGTAAATGAGGACGGTGAGTTTATAATAATATAACGATGTTCGAACGTTGCACATCTTACGTGGAAGCAAATTTCTTAAAGTCCATCGTCATTAGTCTATCTTTAATTGATTAATAAACAAAATAAGAAACGATATACATATGGTATGCCATGAAGAAAATGCTTTGCTTTTTAGCGACGGCCTTCTATCTGTATGAATTCAATAAATTACCATATTGAGTTTGTTATCATTGAAAATTACGTGATTCCAAGATGTGAATCATCTAACTTTTCTTTTTAAGGAAAGATCTTACCGACACCCTTGAGCCCATGTAACTTGTATCATGTCAAAGCCAACAGAACTCGACTTGGAATAGTTTGTGCGGGATGCGGTAATCTCAGCGGAAGTCGAAAAATGGCGGGGTTATTTCCACCCTCGATAGAGACATAAATACCTCTTTTGTTGTGCAATAATCAAAGTACCCCTCAATCAATTCTCTCTTCTCAAGTCGGCATGCTTTGGCTCTTGTGCCGACACGTCTTTAATGGCGCACAGCTCCACATGCGGTGTCAAGTTCTATCGAGGCCGATGTTGAGCTCAGTGCTCACTCATTGAGGCGATAGAGGGATAAAGTATAGGAAGTTAGACTGGACGAGAAAATGAAGAGGCAAGCGAGGACATGGACCTGAGTGGAGACAAGCTAGGCCGTGGTGGTGGGATGGAGGAGGTCGCGGTGTTCAACGGCGGCAACATGATACGGCGGGAACTACTATGGCCGGGGTTGGGCAGTGCTGTAGGAGAAACAAAATAGGATTACAATTTACAAATCATAATTAACATCATTATTGGATTGATGATGCTAGATCCCATCTAGTTCAAAGTCGGATTCGGTGCGTTTGGATAGTCGTTGATCTTTCTCCCTCTCTCTATTTTCATCACAAGGAAGATTTAGCAAACTGTGAGCAAAAGTTGCCCCTGCAAGTTGTTGTACGACTTTCTTCGAAAAGTAAGAGATTTGAGTGCTAAGTTGTCTCAGCTTTGCAGGTTGACTAGGAGCGGAAAAAAGTTTCCCTTTGGAAATGATAGGATTTAAACGAAGACTACAATTCTTGCACAGATGACATTCTCACTGCAATGTGACTTAATAAAGTTAACATTTAATTAGTTGGTTAATCAAAATTTCATATGAGGAAAAAGGATAAAGTAGTACTAAAGCATACATGCGGCTGAGCACGAATATTTGCTTACATGTCAACGGAAATGTTTCGTGTGACGCATGGCCACTTAGAGAAAGAAATTACTACTAATGGATGCCCATAACAGGTCAAGATAGTCGGTAATTTGCTTTATATTTTCTGCTTCAGTAATCTATCAAATCCACGTGGAAGAGAATCTGGTCCTAAACAGTGTATTTCAATATATAAGGAATTACAAGAGGAGAAAGATATTATTGCAATAACCCACTAGGACCGCCAAACTCCTCGTAAGAGAGCTCCAAAGTTAAAAAATACAGCTGATGACCGAAAAAAAAACGTCACAATATTGTCCAAACAAGAAAGGTACGTTCTTTTTATTGGGACTTGGCCTCGTCAATGTAAATCGCTATTTAATGTGTTTGAAAAGATTGAAATGCCCATAAAATTCCAAAAGCCACGTGAATTTCATGAAGAAAAATACTGGGTTTCTACCATGTTCTCTTCTTTTTTGATTGACTAGTGTTTGTCATAATTCTCCTCCGCCATTATACGACTTGGACTTTTCATTAGAAGGAATGCTAATGTCCCCACCATATAAAAAAGTACATACTTCAAATTAGCTGACCTGAAAAGGGCATAATTGGATTTATAAAACATCAAGATACGTAAGAAGATTGGTGTTTCCAACATTGTGGTTGTAATTTTGTTGTCTTACTAGATGATCATATTAGAATCTTTTGATTTGTTTAGTCTTTAATTTATTATAAAAATGTAGGTTTCATTACTGTATGTTGCGCCCGAATGATAGTGACTAAGATATCATTATGTTCCCAATGATTATACGGATGTATTTTCAGCATTCCGGTTTAAAGCTAGAAATATTGGAACATGACACAGATTGACCTATCTTCTACGACCAAGTGCGAATTCCCTATCCGGCCTCAAAAAACAAGGATAACATTATAATAAAGATCGGCTAGGATTCATTATGATCTTTTGGGTTGAGTACAATTCAATCTTCTCATATTTAACATTTGAGTGATTTTTTTGTTTTTTTTTTTTTTTTTTTGTGATTGATAATACATCGGAGCTTACCCTTGTCGGCTTATGCCGATTTGGAGTCTCACGGGCTTTCACGGTGGAGGTCCAACATCGACTATACCTCGAGGGAAATTGGCGCAGCAACCCACCGCCGAACCTCCCTCTTTAATCGCTAACAACGCAAGGTTTCGAACCCTTGACCTCCTTCGTTGGAGGAGATATCTTAACCAACTGTACTGCTCACTGATGGGTAATATTTGAGTGATTTTGTCCTCTAATTTTTCCAATCAGTGCGATTTAATGTCTTTAAGTTTTATCTTGCCCAATCTAATTCTCAAACTTTCTCGACTTTTCTTGATTTGTATAATAAAGTCTTTCAACCTATTGTCGTCACACTAAACCATCTAATCGAACAATGACATGACATTAATAATGTGGTAGAAAATGGCATGCAATACTAGTGTGGTGTCAAACAAGTGTCAAATCAATTGGCAAACAGTAAATTTGGAGAAAAACAAATCATGATGTGATAACTCTTACCACAAAATAATGCCCAAGTCCTAAATAATCGACTCGCATTGAGAAAGACGGGGCAAAATACAATGGCGGTATAATTTGCGAAGTGTTGAAGGTTCTTAGTCGGCAAATATACTTAATTGGCAAAAGCCATGATTAACACGACCCGTGATGAGCTGGATACAAAGTAGTCATTTGAGTAAAATGGAGTCGACAACTTTGGACATGATTTGCTAGGGCTCATCGACGCAACTATGAAGAAGTAAAACTAACACAATCATCAGGTATGATGATTGCGGATGCCACAGATCTTGAAAGCCACTAGTTATCGGGGCCAAGAAATATGAGTAAATGCAACTATCCAGTCGTGGCATGAGGGACTTCAAAAGCAACCAGTGATGCTGGATGCGAAGAGTGGAAGAGCAATCGTCAATTAGTGGAGTTGTGTATATGTATTGACTAACCATTTGTAAATACAAACGATTGAATTCTAGGAAACTTATGATGGATTTGAATTCTCCGTAACTATTGTTGATTGTCATTAGTG
Source organism: Eucalyptus sideroxylon (assembly GCA_014182405.2). Classification (NCBI taxonomy): domain Eukaryota; kingdom Viridiplantae; phylum Streptophyta; class Magnoliopsida; order Myrtales; family Myrtaceae; genus Eucalyptus; species Eucalyptus sideroxylon. Next base: position 53,657,878 of record CM024555.2, on the reverse strand, counting down.
GCCATAGGGACTCGAACTGTAATTCGTGCAAAGGATTGTCAATCAATCAATGAATACGGGTTATTCGATTTTACTTTATGTTTATCTTTATATTTCACTATCTTTTTACCTAGCTGTACATAATTGTCTCCAATTGTTATACTTTCAGTTTTCCGTCAAATTGCATCTCTTGTTCGAGAATCAGTAAATGACCCTCCACAACTTTGTCGATTTCCATGTTGATTCACATTTCGAATGGTTTTTCATCGATACTTTTCGGCCAAATAATAGCATTAGTTATAATGGGCAAACAAAGTACATGAAAGCGCGAATGAGGAAAGTTAGTGAACTTGGTCACACAAAACAAAAACCAGATCGCACATTGAGAAAGATAGATGACTTTATTGTAAAAATATATAATGTTTCATTGGTTTTGGATCCTATAATAAAATATCTTTCACTAAGTTTTATATATTGATTTTTGTTTAGAAGACTTAGGTTTCGTGTTAGCTTTAGATAGAGAGGGTCAAATGCGAATGATACTATATACCTTATAATCTCAAAATCAAAGAAGTCGTTGGCTTATCACACACTTAATATAAATGATAATTAATATCAAAACCTAATCAATGACATCATCTAGACTCACTCTAAAATAATAATGAAAGCTCATTAAAATTAAAGTAGTTTGTATAATATTGAATGCATTTCGACAATGCTAGATATGAACAAGATGCCTAATAAAGCACTGCTTTCCACTAAGTTTGAGGACACATTACTGGAATCTAATCAATAGCACTAGACAATGAGGACAACACCTAATAGATAATGATTGAGATGGATATGAGGACACAACGTCGGAATCTAATCAACCACGTTAGATAGTGATAATAACACCTAGTATACATTGCTCCTAAATGCGTACATGAACACAACGTCGAAATCTAATCAACGACGCTAGATAGAGGCAACACCTAATGAACACTGTCCCTAGATGAGGATGAGGACACAATGCTGGAATTTAATCAACAACGCTAGACAATGGGTTAATACTGGAATTTAATCGACAGCACTTCTTGGGATATAGACACTCACCGGAATTGAAACTACAATGGAAATCTTAAGCTACAGCTAGGTTAAACTAAGTAAGGGCAAAGGCAATATAAAATGGTTTTTGTGTGTTTTCCGAGGGAGAGGGAGGTTGTTTGTTAGATTGCTTGTGGTATTCATAGGCCAACTTGGTAACCATCAATTTCCTTCTCCTCAAGACCCGCTCCACGTTCCATATTGAACCGCTTTATCTATACTTGTTTGACAAATTCTCATAGCTTATCCAATAAGTATTAACTGCCCTTTTTGAATTTGGCATTTTTAATTATTCATGCCTATCTCCACCGTCAATGGTATATCTTGATTAGTACTCCTTGGCTTCGACATGTGGCAACTAATTGCTTCATCATGGAATTATATGTCTTTACATATCTGTCAAAATTCAGTCTAGGGTTCCTTAATGTCCTTGATTATCCTTTCTTTTATGACCACTTATGGGCTGGGCCGATGTAGATTATGTCTCATATACAGTCACAATGGCGACTTTAGAGGTTTATGTCCCTTGTAACTAGTACGTGCTCATAGGGTTATTTTTGTGTGTTAACATATGCCCCATTTTAAAAGAAGTAAATTAAAAATTAATTTCTTTTAAAGGAAATACCTTGTCCTATTTGTAGTATGCCATAGATGATCATTATTCCTTTTTATTATCTGACATATCCACAGTCGATACGAATCAATGGCTCCTATTGCATCTTGACACATCACTTTAGCTTTTGGCAAATATCCTAAATTTTTGAATCATCGTTCCTATTCCAAATAGAACAATACACTCCATTGTCTCTTTTGTACTTTTGTCTTCTTCCTTAAAGCTTAAACCCTTCATACTTTGCTCATAAGCTTTTCATGGCTATCGAAGCTTCCAAATTTGAATTTGAATCCTATATTTTGAACTTCTACTGTCTTCTTCACATTGAAGAAGCTAGCTATTGTCTATTTCGACTTGAGTTTTGTAGAAGAGTATAAGGAAGCATTACTCCTTGGGCCTACCCTTTGGGATCACAATCATGCTCCACCACCTCTCAAGCCTTGTTTTCCTACTAGAAGGAAGGAGAAGCTTCCAATACCGTATTCCTCCATCAAGGATATTTGAACATCTGCCCCTACTATGTTTCGAAGCTTCCCTTTATTTGAAGAGAATTTCCATGCCTGGTATCTACGGTTACACAATGATTTGCTTACCCATTTGACATGGATGAATGTGGGTATTGAGATGGTGCTAGAGGTTAGCATGCATGCTTAAGATTTAAATAGAAGCTTAATGGGTTTTGTTGTTTGCTTCTCTGGTCCCCATCAACCAATTATTTCTTTTTCCCTTTGGGGACCCATATCCGTAACCCTTTTGGATGTATTCACCATTTCTAAGTTTGTTCTAGATGGTATTTCGGTAGACGAAATCGAAGCTCTAGAGGGCTTCCCCATTCCCGATAATGTCTTAGCTTATGGGACCTTTCTCAATGAGTATCATAAAACTTTAGGTCCTATTCACTTCAAAGAGTAGATTGCTTTCTTGCTTATTGGCTGTTGAAATATGTATTCTTTAATTCAACCCTTAAAGTCTAAAAAAATTGTTTAAACTTGCTGTCAATCTTGTGAAAGGAAAGAAAGTGGCTCTTAGTCCACTCGTTTGAGCTGTTTTATACAAAAGTCTTACCCATGTTGCCCTTTTGATGATGTTGAAAGAAACCAGGGGTTCTAGTTTTTTTTTTTTTTTGGTAACCCGAGGAACCCTGTAAGTCGACAGCCAGCGAGCAAACCCTAGAGGAGTGATTGCAGAACCCATTACCACAGTACTTCAAGTAAGAATCCTTAACGACGCTTTTGGGATTTGAACTCCTCCCATTCATGAGGGAGAGAGAGCCCAAGCCAGCTGCACCACTGTGGACAGTGGTTAAAAACTGGGGTTCTAGTTGATCCATCCTAGATTTTACAAGCATGTATGGCTCTTTATTTTCCTTTCTTGTTTAGAAAAGTCCCTTGTACTCTTCCATTCATTCCATCATCAAAATCAAATAGCAAAACCTCAAAGTCTGGGTTGTTGACTACTCATCGTATCTCCTAGGAAGGTTCTTGATGACACTTCCTCGTTTGTTTACTTCCTTCAAGAGATATTAAATTTTGACCATGCTCATGTCGACCTCTTTCCTTATGATAATTTTGAGTTCTATTACATTTTCTATGCAAAAACTCAATACCTAGATAACTTCGATGCATTCTGGTTATGTGTAATTACTCTAATTGATCTTTCAATACAACTTTGCAAAAAGGGAAGATTCTACCATGGATTTGAAGCTTACTGTCCACAGTACTATGCCAAACAATTTGAGCAGAAGTATGCTATAGTGAGTCCTTGCCATAAATGCCTACTCCATGGAGTATCCTTTGATGAACAAAAATAAGTACAACTTCCAGAAAAATGAGCCATTTGTATTTTGCTCTCAGATAACTGCACAATGCGAGGCTGATTTTTTTCTAGACTTTGAAGCATTTCAAACTTCTCCAAGAGTTATAGCAAAATAAACTAGCTAGTGGATCTCCTTCACGCTCGAGAGCCCATAGGAGAAGGCCATCAAGACTGTTTTCAATTGTATAAAGCAATGCCCTCCCCAGTTAGTTGAAGTAACTAAGAGAGGCAAAGTGGTGTTGGAATATCCTCTCAAACTTGGAAGAAGAAGATTCTGGAGAAAAATTAATCAAGCGCCGACCTAGATCTATTGAAGGTATATTCAATTGATCTCTTTTAGTTATGTTGCTCTAGTGCTCCTGTGTTGTTTAAATACTCCTAATTCCTCACTACACATTGAAGATGAAGACACACTTGGTGTGATAATCTCTCATCTCAACCGAAAGAAGGGTGCTTCTCCCCCTTCCACAAGAAAACAATCTCGACTAGCTTTTAAAAATGGCCTTAGTTCCAATTAAGGATAATCTCATGCCTCCAATGGAGTTGATTAACTTTGATAGTCCTCTCAAGGCCATAACTGAAGATTTCCAAGGTACAAAGGCTCATCTTTTGACTCTTGAGAATGCTGGAGTTGTGCTTACCCTGTTCCTTTAAAGATCCATGGTCAGTGTTTTCCTCTTTTTTGTCATGTCCTTATTTGTTTGTTCCAAAGGTATTGACATTATCTCAAAATGACAGCTGTTGATTTACCCATTTATTGGCAAGGACTCACTCTAGCATACTTCTGCTCAACTTTGATCACAAACACTATCACACAACCTGGTATGTATGAGGCCTTCTTACTCTGTTTTAATACATGGCCTAACTCCGACGTTAACTTTTTCGGATATAACAATCTCTGCTTCTTAGTCTTCATCAACCATTACATCTTTAACAACTAGTATCACTTCCGCCACAAGTTCTTCCTTCTAATCTTGCCGAGTCACCCATCCATAAGGAGAACAAGACTTCTTCAGCTATTTTAGCTAGCACTATCGGTGCTTTGGATGAAGCCGTTCATGTCTTAGCTATTGATGATTTGACTCCATGAGTTTCCTCAGAAATGGTCAAACTTGATAATCTAATGAACATGCTAGGACAATTTCTATTTTTTTTTTCAAGTGGTGGCATATCTACAATATTGAATAGTCAACCTACCCTTCCTTAGCTTAAGTTGTTGATATATACCCTTTCTTAATCTCTATGGGTTAATTAAGAAAAATAATATGATATTTCATCTTAATTAATCATATTAATATAATGAAAATTTCGTGGGATAAAATTAATCATATTAATATAATTATTTACAATCAATGTCCATTTCTAAATATGATTTGGAGGCTCTTGATATATAATTTAATTAATTAAAGATGTTGTAGCCACTCTCTAGTTAATTAAATAAATGGATCATTTGACATTTAATTTCATACATTAAATATTCACAAAATGCATGAAATGACAAAATAGTAAATACATGCAAGCAAGGGGCAGAATAGCAAATAGATACGCCAAGGGCAAGATCATGAAATTACAAAAGGGCAAAACGATAATTTTAAAAATGGCATAGGGGCAAAAAAGAGTAAAAAGCCGCGTGAGGACTTCAGGCCAGTGCCAAGCACGTGCCTGCATTCGCCACGAGCGCGTGGCCCGCATGCGCGCTGTCCAACACGAAGGCACGTGCACTGCAGGTTAGGTCCATGCGCATAAGCCCCACGTGCCAGCGGATGCACGCGTAGCCGCGTGTGGCGCGTGGCTACCACACGCCTGCAACTGCAGCGCGCGCATGAAACCCATGCACCTTCTCCCTTCATGCACATAACGCTTTTCTTTGCCATTTTTTGCCGTTTCACCGACCGTTTCTTCTCCGGCAGCCCATCTAAGTCACATAAATAATGGGTTTTGGTGAGCATGCCTGCACAACCACATGGATCCAAGTTTTAGCGAAAATGAGTAAGAAATTGGCCCCAAATCAAAAGAAAATTTACCAAAACACAAACCTTTAACCACTGCGATTTCCGCTGCTCGATTAGCCTCCAGCGAACACCAATATGCCGAAACAACTTATGGCTAATGTTCCTCATGGTGATGCGACTGTACGGGTCCAAATCAAGGGGTCAAGGGGTGGGTTGTCGGAATTTGCCAATAATCGGCAAGTTTCTCTCTTGGCCTCAAAACTCCGAATACTGTTCATCTCTAAAATGCCCGAAAAATACACCAAAAATTCGACAAAAATAAAGTAGAGGCACCAAACCTACTCGATACCAAATGTAAGACATAAAAATCAAATGCGGAAGTCAGGATCAAATATAAAACAAACCTTTAGCCATTGTTTGTATTCACATTCATTGGAAAATCCTGAAAAATTCAAAGTAATATTGGGCACACACTACCACTCACGTACTGATGGTGTATTCCAAAATGAGAGCGTTTGTGTTAGACCTTGTAATCACCCGTTAGAAATGAATAATCGTTCCTTTATATACCGTTTCTCATTAAGACGGTTACCAAATGGGCATTGTCACAAAAAGGTATGAAATGTGGAAAAACTATTAGAAATGAATAATTGTTCCTTTATATACCGTTTCTCATTAAGACGGTTACCAAATGGGCATTGTCACAAAAAGGTATGAAATGTGGAAAAACTATATGTCGAATAACCGCCGCTTTAAAGAGAGAATGTGAGTCCGAAGATGTGAGATCACATAATAATAATAATAATAATAATAATAATAATAATAATAATAATAATAATAATAATAATAATAATTAAAAAAATAACACTACCTCCTTTCTTCTTTGCCACCTTTGCTTCAGAGCCCACTAGCTCGCAGTCATCATCTCCAATGTCATTACCATTTTCTTCCTCTGAGATCTCCAAGAGTGTGACCAAGGGCTTCTTCCTTGCGACAGACCTTTTTCTGGGTTCTTTCCCCTTCACTGTCACATTAAAGTGAGACGGACAAATAAAGAACTCTAATTGAATTGAGAGAGAGAGACAGAGAAGGTCAAACTTTTGAGTGGAACCTATAAACACCATAGGAGACGCAACATGCCATGAACATAATAGGTAATTTGCTGTGGTAGGAAATACAAAATAAGTGGCAAAATAATATGCCAAAAACTATGTCGAGGAAAGATCTTTTACCCTATACACCAATTACAACAATGCATGACTGGATGTTGAACTACTGCTTACAGAGTCTACCAATTACATTGAAGATGTTGCTACGCCTAGGATAGATCAGACGGATAGTCCAAGGGTTTCATCGTGTATTTTAGATACGACCAATTACGTTGTTTTGTAAGAATTAAACCATTTTCTGCATAACTGAACTCAAAGAAGAAATGTGCAGCAGTTGGCAGAACTTTTTTTGGTATAGCATCAAGATCGAGCATGTCACACTAATGGTGCCCAAAAGAAGAAACGAATTGCCTCGGAGAATAATAAACTTGATGTAACAAATTTCTGTGTTAACATAATGCCCTTCGGTTTCCAGTTGTCCCACTGGTGTAGATAAGCGTAGCAACATCATTAGAGCTAGAGAAAGTGTTCGCAAAACACAATAAAGAAAACACATATTGCTCAAAAACTCAAAATGAACTAGCCCACTACCTTTCTACTCTGTGACCTTACCATATATATCAAGATCGATTTGCTTTAACACAATTGAAATCATAAGAGAGGAAGAGAAAAGTTTAAAGAGTAAATCTAGTTCTCTGCTCATGTGAGAGTATTTGCAAAAGATTTGCACGTGTCTTAGGGCAAAAGATTAACTTTTTTATCATCTTCATTATCCCTTCTCTAATCTTTCCATGTCCCGCTGCATCTTCATAGGATCAAGCTCATTGCACCGTAATTACAAAAGGCATGTATAAAATAGTAGCATTAAGATCGAGCATGTCACACTAATGGTGCCCAAAGAAGAAACAAATTGCCTCGGAGAATAATAAACCTGATGCAACAAATTTCTGTGTTAACATAATGCCAGTTGCCCCACTGGTGTAGATAAGCGCAGCAACATCATCAGAGCTTTCGCAAAACACTAAAAAAAACACGATACTGCTCAAAAACTCAAAATGAACTAGCTCACTACTTTTCTACTCTGTGACCTTACCATATAGATCAAAATTGATTTGCTTTAACACAATTGAAATCATAAGAGAGGAAGAGAAAAGTTTAAAGAGTAAATCTAGTTCCCTGCTCATGTGAGAGTATTTGCAAAAGATTTGCACGTATCTTAGGGAAAAATTATAAGAATAGGTTAACTTTTTATCATCTTCACTATCCTTTCTCTAATCTTTCCATCTCCCGCTAGATCTTTAGGATCATCCTCATTGCACCATAATTACAAAAGGCATGTATAAACAGTGGCGTCAAGATCGAGCATGTCACACTAGTGGTGCCCAAAAACAAATTGCCTCGGAGAATAATAAACCCGATGCAACAAATTTTTGTGTTAACATAATGCCCTTTGGAATTCTAGTTGTCCCACTGGTGTAGATAAGCGTAGCAACATCATCAGAGCTAGAGAAAGTTTTCGCAAAACACAATAAAAAACACGATACTGCTCAAAAAACTCAAAATGAACTAGCCCACTACTTTTCTACTCTGTGACCTTACCATATATATCGAAATCGATTTGCTTTAACACAATTGAAATCATAAGAGAGGAAGAGAAAAGTTTAAAGAGTAAATCTGGTTCCTGCTCATGTGAGAGTATTTGCAAAAGATTTGCACGTGTCTTAGGGAAAAATTATAAGAATATACCAACTTTTTTATCATCTTCACTATCCCTTCTCTAATCTTTCCATCTCCCGCTACATCTTCATAGGATCAGCCTCATCACACCGTAATGACAAAAGGCATGTATAAAACAGTAGCATCAAGATCGAGCATGTCACACTAATGGTGCCCAAAGAAAAAACAAATTGCCTCGGAGAATAATAAACCCGATGCAACAAATTTCTGTGTTAACATAAAACCCTTTGGATTTCCAGTGAGACATGTTGATAAGCGTAGCAACATCATCAAAGCTAGAGAAAGTGTTTGCAAAGCACAATAAAAAGAGCAGGATACTGCTCAAAATGAACTAGCCCACTACTTTTCTACTCTGTGACCTTACCATATATATCAAAATCGATTTGCTTTAACACAATTGAAATCATAAGAGAGGAAGAGAAAAGTTTAAAGAGTAAATCTAGTTCCTTGCTCATGTGAGAATTATTCATATAACCTAAAACAAAAATAGACTGAATAAATGTTATACCTCAATCAAATGGCACTCCGTCAAGTGGATTAATAATTCTTTCTGCAATACCTTTGGCCACATCATTCTGTATCCATGTATTTTCCAATTAAGGTACATTATTCATAACAAGCTAATATAAAAATGATATAATAAATTGAACAGTTACATGAAAAGGATATGGTCCCAAGAAGGGCAAATCATTGCTAACATCCTCAGGTAAACTAGACCCAAGTTCATCCTCAGATAATCCAGACAGAAGTATGGTGGATTCACGAATAGTATCATAGACCCTTTGAAGCTTGAAAGTGAGAATCGCCTTTTGGAATACCGTCTCATACCCTACGTAAATTGAAGCACTTTTTTTCAAGGGTTTAATCACCTGTATCCAATGAATGGTGAAATTATAAAGAAATAGATAGAAAAAGTTTTCTAATGATTGAATTCTAATATAACAAATCTATGCTTACTTTATCATAAGTTCTGTAAATTTGGAACTTCTCTAGTGTGATGAGCCAATTTATGTTATCAAATGGCCGCAAATAGTCACAACGACTCAAGACATACAGTTCAAGAACTGTTTGCTGAGTTAATCCCTTAAGTTTTGCATGTTGGCTCGCCTAGAACGGTCCATTCGGAAGATTATTTAAAAAATTAAACATATGCAACCACAAAAACACTCAAGGTCGAAAAGGCTATATTTTTCTTAAGGATTGTGTGTTGAGATGGATAAAATATAGCACGAACCAATACAAATAACTTTAGGACAACCAAATGCTACAAGATCCTCATTGCTTGTAAGTACAACATTGACCCGTCCATGGATTGCCAAAAAAGTATTCTTCGTAAGGGGGCAACAATATAAGAAATGTCCCGCTCTTTTAAGATCTTCCACATGCAACCATACCAATCAAAATGCGATAAATTCATCAGGAATGATAACTTTAACTTACTTTAACCATACATACCTCGATTAGCTTGGGTACTATTAATAAGGTGATGTTTACTGCATCTTTGTAATGCCTAACAGCAGCAGCAGCATCTCCTTTTGACTCAAGCCGATGAGCCTTAGCAAGAAATTTGTCCCTGGACCTACGTTCGCAAGGCGGGTTTGAACTCAAAGGTAAGTGATTCTGCCAAAGAGCTAAAAAAAACATACTTTTTTTACGCTTTCTCTTTTTATCACTATTCATCGGGAGCTCACGTCCATCAAAAACAAGAAACGGTTTAACTTTATTTCGTCGGAGCAATTCTACTCTCTTCATGAAGAACTCGATGTGGCTGAGAATCAAACATCAAGGAAGCGTGAATGCACAACACATCTCAGAATAGAAGAACATAAACGGCATTATGGGTCTTTGTGTGTTTATTGTGAGCATAACTAAATGAAACACTTCCTAACCGACTATTTCTCTAGCTGATTTCACAACGCACGCAACATTCTTGTTCAAGCATAAAGTTGAATCGCCGATTGGCAATCAAATTACGACCAAGCAGGCTTTTCCAATCTAGCAGGAACGTCTTGACTCCACATACACAAAAGAAACTAAGCGGCAAACAGAAAAAAAAAAACTTACTTGATGGTGGGGAGATTGTCACAAAGCTCCTTGCTGCGTAGCGTGGTGCCCTAGTAGAGACAGTTATAACTGTCCACGACCACGATGTAGCCCTTCAATTCCCTGATGTCAATGGTTCATTTCTTATCACAAACAAAGAGAGTGTGAGGATCGAGCGGCAATCAAAAGAGAGATTGAGAGAGTGTTTTTTTTAGGTGGAGGGAATCAGAGTCCAGAGGGCTGTCCAATCTTCCTCGTAATCCTGTCACAAAACTGTCAAGTCTTCCCATATTCCTATCACAAAGAGAGTAAGAACGCTGAGAGAGAGCCAATGTCGGTAGAGCATGAAATTGCGCTCGATGAGGAAGACGAGCACCCCACGGCCCACTAGAGATGAGGCGGCCGTAGAATAGGAACAAGACCACCATGCACCACTTCCACAGCTTGAGGCCAAAGACGGGGTGGCAAGTGAGGGGCTTGATCATGATGGAGCAGACGACGTCCAATCTTTCCTTCCTGTGGTGCTGAGAAAGTGCATAGCGCAAAGAGCGAGCGCACAAAAAGAGAGAGAGAGCGGACATCGTTGGCTCCCTCACGATCGAGCCCCTCGCTTGCCACCCCATTTTTAGCCTCAAGCTGTGGAAGTGGTGCGTGATGGTCTTTGTTCTTGTTCAGCGGCCGCCTCATCTCTGGTGGGCCGTGGGGTGCTCGTCTTCCTCATCAAGTGCAACTTTATGCTCTGCCGACATTGGCTCTCTCGGCGTTCTCACTCTCTTTGTGACAGGAATATGGGAAGACTAGATAATTTTGTGCGACAGGATTACAGGGAAGATTGGACAGCCCTCTCGGCTCTAATTCCCTCCACCTAAAAAAAAGCCCTCTCTCAATCTCTCTTTTGATTGGTGCTCGGTCCTCACTCTCTCTTTGTTTGTGATAGGAAATTGGAATGTGTTAAGAAGCATTGACATCAGGGAACTAAAGGACTGCACCGTGGCCGTGGATGGTTATAATTGGCTCTACCAGGGAGCCATGCTATGCAGCAAGGAGCTCCGTGACAATCTCTCCACCACCAAGTAAGTTTTGTTTGCCGTTTGCCACTTAGTTTCGTTTGTGTATGTGGAGTCAAGACCAAGTCCCTACTAGATTGGAAAAGCCTGCTTGGTTATAATTTGATTGCCAATCGGCAATTCAACTTTATGCTTAAGCAAGAATGTTCCTTGCGTTGTGAAATTAGCCGGGAGAAATAGTCGGCTAGGAAGTGTTTTCACTTAGTTATGTTCACGATAAACACACGAAGGCCCATAATGTCATTTATGTTCTTCAATTATGAGATGTTCTGTACATTCACGCTTCCTTAGTTGGTGTTTGATTCTCAGGTACTCTTCATAAAGAGAGTTGAATTGCTCCAGCGAAATAAAGTTAAAATATTTCTTATTTTTGATGGACATGAGCTCTCAATGAAGAGTGACGAAAAGAGAAAGCGTAAAGAGTGTTTTTTTAGCTCTTTGGCAAAATCACTTACCTTTGAGCTCAAACCCACCTTGCGAACTTAGGTCCAAGGACAAATCTTTTGCTAAGGCTCGTTGGCCTAAATCAAAAGGAGATGATACTGCTGCTGTTAGACATTACAAAGATACGGTAAACATCACCCCATTAATAATACACAAGCTAATCGAGGTATGTGTGGTTAAAGTAAGTTAAAGTTATCATTCCTGATGAATTTATCGCATTTTAATTGATATGGTTGCATGTGAAAGGTCTTGAAGGAGCAGGGACATTTCTTATGTTGTTGCCCCTTACAGCAGATGCGCAAATGTCTTTTTTGGCAATCCATGGATGGGTCGATGCTGTACTTACAAGCAATGCAAATCTTGTAGCATTTGGCTGTCCTAGAATTATTTGTATTGCTTCTTGCTATATTCCATCCATCTCAACACACGACTCTTAAGAAAAATATAGCCTTTTCGACCTTTGAGTGTTTTATGTGGTTGCATATGTTTAATTTTTCAGATAATCTTCCAAATGGACCGTTTTGGGCGAGGTCGTGAGTTCAAGTACTCCAAGCTACTGGAGCATGCAAAACTTAATGGGTTAACTCAGCAAACAATTCTTAAACTGTCTTGAGTGGTTGTGACTATTTATGGCCACTTGATAACATGAATTGGCTAATCGTGCTAGAGAAGTTTTAAATTTACAAAACTTATGATAAAGTAGGCATAGATTTGTTATATAAGAATTCAATCGTTAGAAAACTTTTTATGTCTATTTCTTTGTAATTCCACCATTCATTGAATACTGGTGATTGAGCACTTGAAAGAAAGTACTTCAGTTTACGCAGGGTATGAGATAGCATTCCGAAGGGCGATGCTCACTTTCAAGCATCAAAGGGTCTATAATACCATTTGTGAATCCACCATACTTTTGTCTGGATTATCCGAGGATGAACTTCGGTCTAGTTTATCTGAGAATGTTGGCAATGATTTGCCCAAAAACCATATGCTGTTCAATTTATTATGTCTTTTTTATATTAGCTTGTTATGAATGATGTACCTTAACTGGAAAATACATGGATACAGAATGATATGGCCAAAGACATTGCGGAAAGAATTATTAATCCACTTGACTGAGCGCCATTTGATTGAGGTATAACATTTATTCAGTCTATTTTCTAATATTAGTGTATCATATAACAACTATTTTATACATGTTTTTATTTCTTTTTTATGACCTATAAAAACCCATAAGCCAATAGCCGACAGACAAACCCTTAGACCCATAGAAAAACCCACCATCCTCGTCAAGCATTTATACATGCCTTTTGTAATTAGGAGTGTGCAAAAGAACTGGAACCCGCTCGGAACCGGACCAGAACCGCTTAGAACTGGTGGTTCTTGAGGGAACCGGTCCGATTCTTGGTTTCAATTTATGAGAACCGGTGGGTACTAGTTTGGTTTCCAATCCCATGGGCGGATCCACCCACCTGGACCGGACCAATTATATTATAATAATATATTAATTTTTTTGGGTAAAAGGTAAAAATATATATATTAATTTTTAATATTGAAATAAATTTCTAAATTACTAATTAGCAAACCTAAATTTTAAGGCTCTCCTCTCATGGTTTCCATGTTTTTATAAGAATTTAGTATAATACGTAAGTTGCTTTTCAGCAACTCAACAAATGGTTCCTTCAAATGATACTTTTAGGACTTACATAGGACACTGTGTTCAAGAAAATATGAAGTTTTGGTGGAATTGTTTATACAAAAAGAATTTAGTAAAGCAAATGTTGTAAGGGATTGAGCATTGTTAAGGGATAAAGGAAAAGACGATCTACATATGACAATTGTCCAAAACCTTGAACTTAAAGAATATTTTAGATTTCAACTTAAATAATTCAAAAACAGGAAAAAAAAAACATATTTCTCTTCTTTGGTAGTGTTTTCCAATAAAATAAAGAAAAATGGTACCCTTAATTAAGCCAATTCGATTTAAAAAAAAAAAATTACTTGATATGAAAAGTACTCAGACGAGATTTTGAAAACGATATTATTATTGGTGAGATTGGTTTCATGGATCCACCCAGGAACCAGACCGGATTGGCGGTCCGATTCTCGGATGGATCCATACAACTTACGGGTGGTTCCCGGTTTAAAATTTTGGAACCGGTCCTTAGCGGGCGGTTCTCGGTTTTAGGTTGGGAACCGCGCACTCGAACCATGCACACCCCTATTTGTAATTACGGTGCGATGAGGTTGATCCTATGAAGATGCAGTGGGAGATGGAAAGATTAGAGAAGGGATAGTGAAGATAATAAAAAAGTTAACCTATTCTTATAATTTTTCTCTTCCTCTCTTATGATTTCAATTATTTCTTTTATTAATATTATTTTTTATTTTCCTCTTTCTTTCTCGAGAGTTCATCACCAACGAATGTTCTTTGGTGACCAGAACACCAAATCAAAGCCGGCCTTGGCAACTAGCGCTAACGCGAATTTGCTCCGACCAAATCACTTCACCACCCACCACAAGCATCACCGGACCACTATCATTAATCTACCACTACTGGCTATTGAATCACTAACACCTGCGACCATCTTTTAACACTAACTAAGATCATTTAAGCAAATAACCAAACCAACTAAAAACAAATACCCATGCATAGTGAATATGAAAAGAACCGTTTCAGTGTTTCATTTGACATTGTCGAACACTGATATGCGATTAAGAATGCGAGCTCTAAATTCAATTCTAATGTGATTCGTAGCGTAGACACCATATATCAAGTTCTAAATTAGCATGAAGTATCCCAAAACAGTCTCGGTTTGATGTGGTTTACTCGTGAATTTGCAGAGTGAGTTCTATGTTTCAGACTCAGCCAAGACAGGGGAAAAGAAAATAGGTTGCCTAGTTCGGGTGGTCACTATGATGACAAACGACGACCAGCAGGTGGACTTCCGATGAAGGTCGACCGAGATTTCGGCGAATGGAAAGAAATCGCTCTCTCTTTGGGGTTAGTTTCTTGGTCGCAGTCTCTGGATAAAAACAAGCGCCCCCATTTTACTGAGCGTCGCTCTCTTAAAAAAGGAGCCCTCCGAGGAATCTCAAGAATTCCGTTTCGCTTCTCCAGCTCTACTTCTTCTAGAAACCCTTTGGTTTTCTTCGCTCAGCCACCGTTCGGTCACGGACGCTCTTTGTCTGTCACCATTCTTCTGCTCACAGGCATGAGCGTGAACATGAGGAAGAAGGGGAACACAAAGGCCAGGCTTGAGAAAATGAAATGGGTTTAAGAGGAAAGAAGTTAAAGTTAAAGAAGGAAAGGGCTGGGTTTGGTCTTCTTAGGCCAGAATTCCTTCCGCTCGGGCCTTTGTGCTTTTTCTTTATCGGTTCAAGTTTAGTGGGCTGAGGGGACTGAAAATTAGCTCAAAAATGGGCCAGAAATGTAGGGGGAAGGGTGTAGGGGGAAGGGCTATGTTGAACCGACCTCTGACTTTAGTTTTATTTTTGACTTTTTTTCTTGAACTCTCTTTTCTCCCCTTTTTTATTATTGTATTTTGATGTCCCATTTATTCCAGCTCTTTATTATGAGGCTTATTGTTGCAACCTACTCTTGAGAGGAGAGAACAAGTTTAGGGGTATTGTCTAAAGGACGGGCCTAAAATCCATGATTAAGTGCAGATTCTCCCAAACCCATACTCCGCGTGACATTGAAATATTTTTTAGGAATTTTGCACAAAATGAGTCGCTACTAGCCTGTTGATGTCGGCTAGAAACCAAATAAGGCATTAGAGCGTATCTCACTTCTTACGCAACCAAAGAATATAGGATCGGGAACTTGATTACACTAATTAATCAATTAATACCCTTTCGGTACCTAAACGTGTTCATTTTAACAAAATGATTTTTGAGCAAGCGGTTTAAATTGATTTATATCTATCCACTAACATGTGAAGTGATTTGCGGTGCACAATCATTAAAGTAACAATTATAGCTACAAAGATCTTAATTGTAATAAAATTAAACACGTGCAAGTAAACATCCACAAATGTAATCAAATATGTGAATTAAAAAAAATATATAATCAAGGTACAAGAAAATAAAAGCCTAATTACGCTAAAAAGGCAAGACACATCAATTCCTAACCAAATCCAACCATTTTTAGATTTTAGAAAATTTTAATTTTAAATTTTAAATTTGTTTAATTACTTTTTTTAAAGGTCGAATTTTTTTTTAATGTTTTCTGAGTTTTTGAAATTTCGGAGATTTTTTTGAAGTTTTATTATTTTTTGAAAATTTTGACTTTTTAAATTTTTATAACTTTTTGAAATTTTTAATACATTCTTAATATTTAATATTATTATATTCGGTAAAACGAGTTTTGGCCGAGTAAACCCAATCCGGGCCGTTGACACAACTCGACGACCTAGGCCCGACCCAATTGGATTCAAAAGCAAAACCTTTTTTTTTTTTTAATTTTTTAAATAAATTTTTTATTTTAATTTTTTTAAATGATTTTTGTAATTCCTTTTTTGTCTTTTCCTCACTTCATTCTTCTCGCTGCACACTCTCCTCGTTGGTCCTTCCCGATAGTTTTTTATTTTTTTTTTGTTTTGCTTTTTCCATTTTCTATTCTTTAACTTTTTTTTTTTTTTTTTTTTTTTTTTTTTTTTTTTAACTGGTCTCCTTCTCCACCTGCTTCCTTCTACGCCCGAAGCCTCCTCCTTCTGCACCATACATCAACACCGGCCGGAGCAACCGGCGTCGGCCGCCGGACCACCGCCGCCCACCGGTCATCCCCCTCGATCGGCTAACTATTCCGGCGACCACTAACCCATTTCCGACGCAACGAGAAGTTTCGTCGATTCAAATAGATGCAAGTATCTCGCGCAAACCGCTCGAAAACACAATGAATACGGGCAAGGCAACAAGGATTCAGCAAGCACGAGAGCAAAAATGAGTCGGTCAGACGTTAAGATGCAGGCTACTCTTCGGTTTTTTTTTTTAAGGCATTTTGTCGAACACTCTGCACTAATGAAACGAGAAGGTTTTCTCGATCGAAACTCAAATCGAGCTTAGGCTAATGGGGGCTCAATGGGACCGAAGCTCGCTTGAACTGGTCAGCCGCGAGTCCCGATCCGACGCCCTACAAAAATAGAGCCTACATGAGCAGAGAAGACCTACTTGGTTCAACGAGAAGAGCTGCGACGGACAGCAACTCACGAACGAACGACCGATGGCAGCCAAAACGCGACTTCACTCTCTCGAATATCTCTCGCTTCCATCTCCTTCTCGGTTCTCGCCGTTCCACGACCAAACACTCTCTCGAGCTCGCGCTCTCTCTCTAGGTCGCCCTCTCGCTCACCCTCCTTCTCGGTCTCTCTCCCTGTGTTTCTCTCCGGCTTCCTCCTCTCTGTGTTCGGTTCCCCTCTGCTCTCTCTAACGTTTATACTCTCCTCTTTTCTCCTTTTTTGGGCAGAAGCGTGGATGGCGTGAGGGGAAAGCGTAAAAGGTGTGAGGGGGAGGAAGATGAGACGCGTGGATGGTGTGAGGGATGGTGTGAGGGGAAAGCGTAAAAGGTGTGAGGGGAGTAAGATGAGAAGCGTCGATGGTGTGAGGGGAGGAAGATGATATGCGCGCGGGCCGGGTTGAAATAAAGAGAGATGGGCCAGCCCAAGTGCGAAAAAAGAAAAGGAAAAGAGATAGGTGGGCGAGCCCACGCACGAGGAAAGACCCTATACTCGGCCTCATTCGATTTTTTTTTTTTACGACAATTTTAGAAAAATAAAGACCATTCAATACCCTGTGCAAACACGATACTTTTTAATTATTATTTTTTTACTCTTCTTTCTTTTTTTTTTTTTATATTTTTAAATTTAGAATTTTTTTTTTGTAAACTTTTTTTGATAAATTTTAAAACTAGTGACACAAATGCTCATAATGTCTATATGTGATGCAATTTTAATGAAATTTTTTTGTTGAGGGGTTAGAAATTAATCCCTAATTTTCTAATGTAATTAATAAACACTTAAACAAATCCCTAAAATTTATGTGTCAACAAACTTAAAAAATTTAAAAGACGAAATTCCCTTCACTAGCCAATGAGTTCAAGCCCTTTTTAAAAACTGATATGGCTACTTTAGGCACTTATTTAAAACAAAATCTACTCCAAACCCTTATTTACAATAATGTTCACTTTATATCATTATTTGAGAATATAAGAGCTCTTCAAGCCTTTATTTAGAAATTTCCCTTAAAATGGAAAAGAAAAAAAGAAGAAAAAGAAATTCAAAGCTTCTAAATTAGTCAAACTCAAGATTCCACAAATATTTTTGCAATCTTAGGCTTTATTTATTGAAGCTTAGACAACTGAGTGATCTAGTTTGTACGAGTTTGGAATTGCCCTAAGGGTTGAATTCTCTTGCTCTTATAGTGTAAGTTGGTTCCCCATGTTGCAAGTATCGGTCCAAAAGATATAACATCATGTGGAGATGCTATTGTTATGTCTAGGAACTAGAAATGCATTCTCCCAAATTTAGAGGTACATAACTTTGGCAGAAATCATTGAATATAAGAGAACAGTAGCAACGTTTCACGTTGTCTTAATTAAATTCTTCGGTAGTCTTTATTTCTTAAATCTTAAATCTTAAATCTTTTTCTTTTTTGGTCAAAAAATCTTATATCTAGTCATATGAATTTCCCACCTTTAGCTTCTAACATTGGAAAGATAGTGGGACGTAGTTTGGACCAAACTAGAATATTAAAACGAAGTCAGACAATGTTATGTAAGAGGAAGAATCCGATTTCACATGTTTCTCAATGAACACATTCAATGAACAGAGGAACAATGTATTCTTTTTACTAATGTTACTTAACGATTACAAATAGCATCAGGATTGAAATAAGAACACGAATTATTCTAAAAGTAATCATTTCCTAGGTAGGATGGATCTGCCTATGCCCACAACTTAATCTTATGTATATCTCAGTCCTTCACACACAAGTTTTCATCACAAACTCACACACAGGAAAGAGTATTGCCCGTTTGTTTACGTTTTGTTTATTGCACGTTTAATCAGTAAGCAAAACAACTAATTTTCAAGTATTGCATCTCTCTCTCTCTCTCTCTCTCTCTCTTGGTCTCCGAGGAAAGCTCAGTCTGACTCCTTCCATCGCTCGAGATGATGAGAAGGTGACGGTCACAACCGCCCCTCGTTAGGATGAAGGATTGGCCGCAACCGCGAGAGGCGGAGGCGGTGGCGCGCGTTCGGTTCCACCAAAAACCAAGAAATGGGTAGGCTTTGCTAGAAACCCAAGAAAACTAAGATAAAAGATCTCACGGCTCTAATCAGACCCAATGAATTGCCAACAATCTTCACGGACAAAAGTTGCAACCCTCCCGAGGTGAACTCGAGGGAGTTTGATGAACTGCAAAGGGGACATGGATAACTCTCTTGTGAGACGGCGTTTTATGATCTAAATTTTTGCATTGTCTTGTCTTCACGGAGGAAGGCAACTCTTTTCAGGCTTTCAACCGTGGTGAAAAACAAAAGCATTTGATTTGATCAATCAAAAAATCCGCGCCAGCCTACCCTAAAATTTTGAGTATTTTGGCGCCGGGCCTTAGTCTTCTTTGGTAGATGTTGTTAAGATATGAAATCTTTTTTGATATTATTTTTTGAATATGAAATCTTTTTGATATCTTTTTGAATTTCATATAAGTATACCAATTGTAGATGAGTTGGCATTCCATAATTCTTGCTCTGTCAAATATTGTATTTTTCCTTCTCTTTAGAAGCATGTGCAATCTGTAAATTAAGTGATATGAAAAATTCATTCACAAATTGTGAGCTTTCTCATGATATTAGAGCGATTATGCTCCTAAGAGCATTTTGATCCGACTATTTTGCATTTTTTTTTTTTGCAAACTTCTGCACCCTCTAGCCATGGAACTCACTTTAGAATCAGCTCGCACCACCTCAAATTCTAATTTTGTTTTCATCAGAACAGCTACACCTAATGGTCTAATCTCGATCTTAGCCACCGTCCAATTACCATTCAAGCTCTTTGCTGCCAAATTATCCCTCTTGGTGTGCTCAATTTCAGGTGCTACTCATTGGTTATGATTTAATGGGATTTGTTGACGGAACTTTTGTTTGTCTGCCTCTCACCATTTCAACTAGAAATCAAATGGTGCCAAATACAGCCGCAACAACTTGGATTCGCCAAAATCAGCTCTTGCTTCATGCAATTTTTGCATTTGTATCCAAAGCCATGATTCCTCTCATTGCCTCTTGCAATTCATCACACGCTGCCTAGACAAAACTCATGAATTTATATGCAAATAAATCCCGCTCAAGAGTTATGCATCTCAAGGATCAACTTTCTATCACTCGCCAAAACTCACGTTCTATTTCATAATTTTTGCAGAAACTTAAAGCCATTGCCAATGAATTAGCAATCATTGACACCCCTATCTCTGATGATAATTTAGTGATTCATGCACTTTGAGGACTTGGAACTGAATGCAAAGAAATCGCAGCAGCGATTAGGGCTCGTGAAAACACAATCATCTTTGAAGAAATGCATGACAAATTGGTGGCCTATGAAACCCAACTAAAACTGGAAGAAATTAGACTTGAAGCAGCACCAGTCACATCCAACTATAGAAACAGAAGCCATGGCACAAGAAGCAACTCTCACTGGCCCAACAATCGCAGCCGTCATCAAAATTATTCCAGATCTAACTAGCATCGTGGACCTTCTCATAGGAGGTATTCTAATCGGGACAATAGAGAGCCTCGTTCGACATGTCAGTTTTGTGATCAATGTGGACACTCGGCCACATCTTGTTTTTGCATTCGAAATAGTCTTCGTGAACCTACTGCTCATGTTGCAATAGCTCCACGTCAAGAAAATGGCTGGCTACTAGACTTAGGAGCATCACATCATGTCACAAGCAATCTCAACAACCTCACCACTCACTTAGAGTACGAAGGCCCCGGCGAGGTCGTCATTGGTGATGGCATAGGTTTGCGTATTAGTCACGTTGGTTCTACTAATATATCCTATCCAAACCAATCCTTTAAATTAATCAATGTTTTATGTGCATATGATAGTACAAAAGACCTAATTTGCATCTCAGAATTTTGTCGCAATAACCACTCATCTATTGAATTTTTTGCCAATTATTTTTTGGTGAAGGACCTTCGCACGGGGGCAACGTTGCTTCGAGGAGGGCTTAGCAATGGTGTGTATCGGACGTCTCTCACAAACACTCACCCAAAATTCACAGCCTTTGTCAATGAGTGGACAAAACTGATGGTTTGGCACAATAGACTAGGCCACCCTTCATTTCGTATTCTAAGTCATGTTCTTAATAATTTTCCAACTCATTTGTCTTTTGAGTCAATCATATGCTCTAAGTTATCCTGTGATGCGTGTTAGTGCAATAAGAGTCACAAACTTTGATTTGAGGTATCAACTCTTATGAGTCATTTTTCGCTTGATATTATTTTTTCTGATGTTTGGGGTCCTATGTCAACTGCTTCAATTGATGGTTTCCGTTACTATCTTATATATGTTGACCACTATATGAAGTACACTTGACTTTATCTTATAAGAAAAAAAATCAAATGTTTTGAACAGTTCAAAAGCTTAGTTGAAAAACAATTTTCTATCTCTATTTGAAATTTATACTCGGATGGTGATGGAGAATTTCAAAACCATTTCTTGCAAAACATGGAATTTCCCATCTAACTACACCGCCACACACACTGAAACACAATGGAATTGCAGAAAGAAAACACTGACACATAGTTGAAACTGAACTCGCGCTATTACACAAAGCAAATCTACCACCTACTTTTTGGTCATATGCTTTTCAAACTACTACATACCTCATTAATCGTTTGTCAACACCCATTCTAAATATGCATTTACCATTTCAAACATTATTCCAAATGGCTCACAATTATAAAAAACTTCTTTACCAAAAAAAAAAAAAATTTACCAAAAAATTATAAAAAACTTCACACATGTGATTGTCTTTGCTATCCATGGTTACATTCATACAACACAAATAAACTTATCTCCCGCTCTCAACAATGTATATTTTTAGTGTCACAAAGTGCGTATAAATGTTTTGATCCACAAAATAATCATCTTTATATCTCACATCATGTTGTGTTCGAAGAAAACACATTTTCGTCCCGAACACTTCTCAATATTAAAAGTGTCTTGTTACCCCTCAAAGTTCATCTACTCCACCTATTGTTTCACTTTTGATTTTAGTGCCAAACATTGGACCATCTGCACAAGTGCCCCCTCGAAGCAACATTCCATCATGTGTTACATCCTCATCAACTTCCCAACCTTCAAATCAATCCCAATAAATGCCACATCTTGAAAACCCAATTGCCACTATTAATAATGACCAAACATCAACACCCAAAAATCCACATACCAGAACTCAAAAAATGGCCACTAGATCACAATATAATATTTTCAAGCCAAAACAAATCAATTACATCATCACCAAACATCCACTTCCACCGACTATAGAACCAACGGGAATTATACAAGCTATGTGCGATCCTCAATGGCATGAAGCAATGTCAGCCGAGATCAATGCCCTTATTCGTAACGGGACTTGGGAACTAATACCTTTTGATCCATCTTTAAATGTTGTAGGTTGTAAATGGGTTTATCGAATAAAAAGACATGTGGACGGCAGTATTGAGAGGTACAAGGCACGTCTTGTGGCCAACGGTTTTCACCAACGACTAGGCCTTGATTACACCGATACATTTAGCCCGGTCATCAAACCAAATACTATTCAGGTGGTTTTATCATTAACTTTAATGCGTGGATGGACATTGAGACAAATGGACATCAACAATGCATTCCTCCAAGGAACTCTTCAGGATGAGGTTTACATGTCACAACCACCTGGTTTTAAAGACTCAGAAAAATCAACACACATTTGCAAACTTCGTAAAGCCATATATGGGTTAAAGTAGGCTCCGCGGGCTTGGTATAATGAGCTAAGTTCATTCATTCTCACAAATTCATTTGTCAATTCAAAGAATGATAGTTCAGCTATTCATTTACTCTCATGGTGGTGTTTAAGCCTATTTTTTAGTGTAGGTGGATGATCTCATTATCACACGAAGTGACCAAAAGTTTGTTTCGGACTTCATCACCGCTCTCTCTAATCGATTCTCAATTAAAGACTTGGGGTCACTGAATTTCTTTTTGGGAATTGAAGTCATTCCTACAAAGACCGGCTTACTTCTTTCTCAACATAAATACTTAAGAGACCTACTTGAACGCTTCAAAATGGGAGATGCAAAAGAGGTAGCGACACCATTAGCCATGGGTCAATCTCTTTCGGTTCATGACAAACAATCACTAGTCAATGCTACATGAAGCCTTATTGGTGCACTTTAATACCTCAACATCACTCACCCGGATCTTGGTTTTGCAGTAAACAAGCTATCTCAATTCATGCATAAGCTGACCACAACCCATTGGATAGCTGCAAAATGGCTTTTACGCTATCTTAAGGGAACATTATTCCATGGGTTGCACTTGAGACGCGACACACAACCTATGCTTCATGCCTACACCGATGCAGATTAGGTAGGAAACATTGATGATCGCACATCTACTTCGTGTTTTGTGATTTATATAGGGGCCAATCCTATCTCTTGGAGTTCTCGAAAGTAACGCTCAGTTGCACGGTCATCTACTAAAGCAGAATATCGAGCCATTGCCACGGCCTCGGTGAAACTCATTTGGGTAAAATCTTTGCTTCAAGAACTTGGCATTCACATGGACACGACACCAAGCTTGTATTACAACGACATAGGTGCTACTTATGTTTGTGTAAATCCCGTCTTCCATTTCCGAATGAAACACATTGAGATAGATTACCATTTCATTTAGGAACTTGTTAAAGCCGGCAAGATGCGAGTCTCTCATATTTCCACCCGTGATCAACTTGCCGACATTCTCACGAAACTGTTATCAAGGCTGCAGACAATACAATTACGAGACAAGATAGACGTTTCCGATGGAACGTCCATCTTGCGGGGGTATGTTAAGATATGAAATCTTTTTTGATATTATTTTTTGAATATGAAATCTTTTTGTTATCTTTTTGAATTTCATATTAGCATACCAATGGTAGATGAGTTGGCATTCTATGATTCTTGCTCTATCAAATATTGTATTTTTCATTATCTTTATAAGTGTGTACAATCTGTAAATTAAGTGATATGAAAAAATCATTCACAAATTGTGAGCTTTCTCAAATGTTGGTATTAATAGGGTTGGGAATGGGTTGGGCCGACGCGAGTTTTTTGACACCCCAGCACAGCCCGATCTCTCTCTCTCTCTCTCTCTCTCTCTCTCTCTGTGTGTGTGCAAACGCGATGAGGACAAACCCTAGATCTGAGAAGACAACGAGCAAAGTCCCTCCATCACCGTGTGCTTCCTTCAACTCTAACGTAACCTTGTTGTCTCTGCAAATCAATCACCTGCCTCTGCTTCTTCGGCTCTCCACTCCGTTGTCCTCACCTCGATCACCGTCTCAATCTCACGAAGATTTCAATTAAAATCTTCAAAGCACTCCTTTGATGCACCTGTGAAAACTCGATCAATCTAATGGCGTTGGGTTCAAAACAGCCATGCAAGGCAAAAACATGTGCTGGGAAGGACTCAGCTGGTGTAAATGAGTCGGTCATTCCATGTCTTTATCAACAACTCTTGGAAGAGTAATGTGAGGTTTCATAATATGAATTTTGATATGAATGCATCGAGAAAATTACCATCATGGCCCCTACCTATCGATTTAACCGTGGAAGATTTCTAGAATGGAAGTCTTTGGTTCAGCACAAAATGACTCTTCAATTAATCAAAAACATGTGCCTTTGATTCACACTTGTTGGACTATCCATTCAGTTGAGGAACTAATAGCATTCTTATGATGAGGGAAAATTACGAACACAAAAAAAAGCTAATAGAAAGATCCTAATTATTTGAAATGAGGTGCCATTATTAAAGTATTCATCCAAAATGAGGACAGGCATGTGTTGCCATCTCCTTTCAAAATTTTTCTAACTTCATCCTCTTTGATTCTCAGAAAATCAAATTAAATTGATGTTGGCTCTATTCCGATATGCAGACTAATTAATTTAGAGTCTAAAGACTTCCCCATGACAATGATATACTCTGTGAAATTCTTAGTGAACTCATGCTTACCAAATATGAAGGTGGATGTTTCGGGGCACTAGAAATGCGCTAGTGCTCGGATGAGGCCAAAACGAACTTTTATTTCCAACAGAGGGGTATCTGCCCCATCTTGCTCATCTCATGAGCAATGATCATTAGTGAGCCATTTGTCTTGATATATATATTTAAGGAAGAATCCGATCGAGTTTTTCTTTTGGTCAGCATAATTTGATAAATTTGAGTGGATGCAGAAGCCGAGATTAAGAGAAAGATTTAATTGATCATTGGAGGGGTTCAAAGAGACTACTAACTAATAAGCATGCCGGTGCATGAAAATCTTATAGCATATGTTTTTTTGTATATTTTCATGCTTAGTTTAGCTAACTGGACCTCAATAGGAGGAAGAGCTTACAAAAGTTCAGGCTGCATATGGGCTATTATATCCCAGTCAACAGTTTACTAGAACCTCTAACACTGCAGAAATTTTCTGACATGTTATAAAGTTGTCTTAATATTAATCGAGAAGGAAGTACAGCAAAAGCAGTTTCCAAGCTTTTTCCTCCCGAGTATTGGAGCTTATTCTTTCTTCGGGAACACCAGCACTGTACTAGATTCTTTCCCATCTTCTTGGGTAATAATTTTAAATATGATCACCAAGCACATAATTTCCTGCAATGATCAATTGAACAAGAATTTGTCGCTTATTTAACTTCACCGAGTGTAAAGCCTGGAGGAAAGAATAGGAATTGTTTCCTTCTAGTTGTAACGATGAACTCCTTGTGATTGCTTTCCATGTAAGTAAGGAGGCGAACTACATGAAAGTGACTACATGAAAGTGCTTTACCTTGGAATTGCTGACAACTGAAGAATATAAAAGTTCCTTGAAACTGGTCTCTTGCATGTAGAGAGCGATCTATGTTCCGGAACCGCTCATATATTTCATCTGCCAACTGTTTCCGATTCTGCACAGCCTTGAATTATGTCCTTTTTGAGAGTATTATTTTCTTCTTCAGGAACCTCTATTTGCTCATCGAAAAATTTTACATCAGTTACCTAAATTGCCCGATCTTTCCAATGTAGTTCAGTACACAAGCCACTTCTTTGCGGACTCCATGAACTCCTGCCTGCGTCATTAATAACAGTTTTCTCCCTCTTTCCATCTTCTTCAATAATTATTTCACATATAATCCCAACCACTGAGGAAACTGAAGCAACTGTACAAAATAAGTGCAAGACCCACTCGGTTCTGAGAGGACTTACCTCAGGAGATGTCCAGAAGAGCCCTTTTGTCATTCTGCATTGCAATCTCTTGTCGTTGGACCTGTGGCAAGAGCAGGAAGATTATAGTAGCTAGGATAACATTTTACCGAGTGAAGCAACATGAATCAACCAATCTTCTCTTGCATAAGCTTAACTTTCCTTTGGAGATATTGTAGCCTAGAAATGTGCTTTGCAGAAGGTGTCACGATGATCAAACAAAGTACAAATCTTCAGTTCATATTTGGATAATGATGTCAACCATTTGGCTCTGCTTATGGAGCGGTTAGCAGGATGTGTGAGCGACACTGATATGTTGGAGGTGAAGAAAATAAAAGCGTAGGATAATAAGAAGAAAAAAACATTCTTTTTCGTTATTAGGAAAAACGGGAGAGGGTAATAGAAGTGTGAAAACTAAATGTGAAATTAAATTTTCGACTTTTTAGGTTCAATTTTTGTAAATTGAGTATTGTCAAGAGTTTGCCTAATTACTCATCGAAATATATTTTATAAAAGAAAATTTGTATGAGTGAAAGAATCCATTTGGAATAACCCATTAGCTCACCAGTTAATAAATCATAAAGATAGCACAGACAATACATTATCAAATGCTCCTGAATTGTGAACATATTGCCGTATCACAAGACAAACCAGGCAGACAAGAGACATGGAACTTGGCATCAACATGCCAGGCTTTCCTGTGAAACATGTCCGAATGTGCCACCATCAATGCGGTACTACGTTCTTCGGACCAAAAGGAAAATTTGTTGATGGATCAGATTAGCTAGCTGGAGCTCAAAGGAGTGAAAAACCTCCGACTGTACATAGGCTACGAAATGCCATGTCAACTATCGCCAGAACCCTTTAAAAACTACATAGGCTTTTGCACAGGTAGAGTTGTCTAAATATCTATTAATGGAGAGTACACCAGAAGCTGTTTTCAAGCCAACCAACAAGGAATGCATCCAAAAAACATGAAAAATCTCAGTAAGTCATGAGAGATAACCTAAAATCCTTTGCCTAGGAGTAGCAGCAGCGTCAACTTCCGGGTCTATGATGCTTTTCCTTTTCTGAGTAGCTGAGCTTGGCCTTTCTTCGGGAACCCAGCATCTCCGCTTCTTATCAGTGTAGTGAGTAGTGACGCCAAGGCTTGAGCTTCTGCTGTAATCGATGCATCGTCATCTGCTTGCATAAAGTGTAAGTTGTCCTTATAATAAAAAATAATAAGGGGCCCAATTACATTTTCATAAGGCCTAAGCCAACTTGAAGAAAAACAAAATGAACTCATCTTTTCTGCAGGTGGAGTCGCGAAGAAACAAGAAAACAAAAGGAATAAGTAGGGAGAGAGAGACAGAGAGAACATTGAGAAACACAAGAAAAAGCGTTTCGTAGTGTTTGGTAAGTAATCGTAGCCATTATTTACCTAATCGAAGGGATTTTCATAGTTAACCTATAAATTCAAATCTGTTCGATTTTCATATTTGATTTTTATGTTGTGCATTTATTTATAAAGTACAAAATCTTGTTGTGACAGAAGTTTTAGGACCTCGCTGAGCTGCACAATTTTATGGAAGTCAATTTGGAGTTACGGTCTGGTTGGGGGGTGATTTTTGAAGCTTTGCGCATGCTATGTAGAAAAGTTTCTAGTTATTATAATTCTAATTTTACCATCGTCTCATTCTATAAGCAGTAACTTCACTTTCACGCAAGATCATGTCTTGCGATGCAGAATCCCAACTAAAGATGCGCGCCACTTTTATTAAGGGAAGACAACAGCCTGTTCCTTCTAATTGAGTGCGCAATGCACTAATACATCGGCGGGGGAACACTGTTAGAGGGAGTCCCATTATCCCGGGACACCACGGGGTCAAAACGACGGGACGTATTGTCTATCTCCCGTAGAAGAACGGCATTAATTATGCACCCATCTCCAGCTGACCTATGGAAAGACAGAAAAGACAAGGAATCTAAGGCTCTGTATGATAATCATCTAAATAGTATCTGATTCTGATATTTTATTTTCAGAATCAGCTTTGGACGAGAATCGCATTTGGAAAATTTTTATTTCTAGGAACAAATTTGTTCCTAGAATCAATTTGGGACGAGAATCAAGAATAAAAAAATAAAAAAAGTTGATTCTTATTCCGGGAACAAAACTGAGAATCAAAATTCTTCTTCTTCTATTTTCTTCTTCTTCATCGACCGCCATCCCGCAACTACTGCTTGCTGCCGCCCGCCGCCGGTCGCCAGCGATTGGTCCGATAAGCTCGCTAGGTTACCAAACGCAATTCTATTCTAGGATTAGAAATTTTGTACAATTACCAAACGCATTCTTTTACTCAGAATCAGTTCCCTAGAACAGAATAAAAAATAATCATTTCTGATCAGAATTTGTTCTCGGGAATAAAATCGTTACCAAACGCGTCCTAATCTCCCCGGGATCTAAATAAAGACCAATTGTTACCATCTTTCTATTGTGTTGCCTAACTCGATCGATCTCATGGATCGATCACATTTGTTTCACTCAAACCCAGCTGTTTGGCTCCCATGTGCGAGGCAACCACCTCCCCGTTCCCTTTTTGACCTCTCTCTTCCTCTCGCCACCTCAAGATCTTCGTTCTTGAGTAACTGGTAGTGAGCCAGTTAAAATAAGTGAAGCTCATCTTATGAGCAATAACCCGTAGTGAGCCACAATTGTCTCGACGAGTTCAAGCAACATTGAGAAAGAATTCGATCATTTTTAAGTGGATGCATGAGGCAAGTGACTCAGAACAATTTAGTTGGTCCTCGGATGGGTTCATTGGACGAGACTTGTAACGAGTAAGCATGGGAATGCATTAAGATTTTATTTTCCTTTTAGCTAAAAGAAGAGAGGGGCTTTATTCAAACGTGGAAATATATTGTTCTGCTAACTTCCTTGAATAACGCACAAACAAAGTTAAACACGAGATTAAGTCCATATATGTCATGAGAAATATTTGTTTTTGCACTTAACGGCGTATTTGATAGTTGGACATATTTCCTGATTTGGGTCAACCGTACTTTCGCACTTATCATGAGATCAAATTCGTAAAATCTCCGCGATTGATTCGACAAGCATGCCCCGAGACGTCTCCGGTCCATCTCATTGCCTTCATTGTATTTCCTTGTTCTTCGAGAATAGCCCGCAGCAAGTACGAGCAGAAATCACCATTAAACCTTTCTCTCTCACACTCACAAGCCAAGTTTTTCTTTTTTTTTTTGATCGAAAATAGAATATGCATTCGATTAAGGAGTCTTACAAGACAACAATGGATAATATTCCGAACATAAGATTTCCTATAGAGGTAAAGGAGGGGTCTTCAACCAATTTTGAGGAAGCTTCTTGACTCTGTGATTCCGTGCCAACCAATCGGCTACTCTATTTGCGTCGCGAGGACAATATTCCACCGTAATGTTTTTGCATATGGATAATTCTTCTCTACACCGTTTGACTATTTCTTTTAAGTTCCACGGGGGCTCAGCCCAGCCTATCACGCAGTCCACGATCAGGGAGCTGTCACTTTCGCACTTCCATTGAACTACTTGACTTTTAGATCTCTCCACGTGCCGCATTTGCATCTCTTTTAAGTAAAAAATCCCGTGCAAGACAGACTCGGCCTCCGCTTGTGATGCCGAAGAAGCCCTAGATTCGGCGGGGAAGCCCTCAACGACTTGCCCTGCTGCATCGCGTACAATTCCAACGAGAGAACAAGTAAACGCACCCGGAACCCATGACGCATCAACGTTCATCTTGATCTCCCATCTGTTCGGTGGCTTCCAGCGAACCGGTAAGTTTTGATTTAGGGTTTCTACTTTCGGTTTCATCGTCCATCTGCTGAAAGTGATGCTTTGGTTTTGTGCTAGCTCCAGTAAATTCGCTGGTTTTGGGCGCTGTGCTCTGAAAATCCAATTGTTCCGGGCCTTCCAGATTTGCCAAAGAACCAAGCCGATGAACTTCCGTGCAGGTACGTCCCTTCGAGAGTCGAATACCTCCATCAACCACTGATCGAAGCTCTTTATTTGTCGTGTGATATTTGCGTCCTGTAATCGATGGTCCTCCCATATTTGTTTAGTCCATTTGCATAATAGAAATAGATGCTCTGTGGTTTCGATTCTCGAGGAACACAGCGAGCATAACGAGTTGGTTGTGATTGTTCTTTTGTAAAGATTTTCTCTTGTGGGAATAGCATTCTGACAGAGACTCCAGAGAAAGGTTCTAATTTTCGGGGGTGTTGAGAGGCTCTAGATCTGAGTCCATAGGGATCTCGGTGGCTTGAAAGAACATGATGCCCTGTTTTGGTTAGCGCTTATAGTTGATGGGTAGGCTCTGTTATATCCACTCTTTACTGAATACTTCCCTGCTCTGTTTCCTATCTAGACTAATGTGTCTGGTTTAGGGTCTTGACTCAAAGGGATCGCTAAGATCTCATTTGCTATATTTGCATCAAAGAGCTGTTGAATTTTTTACTGATCCCAAACTTGAGGGTTTGCTGTGATCAACCCTGAGACCATAGTAGGTTCTTGGTGATTTGCTTGTCCCCCGATAACTCCTTGTGCTAACCATTTGTCTTCCCTTATTTTAATAGATTTTCCATCCCCCACTGATCATTTTATATTTGCTTCTATTGTGTCTCGTCCAAGCAGCAAACTCTGCCAGCCCCATGATGATCGTTGGCCCTTACGCGCTGTCCAAAGATTGCCATGTGGGAAATAGACTCCTTTCAGTACTTTGCTCCACAGGGCAGTTGGAGAATTGAATAATCTCCAAGCTTGTTTACCAAGCATTGCACGATTAAAGGTAAGCAGATCTTTAAACCCCATTCCTCCTTCATCCTTTCGGGTTTTCAAAACTTCCCAGTTTTTCCAATGCATCCCTCGCTGAGCATCTCCTTTCTATCACTAAAATGATGCTATGCGTCTTTCTATTGCACGACAGATGGACATGGGTAACTTGAAGATGGACATTACATAAGTTGGTATGGTCTGCACCACACTTTTGATCAAAACCTCCTTCCCCGCTTTGGTAAGTAGATTTTCTTTCCAGCCTTCCAGCTTTGAATTTACTCTAGCTAATATCCATGTGAACAGTTCTTTCTTTAATTGTCCCCATTCCGTAGGAATTCCTAAATATTTGCCTGTCTTTTCAAAAACAGGAAGTCTCAGTGCTTGGGCCATGTCTCTTCTTAGTGGTAAGGGACAACTGTTGCTAAAATATACCCCTGACTTGTTTAAATTGATAGCTTGTCCGGATGCATAGCAATACTGGTTAAGTGTAAGTGACAAATTTTGACATTCCACTAAAGTTCCATCCAGAAAAAAGATAACATCATCGGCAAAAAGTAAGTGAGATAGCTTAGGACAAAACCTGTTCAGCTGTATGCCTTTGATGCTGCCTTCTACAATTCCTTTTTTCATCATCCATGTTAATACATTTGAGATTAAGATGAATAAATATGGCGAAAGGGGGTCACCTTGCCTGAGTCCTCTCGAGAGGTTGAAAAAAGGGGTGGGTTCTCCATTAATCTTCACACTGAATGTCATCGTTGATATGCATTGCATGATAAGGGACACCCACTTGGCACAGAAACCCATTTTCAGCATACAATCCCGTACAAAATCCCATTCAATTCTGTCATATGCTTTCTGCATGTCGAGTTTTAATACTGCCTGACATTTTCAGCATACAATCCCGTACAAAATCCCATTCAATTCTGTCATATGCTTTCTGCATGTCGAGTTTTAATACTGTATGCAACACACTTCCCGCACTATAAAGATGTTGTCCTCAGATCATCGCCTTGAACAAAGGCACTTTGTTCGGGTTCTATAAGTTCTGGCAGCCACTTCTTTAATCGATTTGCTAATGTCTTTGAAATAATTTTAGGGAAAATGTCACAAATAGTCTCTATACTTTTGCCTAATGTGCAATTTCGTCCCTGAACTTTCGATCGGCTCAATTTTGTCCATGAACTATTGATAAATGTCCAATTTAGTCCCTGAACTTTTGATCGGCTCAATTTGGTCCTTGAACTAATCATAAATGTCCGATTTAGTCATTCGTTACTGTTTTTCCTTTTTTTTATTTTTTTTTAATTTTTAATGTTTTTTATTTTTTTTGCTTTTTCTCCCTTCCTTTCGCCGGAGCCAGCGGAGGGAAGCCGGCGTCCGGCGAGGGTCGCCCTCGCCGGACGCGGGGAGGGCGCCCTCGCCGGACGCAGGCGGGGCGACCCTCGCGGCAGTGTCGGCGAGGGCTCCCTCACGATCCGGCGAGGGGAGCCCCCGCCGGATCTACGAGGGAGCCCCTTGCCGGCGTCGGGTGAGGGCCACCCTCGCCCGCGTCCGGTGAGGACGGCCCTCACCCGACGCTGGCGAGGGAGCACCCCGGCGTCGGGTGAGGGGCTCCCTCACCAGATCTGCGAGGGAGCCCCTTGCCCGAGACCGGCGAAGGCCGCCCTCGCCTGCGTCCGGCGAGGGGCTCCTCGCAGATCCGGCAAGGGGCTCCCGCCGCCGGCGTCGGCGAGGGGAGCTCCCTCGCCGGATCTGCGAAGGAGCCCTCGCCCAACATTGGCGAGGGTCGCCCGCCCGCGTCCGTCCGCGAGGACGGCCCTCGCCCGACGCCGCGAGGGCGACCCTCGCCGGACGCCGGCTTCCCTCCGCCGGCTCCAACAGAGGGAAGGGAGAAAAAGCAAAAAAAATTAAAAAAAATTAAAAAATTAAAAAAAAGGAAAAACAGTAACGAAGGACTAAATCAGACATTTATGAATAGTTCAAGGACCAAATTGAGCCGATCAAAAGTTCAGGGACTAAATTAGACATTTATCAATAGTTCAGGGACCAAATTGAGCCGATCGAAAGTTTAGGGATGAAATTGCACATTGGGCAAAAGTATAGGGACCATTTGTGACATTTTCCCATAATTTTATAACTGAAATTGCATAAACTAATGGGTCTGAATTGTCCAATTGTCTTAGGATTTTTTACTTTGGGAATCAAGGAAATATGCGTTTGATTAATGAGAGGATTCAGAGTACCTGTGTTGAAAAAGTTTTGCACTAACTGGAACAGGTCAGGCTTTAGCATTTCCCATGATTTTTGGTAGAAAAGCCCGTTGAAATCGTCAGGGCCAGGAGCTTTTAAAGCTCCTAATTGAAAGACTGCTACATGTACTTCCTCCAACGTGGGATTAGCCACCAGATCTTCATTGATGTTCTCATCGACAGGAGATAGGCATTGGTTAAGGACAGGCTGGTAGTTTCTCGGCCCTTCTGTTTTATATAAATTTTTGTAAAAGGATTGAATATGATTTCTGAGTGTGACAGAATCCCGACACCAACTGCTATCTTCCATTTGCAGGATTGTTATGTTGTTTCTCTGCCTCCTCTGTACAGTTGTTGCATGAAAGAATCGGGTATTTTTATCACCCTATTGCAGCCATTTTATACGTGACCTCATACTCCAAAATTGCTCTTCCTGTTTCCTCAATGTGTCTATCTGGTGTATAATACTTTGGACCTCCTTCCTGCTTGTAGACTAGTCTGGTTGATTGGTTAGCTCTGTTAAAGTCTGAGTGAGCTCTTTTATCCTCCCATGTGCATTGGCAAACTTCTCTTTGCTCCACTTTATCAATCCTGTTGAAGTCGCCTTTAGTTTCTCTGAGAAATTTGCTTGTTGAGAAGTTGTTTGGCTCCAGGTTTGCTGAATAAATTCATGATACTCTTCGTGTTCACAAGCCAAGTTGATTTATTTTGGAATATTACCTTCCACTTGAGGGACCCAGTTTCATGTTGCTTTTGGAGCATTAGAAACGTTCGGCATTTTATTTATCTACGCAGACTTTACTCTGTATAGATATGAGTTCTAACAAACTCACCATTTCATATGTCGACAGCACATCAGTGCTTTCAAAAATTGAACCATTCACAAAAATTTCTTGCATCCTACCTTATTGATGTAGCAAATAACAAAAGGAGCCATACTCCATAGTAGTCAAATTGTACTAAAGAGAAGAAATAAGGCAATCAAAAGTTACAATTGAATTCTTCATTGATGTACACTTTGATGCAAAATCTTACGGATCCAATTCACATTTTAAGTAAGTTGTGTTTCCGAACAAGTTAAAACAATATAATTTACATCAAAATCTTGATCAAGTTTGAATTATGTTTCTAACGAACATTATATTGCATGGGTTACTTTTTTCTTTTTTGCCTAGAGCATGGTTTGATTTGTCATTACTTCATTTTCTAACATTCAATGATCGTATATAGTCGACGGCCAAGACAAAGTCATGGTAAGCAATATCATGAAGTAATATGTTTCACAATACTAGAATGTCTTATATTCTTTTTGCAAGTAGAAAATCTAAGCCAATTATATTTCACGAGCTTGTAGGAAACACATTAAATTTCACTGAAAAACACAAATTCAGATGCAATCTTTGTAGTATGACTAACTCCGAGATCACTCATAAATTTAATAAAACACGATACATAAGAGAGAGAGAGAGAGAGAGAGAAGAGATTAGGTTTGGCAGGTGCGGTGTGACTTTCTAAAAGTGCAGGGGCATCCTGGAGGAAAGTGAATAGATGTTTTAAGGTTTTTGAAGGAAATTATTTGGAGAGAGAAAGTTTTCTCATTATTCTTTTTATGAGTCTAACAAAGCTAAGAAAATTGTGGCAAAACTAGAATAATTGCTTTGTAAGTTTTGCTTTTGGATTATGATATTGTTTTCTTAAATTTCTTGAAAAGTTAAGTACCAAAAATTTAACTAAATGACACGTTAGTACTAATTCTTTATAGCAATATTCCTGTCGAAATATCCCATAAATTAAGTTACTGCGAACCGAAGTTATCGTTTTCTAAAATATGTGCCATGACCATAGTCATGTGGAAACTAAATCAGTATGGGTAATGTGATAAACTTTTTGTGTCTTCATATGTTGTGCTTAGTCATTGAATTTATAGGCAATTTCAATTAACAAAAATAATTGATAAAATTAATAACTAAAATCGGAAAATCATCAAACGTGACAAAATAAATTTTGTTGCCGTAAGCTAACAGTGACCGTCGCCGTACCAACGGCGACAAACTAAATGTCATATTTGACAGTTTTTGGGCAGAATATAATTTTATAATTTTGTAGCTAATTTTGAGGCTCGTTCGGCGGAATATCAAATTACCGAATAGTTAAAAATTAACTGAAAGAGCACTCTCACTCCGTCATACACACCCGGTGCAAAGGATGCAAGAGGATAATGCATGCACGTGAATCGGATCATGAAGCTACGATGCTGCTTGTTTCGGCACAAGTCACTCTGAAAAGGTAAATCTCATGTGCTATATACGATATTCATCGTGGCCTTTTAAACATACAATTTCCAGCCATCTGTGGGTATTAAGATTTGGAAGGGACTCATTAATGGGAACTATGCAAATTTTAAACTTTTCTCGAGAAAAAATGTTTTGCCTATGGTGTTGGAATATAGTATTTGCCTCCTAGATAGTCCTATTAATTTTCACTTTTGACCTTCTATTTGTCGTGATTTCCTAATGAGTAATGAAAGAAGTCTCTATAGCCAAAGGAAAAAAAATTCCAATTCCTACGTGCTACTCATCGCAACTTGGCTGGAAGATCTGAAAATCTTTCTTTCCTTTCCCCCAAAGAAAAGGGGCTTTGAAAGTTCCACTTCGCTGGCCGCCAAGACTTTGACAACTTGAAGTGGTTAGCCAATGGCTTTTTTTTTTTTCCTTTTATTCCGCACAAAAGAGGGAATTCCGTTGTGACCGTCGTTGTTCATCGACTGATTCAAACCTTTACTTTCGGAGGTGGATGTGGGCTGCTGTTCTTAACTTTAACTCCACCGTTAAAAAATAGAGATCGTCATCTAAACCTAATGTGCTCAATCATGGATGTATTAAAATTGTTCATTACATCTCTACTAGCTAAATCAATCCGACAAAAGAATGAAATCAGTACGCCTTTGTAGCAGACAAATACCAAAGGAAACTTCTAAATCAAGGTAAATTCATAATCAAAGTCATATGCTCGAAAGATAATTGCTTGACCCCTTTGAACTTTGACACCATCACACACAACAATCCTTTATTAAAATGCTATGAATACTTCCTTAAAAAAGTTTGGGAGACACGCGGTAACTTCTCAAAGTTGAGGAATAGTTGCAGAGACCGTGCCAAAGTTTAAGAGAATTTTGAGTAACTATTTCAATTAACGGATATATAGTGCGTTTTATCATGAATATTAACATGATTGCTTTTTCCCCTCTTGAGTCCATGTAATAACATCGTCTCACTTTGGTTAATGCATAATGGAAAAAAAAAGAAAAGAATTAAGCCTGTTTCTTTCTTTTCTTAAAGTGAAGCACCAGAATCATAATTTTTTTTTTTTTGGCAAAGAACAGAATCATAAAAATTCATTCGTTATGTTTTTAATTTGTGTCGTTTATAGTTTATAATCAAGACCCATAATATCTTTGGCTATATAGTATCATGAAGTTACATCACCGATGCTCGATGGACTCCTGAGATCTCTCCACAATTTAAGCTCTTCATGATCCACTAAAAAGAGCCCGAGCTTCCTTGGGGATGAAGTATGTTGGAAATTAACAAGGAGTTGGTCTACACGAAGAGAAAATTATGTGGGGGTTCGATGCAGTATGTTCGAAATTAACAAGGCTTTAAATTTGTGACTTGGTACAATAAAGGACGCGTGCGCTGTCTTACAGCAAATTGATATCCATCTTATGTTCCCCCAAACATCAAAAATGTTTGCAGATTGGCACTAAAGTTGCGTATGACATGGCAGCAACGACTTATCTACTGTTTAGATTGCCCAGGCTTTCAAAAAGATTCGACCAAAAGGAATTTTTCTTGCATTGCTTGCATGGGAGTCGAGTCGTTGGTATTTGTGTTTTCAATTGACTCTTTCAATCAATCAGTAGGCCGGGGATTGAATTCGGACCCTTTTTGTCCATTGATGCGATTATATTGGATGAACTAAACTTGAGCGGCTAAGCAGAAGGCAAAGCTCAAATAAATTTTCAAGTGAAAATCAACATGGATCTATAACTAGAGATGAAATTAATATTACATCAACCAGCAACTCCAAACTAGTTCTATAATGGAACTAAAATTAAGCTAAAATTTTAGATTAAGTTAAATTTCATAAGAGAAATCAAGAGTTTCCTGTACGTAATTACAATAATAATTAAGCAATCATATGATGCCCTATACCTCAGTTCTCAGCTTGGAATTAATCAGTCATTTGCGGATGAGTATACCTCAGTCCACCATCACATCTGGGTATCGGAACTCTTGATTTCTCGTTGACGACGGGACCCGATGTCGGCGCCGTCATTGTCTTCCTCCTCCGCGAAACCGGAGTCATTCTCTCGTACATGTTTCCAGACCCCCATCTTCCTCACCAACCCCGACTCCCATCTCCCTTCCTCTCTCTCCTTCAAAGATTGTTTCCTTAATTGATTTTACTTGTCATGGGTCATGCTTCTCTCTCCTCGCCTTTGTCCAGAAGAGGGAGGGAGACAGAGATTTGGCACGCAAAGTTCAGATTGCAATATCTTGTACCTCAGTTTCTATTCGATCAAATAGGAAAGTTCTATCAGTTATCTCTTCTCAGTGACGCTCAAATTCTTCCCACAAATTCTTGTCCTTCTCCATCTTTGATTCAATTAGTCCGTTTAAATGGCCCTGTCAAAGGCAGAAATTCCACAAGTTTGATGTAATGGTGTAAAGATTATTTGACAAGCTGACATGATTTTCATGATGGAACACGGGAGAAACAACTCCTCGAAATCAACCTCACTCATCTTAAGGAGTTTACTTTCGAAAGACTCAAGAAAGCTCTAGACCTGTGTGTCAATGTACCTTGGACACCGTTAAGATTAACAAAGTGAATGAGTTAAAGGTGATGAGGTAGTCAAAACATAGAGAACCTTGTGGTAAACCTTTATGGCAAAATGAACAGTGAACTACAGGCCATGCACACCAAGGTCATATCTGCACGAAACCCTTAGAATAATTAGCAGAACACACATCCAGGGAGAAGAAAGAATAAATAAAAGGGTTAATATCCTGAAAAACCCTAAACTAGTACACTTGTGATAAATTTACCCCAAATTATTTTTTTGACCATTAAAAGCCCCAAACTAGTATACCTTTGACAAATTTACCCCAAACTGGTACACTTGTGATAAATTTACCCTCTGTTAGTTTTCGTTAAATTTTATTATCAAATTATTAAGTTAAGTGACATGTGACAATTAACTAGTATACCGATTTGGAATTTTATGATCCGTTTGTCAGAGTTTACAATTTTTATGATTTTTTGTGGTATTAATCCAATTTAGCGAATGGTATATTTGTCATAAATTTATCAGTTTGTGGTTTTTTCACGGTCGAATAAATTAGTTTGGGGTAAATTGTACCAATTTAAGGTTTTTTTTATGGTCAGTTGGGTAAATTTGTCACAGGTGTACTAGTTTGGGGTTTTTCATGGTCAAAAAAATAGTTTGTGGTAAATTTGTCATAAGTGTA
The DNA here is from genome assembly GCA_014182405.2 of Eucalyptus sideroxylon. NCBI lineage: Eukaryota > Viridiplantae > Streptophyta > Magnoliopsida > Myrtales > Myrtaceae > Eucalyptus > Eucalyptus sideroxylon. The sequence goes on along the minus strand of CM024555.2, from coordinate 53,618,963 downwards.
TCAGTTTGGGGTTTTTTAGGGTATTAACCCTAAATAAAATGGTTTTACTGATGTGTCAGCAAACAGACATAACCAAGTTGCTCAACTGTTCTGACTTGGTAGAAGGCTTCTGCCTTGCAATAAAAGCCAAAAGCTGAAGTTGTACATTCAAAGTAATGTCATCTTGATGGATATGCAATTATCCATGGGGATTGTAATCAAATACATACATAAAAAGACTAAGTAGACCTACCAGAATGAGTTACTCCGTGATTTTTAATGCTTGTAATCTGATGAACTTTTTGTCTTTGCTAATGTACAAACATATGCTTTCTGAAAGTGAATTGATGTGTCAGAATTCAACCATCCCAAGGGGGTAAACCATGCGCAATGTGTCACCAGATGGATTTTTGGCCGAAATTACAAGCAAAACACAGCCTCACATACCTAAAGAAACATACTAGCAGATCAAAGGTGGCCTAGGTCAATTAAGTTCATTGGAGCCAGGAGTCATCTTGAACGTCTATTCAGGCAAAAGACAGGCCATAAGATTTCATGACAAAGTTATGCGGACAGAAATTTGTTCTTTTCATAAATATTGTTGAGTAAAAGTACCTAAATATAATGAAGCAATGTATAATTCTCATCATTTGGGTTTAGGCCTTCAGTTGAGTAGACATAACTTACACCCTCATCGAGTGTGACGAGTTTGCTTGTCATGAGCTGGGATTGGAGCACAGGCTTGAATATAGGATGAGAACCATTAAAGAAAACATCTTCGGCATGATGAACAATTGACTCTGCTCTATCATGCTCTATATTCCCTAGTCAGTGATGACAAAATAAAAGTAGATCAAGATTCAAATATGAGAGAGTTAATTTAAAAGAGAAAGGGTAACAACTAAAATCACTGAACCTGCTATGTAACACTCTAAGAATGCTCTCGAGAGCATTGTAGGTGCAAACCGAGAAAGGTCTTCAGGCTGAAGATTCTCAAGATCTTCCTCCCAAGGCCATGAATGTTCATTTAATATTAAAGAGCGAATAATATGAGATATCTTGGCACATCAAACTTGAAATCCTTATAACTTTTTGTCAACTTCTCCTGGAAGACAATAAAAGATGAGTCTTAATAGTGCAACCGGTACATAGCTCAGGAAACTTAATGTATAAGATTACTTTATGACGTTTTTAATTTCAAAGCATAACAGAACCAATCTGGAAGCTACTGCTCTAGTGGTGGTTCTTTTTAAGAGGTATTGCTTGAATCAGCAAAGTGTATTTGGACCCTTTGCAATTTCACGACTTAGTCATGTAAGAAGAGATTTCCTGATTAGATATTGAATATGACCAGATAAAAACATTACTTTGCAAAATGATTGGCATTTCTGCCTAATGTCGTGGAAGCTTCTTGAGAAAAGTTTATGAGAGTTCACAATTAATTGGTCTTCTCCAAGCTATTTGATCTCGAAGAGAACAGGGATTGTCAAGTTTATGGCACTTTGTGCCAAGATGCACTTTGAGAGTATGAATAAGGCAAAGATAATATCAACATTTCTTAAAGTAATACATTAAACTTATTAGAATTTTAAAATTTTAATTTATGTCTCCATCTAATAGCTTGAACTTTCATGGTATTGCAATTTCAACATGGTATTATAATAGATCCTGACAAACCTTTCTTGAGCCCCCAATCATGGTCAATTTCCACACCTCAGTCTTAGGTCAAAGTTTAGCGTATGCATGCAGGGTTGTTGAAACATTTAAATAGTAAAATACTCCTTCATGTAATAGCTTGAGCTTTTAGATCAATTAGCAGCAGTATCCATAATTTCCACCAATACAAAACCCACATAACAGGATGCTTCTCCTATTGTTCTGCAGTCCTGACAGCCCCCCCCCCTTTCATGGTCTTGCAATTTCAACATGGTATTATAATAGATCCTGACAAACCTTTCTTGAGCCCCCAATCATGGTCAATTTCCACACCTCAGTCTTAGGTCAAAGTTTAGCCTATGCATGCGGGGATGTTCAAACATTTAAACAGTAAAATACTCCTTCATGTAATAGCTTGAGCTTTTAGATCAATTAGCAGCAGTATCCACAATTTCCACCAATACAAAACCCACATAACAAGATGCTTCTCCTATTGTTCTGTAGTCCTGACAGCCCCCCCCCCCCTTTCATGGTCTTGCAATTTCAACATGGTATTATAATAGATCCTGACAAACCTTTCTTAAGCCCCCAATCATGGTCAATTTCCACGCCTCAGTCTTAGGTCAAAGTTTAGCCTATGCATGCGGGGTTGTTCAAACATTTAAACAGTAAAATACTCCTTCATGTAATAGCTTGAGCTTTTAGATCAATTAGCAGCAATATCCACAATTTCCACCAATACAAAACCCACATAACAGGATGCTTCTCCTATTGTTCTCGTAGTCCCGACAGCGCCCCCCCAAATTTATTGTGCAGTCCTTACTGGAACTAATGCAAATGTTTTGGTAGATCATATAACACAAGTCAAAAAATGTAAAAAGTAGTTGCTGCTTCTAGCCTGCACTTATCTAGCTTTCCTCAGCCAAGCATATGAAAGATTATTGATACACAGGAACTGATATAAGCTTCTTTCTGCAGCATAAATTTCACGATTACCTTGATCACAGAAAATCTTTCTAGCTTCACTGTAAAATCTGCCATTGCATTCAGGATGGTATCCAATAATACCCACAACTTGTGATTATAGCCACTGACTTCCAGCTTAAGAAAATCAGAAAAAGATGTTGTAAATGGAGAACCCCACTTACTAGAGGAATAAGGATGTGAAAAAGGAAATATTTCTACATCTAATCAATGTCCAATTTGTATATATGTGTAAATACACACACAAAATAAATGTACATATATGTGTGTGAATTTTTTTCCTATGGCCAGAACTCTCTACATAAAAGAAGCTGATTCTTTCACCCAGATAGGCAAATCACGTAGTTAGAATAATTTATAACACACTCAAGAAACCTTGGATGGGTAGTGGGCTGGGGCTTTCTGTAGCAAGATAAAGTATCTATATGTTGGCATTGGATAGAAAAAACGAATGACTAACTAATAGCCACAATCAAAAAATCTATAGCTTGATGCAGGCATTATACATCATTCCACTCTTACCTCAGTTGATGAATGTGCTAAAACTAACCATGAATCATCAGTTATTGATAGAAAATGTAACTAGTTTGATGGCAATCATGCATGACAAAATGAGGCCGCAGATAGGAAATTGGCACAAGTATAATAGAGAACTACGCAACTTATTTGAACCTGCACTCTAGATACTTAGCTGTCTTTTTTAGTTATTTTCACGAAGATGCTCATCAGTCCCTAATACTCTAAAAGAATGGGTATGAGATGAAGAAGGGTCAACTCTTGCCAATTACAACAAATTTTTGAAAGTCCAAAATTTGGCCCAACAATCACTTTTCTCATTCTTGACTAAGTGATTCCACAAACAAAATGCAGCTAAAGGCATCACGAGGCAACCATCAAAGAGTCCAGAGAGCAGCTAGTTATCCTCTTGCACAGGATGAGCTGCATATCAAATTTATCTTTAGCAAGAGATACATACCTCAGATCCATCATCTGTCTGGCATATTCCGTAATATAGTCCAGCAAGCTCAGCATAATAAGCTGAATGCAACGGGGGAAAAATCTAAGAAGATCTTCAAGGACAAGATTCAAGAAATATTTTTAAGGATTGGTTTTCGATGCATCTACAAGTGGAATGAGGACAAGTCATGACCTGAGAGACATCCTTAGGCTACAATTGTTATTCCAGGCATTGCTGGTATCCATCAAAAGAAACATCATAAATGATTGTACGACCACTTAATGCTTAAAAACAATCAAAGGCTTACCATATTCATTCAAGTAATCACATACTATACGTTTAAAAATTCTTGCAAGAAGTTCAGCATGAGGAGAGCTGCAAGCACAAGGGTAGATGAATTTTAGATGTACAGTAGCCTTAGGAACAAAACTGGATACATGCCTTAGCATGCCAATTGCTTGCCACCTTCTGGTTTGACTACCCCGAATTTCATTCTTTACAGCAGTTAAATCCTCCTCAGCATTATGAGCAACAGTTGGTTTGACTACCAACAGTTGTGGTGCTGGTCATCATGTCAATAGCAGACCCTGTTATCAAGCCAATTTAAGATAAACGGCAACATCTCAAGAAGTGTGAAAGTTCAATCACAAGGCGGCAACTAAAACAGAGTCTTAAAATCAAAACAAGGTAAGATCAGCGAAACCATAATCCTATGAACCCTTCAAGTTATGAGCAATGCGATCAGCCACGTTAAAGTAATCCTTCGCGTTGCGCAAGGCAGCAGCAAAATTGGGGAGTGAGACTGGAGGAGCTTTTGGTCGGAGGCAGCAAATGCAAAGGCGGCAGCGTGGTTCATTGGATGAAAGGAGAGAAAACTTCACAGTAATGGGATGCTCAAAAATAGTTCAAAGGCAAAGGCAGCCGCGGTGGCGTCGTCCCATCTAAGGATTGTGAGTTACTTCAGAATTGTTGAATTCATTCAGCCCAAGATGCTCAAAAGAGTTTGATGACCCCTATACAACAGAATCCACAATTTATTTACATTTTACTAAACATGTCAAGATAAATATATCTCAAAAGAGACAAGGGCAGCGAACAACAAAAAATAAAAATGCTCTATTCAGACATCGTGGTTGCTCTGATATGTAGTAGGTCCATCACCAACTAGCTACGAACATGTAACAATTAAGCATATAATCGTGTCACTAGTCATCTTACTCTTATCATAATAATAGCATAGCATAGTGCTCCCATCACTTTGTTCATCTTGACGAGCCCAGTTCCAATTTGTAATTAAATTTGATTTTTATTGAACAAAAAATCACAAAAAATCTCAAAATTTTGGCAAAATTTTGATGCATCCGAGTTTTAGGTCATAGTAGCTTTGATACCACATGTAGTTAGCAAAACGCGCAATCTTATGATCTCCATAACTAGAACAAGAGCATAGATAATCGAGTAGAAAGATTAACGTACTTGTTTTGTAATCTATCGTTCTTGATGCGAAAGGGGAAAAACGATGATTCATTCGCAAGTCTTTCTCCTCTATTGCCCTCTGTATCACTAGCTCAATGAGACGGCCCCTTCACTCTTTAGAGCTAGGTAAATGCTCTTTATGTGAGGATACTTGTGAGAAATAGAGTTATAGGAGAGACTTGAGCACTATTTATAAAATTTCAAACCAGACACTCTTATCATGAGCCAGGCTTAATTCGGCTCACACTAGCCAGCCCTATATTAGACTAATTAAGAAATATTATATCTCACCTTAAACTAACTATATTATACTAATTAAGAAACATTCTATCTCACCTTAGACAAACCCCATAAAATGATAAATTATAATATCAATTAATGTAGTTCATATTAGAAAAACCCTTACATTTATAGCCACGAATTTTACATGATGCAGGTTTGACTCATTCAGGCAACCGAAGTACTGTTTAAAATATTAATATTATTTGAATTCTGGGACGTAAAATAAGGGAGTATTCCCACCTTGCCGATGAAGAAAAATATAAAACTTGAAGCATGGTAAGTGAGGCGTGTGGGCACTAACACATTATAGAGAGTCTAGGAGGGATTTAATTTATGGACTGATAGAGAAATATGTCAAGATGTACTTTATTTTAAAAGGGTTGATCTCAATCTAGAAAAGAGAAGTCTTCAAAAAGAACTCGTTATGTCACTCGTTAGTTTGTAAAAATGATAATAGCAAATATGATTCTTGAACTTTAGTCTAATGTGTAATATTGTCACTAAACTTTTGATTTATGTAATGTGGTCTTTGAATTTTGGCTTAATATGCAATGTCATCATAGATTTTTAATGCATTCAATATGGTTCCTGAGCTATTGGTAAACATTCAATGTAATCTATAGATTATGTAAAATGTTTAAAAGTTCATAACCAAATCAAACAAATTAAAAGTTCATAAATGACATTACATATTAGACTAAAGTTTAAGGACCACGTTAAACGAATAAAAAGTTTGGGGATAACATTGCACTTTAAACTCAAAGTTCGGAGATCAATTGTGTCATTTTTCTTTTGTAAAAATTAAAACTCTCTCAGGTAGCATATGAAACAATAATTTTACTCACATCTACCTTTAAACATAAAGCAAAAGCAAAGGAAAATACTGTGAGCGGCTAAGGGCAGTCAAGGCTTTTAGCTCCATCAAAATTTTGGCCGATATCCCAAAATGACCATGATTATCTAAAGTTAAAGGGAAAGTTTGAATCTTAAATTTGTCACTTTAAATGATCCACACATTAGTTAGTTTTAATGAACGGCTAATACCGGTTTTACTTGCTTTCTTTTCAAATTTTCCTTGTTCTTCCCTTCTATTTTTCCTTTTTCCCTAATTTCTCTTTGCCGTGTTCTCGTTCTGCTGTGACCTAACACATTTGTAGCACACATAAAACCTAACCCTGCAGTAGCTAGCCATTCGCTCCATCGCGTCACCTCCACCTCCATCATGGCTTCGTGAGCCCCGCAACGCTGTCGCCTACGCCAACCCGAGGTCATTGACCTCCACCACCTTTTACAACTGCCTCGCTACTCACTAATTCACATCCACCTCTCTAGATCCATCTCGGGGTCGATGGGAATGTAGGTCCATGGCCTCGAATCCGAGGTCAAGGACCTCCATTTTGGCTGATTTAGTAGGTTTAGAGGATACAATAGCTGGGGGAGAGTGGTGGCGAGCTCACGTCAGGTGGAGGCACGAGGAGGCAAGCAACAAGCATCGACGGGGAAGAGCAACGATGGACGATGAGTGGTAAGGTGTGGCTGAGAGGGCAACGTGCAATGGTGGCTAAAGGAAGGAGAAGGAGAGTGGATGTGCTTTTTTAATTTCGTGTAATTCCAATATTTTGGTTGACTAGGGATTAATTTTAAAACGTAAATATAAAATATAATTTCAGAAGATCTTAATCCATGCCAAAAAAATGCAGGAAGTGAGAACAAAAAGCTCGATCTCAACACAAGTAATTACGCGTCCTTGACATTCGGCAATAACTGCGTTAGATATTTTGAACCCCCTAGTGTCCATTAGCTAGAGGTGTTAAATTGGTGGGTCAGGTCGGGTTTGGGTCGGGTCATTAATGGTCTGACCCAAATTGATCCATTAACACATTTATGACCCATTTATACCTAATGTAAATTTTCCAACTCATACCCGACCCATACTCGATTCATTTAACTAAACTTAAAAAGCTTATTTCTTATATATATGTTTTAAAAAAATGGTATTGCTAAAATAGTTTTATACAACATAAATTTAATGGACAATTTTTATAATTTTTAAAATAATTATTTTAAAAAATCGAATTTAATTATTTTTTATTTTAAAAATTATATTTAATTAATTCTTATTTTTAAAATTATTTTTAATTAATTTTTATTTTTAAAATAATTTTTAATTTTTAATTTTTAATTTTTAATTTTTAATTTTTAATTTTTAATTTTTAATTTTCTTTTTTTTTCTTTGTTCTTCTTCTTCTTTGGTTGGCCGCCGGTCATGACGACGGTTGGCGGTTGACCACAGGCAAGCCTTGAGCTCGCTTGATGTTGACGAGGCCTCCACGTTGCTAGATCTGACAAGCTCGAGGCTCATTGGCATTGGGCGAGCTTGAGCTTGCCCCTCATCGGATCTGGAGAGGCTCGAGCCTTGCTGGACGTCGACAAGGCCTCCGCCTCGCCTGGCCGGTTGCTGGGCATTGCCGTGCTGGCGACTAGAGGAAGAAGAAAGGAAAAAGAAAAAGAAAATTCCGTTTTTATAAAAAAAATATTTTTGTAAAGTTAAATAGAGAATGGAGAGTTTCACTGTAAATAGGTTCATTTTTAATGGATCGATAAATTAATCTTAAATGGGTCTGTTCTCGATTCATTTAAGACCAATATATTTCAGCCTTTTTATTTTTAAAAGGGAAAATGTCACAAATGGTCCTTATACTATTACCTAATGTGCAATTTGGTCCCTGAACTTTCGATCGGCTCAATTTGGTCCCTAAACTATTGATAAATATCCGATTTGGTCCCTGAACTTTTAATTGGCTCAATTTGGTCCCTAAACTATTTGATAAATGTCGATTTGGTCCCCGAACTTTCGATTGGCTCAATTTGGTCCCTAAATTATTGATAAATATTCGATTTAGTCCTTAGTTACTGTTTTTCCTTTTTCCTTTTTTTTTTTTTTTTAAATAATTTTTAATTTTTAAATTTTAAATTTAAATTTTTTTTTTTTTTGCTTATTCTCTCTTCCCTCCGCCGGCTCCGGCGGAGGGAAGCCGACTCCGGCGAGGGTCGCCCTCGCCGGACGCAGCGAGGGCGGCCCTCGCCGGCGTCGAGCGAGGGGCTCCCTCGCACATCGCGAGGGCTCCCTCGCCCGACGCCGGCCGCGAGGGAGCCCCTCGTCGGCGTCGGGCGAGGAGCACCCGGCGTCGGGCGGGGCTCCTCGCCGGATCTGCGAGGGAGCCTCTCGCTCGACTCCGCGAGGGCCGCCCTCGCAGATCCGGCGAGGAGCCCCTCGCCGGCGCCGGCGAGGGGCTCCCTCGCCGGATCTGCGAGGAGCCCCTCGCCCGACGCCGGCGAGGGGCTCCTCGCCCGACGCCGACGAGGGGCTCCCTCGCAGCCGGCGTCGGGCGAGGGAGCCCTCGCGGCTCGGCGTCGGGCGAGGGGCTCGCTCGCCGGATCTGCGAGGGAGCCCTTCGCCCGACGCCGGCGAGGGGCTCTCCCTCGCGGACGCCGCGAGGGGCTCCCTCGCCGGACGCCGGCCCTCCGCCGGCTCCGGCGGAGGGAAAGCGAAAAAAAAAAAAAAAAAAAAGGAAAAAAAGGGAAAAAAAGAGGAAAAAAAGGAAAAAGAAAAAGAAAAATAGTAACGAAGGACTAGATCGGACATTTCATCATAGTTCGGGGCCGATCGAAAGTTCAGGGACTAGGTTCATTTTATTAATGGATCGATAAATTAATCTTAAATGGGTCTGTTCTCGGACATTTTATCAATTTTCATGACCAAATATATTTCAGCCTTTTTTGTGTAATTTTCCCTTTTTAAAACTCATATGGATACTTTGGAAAATAAGACTAAACCTATTAACGATCCGTTTAACTAGAAATTGGTCCATAAATGGGTTAATGACCCATTTTGACACCTTTACCATTAGCCCAAAGGGCTAAAAGAAAATTCCCATCATAAACTCGAACTGGGGCGGCCCATGCGGTTCGGGAAGAGGTTAAAAGCCCAAAGGGCTTACATTTCTAGTGTTCGCTCCCTCATTTTTTTTTCTTTTTCCATCCCCCCACACCCGCGCTCTCCCAACTTGTTCTCTCCTCTGCTCTCCTGCCGTTGTCGCTGATCTCGAAAATCAACTACCAAAAACTCTTCTTCTTCCAAGAAGCGGCAGCCGCGTGTGGCGGAACCGAAGCCCTCTCTCTCTCTCTCTCTCCCCTCTCTTGGTCGCTGTGTCGAAACATCTATACCTCGTGTCTTGCCCGTGTACTGGTGGGTTTTGGTCGTTTGGTTGATCTGAGCTCTTGATGGGTTTTGCCTCCTTCTGTGCTTGTAGTATCCGGAGAGGTGCCGGAGGAGCCCGTCGTCTCGACCAATTCCGGCCATGTCTTCGAGAAGCGCCCACCTAATCGAGCGATACGTTTCGGTCTGGTCCTGCCACTCTAGGGTTTATGTTATTCGTTTCGTTCTGTTCCGTTTGTTCCATCCTTTCGTTGCGGAGAGACGTGTGGATGTGAAGGGAGAGTGTGAGATAGAGAGAGAGGGAGAGAGATGAGCATTTGGGTAGGCTATAGTTTATTCGAGCTGTTCGCGGATTCTAGGGAAACCGTGACAGCGGCATAAGCCTACGACACAGCACTCGGTAGCTTGCTTTTTTCAGTTGTTAAATAAGTTCTTGGTGATATGGAATTTCTGAGCAAATGTTCGTGCTTCTTGGCACTTCTTGATTGGTGAGGACGCAGAGAAGAGAAGGAAATTTAGAAATTTTGGTCTTGTCAAAATTTTCCCCCTTATTCTTTTTCTTCTGCTCTTTCCCCTTGAATTGAAAAGGAAAACGGATGTGAGGCAGAATTGAGCCAGTGGAACCGCAGAAGTAAGTTCCTCTGATGCTTGTCTAGTTCCTTTGCATGTGCCATGGGAAACAGTGCACAGGTTAAGCTTTTAAGAGTAAGGTATGACAGTAGTTCCAATCGAAAGAAGTTATTAATGTTTTCTGATCAATTGGTTGGATTTATAAAATATAAGATGGATGGTCTCTGCGTACTTGTATTAGTATTAAAAAAAGAGGACTGTTCCTTTTTGTTCGGTGGAATAATCGTGTTGCTATCTTTCATGAAAATGATAAGGACTCAAGCATCTTTTGACTATTTGACCTGTGTGAATGGTAATAAAGTGTATGGATTTATCCTTTGTTCTATATTATGTATATGGTCTTCATGCATAAAATTTTTACACGGATGTCTTCATGTGAGAATGATCAATTTTTCTTGATCATTTGGGTAGCAGGGTTATGGAAAGTGCCCAGTTTCTGAGGAACAACTTACCATGGATGGTATCCTCCCCGTGAAAATGGGAAAGGCATTTTTAGCATGAGTTTGAATCCTTTGTAATGCTCTAGCACTTTTGTGAAAGTTCTTCCTGATTCCCGTTGCTTTTAATGCAGATAGTCAAGCCCAGACCTTTGCAGGCTGCCAGCATTCCTGGGTTGCTCAGCGTTTTCCAAAATGTAGCATATTGCTATTTTGCTTTTAATGCAGATTTGGGAATTGTGTGACTTGAAAATGTTCCGGACTGTATGTGGCGTGCTATTAAGGACCACTGGAAACGTCTCTTGTGTTGGCAATGCTGATTATCCCTCTCATGATATTTAAGCAATTTAATCAATTTACATATCCTCTTGCTAGTGACTTTCTTCCACAAAGTTAGATGCATTCCTTTAATTAAGCATTTCTTCCTATGAACTGGATATCATTGCAACTGGTGGGATGGACACGCTGTACTGTACTTTCTGATTGATCATTTGGACAGATCATGTCTACACAACCAGGGCACTCAAAGAAGGTTTTCCTCTCATGATTTTTTTTTTTTTTTTGGGGGCTGGGGGTCAGTGGTTTTTTTTTTTTTTTTTTTTTTTTGGGGGGGAGGGGGAATTCTTTATTGTTTTATTCTCATCAAATGACTCTTACCTTGTTTGTGCATCTTATTCTAGGTTGCCAGTGTGTGTTTTGATGCTCAAGGTGATCTGGTTTTAACTGGTTTTGCAGTGTGTGTTTTGATGCTCAAGGTGATCTGGTTTTAACTGGTTTTGCGGATAGGGTAAGCTACTTTCAGAACCCTCATTTCAGATTTTCCATCCTTCATGCGCATAATATCCACAAAGCGAGGTTTATGTGCTAAAATAAAGAGCGAGGATATGGTTAGTAGTGGTGGATGAGGAAGGAGATAAAATAAATGAAGACGTGTGAGTTTTAGGGCTTGCGCTTGGTCATTGAGTTCGAGAAATGGTATTATACATTGCTGTTTGGTCAGCAATAATATAGGTAGAAATATGGGCTATTAATGCCGAGTGTGCTGGAGGAGAAAATAGATGGCGATACAAAGCTCTCTCTGATTAGAGTCTGGGAGATAATATATTATATTGATGCTTTGGAAGCCATTACCTTACTTGCCTCTTAATTGTTTCGTCAACATACTGTTGTATCTCGCTTGTGGAGGACATGGGCATTTTTTATTGTTTTGTTTGGAGACAAGTACATTGAGCAGTCGCCTTTTTTGGTAACAAGAGCATTGAAAATGCAGAGCAAAGAAAAGTTGCAAAAGTGTTTTTGTTTGGGAATGACTTGACGATTTTCTTCCCCAAAATATTGTGGTAATTGTGAAATGTTGGGTCAACTATACAATACAATAATTAGGAGATAGGTATAGATAACACTTATTACATGTCTGTGAATTATCCTCTCGGCCGATTTTTTGAATAGGCTTGATAGAAATGGTTTTTCCTTGTTTTCAGGATGATTTGAATTGATTGGGCATTATGCATCTTGTTATTGGATTTATCGACCTTTAGGCTAGAATATATTTTTCTCCCTCAAGAGTGTGAGGAGATGTTAAAAATGTTTGACAACTTGATTTTTTGAAACTGTTTCCTGAAGAATATTTTTCTTTCATCCCTCATATAACATGAACTTTTAGTGGGGTGTACTATTCATCTGATGTACTGACCTATTGAACATGTGAATCTTTTGCTTATAAAACTATGCATTTATGCATTTATTTATTCTAATCTCACTTATGACAAGGAAGGGGAAAAGAGAAGAAGACAAATAATTCCGGGGAGTATTTTCCATTTTGCATGTGGTCAGCTCTGAATACATTGTGCTCACCACATGCAAAATGGAAGATGGTCCTCGGAATTATTTGTCTTCTTCTCTTTTCCCTTCCTTGTCATAAGTGAGACTAGAGTAAATAAATGCAGAGTTATATATGCAGAAGATTCACATGTTCATTAGGTCAGTACGTCAGATGAATAGTACACGTCACTAAAAGTTCATGTTGTATCAGGGACGGAAGAAAAATATTCTTCAAGAAAAGAGTTAAAAAAAAAAAGAACCACCACCTTGGTGGCCGTGATGGTTTGGGCTCTCTTCTCCCCACGAAAGGGAGGAGTTCGAATCCCTTCATGATTGCTTGGGGTCTTAAGTAGGACGCCGATGGTGGTGGGCTCTCTCGCTTATGTGTCTCATGATTGCTTAGGGTCTTAAGTGGGATGCCGATGGTGGTGGGTTCTCTCGCTTACGTGTCTCCTCGGATTTACTCGCCGGTTGTCGGCTGTACGGGATTCTATGTCAAAAGTGAGAGAAACTCCATCCTCCTCTTTCCCTTTTTCGCCCCCATGTCGCCACGCGGGAGGGGCATGGGGACGTCAAAAAGGGGATCCTATCAACTTGTTCTGACCTAGGATAATAACCTCATGAGCTTGGTTTCACCGTCCAGAAACGAAAGAGGACTTCCATCTCCAAGTTGAACTCAGATGTAGCTCGCCTCTTTTTGGGTGTAAAGCAATGTCAAGCCAAAATACCCAACAAGCATTAGCTCTCCCTGAAAAGGAGGTGATCCAGCCGCACCTTCTGGTACGGCTACCTTGTTACGACTTCACTCCAGTCACTAGCTCTGCCTTCGGCATCCCTCTCCTTGTGGTTAAGGTAACGACTTCGGGCATGGCCAGCTCCCATAGTGTGACGGGCGGTGTGTACAAGGATCAGGAACGAATTCATCGCCGTATGGCTGACCGGCAATTACTAGCGATTTCGGCCTGGGTCACCAAAAAAAAAAAAAAAAAAAAAATCCAGCTGCTAGACATTTTTAGCATCTCTTCACACCCTTGAGGAAGAAAACATACATTTTGGCTTGGAGGTTGATAAATCCAATAGCAGGATGCATAATGCCAAATCAATTCAAATCATCCTGAAAACAAGGAAAAACCATTTCTATCAATCATATTCAAAGAATCGGCCAAGAGGATAATTTATGGGCATGCAAAAAGTGTTATCTATACTGGGCCCCTAATTATGTATTGTATAATTGATCCAACATTTCACAATTACCACAGCATTTTAGGGAAGAAAATCATCAAGTCATTTCCAAACAAAAATACTTTTGCACATTTTCTTTGCTCAGCCTTTTCAATGCTCCTATTACCAAAAAATGCCACTGCTCAATCTACGTGTCTTCGAACAAAACAATAAAAAATGGATGTGTCCTCCACAAGCAAAATACAACAGTATTTTGACGAAACAATTAAGGGGCGAATAAGATATTGACTTCCCAAAGCATCGATATAATATATTATCTTCGAGACTCTGATCAAAGAGAGCTTTGTATCGCCATCCATTTTCTCCTCTAGCACACTCAACATTGATAGCCCATATTCCTACTTGTATTATTGCTAACCAAACAGCAATGTCATAATTACTATACCATTTCTCGAACTCAATGCCCAAGTGCAAGCCCTAAAACTCGAGCATGTCTTTGTTTGTTTTATCTCCTTCCTCATCGATCACTACTATGCATATACTTGCTCTTTATTTTAGCACATAAACCTAACTTTGTGGATATTAGACGCATGAAGGATGGAAATGACGGTTCTAAAAGCAGCTTTACCTTATTTGCAGAACCAATTAAAACCACATCACCTTGGGCATCAAAATATAACATTTTCAAATTCAAAATATAACCTTCAAAAATACTAACGGATATGACCTTTTCTTATATAAATTGATTAATTATGAAAATAAGAAGGATTCGCATATTTATGTATCACCATTATGTTTAAATAATAAACAAGAGATTTCTTATAATTACAACAAGTTATATAAAACAGGTAAATTAAAATTTTAGCGAAAAATTCATGGTGCAAGTAATTAAGACACAGTTACATCATCACTGCCTAAATTCCAGCAATTGGCAATTAAAATTTTAGCGAAAAATTCAAAGACTATGTGACGCACGAGGTTGGGTTGCTCGAGAGCTCATTACCTTGATAAAAGGGTCCTTTGCTTTATATTTCTCTCCAGTTGATGATGATTCCAAAACTCCCTGTAATCCTGAGTCCATCGACGTATCGGAAGCTCTGTGATCCTCAGTGTAGTATTGTTGACTTCCTCGATTATCCCACAAACAGTGTAACTTACGCCGGCTTCCTTCGTAGCTGTTTTCTCAATGGTCCCTCTAAATCCGCGATACCAAGGATCCATGGGCTCCATCATTTCACCATTCAACAAACGTCTCGAGTTGGCAATAACGTCTCTTGGATTGTAGTTGGTGATGTAAGAACTCCATCCAGTTCCAATTCCTTCACTACCATTGACGAGAACCATAGGTAAGATAGGCATGTACCTGCATTACATGACCAGTATAAGCTAACACCTTCGTATTGGGTCAGATGAATAACAGGTGTACTATAATGAGTAATTACCAAGTTGGTTCAATAGATTGCCCATCTTCATTTAAGTAGTTCAGGAGGTTGTCATCATCCTTCGGATGGGGAACCGTGTAATTGGCGAAAGCTTCGTCTATAGGTACCTAGGGCTAGCCTGATATTTTCCTCCCTGCCAAAATAACATTTTCCTGCAAGTGAAAAGGAAAATTGGAGACAAGCTGATTATTCAGTGAAATATGAAATACTCTCACCATGTTGCTGGTCCCAAGTTCGCCATTCGGCATGAGAAGGTTAATGTTGTTGCTGCCTACATAATTCCGTGCCATTCCAATTATGGTACTAGCATGACAGTATGGTGAACGTTCAGATACATAACCACAAAACTGGGCAACCTTTGCTTCTTTGATGAAATTCCCTTTAAATGAGCAGAAAAGAATTTTCCTTTGTTCTGGCCTGAGGCCATCGACCATGGAAGGAACTGATCCTTGAAGATCAGCCATAGAAAAACATATCAGCTCCTTATTAACAAAGTCACTGTACTTGATGAGCTTCTCTTTCTGATCAGGATAAGTACCAGGCTGCGGGAAACAAATTCATAATTCCATTAAGTCACATCTAAAAATGCAACAAATACTTATATATGGTCTAGTCTAGCGTCACCAACCCAACATTACTAAGATTAAACAAGCACAAAAAACACGATATCTATTCTTTGAGTTGTTCAGTCCTGTCTAAACAATGGGAGCAGAAATGATGCAAATCCACCAGAAAACAGTACTTCAAGTTCTTCACAGCTGTGTACATTTTGATCAATCCATGTTTGAAAATGAAGTGCTCACACGAACGTTCATAGAAATGCCATGGCGGAACCAAGCTCAGATACCTATCCCCAGGTACGGCAGGTACAATATCCCACAAGTTTCTTATCTAGAAAAATAAATAAATAAATATAGAAGTGAACCTCTTCAGTTTGCAAGTTACGCCTACGACGATAGACAGTATGGATCGCACGCATGCTGAGGTCTTATTGACCTCATCATGCTCAAAAAACAACACTGGAGCTATCCCAACGCGCACAAAGAGGAAGCACACAGAAGCAAAAAGGACAGATCAGGTGGAGATCCTATTGCCCTACTGTCTTGTGGATTTTGAAGGCAGATTGTTCTTGGCTGACAGCTATATATCGATTTCGGGCCAATCGGCATGCCATGTGAGCCAAAACCCACCAATGTGAGCATCCGAGGTGAGGTGGTGAGGTGGTGGAGACGATACAACCTATTGTTTTTTCATAGAAAGCAGAGCTGGAACTCTATGCAGCAAAGTTTTCTTTAGTTACTATAGCGTAAACCTCAAAAAGGAGGCTCAAGAAAATTCCCACTTACTTCAATGCAACTATAGTAGTTGGTAAGAGTGCAGGTGCTAATGTTTTCCATGATTTGTTCATCTAGAAGCACATCTACAAAAAAACACTGGATCAGTGACCACATGGCCTGAGTGGTGTCATGGTGCAAGTAATTAAGATCTAGAATGGGGATTGCAAGAAGAAACAAGATATCCCTAGGACGATGAAAGGTACTTCTTAAGAGACGGTAGAGATCCGGACTATTTGCTCATGAAACTGATTGCAGAAATCAACAGCCAGTCTGATCTTTAAAGAAAGGGAAAATCATATAAAAGGGAGAAAAACAGAGGAGAAGGATGTACCCCAAAAGCACATTAAAGTGAGATGGACAAATAAATAACTCAAATTGAATTGAGAGAGAGAGGTTAAATTTTCGGGTTGAACCTATAAACACCATAGGAGACGCAACATGCCATGAACATAATAGGTAATTTGCTGTGGCAGGAAATACAAAATAAGTGGCAAAATAATACACCTAAAACTATGTCGAGTAATGAAATCGATAGTAGGAAAGATCGTTTACCCTGTACAGCAATTACAAGAATGCATGACTGGATGTGGAACTACTGCTTACAGAGTACCAATACATTGAGGATGTTGCTGTTGCTACTTCTACGATAGATCAGACGGATAGTCCAAGGGTTTCTTCGTGTATTTTAGATACGACCAATTATGTTGTTTTGCATAAATTTAACCTTTTTCTGCGTAACTAAACTCAAAGAAGAAATGTGCAGCAGTTGGCAGACCTTTTTTAGGTATAGCATCAAGATCGAGCATGTCACACTAATGGTGCCTAAAGAAGAAACAAATTGCCTGAGAGAATAATAAACTTGATGCAACAAATTGCTGTGTTAACATAATGCCCTTTGGATTTCCAGTTGTCCCAGTCGTGTAGATAAGCGTAGCAACATCATCAGAGTTGATGAGTTTGTAGTTGCGTTGATTTCCTGCAACTGAACAAGCTCGTTATCAATTTGCCCCAGCCTTTAAGAAGGAAAACAAAAATCATGTAAAATATCATCAGAGCTGATGAGTTTGTAGTTGCCTTGATTTCCTGCAAGTGAATAAGCTCGTTATCAATTTGCCCCAGCCTTTAAGAAGGAAAATAAAAATCATTTAAAATGTAGCATTCAAGGTTATTGTTTCCTTCATGCATGTTGCTAGTCCTGTGCAAAACAGCGCAGCAAAAGATATATACTCTAAACTCGAAATAACAATCTCACTCATGGTTGACTGAGACCATTAACCACTGCTGAAAGCTCTTCCAGCACCTATCCCTTTGTCCTTATTGTTAGAATTAAGGGATCCACTGTCATTAAACAATTATTTCATAACCCACCAGTTGTAGGACATTACCTGCTATTCTGCAGGCTACCTGCATATGGGCAAACGGGTAAAAGTTTCAAAGAGAATGTCAAACAGACTTGTCCACTTCTCTATCACTTGTGGCTTTAATGGTCTGGCCTAACTTACAGTCAGTCAATGTATTTGCTTTATGATACCTGATACTAATTGATTGAAATGGCTGGAAAAGCTGCGCAGAATGGTTACATCCTGATTCTGAAACATCTTACCAACATCACAGATTTATTAAAGCACCCTTAGACAACCAATTATTGAGTAATTTTATTGACAGAAAAGTAAATTCTCTCTGTAACGAGACTTCCAAGTACCCTATGGTCTGCTAGAAGCACTGAATACAGTGAAGACATGTCAGTAACTTACAGGTGTCCTTGGAGTCAAGCAAAGATTTACGGCTGTCTTGTCCCAGATTTATGATTTCATTGTAGCCAAAGATGGGCATATCTTCTGTTCCTTTAATAGAAAGGGTTACTTTATCACCCCACAGTAGAATTAGAAATCTTGTAGACGCCTTATCAGAGAACATGTAGTCTCCAAAATCCCAAAGAGGTCACCACAGAACGCAAAAGAAAGTTGGACTACCCAATAGTGGTAAGCATTTAAGATAGCCCTCTGATGAAGAACCTTCACTTTCAACATCAAAATACATGCAGATGAATCGGTGGATTTAGAATTCAATTCATCAGAGTATGAGCCTAAGAATGGATTGTACTTACTGCTAAAGCAGAAAGCCTTTTTTTCAGAGCTAAATTGCATTGTGACATGTAGAGTCAATATCATGGTTCCTTTTGATATGTGGCATAGCCCAAAGATTTTGCAAGCTTCCCAGTGATGTCGACTTTATTTCATGCACACTTGAATACCAAGATGGTTAGCTTAGCCCTGCAATGAAAACGCAGTCCCACTTTATCATGTTAATGCATGCATCTTCATCGATTAGATAATGTAGAAATTAATATAGGAGAAGAAAAGAGAGCGATGTAGAAATTGATAAAGGAGAAACAAGGAGAACGTGTCAAATTGATTAGGGTTTTCCATGTCTCACACTCTTATTATTAAATAATACTTAATGACCATAATAACCCTCACACTGTAACACTCCATCTCAAGCTGGAGCATAGATATCAAGCATGCCCAGCTTGTTACAAACCCTACTACTCCCTAAAGACTTGGTGAAAATATCAGCTAGTTGCTTATTGGTCCTAACATGACTAGTAGAAATAACTCCAGCCTGAAACTTCTCACGGATAAAGTGACAACCAACTTCAATATGCTTGGTACGCTCATGAAATATTGGATTTGAAGCAATATGGATTGCTGCCTGATTATCACACCGGAGCTTCATTGGCGCAGGATCTTTGAATCCAAGCTCAACTAATAGCTAGCGTATTCAAATTAATTCACAAGTAGCTTGAGCCATAGCTCTGTATTTTGATTCTGCACTAGATCTAGCCACAACACTTTGCTTCTTACTCTTCCAAGATACTAGGTTTCCTCTTACAAAAGTGTAGTAACTTGATGTAGACCTTCTATCTGTAGGAGGCCCAACCAATCAGCATCCAAAAATGCTTCCACTCCTCTGTGACCATAATCACTGAAGAAAAGACCACGACTTGGAGTTTTCTTCAAGTATCTCAAAATGTTGACTACATCATCCTAATGAGAGGTACAAGGAGAAGCCATAAATTGACTCGCAACACTCATAGAAAAGGAAATATCGGGCCGAGTGATAGTCAAATAATTCAATTTTCCAACAAGCTTTCGATACCTTTCTGGATCATTCAATGGTTCACATTCCTCTGCCATTAATTTTGAGCCAGCTTCCATGGGTGTATCTAGGGTTTTGCTCCTAGCATACCTATCTTTCTAAGCAAATCTAAAACATACATGTGTTGGGAGATATGGATACATTTCTTTGCCTATGCCACTTCAATACCCAAAAAATATCTAAGTTGTCCCAAATCCTTTGTTTGAAACTGTTGTTGCAAATGCAAATGCAATTTCAATTCATCAATCCCTATAGAATCATCTCCAGTTATGACAATATCATCCACATAAATTACAAGAAATATTCGACCAGCTCCTGAAACATGGTAAAACATAGAATGATCTCCACTACATCTAAACAATCCAAATTGGAGCACCACTTCTGTAAACCTCCTAAACCAGACTCTAGGAGATTGCTTCAAACCATTTAAAGATTTTTTCAAACGACAAACATGACCAGACTCCCCCTGAGGAACAAACCCAGGTGGTTGCTCCATATACACTTCTTCATTTAAATCACCATGAAAAAAGACATTTTTAACATCAAGCTGAAAAAGAGGCCAACAAGCAGAAGTAGCCAACGAAAGTAAAATATGAATAGAGTTCATCTTAGCCATTGGAGAGAAAGTATCACCATAATCAACCCATAAACCTGTGCATAACCTTTAGCAACCAATCTGGCCTTGAGGCGAGCAAGAGAGCCATCAAGATTAACTTTAACAGTAAACACCCATTTACATCTAATAGTAGTTTTTTCCTTTAGGTAGAGGAACAAGATCCCAAGTCTTGTTTTGATCAAGTGCTGTTAGTTCCTCCATAGCTGTCCTTCAGCCTTGACATTAGAAGTAATGGGTAATAGAGAATTAAGCTCCTCATACATCCATTTGAAATCAGCAAAATATAGAGTAAGTGGCCGACCTTTTCTATCAGCCTTATAAAATTCCTAGGACACTTCATATATCTTTGAAAGATTATTTTGTCTAGAATAAAGGACATTCAAGTAGTCCCACAACTCCTTCACAATATTAATATGTGTAACCAAATCCGCAATTTGAGATTCCATGGAGTTCAACATTTGAGCAAGAATTCTAGCATGCATAGTATCCCAATTTGTATTGGAGGTAGATCTTTTACCTATTAGATGATTCTGTTGCTCTCTCCTAGTCAACACTAACAACACGATTTTCCTCCATTATTGGAAATTGGTGATACCTTCTAACTTCTTCTCTGTCAAACGACTAGAGGATGTAGACACAACCTCAGCTACTACACCTCTATTCTCCGCCATAATTCGATGTGTACCAATATAACGCAAGAACTTTCAACACAATAATCAAATTCAAATTCCTCCAACTAATTCAATTCAACAAACTACCGTGATTTGTTTCAAACAGTCCAAATCTCCATAATACTTTAATCAACTCATCCTATTTCATCAAATCATAGATTATGCCAAACCAGAAACCACCTCATCCAACATCAATTTCGTGGCGAACATGATCATCATCTCCATCAAGCAAGTTGTTGCAATTTAAAAAAAAAAAAAACTTAGAGAACGACGAACACACGAGTGAACCTTAGAGGACCACACCAATCAAATCAGCTTGCACGGAGGGGCGCGAGCTCAACCAACGTTAGATCTTGAATGGATGGACAAGACCGTGTGATGCCGCACGACATTGGATCTAAGCCAACAAGGCCAGATTTGAGCCGACTATGCTCGTCGGCATCAAATCTAGACTCGAGAGGGCTAGCCAACACCGGCTTGGGTTGAGTGATGCTTGTTGATGTGGCTCTGATACCATGTAGAAATTAATATAGGAGAAGAAAATAGAGCGATGTAGAAATTGATAAAGGAGGAACAAAGAGAACGTGTAAAACTGATTAGGGTTTTTCACGTCTCACACTTTTATTATTAAATAATACTTAATGACCATAATAACCTTATCAATGTTAATGGCCATAATAACCCTCACACTGTAACGGATAATAAATGGCTTTCCCAATGTCATCCTTAATTCTGTGAAGGCAGTATTTTGTACAATATGTACCAACATCAATCTAGATTAATGCCAAACATGATAGCTTGTTAAGATTAAGAACCAAGAAAATTGCTAAACCAGTTCTCAAATTAATAATGCAGTTTCAATTGACAACATACCATCATCAACAAGAGAATCACCTGCATGCATCCGCTTTTGTCTTGAGCTCTCCTGAGGCAAAGAAAACATAGGGCGCATGAGTTAAGAAAGCTATCTTGTTGCATTGCTAGAAGTTTTGTAGAAAATTTACTCCAACAACTTTTTCCACTAGGCCATCAAGGGAGGTCTTCCTCTTGGTGATCCTTCCTTTCAAAAGTTAGTCTCGCCTAGACTGATGGGATGATCACTTTCGATCGGGATGTTTTCCTTCCCATCATCTTTATCGGTATCATTTGCAGACCAATGCTTGATATAGGAGCTCAAAATCTTAGATCCTACCATTAGGCTAGTTATATATATTCATTTGACTTCGGTAACCTCTCTAGTAAAATCTGAAAATTGGATATTTGATGGGATTATTTTTTCATCTTTCCTACCCAACTTCCTAAAGAACCTACATGAGATAAGGTTCAAAATTGATCCTCCATCAACTAATACTTTGGTAGCCGGGTGACCATTTACTTTGGCACTAATATTCAAAGCCCTCAAGTGATTAGAAAGGCCCTCAGGAGGTTTCTCAAACTTCATTACTTTTTCATTGTCAAAAGAAAACTGTGCTCCTTTTCATGGGCTAAATTTTCTTTAATTACACTAGGGATAGTTTGGTCTATTCGGAACTCATTAGGTAATTTAACCTGGACCATATATGAATTTAAAAGAGAGATTGACCTAGATAACTGCCTCGGCATACGTTCTTCGTCCTTGTCCTTAGCTTGTGTGACCATCCTATCTCTTCTGGATTCTTACATCTCCCCATTCATGTTTGGCTTTTTTTTTTTTTTTTTCCAAACCAAGTTCTTAGTTCTATAGGGCTTTGGTTTGTTGGTCTCAATTAGTGCTAGCCTAACCTGGGTGATATGGATTTGATTGATTTGCTGCTATAGTTTTCGCATTCTTCTTTTCCTCTGGCTGGGTTCGCATCATAGTACCACTTTGGACCTCTTGAGCCTTGTACCATTCACCCTCTGATTCGATCATAGGGCACCTTCAAAGTCCTTCGATGGTGTGTTTGTGCTACACAGTCATGATCTCTCGCATTATCATAATGTTCATCTCCCCAGGTGGAAGGGATGACTCTATGAGGAAAGGCAAGTGGAGGTGTGTCACTCACATGATAGTCAAACTTCCCACTAGGCTGACCTAACGTATCTATGGTAGGGTCTCTCTCGTCGTACCTTTATTTGAATGATGTATGGGATCTTTGACAAGGGGAGTGATCTTCTACATGAACCGGTTCATTCTAGCGAGGCAAACCATGGTATGGTCTAGAAGTCCTTGTACTTCGATATTCACCAATAGTGTGATTTGTTGGTGGGTACCCATATCCTATTCGGTCTAGAGGGCCCGCTTCTTAAATCATCGATCTGTAATGACTACAGATGTGTGGTGGTCTGTATCTATTACCTCGAGATTTTATCAAAACCATATCGGTCATTATTGGGAAAATGATCACTTTTGGTGGAGTGATAGGAATTTAGTCAATCATAGGTTGATTACCATGTGATCCTTTGAGCTTTATTGTTGCAATTTTCAGTCTTTTGGTGAAATGGAAGATTGTAATTCAGTTCTTGTGAAAATAACAAGTGCTCTTGCTTAGGCGTGTATTCTCAATCTTTGTTTGCTACATTTTTTGTTAGAAATGTTGCTTTGTTGCAATTTTTGCTCATAATTTTGGTTTGCTACAATTTTTGATGCAAATGCTTGTCAAAACAACAAATGGTAATAAGTTCACAAGTGATTATTTGAGGGGAAAAAAAATTTAAATAGTGATTGTTTGAGTACCAAATTTTGTTGAAAATGATCACTTCAGTGCTAATTGTGGTTAAAAAGTGATCACTCATGTTGTACAAGTTTTTAAAAATATATATGTTGGTTCCACTTTCTAAAAGACTCCTCGACCATGAGATTTAGTTTGATTGTCAACATCAATTGGTTACACACATGCTAGTGGTAGTCTTGGATATACATGAGGACAAATTTTGTTATAAGTGCTAGGCCTATCTTGTGCTTGCATCAGCTGCAAAAGAGTGTTGGTGCAAGCGCAAACTAGCAAGATCAATTGGTTGGAGTAAGCATAAACTAGCAAGACCAATTGGCTGACATACAAGTGTCACAACAACACATACAAGCACTGCACCAGCCCACTGCACAACCATATGAAGCATAAACAACACAATCAAACACAAAATATGGAATTGGCAAAAATATAGAAAAAAAAAACATCGTTCCCTTAACATTCATTCAACTTCTTGTTTACTCTTAATCAATCAAAATAACCAAACATCCACATCCACATCTAGCTTCGCCTCCTATCAAACATCTCAATACCAGACAATATCAACCCTCATTAGTCAAATATCAACTGCCATGTATGCACATCCCTTTAGTTCAATATCCTGTATCCTCTAATCAATAAATATGCATAACCTCCCAAAAAAAAAAAAAAAAAAATATCCAACGCCCTCCCATCAGTCAGCATGCACAACTCCCTAGTTCCTTTTCTTTTTTAGGACTTTTGGCTTGACTCATAATCTTTGTACTCTTTCTACCTAGAATTGGAGCTGCAGGTTGTTGTATTGGCCTTCTTATCCCATGAATCTTCGTCTTAGCAGCAACCATTTTGTTACTATGTGACTGTATAGCTATTTGATGGGACTAGTGCTAAATAGTGGTGTTGGTGGTTGGTCAAGTTGTCAGCATCAGTTGGTTGAAATGGAATTGGTGCTAGGTTTGATGGTTATGTTGGAGCTACATCTGATATCATCGTCTTTGGAACACTATTCTTTGGAGCCATCCATCTTGTATTTGGACCTATCACTTGAGTCGTCTATTTTGGAGCAATATTTGATTGATTGTTAGTTGATTGTGCTCCAATTAACCTTGGTTGGGTTCTTCTTTTGGGTGAATCCCTTGATTGTTGACTTTGGCCACTTCGAGAGATGAGTAACTTTTGAACTTCCCCAAGTTACAACAACAAAACCACATTGTCAGCAAAATCAAATACCATAAATTAAATGCACAAGACCTATATAACTTACATTCAAAACAGTCATTCTAGTATTGAAGTGTGTATAAAAGCCATAACCATATTGTATTATCCTTTTTCCAATAGCCCCTCCTATTTGATGTGGTGCCTCAATTTCAGCAACCTGAATATCTTGTGCAGTTTGTCTTCTTCTCACTCGAGAAAGACATAGCAAAGTTAAACTTTGCCAAGATTAGCCCATAAAACAACACATACTGAAAGTGTACTACTTAATGAATTTTTACTCCTCGTCTATGCAACAATCGACTCAAGGGTTGGCCCTACCTTAAAAATGGCTTAATTAAAACCCTAAGTTATGATTGGATGGGCTTGGGAAGATTCATGCTAAATGACAACACCATCTCGTTTGCGATTGCCTAATAATCCATTAGGTTTCCCTTGGTGGTTCACCTCAAGGAAGGTCACGAGGCACCTATTGAAATATTATCCCGCATCGTTTGACAATGGGTCTTATAAGCTATTCATATGCGTGTGGTCTCCATCTACATAATAGTTTAAGTTTTTGGGTTAAATTTTCTATCATGGTGCTAGAGCTAAAGCTATCTCTTATGCCTATGTGCGTCCAACCCCGTTACTCAAATTTCACATGCCGCTCCTAATTTGGTTTGCACATGAGATTGCCCATATCATCTGACAACGAGCCTTACATGCTCTTCATAACATAGTCTCTTTTCACTTAATAGATTAAGTTTTTGGATTGAATTTTGTAACACCCCATCACTGCTGTGAGGTGGACGATCACTCTGCTGCGGTCTCTCTCTCTCTCTCTCTCTCATTGTATCAGCAAAACTTGGAGCCAATGTTGAGCTTTTCTTTTGTATATAGCTTGAGAGTACATGCCGAGCTCTGCCGAGTCTTCATTGATGATTCAATCGTCGATGGCAATAGGATCCAGAAGATCAACATGTGGATATGGAGGCGCTTCCTCCAGTTTGGTCTCGCATCCTTGGCAAGTTCTTAATGGCGGTGCCAACCCTGCTAGATGGCGCGGACTTTTATACCTGAACTTTGGAGAAGGATCAAAATTAATCTTTTAAGCTTCATTTGTTTCATAGAGAAATATTTTCGTAAAAACAATCGCTTGTGTTGTTTGGAATAAATTATCGATGGAAATTTTTTTATTATCAATAACAATTTTTATCTAAAGTGAACATGAAAATATTTTTCAATTGTTTATTTCTACCAGTGATACAAATGGTCGTTTTTATGGACATATTTTCCAAATTATTCACTTTTCGTAAAACAAAAATAGCCTTAATGAAAAGTGGACTTGCTTTGCCACTTTTTGGATTAAGAAGTTTATAAATGTAATGATTTTTTCTATTAATCAAGGTATGAATCAATTCATTTCTCTCAAAAGGACATATGTTGTGCCATTTTTAATTAGTTAGCAGAGCTATGATATATCATCTGGAATTTCGTCAGATCATTTGTTAACGACGCTTGTTTCAAATTCCTAAATGAATATGAGGTTTTATATGCTGAAACTTTTAAAGCCTCTGCATCTTGGAAACATAAATTCAAATAGAATACGTGTATCTCCTGTCGATATCGATTAATGTCGTCTTCGAGCTTTCTCCGACAAGATGCATTCCTTGCGTGGACATAAGCCCTTTAGAGGCCTAGGCATCACTGTGCATGGACGAGGAGGGACCGTGAGACACACTTCCGTTATGGGAGCTCAAGAAACTTTTAAACCACAAGGCAGAGTCCTTGAGATATCTCTTCAATCCGTCCTTGTAATCTACGAACGTAAGACCAAACCGAAATGTGTAACCCTCGCTCCACTCGAAGTCATCGAGGAACGTCCATGCAAAATATCCCTTCACATTTGCTCCTTCCCTGTTGTCATTTACGTCATAACAAGCTTCTATCAAGCATTGAACATAATCTAATCATATAGATGTTCACTTATAGTCTATCAAATCGAATAATGCATGATACATAGCAATTGAATAGACTATAGTAATTGACTATAGTTAACTCACTTCATAGCTTTTAAGAGATAGGACAGATGGAGCTGAAAGAAACTTATCTTCAGACCATCTCTGAGGGCATCTTCAAGTGGCAATGATTCATTATTTGCCTCAGCCATTCCTACAAAGGACGTACTCTTTGGTTAATGATGTACAGTATTTAGGCCCCTGATTTGTACTTGAGCATATGTGCCTATACATTACCATTTTCAGTCACATAAATTGGTGGGTCATTGTAATTTGTTTTCACATAGAGCGCAAACTCTCGAATTCCTTCCGGATAGATATATTCCCAAGCTTGGTCTGTCTACAAAATTCATAACAGAGTATGCATACACCAAGAGCTTGTATATATTGAAGGAAAATAAGAACAAACACAGTCCTGTGGATTCATAGAGATTACCGGTTGACCAATGGGAACACCATCTTTCTCAGCTGCAATACACAAGGAAGCAAGAAAAACAATGCAATGAATACTTCTTAGAAGAAACTTGGCTATTTCATATAGAGGAGGCGTGTGGGGGACAGTTCACTAGATGTTAGTGTTACAACTTGAGTGCGTTGAGCACTAAACCTTTTCGTTATTGCAAATTTAGTGAAACTCTTTTTAAATATTTAACTGGCTCCTTCGATTTAACTAGTTTAATTAAATTTGAGGATAATCGCGTGTAGAATTGCCTGATCACAATGGCACTGGAATCTGTCAAATTATTTGGAGGACTCATCGAGCAATCCCTACAAGTCCTAAGGACTAATAAATGCACAAAAGAAAGTTTGTAGGACTCAATTGCTCTTTTGGCAGACCCTCTAGGACGCATACCATAAATTACCCCTTAAATTTTGCTGTGATTTATGCTACAAATTATGGAAGAAACATGAGTTTCATTGAGTTATGTCACACTATGACCGAGAGAGAGAGAGAGAGAGAGAGAGAGAGAGAGAGAGAGAGATAGAGAGAGAGAGATCATGGAGACGAAGCTTACTGGTGATATTACAGTGACAATGAGAGAGAGATAATGGAGACGAAGCTTACTGGTGATATTACAGTGACAATCTGTGGAGTAGCTGAGATTAAGACTGGCCGACGATGAAGATGATTCATCCACATATCTGGCAGTGTAGTAATTGATGGCCATGAAATCAAGAGACCCTTTGACCATATCCGATTGCGCCGCTGTAAATTTGGGCAATCTGCTTCCCACGTACCTCCTCATTGTCTCAGGGTAGTCACCATAGGTCACTGGATGGGCAGCCCTACATCCACATTTGATTTTTAACAATATTGTTAACTAGCCATAGATTATAAACTACTAAATCAAACTAAGGTGCGGGTACCGCAATCAAATCCTTATTTCAAAAGCTCATACTGGAACTGGTCTTGCAAATATGAACTGTCTTTCCGTCATTGACGTTATCATTGATGATTAGAAGTCAAACTGTCTTCATTATAGTGTTGTGCATCAACAATAAATCCATGGAATAAGTGTGCTATAAGTCTTAAAACTTATCATGATGGTGCATTGTAGTCCTAAAACTTTCGAAAAGTGCAATTAATTTTTAAAATTTATCATGAAAATGCAATCGAGTCTTAAAATTTTCAAAAAAATATAATCAAGTCCTAAAACTTATTAGAAAAATGCAATTGAATTCTAAAACTTTCAAAAAATGTTATCAGCGGAAGGACTAGATTTGACTAATTTGACAAATTTTAGGACTTGATTACATTTTTCAAAATTTTAGGACTTCACTGAATTTTTATAATAAATTTTAGGACTTAATTGTACTTTTTGAAAGTGTTAGGACTAAATTGTATTTTCGTGACAAATTTTAGAACTTCCAAGATACTTATCCCTTAATCTATTTATTTAAGTCAACTTTAATACATATGTATATAGGTAAGGACAAGTGACCTGGCAACATTGACCTAGATGTTATAGATATAAATATAAAAATCATAACCCAACAAAAAAGAACTTCAAGAAACAACTTCCTTACAATTTAAAGATAAACAAACCTAAATCAATGATCAAATTCTTCAACAACTACATGTGCATCTACCTTTCAAAAACCTACCATCCGAAATAAAAGTCAAGGGCTCTAGAGGCAGCCTTTCTGCTAGTTTCTGTCTCATACTTGGGTGTCATCCAGAAGGTTTGAATTGAGATCCCTATTTCTCCATTTTGTTCAGTCTATTCCCAAAATTGAATGCAAAACCAAATTAGTAGGACACACGTTAGAACTTAGTTTTGTCTGAAAAGGGATGAAGATCAGTGATAAGAACCTGATAGTTCTCTCTGTACGATTTTACGGCTGCCGCGTGAGAAAGAAGCATATTGTGAAGCGCAATATAGGGTTCCGTAGCCGAGTTCCCAGCCGGGCAGTTACCGACGTAGTCAGAACAACGGCCGGGTGCGGCAACTCCGAGGTCGTACCCGTAATACGAGAAGAAATTGGGCTCGTTGATAGTTATCCAGTGCTTGACCCTATCGCCAAATTCTCGAAAGCAGAAGTTTGTGTATTCGACGAAATCATTCCTGATATAATAATAGTTGGAAAATGCCATGAAACTAGTAAATGTATATGCATCTAAGTTGATGGCCAAAAAAATATGTATCGAACTATTATTTTTGTGCCAATTCGTCACAAGTAATTTGACTCTATGTTCGTTGGAGATGGAGATGTATCCTACGTGATCATGGGGCTTAAGAACCCACCGTACTCTTCGTCTAAAGCTTGTGGAACGTCCCAATGCAACAAAGTCACGAAAGGCTTTATGCCTGCGTAAATCAACATGGAAAAAGAAAATCAAAATAAAGATCAATTGCTGTGACACCTCCCCATTTGTTAGAAGAGAGATCACTCTTATGATTTCAAGAGCAAAAGCCATTTTCCGGAAGACAAATCTACATCTACTATGATTATAAAAATAATAATAATAATAATTCCATGCCTTACCATTCTCTAGGAGTCCATCAATCAGATTGTTGTAGAACTCCACGCCTTTATGATTGACCCTCTTGCTTATTTTCCCATCTACAAAATATCCATAAAATTTTACCTAAATACATTGGCCATATGTATAACTAGCAAGCAATTTTATACAAGCAAGTCATATAAATAAATACTACATATTTGGAATTTGGATATTTAACTGCTTCTACTTAAAACATATGGACGTCAAACTTAGTAGGATTCACTTGATCTTAGGATCATACGCACTGAATACATTTCGATCACCACTTTGGCTTTTATATAACTTTGTGGGTTTTACATGAAATCATGATGATTGTAACACCTAACTTCGCATGGTTTGCAAATAAGAACACTTACAAGGTGCAATTCTCGACCAGGAGATGGAAAATCTGAAGGAGTCCAATCCAATCACTTTCAACAGAGCTATATCCTTCTGTTCCATAAATTACTTGTAGTTAGTATAGAGCTAATACCAGAAAAAGAAAATCCCATGTGGGTTGATTTAGTACTTTAGGAATCAACGAACATGTGAGAATTAGATGTACAACATTATATATATGTGATGATTATCATATTCACTTCTAAATTATATCTGGCCCCTCTACCAAGCGTTGACTTTCATCTTGCCGGTCCATAAAGTTGGAGAAATATTTCATATGACCAAGGTTTACCTATTCTGCATTCAATCATATGAAGTTTGGTCTCCAATACTGAAACTATTAGCTTTTTGGGAGTGTCATTACCTTATAATTGTAGTAAAATTCGTCGGCCACAGCTCCGGAACTTCTGTCACTAATCTTCTCTGGCAAGAAAATATCATTAGGCCTCCTCTTGGATGGGGAGAGAGAGAGAGAGAGTAGGCAATTAGACAATTAGTATTCCTTTTCATCTTTTCTAGATGGGTCTAGTGCTCTCATGGTCAAAATTAGACAGCCACTCGTGAACCCACATGGTCCACCGGATCTTACTAATAGTACAATTCAGGTCATCGGTCGTGTTCATCTTAATAGTACAAAAAATGAGAACAACATTAGAAAAAAAAAAGGCGAAAAAAATGTAGTCACCCCCACACACAAAAAAATAAAAAAAGAAAAAGAATCTGCCCACTCAAGACGAAGATTGATCTTGTATGAACCTGAATGATTTGCTCAAAGATTTGCATAAAACTGTTCGAGCTTCGTGATTTTAGTCCTCACCCTCAACCTAAAATGGTTTAAAATGTTGATAAAATTTGTGGGTTTGAGAGAGAGAAAGAGAGAGAGAGAGAGAGAGAGAGAGAGAGAGAGAGAGAGAGAGACCTGGATACATTCTGGTGTAGATGTCCCAATTGCTCAACCCTTTGCCATCTGATTCAGCTGCACCTTCGCACTGAACAGGCCAAAAACGGCATAAAGCTTAATTTGCGCCCGCAGCAAAGTAAAAAGAGACGTGAAGCAACGAGTAATCACTGTCCAATCTCTAATTAACCGGTCAAGTTGACATATAAGATACATTCGCTCGGTGTAGC
Source organism: Eucalyptus sideroxylon (assembly GCA_014182405.2). Taxonomy (NCBI): domain Eukaryota; kingdom Viridiplantae; phylum Streptophyta; class Magnoliopsida; order Myrtales; family Myrtaceae; genus Eucalyptus; species Eucalyptus sideroxylon. The sequence goes on along the minus strand of CM024555.2, from coordinate 53,587,699 downwards.
GAGTCAAGTTCATCTCTTCAACAAACAGTAATGTACTCCTCTCATTCATGTGCCAGAAACCACACAAGCACGCTCTGATAAGTCCCCTCTTCGCTTTACGATTATCAGCACTGCTTTCTCACAATACTAGTAAATCGAGTTCATCAGACCAATCTTTCGCTGAAATTGATTGGGCAACACACTGTCGCACTGGTACATGGTGAGCTAGCTCTTAAGAATTCATTTACCTGGTAGGCGCTCGATGCGACTCCAAATATGAAACTGGCCGGAAAGCTACCTCTGTTGATCTCCACATTACTCGAAGGACCGGCATGGGTCTTGTTTTCTCGATCTATGGCTCCGAAACTGCAGGCGACGGAACAACACGCGATTAACACCAAGATATTCCTAAATCCGGCACGGGATTCCATGTCTTTTCTGAGTCCTCTATTCCCAGAACGACATGATTATGAAGCCGCATAATTGTAAAGCTGTCCTGTCACAGGAGAAAAATATTATTATTTGTGGTGATTGTTTGATCCAGCGAGAAAGAAAGTCCAAAGGTTTGAGAAATATCAGTAGGTCCAGATACCAGGGATCGTGTCCACTCCAGCTGCCATTACTCTCCAACTCCTCTTTTTCCCGAAATGGTACCGCATGTGCGCTGCGTCACTGGAATGCTGTCACGGAAGTCAACGTAAAGTCGAAAGTTTGGTGAAACAGCGCAGATCCCCGCGGATGCTTCGACTCCAACTACCATTCGTTGTGTCTTATGTTGCTAGACAGTAGTACGATCATGACCGTTAGATGGAAGAAGGGAGACGCTATGATAAACGTGCTTCACCAAATTCTTGTCTCAAACTAAAACTAAAAAAATACCTGCATAATGATTGCCCACGAATGAACCGAATATATGGGACCGTTTGTGAAATAATGTCCAAGATCGTTAGAAACTCAGTAAATTAACTTATGTGACCGGAGCACGTCGAGATTTTTGCGAATCGAGGATTGCCAGCTATTAGTGGCCTCCTTCTTAAGATCTTCTAAAATCCTAAGCTCGAGAAATTTGCGGGATGCAAGAGCTTAAAGACCATATTAGAATCATCATTAATTGATTTAGAAAACCTAGGTCGATTGGGCACCTAAAAGCCTAGGCAGTGATGAGAATGTTACCAACCTAGTGCATGTGTGAAGAAAACTGGTCTATGGAGACTAGAGATCTTATGTCCGGAGAATTGGTTATGTGCGGGACATATTAGCTTTTCACAACAAACTTTTGACAGTGCAACCCAATTTTTGGTTAAGTGTTAAATCATCTATCATTTAATTTCATGAGTATCCATGATGTGCTACTTCAAAACTTCGACCTAGTATTTTTTATTTATTAATGAGGCCCCTTTTTGTGTGCAGCATCATGACTCCATTTGTGTGATAGAAGCACATATTAATTCATATGCAAGATTCAGTCATGTTTTGGAAATGACGTGACATGGCAATATTCATGTGCAACATGACATAACAAATTAAATTCAAAACATGATAACTGAAATAACATGGCATTACAATATTCCCATGTAGAAAGGTGTGATGAATAAGATTCAAAACATGATGACGAGATGACATGATATGATAATCGCTTGTAGCATGACATGGCAAATTGAATCCAGTACACCATGTCGAAATGACATGAGACAGCAATACCACATGTAATGTGACATAGCAAATCAAATTCAGAGCTTGATAATGAAATAACAAGACATGGAAATATTCAGATGAAGCATGATAGGATGAATTAGATTCAAAACACGAGAACAAAATAACATGACATGATAATAATCACATCAACATGACATGGATAATTAAATTTAGAACAAGGTAATGAAATAGAATGACGTGGCAATATTTGCCGGTAGAATGACATGGCCAATCTAATTTATAAGTCAATAGTGAAAGAACATCATGTGAAAAAATTAACTTGCAACATGACATGACAAATCGGATTCAAAACATAATAGAGAAGTGATAATCTCGTGTTAACACCTAAATTTTCTTCAACATTGTATTTTTTTTAATTCATTGATTTGATTGCTTTTTGGGACATTCGATTCAGGGATAATAATAATTTAAGATTTTAAGCCAATTTCAAGATTTTGAGCTCAAACAAGTCGGCCAACATTCAAACAGGAGTTTAGAGCATGAAACAATGCATTGGACCGACGGAATTCGGCAAAATTAACCCGATTGCTCAACCCAGTTCACCTAATGGGTCAAACAAATAGATAGCCAATCTTACTAGATTGTTTGAAGTAAAATAGAATGATTGGAAAGTCTCGGATCAACCAAGTCAACCCAAAAGTCAATGAATTCCACCAATAGACCCATGGCCGGCCCACTCTCTCCCTAATCACAATAAATCATTTTCTAAAATTATTAAAATTAAATTTCATGTCATCAATCCTTAAGAGCCCTAACTTAACCATTCAATCCCCTCTAATCTAGACTTTAGGATGTGCCATGTCACCCATCCATGTGACATATCAAGGCCTATCCTTATTTCTCACTCATTAAGCAAATAATTAACGATGTGATCATAAGACGAGTCGTAGGGTTAGGATTAGTTCTAAATTTGATTTTTTTCCCTCCAGAATTTCCCTCCCGATCCTGAGGTTCATATTTACACTCTCAATTTAGCCATATTATAAATAAATAAATAAATAAATAAATATATTTATAGAAGAAAGCTTTGTAAATAAATATTCTCCCAAAAACTCTCTCATTCTTCTCATTAGGCGTCCTTGCTTCGCCAAGCTCCGACCATTTATTGATCTCCTTCCGATGCTAGCGACCTCACTTCTTCATGCGACTAGCCTCTTCAGTGAGTCCACAAGCCATTCATGGTGATCGATCACCATTGCCATTACCATAAGTCCTCCAATTCATCAATTTTTGCCGATCGTTCACCTATTCTCAATTCAAGAATAGGTGAATGTTCGATACAAACTTGTACTTGATGATATGGGGATACCTAGATCATAACCAAGAGATACTCTAGGTACTTTAAGACAAATCACAATATCTCACGTCTCTAAAAGTATGTCTGCTATTTGCATAGTATGCACACATGATTGTATATCTGAGTTCTGAGATTCATGCATGATAATTTTATCGATTACGCATCTTTTGATTTCCCTTTCAGGAAGATTTTGAAAGACAACCTTCATTTAGAATGTAGATGTCTTGAACATGCCGGATGAGGGACTTTCGAAAAAGGACTTTTCACTCACTCTCTTGGAGAAGGCTATCCTGACCATTGATGCCCACACTATCTTACCGCATTATGTTTATTCTCGCAAAGTGGTACGACTTTACCAATGTGAGAGGTCTTTGTTGAAATGAAGACTTGGTCAATAGCTCATCAAATGGGACCATTGAGGTCAAGGCTCATGAACAAAGTGCCGCACGATCATCTCCGGTTTGCAAGTCAAGAGTCCCTTAGAATAGTCTTGCTCGTACTTCTTCGAGCGATGTTATGCACATATGAAATCTATCAATTGAAGATTTTCTTGGCTGTATTTTTTTCTTTGGAGGGCATTGGCCTTGCTTTTACCGGGCACACTACTTTTTCATGCTCCTGTTTTTATTCCGATTTCTTCATTTATGGGCATTGACCTTGCTTTTACAGTGTACACTGCTTTTATGCCCATGTTTTTTCATTCTTGTTGCTTGAGAGCTGATCTTGACAAGTTCAAGCAAACGCCTTTGTTAGACTATTGAGTCTTCATCTTTTGGTTTCGCACTTCGGATTATGCTACCCAAATGGCGTAGCTTGTGCTTTGCCTCCACGTGAAGGTGAATTTGAGACTCAATTGAGTTATATAATAGATACAAGTGCGTAAAGAAAGAATTGCTCTTCATGACTCTAGGGCACTTAAATTAATGCAGTGTTCATATGCAATAAAGACACCCAAAGATGTGATGCAAGTGCGACAGAGAAATTTCTATCTCTCTTCTCACTTTGTGATGCTGCTTCGCCTCCGTGCCGGTGTGGGGTGGTTCTTGATGTGTAAATTTCATCGGCATGGGGCTCAATGGGGTGAGCGATGAAATGCCTCTCACTATTTTGGTTATCGTACCATTCGCGAGAGAACTCTTTACCACAAAATGCTCAATTAATCTTGTATTCTTCACTTGGTGTCTATTCTAATAATTATCAATGGAATGTGGATTTGAGATCATCATGCAAAATCCATTTGTAAAAGGCATGTAGTATTTTAAATATGATGGAGTTTGGATTCTTCAAAACAAGTGAATGGTTTTGGCTCAAAAAGACCTTCTTGGTAGCTTTAAAGGTCAACGATAGTATTGTTAAGCTTTGGACATCAAAAGGGTTATTCACAAAGGGGTGTCGATGGTTAACACATGAATGATCAGTAGTCGAGAATCTAATCGGGCATCTTTGTTTCTTTTTTCCTTGCTTGGATCACTTGGTTTGCCTTGTTTAACCACTTGATCGGCTCTTAATTCCAATGCCTCACGTCAATATGAGTTCGGAGAGTGAGTGTTAGAAATGATGCCAAATTACCTTTCCCCGGTTTATTTGTCAAAAGATATTTGAATGTCGATGATGGCTTCTTTATCTTAGCATAGTTCAATGTTTCCTTCAATTGGCCTCCCTCATTTATGACCATGTATGCATGATTGCTGGTCGTTGATTCATCTTCAGCACCTTCCTTACGTGGAATTTCTCCTTACGTCTTTGACTATATGACCATTAGCCGAAAGGTCATATACTTCAAGCTTCTATGGAATTGGACAATCAAAGCCTCCAATTCTCCAATGGTAATTACTTCTTACAAGAGCATGTGTCTAGAGCAAGAAGTGAGGCCTCCAAATTTTAATTGACTAGGATAGAAGATTCATTTGACCTAGATTCTTGAATGTACACCGGAAATTGACATGGATTACTCTTACGCGTCTCGTGTTTGCTACTTGATTTTCAACACTTCCTTAATGCTGATGATTACCATTCATTTTCTTCATTGAGTCAACCCAAACACACGTTTTGATGATAGTGTAAACACATCACTCATATATAAAAGGTGCACAAGCATTTTCATTATGATAGAGAATGCTTGGCAATGCCGGACAATGGACATCTTTCAAGGGTAGTACTTTTTTTAACCTTTAGTTTCCCGCCCATCCATCTCGGATAAAATTCGCAAGGAAGGGATTTCTACTTCTGAGCAAAACCGCCTCCATGCCATAAACCAAGGAAAAGAGGCGTTGCCCCGAGTGGAAGTTCGAATCGAGGTTCGATATGCTGTTAGTGCGAAGGGTAACCTCTCATGCCGGTCGCGGTAGTTTTCAGCTGTCTTGGATAGGATCTCTTGATGTTCTTGTTAGCGGCTTCCAATTCATTTTGTGGACGATAAGGGGACGAGTTCGAGATGTTGATTTGAACAAAACAATTGATCAATCAACTTGTTGTTGGGTTTGACCCATTATCGGTCACGATAGCTCCACATGGTGAGCACAATCGCTCTCTAAGGGGAAACCGTTAACCCAATCTCATTATTTTCTTGGCCAACATATGTCCATTCATGTGAGGACCACATACTCCCCATGTATTTCTTGGCGTTTGCATCCACACACCTTAGCGAGACTGAATTATATGATCTTTTGTACAAATTTTCACCGTGACGAAGAACTCTTGAAGCCATTTTCATAAGGTATTTTCTCGGAGGAGTGCCCGGGAATTCCATGTATTTCATGATGTCGTAATACCAGGGTTTTCCATCGGGTTCTTGATTATAGTCATGCGGTGGGCTCACTTCAATCTTCAAGGCTCTACTTCTAACTCCCTTCATACTTGTAACATAGATGATAGTGTTGCTAGTGCATCAGCAATCCACCAAACACTTTTAGTTTTGACACTTCCATTCCAATAGCCGCTTGTAGGCCGAGATGCATGCTTCAATTCAATCAAAGAACATTGGGCAATCTAGGTCGAATCACAAAGAGGATCTTTTCCTCTGATTTGGAGCAATTTTGTTACGATATTGTGAACTTTTTACTCAAATAGTAAATGGCTCGTTCCTTCCCATCATGGGGTCCTTTTCGTGCCAACATTGCACCTAGGGATTCACCGTTGATGGTAAGGTAGAGGGTCAAAGGGTGTCTGGAGTCGGGGTACTAAAACGGGGTTTCATCATCCGCTTTAAATTTTCAAACGCCGGTCAGTCATCATCCCATTTGATTTGTGCATCTTTCTTGAGAAGTTTAAAGAAAGGTTTTGCTCAGAAATGTAATTTAATCTTCCCGGGAGGCTCGGACTTCTTTCACGGTCGAGGAGGAGGCATTTCAAATATCGCTTTTGATTTTTCCACTTCTATCCCTTTACAGCTCACAATGAATCTAAGTAATTTGCCGAAGTCGCCCCCGAACACACATTTTAGCCGGGTTCAAGCGCAACTTGAACTGGCGAAGTCGCTCGGTCTGGTTTTGCATATACTTCAATTTCTTTATGCATCATGTCATGGAAAAGGGTGACCATGGCACGTTGGTGTTGTCTCATTTTTCGACCTTATAGTGAAAAGTCCCCATGGAGTAATGAATGCCGTCTTTTCCTTGTCTTCCTCCTTCATTTTATTTGGTTGTATCCCCGAGAACCCATCCATGAAAGAGAAAAGTTTGAATCCAGCGAACTATCCACAAGAACGTCTATGTGAGGTAGTGGGAAATCATCCTTTGGGCTTGCTTTGTTCAAATCGCGGTAGCCAAATACCATCTTTCTTTTTACGGGTACAATGTTTGCCACCCAACTAGGATATTGCGAGACTCCTGCTCGGAGCTTCATTACTTCTTCTTCAATCTTTTTTGACAATTCGGGCTTAGCTCTTCTTAGCCGCCGCTGTTAGGGGGCCACATCGGGGTTGGTTGGGCGGTGCTCACGATCATTGGATCAAGGCAAATATCGGCATAAGACCATGCGAATACATCTTGATATCTCTTTAGGAGGGCAATTGCTTGAGCTTCTTCTTCGTGGGAAGGTTTGGCGCCAATCTTTATCTCCCTTGGATCTTAGTAAATTGACAATGATGGTGTTTTCGGTAGTAGGGGGCCTTGCTTCTTCGTGGCGCTTCAATTCCATTGAATTTCCTCATCAAAATCATCATCTCATTTGCTATCATGGCTACTTGCGCTGGTTTGGACTTCCCATACCCGCCTGATAGAGTAGATAGGCTAAGGGAACAAATAAAGGTTAGTAGTATGCATGCTTCTTTTTGAAAATGTGATAAATTGCTTTTAAAGATTAAAGATAAGGAAACATGAGGGAGACCGGGCCTCGAGATTTCTTCTTTCATTTGACGGCTGGCTATCATCAACGGGCCGGTTTGGTGTGTCTCATAAAATGTTTTCAACTTTATTTATTAGTAGACGGATTTACGCAAAAATAGTTCCTTGAGTGGAACCATTTGTTGAAAACAAAGCAAGCTAGACTTTATGATCTTCCAACGGATCATCCAAGAATCCTCAATTCAATTGTAGGACAAAATTGAAGTAATTACTTCAATCTACGATTGAATTTCAAGGTAGGATGCGATGAAATGGAATAATTATGGCAGTTGCTTGAATAAGTTTAGTTTCGAAAATTAACCTTCCCTTTTCTATTTTTGGACTGTTGAGATTGTTCATTATGTATTGAGAAAATAATAGTTGATAGAGGATGCCAACGTTTCACATTTGCAAGTACTTAATTAATTGATATAGCATAAATCTTATTCATCATAACGAAATTAGATCAATCGCCGCATATCCACCGGATGAAGTCACTCGTGTACCGATTTTGTCTTATCACTGCTAGAGGACGAAAATGACACACGAAACTTCTAAAGTTATGCCTAGCGTTTGATCTGGGGCGGATCTCGGGGGCAACCGGGCCAATGGTTGCTCTTTCCTCCCCGGTCCAAAAATTCCTTATACCCTCAGTAGGAAAAAAATAAAATCTAAAAAGCATTTCTTATATGTTACCTAACTAATCGCTTGTCTCATCTTCTATAGCCTCAAATCCCCGGTTCCCATCGTGTTTAATGGTATCTCTATATTTTATCTTGGTTCAATTTTTTTACAATAATTCTTTTAAGTAGTTTAAAACTATTCAACGTGGTTCTTACGCCTTCAAAATCGATATTAAGTAGCTCATGATAAGAACACTCCAGGTAAAATTAAAAATCGCATTTCAGTGTCTAAATGATTGTCCTTGCTTGGTGGCTGGAGAGATAAAATTTGGGGCTCATATTCTCGAAACTCTTCTAGAAAACAAAAAAGCCCATGAAGCTATTATTGCATTTAGGGACCAAACAGGGTTTGTAATTTTTCGTCAACTTTTCATTTGCTTATATTGGACTAGAGCAGGTCCTTAAAAGGCTCAATAAAGAAACAGACGGGAAATCCGCCCATTAAATGTTTGTTCAACTACAGTGCTTAATTTGCATTTTCCATCAACATTCACATAGAAATATGGAATTGTCCTGAAATTTTATTCAGAGGTCACTTTATCTTTTTGCCGTTTTTCAGATCATATATGTCATGAAAATTAGTATTTGACCAAAATTGAAAATTGGAATAATTCATGTGAAGATAGTTTTTGTAACTTGTCCTTATTTTATTACGGATAACTTTGTACATATTTAAAGATATTGCTCGCAATGATTCAAATAAAATAATAGCATATCGAAAACAGAGGGGAGGAAAACCTATAGATGGGATCAATAATGTAGATAGAGACGGTAGCTCTTACATTACTCACTAAGCAGAATAGTAAAACATTTCTCTATTGCTCTAGTGTGTTGTGTGTATGTACATATTCAACTCTAAATGCTGCTTTAGTGTATTACAAAATGAATTATCGCTTAGCTATAGATTAATGCTGCTCCATTTTTGGTTTACTGTTTTTGCAAATTCACTCCTGACTATGTGATCATCACGAAATCTCTTGCCAGCAACGCATTTGACGCTCTAACTTACATACACAGCATTAGCTAATACTAACAATCATAAGGCTTAATGAAAGGGAAGCACATGAAAAACCAATTTAAAAACACAAAAAACTATTATCTTGCTTTACAACATGCTTATTATCACATTAATCATGTCGTAACCTATACAGTATGTTAGACACAATGAGCAATCCGAGACGCAATATGATATCTTAATCTACATCAAGGAAATGCTTTGCGGTGTGCCTCCAATCCAGCCAGAGCATAGCATATTTAGGATTCGTCATCAACGGCGCAAAGTAAACCACAAAGCCTAAGGACCGGATATTCTCGTTGTCGGTCCTTATCACTATGGAAATGAAAAGTTCAAATTCCTGGAAGACCAAAAGAAGCAGTACGTGCAGCAGTTGCTTTGGAGGAGAAATGAGAGTGTCCACGGGTATATGCCAACTCTAAGAGAACTGGAACAATGGGCGCGTGATTGCTAAGCAGAAACCATCTATCTTTCCCCAAAACAGTTCCAGGCGATGATGCTCATTGATGGTTGTTTCATTGTCGAGTTGTTCCATAAGTTCAATACGGAGGAATTGAGAGACAAAGACGACCCGCTAATGAATGCAGATCGGATTTGATACTGACTCCAGCGCAATGTACTGCTTCTCGAGAACCAACTCCCGCTTTTCGTCTTGAACAAGCTATATGACCTGGCTAAAGGTCCGGATGAGCATCTCGAGCTCATCGATAGAGCCACCAGTTATTTCGAACTAGGAGACTCGAGCCGATATCCGACACTTCACGAGAGCATACATCTTCTCCATCTAATGTACACATGTTTGACTTCTGGCTTGCCTAACGTGCCCGACTAAATGGCGGAGCCCTGCCGATGAAAGAGAAACTCGTGTTCATGTCCTCAGCGACGGAGCTCAGGGAGTCTGAAGTCAAGTTAAAAGCAGTGCGAGGGCGGCACATGAAAGACATCAGACTCAAGAACTGGAAACTTGAGATGCCAGTCTTGAGTATACAGGACCACACCGAGTCACAATTGCGAAACCAAATCGCGTATGAGCCGCATCATCCAGGCGGAGACATCATCTGCTTTACCGACTATGTGACCTTCATGGATTGTCCTGTAAACTCTTCAAAGGACGTCAAGGTACTCTGCTGCATAGGGATTATCAATCATGAACTACTTGGGCGACGAGTTTCTTGTGCAGATGTTCAAAAAGATGGGTGACTATGTCACTCTATCCAATTTCTATTACTCCGAGATTTTCAAATATGTGAATGTGTATCGTAACATGAGGAGGAACATTTGGATGGCGAAACTGAGGAGGTAATGCTTCCATAGTCCTTGGGCTTTCTTGTCAATTCTCGCAGCCATCATGTTGCTCCTTCTCGTGGTAGCTCAAACATTATTTAGTATTCTTTCTTACAGAAAGCAAAAATAAATGAGATCAATGCTGGTTCATCTATTTCTCACAGTTTATTGGAATACATAGAATAGTTTACATACAATTGGTGAAATCTAAATATGTAACTTGCAGCTTCTAACTTAAAAATCTCTTAACACGTCGTTCAACTGCAGCGATCCAGAGAATTGGGCCAGCATCCTTATATTTGCATTTATCACAATTGAACAAGTCTCCGTCGTGAAGGCAATTCCGGTTTCTAGCCGGCAGGTAGAACGTTGGATTCTTTCCACTTGTTCCATAACGTTTTGTGAAACGGTCGGTTTCCACAGAGTACAATGCAACTTGTGGATGACTTCATGCGTCTCTCTCCTGAGGCCAATTTTTGGCGCTTCTTTCTTTGTCTTTCTGAGACTTTCGCATCTTCATCCAATTTATCGACGACCAAGGTCAATGGGCCAAAATAAAACGCGTTTGATTTTTGTATAAATGGATGGTCCATGCGGAGTCTCGTTTTATCTCTACTTCAGTGAAAAGCAATCCCACAAGAAGAGAAGAACTGGATACTACGTGATAGGAGCTGGTCTAGCTTAGCCAGAAGAATGAGCAACCACCAACGTAATCGAGTAAGTCTTTATGAATTTCCCTCCCTTTTCTGATCCTTGACTGTTGTGATTATTTATATTGAGAGAAAAAAGAAAAAGAAAAAAATACCTAAAATGTTGTAAACCTATTACAATTGTGCTAATTTAGTTCTAAACTTTTTTTTTTTTTTGCAATTTCAGTTCTAAATTTTTTTGTAATTGTGTCAATTTAATTTATTTGGCTAAATCTAACCAGCCAACATTGACGTGGATGCTAGCCGACACCAACGGACAACTTTTTAATAAATTTTTTTTTTTTATCTTTTTTTTTTTTTTTATCTTTCTTATTTTTTCCCCTTCCTCCCCCTCCTTCGTCCTTCTTCTGGTGACTAGCTAGAGGGGAGGGCTGATTACTACACTCAGGTAGCCAGCCAATGGCAAGCTAGCCTCATTGTCGCTAGGCAAGACACAAAGAAGACAAAGAAGGATCGAGGAGTACCCGTTGATGGATCCATGGACAGCATTGCTAAACATGGATAGCCCTAAGGCGGCAAAAAAGCCCTTGTTCTAGTTCTTCTTCAAACTCCCCATTCTTGTCTCTCTCTTTGTAGCTCGCTTTGAGACGATGAGGTCAAGCTTGTTGATCCACTGGCGAGGTTCACCCTTGCCAAATCCAATGAAGTCGAGCCTCACCAATGGCTAGGCTAGCTCACCCTCGCTAAGCCTATCATTGGTCAATCACTTGAGTCTAACAACCGGCCCTCCCCTCTGGCTAGTTGCTGGAACAAGGAGGAAGGAGGGGGGAGGAAGGAAAAAAGGAAGAAGAAAAGATAAAAAAATTAATTAAAAATTCAAAAATTAAAAAAAATTAAAATTGTCTGTCGGTGTCAACTAGTCACATTTGGCCGGATGGACTAAATTTGCACAATTGTAAAAAGTTTAGGATTGAAATGACAAAAAAAAAAGAAAGTTTAAGACTGAATCTATATAATTGCAATAGGTTTAGGACTTTTTAAGTGATTTTCCTGAAAAAAAAAATAAAAAACATGAAGTTGAAGGATGAGACAATTTCTTTTTAATTTTGAATTATGGTCCACTAATTAACATGATTTTGGGAATCACTAAATTAAATCATACACGTTAGATCATATTCGGGGCATTAAAATTACTTTAACTCGCTCTTCTTAATTTGACAAAGTCACTTACACATCAATTTTGTCTTCTCTTGATTCAGTTACCCATTACTTTCATCCTTTTAGAGAGACGTAATCACACATAATTTCTAGACTTATGTGTGCCGTTTAATCAGTACAGGACCTAGGGGGCTACCGGGCCAGTGGCGGCCCTGCCTCACTAGGTACAAAAATTCCTTATATTCTTAGGTAGAAAAACTCAAAAAAAAAAAAAATCATTTATATGTTATTTAGCTAGAAGCTTGTCTGGCCTTCTCCAACCTCATTTTCTGAGTTCCCACGGGTTTAATGATATCTCTGTATTTTATCTTGATTCAATTTCGTTCCAACAATTCTTCTTATGTAGTTTAAAACTATTCAATGTGGTTCTTACGTCCTCAACATTGACGGCAAGTAGCTCACGGTAAGAGCACATGAAATAAATTTGAAATTCACATTAGTGTCTAAAAGATTTCCTTGCTTAGTGGCTGGATAGATTAAATTTGGAACTCAAATTCTCAAAACTCTTCTGGAGAGCAGGAGAAGGAAAGAAAGGAAGAGAGGCGGGGGGGGGGTGGCGTTCTCTGAAACTCGCAAGTAAAAAGTCCTCATAGCTATTAATAAATTATATGAGTGATGGTGTAGGGTTCGTAATTTTTTCTCAACTATCCATTTATTTATGTTGATTGTCCACACCACGTGTTCAACCACGATGCTTAATTTGCATTGTCCATTGATATGCACACAAAAATACGAAATCTGTCCCAAAATTTATTCGGAGATTAGTTTTCTTTCTGCTAGTTGTTAGGAATTAGTTTATGGATCATATGTGCCACAAAAAATAATATGATGACCGAAAGTGAAAATTGGAATAGTTCATAAGAGGTCAGATTTTGGAAGTGAAAAATTAGTTTACCACATCCGTATTACTACATTAATCATGTTGCAACCTATACAATGTGCTCAAAACGATGATCGATCCGGGACACAAGATCATGTCTTAGTCTACGTCGACAATATGCTTTGAGGTGAGCTTCCGGCCCCTCAAGAGCATGAGGCTCGTCATCAACTAAGCAGAGTAAATGAGAGATCCTATGAACCAGAGATTCTCAGCATCAGCCCTTATCACTACGAAAACGACAAATACAAATCCATGGAGGAGCAGAAAATATGGTACATGAAACTGATATAGCTAGTATGAGTACCTAGAGGGGGGTGAATAGGTATAAAAATAATTCCTCGAGATATGATAGCAATATTAGGCAGTGAATAGAAATGAGACTCCTCTTTAATTAATAGAACAAATTGTTATCAAAGTAAAAACAAAGAGTAGGAAAGAGAAAATTCAACACGAGATTCATAGTGGTTCGGCTTGTTTCAAGCCAACGTCCATTGTTCTACACTGATAGCCCACTGGCTGGATTTCACTATGATCAAAGAGATGTTACAGCAATGCTCTTCCTTGATTCACAATATGGATATTCTACCACACTTCCTCAAGGTATCTCACAATATAAGCTCTCTTTAGTAAACAAGGTTTTTGCTCAGCAAATGAATTAACTACGAATCAAGGAGCTTCAGACTTTGGAATTCTTCTATCATGCACACTCTCGAACAACTGGAACGTCTTCCTTTTATACTCCTTTATGCCATCATACCCGTTGGCACTTACCAAAGGAATTCTTCCAATCTTCCGTTGGACAGAATCAATTAGGAAGATCATCCGAGCTATTAAAGGAATATGTCGATAGCCCATCAATCCTGCTAGCCCATACAATTAGGATCTAGGTTTCCATAAGTAGAACATTCCAATAATACTTCGCTAATCATTGGATCCTTAATCAATTTTGATTCGAACAAAGGAATCCGTTATGCCAAATCCAGCCAGGAGATCTTCTCCAGTTGATAAGGCTAAATCCTCAATGAATCACTCAGATCTGGAAAGCCTTACTTCAACGGATTAGAGGCTGTCACTGAAAATAGACTTTTAAGTCTTGAGTTTGGCAGTTCGGAGGTCTTCAGACTTTAAGCAGCATAGTCTTGCAAACCTTCAGACTAGACTGATAGAAATGTTTTGTCAGCTTCAAAATATTCCAGAAAGATTTCTCCAACAGAAATAGTTGCTTTGCAGGAGAAATGAGGAGAGTGTCGATAGGCATATGGCGACTCTGAGGGAACTGGAACAGCTGGTCCGTAATTGCTATGTGGAAACGATCGACCACCTCTCCCAAGAAAAGTTCCTAGTGATGATGCTCATTGAGTCAGATTGGATTAAATTCTGCCTTCAGCGCGAATTACTGCTGCTAGAGAACCAGCTCCTGTTTTTCGTCTTGAACAAGTTATATGAGCTGACTAAGGGTCTCATCGATATCGCCACCAGGTATTTCAATTCCGAACTAGGAGACTCGAGCCGAAATCAGATTCTTGGCGAGAGCAAACATCTTCTGCATCTAGTGCACACGTGTTGGACTGCCAGCTTGCCTAATGGACGTCGGCAAAACCACAGAACCAAGCTGAACATGTTTGTGTCCACGGCGACAGAGCTGAGGGAATCCGGAGTCAAGTTAAGGGTGAGGCAAGCGTGCGACCTGATGGATCTCAAATTCGAGGACGAGATACTACGAGATACCGATCGTGATTGTAGAGGACACCACCAAGTCACTAATTCGAAACCTAATCGCGTATGAGTAGCATCTTCAAGGTGGAGAAATCAACTATGTAACGGAGTATATGTCATTCATGGATTGCCTCAGCAACTCTTCAAAAACTCTTCAAAGGACGTTAGGCTGCTCCGCCAAAGTGGGATTATTAAGAACCTCTTGGGCGATGATGAGGCAGTTGCGCAGAGGTTCAACAAGATGGGTGACGGAGTCACCCTGTCTAATTTCTATTACTACAATGACATCTACTATAGAGTGAATGAGTATTGTAAGGAGAGGTGGAACGTTTGGATGGTGAAAGTGAGGAGGGAATATTTCCATAGTCCTTGGGCTTTCTTGTCCATTCTTGCAGCCACCTTGTTGCTCCATCTCACAGCAGTACAAATAGTATTTACCATTAACTCTGGGGAGATGACATCTCCTACAGAGTTAAATGTGATCAATGATTGCATGATGTTTTCCCTCGGATCAATAACTTGTGTTCTATAGCCAATAGTATGATCTTGGTTGTCCAATGAGGAACGAACCACGTGTTTAGAGGAAGATATTAGATTATCTCTATAGTAAAAAATATTAGTACATCACTAGAGTTTTACCATTTTATAATAGGAATATTGTTATGATTTGTACAGTGCTTACCTGACTGTGGGATTCTGATTTCTAAATTTCCTTTCGCCAAAAATGGAATTTTGCTCCGTGTTGGTAGACATGTAAAATCAAGTTAGTGGTAATAATTAAGGATGAGTAATCACAGCATGTATAGGATGTAAGAATAGCAAAAGGAGTATAGGGTACTCTCTCATGGCACTATTTGCAAAGAGAAATTATGTAGGGAACATCGTTCGCAGTAGTGACACCATACCTCCAATCAATGACAAAGACCTCAAGATTTATAGACAAATAATAAATTTCTTTTGAAAATTTTATATAATTCTTTTTTCTTTTATTTCCTCCTCCTTCCTTCTTCCTCCAATTAGTCATCAGCAATGACTAGCCAAAGGGCTGGCAAAATTGAGTTTGGCCAGCCAATGGCGAGACTCAATCTCACCTAGCCATGAGGTAAATTTCTTTAGGTAGTAAGTATTGAATTTGTGGCACTTATGTTACCTTCTAAATTTGGAAAAAATTTAAATAAAAATCTAAAGTGGAGCAGTTTTTTCAAAAAAAAAAAAAAAAAAGGCCCAAAATAAACGTTGTCTCAAATAAGGGTCTAAAGTGATTAGGTTAGTATCAAATAAGGATCTAAATTTGTTTTCCAGCCAAATTTTCACCAGATGACTTATTTCGGCGAGTAGGGTGTGGGCAATTTTGTCCAAAAAAATCAG
This sequence comes from Eucalyptus sideroxylon, assembly GCA_014182405.2. Taxonomy (NCBI): domain Eukaryota; kingdom Viridiplantae; phylum Streptophyta; class Magnoliopsida; order Myrtales; family Myrtaceae; genus Eucalyptus; species Eucalyptus sideroxylon. Next base: position 53,571,571 of record CM024555.2, on the reverse strand, counting down.
GCTGGGTAAAAATGCTTTAAAATCCTTGAACAAACAAAAATCCCAAATTGAACTCTTATTAATTCTTCATGATATCGTTGAGTCTTCAAGTTAGTCCCCAATAGCAAATTGATCCTCCCCTTGAAAGTCTGTCGTCTCAAGCTTCATTATCAACTAGAGGAGGAGGAACGTCAATTCCATCTCCTTAGTTTAGATGGGGCTTGGGTTCTTCAATTTCAGCTCAAGTCCTCCATACACACCAAATGCCTTCTCGCCTTGTTGTCATGAGCTCTATCCTCATCAGTAAGTGCATCCATTCCACCTAGCATTGAAGATAGGAAGAAAACATGGTATAGTCAAGAATCGACGAACTTAGAGTTCAAGCTTTGAAGACTCAGTGATTTCACAAAAAACTAATGAGAGTTCTGTGACATTCCAGATTTTCAATCCTGTTTTCCATTGAATAAATCGAGCATTTTATCGACACGCCTATAGGGCTATTCTTAGAGCTGATCACTCTCGAGATAACTAAACTATCTGGGGAAACAATTAAGAGATTTTAATGTAATAGATTTGAAAATTCGACTAGGAATCGGCTTCTCGACCATATTTATCTTCAGAGGTCATTGCGGCACAATTAAAAATCGATTAGGGATTAGAGATAGGTTGGTTCGATAGAGATGTGTGACTAAACGTGAATGACTCCATTAAATTGGAAAATTTTCATCAATTGGCACTAGACTAAATTTTCTATCGTTTTGGTACCTTGTGTCCGTATTTGAATCCTCAAGATTTTCACGACAACCGAGGGTCGCCAATGTGTCGAGTGGGTTCATTGTGGCTCGAAGAAAATCGACCATGGGTGATTTGCACTAAAAATTTCTGAAAGTTACCTGATAACTTTATAAAAATAAAGTTATTTTACTTATTTCAGGCAACAATTAATGCAATATCTATGAGAAAATATTTGGATTTCATTTTAATTATTCGAATTTTCCTTATTTATACAGAATAATGAGATATGGAGAATATAAGGAAAAGAATGGCAAAAAAATCAGGAATTTAAATCAAGAAGCAATGGAAGATAGTTATCAAATCAGAATCATCTGATTTACTCCCAGATTTTATGCGCAATCGCTTGGAGCTTGGATATATCCTCAAAATGGGAGAACATTGAGAGCCAGAGAAAGCAGTTAGGTTTTTGTTAAATTGTTTTTCATTCTCCTGAGAGTTTTTTAAGTATTTTGAAGAGAAGACAAAAGTGGTGACAAATTTCTTGTTCTTTGATTCAAGATGCTGGGTTGATATATATTTTTATTTCTTCTTCTACCATGTTCTAATTTTCTTTTGTTAGGGCTACAATGTAACCTAACAATGATGATGTGAATTTCATGATTTTTATGTTTTATAATTGATTTTATTCATGTGAGTTATATATTATTGTGCTTAATGCTTTTGAGCGACTGGCCACCGCATGAATGATCTAATGTGTATGTTTGAGACTGAGAAGTGATAATATGCAATTGCTCATTATAATATATAACCATGAATTAAATGTGGATAGAAATATACCACATTATTTGTGTAGCTTTCGGTGATAAAGTGATCCAAAAGACTCATTGTAAGCTGGCAAATTCATAATCTTTAATGCACTCATGTTTATTTTAATTCACATAGAGAAATAATGGATTAATAAGCTGAGTAGGTTTATTATACATATAGATATGATAGTAAATAGATTAGGAAATTTTGCTATCACATGTTTGATATCGTTCTTGTATCCACAACAATCCAAAATTCATATCTAGTGGTTATGGTGAAATCAGATACTCTAACGTATTTATCTGATTGATTTACTGCATTTAGTCTCCCAATTTTGTTTTAAATTTATTGTAAATTGTGTTTTGATCTGTTAGATAAATTTTAGAATTAATATATTTTAGTATTTATTTAGTTTATTAATCATCGATCTCGTGTAGGATGATACTTTTTCTTATTATTATATTACTTGTTCGACACACTCACTTGGTTTAGAATTTTACGAACATTACCTGGTAGCCGAGCTCACACTAAAAACGCGCCAAATTTAAATTAACTGCGAATTTGAGTCCGATTTCAAAAATTGAAAGTTCTTTCATGACACAAGTCATTTTAGGAACGTTGACTCAGTCTCAAAAGATTTTTCTGCAAAACGAGACTTTTTGGGAAAAAGTCGTCCTAGGGCCGTTTTTGTCTAGAAAAATTCAAGGATCATTTTTTATCGTGTAACTAGGTTGCAAGTGGGATCAATTGGTGAGGAGAAATACCAATTGGATCGATGAGGTGTCGGTTGAGTTTTGAGAGGCCAAATTGGAGTGATTTAAGCATGAATGAGTGTCCAATTGGAGAAAATTCTAAGCAAATTCATGTGCCCCCCACCACCATGACTTATGGACCAATTCAAGCTTCAAGATGAGAGCATGAGTGGCTGAGTTTGGTTCATGGAAGGCAGCTGGTGGTAGAGATTGGTCTTGGGGGACAAATTAAGAGAAAAAGAGACCAAGGTAAGTCCCTTGTTCCCTCTCTCTTTCCTCTCCCCTTTCCACTGGTCGATAGCCCCTTTCTTCTTTTCCATTTTGCTGTTTGAAGGCCAGCAAAACCAGAGGAGAATCAACCGAAACCTTGGAGTAGCCTCGCCGTCACGCGCCACTGCCAAAGTCGCCATCTGTCGCCCCGTCTCGCATTCGCACCACAACGCCTCATCACGCGACCCCAACGCCCAGCCGTCTCCATCCCTGCCTTTGTCTGTGTGTCTAGGAGGCTGTTCCAGCCAACTCAAGCCGTCGTGCACTGCCGTTTCGCCGCCGTTCAACCTCGCCTAGGCCATTGCATCTCCGCTGGTCTTGCTTGCCTCAACCAACCTTGTTTCCTTTCTTTTGCAGCTCAAAACATAAGCAAAAACTAGTGGGTTTCCAGCTTTGTTTTAGGCCCGTTTTGGAGGTGTTCCGAGTCTCGAAAGTTAGGCCCGCTTTGGAGAAAGTCAAGCCCCGTTGCGTCCCCATCAACTTACACCAATCAGATCGCCAAACAAGTGAGTTTAACTCATTAAATCTCGCTTAGTAGGTTAATTACGCTTAGGGGTTAATTAGATTAAGTTAAGTATGATTAGGTGGTTAGATTAGATTAGTTTAGATTAGTGAATTTAATTATTTGTCGATGCATGTTAGGTGGATAGTTAGTGTAATTAGCGAGTAAATAGACTCTAGTATTTATTTAAGGAGCCTCGGAAACTTTTCGGGTCTGTTTCGGCGTCCAATTAGGCATTACGGGTCTAAGTTGGATTTATTGACATTTATTTAATATTTTCCATATTGATTTATTTATTTATTTTCCGGAAATTAGATCGGAATAGCTGGTTACCCGAATTTTTTGCCAGTTATTGTGGTGTAATCTGTTTATTTATTTGAGCTTTAATTTGTGTTAATTTTGCATGATTGTAATTTTAGGATATATTCCTAAATTTATTTATTTTCAGTATTTAATTGGAAAATAACCGAGCGTCGATTTATAATGCCAAAAATATTTTGGTGGACCATATGAAATGGTGGGAATTATGGAAAGGAAATTATGATATTTTGGCTATGGCCAACCGTGTACCCATACATAGCTATTTTATCAAATATGATAAAAGTGAGAAATTGTTGGAGAACGAATGTCGAATCGATGACTTGGCACATCATCTCGGAGAAAGACATGTTAGTTCGGCTCGATGACTAGATATGTCATCTTGAAGATTGCACATGGGCTCGATGACTAGATATCTCACCTTGGAGAATGCACATGGGCTCAATGACTAGATATGTCATCTTGAAGAATGCATTTATTACATTGGAGAATGTACGTGGGCTCGATGACTAGATATGTCATCTTGGAGAATGCACGTGAGCTCGATAACTAGATATATCATCTTGGAGAATGCATAGTTTTAATTAGAATGACTAGGGAATGATCTGATTAACACGTAACCGACTAGTTCGATTGATCGATAAGTCGATCTGAGTTCTGAATTGACGTGATGACGTGATTCATTGAAATTATGAATTGAACTGATTTGTAGGAAGGAACTGAGGCCAAAGTAAGTCCTCTGACTCGTGATTGTGCTTAGGCAACCCTTCGGATGTATTTTTTTCCTAATCGAGTCTTAGGGGGTAGAACTCGCTAAGACGTTGTCTCACCCCATTGTGGGATAACATTTTAGATCCTTAGATGGCAACATCTCGAGCTCCTCCCGAGCATTTTGGTATACCGGAGGAAATCACTGAGATAGGTTATCACATTCCGATACACCATCACCCTGAAGGCTTGGAATATGTACTAGTGAAATCAATTGTTTAGGTTGATGTGGGTGGACCCCAAAATGTGCCCCACAAATACCGGTCGCGGTATTGTCATTATAATGATGGAGGAAGGGTGGGCCCTGTACCAGAATCTGATGTACCTCTGTACATTTTAGAGGTAGCGTTTGGGAAGAGGACAACAGATCCCAAGGGTGGATCAGTGATTGATGCAAAGGATCCCAAGCTTGGTGATGATCCTGACTCTCTGAAGTACTCAGCCGTAGACTCTAGCTAAAGCATGAAAGAATGAGAGATCGTTGACGAGGAGAGAACCTAGAAGAGGACCCAGAGGAGGATCCAGGAGAGGATTGAAACCCCACCCTTGTCTGCAGACTTGTTTTCTGAACTTGTTGATTAGAACTTAACCTAGTAGTTCGCCTTGTATATATATGCATTATGGTTTGCATTGTCTATAAGTGTGGTTATTTTTAAAAGTTTAAAATTTGGTCCTACTTTCCTATCCCATTATTTTATTATTTGGGGATTATTTATATGTTTCCGCATGCATATTAAAATGAAAGAGTCGGCGATGCGTCCTAGGACGTCATTTTTTAATCGACCAGTGAGGGATGGGCGCGTGCTTGAGGATTAGAACTTGACAAGTTCAATTTGGGATTTTTGTTTGTTCGAGGATTTTAAAGCATTTTTTACCGAGCTGAATTTTGTTGGACAAAATTGCCCACACCCTACTTGCAGGAAAAAGTTGTTTGGTGAAGATTTGGTCGGAAATCAAGTTCGGGCCCTTATTTAATATTAACATAACCACTTCAGGCCCTTATTTGAGACAACGTCCACTTTCAGTCATTTTTAAAGAAAGCGGCTCCATTTTGAGCCCTTATTTGAAATTTTCCTTCTAAATTTTAAATTCTTTGCCCGAATACCTTGAATTTTCTTTTATCCTCTCATGATAGATGAAATCAATACGCAATTGATTTGTCCGATTAACGCACAAGTGCAACACTTAAATTACAATAAAATGCATGGTATTTTAAATGTATAATTTACTTGACTACCTAAATGAGCGAAGAAGAGTATATGCTATTGGTCACAAACTTCCATAATCATGTCAATCACTGAACTTACCAACATGGTTATGGAAGAGAGAGAGATGGTCACCTTCTTCAATTTTTATCTATATTTTTGGTCAGTGTAATGAATATCACAAACATAGTTGCGGATCAGAATAGGGAAGGAAATTCATGAAACTTACTTCCTTTGCTTGTAAGCGAAAGAAGAAATTGGAGTTAGAATGATGAGACTCAGAAATACAAACCTTTTATACTAACTACAAACACGCTTTATATTTAGAACTTCCAACATTCAATATCGTCGTGGCAAATAGAAAACTTTGTCATCGTTGTCGCGACCTCTTTTTTTTGGCGCTCGCAATCGGGTACGAGCGCCTAAGGAGGCTAATGGCTCGGCTGAAATTAGTTATGCCCGGACTCTCCCAAGTCCACTAATTCACAACTTAATGGTTCAAGTTTTTAACTTGTAAATCAATTTTAAAACGGAGTCGCCACTAATCAATTTGGGGTGGGTCGATTAGAAACCCAAGCAAAGTATCGGAGAAATACTTGCTCCCGCACAACCCGAGAAATTAGGATCGGGGACTTGATTACACTAGTTAATCACTAATGCCCTTTCGGTACCTAATCTTGTTTAAACCCTGAGTTTTTTGGATGTTCGAGGGATTTTCCATGCATTTTTGGGAGGAAAAACATTTTTTTGAGTCATTTTCTAATTTTTGGACACAGAAGGGGTTTTTTGGTATTTTTGGAAAAATACAAGTCTCTTTGGCTTTTTCTGAATTTTTTTGGCTTTTTCATGAAATTTTGGCTTTTTTTTTGAATTTTTGGTATTTTTGGAAAATATGAAATATTTTTATTTTTTTGATTTTTCGGAAAATAAAATGTTTTTGACATTTTTTAAATATTTTTCGATTTTCTGGAAATTAAAACATTTTTTAATATTTTTCGAAAATAAGTTATTTTTGGTTTTTTTAAAAATAAATTATCTATTTATTTTTATTTAAAAATAAATTATCTATTTTTTTATTTTTATTTAAAAATAAATTATCTATTTTATTTTTATTTAAAAATAATTATTTCTTTATTTTTATTTAAAAATATTATAAAAACCGACCGGGTTGGATCCTCGAGTTGGGTCCGACCGGGCCAGCCGATCCGAATGAAGACGGGCCGCGTTGCGGGCCCGACTGGATTTTTTTGGCCTTTTGTCTTTTAAAAAAAAAAAAAAAAAAGCCTAAAAGCCCAAACCCACTTTGACGATTTTTCATTAAAAGAGACTTAGCCCAAAGACTACCCGGCCACGCGCATAACCCGCCCAGGCGGAACCCTACCCGGTTCAAACCTATGCCCGACCCGTCCTTCAGCCGCGACCCGATTCTAGAAACCCTACCTGGATTCGACCCGCTTCGACCCGATTCACGGCCCGCGACCCGGATCATGGAACCCTACCCGCCGCGACCCGCTTCTGACCCGACACGATGCCTCCTTCCTCTTTCGCTTGGACGCGACGCTGACGGAGGAGCTGGGACGGCAGATCGGCGTCGACGGCGGCAACGATATGGAGTACAGCAGCTGTAGGTTGATGCGGCGTGACGGCGCGGTGGCGATGACGGGTGGAGATGTAGAGGGGCACGGCGGAAGACGGCAACTGAACTCGTACCTGTCTCAGCGAGCTACAGCAGATGATTCCGCGATGAAGGGCTTTGATTCGGCCGAGTCTTCGAACAGTTGCAGGTTTGAGTGGGGGAGGTAGTGGCCAGCGTCGGGAAAAACAGCAGCGGTGGCGGCCTGGCTCGGGGTGGCTCGGCACGGCGGATTTCCAGATTTGCGCCCAGATCTCGGCCCTCTCTCCTTTGGATTTGACCTCGTTCAACCCCCTCATGCTCATATTTGCCCCCTTTTCTCCGGTTTCCCTCTCGCTCAGGCCAGATCCGAGCCTCCACCGGCCGGATCTGACCTCCTCGGACTCGCTCGCCGGCGGCCTCCCCCGAAGTCTCTCAGTGGGAGGTTAGCCGAGCTCGCGACCCGAGTTCTCTCTTGCTCGCTCTTCGACTCTTCCCCCGAAGTCTCTCAGTGGGAAGCTCTCAGAGCTCGCTGCTGCTTTGGCCTTCCCCCCGACAACCTATTTATAGGCGCGGGGTGCCGGTCGACGGAGGCTAGGCCGGCGGTCCTTGGTGCGCCGACCGTCCTCCCTTCGTCGGCCGAACCGGCCTCAGTTCCTCCCCCTCCACGAAGGCTCGCTCGCCATCAATGCCGCGTCCTCTCAGCCACCGGCCTATGCTCCTCTCTCTGCCCTAGCTTGTCCTTCGCGCGTCGGCACCCTTTGCGCGCGTGAGTTGCAGAGGCGAATGAAGAAGAAGAAGATAGGAGGAAGAAGAAGAAGGGGGGGCCTGGTCGTGCGAAGGGAAAAAGAAAAAAGGGGCTGGCTACTTTTTTTTGCTTTTTGCTTTTCTTGTTTTTATTTGTTTTTTTCTTGTTTTCTTTTTGTTATTTGTTGTTTTATCTTTTTATCATCTATTTATTCGGAAAGACAAAAATTAAAAACTTAATTAATAAAACTAATTAAAATTGAGGTGTCAACAGCTGCCCCTCTTTGAAGGTGAGCTCGCAGAGGTTGCATTCAAAGACAGATTGATGCCTCAATTTTATCCATGCATGCACAATAGATTATATTTTATTTAGGACCTATTACTCTATGCGGAAAAGAGCAATATAACATTACATATTCTAAGACAGATAAGAAGATACCTGTAGTTACTTACCGGGAGTGAGTGAGATAGGGTGTGAGCCCCGAGTTTGGCAAGTATCAAGGCGTCATCTTACCTGGTGATATGGGGAGATTGCTTTTCCAGGGCTCGAACCATTCTTCGGTCGCCTGTTAAAACAATCAACTGGTTTGTCTAGGACCCGAACCTTTCTTCGATCGCCTTGACGGGGAATTGCTTTTCCAGGACCCGAACTTTTCTTCGGTCGCTTGTTAAAACAATCAATAGTTTGTCTAGGACCTGAACCTTTCTTCGGTCGCATTGACAAGAGATTGCTCCTCTAGGACCCGAACCTTTCTTCGGTCGCCTGTTAGAGCAATAAGTTGGTTTGTCTAAGACCCGAACCTTTCTTCGGTCGCCTTGACGGGGAATTACTTTTCTAGGACCCGAACCTTTCTTCGGTCGCCTGTTAGAGCAATAAGTTGTTTGTCTAGGACCCGAACCTTTCTTTGGTCGCCTTGACCGGGAATTGCCTTCCCAGGACCCGAACCTTTCTTCGGTCGCCTGTTAGAGCAATAAGTTGTTTTGTCTAGGACCCAAACCTTTCTTCGGTTGCCTTGACGGGAGATGCGCTGACCTTTCTCAGGGCATCTGTTTGTGGGTGCCTGATTTGTATCGAGGACACCAGTTGGTACCCGACCTTTCTCGGGAGATGCGCCGACCTTTCTCAGGGCATCATATTTGTTGGGGTGTCGACTTCAAAAGACACCGGTAGGAACCCGACCTTTCTCGGGAGGATGCGCCGACCTTTCTCAGGGCATCGATTTGCGGGGTGTCTGTCTTCTGTCAAAGACACCAGTTAGAACCCGACCTTTCTCGGGAGGATGCACCGACCTTTCTCAGGGCATCGATTTGTTGGGGGTGCCTGGACATTCATAAGCATTGAAAGAGTACCTGGATATTCACAAGTACTAACCTGAAGGATATTTGGGCCTTTGGAGGCATCGAAGGGGTACTTGGATGATCGCAAGTACAAACTCTTGGAGGATACCTGGCGTTCGTAGGTATCAAAGGAGTACCTAGGATATTCATGAAGGTCCCTCACCTTTTGATAATTGCGAATATCGATGACGTACCTCGCATATTCGTGAAGGTCTCCCACCTCTTGGCAATTGGGGAATATCGAGGGCGTACCTAAGATATTCGTGAAGGTCTCTCACCTCCTGGTAATAGACGTACTTGAGATATTCGTGAAGGTCTCTCACCTCCTGGTAATTGGGAATATCGAGGATGTGCCCCGAATATTCGTGAAGGTCTCTCACCTCCTGGTAGTTGGGAATATCGAGGACGTGCACTGGATATTCATGAAGGTCTCTCACCTTCGGTAGTGGGAATATCGAGGACGTACCTCGCATATTCGTGAAGGTCTCTCACCTCCTGGTAAATGGGAATATCGAGGACGTACCTGAGATATTCGTGAAGGTCTCTCACCTCCTGGTAATTGGGAATATCGATGGCGTACCTCCTGGTAATGGGAATATTAAGGGCGTGCCCCGCATATTCGTGAAGGTCTCTCACCTCCTGGTAATGGGGAATATCAAGGATATACCTTGGATATTCGTGAAGTTCTTTCATCTCCTGGTAATTTGGAATTTGAATGTAGCACAAGGCTTACCCGGATGGCCGCAGGCACTCAAAAGGGCTAGAATACCTGGGTAGCCGCAGGTGTACAAAGTACTGGAATACTTGAATGAACACAAGTATTTAATGATATGATCTGAGACCACTCAGGTAGGTCCAAGTGTAAGAAAGCATACCTGGACAACGGTGGGTACTTGACGATATGGGGATATCTAGACAACAGTAGGTATTCTAAGAGATACTTGGTCAGTCACAAGTATCAATACTCTGGGGACAACTCGAACAGGTCGAGTGTAAGGAAAATGGGGTATCCGAACGGTGGCCGGTACTCAAAGACAATAGGGATACCTAGACAGCAGTAGGTATTCAACGATAAAGGGATACTTGGTCAGTCACAAGTATTAATACTCTTGGGATAATTCGAATAGGTCAAGTGTCAAGAAAATGGAGTATCCGAATGGTGGCCGGTACTCAAAGACAATAGGGATACCTAGACAGCAGTAGGTATTCAACGATAAAGGGATACTTGATCAGTCACAAGTATTAATACTCTAGGGACAACTCGAATAGGTCGAGTGTCGTTAAGAGGGAGTACCCGGCAAGTGGTGGGTACTCAAAGACAATGGGATGCTAAAACAGTTGCAAACATCCAAACTCAAGGGACGACTCGAATAGGTCGAGTGTCAACAGAGGGAGCACCCAGCAAGTGGTGGATACTCAAAAACAAGGGGATACTTAGACAGTTGCAAGCATCCAAACTCAAGGAGAGAGTACCTGGACAGTGGTAGGTACTTTAAGACAAATGGGGACATGGATATGCTTACCTGGCAATATCTCTGATCTCTGAGAGTATGTCTGCTATTTGCACAATATGCACACATGATTGTATATACTGTAAATTCATAAATTCAAATGTGATTTATGCATGACAATCTTGTCAATTTTGCATCATCTGATTTCCACTGGGGAAGATTTTGAAAGACAAATTTTATTCGGAATATAGATGCTTTGAGCATGCCAGATGAGGGACTTTCAGTCTGAAAGGACTTTTCACTCACTCTCTTGGAGAAGGCTATCCTGACCATTGATGCAGGATTTATAAGGACCACACTATCTTACTATCATCATGTCAGCAGGGGTCCGAGTATTCTCGCAAGTGGTACGAATTTACCAATGTGAGAGGTCTTTGTTGAAATTGTGATGAAGACTTGGTCAATAGCTCATCAAATGGGACCGTCAAGGTCAAGGCTCATGAACAAAGTGCCGCACGATCATCTCCAGGTTTGCAAGTCAAGAGTCCTGCGAAAAGAGATAGAATAGTCTTGCTCGTACTTCTTCGAGCGATGCTTATGCACATATGAAATCCTACGTTAATTGAAGTGCCCCTAATCTGAAGAGACTTTTACAATGGGATGCAATGTTGGCTTGACTCATGTGTAAAAGGGCGAGAGCTGGTGATTGCCTTGGCATTTGTCACCGGTCTTTCTTCTCACTGTCAGATGGAGGCTCTATCAATTGAACCACAACAACAACTTTTTCTTGGCTGTATTTTTGACTGGAGGGCATTGGCCTTGCTTTTACCAGCACACTTTGCTTTTTCATGCTCCTGTTTTTTTATTCCAGTTCTTCATTTATGGGCATTGACCTTGCTTTTACCAGGTACACTGCTTTTTTATGCCCATGTTTTTTCATTCTTGTTGCTTGAGAGCTGATCTTGACAAGTTCAAGCAAACGCCTTTGTTAGACTATTGAGTCTTCATCTTTTGCCGGCACTTCGATTATGCTACTCAAATGGCGTAGCTTATGCTTTGCCTCCACGTGAAGGTGAATTTACGGACTCAATTGAGTTATACAATAGATACAAGTGCGTAAAGAAAGAATTGCTCTTCATGACTCTAGGGCACTTAAATTAATGCGAGTGTTCATATGCAATAAAGACACCCAAAGATTGATGCAAGTGCGAGCAAGAAAATTTCTATCTCTCTTCTCACTTTGTGATGCTGCTTCGCCTCCGATCTGCCCCAGTGTGGGGTGGTTCTTGACAGGGATAGGACAGAAATTTCATCAGTGTATGGGGCTCAATGGGGTGAGCGATGGAATGCCTCTCACTATTTTGGTTACCGTACCATTCGCGAGAGAACTCTTTACCTTGCAGCCATGGAATCTTTTGCACTCATCTCACAAGTGTATAGATGGGGGGACTGTGTGTAGGATATAGCTTGCCTGTCATCATTCGACGACGCGCCTCATTCAGCATGCTCAATCAATCTTGTATTCTTCACTTAGCTGTCTATTCTAATAATCCTCAGTGGAATCAGTGACTTAGACAGACAAAATCATCATGCAAAATCCATGCAGCATTTTAAATGTGATGGAGTTTGTACTCTCAAAACAAATGAATGGTTTTGACTCAAAAAAGACCCTATTGACAACTTTAGGGGTTAACATAATGGTGTTTCCAAATATGTTAGTTTTTGAACATCAAAAGGGTTATTCGCAAATGGGTGTCACTGGTTGTCCCTATTGATTAGGGATATGACACATGAATGATCAGCCAATGATTGGGAATCTGATCGGGCATCTCTGTTTTTGCCTTTGCAGAAGAGAAGATGTACAAGTAGATCAATTAGTCTGGCCAAAATCAAAATATGAGTTGAGGTATCAAGATTTTCTGTCATTTGCTTTGGTGATTATTCAGGACACCATTTCGCTTTAGGAGAGCTTATCAGAGTTTGACATGTCTTTCTTTGATTTGTTATCTGCATTTTTTACGGTCAAGTGATCCTGCAACAGATAAAAGGGATCATGTTAGTCAGAAGCTCTTTCAAGAGTCGAATAACTTGGAAGCGATACAACATTACCCTTCACTGGATTGGATGGACCTGAAGTGCAAGTGGGACACGAAGTCCTACGTCTTTTGCTTCGTTAGGTCACCTGCTCTCTCGTAATTTGCAAGTGCAAGAGAAGCAAAAAAAATTTTATTATTTTTTTTACCAAGCGGCTAACTGCCGCGTCGGGGATTCGAACCCCCGACTTCGAACCTTTTTGCTTCTTCCCGGATACCACTCGGCTAGAGGCGCCGATGGTGTCCGTAGGGCGCTGCCTTTTTTATTTAACCGAACCGGCTCCAGGACGACACGTCCTTTTATACCAAGTTAGGTAAATCGATATGGGTCATTTGATTTGTCCAAATTAACCTTTAAGCTTGTTTCTTGAATCCTATGCTTCCTGTCAATAGGAGAAAATATGTCAAAAGTGAGTTCAGACACTGGGAGTATTGGAAACGATACCAAATTACTCTTCTCCAAAGTTTGTATTTGCTGACTCCTAGGGATATTTGAATGTCGATGACGACCTTTTCGTCTTGGCACAGTTTGACATTTCTTTCGATTGGCCTTCCTTACTCATGGCCATGTATGTATGATTGATGGTTGTCGATTTATCTTCAACGCCTTCCTTCTGTGGAATTTTTCTTTTGTCTTTGACTATATGACCATTAGCAGCATTGAGCAAAGTCATGTACTTCAAGCTTCTATGGAATCTAAGATGGACAATCAAAACCTCCAATTCTCTTATGGCAATTACTTCTTGCGAGAATATGCGTCTGGAGTGAAGCTTCTAAATTCCAAAGTCATTGTCCAGAGTGTGGGGCTATAGATCGCCTTGACTGTCTAGATTTTCTCCCCGTTGACAAGTAATCACTTAAAAGGAAGAGGAGGAACTCCTTCCTTATGTTGAAGTTGATACTGTAACATCTAGCTGTTTGGGCGCGTCGTGCGACAAGATAGTTCTTTGGCTCAGGATGAAGCTAGGCAGGAGTGAGGCATGTCATGGATGCTTCGATCTCAACTCTATGCTTGTACCCTCTTTTGGTGTAGGATGATTCTTTCTATTTGCCCCTGTTTTCTTGGCAAGGTGTCTTTGAATTTGGTGAGTTCGCCTGATGCGCTTGCTTCAAATGCCCCATGTCACACTAAGTCAAAGGGGATGGGAATGATCTTCTGAGACATGAAGTGAATGAGTCAGAAAGACAAACATGGTTAAATTTATCATCTTGTTTTAACAAAAACTTTCGAGTGATGAAATATTTTTATTTTCAAAATACGTCTTTGGGGGAGAAAAAGCATGAGGAAGCACAGCCCTCAGTATTCTCCTTGGATGATATTTTCTTTTCATGGTTGGATAACATCACTGGGCCGGTTTGGGATACCGCCTCATGCTTTCAAAACAAAATATTAGAACTGTACATTAGATTACTGAAATGGAAAATACAACAGTAGCACACTAGACAGGATAAGAAACATGAAATTATAAAAACAAGCAACACCCATGAAAACTCCTATGAAAAGGAGCACTTTGATATTGCTGGTTAAGCGCCTTTGAGTTCCTCGCCTCCAGTAGACTCGAAGTATTCGCATGAGAGGACCACTTCATTGAAGCTACGGAAATGCTACCCATGCAACCAACAGCGATGCTTGCGAGGTAAAGCCCTTATGAACAGCTTTATCATTTCTTCTTCAGCCAGTTGAGGGTAAGTTTGCATCATAAAAGCCTCCCACCTCCTCGCATATACTCGAAAATCCTCCATTGGTCTTCTTCCTCAAGTGAACCAAGTTCGACAAGGCGCTTCAGTCCCAATCGGCTTTGATACGAAGCGAATGCGAAGACAGCTCATTCCAATCTCTCATAAGGTAGATATCTGCTGTGATGAACCATTGTAATGCAGATCCAGTAAGACTCTCTTGGAAGGCCTGAGTTGTGAATGACATTGGGCCATAGTACCGACTCATTTCAACATGGAGGTACTGCAAGTGGGCCACGGGGCAAGTCATGCCGTTATATTTGCGGAGGTTAGGTATCCACATCTCTCCAGGGGTCATGATCCTATGAGCGCAAGACGGGCTTGATGTATCCTGGTTAGACCACTGGTTTTCCCACTGCATATTCGTTGTAGTGGTGAATTTTTCTGTTTCAGGAGAGTTGGACTCTACCGAGATTACCCCATTGCTTTCTTCTTGGTCAAAATTTCCAAATGAGGATGAAGTATTGAAGCTATCCTCATGGTTAGAGGACGAGCTTAATACTTCGTTAGGATCGTAGCGGATAAAGACGTATGCTTCCTCTTCTGACGGACCTTCATCCCCGGATGGGAGTAGGAAACAGATTATACGATGAATCGTCGCCATTGTCAAAATAACGCTAGAAGTCCTTGGGATTGTATTCTAGGGCTAGGAAGTCTTCAGGGTTGTACTCTAGAGGATGGTGGCCTTCAAAGCTGTATTCTTGGGAATGCTGGAAGCTTTGGTGTGGTGGCTCGTCGGTAGATGCTGAGTCAATCTGCTTAGGCTTTCTTTTCATGGCTTCTGGTCCAGACCTTTTGAGTAAGGCCCTTCATTTTGCTAACTTGATTCTGTCAAGGGAAGTGAGAGACATTAGAGTTTCACTATCTGATTCACTTTCCAGGTTGATAGGGGTTGGTATTCTTTGGACCCTAGCTCTTGTAGTAAGCTTGGGGAGTCGTCCAGTCATGCCCCAGTCTTGAACAGGCTCTGTGTCTTTGATCTCGTACAAAGGCTTCTTGCCTTTCCTAGTGGGAAATTTTCCAGTAATAGGATGTTGCTCAGCTGCCCATTTATTATGCAATGCTTCATTGACACGTTTCTCTCCCATCTCAGCAACTAACGACTCCTCGTGCTTTGCGATCATCGGCTCTTCGAAGGGCAATGTGATGTCAGGGGTGATGTCAATATTGTACTCTTGGTGAAAAATATGAATTAGTTCCCTCCAGGTTTTAAGGGAACTAATCTTCCTGGCAATGTACCATCGTAAGGCAGGGCCAGTCAAATTCGATTGGTACGATTGAATCATCCTTCGGACCAGGTAGGCCTGCAAGTAGGTCTCTGGGCGTGAGGTACCAGCATACCTTTCGCATTCAGGTGCTTTGAGCTCTTCAGGGATTTCAATGCCGGCATAATTGGAAAGGTCCATGGGATTCCGCCCCTGCAGCTGGTTTAACTTTTTCATGATCCTTTCAAACTGTCCATGGTACTGGCTATTTTCTGGCAAATTTGCGGGCGTCATGACGGTGTTTGAGGCAACTATAGAGTTGGGCTCAACTTGAGTGGATTTCATTTGTCTCGAGAGTTGTTGAAGGACAATAGACATCTGTCATATGCCGTCTTCAATATTAATGAGGCGATTTTGTACATCATTCTGATCGACCCCTATTGGATGAGGCCATTCACGGACGAGTGGTGGCCGACGATTCATAATTACCTGTCGTTGCGAAAACAATGAATGAGCACGAAAGTAAACAAAGATTGACCCATGGCAATGGTTTAACTGCTTTTTTTTATTCATCAAAAGAGGATTTCATAGACCTCAGACTTCTGACATCTAGAACTTGAAATTGAAATGACAGAATAAAATACTAGATATTAAACAAAAGTCCCAAAACTTTCACACTATTAACACTAAGGGGCACATGATTGCCAATTTATATGCGACAGGGAGTCTTGTGCTTGCGCAGATGCTTGCTTTCTTGGACCGGCTCTGAGGTGTGCATCCAGTCCATTCCCAAATCCCTCTCCATGAGCTCTGCTTGCTCGTGCTGGCTGCTCTCGCTGATTGAGTGAGGGACTAATGGCTTCCATCTTGTCGGGATACAATGGTTGTGGATGTAGGACATGGAGGCGTGGTGGGCTTTTTCTTCTCCCTCAAGCCCTTCAGGTATCACAATCCTTTTACGATGGCACTTGTCCCAGGTTTCCTCGCGGTAGAAATTTCGAATTCATAGTCACGGCTTGTGTTGAAAAGAACTGGAGGGACCATCATCTTGAAAGGCGGTGGGATCTCCCCGAAGGGCTCCATATTGTCGTGCTACCCGATACGGGTAGTAGGGAATGGCGCCGGTGAGACCGAGCAACGGAATTGGGCGGGTGCGCATGTAAGCAAAGTGGGCCCTTTTTTCATGGAACCAACCAGCACACCATTGGAATGCCTCAGGAGCTGGGTTTCTTAGAAAGTTTACCCAATTTAAACAGCTTTGATTGGGAATGTACGGTCCTAAAACCATAAATTTTTGTAATGGATTTTCAAAAGCATTTGTTTCAGGCGATCGCATGAAGTCTCGAAATTCGCTTAGGTGAGAGAAGAACCAGACTTGTAAAATTTCAGGAGAGGCTCGCATGATTTTCTCCGAGCTGTCTTTAAAACGATTAAAAGACAAGAATGTTTCAGTTAAAATCATGTTGACATAATTCCCCCCTCTTAAGATCTGATCAACTATCCATGCCATCTTGGGAGTTATGGCATTTCTTTGATGGGGGAAGATGATGAGTCCAAAAAAGGCTAGGAGGAAAATCTCACTTTTCTGGGTCATAGGCTGATTTTGGAAACAGACATTCATAAATTCTAGTGGGCATGTATTATGGTTGCCTTCAAGAATTTATCTCATGACATGGATTTCAGTTCCTAAAAGTCGTGCTAACCTGCGCCATGGGAGGGCGCCTATCGATGGCTTGACAAGCTTTTTCTCAAGAGGCATTCCAAAGTGATGATGCTGTATTCTTCCGGGTTAGGGTTAGCTCAAACCTACCGAATATAAAAGTAATTGTCTTCGGGCACCAAAAATGTGCCATGGCTTGTATGACTTCAGGACGAACAGTGATTTGGATCAACGATAGGAGATGACCAATTTTGGCCTTCACGCGCTCCTGGGCAAACTGATCTAATTGACCCCACCATCTGAAGAGCTCCGCCTTGGGAGCAGGAATGAACTAGATATCGTCTTTCCCCATCACATATAAATTGGGACTTGAAAAGTTTATCCTACATTGCCATGGGCCAAATAAAAAGATTGAGTAAAAGTAAAGAAATCACTTTGCTTTTTAAAGAAAAATGGCAAGCACAAAGACATGCGCATGGGATGTGCGGCTCGATTTCTAACTCAAAAGGCTTGATGAAATTAAAAAGGTATCCGCTCATCGCAGTCTCGCGTTAGCAGCATACCCCCTTAACCTCGGCTAAGAAATTCTGGGAAAAGAAAGGCAACCTCTACATCGCAGTCTCGCATTCGAGGTCGTATCTTTCTTAACACCATCCTAGAAATCCTATGGCGGCCCAGGTCCGGCGGCCGAGTTGTGTTTGCCATGTGTAGTGTTTAAAACAGTAAAGCATGCACAACAGTTTATAATCACAAAACATTTTATTTTGACAGAATAAAAAAACTTTAAGCTATTACCCTGCACAAAAGAAAAAAAAAAAACCAAGTCAGCCAAGCGTTTAAACAAAGATAAAATGGCCTAAGTCCTCAAAGTCCCCAGCGGAGTCGCCAAGCTGTCGCGACCTCTTTTTTTTGGTGCTCGCAATCGGGTACGAGCGCCTAAGGAGGCTAATGGCTCGGCTGAAATTAGTTATGCCCGGACTCTCCCAAGTCCACTAATTCACAACTTAATGGTTCAAGTTTTTAACTTGTAAATCAATTTTAAAACGGAGTCGCCACTAATCAATTTGGGGTGGGTTGATTAGAAACCCAAGCAAAGTATCAGGAGAAATACTTGCTCCTGCACAACCAGAGAAATTAGGATCGGGGACTTGATTACACTAGTTAATCACTAATGCCCTTTCGGTACCTAATCTTGTTTAAACCTTGAGGTTTTTGGATGTTCGAGGGATTTTCCATGCATTTTGGGAGGAAAAACATTTTTTTTGAGTCATTTTCTAATTTTTGGACACAGAAGGGGTTTTTTGGTATTTTTTGGAAAAATACAAGTCTCTTTGGCTTTTTCTGAAATTTTTGGCTTTTTCATGAAATTTTGGCTTTTTTTGGATTTTTGGTATTTTTGGAAAATATGAAATATTTTTTATTTTTTTGATTTTTCGGAAAATAAAATGTTTTTGACATTTTTAAATATTTTTCGATTTTCTGGAAATTAAAACATTCTTTAATATTTTTTCGAAAATAAGTTATTTTTGGTTTTTTTTTAAAATAAATTATTTATTTATTTTTATTTAAAAATATTATAAAAAATCTGACCCGGTTGGATCCTCGAGTTGGGTCCGACCCGGCCAGCCGATCCGAATGAGGACCCGACTGCGGATTTTTTTTGCCTTTTTCCTTTTTTTTTTTTTTTTTAAAAAAAAAAGCCTAAAAGCCCAAACCCACTTTGACGATTTTTCATTAAAAGAGACTTAGCCCAAAGACTACCCGGCCCACGCGCATAACCCGGCCCAGGCGGAACCCTACCCGGTTCAAACCCATGCCCGACCCGTCTTTCAGCCGCCGACCCGGATTACAAGCCGCGACCCGATTCTAGAAACCCTACCCGGATTCGACCGGCTTCAACCCGGTTCACGGCGCGACCGGATCATGGAACCCTACCCGGCCGCGACCCGCTTCTGACCCGACGCGATGCCTCCTTCCTCTTTCGCTTGGACGCGACGCAGACAGAGGAGCTGGGACGGCAGATCGGCGTTGACGGCAGCAACGATATGGAGTACAGCAGCTGTAGGTTGATGCGGCGTGACGGCGCGGTGGCGATGACGGGTGGAGATGCGAGAGGGCACGGCGGAAGACGGCAACCGAACTCGTACTGTCTCGGCGAGCTACGCGGATGATTCCGCGATGAAGGGCTTTGATTCGGCCGAGTCTTGAACAGGTTGCGGAGTCCGAGTGGGGAGGTAGTGGCCGGCGTTGGGAAAAACAGCAGCGGTGGCGGCCTAGCTCGGGGTGGCTCGGCACGGCGGATTTCCAGATCTGCGCCCAGATCTCGGCCCTCTCTCCTTCGGATCTAACCTCGTTCAACCCCCTCACGCTCAGATTTGCCCCCTTTTCTCCGGTTTCCCTCTCGCTCAGGCCAGATCCGAGCCTCCACCGGCCGGATCTGACCTCCTCGGACTCGCTCGCCGGCGGCCTCCCCCGAAGTCTCTCAGTGGGAGGTCAGCCGAGCTCGCGACCCGAGTTCTCTCTTGCTCGCTCTTCGACTCTTCCCCCGAAGTCTTTCAGTGGGAAGCTCTTAGAGCTCGCTGCTGCTTTGGCCTTCCCCCCGACACCCTATTTATAGGCGCGGGGTGCCGGTCGACGGAGGCTAGGCCGGCGGTCCTTGGTGCGCCGACCGGCCTCCCTTCGCCGGCCAAACCGGCCTCAGTTCCTCCCCCTCCACGAAGGCTCGCTCGCCATCAATGCCGCGTCCTCTCGCCACCGGCCTATGCTCCTTTCTCTCTGCCTAGCTTGTCCTTCGCGCGTCGGCACCCTTTGCACGCGTGAGTTGCGAGAGGCGAATGAAGAAGAAGAAGACAGGAGGAAGAAGAAGAAGGGGGGGCTTGGTCGTGCGAAGGGAAAAAGAAAAAAGGGGCTGGCTACTTTTTTTTGCTTTTTACTTTTCTTGTTTTTATTTGTTTTTTTCTTGTTTTCTTTTTCTTTTTTGTTGTTTTATCTTTTTATCATCTATTTATCTTGAAAGACAA
This sequence comes from Eucalyptus sideroxylon, assembly GCA_014182405.2. Taxonomy (NCBI): domain Eukaryota; kingdom Viridiplantae; phylum Streptophyta; class Magnoliopsida; order Myrtales; family Myrtaceae; genus Eucalyptus; species Eucalyptus sideroxylon. The sequence goes on along the minus strand of CM024555.2, from coordinate 53,551,372 downwards.
AAATTAAAAACTTAATTAATAAAACTAATTAAAATTGAGGTGTCAACAATCGTTATCTAAAAATGAAACATCAAGGCCGAAAGACTAAGAAGACTACTAGAAAAAGTCAAAAATGGACTTTACGAAAGTGATGTAAATGTATGTATATGGTCAGCCACCTAGTCCTGTTGATATGAAATTAAGACATATTTAGCCATTAAATTTAATGTGCCGTCCCACAGTGACCAATAGATAGACATGCAAAATGAAATATTAGGGAAAATAGGCTAAATAACCTAATTTTAGGGCCATGATGAAGCTATTTTCCCCTTGACCACTTACCTTTCATGCAAGAGGAGTCTTGGACAAGCCAAGATCACCTCCTCAATCTTTTCTTCAAGTCGGCAGCCTCTCTCCCCATTTTTCTTCCACATTTTCAAAATTACATTAGGGAACAAGACATACCTTTTGCTTTCAAAAAGGGGTGATCTTTTTCTATTTGTCTCCATTTTCTTGAAAGGATGTTCCCGAATTGACCACACGAATGAGTCCCTCATCCTTACAACCCGATGCGAGAGTTTCAAATGCCCCCTTGTCATAATAAGTCAAGGGAATGATGTTCTAGATATGAAATAATTAAATCAGAAAAACATACAAGGTCACTAGCATGAATGCTTTTCTCCCATTCCTTTCTCCTCTCTCGAAAAAGTGATGAAATGTCTTTTGTTTTCGAAGCCCTAAGACAAGGTGGCATAAGGAAACTTGGACTTCATATTTCTTCTTTTATTCCGTGACTGGATATCATCATCATGTCGGTTTGGCGTGTTTCCTTATACCCTCAAAAGGTTTTATTGATCAAGTGCTTGGCCGATTATAAACTTTGGAAGGAAGATTTCAAAACTCAATTGCTTCAGTGGAAATAATGTCCAGAAAACGAAATAGAAAGAAAAATAAGCAAGTCCTAAAAAGTAAGAAAGGTTCCCATGTAGTAGAATATGTCAAGGAATTGAAAGAGGTTCTACTCAAACTATTAGGAAAATCCTTTATGATGTTTTGAATATAACAAATAAATCAAAAGCTACTAACTTGTTTAATAGTTAAACAACAGACTATGCAGATGATAGAACATGTAAAGGATTGTCAAAGTCTAAAGACTGACAGAAGACTGAACGTAATACATGTCCAAAGTCTATTCTGAATATTTCGAGACTTCTATGTCAAAATCTAAAGACTGCCAGACTTTAGTGTTAAAATCTATCTTACATCAGAAGTCTTCCCACTCTAACAAATTCCAGACTGAACGTGAATGTAGAACCCGAAGACAGACTCTATGCTAAAGCTAAACTTATTCAGACTGTGTCCAGACCTTAAAGCTAAATCTATTCAAAAGCAGATTATGTTAAGATATTCATCCAGATTGTAAAGTCTATTTCAGTCTAAAGACACACAAACTCTATTTCAATCTAAAGACACTCAGACTTTACTTCAGACAGAATGTAGTAGATTTAGAACGAAACAACTTAATAGAACGTAACACAAACCCAAACATATAATGGCTAGTGATCTAATTTGAATTCTACATCAAGATAGATTTGATTGACTTAATCTAACTGATTGACAATTGAATCTTGAAGACAAGATCTTTTTAAACAAATAAGCTCTACTTATGGAAATCAAGATTTTGTTTGTATGGGTGATCAAAATCAATTTGGGATTCTACTTCTATCACTCAACGGCTACCAAATCGTCTAGATACAGATCTGTCCAATGGGTAGATTGGAAGACGATCATCTAGATACTATCCAACGGCTAGTTTGGAAGCGGAGAAGTATTTAAGGAGATCAATGACCGATAAGCAAGTAAGTGATAAAGCGTAGAATTTATAATTCCAAAGTCCGAGTGACCTTTGATCATACACTTATCCCTTGTGAGCTTAAACGTTTATGATCGTGAGAGAAATGCCAAAAAAGTGACTTAGTGAAATAGTGTGATCTATTGCTAAGTATTTGCACTCAAAGTTGTAATCTCTTGTTGATTGCATAGTGAAATCCAACTAGAAGGTTGTTAGCGTGGGAGAGTGGACGTAAGCTTGATCTAAGTTGAACCACTATAAATTATGTATTCTTATTATCTTCCCTGAACTCCTTTATTTTGCCCGTAGTTCTACTTAACTACTAAAATCTAAATTCACTCAAAATCCATTATTCTTCAGACTCAGTTTCAAAAGTCTGTTGTTCTTTAGACTCATATTCAAAAGAAAAATATTTCTACTGTTCTTTGCGAAAATTTTTCTTCACACCTATTCACCCCCCCTCTAGGTGTTCATACTAGTACTTTCACAAACTACTTGCACCTATGTCATCCGATAGTCCTTCAACCATGAAGAAGTCTTCAAATGCACCACCCTAGCTATCTCTCAGCTCTATCTCAATTTGGTCCCCCATAGGGATGAGTTGGCTGAATGCATAAGTGATTGTGCCAACCATCAGCATCTAAAATTCACACGAGAGAGTTTTGATGAACAACTTCATTAGCTCATTGTCAATAAGTTCTAGAGTGACTTGCCTAGTCAAGTTCTTCCATATTGTGGCACATTCTTTAAACGACTCACTTTTCTTCTTCTCAATACGTTTGAGATCCTCATAGGAAAGAGTGGTGTCAAGGTTGAACTTGTACTGTTCAGTGAACACATCAGCCACTTCACTCCAAGTCTCGAGGAGATTTTATGCTTTGCGTGATGTACCACTCTAGCGTGGGCCCAGTTAAGTTCACCTAGAATAACTAGATCATGAGAGGCATGCTATTAACAAACTGAGTCATCAGCACGTGGTACATATGCAAATGGGTTTTCGGGCAAGAGACGCCATCATACTTTTTGAACTCCAGCATTTTGAACTTTTTTAGCATCTTGACCTTCGCATAAATAGATAAATCTAATAGAGGCGAATTCTATAACCCCTACAATTGCTTCAACTTTTCTTCTAACTTCACAAAGCGTTTATTGTGCTCCGTTGTCAGCATGCTCCCAAGCTTAGCTTTCTCCATTATGACTTTGAGGCGGGTCATCTTCTAATCCTAGCATGTCATCATCACTGCCCCCGCCTTGCCTACCACCAGCAAACATTTGTGGCAACACTACTTCAATGGTGTTGGAGTGGGAACGACCTTAATTTGAATAGAATCCACCTATTTTGAGAGTTGTTGGAGTGCACTAATAAGCCACTTCATCTCACTTTCCATGCTGGCAAGACAGCTTAGCATGTCTTCATCGGCCATTTTTTATCTCACTCTCAAGCAGGTTTGGATTAGCGAATGGTCTATTGTTGACACTTAAATTTTGGCAACCCATTTAATCATTTATTGCATTAAAAAATTAAGGGTTAATTTTATCCTTGAAAAAATAGTCAATTGCATAACATATAGTTTTAGGTGCATTTATGTTTTAATTTGCATTTACATTGGGCCGGTGACAAATGGGTTCAAATTGATGGTTCAGAAACTTTAAGTTGATGAGTAAGGCTAAGCCCACGAAGAAAGAAATCGGTGCCCATATCCTCGGAGATATTTTTTAAGGATTTATCTTTGTGAGATTTCAATTCAAAATCAAATATTACGTTTGGAAAAAAAAAAACAAATATTGCGTTTCGAAAAGAAATCATCATGGATATAGATTTGGAAAATTGAAAAACCCTAATTCGTGCCCTATAAATAGGTAAACATGCGTAGGGTTTAAGGGGGGGCCACATAATTCCATACACGGCCAGCATTGGGAGAGGACACGACACATTGAGAAAGAACACAAGTCACGGATTGTGTTGCGGTGCTCCATCGTGTTCTGCAGTGCCCTCGCGCGACTGCCCTTCCCATATTGCTGTGGGGGTCATATCTCACACCACCACCAGCTTCCACTACTTTTATCGAGCGTCCCTTGACGTGTATAGCTCGTTGCTCTGCATTCTCCTGTCCAACGCTCCTGCAATCCAACCCGGTGATCCTGTCGCAAAAACCAGCAAGCTCATGCGCACATCGAAGCCTTCCTGATCGTCAAAGATCGTGGGTTGTTTTGGCTTTTGGTCAAAACGGTGAATTTGTCTTCTTCCAATTTTGTCCGGTTTCGCTGAAGCAAAGTAGCGAATTTGTGGTGCTCTGAGTGTAACTGCTGTGCCGAGCTTGTCCAGCGAGCACTAAGCCTCTATTGAGAAGTCCCCACAGTGATTTGTTCCTTCCCTGGCCGAGAATTTACTGGACCAGCAGGCTTTGCCGAGCAACCCGTAATCAGAGTCCCATCGTCGTTCCGCACGTGACACCACCACGGATTCCCTATCGATGAAGCTGCTGCCGCACTGAGACCAAACCGAGGAGATCATCAAGCTATCAAGGGAGTTATTAATTCTCAATAAAAATTCCACTATTCTTTCTCTATGGTCACGTAAGAGGGGCACATAAAGAACAAATAAAAAGGGAATAAAAAGATCACTTTCTTTTTCTTTGCAGGCCATTCACTTTCTTTTTCTTCGCACGCCATTCACGTAGGCTGGTGAAGTCTTGCTGCTAGGCTTTCAACGAGGATTTTCTTTCCTTGTAATTTTTGTGTTGCAGGTCATCCCCTTGTCTTTTGGAGAAAGACATGAGAAGCCTTTCCTAAGTGTCGACCCCTGCATGACAACCCGCTAACTGTGGTGCCAGTCACGGACCACCGCTAGCCGCCTCCCACCTCATCATCAACGAGCACACCTTCAAACATCGAGACTTATTTTGGCTTTTGGTCAAAGCGGTGGAAGTTGTCTCATATTGCATGGTGAAATATGGAGACTTAACCGTGAGTTCTTGAGAAAGGAGCATAGGTGAGATTGAGGACAAAAAGGTATTGACTTTAGAGCTCTCGGTGGAGATTATTTGGTCCGACTAAAAGACCAAATATTAATTCGCTACGATCTCCTTTGGCGAGCCACCTTATCGTGAGCGGTTCCCTCGCAAGTGCGTCGCGTCGCAACCACCGCTCGTGAGCCATCATCTGTCTCGAATCATCAAGGCATCACCGTGAGTCCACCATCTCGGTTGCTGTCCAAGCCGAACCACCGTTTGCAGCAAATCGCCGCCACGATCCACCGCTAGTTGTCATCCACCACCCCGTTGCCCGCCGATTGCGATGCCGGTCCGATTGCGCAAGGTCCAAATTTGGAAATCAATATCGGATTAGGTAAAAATTTCATTTTATTCCTAATATTCAGTTTCCTTATTTGAAATATCCGTTGATGCACATGATGGAAATTTCCGATATGCTATGATATCCATAATTTCGAATAGCCTTCTAAATTGGGAAATCTTCCTAATTTCGCAACGTACATATGATTGATGGTCCGATTTCACGCTCGAAATATGACCCGCGATCGTACGGAAAATCACTAATCCGATCTCACGCTCGAGATACGATTCGTGATTTTATTTTAAAATTGGCCAATCTGATCTCACGCGCGAGATACGATTCGTCAATTTATTTCCCAAAATTAAATGGACATGGATGATATCTTGCTTGATTTGGTGCCATGCTTTCCCGATGCCTCTATTCGATTGCTCCCGTAAAAGGAAAACCCAAAAATATATATTTGAGTTAGATTAGGTTCATGTTAGAATATATTTTGCATGTCTAGAATAGGAAATTTATTTATTTCGAAAATACAAAAAATTAGGATGTTAGATTTCCGCTTCACTAGTTTAAATTGCATGTTTAATTATTTAGCAATTATTAATTTCGAAATTTTAAAAAAGGGAAAAAAAAAGGAAAAACATAAAAAAATCATCATGCATAATTCATGTAGAATTAGGGTACATTTTGCATGTCATTGCATATTAGGATAGAAATTGCACTTAAGTTAATTTAGATAATTTCTTAATTTACTATAGGTTTAGGTATTTTATTAAATAGATTGCATTTTAGGATTATCTAGGTTTAGATAATATTTTAGTTTAAATTAGGATGTGGCTCAACCTAATTCCTAATATAAATTAAATAGGATCTTAATCTAATTAGGTAATTTTCACATTTCACCTAATTTCGAATTTCATGAAAAATACAAAAATGCCATAGGTTAAATTAATTTTATTATTTATGATAAAATGCATTCTTTTAGGAAAAAGAGAAAAAAAAAAAACTTCATATGCACATCATTAGTGTTAGATTCATTGAGAGGCATGTTGTTTAGTATTTTTGCTAGGCCCATTTAATTAGAAATTACATGTCATTAGGATTAGGTCATTTAGTTAATATCGCATTGCATATTGCATGATTTTCATTAATTAAGTGAAAACAAAAAAAAAGAAATTGTATGTTAATTAGAAACCATATCCAGGGTTGTTGATGTGGATTTTAATTTAACATTGCAGATGCTTTCGTTGCTTGGAGGTAAGTTTTTGCAATTTATTTATTGTTTATCTGAGTGTTAAATTGGTGGTTTGTGCACGCGCATGATAACCTCACATGTTAGGGAAATAGATTTAAAATAAACCCAAGCTGCTTGTGAAAAATATTTTTTCAAAATAAAAGAAATGGTACCGAAAGGGCGTTAGAGAAATTTAGCGTAACCAAGTCCCCGTACCCATGGTCTCTGGTTCGTAGGAGTAAAATAATTCTCCCGTTATTTTACTTGGGTTTCTAATCGACCCACCAAAAATAGATTAGTGGCGGCTCCTAATTGAAAATCAATTGCATGTTAAAAACTTGAATCTAAGTCGCGAATTGGTATGGGCTTGGGAGAGCCCGAGTTAAGTCTAGGCTTAACAATCCATTAGCCAAACCCTAGGTGGTTCACACCCCGAAAAAATTGGGTCGCGACAGCTTGGCGACTCCGCTGGGGACTTGAGTTAAAACTCTTAGTGGACTTAGGCCAATTTTTCTTTTCTTTTGAAAAATTTTTTTTTTTGGCAGCAAGGATTCCAAGTACGTCCCTAACATTTAAGGTGTTAAATGTTTTTGCAGGATGGGAGGTATAAGGGGAAGTGTTTGCTAACCTTTATTTTGCAGGAAGGTGTAGGAATGTATGGTTTATTTTCATAAACGAAGTGTTGCTTGATATAAACTGCCGTGCATGCCTTGCATCTAGCACTACACTATTGCACACACAACCTGCCGCCGGACCTGGGCCGCATTAGGATCATCTAGGATGGTATTGAGATGTTTGCCACTCCGACCGCATGCTCGCGGTACGAGTCGCCCATCTCAATCCCGAAGTTTCTTTCATGGTGTCAAGAGTACCCACCTCGGTCCGCATGCTTGCGACCCGGGTCGACTCTTTGACTAAGCCGGAGTCATGAGGACCCGACATAGTCCACAAGCTCGTGGCTAGTCTGATCATCCTTGTGGCTCCACCTTGATAAACCTTATAGATTAGAAATCGAGCCACTTACCATGCGCATGTCTATGTGATTGCCATTGATTCTCCTTGGTGCAGTAAGTGTTCTTTCCCTATACAATGCAATTTATTTTATCATATTCTTGAGTCGGTCCATGACAATCTAGGTCAATCATTGATTTGATTCATTTGTCAATTGGAAATGAAATGAGAAATTACTAGGGAATGATGCATTTTAAAAAAAACTTTGGAGAATTTGTTTTTACATCATGTCTAGAAAATTTGGTTTTACTAGGATATCCATTTTTAGGAAATTCCCTTCTTGCATAGACTTTTCATGAACAAATGAAAAAAAAAATAGAAAAATCGATTAGATCATTGTCATGGAATGACTCTCCATTTACACCTCATGCTTACATGTTCCCGTTTATTTCCTTTAGGTGATTATGGGGCGCTCCCGCTCACCCATCCGTACACGGTCGAAAGCTAAAATGGCGGATCAAAACGATGTGCTAGACCGTATCATTGATAATATGAACAAGCGAATTGCACAACACCAAAGTCAAGTCGATGAATTGTCTGCTACTGTGGCTTTTCTCATCAAACAAAAGAGCTGCGATGACATAGGTACTCTATCTTCAATGAGAAACTGCGACTCGAAGAAGAGAGCCAAAAGAACTTTTGAATCGTCTCATTTTCTTGAGGTAGCTGAATTTGATGCCATCATGAAGAGACTAGTGACTTATCTAGAAGGAAGAATCTCTAACCTGGAGGGTTCGCATCACAAAGATCAAGGAGGGTGAAGAACTCAAGCACACATGATTCATGATCCTAAGTAGATTGCTCTCCTTATTTAATTAGGGGCATGTTCAATTGCACCTTCCCCTGTGTGGGAATTCTTATTGCTTTTTAGGGATTGGTAAAAATTTCTTCTGTTTTGCTTTAGTGCTTGAGCATCACATTCCAATAAATGTAATTTGATTGATGAATATCAATAAAATTACAAGTTTTGTTTTGAGGACATGATGGGGTATGCCAAACTAGCCCCGTGACGATATCCAACAATGAAAAGAAAATATCATCCAATGAGAATTCTGAGGACTGGGCTTCTTCATGCTTCCTCATCCAAAAAAAATCCAAAAGTACAAAAACAAAAAAGATCATTTTTCAAGCCATTTCCAAAAAGCATGCATTAGATTAGCCTTGTTTAATTTTCTGACTCATTTACTTCGTGTTTCAGAGCATTACTTTCTTGACCCAATAAGAAAGCATCTGAAAAAGGCACATCAAGTTGCAATTGATTCAATTGTTACTCGACAAATTTCTAAAGAGTTAATGTCGATCACATCTCGATACTACTTGAAATATCCATCTTGAAGAGCCAAACAAAGTGTGTTCCATTTCCGTGCTTGACGGAAGTTTCATTCTTGCCCAGCGCAAGTTAAAAGAGGATCCATCTTTGGTGAAAGAGGTACATCTCATTTTTTAACATAAATAATTTTAGGAGATGGCGCTTTGTTCTTTTCCTTGCAGATGACGAATCGATGGCACTACAGATTCTAGTAGTAACATGACTGAGACAAAATCTCGATCCGAGCCAAAATGGTTGTCCAATTTGAATTTACTTTGATGATGCATAATATCCTATTCATGCACGTTGTTCTGTGCAGGGGCAAAAGCCAGATTTCATTGAATCAAAGATCAGATTTTTCATCCTTGATTGATCAATTTGTATGTTTGTTCCCTCTTGATAGGGGCAATCCAAGGACACCCATTGCTGAGACAGTCCCATCGTGGGACATTTCATTGAATGAATGCTTGCAATCATGTTTTCATACTTATAAGAGAATTTTTGAGTATGGTAAACTGTTTGTTTGAAGCCACAAAAGCTTTTCATGCTTAAAGTTGTTGAACTCTTTTTTTTTTTTTTTTTTTAAAAAGAGAATTTTCATAGTGATTTTACCTAACTAGTTCACCAATTTCATGTGGAGATTTATCAAGATAGACAACTCAAGGGAGTGACATCAATGTTTAAGAATGCTAGATGAGACGTATCAGGATGATGAAAGGCAAGCCTTATCCTATACACAGTCCCCTACTTATACACTTGTGAGATAGTGTAGGAAGTTCCATATTCGCAAGGTAAAGAGTTCTCTCGCGAAAGGTACGATAACTGAAATGATGAGGGGCAATTCATTTCTCTATTCTAAACACTACAAATGATCCATTGTTTAACCCCTTTGAGCTCCATACACTTGTGAAAATTCTTTCAAATTACCCCTGTCAAGAACCACCCCACATTGGGGCAAATTGGAGGTAAGACAGCATCATAAGGTGAGGAAAATGAATTGAAATTTTCTTGCTCTCACTTGCATCAATCTTCTAGTCATGATATTACATTGAATTCATGTGGTAATTTAAGTGCCCTAGGATGACGAAGAGCATTCTTTTCTCTATCCTAAACACTCATATCCTTTGCATAGCCCACTTGAGCCTGCAATTTCATTTCTTCAAACCTAGTTGGTGATCATCTCCCACACTGGGGCAAGGCAAAAGGCAGATGAAGACCCTTGAAAGTTCGAGTGTCATTATTTTACACATGCATAGAAATCAAAATAGAACTATGGAGCATGAAAAAGCAGTGTGCCTGGTAAAAGCAAGGCCAATGCCCATGAAAAAAAAAGTGAAGAAAAATAAACAAGAACTTGGGGCATGAAAAAGCAGTGTGCCTGGTAAAAGCAAGGCCAATGCCCATAGATGAAAAAAGAGAGTCAAGATAAGGTGACTGTCAATTACAAGAATTGAATCCTGATGGAGCAATACTCAAAGAGCTCAAATGTTGAGTTTTTACAATCAATGAGACACTTCATGAAGACAATCCCCGGTGGTGAAAAAGAAAACTGGTGGCAATGCCAAGATGATTATCAACTCTCACCCTTAACACATATTTTGAGCCTAATGATCGTTTCATTTCTCAACCCATGGACCCAGCCTATGTTACGTCACTTGTAAAGTCTCTTCTAATTAGGGCACTTGAATTAGCGTATGAATTCACATGTCATAAGCATTGCTCGAAGGAGTGCGAGCAAGATTATTTCTTTCTCATTTTGCAGGGTTCTTGACTTGTAAACCCGGAGATGATACAAGACTGTTCATTCGATAGCTTTGACTCAAAGAGTCCATTTGTTAAGCCATTGACCAAGCCCACATTACGGTCCCTATTAAAGACCTCTCATATTGGTAAGGTCGTATCGCTTGCGAGAATGCTTGGACCCTTGTTGGTATGATGATAGTGAGATGGAGTGATTCTCATAAAATAGCCTCTAAATGAGAGTGAGTGAAAGTCCTTTCTAACTGAAGGTCTCTCATTTGGTATTCTTAGGAAATCCATGTCATGAGTGAAGATTGTCTTGAATGATAATTCTCTCCAATGGAAATTTGGGTGATGCAAAGGTCATTATGCATGAACCCCAATTGAGTTGATGAAAACCTCACTAAATTTTGAAATGTGCAATCTAGAGTAGCTCAGATTGTCTATCTCTTTGATGAATGCATATCAGTTTTTGCTTTAAATCATGTCTGACGGGTAATTCAAGTTCCTTTCAGAATGTTTCATGATATTAGGACATGAGAAACCTCCACCATGAGGAAAAACACGTTCACAGGATATCTAAATTTCAAAAGACATTTTTCTTCAAGAATCAGAGATATCACCAGGTAAGTGTATCTCTACCATACTCTAAAATACTTGTCATTGTGCAGGTATTCTCTCCCAAGTGCATTGACACTTGACTTGGTCAAGCTGTCCAATTGTATTGACCTGGCGTGCTTTCATAGCCCAGAGTCCTTTACACTGACACTCAATGGAGTTCTCCCCCAAAGATTTTTCCTCCAGATTCAATCTGATTAAGGCGACCGAAGAATGGTTCGGGTCCTGGTCAGATGATTTCTGTTGCAAGGTTGGGCGACCGAAGAATGGTTCGGGTCCTAGCCAAGCAAAACCTTAGTCTAGGCGACCGTAGAATGGTACGGGTCCTAGAAAACATTTATTGCTCTAACAGGCGACCGTAGAATGGTACGGGTCCTGGAAAAGCAATTTCTTCATTCAGGCGACCGTAGAATGGTATGGGTCCTTGACAACACCTATTCCTTATTCAGGCGACCGTAGAATGGTACGGGTCCTGGAAAATGAATCCCCGTTTAGGCGACCGTAGAATGGTACGAGTCCTAGACAAAACTTTTCTGCCGTATTGGGTGACCGTAGAATGGTACGGGTCCTGAGAAAGCAGCTCTTTTCTGCCATACTGGGCGACCGTAGAATGGTACGGGTCCTGGGAAAGCAGTTCCTTACAAAACCTTTCTGCCGTATTGGGCGACCGTAGAATGGTACGGGTCCTGAGAAAGCAGCTCATTTCTGCCATACTAGGCGACCGTAGAATGGTACGGGTCCTAGGAAAGCAGCATCTTCACAAAGTCATGTTACTATTCTAGGCGACCGTAGAAAGGTACGGGTCCTAGACAAGTAACACCCACTACCTCGAATTACTCTATCCTCCTCAAAGGTAAGTTATTCCAAGTAGGTTCATTTATCATTTGCATTAGCATTTCCATGCATCATATAAATTAAAAAATGGAATTCATTTTCCTAAAAAAAATCATTCATTGCATGTGTATAGTCAAAATTTAGGTCTCAATTTGTCTTTGAATGCAACCTCTTCGAGTTCACCTTCAAAGAGGGGCAGCTGTTGACACTTAAATTTTGGCAACCCATTTAATCATTTATTGCATTAAAAAATTAAGGGTTAATTTTATCCTTGAAAAAATAGTCAATTGCATAACATATAGTTTTAGGTGCATTTATGTTTTAATTTGCATTTACATTGGGCCGGTGACAAATGGGTTCAAATTGATGGTTCAGAAACTTTAAGTTGATGAGTAAGGCTAAGCCCACGAAGAAAGCAAATCGGTCCAAGCCCATATCCTTGAAGATATTTTAAGGATTTATCTTTGTGAGATTTCAATTCAAAATCAAATATTACGTTTGGAAAAAAAAACAAATATTGCGTTTCGAAAAGAAATCATCATGGATATAGATTTGGAAAATTGAAAAACCCTAATTCGTGCCCTATAAATAGGTAAACATGCGTAGGGTTTAAGGGGGGGCCACATAATTCCATACACGGCCAGCATTGGGAGAGGACACGACACATTGAGAAAGAACACAAGTCACGGATTGTGTTGCGGTGCTCCATCGTGTTCTGCAGTGCCCTCGCGCGACTGCCCTTCCCATATTGCTGTGGGGGTCATATCTCACACCACCACCAGCTTCCACTACTTTTATCGAGCGTCCCTTGACGTGTATAGCTCGTTGCTCTGCATTCTCCTGTCCAACGCTCCTGCAATCCAACCCGGTGATCCTGTCGCAAAAACCAGCAAGCTCATGCGCACATCGAAGCCTTCCTGATCGTCAAAGATCGTGGGTTGTTTTGGCTTTTGGTCAAAACGGTGAATTTGTCTTCTTCCAATTTTGTCCGGTTTCGCTGAAGCAAAGTAGCGAATTTGTGGTGCTCTGAGTGTAACTGCTGTGCCGAGCTTGTCCAGCGAGCACTAAGCCTCTATTGAGAAGTCCCCACAGTGATTTGTTCCTTCCCTGGCCGAGAATTTACTGGACCAGCAGGCTTTGCCGAGCAACCCGTAATCAGAGTCCCATCGTCGTTCCGCACGTGACACCACCACGGATTCCCTATCGATGAAGCTGCTGCCGCACTGAGACCAAACCGAGGAGATCATCAAGCTATCAAGGGAGTTATTAATTCTCAATAAAAATTCCACTATTCTTTCTCTATGGTCACGTAAGAGGGGCACATAAAGAACAAATAAAAAGGGAATAAAAAGATCACTTTCTTTTTCTTTGCAGGCCATTCACTTTCTTTTTCTTCGCACGCCATTCACGTAGGCTGGTGAAGTCTTGCTGCTAGGCTTTCAACGAGGATTTTCTTTCCTTGTAATTTTTGTGTTGCAGGTCATCCCCTTGTCTTTTGGAGAAAGACATGAGAAGCCTTTCCTAAGTGTCGACCCCTGCATGACAACCCGCTAACTGTGGTGCCAGTCACGGACCACCGCTAGCCGCCTCCCACCTCATCATCAACGAGCACACCTTCAAACATCGAGACTTATTTTGGCTTTTGGTCAAAGCGGTGGAAGTTGTCTCATATTGCATGGTGAAATATGGAGACTTAACCGTGAGTTCTTGAGAAAGGAGCATAGGTGAGATTGAGGACAAAAAGGTATTGACTTTAGAGCTCTCGGTGGAGATTATTTGGTCCGACTAAAAGACCAAATATTAATTCGCTACGATCTCCTTTGGCGAGCCACCTTATCGTGAGCGGTTCCCTCGCAAGTGCGTCGCGTCGCAACCACCGCTCGTGAGCCATCATCTGTCTCGAATCATCAAGGCATCACCGTGAGTCCACCATCTCGGTTGCTGTCCAAGCCGAACCACCGTTTGCAGCAAATCGCCGCCACGATCCACCGCTAGTTGTCATCCACCACCCCGTTGCCCGCCGATTGCGATGCCGGTCCGATTGCGCAAGGTCCAAATTTGGAAATCAATATCGGATTAGGTAAAAATTTCATTTTATTCCTAATATTCAGTTTCCTTATTTGAAATATCCGTTGATGCACATGATGGAAATTTCCGATATGCTATGATATCCATAATTTCGAATAGCCTTCTAAATTGGGAAATCTTCCTAATTTCGCAACGTACATATGATTGATGGTCCGATTTCACGCTCGAAATATGACCCGCGATCGTACGGAAAAATCACTAATCCGATCTCACGCTCGAGATACGATTCGTGATTTTATTTTAAAATTGGCCAATCTGATCTCACGCGCGAGATACGATTCGTCAATTTATTTCCCAAAATTAAATGGACATGGATGATATCTTGCTTGATTTGGTGCCATGCTTTCCCGATGCCTCTATTCGATTGCTCCCGTAAAAGGAAAACCCAAAAATATATATTTGAGTTAGATTAGGTTCATGTTAGAATATATTTTGCATGTCTAGAATAGGAAATTTATTTATTTCGAAAATACAAAAAATTAGGATGTTAGATTTCCGCTTCACTAGTTTAAATTGCATGTTTAATTATTTAGCAATTATTAATTTCGAAATTTTAAAAAAGGGAAAAAAAAAAAGAAAAACATAAAAAAATCATCATGCATAATTCATGTAGAATTAGGGTACATTTTGCATGTCATTGCATATTAGGATAGAAATTGCACTTAAGTTAATTTAGATAATTTCTTAATTTACTATAGGTTTAGGTATTTTATTAAATAGATTGCATTTTAGGATTATCTAGGTTTAGATAATATTTTAGTTTAAATTAGGATGTGGCTCAACCTAATTCCTAATATAAATTAAATAGGATCTTAATCTAATTAGGTAATTTTCACATTTCACCTAATTTCGAATTTCATGAAAAATACAAAAAATGCCATAGGTTAAATTAATTTTATTATTTATGATAAAATGCATTCTTTTAGGAAAAAGAGAAAAAAACTTCATATGCACATCATTAGTGTTAGATTCATTGAGAGGCATGTTGTTTAGTATTTTTGCTAGGCCCATTTAATTAGAAATTACATGTCATTAGGATTAGGTCATTTAGTTAATATCGCATTGCATATTGCATGATTTTCATTAATTAAGTGAAAACAAAAAAAAGAAATTGTATGTTAATTAGAAACCATATCCGGGTTGTTGATGTGGATTTTAATTTAACATTGCAGATGCTTTCGTTGCTTGGAGGTAAGTTTTTGCAATTTATTTATTGTTTATCTGAGTGTTAAATTGGTGGTTTGTGCACGCGCATGATAACCTCACATGTTAGGGAAATAGATTTAAAATAAACCCAAGCTGCTTGTGAAAAATATTTTTTCAAAATAAAAGAAATGGTACCGAAAGGGCGTTAGAGAAATTTAGCGTAACCAAGTCCCCGTACCCATGGTCTCTGGTTCGTAGGAGTAAAATAATTCTCCCGTTATTTTACTTGGGTTTCTAATCGACCCACCAAAAATAGATTAGTGGCGGCTCCTAATTGAAAATCAATTGCATGTTAAAAACTTGAATCTAAGTCGCGAATTGGTATGGGCTTGGGAGAGCCCGAGTTAAGTCTAGGCTTAACAATCCATTAGCCAAACCCTAGGTGGTTCACACCCCGAAAAAATTGGGTCGCGACATCTATGATAACCTTGTTTTAAATAAATAAGCATATGTAAGCACGAGGTGTAAACAAGGAAGCAGTCCATGACAACGAGCTAATCCTACCCCCTTTTTGTTTATTCACGAAAAGTTCATACATCAAGGAAATTTCTCCAAAACGAACTAGGAAAAAAAAAATACATATGAGACGCTAGCATGGATTAGAAAGATATCAAATAAGAAAAACATAAACCTTCCTAATAAAAACAACAAACGCATGAATTCAAAACAAATTCTCAAAGGTTTCTTTCAAATGATTTGTTCCATGGTAATTTCCTCATTTCATTTTCAATTGATAAAGGAACTAAATCAACGATTAACTAAATTGTCATGGACTGATTGAAAGTGTAGCAAGATAAGTAAATTCAATTGTACAGGAATAAAAGACTTACTTCACCAAAGAAAATAGATTGCAACCATATAGACATGCACACAATACATCTATTTTGATTTCTAACTAAAAAGGCTTAGCGAGATGAAGTTAAAAGGGTGATCTAACCATCATAGTTTTATGTTGGTGTCAAGTCCTCCTAACTTTGGCTCTATCTAAAGAAATTTTGGGAAAAAGAAAGGCAACTTCTATATGACAATCTCATGTTTAAGATTGTATCTTTCTTAACACCATCTGATAGTAGGGTTGTATGTGCCACGCTGTAGTGCTAAAACATTAGGGCATGCACAACAATTTATAACCAAACATTTATTATAATAAAATTGACATTTATCTCTAAGCTACTAACCTACAAAAAAAATACCCAAGTTAAGGAAACATTTAAACAAGACAAAAAAGTATAAGTTTGCAAAAAATCAAGTCCCTAATAGAGTCGCTAAACTGTTGTGACCTCTTCAAGCCCTCCCACAGACGTAGAGGCTAATTGATTACTCAGTCTAGGCTTAACCCAGGCTCTCCCAAGCTCACCAATTTGCAACTTATGGTGCAAATTTTTAATCTACAAGTTATTTTTATTCGTCCCCCTCTCAGGAGCCCAACAAAAACGGCGACGGCAGGCCTATCTCGGTGGCTGTGTGCTCAACGCCAAAGCCGGCGTCTCAAGCCACCTTTATCTATGTCGCGCCAATGACGAATTCAACCCCCCAACCGAGCAGGGTTGGTGCCGTGGCAACATCGGCCAACCCAAGGGACACAAAGCCGCTCTAGATCGAGAGGACTCCAACTTCCATAAACATCACTCCGGCTCAAACCTGTCTAATGCAAGCAAAATTTATACAAATGGCAACAACAAATTGAACAACGAGCAGCATTTGAGAGGAGAGGTTTGTGGATCTCATTCGGGCATCACGTCAAACAGCTAAGGGCACTACTATAACGAGGGATTTCCGACTCAACCAAAGCTCAAACCCGCGCCGGGACTCTTGACGTATGACAAACAATATGCACAACAAATCAACAGGGGATTGGCAGGGCCGGAGTTCACAAGAGTCGGATGGTCGCGAGCTTCGACTTTGCACGCCCAAAAATAGGGCACAAATAGGTTGAGGCTTACTAGAGCTTTGGCGCCGAAAAGGAGGCACGGCGGCGGGTCACTGGCCTTGATTCAAGCAAGAG
Source organism: Eucalyptus sideroxylon (assembly GCA_014182405.2). Classification (NCBI taxonomy): domain Eukaryota; kingdom Viridiplantae; phylum Streptophyta; class Magnoliopsida; order Myrtales; family Myrtaceae; genus Eucalyptus; species Eucalyptus sideroxylon. The sequence continues at coordinate 53,534,202 of CM024555.2, read as the reverse complement.
CCGGATGGTCGCGAGCTTCGACTTTGCATGCCCAAAAATAGGGCACAAATAGGTTGAGGCTTACTAGAGCTTTGGCGCCGAAAAGGAGGCACGGCGGTGGGTCATTGGCCTTGATTCAAGCACGGTGGCTGGCGGTCTCCCCCTCTGACACTCTTTTCTTGCTCTCAGTTGGGGCTCTACCTCTCTCCGCCTCTTCTACTCGCTCTGCAACTCGGCGGCATTGAAGACGCCTGCCCAAAGGTCCCCTTCATCGCCGGCTACGAGTGTCCTCGCGCACGTGAGGTGCAGAGGAGGAGGAAGGAGAAATGAAGGTGGGAAAGGGGACCGGGGTGGGGGAGAGCTGGGGTGAGATGGGCCTAGGCCAGCGCGAGGGAAGGGGGAAGAGGAAAAAGAAAGGGGGCTAGGGCGAAAGCCCAACCTCCGAGCCCTATCGTTTTTCCTTTTTTTAAAATAATATAGATAATAATTTTAAAATTTTAAAATTTATCTGAAATGTAATAAAATATAGGGAAAATAAAATAAATTAGAAAACTTAATTAATGCAAATAATATTAGTGCTTGTGTGGTGTGAAAATCATTTTTTGTTAGGTCTGAATTCGTCCATGATTTTCTATGCAATTTAATCATAAAAATTTAATCAAAATTTACCACCGGCCGCGGTGGCTCCACTGGATAAGACTCTGCTGATCCTCAACGAAGAGGTGAAGGGTTCAAAACCCAGGGGAGGTGCTAGGTATATTAAGTGTGACTCAGGGGTGGTGGGTCCTCCTGCTTAAGTGTCACTTGGGGGTTTACGGCGCGGCTGTCGGCTGCAAGCTGGTTCCTCCAATACCAAAAAAAAAAAAAAAAAAAAAAAATTGGGTCTTTGTGATCGCATAAATTCAAATGAACACATCTCTCTCTCTCTCTCTCTCTCTCTCTCTCTCTCTCTCTCTCTCTCTCTGTATTTAAGATGACCACATGTGGTTTGGTCTTCATCTATATGAACGCCATTGCGTGCAATTCTATAGCTTATCAAACACAGATTGATGACTTGCTGTCTAGCGGTGGTTTAGTGTGAACGTATATGTGGTCTTGTTAGGGCGTTATCTGTTTGCCAATCCGTTTGCTATATTAGTTGACATAAAAACTGTACTGCTGAAATGCCTTGAGGCGGCAAGGGTATTAGTGACAATAGATGACAGTCACCTAGCTGTTGTCTTTTTTTTTTTTTTTTTTTGGTCAGTCATACGCTATTCCTACTCTACACTCACTCTCAGACTTTTGCCCTGCCTCTTGCAGAGCGTGGGAGTCGAAACCCACTTCTGAAACTTACGCATCCCCACCCCATCCCCCCTGAGAAGGTGGAGATTTGAACCCCTCACCTTCCCCTTCCATGTTGGAAGGGTGGCCACTGGGGCGAATCCCGGTGGTTACCTAGCTGTCCTTAGTGAGTTATGTTTTTCACTTAGGAATGTGATGTGGTGCATTTAATGTGAAAGTTCCTCTAGAAAGGATTCGCACCGCATGTCTTAAGCTTTATGTATAAGACCAACCTTCAACACAAAGTACAATCTCCTTTATCAAAAATGTAATTGAGTGCTAAATGTAGATTCAAAAGTTGAAAAGTTCAATTTGAGACAAGTTTTGGAGGACCATGCAGGCAATTTAAGACTTGATTGTATTGTTACAAATAAGTTTAAGACTGAATTGAATCAATAAAATTAAGATTTAATTGCATTTCATACTTGAAGGTTAGGACTTCCTAACTTATTTTTCCCATATAATTGGCACAATCATAGTTTATGTCCGAGAGTATTTTTTAGCAAGAGAGTTTTTCTTTACTATTTTCCTATTTACAATATTATGGGAGTAAAGTTATTTTGCCCCAAAACCACCCCAAGCACAAATCGTCTTCAAAAAGGGAAGCGAGACTCCTTTGAAATATCACAGAAATACGACTCCACACAGAGAAGGAAAGAGTTGCCAACCTGGCAATAAATAAAGGTTGTTGAAATATATTACATTGCTTAATAAATTCATGTGAATTTTATATAGAACGCGACAATAAATAAAGATTGTTGAAATATTCTACATTGCTTAACAAATCTAAGTGAATTTTATATACAGGACGGCAATAAATAAAGGTTGGACTCTCTAATAGAGGAGACACGACAGCAAGATAGAAGCTATAAGAGAGGAGAGAGAATAAGATTATGATCTGCATGTGTGGTAAAGTTTGCGTATTTCAAATTCTAAAACCTCTAAATCTCTTCTTGTTCATGTGTCAGCCTAAGCCTAGCCGGTCCCAATCAATTATTGAATGTCTAAAGTTGCGGATACGATTAAGCTAATTTGCTAGTCCCGGCTATAATTAGATCCCATCAAATTCTTCCATGATGTTGTGAGTCGTCTAATACAGTATTGTGAAAGCTAGTACGAACACCTAGAGGGGGTGAATAGGTGTTTAAAATAAATCTTGGCAAATATATGCGGAATAAAATAAACTTCAAATAAAACAAAGGAGTTAGGGAAGAGAATAAGAACACAAGATTTATAGTGGTTCGGCTTAATACAAGCCTACGTCCACTCTCCCACGCTAACAGCCTTCTTGGCTGGATTCCACTATGCAATCAACAAGAGATTACAACTTCGAGTGCAAACACTTAGTAGTAGATCACACTATCTCACTAAGTCACTCTTTTGGTATTTCTCTCACGATTACAAACGTTTAAGCTCTCAAGAGACAATTATATGATCAAAAGTCACTCAGACTTTGGAATTATAAATTCTACGCTCCGTCTCTTACTTGCTCATCGGTCCATGATCTCCTTAAATACTCCTCCACTTCCAAACTACCCGTTGGACAGTATCCCGGAGAATCGTCTTCCAATATACCCATTGGACAGCTCTGTATCTAGAAGATTTGGTAGCCGTTGAGTGACAAAGGTAGAATCCCAAATTGATTCCGATCGCCCATACAAACGAAATCTTGGTTTCCATAAGTAAAGCTTCTTCGTATAAAAAGATCTTGTCTTCAAGTTCCAATCGTCAATCAATTAGATTGAATCAATTAAATCAATCTTGATGTGGAATCCAAACCAGATCACTAGCCGTTATATGATTGGGCTTGAGTTACGATTCATCGAATCTGGATGTAAAGTCTGAGTCTGTAGACTTTACAATATGAGTCTGTAGACTTTACAATGCGGGTCCAACATATCTGCTTCGAACAGATTTAGCTTTAAGGTCTGTACCCAGTTCAGCTTCAGCATAGAGTCTGTCTTCTGGTTCATCATTCACGTTCAGTCTGGAATTAGTCAGAGTTGACAGACTTCTGATGCAGAACATACTTTGACACTAAAGTCTGGCAGTCTTCAGACTTTGAGTCTTGAGTCTGGCAATCTTCAGACTTTGAGTCTTGAGTCTGGTAGTCTTTAGACTTTGACACAGAAGTCTGGAAATCTTCAGAATATACTCTGGACATATGTTACGTTCAGTCTTTTGGCCGTCTTCTGACTTTGATAATATTCTTTACATGTTCTATCATCTGCATGGTCTATTACTTAACCATTAAACATGTTAGTAGCATTTGATTTATTTTGTCATCTTCAAAACATCATAAGGGATTTCCCTAACAAGTATAAGGCCTTAAATTAATTTCTAGTCACTGGATAATAATAATGTAACTTGTGTAAACACTACCCAAGTTATTGCATTGAAGATCAATTTTTGACATTTTCCCAGCCTTCTTTGCCTTTTGCACTCTTTAAAAAAAAAATCTTGGCCTTCTCCACTCTTCAAGTTCCATGAATATGCACTTGCAGTCATCTCAATAGGTAATTTAAATGTAAGCCAACACTATCCATTCCGTCGTTCCTACCAATCGGAAATAAGCCTCCTTTTAATTCTTAACACGCAAACCAATTGCACTCGGTTTCGAATCGCAGAATGCAACTTGTGGAGTACTTCATATGTTGCTCTCAAAAAGTCCACTTTCAACGTTTTCTTCAAGCCTTTTGTGCCATTGCCTCTTCATCAAGTTTTATGAATTTTTTGTTTGTTGCATTACCTAGAATAGTTTACACACAATTGGGGGAATCTGAGCATGTAATCGATGATTCCTAACTTAAAAATTTCCTGACACCCCTTACAAATGGTATTAATCCGTAGATTGGGCTGACATCTTCATATCTACATTTAAGATTAATGGAACAAGTTGTATCCATCATGAGACAATTATAGCATCTAGCAAGTAGCTAGACTGTCGAACTCTTTATAAATGTTCAATGAAATTTTGTTAGATGGTCGGTTTTCAGATATTACATTGCAACTTGTGGAAGACATCATCCATCATTCTCATAAAGTCAATTTTAGACGTTTCTTTGTAAGTCTTTCTTAACCCTTTGCCTCTTCATCAAGTTCCATGACCATACCAAAGCATTTTGCTCATAGCTAATGATTTCTGAGCATGTGACTTCCGTTTTCTAACTTCGAATTCTCTCGATGCCCCCAACCAACTGTACTAATCTAGAGAATTGGATTGGCATCTTTAGATTTACATTTATTTCAAAGTGCAACAAGTTGTCTCCATTATAAATGCAATCGTGGTATCTAGCCAGTAGCTAAAATCTTGGTGTCTTACTTTGCCCATTGCCTTTTCATCAAGTTCCATGAACTTTTCGCTTATTACAGTAACTAGAGTTGTTGCCATACCATTGGTGAAATCTAAATATATAACTTCCAATTCTTAATATATAAATCTTCTAACGCGCCAATGTAGACGATTGTGCTAGTATCTTTATATTTATATTTATTATAAGTGTACAAGTTGTCTCCATCTATCTAGCTAGTAGCTGGAAGGTAGGACTCCTTCCATATTTTCCTTTAAGTTTTGTAAAATGGTCATTTTTGACATATTATATGCAACTTCTGGAAGACTTCATGTGTCGTTTTCATAAAGTCAATTTTTGACATTTCCTTCTAGATCTTTCCTATTCCTTTGCCTCTTTGATATGTTCCACGAACTTTCAGTTTATTGCTATATCCAAAGCAATTTGAATACAGTTGCTGAAATCTAAATATGTATATTCTAGTTCCTTACTGGGAAATTTCCTAACAATGTGCCAACTTGAACGAATAGGCTAATCTCTTAATATTTAAATTCATTATAGGGGTACAAGTTGTCTCCATGATAAACGTAATTATACTATCAAATCAGTAGCGAACAGAGGATTCTTTCCAAATGTTGAAAGAGTTCATGAAGTTTATTTAAAATGGTTAATTTTTGTATGGTATTATGCAACTTGTGGAAGACTTCATAAGTTATTCTCATAAAGTCCATTTTTAACATTTCCTTGTAAGTCTTTATTAGCCCTTTGCCTCTTCATCAACTTCCAAGAACTTTCAGCTTATTGCAGAACCTTCCATCTTCAGAAGTCCACGGAAAAGAAGAGTTGGCATTTGCAATAGTCTCATTTTATCTCAGCTGATAAACAATTCTACAAGAAGAGAAGAACTCGATCTGACGTGATAGTAGCTTGTCTAGCTTGGCGAGAAGAATGAGCAACCACCAACTTGATCAAGTAAGTTGAAGGATTAGACCAGTCTTTTGCATTCCATCTTATGATCCATTCAATTAACATGATTCTGAAAAGTTTGTGAGAAGCACTACATATACTTATTCACATACAAATACTAATTTTTTTGGGACCAATTAAGTTAAAGAAGAAAAAAAAAGTACATTATGAAGGAAAATTAAGGAGGCAATAGTTCACCGATCATTTTTGTAATTTTTCCTCAACTATTGGTTTGCTTATGTTTAATCTCAACACTACATGTTCAACTATGGTGCTTAGTCAATCTTTTCCATCAGTATTTCATACGGAAACACGGAATTTGTCCAGAAATTATGTAGGGGATTAGTTTTTTGTTTGCCAATGTTCGAAGAGTTTTTTTTTTCCCCTCAAAAAGTTTGAGAGAGTTTAGGAATCAAACAAGTCACAAAAAGTAGCATGATGACCTAAATTAAAATTGGCAATATCACATATAAGGAGAGTTTTTGTACGTTACCTATGTTTATTATGAAAAACTTTGCTCGTATGTAAAGATAATTCTCATAATGAGATATCAATATTTTAAATCATATTGAAAGAGTGAGGGGAGGAAAACCTACATACTAGTGGGATCATTTAGGTGGTTAGAGAGAATAGCTCTTACATAGTTAATGATGAGTGCTGCTCCATTTTGCTTTACTGTTTTCACAAATTCACTGATAATGGTCCACTGTTCAATATGTGATCTTCACGAAATCTCTTGCCAGCAACGTGTTTGAAGCGTCGTTTACAATTTTTCCTAGTATATTGATTTGTTTAAATTCGATGCCAGTCCACATGTTCAACTCCAGTGCTTAGTTAGCATTTTCCATTAATAATCACACGAAAATGCAGAATTTGTCCTAAAAATTTATTCGAAAATTAGTTTGTTTATTTATTTATTTTTTTTTTTTTAGGTGGGCACCCTTGGGGGGGATATTTGGAGATTAGTTTAAACGTCATATATTTCCCAAAAAATAGTATGATGACCAAAATCAAAAAATGGCAAATATGCAAGGACATTTTTCGTAAGTAGCCCTTAATGAAAGGGAAGCACATGAAGAACCATTTTAAGAACATGGAAAACCATCATCTTGCTTTACTCCGTGCTTATTATCACATTAATTATGTTGTAGCCAATACAACATGCTGGGATCTATGACCGTTCCATGGTGCAAGATCATGTCTCAATCCACATCGAGAGTATGCTTTGCAGTTTGCTTCCCACTTTGCCAGAGCATGGTATATTTAGGGTTCGTCATCAACTGCGTGAAGTCAATGAGAAAGCCTATGACCCAGAGATTCTAGCCATCGGCCCTTATCACCATGGAAATGACAAGTTCAAATTTATGGAGGTGCAAAAACTGCGATGCCTGCAACAATTGCTTAATAGGAGAGAGGAGGAGAGCATCGACAGGTATATGCCAACCCTCAGGGAACTAGAACAGAAGGCGCGTAATTGCTATGCGGACACCATCGACCTCTCTCAAGAAAAGTTTCTTGCGATGATGCTCATTGATGGCTGTTTCATCGTTGAGTTGTTCCGTGGGTACATTATAAGGGGGATTATTGAAGAAATGGGGATTCAAAACAGCATAGGCGACTTGCCTATGCATGACATAGGCGACTTGCCTATGCATGAATGGGGGATTCAAAACAGCATTAGGCGCGATTTACTGCTGCTAGAGAACCAACTTCCGCTTTTCGTCTTGAGCAAGCTATATGACCTGATTAGAGGTCCGGGTGACCAGATTGAGTTCGGCCTTTGCCGCCAGAGCGTACTTCGGAGCCCCCAGCCCAAATTGGACGGTTGGCGAGGAGGCGGAGCATCTTCTGCATCTATATCACACGTGGCACACTTCTGGCTTCCCTGAAACGCTTCGGCCAAATTGCATGCCAGTTAAATTCTCGGCGACAGAGCTGAGGGAGTCAGGAGTCAGGTTTAGGGTTGCGCAGGGGGCGAACTGAGCGACATCAAATTCGAGAATGGAACACTCGAGATACCGGTCTTGGAAGTGGAAGACCACACGGAATCAAAATTTCGAAACCTTGTCGCATAGGAGCAGCATCGTCGAAGGATAGACATCAACTACTTTACGGATTATGTTGACTTCATGAATTGCCTCATAAACTCTTCAAAGGACGTCGAGGTGCTTCGCCACGCAAGGATTATTAAGAACTATTTGGGCGATGATGAGATGATTGCGCAGATGTTCAACAGGATGCGTGACTACGTTACCGTATCCAGTTCCTATTACTCTGAGATCTTCCAAAATGTGAATGCGCATTGTGACAAGAGGAAAAACATCTGGATGGTGAAACTAAAGAGGGAATATTTCCATAGTCCTTGGGCTTTCTTGTCCGTTCTCGCAGCCATTGTGTTGCTCCTTCTCACAGCAGCGCAAACGGTATTTACTATTCTTTCTTACACAAAGTAAAGTTAAATGTGATCAATGCTGGTTCATATATTTCCCCTGAACCATCTACTTGTGTTCTATAGCCACTAGTATTATGTTGGTTTTCCAATGAGGACGAATCTCATGTGCTTAAAGAAAGATAGTGAAAATTATTTATGCTTTAAATGAGGTCCACAAATCTGTCTTCATTTGGAACTAGATGATTACAACAGAAAACCAACAGGACATTAGCAACCAAGTTGGTATATAGTTCAAAAAGAAAAGAAAAAAGAGGTACAACCAACTTAGATGATAACAAGAGATATGTAGGATCACCCTACAAAGTCTCTTCTTCCCACAAAGATATCCAGCTGGTTCTCTGATCATGCTTGACCTAGAGTTACAATTCCACTTGGACTACAACTAAGAAGAACAAGCAGCAGCTTCTTATCTCTGAACGTTTTGATGGAATCTACATCAATAGTAGGAGAAGTTCTCCAAATGATATTATCAGCAACCTCTGAATTAGGATGGATACTCCCAAAAACAAATCGGCCTTTGGACTGTCTCCTAATCAGCTATGCTTGCATTAATAGAAAGGCCATGCTGCTCTATAAGAAAACAGCAAACCAATGAGCTTCATGACATCAGCCTTATTTTGCTGATAAATTTGTCTAAAACAGCCTGAGTGAGTGAAGCAATTGTTCCATGGGAAGCCTTATCGGAAGAACATTAAATTCTCATAGAAATCAACCAACATTTCATAAGTGAAACGCAGGTATAATTCCTATTAGGATGTTCTAAAGCACATTCATTCATGTCAGCCAACAAAATATGCAACTAGCAAGGAGGTAAGTTTATTCAACTCCTTTCTCTGCACATTTGATTTCATGCATTTAATAACAAAACTAGAATTAGCTAAAGTCTCTAAACACAGACTCAATAAATTGTACATCCACCAAGCATTCATTCATCCTTGTAACAACATTTTCCAAATTGCACAACACATCTCTCCTTCCTACCAAACCAAGCACAATGCACCCATTGACACAACATCACATGATCAGCAGACAGTATATCCATCATGGGTTAGAAGCTAGAGGTTAGCAGGTCAAATAAGTGTTAACAGCAAACATGTACATGAAATATGTATAATAACCCCATGTGGCACTTCTCATGTGATTAGTATGCTCATAGGAGGTAGTTGACTCTTCATTCATATCCGACCGAGAAGACACTTCCTCCCTTGCCGCTTTTGGCATTTGTTTTTTTATTTGGTGTTTGACCATTTGTTTTGGTTGTCAATGCAAAATATAATCCATCTATTCCGATGAGCATGTAAGAAGAAGAACCACAACTTGTAAAAGCAAGAAACGCAATATTGAAGGGTAATAAAATACTAATCACAAACCAAAAACTCTTCACAGGAATCTTGACGAGGCAAAAAGGCACTCACTCTTGTAAGGGCATAACCAAAGAGCAAGAAAAACACCAGAAAGGGGGTGAACAGAATCAGAAAAAACAACAGACAGCATAAACAACAATGGATTTGGAACAATTAGAACTCGTAATCACTCACCTAAGTTGAAGCAAAGCTCCATTTGGATCAATCTTGGTCAACAATTGCAGATTTGGCAAGGAACGGAGAGAGATAAAAATACGAACAAAGAATCCCAAAATTTTGTCCAATTAACCAATAGAAAGCCCAAAACAGCACCAATGTGGTCTAGGCAAGCTATCAAAATGAATAGCTACTAAAGAAACGTTTACTCACAGCAGTTTAAGTACGTGCTTTTACCAATTGGGCATTGCAAGCAAAGCATTAGTGTAATTAAACCAAGGATCTAAGGAAAACTACAAAAATGGAAAAGGGCAACATATCATGGGTACAAAGCTAATTTCCAACTTAACCAAGGATGTTGAGATTCTTGCTAATGTGAAAGACTTCAAGTATCATAAATTCTAAACAAGCAGGGTAAAATATGGCTCGCTTCCAAGCATATATATATATTCAGGAAGAAGCGATGCAATCACAAAGTTGAAAGGGAAAAGTTATTCATATAATATACTACTTAACATAGTATATTAATTAGTTGAGTACCCTCACTGGATAAAAAGGACAACTTGAAGCCTCAAGAGAATATAATATGTTAGAGAACAAATACCGGCTATTCATTCCATCCGAAGAAAAGGAGGCCGCAAGATTCCATAATAGAAGCCAACAAAAACAAAGTTTCCACTCTTTGGCTGAAATTAAGGAGGCCGATCCTACACTCAAGGCTCTTAGGCTCATTATGCTTCATAGATCAATCTTACACCGAACTATTGAGGAACTGTTAAATTGCCCGACTCTTTCTTAATGTTCTACAGTCAATCTCCGTCCATGCAAGATGAGCACAAATACTGATATTCATTCGATCCAAAGAAAAGGAGGCCACGGAATTCCATAATAGAAGCAAACAAATACAAACTTTCCACTCTTTTTTGGCTAAAATTAAAGAGGCTGATCCTACAATCAAGGCTCTTAGGCCCATTATGCTTCAGAGGTCAATCTTACACCAAACTGATGAGGAAACTATAAAATTGCCCTTACACTTTCTTAATGTTCTGCAGTCAGTCTCCATCCATGCAATTTGAGCACAGGAACAAGACGAACACCGACATAGAGAAGAAAAGCTCCATGTGAAAGCTACTTACCCAATAGAAAAGCAATTTCACTCTGGAGTCGCCCATTAGAAATTTTACAACTGGATCCAAATTTTTCATGTCAGATAAATTACTAAGACCATACAATGCACAATAACTATTAAAGCTGGGCAACCTCTCTCTCTCTCTCTCTCTCTCTCTCTCTCTCTCTTCTCTCTCTCTCTCTCTCTCTCTCTCTCTCTCTCTCTCTCTCTCTCTCTCTCTCTCACACACACACACACACACACACACACAGGGAGTGATAGGGTCCAGGTCTGAACCCTGTACCCGACCCTGTTATAAGCAATTCCTCTTTTTTGGACTATGTACCCGACCTTGTTTGCATTAGAACATGTACCGAAACCATCCTGCTTTTCTAGTTCGATTTCAAGGTTAACCCTATTTCCACTAGAATCCATTTTGCAACTACCCAATATCTTATACGACTTCAAATTTTACATTAATACACAAGAAAACAAATCTGTTTGGTGAACACATTAGCCACTTCACTCCAAGTCTCAAGGAGGTTTATGCTCTACGTGATGTACCACTTTAGCATGGGCCCTGTTAAGTTCACCTGGAATAATTGGATCATGAGAGGCATGCTATTAACAAACTGAGTCATCGGCACGTGGTACATATGCAAATAGGTTTTCGAGCAAGAGATGCCATCATACTTTTCAAACTCCAGCATTTTGAACTTTTTAGCATCTTGACCTTCACATAAACAGATAAGTCTTATGGAGGCGAATTCTATAACCCCCACAATTGCTTCAAATTTTCTTCTAGCTTCACAAAGCGTTTATCGTGCTCCATTGTCAGCATGCTCCCAAGCTTAGCTTTCTCCATTATGACTTGAGGCTGGTCATCTTTTAATCCTAGCATGTCATCATCACTGCCCCCGCCTTGCCTACCACTAGCAGACATTTGCGGCAACACTACTTCAATGGTGTTGGAGTGGGAATGACCTTACTCTAAATAGAATCCACCTATTTTGAGAGTTGTTGGAGTGCACTAATAATCCGCTTCATCTCACTTTCCATGCCGGCAAGACAGCTTAGCATGTCTTCATTGGTCATTTTTGTCTCACTCTCAAGCAGGTTTGGATTGGCGAATGGTTTATGATAACCTTGTTTTAAATAAATAAGCAAATGTAAGCGCAAGGTGTAAACGAGGAACCAATCCATGACAACGAGCTAATCTTACCCCCTTTTTGTTTATTCACGAAAAGTACATACATCAAGAACATTTCCCCAAAATGAACTAGGAAAATAAATACATACGAGACACTAGCATGGATTAGAAAGATATCAAATAATAAAAACATAAAAATCCCTAATAAAAAAAAAAAAAACAGAAGCATGAATTCAAAACAAATTCTCAAAGGTTTTTTTCAAATGATTTGTTCCGTGGTAATTTCCTCATTTCATTTTTGATTGATAAAGGAACTAAATCAACGATTAACCTAAATTGTCATGGACCGATTGAAAATGCAACACGGTATGTAAATTCAATTGTATTGGAATAAAAGATTTACTTCACCAAAGAAAATTGATTGCAACCATATAGACATGCACATAATACATCTATTTTGTTTTCTAACTAAAAAGGCTCGACAAGATAAAGTTAAAAGGGTGATCTAACTGTCATAGTTTTACATTAGTGTCAGCTCCTCCTAACTTCAGCTCCATCTAAAGAAATTTTGGGGAAAGAAATGCAACTTCTATATGACGATCGCATGTTTAAGATCGTATCTTTCTTAACATCATCTAACGATAGGATTGTATGTGCCACGGTGTAGTGCTAAAACATTAGGGCACGCACAACAATTTATAACCAAACATTTATTATAATAAAATTGACATTTATCCTTAAGCTACTAACCTACAAAAAATACCCAAGTTAGGGAAATTTTTTTCCCCAACAAAGTTAAGAAGGAAAGGCTTTTTACTAAGTTTAGGCATGCATTTTTAATTTAAAAGTTATTTTTATTTAGAATATCTGTCACTTTAGTGATTTTAAAGTAAAATATTAAAAGAAATATTTTACTCATATGCAACAAAAAAAAAAAAAAAAATCAATTTTTTAAAAAAATGCGCTTTTAGTATCTAATCTTATTTAAAACTTGGGGTTTGAAAGGATTTTTTCATGAATTTTTAAGAGATTTTTTGATTTTAACTATTAAAAGATATACTTTTACATTAAAATCATAACTTTTACATTAAAATCATACATAAAAAAAAAAAAAAAAAAAAAAAAGACCAGGGTCGGATCCTCGGGTTGGAACCAACCCGAGTTGCCAACCAGCGGCCTGGCTGGGCCTGAAACACCAACCCAACCTAGAATTCTTTTTTTAAAGAAACAAAACACTCCAAACCCATTTTAAAATAAGACTAGGCCTACTTTCAATTAACAGAAAGTGCCCAGCCCATATTTGTCATTCCCATTAGTCAAAAACCCCACCCGACCAACGCTCCTCACTCGACCCGGTTCGCAGCCGCCGCCGCTCCCCCTCTCGGGAGCCCGACGAAAACGGCGACGGCAGGCCTATCTCGGTGGCCGTGCGCTCAACGCCGGCGTCTCGAGCCGCCTTTATCTATGTCGCGCCAGTGACGAATTCGACCCCCCAACCGAGCAGGGTTTGTGCCGCGGCAACATCGGCCAACCCAAGGGACACGAAGCCACTCTAGATCGAGAGGACTGCAACTTCCATAAACATCACTCCGGCTCGAACCTCTCTAATGCAAGCAAAATATATACAAATGGCAACAACAAATCGAACAACGAGAAGCGTTTGAGAGGAGAGGTTTGTGGACCTCATTCGGGCATTACATCAAACAGCTAAGGGCACTACTATAACGAGAGATTTCCGACTCAACCAAAGCTCAAACCCGCGCCGGGACTGTGGACACATGACAAACAATACGCGGGATTGGCGGGGCCGGAGTTCACATGAGCCGGATGGTCGCAAGCTTCAACTTTGCACGCCCAAAAACAGGGCACAAACAGGTTGAGTTGTACTAGAGCTTCGGCGCGGAAAAGGAGGCACGGCGGCGGGTCATTGGCCTTGATTGAGGCACGGTGGCGGGTGGTCTCCCCCTCTGACACGCTTTTCTTGTTCTCAGTTGCGGCTCTACCTCTCTCCGCCTCTTGATTCTCTCTGTCTCTCTATCCGAAACTCCCCCCTCTCGTCATCTGCTGACGTGGCGCGCACGTACCACTCAGCTATCGACACCTGTCCTGGGGGACCCGCTGGAAAATGAAAGGACTCGCTCAGCTTGGCTCAGCTCGGCTCGCTGACAAAGGAAAAGACAGGTCAATGGGTCAAGAAATTCGTAAGCTCCCGCCCAAAAAGTTTCTCTCTCCTCAATTGAATTTTAAGGGGTTTTCTCTCTCCTCTTAAGAGAACGAACGAACAGAGAACGACGAGACCTCTGTTTCTCCGCGCATTCCAGCCCCTCCGCTTCCAGCTCCGCCTCCTCAAAAGCCTCGCTTTGTCATCCGCGTCGGCACGTCGCCTCTTCCGAGAGCCTCGCCGGTCGCCGTCGGGTCTTGACCCCCTCCGCCTTTGACTGTTCCCACGGAGATGGAGCACAAGGTTTGCGCTCGCGTTGATCTCTCGGCAACTTCGGACCTCGATTCCCTCCGACGAACTCCGACTCGAGCCACCGTGAGGTCTTTGGACTCTATGTCCTCGAGGTCGATGGTCGGGACTCCGAGGGCCTCATGCTTCTTCTCCTTCTCCGCCTCCCCAAAAGCATCGCCGGTCTGCTGCTGGCACATCGCCCCGAGAGCCCCGCCGATCGCAGCTGGGTCCCGAGCCGCCTCCGCCTTCGATTGTTTCCAACGCGGAGATGGAGCACAGAGTGACAGAAGGAGAAGAGAAGAAGGGACGAAACCACTCCCTCCCCTCCCGTCCCCTAAACTCCTCTCGCCGTTTTCGACAGCTTCATCGATGCCTTCGAGGCCGACGGCGGCTTCGAGTCTCCGACGTCGGACAAGAAGCACGGGAAGGAAAAGAAGAGCGGCAGCAAAGGCTCCGAATCCAGCGGTCGAAGCTCTGGAGCATCAAGGGGATGCGAAGAAGGAGAAGAAGAGGAAGGCGCTGGAGTTGTGTGAGGACGACGAGGAAGACGAGCGAGACCGGCTCCGAGTTGGTCGACCCTGAGAACTTGAAGGGGAAGAAGAAGAAGAAGAAGAAGAAGAAAAAGGCGAGGTTGAGCGACGGGGATGGTGAGGTGGCTCAGGAGGAGAACCGCAACGCTTTGTCGAATTTCAGGATCTCGGACGGCTTGAGGTTGAAGTTGAAGGACAATGGGATCGATGCGCTTTTTCCCATTTAGGCCATGAGGTTTGACATCGTCCTCGATGGGACTGATTTGCTCGGTCGTGCCCGCACTGGCCAGGTATGAAGACTTTTTATTTGAATTCCGCAAGATTGACATGTCGATGGTCGCGTGCTTGGCTGAAATCTGCTAATTAACTGGCAAATTAGAGAAGTGAATGGTCTGGACGTTGCAGTAATGATAGCGTGTGATGTGGAAAAGGGTCACGAAGCTGACATATATGAAAAGAGAAGCAGGTTTTGTTGGCTCTGTGAGTAGTGAATGGTTGATGTATGAGCTTGTTTTAATTAACAGCACAATAAAGCAATTGTAGTGTAGAGCAACATTCTACAAGCCACCCCCGAATTCCCATGGCTCAGTCTTTGGTCATGGCAGGCACCGACTATCATTGCTCTCTGTGCGGAGCAACCGACAAGCTAGTGGATATGAGTTCGCATGCTCCCGTGGGGGTGGAGTTGAAAAAAATTGTCTTCATTGGTGATGGACTTTGCAGATGAAACCTCCTAGGTCATCCCCTGGTTTCTGATTTGGAGATCTCTGATGGGATTCTGGGGGGATCAGCTTTTGTAAACTCTAAAGACAACCTTTCTCCTGAAGGTGGTGGTACTACAATGAACTTGCTTCAATTATCATCACAACTTCAACGTGTGGAGGATCAAAGGCAATCCATCCATTTGAAGGAGCAAAATGATGTTTTCGGTTGTCGCAGCATCACTTGAGCATTCCAAGACAAGGTACAAGGAAATCCTTGAAACCTTCATTTGCTTGATGGGTAGGTGGCGCCTATGTTTCTCTCGTATTCAGTTTGCTTTGTCGATATTCGCTTTATTGGAAATCGACTGTATATACTATGAGAGGAGAAATTATATAATTTTTTTTTCCCACTTCTTGTGCTTATTTAGATGAAATGTTGTTTGGCAAGGTTGTTTTCCTTGAACTCTATCTTAGCACTGAGTATTAAGTTGCGCTAGGCCCTAGCTGATCAATAAGAATCTGGTCCCTACTGGTATTTGAGTGTGTCTTACTCGCTATGCCACCCAATTACATGGAGTTGTCAATTTTACAGCAACCTTCGTCCTTCTCTCGGCAAAGTTGTCACATCATGACTCTGTTTATATATAGACTGACGACTTGCCCTGTCTGATATGAGAGGATGTTTAGGCCAAGATTGCTACTGCAGGCAAAAGTAAATCTGGAACCAATTCCTCTTTTCTTTTCGTCCGCTACTGTCGAATTTGATGTTGCAGTTCAGTTCACTTAGTGACATCCGCATCATTGGTGGAAATATGCTTTACTTATCTATTGAAATTACAATTATTGTTAGTGATGTTATATTTTGAAATTTGACAATAGGTCTTTCAATTTCAGCATCATGCAGCTGCTTAGAACTTTTTAAAAAAGAGATTTTTGAATTTTTTTTAAGAGCAAGATCTTTATTTTCTTTTTGCCTTTTAAATGCTCTACTATATGTAACATATCTCTTATTGTGCATACATTAAGAGGGGCTCAAACCAATATTGCCATTCCTCTGCTTGAGGCTTGCTTGAGGCTTGTCTGAGTAGGTTTACGTAAGGTATTATCTAGGCTGCAGTTTGAAAATCGATAATAACATGAGATATTTGGAGAATTTTTGTCTCACTAATGTGATTTTTTTTATCTAACCACATCGCTGATAGATGTGGATATACTTATCCTTCAATTCTTCTGGTTCTTGTAGGCAAGGTGAAGGATACGGGTAAAGTTCAGACGCTGCTCTTTAGCTTTACTTTACCATAATAGGTGAAGGGTGTATGTAACTTAATCTGGCAAAATTGTTTTGTTGTTTTGAATTTGTATCTTGGTTGGTCAATGTTTGGAGAATCAGAGTGTTGCGATTGGAGAATCACAAGAAAGCATGGTTGTCATGACAGAAATAAAAGGTTTTGTTTCAGGCCTTGAGGTTGATGAAGGTATGCATTCGATTAATTCTGTGTTAGCCTGGACAATTTGCGATCATATTTTCTTTATGAACTGTGGAACCCTTATTGTGTTCTCTAGATTTTTCATATTACTGCCTTTTGCTGATTTGTGTAGCATTGCTGCTTATTGGGTCAAAACTAGTTTAAGTTGGTTGTTTAGTTTAGAATCCTAGTATTGTTTGGATGGTCAATGAGCAACATTTCTTGTTCTTTCACTGTATGCATACTGAAAGATTGTTTGTATGTGACTTATTTTAGAATTTGCCTTCTGTGTATGTGCGAACAAGCAGTGCACTTTATGCACCTCATTGAACAACATCCTGGACAACTTGCAAACAAGCGAACTTTTCGCATATCATGCAGTCACAGTAGCTTGTTTATTTGGGATGCATTTTAACTTCCGAACTAAATTCCTAATTGCTGGTCGAGGGGATTGCTGTCTTGAAGAGCGGTGGACTTATTCAACTGTTTTGGCCATATTGGAGTTGCTTAGTTTTAAAACCACAGTTAGTTTTCAGGATATATGCTGGCTAAGAATGCTGTTGGTTGTACTAAGAAGGGAAGAGGGACATGCATATTGGGCTTGCATTGCAATTTTGAGATTTCATTCATGTAATTGAAATTACTTCCTCTTCAAATTGGTGTTATATCCACCAATTGCTTGATATGGTCTTTGGTGTCTGAAAGAATATGTGATGTTATTTTCTTATCAAGTGAGTTACTGAAATTGTGCCATTACCCCTCATTCCAATTTCTCATAAGCCTGTCTTCATGGATGAAGATGAAGCACCGGTAACATCTGATAATGAAGTAAACGATGAGCTCAGAGGCTGGACAGAATTTAAAGAATTTGGTAATGATGAAGGTCCTGTTAATGAGGATGAGGAGGAATTTGTTCCGGATGAGACAATTCATGAAGCTGCAGTGGGGAAAGGGCTGTTGGGTGCCCTAAAGCTGCTCAAGGATTAGGGAACACTTAAAGAAACTGTTGAGTGGGATGGTAGAAACATGGATAAGAAAAAAAGCAAGCTTGTAGGCACTGTGCTTTGCTCAGTATTTGGAGTTCTTGCAATTTGTCAGATGCTAAGAGGTAAGTGACGAGGGACTGTAGCATGTTATCCACTTTCCTTCTTTGTGGACCTTGCGATTGGTAAAGTGCCTAGGAGTCACCAATGATGGCCTGAAGCCACTTGTGGGATCACAAAAGTTAGAGTTGCTTGTGGTGGAAGATTGTCCTCGGATTTCAAAATGGGCCTTCAAGGTGCTTTGCAGAATCTGTTTCTTTCGGGCAAGACTTGTCATGGATGTATTGAAGCCATAGGGGCACCCGTTCTGTCCTTGTGTCCATTGGATTGAGTAGTAAAAATATGTTTTCTTGTAGCTCAATAGATATGATTCAAAAGATCGTGATGTTTATGGTTAGAGGAAAAACAATTGTGTTGTCATTAGTTGTTGGACTGGTGTTGTATGTCCATGCCAAGGCATATGCCTTGCCTTCTTTTTCGTTGCTTAAGCAAAGCCCCTGTTGATGATGTGTAGTTGAATGCTCTCTTCATTAATCTATTCATAATTTGCTCTAGAGATTGTTTTTCACTTGCAGGAGTTCACGATTGAATATTGCTTTCTGGATTATTTCAATCAGGCGTAAAATGGTAGGGAACTCATAGCCTAAGGACAACTTTGATAGTGTCATGTCATTATAACATAATGAAGAAGATCACTAATAGCCCGAGGCGTAAAATGGTAGGGAACTCATAGCCTAGGAACAGGTACAACCATTTCTAGGAACAGTAACAATGAAGATCACTAATAAAGGTGCCATTCAATTCTCGGGCAACAAAGAATTCTAAAAAATTGCCACCTGGCTTGTTGGCATTACAGGTCTAAGTACATCTTCAAAAGCAACAAGAGCATCTATATTTTGATCTTCATAGTTGATAAAGCTAAAAGGTATATAGAATAATGTAATGTGGAGCTGCAATCGATGCCTAGGCCTGAAGTTACTTCCAGCCCCAATAGTAAGTTGCTTGAACTCAACAAATAATAGAAGACCTATCAGTAACACTTCAAGTTTTCGGCTTCTTTGGTGCTCCCAATTTACTAGGCTCAGGCTTCCGCTTTATCCCCAATAAATGCTCAACCTAGAATACACGCGAACATCAGAACTTAGTATGAACCAAGGGCAGGTGCCTTAAAAGCCAGGACAAAAAGATTCCCTGGTAAAAGAAAACAAAAGGAGAAGAAAGAAGCCCTAAAACCATTTTGACAAACCCAGCTTGATAAAAATATCACTAAAATCGTGATGCTTAAGACCTTGCTTTTCTTCTAAAAGTCTAGTAACTTTAGTCTAAAATGCATCTGGAAGCAGAAGTACAAAAATGATCTGATGGTGGCAAATACTCAGAAATTATTCCAAGTGGTGTTATAAAGATAGCCCGGCGGTGCCGCATACATAGAAAACCTTGCACCTGAGATGCATCTTGATAATTTGCGTCGAAAATTATAGTGCAAACAAACACAGACCAATTTCCTTTTTGCAACAAAATAAGAGTAACACTACATCCAAACTTGGGTCGACACTGACCTTCCTATCTCCAAGCATGGGCATTAAGCTCCGAGGATCCTTCTCAATGGTGGCAAAGCCACTTCTTGGATCACTGTTTTGACTGGAAATACCCCAGAAGAAAAAAGAAAAAAAAATTAAATAAACAGGCACAAAGTAACAAAAATCTAATCATTATTTTATCATTCAATTACCATGGTAAATAGACATTGCATGAAGTCCAGCTTACACTTATTAGATGGTGTCTAATTGTCTTCTCAAATATAGATTGTTTATCATCAATCAAGTCGAGACCACTAAAATTTCTATTAAGGTGCCGCCTTTTTAAGCATAAAGATGGAGACATCTTATAAATATAGGTTGATCTATAATGCATGGTCATAGGCTATGATTTTTAGTTAACAAATTCACGAGTCTTGAAACTGGAGATTCCCCTCAAATGTCTGGGAAATATAATATGGAAAGAGTCATCCGAGGCGGTGATCCATGGAGATGTACATTAGCAAACAGAAACATCTCCTCAGCAGAGCCCAGGCTCTGAGGGATTTGGGATAAATAGAAAATCTGAAGCAGCAGAGCGTAAAGACAGTCAAGCACTTTGGTCATGGAACAAGACACTCCACATTGACATCTTATAAAGTCAGGTTAATCTAAAATGCTAGGTACTTACATGCCAATGAATAAAGAACTAGTAACTTGATTTTTTAACACAGGAAAACATACCCAGGCTTAAAATGACCACTAAGCACAAGATAAGGTGTCTTCATTTGAGCTTGAGCTTCCTTCATCCTCTCTGCAGACAAAGAAGGCGTGTTTGAATTCTTCATCTGCTTCAACTTCAATTCTTCCTGGTATTGCTTCATGCGCTTCTCTTGCTTCATTTTGCCAGGCCATTTTCCATGAAATTTATGGGAAAGCAATCAGAAAGCTTCCTTTGGGATTAACTGTTGCAAAACATTCAAAACAAGAAGATTGACATAAAAAAATCAAAGTAATGAATTGGCATTTCTTTGTCAGACACAAAAAGAAATTATAATGGAGAATTTAGTATTACAAGGCTATAGTAACAAGACGTGAGTGGAAAATAAACTTACAGAAGCCTTGGCAAGAGCCTTTGCAAGTAATTCAACTGCTGACATGCCTGACCTGTTCAGTAGTTGCTCGGCTGCAGACTTGAATGCCGTAATGACACTGCATTTTAGAGGATATTAGCATCTTGTTATAGGCAATGATTCAGCTTCTCAGCAAAAAAGAATGATTGTGCCTATCAAAAATGTCTTATTGATTCTGCAGCTTCGACACCAGCAGTTTGAGCAACATCACTTGGTTGCAGAGCAGCAATGTGTTCAAATTTTACCCCAGACTCTCTTTCGATCTTAGATACATTTGCCCTTTTTGGATCGAACAGCATGACAGCTACTCCAGTATTGCCTAGAAAACAACATTGCCCTCGGCATCGGCGAGCTATAGAAATAATGAAGCTATGGAAAATGCAATGCAGTTGTGCTAATAGTCGGCCTCTTTTTTTTGGGGGGTTAAGTGTGAGCCTACATGTGATGTTGAAGCATATATTCACAGAAAAGAGAAGCAAATCAAAACATACCACATGACTTATCCAGCATACCTGGATAATTAACTGGACATCATTGATGTCCAATCCACATGCCGCCACATTCGTGGCCACTAATATCATATAGTTGCCAGACCTGAAACCAGCAAGTGTAACTTGCACTCAGGAAGCAAAGTTTAAGCAAGGAAAAGCATGTATTGTGTCAATTAAGAGGCAAAAAAGGTTTCGACCATTTTAATATAGATGGTCATTGGTAGCCATTCTGAGCGTGTATCAAGATGGCCTTTTACATTTTGTTTTTGCTTAATATAAATCATGTGGCTTGCAGACACTTCTTTTAAATCCGAAACTCTCAAAATCATCACAACACTCAAGTATCGACACATAAATTCAGAAATAATTCATTCATAGTATTTGTCAAATCCAAATAATAATTTAAATTTTAGCGGGAAGTACTTATTGCTTTTGCTTAAGTGTAACCAAACATGCCCCAGAGCGTGAGAGTTAATTTCTAGAAATACTTGCATACACAAAACCAGAAAACAAGTGACATACAAGGAATGCATCACTTAAACAGATAGCCCCTGCAAATTAACAAAAGAATATTGTTTCCAGTCATGATGCCAGACCTACCACTGAATTAGATCCAAAAGCAAATGTTCATAATTCATTCTATTGAAGCCTAGACCTATGCATTCATCACTCGAAAATCTGAGGGTATGTACCCCACTAAAAGCATCAGCCACCTTTATTCTTTGAAATATTTTTTTATAATGAAAGGGAATTTTTTGCTACAGACCAATTTCTTTGCCTCTGGATGTAACATCTATTGCTGTAATCATTTATACCTTGTGAAACCACCACACATCAATATATCAGCACTCTCCAAGAAAATGAACTTCTAGGCAAACTAGGTTGGTTGATTTGATTAAGATAGTAATAAACTTGCACGACATTGTCACCTGCTATATGTGTTTGACAACTAGAGAGCAGGCAAACCAACTATTTGTAGTCATGTAATTTAGTATAATAAACCATGCTCTATCTTCTTTGTTCATCTCCTCTTCAGTGTTTTACAACGTTAATACTCTTACGCGTATTAGTATCTCTAAAGATTATGCACATTCATCATTTAACTCTCATTGGGCTTGCTGTATGTCTCCATGCAAGAGCCGTGCTCCAGGCCATAATCCAGAAAGTTGAGAAGCAGATTCCTTCATCTCAGTAAAATTTATGGTACGGCCTCCACTAAAGAAAATCCAACCAGAGAAGAAAGTTTTAAAAGTGTATAGTGTCAAGTAAATCTTGTGACTAACAAAAGAGCACAGCATTGAAGAAATAAAAATGGAAACAACTAACCTGCTGTAACAGCATATTATGTCAGGATAAGGCGAGGTCTAGCCGAGCTTGTACAAGGAATAACAATATGCCTAACATTGGTTATGGCCTTCATTTTCTCATTACCTACTGGATCTATAGTTCTCCTGTTTTGTTTAAGGAACCTGGAAGGAATATGGAAATGCAAAGTCGTGCCATCAGGAAAAGTTGGGTGAAGATGAGTTTGCACAACAGCAAATAAGTAAAACCAAACATTGACAACCAAGATACAAATTCAAAACAACAAAACAATTTTGCCAGATTAAGTTACATACACCCTTCACCTATTCTTCCCTATGCTACTACCATTAACCTATCCCTTGAGAGAAATAAAAGCCAATTTTAGCCAATTCTCTGTTTCACTAAGACAGGATCATGAATTCGAGCCAGACTAGCAGAAGAATTGAGAAACAATGCAGAAAACATGCAAAGCTTCGAACTGCTTGTCAATTGTAACTGCAATGAAAATGAGAATGCGTATGTCACTAAGTGAACTGAACTACAACATCAAATTCGACAGTAGCGAACGAAAAGAAAAGAGGAATTGGTTCCAGATTTACTTTTGCCTACGGTAGCAATCTTGGCCTAAACATCCTCTCATATCGAGACGGGGCAAGTCGTCGGTCTATATATAAACGAGTCATGATGTGACAACTTTGCCGAGAGAAGGACGAAGGTTGCTGTAAAATTGACAACTCCATGCAATTGGGTGGCATAGCGAGTAAGACACACTCAAATACCAGTAGGGACCAGATTCTTATTGATCAGCTAGGGCCTAGCGCAACTTAATACTCAGTGCTAAGACAGAGTTCAAGGAAAACAACCTTGCCAAACAACATTTCATCTAAATAAGCACAAGAAGTGGGAAAAAAAAATTATATAATTTCTCCTCTCATAGTATATACAGTTGATTTCCAATAAAGCGAATATCGACAAAGCAAACTGAATACGAGAGAAACATAGGCGCCACCTACCCATCAAGCAAATGAAGGTTTCAAGGATTTCCTTGTACCTTGTCTTGGAATGCTCAAGTGATGCTTTGCGACAACCGAAAACATCATTTTGCTCCTTCAAATGGATGGATTGCCTTTGATCCTCCACACGTTGAAGTTGTGATGATAATTGAAGCAAGTTCATTGTAGTACCACCACCTTCAGGAGAAAGGTTGTCTTTGGAGTTTACAAAAGCTGATCCCCCCAGAATCCCATCAGAGATCTCCAAATCATAAACCAGGGGATGACCTGGGAGGTTTCTTCTGCAAATTCCATCACCAATGAAGACAATTTTTTCAACTCCACCCCCACGGGAGCATGCGAACTCATATCCACTAGCTTGTCGGTTGCTCCGCATAGAGAGGAATGATAGTCGGTGCCTACCATGACCAAAGACTGAGCCATGGGAATTCGGGGGTGGCTTGTAGAATGTTGCTCTACACTACAATTGCTTTATTGTGCTGTTAATTAAAACAAGCTCATACATCAACCATTCACTACTCACGAGCCAACAAAACCTGCTTCTCTTTTCATATATGTCGCTTCGTGACCCTTTTCCACATCACACGTTGTCATTACCGCAACGTCCGGACCATTCACTTCTCTAATTTGCCAGTTAATTAGCAGATTTCAGCCAATCACGCGACCATCGACATGTCAATCTTGCGGAATTCAAATAAAAAGTCTTCATACCTGGCCAGTGCGGGCATGGCCGAGCAAATCAGTCCCATCGAGGACGATGTCAAACCTCATGGCCTAAATGGGAAAAAGCGCATCGATCCCATTGTCCTTCAACTTCAACCTCAAGCCGTCCGAGATCCTGAAATTCGACAAAGCGTTGCGGTTCTCCTCCTGAGCCACCTCACCATCCCCGTCGCTCAACCTCGCCTTTTTCTTCTTCTTCTTCTTCCCCTTCAAGTTCTCAGGGTCGACCAACTCGGAGCCGGTCTCGCTTGTCTTCCTCGTCGTCCTCACACAACTCCAGCGCCTTCCTCTTCTTCTCCTTCTTCGCATCCCCTTGATGCTCCAGGAGCTTCGGCTGCTTGGATTCGGAGCCTTTGCTACCGCTCTTCTTTTCCTTCCTGTGCTTCTTGTCCGACGTCGGAGACTCGAATCCGCCGTCGGCCTCAAAGGCATCGATGAAGCTGTCGAAAACGGCGAGAGGAGTTTAGGGGACGGGAGGGGAGGGAGTGGTTTCGTCCCTTCTTCTCTTCTCCTTCGTCACTCGTGCTCCATCTCCGCGTTGAAAACGTCGAAGGCGGAGGCGGCTCGGGACCCGCTGCGATCGGCGGGGCTCTCGGGCGATGTGCCGCAGCAGATCGGCGATGCTTTTGGGGAGGCGGAGAAGGAGAAGAAGCATGAGGCCCTCGGGTCCCGACCATCGACCTCGAGGACATAGAGTCCAAAGACCTCACGGTGGCTCGAGTCGGAGTTCGTCGGAGGGAATCGAGGTCCGTGTTGCCGAGAGATCAACGCGAGCGCAAACCTTGTGCTCCATCTCCGTGGGAACAGTCAAAGGCGGAGGGGGTCGGGACCCGACGGCGACCGGCGAGGCTCTCGGAGGAGGCGTCGTGCCGGACACGAGATGACCGGCGAGGCTTTTGAGGAGGCGGAGCCGGAAGCGGAGGGGCTGGAATGCGCGGAGAAACAGTCACGTCGTTCTCTGTTCGTTCGTTCTCTTAAGAGGAGAGAGAAAACCCTTAAAATTCAATTGAGGAGAGAGAAACTTTTCGGGCGGGAGCTTACGAATTTCTTGACCCATTGACCTGTCTTTTCCTCTCGCCGAGCCGAGCCGAGCCGAGCGAGCCCCGAGCGAGTCCTTTCATTTTCCAGCGGGTCCCCCGACGGTGTCGATAGCTGAGTGGTACGTGCGCGCCACGTCAGCAGATGACGTGGCGCGCACGAACCACTTAATATTTTCTCGTTCTAATGGCCCTGGTATTTATAGGTGAGGAGCTTGCTCGACAGAGGTGCTTCAACTGTTAGTCCTCGGCACGCAGGCTCCCTCTTTGGCCGAACCGATGTCCCATTGGCCATCCCATCCGCGGCAAGCCTGACCAAGGCAAGGCCAAACTTGCTCTGCAACTCCGCGGCATTGAAGACGCCTGCCCAGAGGTCCCCTCCATCGCCGGCTACGGGTGTCCTCGCGCACGTGAGGTGCAGAGAAGGAGGACGGACGAAGGAAGGGGGGAAAGGGGGCCGGGCAGGGGGAGAGTTGGCGCGAGATGGGCCCAGGTCAGCGCGGGGGAAGGGGGGGAGAGGAAAAGAAAGGGGGCTAGGGCGAAAGCCCAACCCCCGAGCCCTTTCGTTTTTCCTTTTTTAAAAATAATATAAATAACAATTTTTAAATTTTAATATTTATCTGAAATGTAATAAACCAAACCACATTTGTATCTAAGATGACCAGATGTGGTTTGGTCTTCATTTATATGAATGCACATCGTGTGCAATTCTATAGCTTATCAAACACAGATTGATGACTTGCTGTCTATGCAGTGGTCTAGTGTGAACGTATATGTGGTCTTGTTAGGGCGGTATCCATTTGCCAATCCGTTTGCTATATTAGTTGACATAAAAACTGTAATGCTGAAATGCTTCGGAGAATAGATACCAGGTCTCTTTGGCGGCAAGGGTATAGGTGACAATAGATGACAGTCACCTAACTGTCGTTAGTGAGTTATGTTTTTCACCTTGGAATGTGCTGTGGTGCATTTAATGTGAAAGTTCCTCTAGAAAGGATTCGCACCGCATGCCTTAAGCTTTATGTATAAGACTGACCTTCAACACAATGTACAATCTCCTCAATATTTGAATTGGTCTAATTAAGTCCTAAACCTTCATCAAAAATGTAATTGAGTGCTAAATGTAGATTCAAAAGTTGAAAAGTTCAGTTTGAGACAATTTTTGGAGAGCCATGCAGGCAATTTAAGACTTGATTGTATTGTTACAAATGAGTTTAAGACTGAATTGAATTAATAAAATTAAGATTTAATTGCATTTCTTCCTTGAAGGTTAGGACTTCCAACTTATTTTTCCCATATAATTGGCACAATCATAGTTTATGTCCGAGAGTATTTTTTAGCAAGAGATTTTTTCTTTACTATTTTCCTAATTACAATATTATGGGAGTAAAGTTATTTTGCCCCAAAACCACCCCAAGTACAAATCGTCTTCATAAAAGGAAGTGAGAGACTCCTTTGAAATATCACAGAAATACGACTCCACTCAGAGAGGGAAAGAGTTGCCAACCTGGCAATAAATAAAGGTTGTTGAAATATATTACATTGCTTAATAAATTCATGTGAATTTTATATAGAACGCGACAATAAATAAAGATTGTTGAAATATTCGACATTGCTTAATAAATCTGTGTGAATTTTATATACAAGACGGCAATAAATAAAGGTTGGACTTACTAATAGAGGGGACACGACAGCAAGATAGAAGCCATAAGAGAGGAGAGAGAATAAGATTATTATCTGCATGTGTGGTTTTGGTTTTACTGTAAGTATGAAATAAGTGTGGTAAAGTTTGCGTATTTAGATAATGTTGTCAAATTCCAAAACCTCTAAATCTTTACTTGTTCATGTTTCAGCCTAAGCCTAGCCGATCCCAATCAATTATTGAATGTCTAAAGTTGTGGATACGATTAAGCTAATTTGCTAGTCCTGGCTATAATTAGACTCCATCAAATTCTTCCATGATGTTGTGAATCATCCAATACAGTATAAGGCCTTAAATTAATTTCTAGTCACTGGATAATAATAATGTAACTTGTGTAAACACTACCCAAGTTATTGCATTGAAGGTCAATTTTTGACATTTTCCAAGCCCTCTTTGCCTCGTGCACTTATTATTATTATTATTATTATTATTATTATTATTATTATTATTATTATTATTATTATTATTATTATTATTATTATTATTATTATTATTATTATTATTATTATTATTATTATTATTATTATTATTATTATTATTATTATTATTATTATTATTATTATTATTATTATTATTATTATTATTATTATTATTATTATTATCTTGGCCTTCTCCCCTCTTCAAGTTCCATGAGATGACTTTATTATTATTATTATTATTATTATTATTATTATTATTATTATTATTATTATTATTATTATTATTATTATTATTATTATTATTATTATTATTATTATTATTATTTATTATTATTATTATTATTATTATTATTATTATTATTATTATTATTATTATCAAGTTCCATGAATATGCACTTGCAGTCATCTCAATAGGTAATTTAAATGTAAGCCAACACTATCCATTCCGTCGTACCTACCAATCGGAAATAAGCCTGCTTTTAATTCTTAATACGCAAACCAATTGCACTCGGTTTCGCATTGCAGAATGCAACTTGTGGAGGACTTCATATGTTGCTTTCAAAAAGTCCACTTTCAACGTTTTCTTCAAGCCCTTTGTGCCATTTGCCTCTTCATCAAGTTTTATGAATTTTTTGTTTATTGCATTACCTAGAATAGTTTACACACAACTGGGGGAATCTGAGCATGTAATAGATGATTCCTAACTCAAAAATTTCCCGACAACCCTTACAAATGGTATCAATCCGTAGATTGGGCTGACATCTTCATATCTACATTTAAGATAAATGGAACAAGTTGTATCCATCATGAGACAATTATAGCATCTAGCAAGTAGCTAGACTGTCGAACTCTTTATAAATGTTTAATGAAATTTTGTTAGATGGTCAGTATTCAGATATTAAATTGCAACTTGCGGAAGACGTCATCCATCATTCTCATAAAGTCAATTTTAGACGTTTCTTTGTAAGTCTTTCTTAACCCTTTGCCTCTTCATCAAGTTCCATGACAATACCCAAAGCATTTTGCTCATAGCTAATGATTTCTGAGCATGTGACTTCCATTTTCTAACTTCGAATTCTCTCGATGCTCCCAACCAACTGTACTAATCTAGAGAATTGGATTGGCATCTTTAGATTTACATTTATTTCAAAGTGCAACAAGTTGTCTCCATTATAAAGGCAATCATGGTATCTAGCCAGTAGCTAAAATCTCGGTGTCTTACTTTGCTCATTGCCTTTTCATCAAGTTACAAGAACTTTTCGCTTATTACAGTAACTAGAGTTGTTGCCATGCCATTGGTGAAATCTAAATATATAATTTCCAATTCTTAATATAGAAATCTTCTAACGCGCTAATGTAGACAATTGTGCTAGTATCTTTATATTAATATTTATTATAAGTGTACAAGTTGTCTCCATCTATCTAGCTAGTAGCTGGAAGGTAGGACTCCTTCCATATTTTCCTTTAAGTTTTGTAAAATGGTCAGTTTCGACATATTATATGCAACTTCTGCAAGACTTCATGTGTCGTTTTCATAAAGTCAATTTTTGACATTTCCTTGTAGATCTTTCCTATTCCTTTGCTTCTTTGATATGTTCCACGAAATTTCAGTTGATTGCTATATCCAAAGCAATTTGAATACAGTTGCTGAAATCTAAATATGTATATTCTAGTTCCTTACTACGAAATTTCCTAACAATGTGCCAATCTGAACGAATAGGCTAATCTCTTAATATTTAATTCATTATAGGGGTAGAAGTTGTCTCCATGATAAACGTAATTATACTATCAAATCAGTAGCGAAGAGAGGACTCTTTCCAAATGTTGAAAGAGTTCATGAAGTTTATTTAAAATGGTTAGTTTTCATATGGTATTATGCAACTTGTGGAAGACTTCATAAGTCGTTCTCATAAAGTCCATTTTTAACATTTCCTTGTAAGTCTTTATTAGCCCTTTGCCTCTTCATCAGCTTCCAAGAACTTTCAGCTTATTGCAGAACCTTCCATCTTCAGAAGTCCACGAAAAAGAAGAGTTGGCATTTGCAGCAGTCTCATTTTATCTCAGCTGATAAACAATTCTACAAGAAGAGAAGAACTCCATCAGACGTGATAGTAGCTTGTCTAGCTTGGCAAGAAGAATGAGCAACCACCAACTTGATCAAGTAAGTTGAAGGATTAGACCAGTCTTTTGCATTCCATCTTATGATCCATTCAATTAACATGATTCTGGAAAGTTTGTGAGAAGCACTACATATACTTATTCACATACAAAAACTAATTTTTTTTGGGACCAATTAAGTTAAAGAAGAAAAAAAAAAGTACATTATGGAGGAAAATTAAGGAGGCAATAGTTCACGGATCTTTTTTGTAATTTTTCCTCGACTATCGGTTTGCTTATGTTTAATCTCAACACTACAAGTTCAACTATGGTGCCTAGTCAATCTTTTCCATCAGTATTTCATACGGAAACACAGAATTTGTCCCAAAATTATGTTGGGGATTAGTTTTTTGTTTGCCAATGTTCGAAGAGTTTTTTTTTTCCCCTCAAAAAGTTCAAGAGAGTTTAGGAATCAAATAAGTCACAAAAAGTAGCATGATGACCTAAATTAAAATTGGCAATATCACACATAAGGAGAGTTTTTGTACGTTGCCTATGTTTATTATGAAAAACTTCGCTCGTATGTAAGGATAATTTTCATAATGAGATATCAATATTTTAAATCATATTGAAAGAGTAAGGGGAGGAAAACCTACATACTAGTGGGATCATTTGGGTGGTTAGAGAGAATAGTTCTTACATATGCAATTCTAAATTCTGCCTTGGGGTATTGCTAATATTGCATAGTTATTGATGAGTGCTGCTCCATTTTGCTTTACTGTTTTCGCAAATTCACTGATAATGGTCCACTGTTCAACATGTGATCTGTAACCATACTAAGATATAAAGCATAGCCACAATACAGCTTAATGAAATGGAAGCACATGAAAATTTAAGAACACAGAAAACTATCATCTTGCTTTATGACATGCTTATTGTCACATTAATTGTGTTGTCACCAATACAGTATGCTAGAAACAATGGGCGATCTGGAACGCAAGATCATGTCTTAATCTACATAGAGGGTATGCTCTATGGCGTGCCTGCAACCCCGTCAGAGCATAGTATACCCAGGGTTCGTCCTCAACTGCGCAAAGTAAACAACAAAGCCTATGAACCAGAGATTCTGGTTGTCGGTCCTTATCACTATGGAAAAGACAAATTTAAATCCATGGAGGAGGAAAAAATGAGGTACGTGCAGCAGTTGCTTCAGAGGCGAAATAAGGAAAGCGTGGACCGGTATATGCCGACTCTAAGAGAACTAGAACAGCTGGTGCGTAATTGCTACTTGGAAACTATCAACCTCTCCCAAGAAAAGTTCCTAGCGATGATGCTTATCGATGGTTGTTTCATCGTTGAGTTGTTCCGTAAGTACAATATGGAGAAACTGAGAAACAAAGACGACCCACTTATGGAGGCAGATTGGATTAGATACTGCCTCCAGCGCGATTTATTGCTGCTCGAGAACCAACTTCCGCTTTTTCTCTTAAACAAGCTATATGACCTGACTAAAGGTCCGGACGAGCATCTCGAGCTCATCGATATAGCTACCACGTATTTTGATTTTGAACTAGGAGACTCGGGCCAATATCGGACCCTTCGTGAGAGCAAACATATTCTTCATCTAATGCACACATGTTGGACTTCTGGCCCGCCTAATGTGCCCCGGCTATATGGCAGAGCCCCGCCAACGAAAGAGAAACTCATGTTCATGTCCTCAGCAACGGAGCTCAGAGAATCCGGAGTCAAGTTGAGGGCAGTGCGAGGACGACACATGAAAGACATTAGATTCAAGAACGGCAAACTGGAGATACCGGTCTTGAGTGTACAGGACCACACTGAGTCAGAATTTCGAAACCTAATTGCATATGAGCAGCATCGTCAAGGTGGAGACATCAACTACTTTACTGATTATGTGACCTTTATGGATTGCCTCATAAACTCTTCAAAGGATGTCGAGATGCTTCGCCGTGCAGGGATTATTAAGAACTACTTGGGTGATGATGAGGTAATTGCGCAGATGTTCAACAAGATGGGTGACTACATCACTATATCCAATTTCTATTACTCTGAGATTTTCAAAACTGTGAATGCGTATTGTAATAAGAGGTGGAACGTTTGGATGGCAAAACTAAGGAGGGAATATTTCCATAGTCCTTGGGCTTTCTTGTCCGTTCTCGCAGCCATCGTGTTGCTCCTTCTCACGGCAACGCAAACAGTATTTAGTATTCTTTCTTATACAAAGCAAAGTTGAATGTGATCAATGCTGATTTATATATTTCCCCCGGACCATCTCCTTTGTGTTCTATAGTCAATGGTATATTCTTGGTTTCCCTATGAGGACGAACCACATGTGCTTAAAGTTTGATATTAGATTACTTGGACAGTGAACTACATCAATTACAGTCTTAACCATTTTATAGTATCAATATTGGTGCTGATTTCGGGAGATTTCTTTTGTACTTACCTAACTATGGGATACGACGGTTAATTCCGCTTATTCTAGGCAGAAATCAAAAGTTCCTTTCGCCAAAAATAGAATATCATTGCGTTTCCACATGCAAAGTTTGATAATGAATTTGAATTGTCGATGGTCAAACGTGAAACGTGACTGTTCATTATTAGTCTAGCCAAATATTTGTAATTTATGAAAGAAATAACAATTTTACCATCTACAAACTCAACAGAAGTTGGCACTTGTTTTTTAGGTGTCACAAGTGGCCGTGAAACTGTTTATAAGTAACTAACTAAATAACAATTTCACCATCCACAAATCCAATAGTACATTACCACTTGTTTTTTAACATTTTACAAGTGGATGTGTAACTATTTGCAAG
Source organism: Eucalyptus sideroxylon (assembly GCA_014182405.2). NCBI lineage: Eukaryota > Viridiplantae > Streptophyta > Magnoliopsida > Myrtales > Myrtaceae > Eucalyptus > Eucalyptus sideroxylon. The sequence continues at coordinate 53,501,945 of CM024555.2, read as the reverse complement.
TTTCCAATCAAATAACAATCTTACCATCCACAAACCTAATGGTAGATCACTACTTTTTTTTTAGATTTTACAAGTGGGTGTGTATTTGCTGCAGTAGATTATGAGTTCTTACATACTTTTCTAGTAGGATTGGTTAATGATGTTACACAAACTATACCTCTATAATGTCTTAGTAGATTATTAACATTGTTTTCATTAACATTGTCTAATGTAATTCTGTTCTAAATTTTGATAGCCATTTAGTGACAAATTGCATAGAAAATTAAGGATTAAACTTGCCCCTAAATGAACATAAAATAATTAAATTTCATACCATATAGTTTTTAGGAGCATTGATCACTCATTGCATTGAACCGGCAATGGTGAACAGACCTCATCGATCACATGGATTGAGCCGATAGTGAAGCAAAATTCGGCCAAGCACGGGGGCACAGTGACCAAATATTTTAGCCCAGAATCAGAATATTTGAGCTTCTTAAGTTGGTTGAGCCCGTTAAAGTTAAAGACCCTAAGCTTAATTAGAATGAACCCTAAGTAGGTCAAGGTCTGCCAAATTGAAGCCCACGGAAAGCAAGAATTTGGCCATTACAAGGGACAAAGGCTGGCCGAAAATTTCAATGGTGGGACAGGCTGAAACGAAGCTCAGTCCAATCTGATTTCAGCTCGTTTGACTTAGGCCCAGAGAATTACAACCCATAATTAAGGTCTAAGCCGGTCTAAACCTAGGTCATGCCCTGTATATTCAAACATATACCTCATAACCTAGAGGTCTTCGACCAAAAAAATAAAAATAAAAATAGAGGTCGGGAAAGCAAGAAGAGCAAAATAATGCACTCGAGGTTATGGTCAACTTGTTCGAGGACGTCTTTGTGAGCGCTATTAACGAAGGACCATTGGAGGGAATTGGCACAAGCCCACTAAAGTAAAACCCTTTTAATTTTCTACATATTTCCTTGCGTGGGAACTTTTATTGCTTTCTAGATGTTTACATTTGCTTTCTAGGATTTTATTTTGTAAGAATTGATAGTTGCAATTTCCATTCAATAAAATGTAATTCAATTGATGAAAGTCAATAAAATTACAAATTTCTTTTGGGGCATGATGTGATACACAAAATTAGCTTGGTGATGATATCCAACCTAAAGAAGAAAATATGATCCAAGAAAGGTTATGAGGCCGAGGCTTCCTCATGCTTCCTCGTCTCACAATTTTAAAAGAAGAATGGAAAAACATTTTGAAATCGTTTCTTAGAACTGGCTCCAATTTAACCCTTTTTGTTTTTTTCATTCATGTGCTTTATGCTTTAGATATGATTCAACGAACAATGGTGTAGGAATGGTCCAATCAATGTGATAGACTCCAATGTGATCGACGCCAATAATGATGATCATGATGATCTAATTTATGATCCACTAAAGTGCAACGTAGTTGGGAACAACATGAAAGGCCCAAGCCTCAGGAGTTTCGACATGGATTACTAAGTCTAGAGTTAGTTGAACTCTCTCAAACCTATATTAATTTGCAACCTAGGTTCAAGTCCTTAACATGCAAATTAATTTCATTTAAGAATCGCGACTAATCTAATTTTTAGTGGGTGAATTAGAAACTTAAGTAAAATACTAAGAGAATACTTTACTTCTACAAATTAGAGATTATGGATTCATGGACTTGATTACATTATATTATTCTAACGTTCTTTTGATACATTTTCTCTTTTATTTTCAAAAATGTTTTGCAAGCAACTTGAATTAATTTTAACCTAACCACTAACGTATGAGGTGTTCATGTCGGTGCTCAACTATTAATGTAGCACTCAATAATCAAGGCATTAAATATATTGCAAGAATAGAAAAGAAGTACTTACCTCGAAGCAATGCAATCCATAGCAACGGTAATGAAAAACACATATTCAATCTAAATATGGCTTCTAATTACTATGCAACTTTACTCAAATCTTTTTAGGGTTTTCTCTTATTTAAATGAAAACTAATCCATATGCAATGCATGAAATTCTAGCTATTCTAAGATGGCATGCTTTCGATGTCTCTAAACATGCAATCTCTAAAATGACATATAACTTACTTAAATGACCAAACTCTAATGACAAGCAATAATTAATATGCAACCTATACATACAATTTCTAAATGACATGGAATGTATGCATCCAACTCTATATGACATGCACATTATATATCTATATATATATATTGTATTTTCAATGAAATTCGGAATAAATAAATGCCATTATTTAAACATGCAACCTTATTAAAGAAAATAATCTAATCTATCTTAAGACGATGTTTCTATTTTTTTTTTTTTTTTTGTAAATTCGTAATTGAAAATTACTCAAATTAACTATTAAGATTAAGCTATCATCTAACTTAAACTAGGAAATAAACTAAGTGAAATCCTAATTTGAATTGGAAATATATCATAATCTTCTAGAATCTACTTAAATATGCATCCTATCCAAACTATCCTAGTTTAACAAGAAAATCTTATATACTATGCATTCTAACTTATTCTAATTCCACCAAAAATTAAATGGTGGTGATTCCTGAATAATTGATTTTGCATGTTAATTATTTCGAAAGTTGTGAATCAATATAGGCTTGGAAGAACCCAAGCTAAGCGGAAGCTTAGTAATCCGTAGCCATTCCCTAAATGATTCACTCATGGAAAGCTCGCAACAATTACCCATTAATTTTATCCCGTGGATCTTACCCATTTGACCTTGGCCACACACTAATCGCTTCAAAGTATATCAAGAACCCTTAAAATCCTTATTGCATGCATAATGTCAAGCTAGGTACTAAGAGAGTGTCATGGCACGTGGGAATTTGGACTTAATGGACTTGGATTGGGCTAAAGGCCCAACCGGGCTCTCCTAGATAAATCGGTGGGTACCAGTCGGCAGTCGCTTAGGCAAGCTCTCCGGTCTTTGTCAATCGAAATTTAGACCGTTTGGTCCGAGGTCATATTAGCATGATGTCTCTAGACAACAAGTGTAGAAGAAACCTAATTTCAAAAATGAATGCGTGATGACGAAATGACGATATATATATATTATATTAGGGGAATAATTTTGACATTATCAGCAAATTTGACCCTCAAACCTGGCGAAATGCATGAATGATTTCCAATTTCTCGGCGCAGCGTCCAAGATCCTGAAGTTACAATGGGTCTAGTTACTAAATGCGGAGGTTCATAGATAAAATGGGAACGTGTGATGGTGCAGTATCTCTATTGATGATCGAATGTCTAATTCCATCGTTTGACAGAGAATTCGATCTCTAATCTTCACGAAATACATAGAAATGAAATCTCTGTATTAAGAGAGTATAATGCCTCTAGTTTCTGTGTGTAGAAGGACTACAGTGAGAAAACTAGATGCAGGATCATGTAAAATTATTATGTTTTCTTGAAGGTCGAATTCTGCTATCATTGGCGAATTCAAGAACCCCTAAGCTTTGTTCAAACGCGAGTTGCATGATGGATCTACAGGCAAAATGAAGGTGTTAATAGTGAACATCTATTCTATCATATGCACCGCGTCGTGAGGTGATTTCCTTTCATTGGCGAGAATTAATCTTGGGGTTTTTGTGTTACCTTCTAAATCTCCAATGCCTTTGGTATTATTTTCCCAAGCACGCTCTTTGTTCGAATTATTCATGAATATATCAATCCTTTTATATTCTTTTGACTTCTCATGATGGATGAAATTGACGCACAACTGGTTTCTCCAATTAACATGGGACACTTAAATTTCATGGCGTGCATGAGACTTGATGTATAATATACATGAAAACCTATATGACCAAAAAAGGGATAAAAAAAAAAAAAAAAAAGAACATCCCAAGTGCCATAACTTGGCATGGGAGGATACATAAGTGCCAAAACTTCCAAAATGTACACTTAAGTGTCAAAATCAAAAGAGAAAAAATTAAAATACTTAAGTGCTAAAATTGGAGAAGAAAGAAATACTTAAGTGCCAATAGCAAGAATTTTTGGCCAAATAGCTAACGTTACTTTTTCCGACAAAAATTTTAAATAATATGACATTTCTTTAAAAATATTTTTATTCAACTTTATTCAATTTTCTTTTAAAATCGGATTGAAAAAAAAAAAGAGTAAAAGCTAAAATTGATTGAAAATACTATATTAAAAAAAATGTCAAGGCTTGTCGATGGGTGTTTCCATTGCTACCCATCGCCGGAGGAGCTAGCAACCGTCACCGAGCTCGAGCAAGGGCGCCTAGATCTAGGGGACGTCAACAACCCTCTCTAGTCCTAAGCCAGTGTTGGCATTGCCTTTGCTCGAGCTAAGCGGGTTGTCAACCCTCACCTGGGCTTGACGAGGCCTCACCCTACTCAGGTTAATGTTGTTTAAGGGTTTTTAATTTGGGGTGGAATATGGAGGACGACATCCTTTTAGACAAGGATTGCTAAACGGACATTCTAGCTAAACACGTAGACTAGTTTTATTAATATAATAATACCACATCAGATTTCCGACAAACGTCACTAAAATTGACACTTAAGTGTCTAATTTTCAAAAAGGATAACACTTAAATGTACCTTTTGAAAATTTTGACATTTACATATCTCCTGTGCCAAGTTACGGCCCTTGGAGGTGTTCTTTAGCCCAAAAAAAAAAAAAAAAAGGGTACACGCTATTGCAAAAATAGGAAGGAGCTACATGAAACTTATTTCATTATATGAAATATTTATAGATGAGGGAGTTTAACTGATGAGACTCACAAATATCAACCTTTATTCTAACCACATAGACGCTTTCATTCATCATCATCAACATTTGTCACGTCATGGCCAAAAAAAAAAATAAAAAAATAACCTTCGTGGAAAATAAAAATCAAGAGCAAACGATGACGAAGGCTACTTGAAAATGTCAAATTTGACTTTTGGAAAATGATGGACAAGTCAACCCCAAGTGGCATTTATATAAGTGATCAGAAGTTATCTCAAATGATGACAAAAAAAAAAAGCAAAAAAAGAATTGTGAAATTTTTTTGACATATTTTTCTTTTTTGATAAAGAGCACATCAATATATTTATAAGCTTTATTAGACAATTATCTAGGTAAGAAACCAATCAAGTTATGCATAATTAATGCATCATTACGAGAGTTATGAAAATCAAGGAAAATATCTTAAATTATTTCTCAAAATATCCTAAGTATCTCTAATATGAAGTAGATCGTTCCCATATTATTCTATGCCACGACAAAAAAATTAGCAAAGACTTTGACGGAGTCCTACATTCTCGCTAGAAACGAAGTTTCATGATATTGACAACCTTTTTTTTTTTTTATGAGCAATATTTACAGCTTGTTATGCTTGTGATAAGGTATATCCATGGAGATATAGATTTAAATAAGTTCGTTTGTCAAGAGTTTTCCTCTTGAAAGTGTTTCTCAAGAAATTGTTACAACTTATGAGGTGAGCTATTTTAAATATTCATCTAACGAAATAACTAGAAAGGACATTTAAGGCAAAAATACAAAGTAAAATTTACATTTCCTTATCTAGATGTATCCTCTTAAGGTAAACATACTTTTGCATCCTTTGTCTTGTCTAGGTTATAGGAAGGACCATCGTGAAAAGGACATGCAAATATTTCATTTTCTTCCATTATTCTTTAACAAAAAACAACCCGTCAAAGTAGTGGCTAAACAGTAGAGTGCGCCTTTCGCAACACAAGCTGCAACAAAACGAATATAATAACATCATCGTTGTTGATTTTTATCATTTGAGGTAAATTACTGTAGCGGCCCTCAAAATTCTGAAGTGAGACATACATGTGCAATTTGACGCAGGGATGTGAAATAAACTTTACCAGAACCTACCTAGCTTTGATATTAAATTAGAAAGTCAAACCAAAAGTTTAAGCTAATAGATGAAAGAAGACCATTAGCAAGCGATGTTGGATATTTCAATCTTTTAAAACATTATTTCAAGTACGAAATGGCTATTGCTGTTCGGAAATGTGGCACGCATTCACAATATTTCAAACACAGACTTGTGGATTTAACTCAAAAAATTGCACACGCCACCGATCAAAGCCTAACCATCTGTCTCTCTGCTCTCCACAGCTCATTACCATGCCACCTGAGCAGCTCCTTCTCCTCTCTCTCTCTCTCTCTCTCTCTCTCTCTCTCTCTGCTTTACTCAGAGGTCTACGATGGTTGCATATGTCGTCCTGCCTCAGATTGAGATTGCAGGATATGCATGGCTGGAATTTGCAATTACGAAAAGGTTTATGGTTCGTGGAGGTTGAGGATGAGGGATAATGGGTTTGTGAAAAAAAAAAAAATAAACTAGTTTACAAATACATACATGAAGATCCTTCGTTCGCGAACACCGCGATCCTCCCAAAAGTGACGCATGGGCAAAAAAGCGTTGTGCAACCTGAAACACGTACAACAATATTATACATATCACGGAATCCATGAACTATACTTAAAATTATACAACTTTGAGAGGACAAAAAGAACAACAGCTGCATGGATCGTCGCAACAATGAAAAATATCGGATGACCAAGTGACGGAGTTTTTCTGTTGCTCCGGAAGATGATGGTGGTGGTGGTGGTGGTGGTGTTCCTGAAGATAATTAACGGGTAAACCGGTGCCGACCGTGTACCCTTGAGAACGAGGAAGAGGGTTCGATTTCTGGGACGACATGGTTGTCCTTTTTAGTTCAGCAAGATGTGGAAGATAATGATGGCCGAGTACTGGGGGTTAAATAAAGTGTAGGATCTTCGTGATTGGAAAAACTCCAACGAAAGTGTGGTGTGTTTATAAGATGATCACAAGTGGCTTCGGTCTTATTTATAATGCGCAAGTTTTGATTCTATAGCTTTTCTAACACAAAGCGGTGGCTTGTTTAGTCTACGCGGTAGTCTTGCGATAAGTGTACATATGGTCGTGCTAACGCGTTATCAGTTTTGTTGACGCGAAACTGAGCTGCTAAAAAGCTCAAGACACGAATATGGACTCATTATTTACTAATGTGATTTGTGGAAAGACTTGCCAAGTTATTTGATATGAATGATATGAGCCTAAAGTCAACACTACCCATGTTGGGGTATAATATGCAGAAACGATAGGATCTTGTTATTTACGCCAACGCGAAATTAACAGAGAAATAAACAATAAATAATAAGGACACTAAAAATTTACGTGGTTCGGTTCGAGATCGTGACTACGTTTATGGGGAGAGCCAACAGCAAATAATTCACTATAATCGGAGAATCAGAGTTTACAATTACTCACACACTCAAGTGTTTCTCATATTTAGATTTAATCTCAAATCCAAAGTGTTTATAAATAAACAACTCACTTAAACATAAATTTATGGCACAAAATTACCGCGCATTTAAGCTCGAAACAAAATGCTTTACATACACCAAAATTAGTACGTACAGCTTCGCATATTTCTTCAAAGTTTCTCACGGCTTGCGGGTTCTGAAACGTTGGACGTGCGGCTTCTGGTTCGGCGGACGTCGGGTTCCTTTTGTTAAACCGCTTCACGCACGCCTGAAAAAGAAAATTCGTGCGGGTATGCCTGGGTGTGTGCCCAAGGTCAAAGGTTTGACCTTGGGCCCGACCAATTAACCAACCTTCACGTGCTTCACGCGGCTTTCCTTTTTGTTTAGTAGGTTTCGGCCGTCCGAGAAAAGGACAAAAAAAACTTGCAATTCTTTATGTAAATCTTCATGCAGTCGAGCCAATTTTCTTCTACATGGGAAATCTTTATCAACAAAATTTAGTATAATAAATCGTCATTCCGAATTCAAACTCGAGATATTAATTTAACAACCCATTCCACCATTCCTACCAACCCGTCGATTTAGAAATAAGCGTCCCTCTAATTACTAAACATACGGACTTTATCAGACTCACCCATATCTTAAAAAATAATTAACCTTGCTAACACTAACCCCACCATTACTCTTTGTGAATAACAGTGTCTTGTTTATCAAAAAGTTTGATGGAGATGCATTGTAATTAGAGACTATTTCTCAAATAGAAAATTCTCAATTATAGACACTTTCTTTCTTCTAGAAAGTAAATGAAATCAGTAAGAACTAATTGCTGCGAGTGAACTTTTTTCAAACTTTGAATTACTACTTAAATATAAAACTCATTTAAGGAGTGAATAGAAACTTTACTAGATCTTTTTTCTTGATTAAATTTGTCATGTTTTTTACCTGGTTTCATCTGAGTTATTTAGAATTAGACCACATCAAAGTGATTCTCTTTAATTGCCATTTATAGATCATTTATTTTTACTGAATTGGGAAGACAAATTTGTATTTTATTACGTGAAAATCATGTTAGATATCATTTTAGTTGTAACAACTTGAAAAAAATTTAAAGAGTGACAGGAAACCGATAAAGCAAAGAGAGAATAATAAGAAGGTCAATGCTAGCCTAATGGTGCCGTAAGTGCTTCAAACTAATGGTGCATTTTGTGCCTTTAGTATCACTTCAAAAGCAACAGGCTATGGAACACTTGATTAATTAATAATTTAGTTTGACTAGTCGGAGATTGCAGACTTTTTGTGGATCAGATAAATGAACAATTTTTTTTTTAAATTTAATAACTTAATCTTGATATAAAATCTTTAATAATTTAGCTTGATTAGTAGAAGATGGCAAACATTGTGTGGATCAGAGAAATGAACATTTTTTTTTAATTTAATAACTTAATGTTGATATAAAATCTATTTCACCTGAGATAGCTTCAAATCCACGTAGCAAATTTGAAGAGCAAATTTTAATTCGGAAATAAAATAAAAAATTAACAAATTTCACTCAAAATCCCACGATTTCCCTAGGAAACCGGGGAACATATGGAGCCGGAGGGGTGGGGGTGGTTTTCAAGATTGCACCGTTACCATGCCAAGCTTTTTCCAAAAATAAACTAAAAGAAGAACACAATTAAGAACTATATATAATTTTTCCATGGCCAACACCTTTTTATTTTTTATAATCCAGCGCAATTAGGCTAATTAACTGAAGGCCCATTAGAACATTTTATCAGCCCTTGAACTGATTTAATTCGTTTTATTTTCCTGTACAAGTGACCCTAACTCAGAATAGTTTCAAGGAGTAAGTGAAATTTGAATTTTTAACTTTCCGTTCCTAACTTGAATCTACTGATACCCTAACCAATCGTGTCAATCCACAGGAATGGCCTAGCATCTTTAGTTTTGAAAGTGATATCTAACATGATTTTTACATAATAGAATACAAATTTGTCTTCTCAATTCAATAAAAATAAGTGATCTACAAATGGCAATTAATGAGAAAATCTTTTCGATGTGGTCTAACTCTAAATAACTCTAGATAAAATGATAGAACATCAGTTGTCCACAAAGATTATGACGTTCTAGCTACTGGTTGTAGTAACTAACCCGTAGCTAGAATGTCATAACCTTTGTAGATTTTCTTTGAAGTTCTGTACTGTGGTCAATTTTCACACATCATCTTTCTAGTATCGAGCCAATGCAACTTGTGAAAGACATCATACGTCGTTTTCATAAACTCAAGTTTTAATATTTCTTTGTAAGTCTTCCTAAGCCCTTTGCTTGCAGTACTCAAAGTAATTTTTATGCAGTTGGTAAAATCTAAACAATAGTACAAGTAATTTTTATGCAGTTAGTAATTCACCTATTGTGCGTGTACAAGTTGTCTCAATCATGAAGGCAATTATAATATCTAGTCAGTAGTGGGAACAGAATTTTTCCAGTGTGGGTTTTGTGAAGTGGACAATGCAACTTGTGAAAGACTTCATGTCATTTTCATAAAGTCAATTTGTGACGTCTTCTTTTATGTCTTTCTTAACCCTTTTCCTCTTCATCAAGTTTCATGAACTTTTAGTTTATTTCAATCCCCAAAATAGCTAGTGCTCAAATACGTCCTCAATCACGCTAATCATTTAAATACCAATATGGATAGACAAGAGAGAAAGATGGTCACATCCTTCAAATTTTTGTTCAGTGCAGGGAATATCTCAACACAGCTGAGGATCTGAAAAGGGAAGGAAATACATGAAACTTACTTCATTAGGCAAGATATTTATAGATGAGTGAAGTTAAAAGATGAGACTCACAAATACCAACCCCTTATTCTAACTACATACACGCTGTGATTCATCACCATCAACCTTTGTCATCGTCATGGCCAAAAAAAAATTTTAAAATAAAAAACCTTTGTGGAAAATAAAAGTCACGAGCAAACGACGACGAAGACTTTTTTTTTTCGGTCGGTTGACGACGAAGACTACTTAGAAATGTCAAAATTTGACTTTTGGAAAATGATGGAGAAGTGACCAAGCGGCATAAGTTATCTCAAATGATGATATACGAATACAGCCAAAAAAAAAAAAAAAAAAAATGGTGGAATTTTTCTATATGTTTTTTGTGTTTTGATAAATAATACATGAATTTATTTATAGGTTTTTTTAGATGATTATCTATGCAACAAACCAATCAAGTTAAACACAATCAATACACCATTACAAAAGATATTAAAAATCAAGAAAAATATCCTCAATTATCTTTAAAAAGTATTCTAAATATCTCTAATAGGATGTACTTTTGTCATGGATAAAAAACTTCCAGCCGGAGACCCCCCTACTTACCGGCAATGCCTGCGGTTTGAGTCCACCACAGTTAGCTCCCCATTCCCTTCCATTTGCTATGTAGATGTGCTCATGGTATGGTACGAGAAATTTTTAATGTTGCTTTGGTCTAAAAACCGCAGCCAATTTAGAATGAGATTGTCTTGATTGTTGCCCATGATAGACCACCGGGGGCCGATATGGTGGTCCGGTGGTGGTCAGAATGGATGACTGATGGAGGGTGATCCAATGATGGCGGGAGCTTCAGCGAAAGCTTGTCCGAAGGAGGCGTCGTTCTTGGTGCAGGCAAGCTCGGGAACAAGACGACGAGTTCTTGGGGAAGAAGATGCAGGGAAATAATAAAATTATATAGGAAAAAGAAATTTAAAATAGAAAATTAAAAAAATGTAAAAAATGTCATAGTGAAGCTTGGGTGGGATATGTTTGTTGGGGCCGGCAAGGTTGAATTAAAGACGAGCTGATTAGAAAGTCCAATGATTTGGACTTAGGTGTTGAGGGCTCAATTAATTGGGCCGAGTATGCAAATTGGGTTAAGAGAATCGGTTGGACCGAATTGAGCGTGTGGGCTGACTGCTGATTGGGCTTAGAATGACTGAAAATGGGGAAATTGACAACTTGGGTCGTATTGTTGTTATAGCCCAGTCCATCGGGCCATAACCACATTAGGACCGGGCCCTAGAGGCCGGTCCGAATCCTAACCCAACCCGGATCTTTAGGGTCCGGGTCAAACTAGTAATCAGACCGGGTTCCCTGGCCTTGTCCGAAGTCCATTTCCCAGAATTAATAAAAGTAATACAAAATTAAAAATTCAGAAAAATTCAGAAAAAAGTTTAGATTTAGATTTTGACTAGCTTCATTAAAATTTTAATGTTAATTCTAGTTTAAAACTAGTTTAGCATATAAAAAGATGAGAAAATCTTTTGATAAAAAATTGAACCAAAATTGAAAAATTCAAGGCACCACAATAGGACTTTGAATCCTTTTTTATTTTTACTTTTGAGAGACAATGCTAGGTTGCTATATATGCACTTTCATTTTGACTCTGAAAATGTTAAAATTTGCTTTTTCAATAATTTGCTATTGACTTTTACTTTTAGCATGGTTAGGTTAAATCACTATGACCATAATATACACTTATCTCTTGGACACTTAGTAGACAAGAATCTTAGGGCTCATAATTGGTAAAAAGACTGTTTGGTCAATTTAATGAACAAATGATCAAGATTAGGTATTGAAAATGCATTAATTAGACAATTAGTATAATAAAGTCCCTAATTCATAAATCTTTAATTGTATAAAAAATGAGGTATCATCTCCTTCATCACTTGGTTTGTAGCTTTACTTTTAATAGGTTAGTGGCAACTCTTTTTGTAAAACTTTTAGATCAATTTGAACTTAAATTGCAAATCCCATGTCACACAAGGTATTGTAACGCCTCGAACCTCGAGTATGCGAACATTCCTCAGTGATCGATTTAAAAATGCTATCCCAAGGCGCGTCACCAACCCAATCTTTTTATTCTTCAAATGTACACATGCGAAAACAACTAAATTAAATACCCAGTCAATCAACAATAATAGGGATAGTGAAACATGACAACGATTTATTAATCGACAAGTTAACCCAAGGAGTTTAATATGTACAGGCCTACCACAAAAAGAAACTCCTATGACGTACAAGCAAAAAGGGTCAGAAGGTCAGGGTTAACTTCTAACTACACCAACTCCAAACTCCTGCCCTAGTATCCAAGTGCAAAGTCGTGCACGACGTCAGGTGGGCACGGCTCCCCGGGCCTCTCCGGTTCAGAATCTGGATTCACAATGACACCATCAGGGATGTCGATATCCATGGGGTCACAATCTTGCCCATCCACATTTCCAATGGGCGGTCCATCAAAACCATGTAGGGGACCAATCCGATCGCTGTTCGCCTCCCTAATGAACCACGCCTTGAAATTGTGGGGCACCACATGTACAAAGCCCTCATCTACCCACAACGTCGTAACCACCAACTCGCGAAATCGGTTAGTCCCAAGGATAGGATATAGAGTGGTCTCTACCTTCATGTCCCAAGGGACCCCGAAACGTACAGGGCGACTCTCCATACTACGAGTTAAAATCTCAGCAAGTTAAAATCCCTAAACCTCGATTAGGACGCGAATTTGCCTTGAAGGCGCCCTAAGCATGCGCCACACATAAACTCACCTCGTCTCGGCACACCCCTGCATATATAGCACGTCTTGCATAGTAATAATAGTGTAACGTACATAAATAACAATCAGAATACATACGAGAATTTCAGGTGCATTGTCGACACACGTGTTCCAAATATTACGATCCCTCGGGCCACAGCCAACACAAATGTCAGCGGTCTTCCGGCATGACCGAGCATCATCCCACCTTGTCGGGCACAACGTCGTCAGGGACTCCTGCATAAACGACATTCCATAAAGGAGCTTCGGTCCGGCCTCAATCGCAACTCGGCATCCGGACCCCCGCCGGGCATCCGATAAACTCGGGCATCCTCCCCAAACTCCCATTGGGCGACGGGTTCAATTAAATAACTACTCGAGCACATATTTAGCCAAGAACACCATACTTTGTTTTCAAATAATAAGCTTGGCCATTTTTTTTCTTATTTAAAAATCCTGGTAAAATAATCGTACGTGGTCGCTTATTCGAAATCAATCCGTCGAACTTAACACACTTCTAATTTAAAACTCCATTGTTTTATCTAGTATGTAAAATTTGGCATCCAAACCTGACACCTCACATTTTTGTATTTAATTGCCCATAAAACTGTCTTTTGTAATAACCATAGATATTTACCATAGAGCAATCAATCACATAATATCGTACGTGCAAACAATCAAAATCATGCATAATCACATCCAAGAAAATGAGCATAAAATCCTACCTAACGACTAATCCGTCACTAAATTACGCTAATTGCAATTAATGTAAATAATCCACAATTAATAAGGCTAAATGCAATTAACTAGGGTGCGCATGCAAACGCTTCTGTTCCGGGGAAGAGTTTTTTTTCAGAAATGGTTCTTTTCTATTTCTGCTCCGGGGAACAATTTCTGAGTGAAAGAACCCGTTTGATAACGACACAAAATTTCTACTCTTGGAATAGAAAAAGAATAGAAATGTGTTTGCTAACGAAACAATTTCTTTTTTGTATTTATTCATTTTTTAATCTTGCCGACGGATTGCCGCCGCCTCCGGCCGCCGGTCGCCGTTGCTGGCCCGCCAGCCGCCGCCGCCGCATGACCGCCGGCCGCCGACCATCACCGCCGGGCGCCGCCAGAAGCCCATCGGCCGCCGACGACCGCTGGCTGCCCGGCGGCGACGACGGCGGCGGGCGGCGGCGATCGGGCGGGCCGCGACGGCGGCCGGAGACGACGGCGAACGGCGGCCGGCGACCACCGGTGGTGATGGTCGGCGACCACCGGTGGTCGTGCGCGGCGGCGGGCTGGTGGGCTGGCCGGCCGGAGGCAGCCGGAGACGACGGCGGGCAGCGGCGGTGACCGGCGGGCCGCGACCGTGGCCGGAGACGACGGCGGACGGCGGCGGCGGCGGCGACCGGCGGCCGGCGGCAGCGGTGGGCGATGGCTCTAGGCGGTTGACGGTGGTCGCGGCAAGAAAAGGAAATAAAAGAAAATTAAAAAAGAAAATCAGTTTATTTCTACAAATTGTTCCCGGGAACAAGAAGCAACTTTTTTTTGCTTCTTGTTTCTGTTCCCAAACCATTCCCGGGCTAAGTTTTTATTCCCGGGAACAAAAAAACAATGTGGCGTTAGCAAAAACAGGTTTTTTGTTCTTTTTTTGTTCCGGGAACAAAAGAATAGAAACCATGAGAAACGAAACGTTTGCATGCGCTACCCTAATCTAATCATATTTAATTAGACTAATCGAACTTATTAACATTAATCGCAATTAAATTTAATCTAAACTATCCTTAATCATAATTAAGAATAAACTAGGATTAACTAAGACTAATCATCATTAGCACTAAACTAATCACCCCCTAAACGCAATTAACGGCCTAATCCATGATTAGGAATTTAATTCACAGGCATTCAACGGTGATGGGCTCGCGGCGACGGTGATGTGATGGTGTCGAGAATGTGTCAACCGCGGCTTGAACAATGGCTCGATGGTGGCGGTAGCAGCCCTTCAAGCTCTCGGCCACCTAGGGTGGCTTGGCTCGGTGGTGGCTGTGGGGTGCTCGGGCAGACGTTGGGGGTGCTGGCGGTTGGTGGAGGTGCTGCTGGCGTGGTGGGGGGGTGCTAGCGGTGGTGTGGTGGTGGTGAGGTGGTGATGGTGCCGGCGGTGGTGGCTGGGCGTGGAGATGGAGTTGCGAACGGTGGTGATGGACGATGAAGGCGTTGGTGGAATGATGGGATGATCAGTGGTGATGTGGTGGAGATGCTGGACGTGGTGGTGGTGCTGGACGTTGTATGGTGCTGAACGTTGGGGGGTGTTGGCGGGTGGTGGAGTGGTGTTGGCGGTGGATGATGGTGAAGCAACGAAGAAGATGATGCTGGCTTGGTGATGGTGCGGCAGCAGAAGAAGAGGTTGGAGGAGATGAGGCTGGCGTGAATGATGGTGAAGAAGTGAAGAAGGCTGAGGGAAAAATGGAAGCAAAGAAGAAGAAGGTGGCTGTCTGGAGAGGGGAGGGGGGAGTGTCACGCAAGAGAGAGAAGAAAATAAAGTAACCCAAAGACTTATAAGGAAAATATCCTAAAATTTCATCATCACACTTTATCTATTTGCCACAAAAGTCTTCTAAGCCTATATATAGTCTCCCAAATATCTTCTTTAGTCTAATTTCTAAAAAATAAGGCTTTTTGGGGGTAGACTTTGGCCTCTTCATCCGAATTTCATTTTCCTTTCCTTCTTGTCCAAAAATTCTTTTTCTAAAAAATTTCGGACTCGTCGAAAATTTGGCGAAAGATCGACAACATCAAATAATTAAATCATGACACACTCGAAAATTCAATTCCTAAAATCAAATTAAATTTCGTAGTTAAAATTGATTGAACGCGACTTTAGTATGACCTAATCTATTAGGTAGCTTTTAGGGGTTTTCGCACGATTGAACCATGGTCAATAATTTTCAACCCACATCTGTGCATCTCCAAATCGTAAACGACCATCGGTTGTGATGTAATCGCGAGGGTTCAATTATGAATATAATATCAATAGAAAAATGATTTATTGCCGTTCGAAGCGAATATCGCAATTCAATTACGTACTTCCATCAAATTGACTTATATTTGTTTGCTAATTGATTTATAATAGTGTAGTATTGACCCTTGCTGATTATTATGGTTAAACGGTCAGTTTCTGATCGAATTATCTAGTTTGTTGTGTTTATACCTCTTAATGGCCTCACCTAATAGATTAGTTAACTCATGAGTGATCAGTTCTGAGTAAATAACCATAAGCGCGTCGATGAAATAACCAATTCATATATTCAAAATAAGGGTCAAATTTCGAGACGTCACAGGTATGATGTTGGCAGAAACCACATTTAAGATAAAAACTTCATTTGCGGTGTTGTCAAGTGAAGGTCCATTTAAGACCTTAGCTTGTATGTATCACTTGGACTATCTCATAAACAAATACCTCTAAACTTATTCATCGAGGGCGACCCCTCAAGAGTAGGTCTCAACAATAATTAATCGCATGCATTTGAGTCTCTTTATTCATAGCTTTTTATGAGTCTTAATTGTGGTGTTGCTTTTAAGAGTCTTAAGGTCAATTCCCCCAAGAGTCTATTTGGTTCCAAGAATTCAAAGAGTCTTCTCTTTTATCTCTAAAAATAGAAACACAATATCATCTGTAAAACAGACATTGATTTCAATATATGAATATTTGAGATTTTCATCAATGTGAGTGAATAACTTTAGAGAATGGATAACCCTTATCCTAGCTTTTTTTTTTTAATCATTGAAGAGTGGATTACTCTTTGATGGTGAACCAAGAAGTCCTTTATCCTCAACTCGTGGTTTTCCTTTGGCCCCTAGTGGTGAGCTTTTCTATCCTAAAGTCCATTATCCTTGGTGGGAGATTCATTCATTAAGCTTTGGTGATGAATTTCGTCGATTCTGATCTTCTTCCTTAGCTGGTGGTGCATCCTTGAGGCTTTGGTGGTGATCATATTCTATTTTGAATATTCATTTATCCATCGACATCTATCCCCACACACTTTGACCTATTCGTACTTTCTTCAGCACCACTCAAAACACATTCGCGTACCTCGCAACCGCATCAACATGTGCTTAAAGGAAGATATTAAATGACTTGTACAGTGAAAAGTATTTCAACATCAATTAGAGTCTCAACCATTTTATAGTGGCAACATTGATGTGCTTAAAAGGAAGATATTGAATGACTTGTACGGTGAAAAGTATTTCTACATCAATTAAATTCTCAACCATTTTATAGTGGCAATATTGGTGTTGATTTTGGGAGATTTCTTTTGTACTTACCTGACTATGGGAGACAACGGTTAATTCCACTTAATCTAGGTAGGTTTCAAAAATTCCATTTACCAAAAATAGAATTTCGTTATGTGTTTACACATGAAAAGTTTAAGAATAAATTTGAATTATTGAGGTCAATTGTAAAATGTGACCGTTTATTATTAGTCTAGCCAACTATATGTTTATTCATGAAAGAAATAACAATTTCACCATCCACAAACTCAACAATAGTGGGCAGTTGTTTTTAAGATGTCACAAGTGGCTGTATTACTGTTTACAAGTAACTAACTAAATAACAATTTTACCATCCACAAATCTAATGCCACATATTACCACTTGTTTTGTAGATTTTACAAGGGGGTGTGGAACTATTTGCAAGTTTCCAATCAAATAACAATCTTACCATCCACAAACCTAATGGTAGATCACAACTTATTTTTAGATTTTACAAGTAGGTGTGTATTTGCTGCAGTAGATTATGAGTGCTTACGTACTTTTCTAGTAGTCTTGGTTAATGATGTAGCTTAATAGCAATACCTCTATAAAGTCTTGGTAAATTACTAACATTGTTTTAATTTTATCAGTAACCACATATATTAGCCCGGCTAACTGTTAGTGAGTTACCAATAAAATAACAAATTTTCCATCCTCAATAGTAGATTGCCTCTTATTTTTAGATTTTACAAATTAGAATGTACTTCCACTATGAGATTTCGAATGCTCACAGTTTATTAGTAAATTCAGCTAATTATTTGTAACTTACGAACAAAATAACTATTTTGCCATTATAAATTCCCAGTTAACATTGTTTCGGTTTCACGAATAGCCACGTATATTAATGCGGTCAACTATTAGTAAGTTATTGATGAAATAACAATTTTACCATACTAACCTAATGCAAATTTTATAAATGGAGTCGTAGAACTTTCAATTTAACAGACAGTGTTCACCAACTTGTAGAGCCTTTTTTGGCAGGATCTTCCAAAACCTCGGTACAAGTAATCTGCCAAAAAAAAAAAAAAATTGATCATGAACTTACAATATTATAATATAGTCGCCTCCAATTGGTTCAAAATTCTAGGTCAATTGCACACTTAAGGGGTGGTGTTTGAGAAGTCAAAACTACCTGAGTGCATGCGTAAAGGAGTTGGTCAGATGAAAACCTACAAATCTTTGTTCCCCGGTTCGATTACGTGTGTGGTGCATTCCCGACATCCTTTTGATACCAACCCTGATTATGGTCAAGTTATAAATCTAGATCGAATAAGGCAATATTCTTTTTAAATTTCTGTTACCAAATGATGTGATTGTTTTACTATGCTTCCAAGTGTTTAGAAGAATAATAAGAAATAAACGAAAGATCTCGTTTCAACATGATGTTCTGAGACGTGACACGATTGGTTTCGACCCGACCATTAAGGAACAAGGCCTGACCATTGGTGACTTAAGCGCGAAAACTTTAGTACTCACCCATGGTCGCCGAGGACCTGAGCATAGACACCGAGGTGGAGTCAAGTACCCGAGCATGGGCACTAGGGACCCGAGCATGGGCATCAAGGTTTCAAGGTCAACCTCTATGGACTCGAGCTTGATGCTAATGAACCAAGGCTTGACCTCCATGGACTTAGCCTTAGTCTCTATGGAACCAAGCTTGGCCTCTATAGACTCAAACCCAACCTCTATGGACTAGGGCCCGAGCATTAATGACTTAGGCGTAGAAGCTAGGGACGCAAGTACAAGCACCAAAGTGCGCCTTGGGTACAAGCACTAGAGACCCAGCCATGGCTGCCAAAGATTCAAACACAAGCACTGTAGTCTCTTCCATGGCCTTGGAGGACCCAGGCACGACCAATAGAATCCCAGACATGACCGTCTGGTACCCAACATGAGCATAAGGGTCTCGAGCCTAACCTCTATGGACCTAAGCCCAAGCACCGATTACTTGGATGCAGGAGCTGATACTCGAGCACCGTTACCAAGGACCTAGGCATAGACATTGGGTCTTGGGCCTAGCCTTGAGGGACAAGAACCACAACTTATAAAGGTATATGATTTAAATGAGGCCTACAAACCTCTCTTCATTTGAAACTAGATGATTACAATAGAAAATCAACAGGACATTAGCAGCCAAGTTGGCATATAATTCAAAAAGAAAGAAAAAGGAGGTACAACCACCTTAGATGATTTCAGTAGATATGGTGACATAAGATCACCCTACGAAGTCTCTTCTTCCCACAAAAATAGCCAGCCGGTTCTCTGATCATGCTTGACTTGAAAAGAGAGTTGCAATTCAACTTGTACTCCAACTAAGAAGAACACGTAGCAGCTTCTTAGCTCTGAACGATTTGATGGAATCCACATCTATAGTAAAAGAAGTTCTCCAAATTATATTATCAGCAATCTCTAAATTAGGATGGATACTCCCAAATACAAAAACCAGCCTTTGGACTGTCTTCTGATCAGCTACACTTGCATTCGTAGAAAGGCCATGCTACTCTGTAAGAAAACAGCAAACCAATGAGCTTCATAACATCAGCCTTATTTTGCTGAGAAATTTATCTAAAACAGCCCAAGCCAAGGAAGCAATTGTTCCATGGGAAGTCTTATCGGAACAACATTAAATTCTCATAGAAATCAACCAACATTAAATAACAGAATTGCAGGTATAATTCCTATGAGGATAGTCTAAAGCACATTCATTCATGTCAGCCAACAAAATATGCAATTACCATGGAGGTAAGTCTATTCACCTCCTCTCTCTGCACATTTGATTTCATGCATCTAATAACAAAATTAGAATTAGCCTAAAGTCTCTAAACAAAGACTCACTAGATTGTCCAAGTACACAACACATCTCTCCTTCCTACCAAACCAAGCACAATGTACCCAATGACACAACAACATCATGTGATCAGCAGATGGTACATCCATCACGGGTTAAAGTCATAGGATAGCAGAAGTCTTAAAACAAACATGTAAATGAAATATGTATAATAACCCCATGTGGCATCTCTCATGTGATTAGTATGCTCATAGGAGTTAATTGAATATTCATTCATATCTGACAAAGAAGACACTTCTTCCCTTGCCACTGTCGGAGTTTGTTTTTTATTTGGTGTTTGAACTTTTATGGTTGTTAAGGCATAATATAATCCATCTCTTCTTATGAGCACGTAAGATAAAGAACCACAACTAGTAAAGGTAAGAAACGCAATATTGAAGGGTGAAGAAATACTGGCCACAAACCAAAAACTCTTCACAAGAATCTTGACGAGGCAAAAAGAAACACACTCTTGTAGGGGCATAACCAAAGAGCAAGAAAAACACCAGAAAGGGCGGTGAAATCCATAATCAGGGGGAAAAACAACACAGTATAGACAACAGATTTGGAACAATTAGAACTCGTAATCACTCACCTAAATTGAGTCAAAGCTCCATTTGGATAAATCTTGGTTAACAATCACGGATTGGGCAAGGAACCGAGAGAGATGAAAACACGAACAAAGAACACTAAAATTTTGCCCAATTGGACTCTAAGTAGCACCTACACGCAACACATGACATGGCACAATACGCCAACACAACATTTAAAAAAAAAAAAAAATAAAGAATTCCAATATGTCGAGACACATTGTATATTAAATATATAATTTTATATATACATGATAAATATCATTTTTATGATGATTTTAATCAAATTAATTTGATTCAAATTCACAAATAAATAGATAATACTAAAAAAAGCCTAGAATGAATTTATATTAAAAATATTAATACACCATATGTTAATATCGTTCATTGCTTCGATTGACAATTAATCACTTCCTTCCTCTTTTATTATGTTTATGTTTATATTTTATATATTTATATTTTGACCCATCATTTATTGAAAATTTTTAAAATTGACAACGTGCATGTTGGAATCACGTGTCAGAATTCCAAACTCACATATCAGAGCATGTTGGGAGAGTTGATCACGTTTTGGGTTTTCCAACACTTGTTGACCATGTGTCGGACATGTGTTGAAATGTCCGACAAGACACGAAGGCTCCCAAAATATGTCGGTGTTTCCTAGCTTTGACTTAAGCAAACCGAGGGAAAGCCCAAAACAGCACCACTGAAGTCTAGGTAAGCTATCAAAACAAATAGCTACTAAAGAAATAGTTAAAGTAGTTTTAGTATATCCTTTTACCAATTGGGCATTGTAAGCAAACTATTAGTGTAATTAAGCCAAGGATCTAAGGAAAACTACGAATATGGAAATGGGAGCATATCATGGGTGAAAATCTAATTTTCAACTTAACCAAGGATGTTAAGGATCCTCAGTAATGTGAAAGACTTAAAAGTATCATAAAGTTTAAACAAGCAAGGTGAATATGGCTCGTCTCCAAGGATTATATATATAGGAAGAAGCAATGCAACACAAAGTTGAAAGGGAAAACTTATTCATATAATATACTACATGACATATACTAGGGATCCCTTCCATTTGAAGGAAAGGAGGCCACATGATTCCGTGATAGAAGCAAACAAAGACACTTTCCACACTCTTTGGCTGAAACTAAAGAGGCACATCCTACACTCAAGGCTCTTAGGCCCATTATGCTTCACAGATCAATCTTGTACCAAACTGATGAGGAATTGTTAAATTGCCCTTACTCTTTCTTAATGTTCTGCAGTCAATCTCCATCCATGCAAGATGAGCACAAATACTAGATATTCATTCCATCTCAGGAAAAGGAGGCCGCAGGAATCCGTAATAGAAAGAATGGCAAACTTTCCACACTCTTTGGCTGAAATTAAAAGAAGCCGGTCCTACACTCAAGGCTCTTAGGTCCATTGTCCTTCAGAGATCAATCTTACACCGAACTGATGAGGAACTATAAAATTGCCCTTACTCTTTCTTCATGTTCTACAGTCAGTCTTAAAGGTAGCGTAATCATGCAAGAGATTACTTTGGTTTAAATTCTTGGTTGCCATGTCAAAGATGTAAAAGCATAAAACCTACTTGCCCAAGTTTTTAAGGTGTATTAAATAGAATCACAATAATCACCATAATAATCAAGAAGAAGGCTGCCAAGAAATTATTTTCCTGCTTTTTCCGAATTTCTAATCCTTTATTTTATCCTTCTCTCTCTTGCAATGCATATCGTCTCTTTCTTTCAAAGGATAAAATATTATTTACCTCAATCTGGGACACACTCTCCAACTCACCCCTCCCTCCTCTGTAACAAACCTCACTTTCATTGGCTATTATGGGTTTTTCAACTGTTTGAAGTTTGAGGTAAGTTCTAATCAGTACACATCCAAAGAAATTATGCTACTAGGCCAAGTCAAATCATGCGCCAATTTTTCAAGGATGTTAAGTGGTCTCTCTCATCTGGTTGCCGAAGGACAGAGCCTTATCTCTCTTGCCTCCAAAGGATGGCACGGTTTTGAGAGCCAACAGGGGTCGGGCCCATCTCATCATTTATTCAAGACTGAAGAAGAAGAAGAGATGGTGTCTCTGCACTTCTTTGCTTTCTACGTTTGTTCTATTGGATTAGATATAGGAAAGATGCAGTTTACTATATTCTATTGAAAGGTGGTATTTTCTGGCAGCGCCCCCAATAATTTCCATCTAGTAGACATCATTAATGCAAATATATATATATATATATATATATATATATATATATATATATATCTTATGCATGAGTCTAATTTGCATATCGGGTATAGGCTTAATAGGAGTAACTAACTCGCAAAAATGAACTCACCATTAATGGCAAATTACAAATAAAAACTCTCCTTTATGCAGGATAAGTGCACTTGTTGTATAAGTGCAATCAAGTCCTTAATTTTTTTTTAAAAAATATAATTAAATGCTAAAACTTGTTAAATTAATACAATTTAGGTCATCTGTTAGCTTTATCCAAACTGGTAATCAAAAAAGCTGTTTGCCCGTTTTCTTTTTAAAGAAAGACACTAATGTAGTTGTAACTTTAGGTATTTTAAAGGGATATGTTCAGCAGAAGTCCTAAAACTTGTCAAGAAAGTGCAATTGAGTCCTAAATCTTACAAAAAGTGCAATCAAGTCCTAAAAATTGTCAAGTTGGTTCAATTAAGTTCTAAAGTTAACACCGTCAAGAAAGTTAATGGAAATTGCTGACTTGGCATTGACGTCATATTTTAAATGAATTTTGTATTTTTATATGGCTTTTTAAAATTATTTTTTATTCAAAATATTTAAAAATAAGATTAAAAATTAAAAAGGAAAAGCTAATTTTTTTAAACTGTTAAAAAAAAAAAAAAAAAAGGCCACCGGTGGAGCTTCGCCGCTGCCCATTGCTGACCTTGGGCAAGGTGGCCGGCCTCGCCCGGGCGAGGCCTTGCTGGCCCTAGGTGAGGGCCGGCCACCCCCGCTAGGTCGGGTGAGGACGCCCGGATTTGGGCACGCCCGCCCCTCACGGGGCCGGCGACCATCGCCCGCCCTAGGTGAGCCCTCGCCGACCCTCACCTAAGGTTGGCAATGCTCGCCCGATCTGGGGAGCAGGCATCATCTGACGAGGCCTTGTTGAATGGGTCTAAGGGGGAGGAGCAGCCGCAGCTCGATGAGCTGGTCAACAAGGAGGACAAGGAGAAGCTTGAGGCCGTCGCTCGCTCCGCCAGCTTTGTTGACGAGGACGATGCCGCCCTCGCCACCAACGATGACGCCGACGAGAATGGAGAGGCTGATGAGGAGGAGGACCATGAGGTTCAATTGCTCGACGCCCAAATCCGAGCGAGCATCGCCAACCCCAGGCGAGGGCTGGCGTGCCTAGATCTGGGCATCCTCGCCCGACCTAGCGGGGGTGGCCGGCCCTCACCTAGGGCTGGCGAGACCTCGCCCAGGCAAGGGCCGACCACCCCACCCAAGGCTGGCAATCGTCGCTGGCTCCTTCGGCGACCATCGCTGGCCCCTCCAGCGACTATTGCCGGCCCCTTCGGCGATGGGTGTCGGCGAAACTTCACCGGTGGCCTTTTTTTTAAACAATTTTTTAAAAATAAGTTTAGCTTTTCCTTTTTAGTTTTTAATCTAATTTTTAAATATTTTGAATAAAAAATAATTTTAAAAAGGCATATAAAAAATAAAAATTCATTTGAAATATGACGTCGCACCACGTCGGCAATTTCGTTAACTTTCTTCACAAAGTGTTAACTTTTCGTTAGTAGCCCCCTCACTGTCGCAGCCACCCGCCAGAGCCGAGAAGCCACCGTTGCGCCTTGGAACCACACTGCCATTGCTCGCACCTTGCCTACACATCGTCGTGCGTCCTCGACTGTTGTCTCTGCTCCAGCTGCATCCCAGAGCCTCCCTCATGACCGTCGGACCACCATGCGTCATCGTTTAGCCACCGACCAGCCGTGCCTAGCACCGCTGCTTTGTCATCGCCGTCGTCCCTACCCATCTTTGAGCTAATCGCAACCACCGGCCAGCCTTCACAACCACCGTCTAGGACCGAAGCTCTTGGGTATTTCCAGCTCCTATTGCGCTATTTTCAGGCCGTTCCCGACCTCTGTTGGTAGTCTTGCTTTGGAGTTTATTGAGTCTTGCCACGTTCCCGTCGTTTTGATCTAAGCGAATCATTAAACAAGTGAGTTTAACTCACTAATCCTTGCTTAGTAAGTTAATGACATTTAAGGGTTGATTAGTTTAGATTAAGTATGGATTATGTGGATAGTTAGATTATATTAGCAATTTAATTAATCGTTATTGCATGTTAGATGATTAGAATAGTGTAATTAGAGCCTAGACAAGCTCTAGTATTTATCTAGAGTGGTTCAGAATTTTTCTGGGCTCGTCTTGGCTTTTAATTAGGCTTTATGGGCCTAAGTTCTATTTATTGCCATTTATTATTTATTTTCAGTAATTATTTAATTATTTATTTATTTTCAAGAAATTAGACCGGGATGGTAGGTGATCGGAATTTTATGCTGATTATAGTGGTGTGATCTGTTTATTTAATTGAGTTCTAATTTATGCTAATTGTGAGTGATTGTGATTTTGGGAATTTATTCCTAAATTTATTTAATTTTAGTAATTAATTAGAAAATCATCGGGCATCGGTTTACAGCACTAAAAATGAATTTGTGGACAATGGAAATTAGTGGGATTTTCAAGGGAGAAAATATTATATTTTGGCTAAGATCGACTGTGTACCCACACACAATTATTTTTATTGGGAATGATAAAAATGGTGATGTGATTCAATGATCAAAAGCGGTATTTGAGGTAGCTTTTGGCAAGCATAATAGTATACTATATTAGTATTTGAGGCAACTTCTAGCGAGCATAATAGTATACTATATCAGTATTTGAGGCAGCATCAGTGAGCATATTCAGTATACTATATCAGTATTTGAGGCAATTTCTAGTGAGCTATACTATCTATTATCAACTTAGATTGAGCGGTTCTGATTATGATTGGACTTTATAGATAGTATTGATTGAGATGACCGAAGAGTGGTCTTGTTGACATGGAATCGATTGAGTTGATTGATCGATGATTCGATATGTTGCGATGAACTGAGTTGTTGATGTGACTTTATGAATTGCATGAGATATTGACTTATAGGAAGGAACTAAGGCCAAGGTAAGTATTTTGACTCGTGTTGTGTTTAGGCAGCCCTTAGGGTGTGTTTTCTTCCTAATTAGGTCTTAGGGGGTTAAACTTGCTGAGACATAGTCTCATCCCATTGTGGGATAACATTTTCAAATCCCTAAATGGTAACTCCCTCATAGCATTTTGGTCAGCCGAGGAAAGTTACAGAGTAGACGTCTTACATTCCGTTGCATGGGAGCCCTAAGGGCTGGACCTATAAGCTGGTAAGGTCCATAGTTTGGGTCGACGCGGGTCTCCCAAAAAGGTACAAATACAGATCATGGTACCGCCAGGCTTAAGATGGCCAGAAAGAGGGTCCCATACCGGAATCTGAGGTACATCTGTATGTGCTAGAGGTTGCTTTTTGGGAAGGCATAGCAAATCCTCCTCAAGGCTTAGTCGTAGACGTGGTAGACTTGGATCTTGAAGACCTTGGAAGTTCGGCGTACTCGGTTGTAGGTTCAACTGATAGTGATGATATGGAGCAACAAGAAGATTAGAAGCTGTTGGAAAACCCCCATTGTTTTGTAGGCTTATATATATATAAGCTTGGTTTGTATATGACTTATTATGATATGTTATATAAGTGTCATGCTGGTTTTCAAAATTATGGCCCTACTTTCCTATCCCATCTTGTTGTTGTCTAGGGATTATTTATTTACTTCTGCATACGTATTAATATGAATGGGTCGGCGATGCGTCCTAGAATGTTGCTATTTAATTGACCATGGAGGGATGGACACGTGCTCGGAGGATCAAGACATGACATCCCCATTTAAGTAGTATCAGAGCATGGTTTAGACTTTGGAGTAATAAGGTGCGATGGTAGTTAGTAGGAAAGACTTTTATTTCAAGCTGGTGCATGTTTGTGATAATTGATTGGTAAAATTGTCTGTTGTTTGGATTGCTTAGTTTCTAATTATGTATGGAATTGGAATGCAGGTTTTTGTAGAAAGCCTGCAAGATGAGCGATCATGAGTAGAGGACTCCTAGGAAGAATACCATTAGGCCTGCAGCTCGGGGTAGGACGTCGACGAGAGTCAGTACCCGAGGGGGCCGAGGTAAAGCGCCAACATAGGCTAGCATTAATGGAATGGCACCACCTCCTGTTGGTGCTAGGGTAGTAGCCCCTGATGATGATCTGGGAACTATTGAGATCACGCAAGCATTATATGCAATGAGAGAGATGTCGGGGCAGGAGGCCCAGAATCAAGCTGCCGCCTTTACCACTATCGTTGCAGCCGCCTCTACTGCCACTGCCAATGCTATTGCTACTATCGCACCTGTCACCGCACCTGTTGAGGTTCCACCAGGGAATGTGGTCGCTGGAAGATCGATTCATAAATTGGTGGAACGGTTTTTGAAATTAAATCCACTTAAGTTTACTGGGGCAGGAGACCCTGAAACTATTGCTTTGTGGATCCAAGAACTGGAGAAGACTTTTGCACTATTGATGTGTACTGAGAGGAAGAAGGTAGTCCTTGCAACCTACATGTTGGAGGGAGTCGCAAGTACTTGATGGAGAACCACCCAAGGAGCAATATTTCCTAAAGGTGTAGCCCTGGAGTGGAATGCCTTTGTTGAGGTCTTCAACAGTAAATACTTTTCAGAAACTGCTAGAGAGATGAAGATGGCAGAGTTCCAACGCCTTCGCCAAGGCTCGATGACTCTATATCAATATGGGGTGAAGTTCGCTGAATTATCACAAAACGCTCCTAAACTGGTGGAGAATCCAGTGAATCGAGTTAGGAGGTTCAAGGATGGACTTAAGCCGGAACTGAGGAGCCCGTTGATTTTGCTCAATATGAGGAATTATAATGACTTGTAGGAGCGAATTTGGATGATCGAAAGAGATTAGAATGAAAGAGCCGCCACATCTAGATCATGGTTTGGATCGAGTAGGAAAGGGATCCGTCATGGGAAGAGGCCCATGACCAGAGGAAGATTTCATGTTCTACCCAACAGGAAGGGTGGAATTGGAAAATTAGGGATGAGTTAGAATGGCTTGTGTCACTCTTATGGAAGGTGACATGGTATAGCTCTGTGCCCTTGAAGGACAGGCACTTGCTATGAGTGTGGCCAATAGGGTCACATAGCTAGAGATTGTACTAGACGACCAAGAGGACAACCGCAGTTACTATCATCGCCACTGTTGGGATAGATCATAGGGTACGCGCCTTAGAATGCACCACAGGGTGGACAGATGAGACCCCCAGCTCAGGGAACAATGTACGCCATCACCAGAGGTCAAGCAGAGGACGTGCTTGATGTAATTACAGGTACAATTTCACTAAACGATCATGCTGCTTATGTTTTATTAAACCTTGGAACGACTCATTCTTTTAGTGTCGAGCAATATGTTAAGTTGATAGGATTAAGTTCTGCATTATTGGAGTCAGTGGTTAGCATATCTACATTATTGAAGGACAATGTGTTAACTGCTTTGGGTTGTTCTGGTTACAAGTTAGCGATTGGTGAGTAAGAGGGAAAAATAGATTTATTAGTCCTAGCCATATATGACTTTGATTTGATAATTGGCATGGACTGGCTCACTAAGCAACGAGCTAAAATGGACTGTTATCATAAACCGATTCAGTTTGACCCGTTAAAGGGTGAGAGCTTCAAGTTTGTCAGGAATCAAGAAGGACCCTTGATTTCTTTGATCTTGTTGCTTGAGGCAACCTATTTATTAGACGAGGGTTGTCAAGGTTACCTGGCAGCTATCATTGACACGATAGTTGAGGAGCTGAAGATCGAAGATATCGTAATGGTGCAAGAATTTCCAAATGTTTTTTCGAAGGAATTGCTAGGTCTACCACTAAAGAGGGAAATTGAGTTCATGATTGAACTAGCACTCAAGATAGAACTAATCTTTAAGGCTCCTTACCAAATGGCTTTGTCTGAGTTGAAGGAACTGAAAGTGCAGATGTAGGAGTTGTTAGATAAGGGATTCGTACGTCCTAGTGCATCACCTTGGGGAGCACCAGTTCTGTTCGTAAAGAAGAAAGATGGTTCATTGCGTCTGTGCATTGACAATCGTCGACTCAACTAGGTGATGATTAAGAACAAGTAGCCAATCCCAAGAATAGATGACTTGTTTGATCAGTTACAAGGAGTGTCGATATTTTCAAAGATCGACTTGAGAAGGTGATATCATCAGTTGAGGATCAGAAATGAGGACATTCCAAAGTCGGCATTTCATATGTTATGGTCATTATGAATTCATTGTAATGCCATTTGGGTTGACGAATGCGCCAGTTATGTTTATGGATCTGATGAACCGAGTATTCAAGGAATACCTGGTTCAATTTGTGATCGTGTTCATCGATGATATTATGGTGCATTCAAGGAGTGTTGAAGAGCATGAAAGTCATATGAGATTAGTACTACAGACTCTAAGGGTTCATTAGCTATATGCCAAGTTTAGCAAGTGCGAGTTTTGGTTGAATAGTGTAGCTTTCTTAGGTCACGTGATTTCAGGTGAAGGAATCTCCGTAGACTCATCCAAGATTGAAGCAGTTATCAACTGACCAAGACCGACAATAGTGATAGAGATCAGAAGTTTTCTAGGTTTGGCAAGTTATTACAGACAGTTGGTAAAAGGGTTGCAGAAGGGTTTTCAGCATTAGTGTTGCCGTTAACTCGACTCCTGAAGAAAGAAGAAAAGTTTGTATGAATAGACAAGTGCGAGCGTAGTTTTCAAGAGTTTAAGCAGAAGTTGACTTTTACACCTATGCTGACCATTCCATTTGGTCCTGGAGGATACGAGATTTATAGTGATGCGTTGTTCAGAGGACTAGGTTGCGTGCTGATTCAACATGGCAAGGTTGTTGCATACGTCTCGCGTCAGTTAAAACCTCATGAGCAGAATTACCCGACGCATGACTTGGAACTGGCAGCTATCATTTTCGCTTTGAGAATTTGGAGACATTACTTGTGTGGAGAAATGTTCCAAATCTTCATTGACCATCAAAGTCACAAGTATCTATTCTCTCATAATGAGCTGAATATGAGATAGCGCCATTGGATGGAACTTCTGAAGGACTACGACTGTAATATTCTATATCACCTAGGAAAGGCGAACAAGGTTGTCGACACTTTGAGTCGGAAGTCTTCAGTCGCCCATATGTTGGTTAAGGAGTGGAATTTAATCGAGAAAGCTCAAGATTCTGTATTCAAGTTTGAGGTAGGCCACCTTTCAAATCTTATGGCCACCCTCAGAATTGAACTGGATGTCCAGATCAGAATTAAATTACTCCAACCGACCGACCCAAATGTTCAGAAGATTTTGCAAGAGAATACTAATAAGAGAAAATCCGACTTTTAGATTTCTAAAGATGGAGCAATGAAATTCCGAGGATGATTGATTATACCTGACGATGTAGAGCTTAGAGAAGATATTTTATCAAAAGCTCATTGTAGCAGTTACAATGTTCATCTTAGCAATATGAAGATGTATCAGAATCTGCGTCAACACTATTGGTGATTTGGTATGAAAGTAGACATTGCCAAGCATGTCGCCAAATGTCTGACATGTCAACAAGTCAAAGCTCAGCATTGCAAGCCAAGAGGGCTTTTGCAACTCTTGAAATCCTAGAGTAGAAATGGGAGCACATCACGATAAATTTTGTGACCGGTTTACCGAGGAGTCAGAGAGGAAATGATGCGATTTGGTTAGTGGTCGACAGATTGACAAAGTCGGCTTACTTCATTGCAGTACGAAAAGACCTTAGTTTGGATAGGCACGCTGAGTTGTACGTGCGTCAAATAGTTCGATATCATGGAGTGCTAGTGACAATAACTTCCGACCGAGACTTGAGATTCACAGCCACATTCTGGAAGAGCTTGTGGGGCGAAGCTACAGTATAGTACGGCATATCATCCTTAGATGGATGGCTAGTCTGAGAAGACATTCAAACCCATGAGGACATATTGCGAGCTTGTGTGATAGATTTCAAGGGAAGTTGGGAAGAACAGCTTCATCTAGTGGACTTCGCCTACAATAATAGTTATCAGCAGAGCATTCAAATGACTCCTTTCAAAGCATTGTATGGCAGAGTGTGCAAAACACCCATGTGTTGGAATGAAGTTGGGAAAAGAAAGATTATAGACTCAAAGTTGGTTAAGCAATTAGTGGATACAGTTGCAGTGATCAGAGGTAGACTTAAGATCACTCAAAGCATATAGAAAAGTTATGCAGATAAACGCTGGAGACCATTGGAATTCCAAGTTAGTAATCACGTTTTTCTAAAGGTGACACCAATAAGGGGAACTTCGCGCTTTGGCAAGAAAGGGAAACTAAGTCCGAGGTACATAGGTCCATTTGAAATTCTATAGAGAATTGGGACCCTGGCGTATCGTTTTACATTGCCGCCTAGATTGGTGCAAGTGCACGACGTCTTTCGCGTGTCGATGCTAAGGAACTATGAGCTTGACCCGACCCACGTGCTTAATTTTGAAGGATTAGACGTGGATGATCGAGTGTCATACGTTGAAAGCTCGGTTCATATCATGGACAGAAAAGAGCAGGGTCTGCGTACAAAGACCGTCCCATTGGTCAAAGTGGTTTGGCAACACTACGGCACTAAAGGAGCAACTTGGGAGACTAAAGAGTCGATGAGATAGTTGTACCTTCACCTTTTTGCTTAAAGTGTTGTAATGGTTTAAATTTTGATAACGAAATTTTTATTAGAGGGGAAGAATTGTGGCAACCTGGATTTTTCAATTCTGCTTTCAATTAAATTAATCGGGCTTTTCATCGACGCGCTTATAGGGCTGTTCTCAGAATTGATCACTCTCGAGATAACTAAACTATCTGGGAAAGCTATTAAGGAATTTTAACGCAATAAACTTGAGAATTCGACCAAGAATCGGCTATTTTATCGTGCTCATCTGCTGAGGCTATTATGGCACAGTTAAAAATTGATCTGGGATCAGAGATAGGTCAGTTCGACTGAAATGTGTGTTTGAACGTTGGTAATTCCACTAAATTGTAAAATTCTTGTCGATCGACACTAGACTGATTTTTCTGTCCTTTTAGTACCTTATGTCCATAATCAAAACCTTGAGATTTTCACAACCATCGAGAGTCGTCAATATGTCAAATGGGTTCATTGTGGCTCGAAGAGAATCGACCATGGATCATCTGCACTAAAATTTTCTAAAAGCTACTCGGTAGCTTAAGTGATACTAAAATCGCGTCAAATTGAAAATAACCACGAATTTGAATTCAATTTCAAAAATTGAAAGTTATATTATGTCACAAATCATTTTAGGAACTTGGCTTAGTTTCCGAAGATTTTTCTGCAAACCGAAACTTTTTGAGAAAAAGTCAAGGTAGGGTCATTTTTGTCCAGAAAATTTAGAGAACCATTTTTATTGCGAAATTGGGATGTAAGTCAGATCATGATTGAACCATGTGTTCTCAAGTCAATTTCCGAGCCAGATCCTAAAAAGCTTGTCTAATATTTCAAGAGTGATGGACACCCTGTCCATTACTACAACGACCAGTATGGTCACTACTTTTGGGACTCTTTTTGCCAATGCTCTTATTGTATAAATTCTCCCAATGAAGTAAACCCAATTGCCAGACCTCAGCGAAAGCACAAGAAGCTAAAGGATACTATGTACCAAAGGTACTTGAATGGAGACTCCTCTGTTAACACTCTTGGTGAGTGTGACAAATTCCAGTTTATGGTTTCTTATGCACCAACTCCACCACCAAAGTTCATTATTACACCCCCAGTCTTACCAACTCCACTACCATCACCTCCTTCATCTCCTCCTCAGAAAAAACCAACTCTTTCCCCGTTTTATAAGCCAATTCTAAAGTGGACAAAAAAGCTTTCCTACCCATTTGAGGCTCTAGCAGAAACACCACCGAGTTCTTCCATCGCCATGTTCCATGAGACAGACTTTCCCCCTCTTATCCAAGAAAGTTCTAAACTCTCGTTTCCTACTCTAGAAGAATTCATTCTTCCCCAAGGTAGATATTGACATGCTCCTAAGATACTTGCCCCCACTGATGTGGATGAACATGGAAGACAAAAGAGGACTCCTGTTGCTGAAGCGGTCCTAAATTGGCAATCGGAGACTCTTTTAGCACATAACAATGCGTTCAAAGCAATTGATTCCAAGATTGTGAGTGTACAACAAGATCTTCAAAGATATGATGAAACCACCAAGAAGATGCTTTTCGATTTCCAAAAGAGGCTCATGCCTTGGAATCTAGACAACATTTAGGATATCATCATCTCGAAAGTCCTAAGGCGGAAATAGAGAAGCTTAAAAGGCAAATCCAGCTCCTTGAAGAAGGAAGGTTCAATCCTTTTAATCCATTTCCAACCATGGTACAGATAGAGCATTCGCCTCCACCACCTCAGATGTCTATCTTTGCTGCCCTCACAGACATTCCTATCAAATAGGACAAGACAAATGTGGTAGAGATGCGAAATTGTCTCAAAGAATTAGATCGAATGAGAAAGGAAAAGGGAAAAGAAAAAATGCCTGAAGATTCCTCATTTGTTATAAAGGAAAAACCAGATTAGATGATGTTATCCAATCTCTTGGAATCTTTCCTAAAAGATTTGGGCAATCAAGAAGAACAGACTGATCTTGTCATTCAACAGCCTGATCCTGCCATTTCAAAAGATCATATCTTATTTCCAGCAGAACAAGCTTTTCCAAATATCTTTGATATTGAATCAGATTTGGTATCTCTCTTATCCTCTTCATCCTTCTTAATCACTGCCATTGATTCATTTCATGTTATACCAGTAACTTCATCAATATTCATGGCTGATCCTTCAAACCAGGATATGGAATCAAACCCTTCTGAACTAGAGGTGGTTAAGCCAAATAACAATTCTTCCCAGCGTGTGTCTACTTTATCTAAATAGTTCTTCACTGTTGATGATATTCCTTATTCCGAATGGCCATAAAGATTTGAGGAATTTCATACTTGGTTAAATGCCCAAGCTCTTACCAATCATGATAAATATGATGTCCTTTTTGGTTTTGTCACAAGGTTTACAGGCAGCATCAAGCATTAGTGGCAATCGGTGACAGAACAAGACCAACTTCAATTTTTACTCTCACCTGACTTTAGCCATGCCATTACCCTCCTATATCATTTTTCTTTTGGAAAACATTCTGACCTCCAAGAGCTTAAGAGGAGAGAATTTTTCGAAAGAAGATGTTGCTCTCTTTAGAAAAAGCATCTTGATAAACATTATCGAGAAATGCTTAAGCTCTTCTATGGTATTGGAGTAGATCCAAACCTAAAGCACGTCTTCCTGACTTCCATCCCTAAAGAATTATCCCAATAGGTTGAGATAGTTTTTCTCAATAGACAAAGGAGAATTTAGGATATTCCGGTGGGGGAATTACAATAACAAATCCATTTGTGCCTTGATGATTTGTGCTTAAAGCACCAAATGGTCTAGACTTATCTCACGACAATAGAGAACTTGATACAACTTGTTCTCGCGAGAAGCTAAAGATCAAATGCTCCAAGCAAGATTGTGATGATTCTTATGAAAAATCTTCCAGAAAAAAGAAGCACTTCAAAAAGCTCTAGATAAAAAAAGCACCAAATGGTCTAGACTTATCTCACAGACAATAGAGAACTTGATACAACTTGTTCTCGCGAGAAGCTAAAGATCAAATGCTCCAAGCAAGATTGTGATGATTCTTATGAAAAATCTTCCAGAAAAAGAAGCACTTCAAAAGCTCTAGATAAAAAAATCTAAACATGGCTCTAAGCATTTCAGAAGAAAGAAGAAATAGCGATACCTACGCAAAAGGAAAGATCGCTCAGGCCACAAGAAATCAAATCAATGCTTCATTTGCAATTAGAATTGACATTTTGCCAAAAATTCTTTCCAAGCAAGAAAAGGTCGGAATCATTTCATACATCATATAGAGAATGAAACTGGCATTTCTCTTGAAAATGATATCGAATATTTATTTTTTGTAGATGAAGAACTATCTAAACAAACTCTTTATGTCATACATTGTTACCAAACTCCCAGTGAAACTGATTCGAATTCAAATTCTGAAGATATTTTTCACATATCTCTCATGTCTTTAGAACAAAGCACTGACATATTTTCAAGCCAAATTCATTGTCCCCATTTTCCTGTGAAAATCTTCATTTCAAAGTTTGCCAAGCCTATCATTGTCATTGCTCTCATAGACACTAGAGCAAGTTCTTCAATCTTAGATACTAAAGTTTTTCTTGAAGAATATTGGATTTCCTGTGTTCAATATTTCAACTCTGCCTCAGGAGATACTTTTTCTATGAATGTAAGAACTACTCCAGTAAATGTTCATTTTTTTCCCCAATGTTTCATAACCACAAAAATCTTCGGATCCAACCTCTCCAACAAAGATTTGATCATTAGTTGGGACATCATGATTTAGATTTCTCAACTTCATATCATTCCTAGAGAATGTCTTAAGTATAAAGACCAATTCTTGACCAATTCTTTGAATTCGTCAATATTCAAAGACTTTTTTCCATTCAAATAAGTCTGTTAGATCCAATCATGCAAAAGTTGTTGGAATCCTGTTCGGAATCCCATTCTGAATTTGCTCAAAAGTGTTCTCATCATTTATGGAAAAATCCAGAGTTCTTTGTTCGCCTTCCTCTTAAAAAGAATGAAGATGTCAATCCAACCAAGGCGAGTCACATGGGAATGAAACTAGAACACCTGGTTTTCGCTCAAAGGGAATGCTCCTAATTATTGTAGTAAGGCCATATTGAAATCTCCAATTCTCAATGGGCTTGTGAAGCCTTCTATGTCAATAAGCATGCCAAGCAAAATAGAGGAAAGATGAGACTGGTAATTAATTATCAGCCTTTTAACATTTTTCTCCAAGATGACAAATTCCCTTTACCCTCCAGAAATTCCCTATTTATTGGATTATCCAAGGCCCATATCTACTCTAAATTTGATCTCAAAGCCGGATTTTAGCAATTGGGCATCCATCCTGAAGACAGACCCAAAACAGGATTCTGTATTCCGAACCAACACTTTCAATGGAAAGTTCTCCTTTTTGGCCTAAAGGTAGCACCATCTCTTTTTTCAGAAGGTCATGTGTCGAATTTTCCAACCAATCCTGCCAAGTGCAGTAGTATACATTGATGATATTTTGCTCTACAATCCTAATGAGCAATCACACTGCCAACTTCTTGAACAGTTCGTAGAAATTGTGAAAAAGTATGGGATCATGCTATCTCAAAGAAAGATGAATATCGCCCAAACGGAAATTGAATTTCTTGGTATGCACCTTAACAAAAGTACATACTACCCCGGCCACATATTGCTCAGAAATTGTTGAAATTTCCCGAAGAGAATTTTACAACAAAGCAAGTTTAACAATTTATTGGGATAATTAATTATCTTAGAGACTTTGTTCCAAACATTGCTAAACTATTGATTCAATTGCAATTGATGCCGAAGAAGAATCCCCCGCCTTAGGGAAAATCTTAGACTAAAACAGTCGCTAAACTTAAGGAGGTCATGTAGACTCTTCCTCCATTACAAATCCCATCAATAGGGAAGAGAATTCTCCAGACTAACACCAGTGATGAATACTGGGCATCCATCCTATTTGAAGAAGTTGATAGTAAGAGACACCTATGTGCCTATAAAAGTGGAAAATTTTCCAAAACTGAAATGCATTATCATTCCACTTTCAAAGAAATCTTGGCGGTAAAAAATGGAATAAAAAAGTTTAAATATCATCTCATCGACCATCACTTCCTAATAGAATTAGACATGGCATCATTTCCTTAAATGACCAAGTTCAAAAGAAGCATATTCCAAATTTTCAACTATTTCGATGGGTTGAATGATTTTCAAAATACTCTTTTGAAACCAAACATATTGCCGGGAAGAAGAATGTGCTTGCTAACTTCTTGTCAAGACCAAAAACACCAGCAAAAATCAACATGTACATCATGAGGCATGCTTTTCATACTCTTTATCACAATGAAAAGTATAAGATTGAGAAGATAAAAGATTGGCCAAGTTGGAGATACCCTCAGTAGATTGTTGAGCAAATCTAGAATGATAGCCTCACTGAAAATCTGGATAACCTCATATGACAATGCCATTCAGATCTGTTAAGACTCGATGGAGGTTCGATTCTTTATCGTTTTGGATTAAATTCAGACTATCCGTTCATACATCATCTAATCTGAAAGGAAGATAACTTCCCTAATCAACTCAGATGGTTATTATGATACTTAACCAATAAGTACTTAATAGCTATTAAAATTCCAATGAGAAGATTCATTGCCAACCTCACCAGGATATTTGGACTTGGTAAATGAAACATTAAAAAAGAGAGTGACAAAAATCTCTTGGCCTTCCTCAATTGGTTTTATCCTTCTACTCACTGGAAACATCTCTTGCAGTAAGAACTAAGAACCACTCAACCAAACCCTGAGGTCTATACTGTTTTGTTTTTCTGATGTCTATAGGCTTTTGTCACAAATAATGGCAGCATTACCAATGCCCCACAAATTATAGGAACCACATATAAACCTCAACTACACAGTATAGAAACTTGGATTTACAAATCTTTTCCAAGACCTATTGGTTACTGTGAACACCAGTATCGAGAACTCCAAAGGATGTTATGCCAGGAAAATAAAATCATTCCTGAAAATGCTTGGAACTATAATGTACCCACTGCATGAGATCATTACAGTCTTGCACCAAAAGCCAATGAAGCACATGATGAATTTAGACAAGCTGCATCATCACAGGAGCATGAAATGACAGATACAGATGACCATGCACAATCCCATCAAGACCCCTACGCACAATGGGGAGGTTCTCTTTACCAAGACCCCTATGATCAAGGACTTTTGTCCTTACTTCTAGGCATGGACACATCCTACTATGTTCAACCATCCACTTGGCCTCAGCCAAGTATTCCTACTGCAACTACAAGTTCCTCCTAGAATCAAGAAGAAGCATCCTTGTCAAACCAGATTCTCTCACCAGATTCACTTGAAGGACTTGAGCAAAAATATGAAGAACACTTTCTGGCAATGCATAGTTCAGATGACTCAAACTATGACCACAATGTTCACAACGGACGAGACTACTGACCGTACAAGTCACTGTAGCAGGTCACCATAGCAAGTTACTGTAGTAGTAGGGTAGGGAAACACTGTTTACTGTCAATGTTCATACCGTACAAATAATTCCTAACTGGAAGTTTTCAGTGCCTCTATTTGTTTCAATACCCATGAGCTTGGTCCTTGTTTGTGTGTGACCTCTTATTATCTATAAAAGGTAAGGAGAATGTAATGTGTTAGACAGAGTCACTTGCAGTAAAGTGAGTGTTTTGTAAAAACTCTTTATGGCTTTCTAAACTTCTCTTCTTCTCCAGTTTGGTAGGATCCTTTGAGAAATGTAGCTCGGATAGTAAGAAACGTTATCATCTTGGCATCCCTTAGTGTCTCTAGGCTCTGAAATAAAGGACAGAGTGGTTTTCTACTAAAAGGCTGTCCTTAAAGGGCTTGAACATGAGTTATTCGACCACTGTGGGAAGGCATACTTATAGGAAATTGACTCCATTGTCCTTAGTTCTAGGTATAGGTCCATTCAACCACCTACAATTTAATCATGTCATTCCGTCAAATCGACATATATCCGATCACTAATTGATTATAACGGTGTCATATTGACCATTGCCGATTAGCATAGTCGAACAGTCGATTTCTGATCGAATTCTCAAGTCTGTCGCATTTATATCTCTTAACGGTTTCATCTGGTAGATTAGTTAACTTGAGAGTGATCAGCTCTGAGAAAAAGAACCAAAAGCACGTTGACGAAAAGCCCATTTCATATTATCGAAACAAGATTAAAAATTCAGGATGTCACATGATGATCATGGTTGGACATGGTGATGTTGAGTCCGAAAGTAAGAGGGAATAAGAGGATGATGAGATGCCACTAGTGGAGGATTGTAGTGATAGAGAAGTGGCTATAAAGTGAGACTTATTGATGGTTAGGCGTTCTCTTAGTGTGCAAGTAAAAGAGGAGAAACATCATCAACAAAGAGATAACTTGTTTCATACAAGATGTGTGGTGAATGATAAGATCTATAGTTTGATAATTGATGGATGTAGTTATGCAAATGTGGCAAGTTGTATTATGGTGGATAAGTTGGGTTTAAAGACGACAAAGCACTCTATGCCTTATACACTTCAATGGTTAAATGATAGTGGTGAGGTGAAAGTGTTGAAGCAAGTTCGAATTCCATTTGAGATAAGAAGATATAAGGACGAGGTAGAGTGTATTGTTGTACATATACAAGCAGGTCATATCTTATTTAGAAGACCATATCAATATGATCGAAAGGTACATTATGATGGGTATACTAATCGTTGTTCATTGGTGATGAACCAAAAGACTTATACCTTGGTACCAATGACACCTAGTGAGGTGTATCAAGATTAGTTAAAGTTACAATGAGAAGTCGAGAGAAAGAGAAAAGGTGAGAAATCCGAGACCTTGCGTGGTGTGTCTAAGATGCAAGGAAAATGAGAGGCTAGGGGAGGATTGTGGGAAAAACCGAGGGAAAAGAAGAGAGGAAAGGAAAGAGGCAAAATAATTTTATGCAAAATCAAGTGAGGTGAGGAGAGCTTTAGTTCTAGACCAACCGATGCTTGTACTTTTGTACAATGAGGTTTTGTTTTCTACTGACAATCTTGACCCAAGTTTGCCTAGTCTTATTGTGTTTTTATTGCAGGAATTTGAAGATGTCTTTCCTGATGAACTTCCTAGGGGGATACCATTGATTCGAGGCTAGAACATCAAATCGATTTGTTCCTGGTGCACCATTACCTAACCGACCAGCATATCAAAGCAATCCCGAGGAGATAAAGGAACTTCAACAGAAAGTTAGCGAACTATTGGAACGAGGGTATGCGAGAGAGAATCTTAGCCCGTGAACCATCCTTGTTTTGTTGGTGCCAAAGAAGGATGGAACTTGGTGAATGGGTATCAATTGCCAAGAAATCAATAACATTATGATAAAGTATCGACATCATATTCCTAGGTTAGATGACATGTTGGATGAATTGTATGGTTCTTGCATTTTCACTAAGACCGATTTCAAAAGTGGCTATCATCAAATTAGAATGAAAGAAGGTGATGAATGGAAAACTACATTTAAGACAAAGTATAAATTATATGAGCGGTTAGTCATGCAATTTGGATTAACTAATGCACCGAGTACATTTATGCGACTTATGAATAATGTTTTGCGTGATTTTATTGGTCGATTTGTGGTTGTCTATTTCGATTACATCTTGATATATAGCCGAAGCCCTAATAACCATATTGAGCATGTGCAAGCTGTCTTGTAGGTTTTAAGGACCGAGCAA
This sequence comes from Eucalyptus sideroxylon, assembly GCA_014182405.2. Classification (NCBI taxonomy): domain Eukaryota; kingdom Viridiplantae; phylum Streptophyta; class Magnoliopsida; order Myrtales; family Myrtaceae; genus Eucalyptus; species Eucalyptus sideroxylon. Next base: position 53,461,744 of record CM024555.2, on the reverse strand, counting down.
TTGTACGCTAATCTAAAGAAATGCTCTTTTGTTACTAACAAATTAGTATTTCTAGGATTTGTTGTTAGTGTTGATGGTATACAGGTTGATGAAGGAAAGGTCAAAGCAATTCGTGAATGGCCAACGTCTAAGACCATAGGAGAGGTGGGCAGCTTTCATGGATTGATGAGTTTTTATTGGCGATTTGTGAGGGATTTCAACACCATTACCGCACCTTTGACTGAGGTTATCAAGAAGCACGTGGAGTTTCATGTAGGGAGAAGAGCAAGAGAAAACATTTAATCTGCTAAAAGATACCGATGCTCCTTTATTAACTTTGCTGAATTTCAATGCTACTTTTGAGATTGAATGCGATGCTTCTAGCATATGAATTGAAGCTGTGTTGATGTAGGGAGGGTGTCTCATAGTTTATTTCAGCGAGAAATTGAGTGGAGCAACATTGAATTATCCTACCTACAATAAGGAGATGTATGCTTTAGTACAAGCTTTGGAAACTTGGAAATGGTCAAAGGAGTTTGTGATCCACACCGACCACGAGACCTTGAAGTACTTGAAAGGGCAATAGAGATTGAATGAAAGACATGCCAAATGGATGGAGTTCATCGAGACTTTTCCATATGTGATCAAGTACAAGAAAGGTAAGGAGAATATGGCAGCCGATACACTTTCTCGAAGGTACATGATTCTAACTACTTTAGAAGCAAAGTGCTTAAGCATATCAAGGGCTTATATACTAATGATGATGACTCTGGGAGAGTGTTTGAAGCATGTGAACACGCTGAATTTGATAAATTCTATAGGCGTGAAGGTTATATTTTCCGTAAAAATAAACTATATTTGCCTAAGTGTTTTTTTTGCGAGAATTGTTAGTGCGAGAAGTGCATAGTGGTGGTTTAATGGGGCATTTCAACATTAATAAGACTTATGAAGTGTTGCATGAATATTTTTATTGGCCACATATGAAGAGAGATGTCACATGTGTCTGTGAGAGATGCATTGCTTGTAAGTTATCTAAGTTTACAACTAAACCGTATGGCTTGTATACACCATTAGCTATTCCAACGCATCCTTGGACTGATATTTCTATGGATTTTGTGTTAGGATTGCCTAGGTCTAAGTATGGTAGATATTCTATTTATGTGGTTGCTGATTGGTTTTCAAAAATGGCTTATTTTATACCTTGTCATAAAACTGATGATGCATCTCATGTTGCTGATTTGTTCTTTAGGGAGGTTGTACATTTGCATGCCATTCCTAGATTGATTGTTTTAGATCAAGATTCTAAATTTTTTAGCTACTTTTGGAAAACATTATGGAAAAAATTAGGAACACGGTTGTTATTTTCTACTACTTGTCATCCACGGACTAATAGTCAAATTGAGGTAGTTAATAGAACTTCAGGGGTATTGTTGCTTGCTATTACTAAAAAGAACATAAAATCTTGGTAAAATTGTCTACCACATGTTGAGTTTGCATATAATAGGAGCATGCATTCTGTTGCTAAATTTACACCATTTGAAGTTATCTATGGTTTTAATCCGTTAACTTCGTTAGATTTAACCTCTTTACACGTTGATGAGCGTTGGATTTAGATGGAGTAAAGAAAGTTGAATATGTCAAGGCATTGCATGAGAAGACGCACACAAATATTGAGCGCAAGACTGAGCAATATGTAAGGCAAGCCAACAAAGGGTGCAAGAAAATGCTGTTTGAACCCGATGATTGGGTTTGGGTTCATATGCACAATGAGCAATTTCCTGAGCAGTGACATTCTAAGTTATTACCGTGAAGGGATGGACCATTCATGGTGTTGGAAAGAGTTAACAATAACGTCTACAAGCTTGATCTTCTAGGTGAGTATGACGTTAGTGCTACATTTAATGTTTCTGATTTGACTCTTTTTTATGCAACTGATGATTTGAGGGCAAATCCTTTGCATGGAGGAGGGAATGATGTGGACATCAAGCCATATCGAGAATAAAGTGTTAAGGACCCGTTGTCTATTCCAACTGGTTCGATCACACAAGTGCGGGCCATGTAATTCAAGCAAACTGTTGGCATTATGGTTCGTGATCTTTAGTGTTGAGATGACCTTGGATCAAATCTTGAAGAATTTTGGAAATCTTGGCGTAATCTTGGGCATGGAGATGACCTTAGATCGAATCTTGAAGAATCTTGGAAATCTTGGCACAATTTGATTATCTGGTCACCAAATATTTGACCAAGTCAAAAAAATTATCTTATGTTTAGGCATATTCTAGAATAGGAAGCATTAGATTTCTAGGGCTGGGTTTAGAGTTTGTGTGGTGGCTAGAAGGCCTATATTAAGGATTGGTTGAATTTCTTTGGGGGACATTTTTTTTTTTTTTTGGTATTTTGAGGGAATAAAAATTGAGAGATTCTCTTCTACTGTTCTTTTGAGGACTTGACCTTATCAAGGTTCCCTTATGGCAGTCGATTCGACTTATCGAGCGAAATAGTGAATTCTTTCGCTTGTGGTGTCTATAACATTGGTTGGTTGACACAAGTTCATCAACAAGTCACGTTCATACCGAGATTGCCAATCACATATTCAATTGGAGGTCGAGATTCGCAATTTGTACCATCCGGGCCTTCGTAAAACAATCTTTCCATAACGATTCACATCATTAACTTACTACATATATACAAGTATAGTTGAATTTGTTTTATCTTTTCTAAAGAACATGAATGTTAGATAAGTGGAAAAATTAAATTTCTTATCTAAATAACTGTACAAGTTCGTGGTTTCTATCTTACAAACCTTTGACTTTTTAATTATTTTGATCTTATTCATTTTTTTTATCTTAAAAACCTTTTAATTTCACTGTTTTGATATTATTCCCTTTTCTCGATCAATTTGCGCTTCAGTCCATATCTATAATTAATAATTAGATGTTTGCCAAACATATATAATTAAATTTACTAATAACCTCTTTATACATTGCATGAATCCATTTTAATTTTTCAAAAGACATCAATGAAAGACAATTAAGCTTTTTTATCTAATTAATGTAAACGATAAAGTAATATGTGCAGGGGAAATCGTAAAATAATTGAATTATGTGATGGTATGACCCAATCACAAAGTTTTATTTTACGCAACTTTCTTGTTGTTTATAGTCATCGATTCTTAAGTACCACACAGTGGGACCATGCAAAATTCATTGAATGCAATATGGACAGTTTGTTTAGCACTCATGTCAGATTTACATTTATAGGACTATATGAATGTCAATAAAACAAAAGAACAAGAGGAATTTGTATTCAAGTATATGTGTACATGGGGAAAATTGTCCAAAAAAGTCCTAAACCTATTGCACTTTTGCCAGTTCAGTCATAAACCTTTTTTTTTTCTTGCCAATTGAGTCCTAAACCTTTTATAATTGTACCAATTCAGTCCATTTGGTCTGCCGGAGCTAACGTGGACGCCGGCCGAGAGACAGCTGGCCGGCAAACAATTTTTTAATATTTTTCGAATATTTTTAATTTTTTTCAAATTTTTTCTTTTTTTCCACCTTTTTTCTTCCTCTGGTCGGCGCCGGCACCGGCCCGCCCGAGGGTGAGGGCCGGTGAGGCCGCCGTCGCCCGGTGGAGGCGAGGCTCGACCTCGCCATGGCTAGGTGAGGCCGAGCCTTGCCTCGGCTAGGCAACGACGGCCTCGCCATCGTTGGGTGAGGCTTGCCCTCGCCGGTGGCCGGCGGGGCGAGCCTCGCCCGGCGACGGAGGCTTGCCCCCGCCCGGCAAGGCCGCCGTCACCCGGATCTGGCGAGGCTCGACCTCGCCATGATCGGGTGAGGCCAAGCCTCGCCTTGGGCCGGGCGACGGCGGCCTCGCCGTCGCTAGGCAAGGCTCGCCCCGCCGGCCACCGGCAAAGGTGAGCCTCGGCTAGGAGACGGCGGCCTTGCCGTCGCCGGGCAAGGCTCGCCTTCGCTAGTGGCCGGCGGGGCAAGCCTTGCCGTGGCCGGCGAGGCTGACCTAGCCGGCCCTCGCCTTTGGCTGCCGGTTCGGCGCCACCAAAGGAAGAAGAATGTGGGGGAAAAAAAAAGAAAAAAAAATTCAAAAAAATTTTAAAAATTCGAAAAAATATTAAAAAATATTAAAAATTTGTTCGCCGGCCAGCTGTCTCCGGCCGGCATCCACGTCGGCTACGGCGGCCAAATGGACTGAATTGGAAGAATTATAAAGGTTTAGGATTCAATTGGCAAGAAAAAAAGGTTTATTACTGAATTGGCAAAAGTGCAATAAGTTTAAGACTTTTTGGACAATTTTCCCTGTGTACATGTGTATGCACAAGTTTTACATTATCTTGAGCATTTTCATAAACAGAACTCTCAAGCCGATAAAACCGTTCCAATATTCCTATATGAAGTTTTTGCATGAGAACTTTCTTCATCCATTTTTCGAGGTAATTGTAGAAGGAAATTTTCAAAAAAAAAAAAACCATGCTTTTGGAGATGATCATCTCACGACAATGCCAAATGAAGCGACAAGCAAGCTCATCAGCCACATCAGTTTGGATCGTAGAATTACGGTAGATGATGGGGTGGTGGCTCCGACTCTTGACCACCTTGAGGAGGATCGCTAGTTTCCGATCACAAGAAAACCAGGAACAAATTGAATTCACCAAGTGTGCCGCTAATGTTAGCTTTCAATTGTAGAGATTACAAAATTTGAAAGATTCGTAGTACAATTAAATTGGAAACAAGTAATGAACATAATCTTCAAGAAATGAAGCTCTGTAGAACCAAATGCAATTGGCTGTATATGAGATGTTGCAAAAGAAGTAAAGAAGTGAATGATCCTTATGTTGAAGAGCAAATGGAATTAGACATGCAACAAATTTCGTGAAAGGCAGTGCAAGGGCGACACGTGAAAGACATCATATTCAAGAGCAGGAAACTCGAGATACGGGTCTTGATTGTACAGGACCATGCCGAGTCACAATTTTAAAACTTAATCGCGCATGAGCACCAAGGCGGAGACATCAAGCATTTTACGGATTATGTGACCTTCATGGATTGCCTTATAAACTCTTCAAAAGACGTCGAGGTGCTTCCCCGCCTAAGGATTATTAAGAACTACTAGGGCGATGACACTCTATCCAATTTCTATTACTTCGAGATCTTAAAAAATGTGAATGCGTATTGTTACAATACAGGAGGTGGAACGTTTGGATGGCGAAACTGAGGAGAGAATAATTCCATATGCCTTGGGCTTTCTTGTCCATTCTCGTAGCCATCATGTTGCTCCTTTTTGCAGCAGCACAAACGTTATTTAGTATTTTTTTTCTTACAAAAAGCAAAAGTAAATGTGATCAATGTTGGTTCATATATTTCTCACAGTTTATTAAAATACCTAGGATAGTTTACATGCAATTGAGTTGATGAAATCTTAAAATGTAACTTTTAGCTCATAACTTGATAATCTCTCAATGTGTCGTTCAACCACACCAATCCAAAGAATTGGGCCAGCATTTTTTTTTATTTGGTGACTCAGGAACCGCCGAGCCTAACTTTCTCTTACGTTGAGCCAACTCACGGCCCATACAATGTGCAGTGCATCTCAGACCAAGCGTCAATACCTGGAGAGAAGCTAGCACAAGACCCCATCACTATAGCTCCCCATTTAAGACGAGTTAGCAACTACGGAATTTCAACCCTGTGATTTCTACAATAAAATGTCCAAAACCAAATCAATTCAGCTGCACATTGGTGGGTATTGGGCCAACATTTTTATATTTGCATTTATCACAATTGTCCAAGTTATCTTGGTCATGTAGGCAATTATGGTTTCTAGCTGGGTAGGTAGAAAGTAGCGCTCTTTCGCACATGACTCTTTCCACGTTTTCCACGAAGTTTCGTGAGATGATCCATTTTCATATAGCACAACACAACTTGTGGATGACTTCATCCGTCTCTCTCCTTAAGTCAATTTTTGGTATTTCTTTCTTAGTCTTTCTGAGACCTTTGCATCTTCATCCAATTTATTGCAGTACCCTCCACCCTCACATCTATTTGAGAGTCCAAGGACTACCTGCAATGTGGAAGAGAGACGTGACTGAGGGGCCGAGGCGAAGGGGAATCACCTCCTCTTCCTTGCTTTCTTTTTCAGCACTTTCTTAGCCTCGGTCCTCGGATGCAGACAACTGTCCCCCACTGACTATGACATCCTCGATTCACAAGTCAAACTTTTGTCACTCTGTTTCTCTCTCTGAAAAGTGATTGACAGAGGTGAAATGGAAGGAGGGTCATTTTTTAATATCAGCAGACCTCACGAATTCCACCTTCTCCGTCCATCATTATTTAGCCCTCTGCGGGAAAAAACGAGCAGGAAAAGAAGGGGAGCCATTAGAGTCAAAACCATACCGCTACCCCCATATCTCTGTTTTTTCCTCTCTCTATATAAGAGCACTTCATCAGTAGGATGTGAAGAGAGTGGAGAGAGCGGAGTGAAAAAGCACCCTTCCTTGAACTCTCTTTTCTCTCTGGTTTGCTGATCGGAGGTCCTCTTGAGCTTGACAACAGTGGCCGCGACGTTGAGGCCTGTGCTCCCTCTGCTCCTGTTCACTCTCCTATGCTTCCACATTGCAGGTATACTCACATGCTCTCTCTCTCTCTCTCTCTCTCTCTCTCTCTCTCTCTCTCCCCCACATTGCGGGTAGTCCTTGAACTACTTAGATTAGACCTAAGTGAGGAGAAGAGAGACGTGATGGAGTCGGCACGGAGGCGAGCGGCGGAGACGAGCAGCTAGTTGCTTGCGTCGAGGAAGCTTTAGGTCATCCACGAGGATGATGAAAATGGGTCTGTCATCTTCCCTACACTTCTGTTAAGTGGGCCTTCTAATATTTTAAACGGATCAAAAATTCGTCATAAGTTCTGGTCCATTTTTGACCGATTTAAATCAGATTTAATTTTTGGATCCAATTTTAGCTTTATTTTTTAAAAATCTTTGACCTATATGCAACTCATATTTGAGTCAAAAAATGGGCTCATGATCCATTTTGAGACTCGTATAGTAGAATGTAGGATTCTTTACAAATGTTAAAAAAAGAAAAATTCATGAACAATTTTGGAATGGTCAATTTTCGGATAGTAAACTGCAACTTGTGGAAGACTTCATATGTCGTTCTCATAAAGTCACTTTTTAATGTTTTCTTATGCCTTTCTTAGCCTTTTGCCTCTTCATCAACTTCTGGGAACTTTCAGTTCGTTACAGTGACTTCCATCTTCAGAATTATTGACGACCAAGTCAGAAGAGCTGAATGAAAGCGTCTTTTCTTTTGTGGGGTCTCAAGTAAAACGCACTTGTATGTGGTTTTAAAGGTTAATGATAGGCAAAGTCTCATTTTATATATGCCCATATCACTGAATACACGATCCCACGAAAAGAGAAGAATTGGTCTAGCTTGGCGAGAAGAATGAGCAATCACCAATTCAATCGAGTAAGTCATCATGAGTTTCCCTTCCCTTTTCTGATCCTCCACTGTAATTTATGTAATTTTTCCTAATAAATTGATTTGTATAAATTTGATGCCAGCTCCACATGTTCAATTCCGGTGCTTAGTTAGCATTTTCCATTAATAATGACACGGAAATGCAGAATTTGTCCCCAAAATTTATGCGGAAATTAGGTTATGAAAGGGAAGCACATGAAGAGCCATTTTAAGAACATGAAAAACCATCATCTTGCTTTACTCCGTGCTTATCATCACATTAATTATGTCCTTGCCAATACAGCATGCTGGGATCTATGACCGTTCCATGGTGCAAGATCATGTCTAAATCCACATCGAGAATATGCTTCGTGGTATGCCTCCCACTTCATCGGAGCATAGTATATTTAGGGTTCATCATCAACTGCGCAAAGTCAACGAGAAAGCCTATGAACCATTAATTCTAGCCATCGGCCCTTATCACTATGGAAATGACAAGTTCAAATTTATGGAGGAGCAAAAACTGCGACACCTGCAGCAATTGCTGAAGAGGAGAAAGGAGGGGAGCGTCGACAGGTATGTGCAGGCTCTCAGGGAACTGGAACAGCCGGCGCGTAATTGCTATGCGGAAACCATCAACCTCTCTCAAGAAAAGTTTCTTGCGATGATGCTCATTGATGGTTGTTTCATCGTTGAGTTTTTCCGTAAGTACAATATGGAGATATCGACAGACAAAGACAATCCGCTTATGGAGTCAGATTGGCTTCGCAACTACCTCCGCTGCGATTTACTGCTGCTCGAGAACCAACTCCCGCTTTTTGTCTTGAGCAAGCTATATGACCTGACTAAAGGTCGGGGCGAGCCTCATGAGTTCAGCGGAGTCGCCATCTTGTTCTTAAATTTTGAACCAGGAGGCCCCGGCCCAAATTCGACGATTGGCGAGGGGGAACATCTTCCGCATCTATATCACGCGTGGCGCACTTCTGGCTTGCCTGGAACGACCCACCAAGACTGCCTCGCAGTCATGCCCTCGGCGATTGAGCTAAGGGAGTCAGGAGTCAGGTTTAGGTTTGTGCAAGGGGGCCAACTAAGTGACATCAAATTCAGGAACGGGACACTCGAGATACCGGTCTTGGTGGTAGAGGACGAGACCGAATCAGAATTTCGAAACCTGATCGCGTATGAGCAGCATCGTCAAAGCAGAAACATCAACTACTTCACGGATTACGTGACCTTCATGGATTGCCTCATAAACTCTTCAAAGGACATCGAGGTGCTTCGCCGTGCAGGGATTATTAAGAACTACTTGGGCGATGACAAGGCAGTTGCGCAGATGTTCAACAGGATTGGTGACCACGTCACTGTATCTGATTCCTATTACTCCGAGATCTTCCAAAATGTGAAAGCACATTGTGACAAGAGGAGGAATGTCTGGATGGCGAAACTGAGGAGGGAATATTTCCATAGTCCTTGGGCTTTCTTGTCCGTTCTCGCAGCCATCATGTTGCTCTTTCTCACAGCAGCACAAACAGTATTTACTATTCTTTCTTACACAAAGTAAAGTTAAATGTGATGAATGCTGGTTCATATATTTCCCCCCGACCATCTGCTTGTGTTCTATAGCCAATAGTATTATCTTGGTTTTCCAATGAGGACGAACCACATGTGCTTAAAGAAAGATATTGAAAAGTATCTATGCTTTAAATGAGGTAAACAAATCTCTCTTCATTTGGCACTAGATGATTACAACAGAAAACCAACAGGACATTAGCAACGAAGTTGGTATACGGTTCAAAGAGAGAAGAGAGAAGAGGTACAACCAACTTAGATGATTACAATAGATATGGTGGGATCACCCTACGAATTCTCTTCTTCCCACAAAAATATCCAGCTGGTTCTCTGATCATGCTTGACCTTAAAAAGGACTTACAATTCAACTTGGACTACAACTAAAAAGAACACGCAGCAGCTTCGTATCCCTGAACGATTTGATAGAATCCACATCAATAGCAGGAGAAGTTCTCCAAATGATATTATCAGCAACCTCTGAATCAGGATGGATACCCCCAAAAACAAAATCAGCCTTTGGACTGTCTCCTGATCAGCTATACTAGCGTTAATAGAAAAGTGGCCTTTTGAATACTGTAAGAAAAGTGGATGACTCAGAAGACTATAAGAAAAGTGGATGACAAGTTAGAACGATGTTCTTAGATTATATAAGAAACATCAACTACCCTTCACCAATTCTCAACTCTTTACCTGCTTTCCTCAACACAATTAAATCTGCTTTACATGGCTGGCTATTATGTGGAATTATCTCTGCCAGAAATCCGTTCAGATAGCTTCTTTCGGGAAGGTTCAACATTAGCCCTCTTCGTCGATATATCCATAATTTGCATAGGCACCATGCAAAAGCTAAGGAGGCAAACTGCTTGACCATGTCGAGAAAGGCAAAGGAGAAGAAAAGGAGGAGGAACAAAAAAGAGGTCAAAGCTGAGAAAAAAATGTCCCTAAGAGGAGCGATATCCTTAACAAAATCCCAAAATGTTTCACATGGCCAAATTGCATGAAAATATTACAGGGTAATTTTTCCTCAACCTGTGTTAAGCAAAGTGACAATGAGAAGAATGTGTTATGAGCACTCAAACAGAAATGGTGTGAAAGTAAATATGCATTCAATGATGTAAATCCTTTATCAGAGTTGTCGGTGGCCAAAGGTGATGTTAAATTAAATATCCATATCAACACTGAAAAAATCCTTCATAATATTTCCGTGTAATTTAGCCACTTATGAAAAATTATTTGGGATTTTGTTGACATTTTGCTCAGTTCTGCCTCTTTTTCCTTCCTCCTCTTCTGCATCTTCTTCTCCTTTCTCTTCTCTCTCTTTTGTTGCACCATCCTGTGAAGTAGAAAGATCAAATCATAATATTAAGGTCAATGGCCAAAACGAAATGCTTAATTGTGTTAATAGAGCAAGTTGGGAAAGCAAAGGTGAACTCATGTAATAAACACAGCTGGTAGAACACGTTGCACATGCATTTTACCTGTATTACATTTCAGAGAAAGAAAAAACGCTCAAAATCTGAACCTAACTTCCCCTCATTGAGTTCACCTCCTGATCAAACTCAAGTTCATTCTCAATTTTAACAGCAAATCGATTCCAAGTCTGGAACCTAGAACCTATCCTACCGGGGCTGGTTCCCAATTTTTGAAACCAGGAACCAATCCCTGTGGACCCTAGAACCGACTTTGAAACAGAACCTGCCAGTTTCAAGCCGGTTTCAGGTTCCACCGAGAACCAGCCACTTCTTCTTCTTTTTTTTCATTCTTTTTTAGTTTCATTGCAGCTAGGTTATGCTACAATATGCGGCAAACCATATCAATCCTATGAGAAGTTAGTTACCCGCCTGTCCTACAACAATTCAGAATCCATGGACACATAACTTCCCTGATCATCAAACAAACACACACACTTGCAGGCAAAAACCCAAAGAAAGCTTCATGAAAGATCACAACTACCAGTAATCTGAAACAACACTTTACCAAAATGACTGCCGCCACTTTTGATAAAAGAATTTTCATTTGTCCTCCCTTGGCCAAACAACATTAGAACATAGAAAGGCAGAAAAAAAAAACACCAGCTGATCATTCTCCAGCTGAGCAGAACATGTCCACAGGTAAAATCGTGTAAAAATCACTTCAAGTCCTGAGCTCAGGTGGATTGCGAATCCAAGACTGAAAAGCCAATTACCCATCGACCATCTCTCCTTCCTCGCGTATCCAAGACTCGGAAATGGACACAAGAAAACTATTTAACAGATAGCGACCATGTAAAACACATCGAGACGCACCATGACAAAACCAAGCCAGAGGAAACAAAGGGGAGAATTAGGGCAAATAGACCGCAAGAGGCGAGAGGCAAATTGGTACCTGAAAAACCGTCGAGGCCGAGAGTGAGCGTGACTAAACTACGAGCCTCGAGGACGTGAGTTGAGCGAGTTGAAGGAGAGAGAGAGAGAGATCGTGTGACTGAGCTAGACGTCTGGAGCCTGATTTTGGGTTTCATTTATAGTTTAAAAAAAGAAAAATTAAATGGGCGGTTCCACATCTGAAATAAGAAACTGGACCGGTATCACATGCATGTTTTTAGGAACCGAAAATTGGTCCGGGCGATTCTGATTTGGACGATTTCTTTTTGCTCGTTCCTGCGGCTAACAACAATACTTCACTCTTACCACCACCACGGTGGCTGCCTAACCTGAATGAGAAATGACGTCTACCTAGGACGGAAGAGTTCGAATCCCGTGGGTCGCACGGGATCTTAAGCGTGACGTCGGGATAGTGGGTCCATCGCTAACGTCGCTCCAGGGTTTACCTGCCAGTTGCCGGCTATACGAGGTTCCCTGGGTATCAAAAAAAAAAAAAAATACTTCACTCTTTATCAAGCTTTCATGTTTAGTTGGCGTTGGGTGAAAGCACAATTCCTAAAAACTGTAAAAATATTATAAAATGGTTAAAAATTTCAGAGTGGAATAAAGTGCCATAACATTAAAAGTTAATACCACGAAAATCATCAAATTAGTATATTTGTGATAAATTTAGAGAAATTTAATTTTCGATTGCAAAAAACTCCAAATTAGTATATATGTGACGAGTTTGCTCCAAATTAATTTTTTAACCACAAAAAACTTCAAATTGATATATTTGTGATAAATACATACTTCATTAGTTTCCGTTAAATTAGATAATATCACAAAAAACTACAAAACTACCACCCATGTGACAAACTAAGCATACAACCTCAAATCGTTATACTCATCAACTATCACGTATCATCCAACTCGAAATTTGACAGTAAAATTTAACAAAAACTAAATGATGATAAATTTGTCATAGATATACTAATTTGAGATTTTTGGTAGTTAAAAAATTAATTTGAGGTAAATGTGTTATAACTGTACCAGTTTGAGCTTTTTCATAGTATCCTAAATTAAAGTACATCCAAACTAATGTATAAGAAGCAAAATCATGTTAGCTAGGACACTTCATGGGACCTAGTCCTTAAATGAAGTAGTAAACAGGAGTGCTACTCTTAAAGGGCAGTCTAACCAGGATCTCTACCAATAATGATGCTAAAAATATCAGAAAAGGAAGCATATTAAGTTCGAAAAATGTCAAGAATTTCTCCACTCACTTATATTTACCAAAAGCAAGCTCGTATGACAGTGAAATTTAAGACAACAATCAAAATCTTTCATACGTACGCACCTCCACAACAGGCAAAAATAAATGTTCCTTCTCACAATAGGGCAAATAGTATTTACTATTCTTTCTTACACAAAGCAAAAATAAATGTGATCATATATTTCTCACAGTTTATTGGAATACGAAGAATATTTTATGTATAATCTGTGAAATCTAAATACGCAACTTGATAATCTCTTAACACATTGTTCAACCGCACCAATCCAGAGAATTTGGCAAGCATCTTTATATATGCATTTATCACAATTGTACAAGTTACCTCCGTTGTGAAGACTATTATTTTCTAGCTAGCAGGTAGAATGTAGGACTCTTTCCACAAATTCTGTGAAATTTTGTGAAATGGTCCGTCTTCACATAGTACAATGCGACTTGTGGATGGTTTCATATTTCTTTATTGTAGTACCCTCTACCGTTGGAAGTACTGACGACCAAGGTCGATGGGCTAAAGAAAAATGTGTTTGAATTTTGTATAAATGGTTGGTGTATGCGGTAGTCTCATTTTACCTCTAGGTGATAGTAGTAATTTCATGCTAGGGAATTGTAAATTACAATAATATTTGAACAAAGGATTATTTAATTAGCATCTGTTTAATTAAATGGCTGACGAGGATGAGCCTCTCGGGCTTCGGAAATCCGGGCTGGAAAAGCCCAAGCCGAAATGCATTTCTACGCGACAACGCAAGGTTTCTTATTCTCTCCTTCCTCTGCAAGAAAAAAGATGAGAGAAGATTCTTCCCCCATCGTTCGCCTCAACATCTGTTAGCATCGTCGCCCTCCTCTCTTGCTCTCTCACCATGTACGATCGCATGTTTTAACGCAGAAAAAGAGAAGAACTGGATACTGCGTGATAGTAGCTGGTCTAGCTTGGCGAGAAGGATGAGCAACCACCAAATTAATCAAGTAAGTCCTGCGAATTTCCCTTCCCTTTTCTGATCCTTGACTGTTGTGATTATTCACACTGAGAAAAAAATAAAATAAAATGTTGAAGGATGAGACCATTTCTTTCAACTCTGAGTTATGGTCCATTAATTAACATGATTCTGGCAAGCACTTAAATCATACACGTTTGATCTAATTCAGGGCGCCGAAATTATGTTAACTAACGTGTCTCAGCTAGACAGTCACTCAAGCATCAATTTTGTCTTCTCTTGGTTCAGATACCGATTGCTTTCATCCTTCTAGAGAGGGTTAATCACACGAATAATTTCTAAACTTACATCTACCATTTTAATCAGTAGTACCAGGCCAGTGGCAGCCTTGCCTCCCTAGGTTCAAAAATTCCTTATATTCTTAGGTAGAAATTAATTTTTTTAAAAAGCAGTCATTTATATGTTATTTAGCTAGAAGCTTGTCTTACCTTCTCTAACCTCAAATCCTCAGTTCCCATCACGTTTAATAATATTTCTGTATGTTATCTTGGTTGAATTTCATTCCAATTATTCTTCTTATGTAGTTTAAAAGTATTCAGCGCGGTTCTTACGCCTTGAACATCGATGGTAAGTAGCTCACAATAAGAACACCCCAATTAGTTTTAAAATTCACATGTTAGTGTCTAAAAGGTTGTCCTTGCTTGGTGGCTCGAGAGAGAAAAATTTGGGACTCAAATTCTTAAAAGGAGACCTGGATCCTTAGAATGCCAAAATTTAGTCTAGTGTCAAAAGTTAGGAAATATATATTTAAGTGTCAAATCGAAACAAAATAAATTAGTCAAGTGTTAACGGTGAGAAAATCCAGTCAAAATGTTAACGTAGCAATTTTTTTATGAGACAAGTGAAAAATGACGACGTGGCTAAATAAGCAAAAAAATATGTTATTTTACATACTAACGTGGCTAGTAAGCTGAAAACGACGTCGTAGTAATCACCAATTTAATCAAGTAAGTCATCATGAATTTCCCTTCCCTTTTCCGATCCTCCACTGTTAGATCATTTTTGTAATTTTTCCTAATATATTGATTTGTTTAAATTCGATGCCAGCTCCACATGTTCAATTCCGGTGCTTAGTTAGCATTTTCCATTAATAATCACATGGAAATGCAGAATTTGTCCTGAAAATTTATTCAAAAATTAGTCTTTTCTTTTTCTTTTTTTTAGGTGACCGCCCCCCGCCCCGACCCGGGGGGGCGGGTGTTTGGAGATTAATTTAAGGGTCATATATTTCCCAAAAAATAGTATGAGGACCAAAATCAAAAACTGGCAAGAGTATATACATAGACATTTTTCGTAAATAGCCCTTAATGAAAGGGAAGCACATGAAGAACCATTTTAAGAACATGAAAAACCATCATCTTGCTTGAGTCTGTGCTTATTATCACATTAATTATGTCGTAGCCAATACAGCATGCTGGGATCTATGACCGTTCCATGGTGCAAGATCATGTCTCAATCCACATCGACAATATGCTTCGCGGTATGCCTGCCACTTTGCCGGAGCATAGTATATTTAGGGTTCATCATCAACTGCGCCAAGTCAACGAGAAAGCCTATGAACCAGTGATTCTAGCCATCGGCCCTTATCACCATGGAAATGACAAGTTCAAATTCATGGAGGAGCAAAAACTGCGATACCTACAGCAATTGCTGATAAGGAGAAAGGAGGGAAGCGTCGATAGGTATGTGCTGACTCTCAGGGAACTGGAACAGCGGGCGCGTAATTGCTATGCAGAAACCATCGACCTCTCCCAAGAAAAATTTCTTGCAATGATGCTCATTGATGGTTGTTTCATCGTTGAGTTGTTCCGTAAGCACAATTCGAAGAGACCGACAGAAGAAGACGATTTGCTTATGAAGTCAGACAGGCTTCAATACAACCTCCGCCGCGATTTACTGCTGCTCGAGAACCAACTCCCGCTTTTCGTCTTGAGCAAGCTATATGACCTGACTAAAGGTCGGGGCGAGCCTCATGAGTTCAGCGGAGTCGCCATCGAGTTCTTAAATTTTGAACCAGGAGGCCCCGGCCCAAATTTGACGATTGGCAACGGGGAACATCTTCTGCATCTATATCACACGTGGTACACTTCTGGCTTGCCTAAACCGGGCCAGAAACGCTGCAAAATGATCATGCCATCGGCCATTGAGCTAATGGAGTCAGGAGTCAGGTTTAGGACTGCGCAAGGGCACCCATTGACTGACATTAAATTCACGAACGGGACACTCGAGATACCGTCCTTGCTTGTAGAGGACAACACCGAATCACATTTTCGAAACCTGATCGCATACGAGCAACATCGTCAAAGCAATGACATAGAGTACTTCACAGATTATGTGATCTTCATGGATTGCCTCATAAACTCTTCAAATGACGTTGAGGTGCTTCGTCACGCAGGAATTATTAAGAACAACTTGGGCGATGACAAGGTGGTTGCACAGATGTTCAACAAGATCGGTGACAACGTCCGTGTATGCGGTGCCAATTACTTTGAGATCTTCAACAATGTGAATAAACATTACAATAAGAAGCGGAACGTCTGGATGGCGAAACTGAGGAGGGAATATTTCCATAGTCCTTGGGCTTCCCTGTCCGTTCTCGCAGCCATTGTGTTGCTCTTTCTCACAGCAGCACAAACAGTATTTACTATTCTTTCTTACACAAAGTAAAGTTAAATGTGATGAATGCTGGTTCATATATTTCCCCCGGACCATCTACTTGTGTTCTATAGCCAATAGTATCACCTTGGTTTTCCAATGAGGACGAACCACATGTGCTTAAATAAAGATATTAAAAAGTATTTATGCTTTAAATGAGGTCCACAAATCTCTCTTCATTTGGCACTAGATGATTAATTGATTACAACAGAAAACCAACAGGACATTAGCAACGAAGTTGGTATACGATTCAAAAACAAAAGAGAAAAGAGGTACAACCAACTTAGATCATTTCAATAGATATGGTGGGATCACCCTACGAATCCTCTTCTTCCCACAAAAATATCCAGCTGGTTCTCTGATCATGCTTGACCTAAAAAATGAGTTACAATTCAACTTGGACTACAACTAAAAAGAACACGCAGCAGCTTCGTATCCCTGAACAATTTGATAGAATCCACATCAATAGCAGGAGAAGTTCTCCAAATGATATTATCAGCAACCTCTGAATCAGGATGGATACTCCCAAAAACAAAATCAGCCTTTGGACTGTCTCCTGATCAGCTATAGTTGCATTAATAGAAAGGCCATGCTACTCTGTAAGAAAACAGAAAACCAATGAGCTTCTTAACATGAACCTTATTTTGGTGATAAATTTGTCTGGAACAGCCCCAAGTGAGGACAGCAATTGTTCCATGCGAAGCCTTATCAGAACAACAATAAATTCTCATAGAAATCAACCGACATTTAATAACAGAAACGCAGGTATAATTCCTATTAGGATGGTCTAAAGCACATTCATTCATGTCAACCAACAAAATATGCAATTAGCAAGGAGGTAAGTTTAACCTCCTTTCTCTGCACATTTGATTTCGTGCATTTAATAACAAAACTAGAATTAGCTTAAAGTCTAAGCACAGACTCAATAAATAGTACATCCACCAAGCATTCATCCTTGTAACAACATTTTCCAAATTGCACAACACATCTCTCCTTCCTAGCAAACCAAGCACAATGCACCCAATG
This sequence comes from Eucalyptus sideroxylon, assembly GCA_014182405.2. NCBI lineage: Eukaryota > Viridiplantae > Streptophyta > Magnoliopsida > Myrtales > Myrtaceae > Eucalyptus > Eucalyptus sideroxylon. The sequence goes on along the minus strand of CM024555.2, from coordinate 53,444,413 downwards.
ACACATTGACATCATATGATCAGCAGATAGTACATCCATATCAGGTTAGAAGCCACAGGTTAGCAGGTTCAATAAGTCTTAAAAGCAAACACAGGTTAGCAGGTTCAATAAGTCTTAAAAGCAAACATATACATGAAACATGTATAATAACCCCATGTGGCACTTCTCATGTGATTAGTATGCTCGTAGGAGTTAGTTGAATCTTCATTCATATCCAACTGAGAAGACACTTCCTCCCTTGCCACTTTTGGCATTTGTTTTTTTATTGGGTATTTGACCATTTGTTTTGGCTGTCGATGCAGAATATAATCCATCTCTTCTGATAAGCATGTAAGAAGAAGAACCACAACTTGTAAAGGTAAGAAATGCAATATTGAAGGGTAATAAAATACTAATCACAAACCAAAAACTCTCAAAAGGAATCTTGACAAGGCAAAAAGGCACTAACTCTTGTAAGGGCATAACCAAAGAGCAAGAAAAACACCAGAAAGGGGGGTGAACAGAATCAGAAAAAACAACAGACGGTATAAACAACAATGGATTTGGAACAATTAGAACTCGTAATCACTCACCTAAGTTGAAGCAAAGCTCCATTTGGATCAATCTTGGTCAACAATTGCAGATTTGGCAAGGAACCGAGAGAGATGAAAACACGAACAAACAGCACCACTGTGGTCCAGGTAAGCTATCAAAATGAACAGCTACCAAAGAAACGGTTACTCTCAGTGGTTTAATTCTATGCTTTTACCAATTGGGCATTGTAAGCAAAATATTAGTGTAATTAAACCAAGGATCTAAGGAAAACTACAAAAATGGAAAGGGGGCATATCATGGGTACAAAGTTAATTTTCAACTTAACCAAGGATGTTAAGGATTCTTGCTAATGTGAAAGACTTCAAGTATCATAAAGTTTAAACAAGCAGGGTAAAATATGGCTCGCTTCCAAGGATATACATATATATTCAGGTAGAAGCGATGCAATCACAAAGGTAAAAGGGAAAAGTTATTCATATAACATACTACTTGACATAGTATATTAATTAGCTGAGTACCCTCACTGGATAAAATGGACAACCTGAAGCATCAAAGTGAATATAACCTGTTGGAGAACAAATACCAGCTATTCATTCCATCTGAAGCAAAGGAGGCCATAGGATTCCGTAATAGAAGCAAACAAAGACAGATTCTCCACACTCTTTTGCTGAAATTAAAGAGGCTAGTCCTACACTCAAGGCTCTTAGGCCCATTATGCTTCAGAGATCAATCTTACACCAAACTGATGAGGAACTGTAAAATTGCCCTTACTCCTTCTTCATGTTCTGCAGTCGGTCTCCATCCATGCAATATGAGCACAGGGACAAGACAGATACTGACATAGAGAAGAAAAGCTCCATGTGAAAGCTGCTTACCCAACAGAAAAGCAGTTTCACTCTAGAGTCGCCCATTAGAAATTTTACAACTGGATCCATATTTCTCCTGTCAAATAAATAACTAAGATCAAATAAATTCACAATAAATATTAAAGCTGGGCAACCTTTGTCACACACACAAAAAGGTTATCAGGATCGAGATGCTAAGTAGGATCCTTTTGAAGTCTTCCAGATCAGATCAAGATCATAAGATCCTACATATTTGAAGTATTAAATTCTTGCTTAAATCATTGCAAGTAGATGCATATTAACCTTTAAAAGAGGGATAGTGAAGCTTAAAGGTAGCATTCTCATGTGAGAGATTACTCTGGTTTAAATTCTTGGTTGCCAGTTTTTCAACTAACAATTAAAGCACCATGTCAAAGATGCAAAAGCATAAAATCTCCTTGCCCAAGTTTTTAAGGTGTATTAAATAGGATCACCATAAAATAATCACCATAATAATCAAGAAGAAGGCTGCCAAGAAATTACTTTTGTGCCTTTTCGGAATTTCTAATCCTTTATTTTGTCCTTCTCTCTCTTGGAATACAGATCGTCTCTTTCTTTATTTCAAAGGATAATATATTATTCCCCTTCTCCCCCCGCGGCCGCCCCCCAACTCTCTCTCTCTCTCTCTCTCACACAAACTCACTTTCATTGGCTATTCTAGATTTTTCAACTGTTTAAAGTTTAAGGTCAGTTCTAATCAGTATACATCCAAAGATATCATGATACTAGGCCAAGCCAAATCGTGCGCCAATTTCTCAAGGATGTAGAGGTCTCTCTCATCTGGTTGCAGAAGGACAGAAGCTTTGTCTCTCTCATCTCCAAAGGATGGGACAGTTCAGAAAGCCAACAGTGGTCGATGCACATCTCATCATTTATTCAAGACTGAAGAAGAAGAAGTGATGGTGTCTCTGCACTTCTTCCCTTTCTACTGTTCATTCATCTTCATCCCTTTTTCTTAATTCTCCAACCCTTATATTTTCCGAATGGAGCCTGAACATGATTAAGAAGAAAGTGGCACATGTGCTAGGGGCCAGAGGCCCAATTTCATATTTGCTCCAGCTAAAAAGGCAGAATTGCCTTCTAAAGCTTGAACAGTGGAATCGTAGCTGGGATCGCCATCCTAAGATACAGATCACGACCCCTGCAGACTACCGTTTTTCTTAGAATCCAAATTGTTCAAAGTTTTTGAGTCGTAGAATCGAATGATCGTGATCCTACAATCCGGATCGCGATCCTAACAACCATGCACACATGCACGCACGTGTACACAGAAAAGAGTCTTGTGATGGTGAAAGAAAGTGCAAGAAAGAAGGAGACTGCAGGTCAGATTGAACAACGTACTTGGCCCTAAACCCCACCAGCTAATTTCTCAAAGAAAAAAGTAAAAAATCATTAACAAAGGGTCTTTTGAATACTGCAAGAAAAGTAAATAACAAGTTAGAACAATGTTCTTGGATTATATAAGAAACATCAACTACCTTTCACCAATTCTCAACTCTTTACCTGCTTTCCTCAGCACAATTAAGTCTGCTTTACATGGCTGGCCATTATATGGAATTATCTCTACCAGGAGTCTGTTCAGATAGCTTCTTTCAGGCAGGTTCAACACTAGCCCTCTTCGACAATATATCCAGAATTTGCGTAGGCACCATGCAAAAGCTGAGGAGACAAAATGCTTGACCATGTAGAGAAAGGCAAAGGAGAAGAAAAGGAGGAGGAGAAACAAAAAAGAGGCCAAAGCTGAGAAAAATGTCCCTAGGAAGAGCAATATGCTCAACAAAATCCCAAAATGCTTCACATGGCCAAATTGGATGAAAATATTATAGAGTAATTTTCCTCAACCTGTGTCAAGCAAAGTGACATTGAGAAGAACGTGTTATGAGTACTCAAACAGAAATGGTGTCAAAGTGAATAGGCATTCGATGATGTTAATCCTTTGTCAGAGTTGTTGGTGGCGGAAGGTGATGTTAAATTGGTTATCTATATCAACACCGAAAAAATCCTTCATAATATTTCCGTGTAATTCAGCCACTTATGCAACATTATTTGGGATTTTGTTGACACTTTGCTCAGTTCTACCTCTTTTCCCTCCCTCCTCTTCCGCATTTTCTTCTCCTTTCTCTTCTCTTTCTCTTTTGCTGCACCATCCTGTGAAGTAGAAAGATCAAATCATAAAGTTAAAATCAAAGGCCCAAAACGAAATGCTTAACTGTGTTAATAGAGCAAGTTGAGAAAGCAAAGGCAAATTCATGTAATAAACACTGCTGGCAGAACAAGTTGCACAGGGATTTTACCTGTATTACATTTCATTTCAGAGAAAGAAATAATACTCAAAATCTAAACATAGCTTCCACTCATTGAGTTCACCTCCTGATCAAACTCAGGTTCATTCTCAATTTTAACAGCAAATCAGTTCCAAGTCTGGAACCTAGAACCTATCCTATCGGGGCTCGTTCCCAATTCTTGAAACTGGGAACCAACCCCTGTGGACCCTAGAACAGACTTTGAAACCAAACCTGCCAGTTTCAAGCTGGTTTCAGGTTCCATCGAGAACCAGCCACTATTTTTTTTTTTTTTTTTGCTTTCAGTTTCATTCATTTTTTGTTCCATTGCAGCTAGGTTATGCTACAATATGCAGCAAACCACATCAATCCCATGAAGCTAGTTACCCGCCTGTCCTACAACAATTCAGAATCCATGGACACATAACTTCCCTGATCGTCAAACAAACATACACACTTGCAGCAAAAATCCAAAGAAAGCTTCATAAAAGATCCCAACTACCAGTAATCCGAAACAGCACTTCATCAAAATGACTTTCGCCACTTTTGATGAAAGAATTTTCACTTAAGCTCCCTTGACCAAACAACATTAGAGCATAAAAAGGCAGAAAAAACACCAGCTGATCATTCGCCAGCTGAGTAGAAATGTCCACAGATAAAATTGTGGAAAATTCACTTCAAGTCCTGAGCTCAGGTGGATTGCGAATCCAAGACTGAAAAGCCAATTACCCATCGACCATCCCTCCTTCCTCGCGAATCCACGACTCAAAAATGGAGACAAGAAAACCATTAACAGATAGCAACCATGTAAAACACATCGAGACGCACCATGACAAAACCAAACTAGACGAAACAACGGGGAGAATCAGGGCAAATACGCAGCAAGAGGTGAGAGGCAAATTGGTACCTGAAAAACCGTCGAGGCCGAGAGTGAGCGTGACGGAGCGACGAGCCCCGAGGCCGCGAGTTAAGGGGAGAGAGAGAGAGAGAGAGAGCGGTCATGAGAGAAGTCTGGAGTCTGATTGAGGGTTTTGTTTATAATAAAAAAAAGATTTAAATGGGTAATTTCACACCTAAAATAGAAAACCGGACTGATATCCACTTATTCAAGTTTTTAGGAACCGAAAACCGGTCCTGGTCGGTCTAGGCAATTCTGATTCGGACAATTCCATTTGCTCATCATCCCTACTGCTAACAACAATATTTCACTCTTTATCAAGCTTTCGTGTTTAGCTAGGAGAAGGTACATTTCCTAAAAACTGTAAAAACATTATAAATGGTTAAAAATTTCAGGGTGAAATAAAGTGCCATAAAATTAAGAGTTAATATCACAAAAACCATCAAATTAGTACGTTTGTGATAAATTTAGCGAAAATTAATTTTCAACCGTAAAAAACTCCAAATTAATATATATGTGACGAGTTTACCCCAAACTAATTTTTGTTATCACAAAAAATCTCAAATTGGTATATTTGTGATAAATACACACTTAATTAATTTCCGTTAAATTGAATTAATACCACAAAAAACTACAAAACTACAACAAACTAAGTAAAAAACTCAAATGGTTATATCGGTCAACTATCATGTGTTATCTGAGTTGAAAATTTGACTATAAAATTTAACATAAACTAAAAAATGATAAATTTGCCACTAGTATATTAGTTTGATTTTTGTGGTCAAAAAATTAATTTGAAGTCAATGTATTATGACTGTGTCGGTTTGGGCTTTTTCATAGTATTCTAAATTAAAGTATATCCAAACTAATGTATAGGAAGCAAAATCATGTCAGCTAGGACAGGTCACGGGACCTAGTCCTTAAATGAAGTAGAAAACACAAATGCTAGGTATAGTCTAACCAGGATCCCTACCAATAATGATGCTAAAAATGTCAGAAAATGAAGCATATTAAGTGCGTAAAATGCCAAGAGTTTCTCCATTTGCTTATATTTACCAAAAGCAAGCTCATATGACGGTGAAATTTAAGACAACAATCAAAATCTTTTATACGTACGCACCTCCACAACAGGCAAAAATAAATGTTCCTTCTCATAGTAGGGAAATAGTATTTACTATTCTTTCTTACACAAAGCAAAAATAAATGTGATCATATATTTCTCACAGTTTATTGGAATACAGAGAATAGTTTACATATAGTCTGTGAAATCTAAATATGCAACTTGATAATCTCTTAACACAATTTTCAATCGCACCAATTCAGAGAATTTGGCAAGCATCTTTATATATGCATTTATCACAATTGTACAAGTTGCATTTGTCATGAAGACTATTATTTTCTTGCTAGCAGGTAGAATGTAGGACTCTTTCCACAAATTCCGTGAAATTTTGTGAAATGGTCCGTTTTCACATGGTATAATGCAACTTGTAGATGACTTCAAATTTCTTCATTGTAGTACCCTCTACCGTCGGAAATACTGACGACCAAGGTCGATGGGCCAAAGAAAAATGTGTTTGAATTTTGTATAAATGGTTGGTGTATGCGGTAGTCTCATTTTACCTCTAGGTGATAGTAGTAATTTCATGCTAGGGAATTGTAAATTGCAATAATATATAAACAAAGGATTATTTAATTAGCATCTGTTTAATTAAATGGCGGGCGAGGATGAGCCTCCCGGGCTTCGGAAATCCGGGCTCGAAAAGCCCAAGCCAAAATGCATTTATACGCGACAACGCAAGGTTTCTTATTCTCTCTTTCCTCTGCACGAAAAAAGCTGAGAGAGCAATGAGCATCCAACCTGCTGATTCTTCCTCCATCGTTCGCCTCAACATCCGTTAGCATCGTCGCCCTCTTCTCTTTCGCTCTCGCCATGTACGATCGCATGCTTTCACGCAGAAAAAGAGAAGAACTGGATACTGTGTGATAGTAGCTGATCTAGCTTGGCCAGAAGAATGAGCAACCACCAACGTAATCAAGTAAGTCCTACGAATTTCCCTTCCCTTTTCTGATCCTTGACTGTTGTGATTATTCACATTGAGAAAAAAAAAAAAAAAAAACATAAAGTTGAAGGATGAGACCATTTCTTTCAATTCTGAGTTATGATCCATTAATTAACGTGATTTTGGCAAGCATTTAAATTAAATCATACACGTCGATCTTATTCAGGGCACCGAAATTACGTTAACTAACGTGTCTCAACTAGACTAAGTCACTCAAGTATCAATTTTGTCTTCTCTTGGTTCAGTTACCAAATTGCTTTCATCCTTCTAGAGAGGATTAATCACACAAATAATTTCTAATTTATGTCTACCATTTAATCAATAGTGGACCTAGGGGGCTACTAGGCCAGTGGCAGCCTTGCCTCCCTAGGTCCAAAAATTCCTTATATTCTTAGGTAGAAATTATTTAAAAAAAATAAAAAAAAAAAACAGTCATTTATATGTTATTTAGCTAGAAGCTTGTCTTACCTTCTCTAACTTGAAATCCTCAGTTCCCATCGCGTTTAATAATATTTTTGTATTTTATCTTGGTTGAATTTCGTTCCAGTTATTCTTCTTATGTAGTTTAAAACTATTTAGCATGGTTCTTACGCCTTCAACATTAATGGTAAGTAGCTCACAATAAGAACACTCCAATTAGTTTTAAAATTCACATTTTAGTGTCTAAAAGGTTGTCCTTGGTGGCTGGAGAGAGAAAAATTTGGGACTAATATTCTAAAAAGGAGACCAGGATCCTTGGAATGCCAAAATTTGGCATGGGAATACACTTAAATGTTAAAAGTTAAGAAATGTGCATTTAATTGTTAAAATTAAAGCAAAATGGATTAGTTAAGTGTCAATGGCGAGAAAATCTTATCAAAATACAGGCATTTTTTTAGTAAGACAAGTGCCAAATGACAACGTGGCTAAATAATCCAAAAATGATGTTGTTTTGCATGCCAACATGGCTAGTAAGCTATAAATGATGTCATTTTCCCTCGCATTTGATTTTTAATATAAATATTACTTAAATTAAATTAAAAATTTTAAATTTTAAAGTAAAAATAAAAAAAAAAAGAGGGTTGCAAAACGGCAAGGGCTGTGCAAGCCCTTGCCGCCACCTCACCACCATCACCCAGAAGGGCTAGCGATGGTGGGGGTAGGGTCGGCCGGGATTGCCGAGCCCTAGTGGTGAGGGCCTACAAACTATGGCTCAAATCCGGGGCGAGAGTCATGGCCCTCTCCTAGATCCGGTGAGGGTCACCGACCCTCGCTCAGCAAGCCAAGGGCCAACACTAGCTGGGAGGTCTTACTGGATTTGGGGGAGGGTCACAACCCCCGCCCCAAAGCTAGGCGAGGGATTGTAGGCCCTCACTATCGGTCGGCCAGGGTCGTCAGGCCCTGACCAAGGGCCAATGAGCCCAATCAATCCTTCCCCTACCATTGTCGACCCTTCCTAGTGACGGGGCAAGGGTGAGCCTTTCTTTTTTTGCACTCTTCATATGTTTTTCTAAAATAATTTAATTTAATTAACATTTATATTAAAATTGAAAAAAAAAAAGGGTAAAACGACATAGTTTTGGTTCTTATTTGCTGACTTAGCTCTCCGACGAGTCATGTAGACAAGTTATATTATTAAGAAATTTCATGTAGGATTTTTAGCCAAAGTCGTTGGACTTAGAAATCAGGTATCCCAATTTTTATTTTTTTTAAATAACACTTACATATCCATGTGCCAAGTTTGGCACTTGCAATGTTCTTTTGCCTTACCAAAAGTCAAAACTCGTCCTGAGAGCAAAAAATGGGGTTCTCCAAAGCTCAAAAGTAAAAAGTCCATGCAGCTGTTAATTTATTCTCGGGGCAATAATACAGGGTTTGTAATTTTTCCTCAACTGTCCATATGTTTGTATTGAATGTCCACACCACGTGTTCAACCACGGTGCTTAATTTGCATTGTCCATCGATATTCGCACAAAAATACGAATTTGTTCTGAAATTTATTCGGAGATTAGTTTTCTTTCTACTAGTTTTCGAAAATTAATTTAGGACTTATATGCATATTGAAAAATAGTATGATGACTAAAAGTGAAAATTGAAATAGTTCATAAGAGGGCATTTTTTGTAAGTTGCCCTAAATCAAAGGGAAGCACATGAAAAACAATCATCTTGCTTTACTAAGTGCTTAATATCACATTAATTATGTTGTAACCAATACAGCATACTAGGACCTATGAGCGTTTAGAGGTGCAAGACCATGTCTCAATCCACATCGGGAATATGCTTTGCAGTGTGCCTCCCACTTTGCCAGAGCATAATATATTTAGGGTTCGTCATCAACTGCGCAGAGTCAACGAGAAAGCCTATGACCCAGAGATTCTAGCCATTGGCCCTTATCACTATGGAAATAACAAGTTCAAATTCATGGAGGAGCAGAAACTGCGATACCTGCAGCAATTGCTTAAGAGGAGAAACGAGGGGAGCGTGGACAGGTATATGCCGACTCTCAGGGAACAGTAACAGCCGGCAAGTAATTGCTATGCGGAAACCATCGACCTCTCCCAAGAAAAGTTTCTTGTGATGATGCTCATTGATGGCTGTTTCATCATTGAGATGTTCCGTAAGTACATTATGACGGAACTGAGAGATGAAAACGACCCGGTTATGCATGATTGGGGGGGGATTCGACCCAGCATTACGCGCGATTTACTGCTGCTAGAGAACCAACTCCCACTCTTCGTATTGAGCAAGCTATATGACCTGACTAAAGGTCCGGACGAGCATCATGAGTTCAGCAAAGTCGCCATCATGTACTTCGAGGTTGAACGAGAAGGCCCCGGCCGAAATTTGACGATTGGCAGCAGGGAACATCTTCTGCATCTATATCACACGTGGCGCACTTCTGGCTGGCCTAAAATGCCCCGGCTAAACTGCACACCAATCATGCCATCGGCCATTGAGCTAAGGGAGTCAGGAGTCAGGTTTAGGGCTGTGCAAGAGGGCCAACTGAGCGACATCAAATTCAAGAACGGGACATTCGAATTACCGGTCTTGTATGTAAAGTACGACACCGAATCAAAATTTCGAAACCTGATCGCGTACGAGCAGCATCGTCAAACCAGAGACATCAACTACTTCACGGATTACGTGACCTTGATTGATTGTCTCATAAACTCTTCAAAAGACGTTGAGGTGCTTCGCCGTGCTGGGATTATTAAGAATTACTTGGGCGATGATAAGGTGGTTGCAGAGATGTTCAACAAGATCGGTGACTACGTCCCTGTATGCGATTCCTATTACTCCGAGATCTTCCAAAATGTGAAGGCACATTGCAACAAGAGGAGGAACATCTGGATGGCGAAACTGAGGAGGGAATATTTCCATAGTCCTTGGGCTTTCTTGTCCGTTCTCGCAGCCATCGTGTTGCTCTTTCTCACAGCAGCACAAACAGTATTTACTATTCTTCCTTACACAAAGTAAAGTTAAATGTGAAGAATGCTGGTTCATATATTTCCCCTGGACCATCTACTTGTGTTCTATAGCCAATAGTATTATCTTGATTTTCCAATGAAGACGAATCACATGTGCTTAAAGAAAAATAGGGGAAAGTATTTATGCTTTAAATGATGTCCATAAGTCTCTCTTCATTTGGAACTAGATGATTACAACAGAAAACCAACGGGACATTAGCAACCAAGTTGGTATATGGTTCAAAAAGAAAGGAAAAAAGAGGTAAAACCAACTTAGATGATTACAATATATATGGTAGGATCACCCTACGAAGTCTCTTCTTCCCACAAAGATATCCAGCCAGTTCTCTAATCATGCTTGACCTAAAAAAAGAGTTACAATTCAACTTGGACTACAACTAAGAAGAACACACAGGAGCTTCGTATCTCTGAACGATTTGATGGAATCCACATCAATAGTAGAAGTTCTTCAAATGATATTATCAGCAACCTCTGAATCAGGATGGATACTCCCTAAAATAAAATCAGCCTTTGGACTGTCTCCTGATCAGCTATACTTGTGTTAATAGAAAGGCCATGCTACTCCGTAAGAAAACAGCAAACCAATGAGCTTCATAACATCAGCCTTATTTTGCTGATAAATTTGTCTAAAACAGCCCAAGTGAGGGAAGCAATTGTTCCATGGGAAGCCTTATTGTAACAACATTAAATTCTCATAGAAATCAACCAACATTTAATAACAGAAACGCAGGTATAATTCCTATTAGGATGGTCTAAAGCACATTCATTCATGTCAGCCAACAAAATATGCAATTAGCAAGGAGGTAAGTTTATTCACCTCCTTTCTCTGCACATTTGATTTCATGCATTTAATAGCAATACTAGAATTAGCTCAAACTCTCTAAACACAGACTAAATAGTAAATCCACCTAGCATTCATCCTTGTAACAATATTTTCCAAATTGCACAACACATCTCTCCTTCCTAACCAAGCACAATGCACCCAATGACACAACAACATCACATGATCAGCAGACAGTACATCCATCACAGGTTAGAAGCCACTGGTTAGCAGGTCCAATCAGGGTTAAAAGCAAACACATACATGAAATATGTATAATAATTCCATGTGGCGCTTCTCATGTGATCAATATGCTCATAGGAGTTAGTTGAATCTTCATTCATATCCGACCAAGAAGACACTTCCTCCCTTGCCGCTTTTGGCATATTTTTTTTTTTTTGGTAAAGCACTTTTGGCATTTTCATTTGGCGTTTGACCATTTCTTTTGGCTGTCAATGCAAAATATAATCCTTCTCTTCCGATGAGCATGTAAGAAGAAGAACCACAACTTTGTAAAGGTCAGAAACGCGATACTGAAGAGTAATAAAATACTAATCACAAACCAAAAACTCTTCACGGGAATCTTGACAAGGCAAAAAGGCACTCACTCTTGTAAGGGCATAACCAAAGAGCAAGAAAAACACCAGAAAGGGGGGGTGAACGGAATCAGAAAAAACAACAGACAGCATAAATAACAATGGATTTGGAACTGTGAATTTGCCCTTACTCTTTCTTAATGTTCTGCAGTCAGTCTCCGTCCATGCAAGATGAGCACAAATACTAGATACACATTCCATCTGAAGAAAAGGAGGCCCCAGGATTCTGTAATAGAAGCAAACAAAGACAAACTTTCCACTCTTTGGCTGAAATTAGAGAGGCTGATCCTACACTCAAGGCTCTTAGGCCCATTATGCTTCAGAGATCAATCTTACACCAAACTAATGAGGAAACTTTAAAACTGCCCTTACACTTCTGCAGTCAGTCTCCATCCATGCAATATGAGCACAGGAACAAGACGGACACCAACATAGAGAAGAAAAGCTACATGTGAAAGCTGCCTAACCAACAGAAAAGCAGTTTAACTCTGGAGTCACCCATTAGAAATTTTACAACTGGATCCAAATTTTTCATGTCAAATAAATAACTAAGACCATACAATGCACAATAAATATTAAAGCTGGGCCACCTTTGTCACACACACACACACAAAGGTAGTCAGGATTGGGATCCTAAGTAGGATCCTTTCAAAGTCTTAGAGATCGGATCAAGATCGTAAGATCCTACAAATTTTAAGTACTAAATTATTGCTTAAATCAGTGTAATTAGACGCATATAAACCAACAAAAGAGGGATAGTGAAGCTAAAAGGTAGCGTTCTCATGTGAAAGAGTACTCAGTTTAAATTCTTGGTCGCCAATTTTCAACTAACAATTATAATACCACATCAAAGAAATTAAGAAAATGTAAAAGCATAAAATCTCCTTGCCCTAGTTCCTTAGGTGGATTGAATAGGATCACAACAATCGCCATAATAATAAAGAAGAAGGCTGCCAAGAAATTACTTTCCTGCCTTTTTCCGAATTTCTAATCTGTCTCTTGTAACACATATTCTCTCTCTTGTGATACTCGTTCTTTATTTCAAAGGATAAAATATTATTTACCTCAATCTGGGACTCTTCCCCCTATCCTTCATAGCAAACCTCACTTTCACCGGCAATTCTAGGTTTTTCAACTGTTTCAAGTTTAGAGACAGTTCGAATCAGTACATATCCAAAGAAATTATGCTACTAGGCCCAGTCAAATCGTGTGCCAACTTCTCGAGGATGTTAGGGGTCTCTCTCATATGGTTGCAGAAGGACATAAGGTTCGTGTCTCTCGTCTCCAAAGGAGAGGACAATTCAGAGAGCCAACGGTGGTCGATGCCCATCTCATCATTTATTCAAGGCTGAAGAAGAAGAAGAAATGGCATCTCTGCACTTCTTCACTTTCTACTGTTCATTCATCTTCACCCTTTTTCTTAATTCTCCAAACCTTATATTTTCCAAATGGAGCCTGAACATGATCAAGGAGAAAGTGGCACATGCGCTAGGGGGGCAGAGGCCCAATTTCATATTTGCTCCAGCTGAAAAGGAAGAATTGCCTTCTAAAGCTTGAGCAGAGGCATTGTAGTGGGATCACAATCCTAAGACACAGATTAGACCACTGCAGACTACCATTTCTCTTAGAATCCAGATAATTCAAAATTTTTGAGTCGTAGGATCATTTGATCGTGATCCTACAATCTGGATCGTGATCCTAACAACCACGCACGCACGCACGCACGCACAGAGGAGTCTTGTGATGGTGCAAAAGAAAGTACAACAAAGAAGGAGACCGCAGGTCAGATTGAATAACATACTTGGTCCCAACCCCCAAAACAGCTAATTTCTCAAAGCAAAACAGTAGAAAACCATCAACAAAGGGCCTTCTGAATACTGTAAGAAAAGTGGATAACAAGTTAGAACTATAATCTTGGATTATATAAGAAACATCAACTACCTTTCACCGATTCTCAACTCTTTACCTGTTTTCCTAGACACAATTAAATCCGCTTTACATGGCTGGCCATTATATGGAATTATCTCTGCCAAGAGTCTGTTTAGATTATAGGCACCATTATAAGAAGCTTCTTTCGGGAAGGTTCAACACTAGCCCTCTTCGAAGATATATCTAAAATTTGCATAAGTACATTGCAAAAGCTGAGGAGACAAACTGCTTGACCATGTAAAGAAAGGCAAAGGAGAAGAAAAGGAGGAGGAGGAACAAAAAAGAGGCCAAAGCTGAGAAAGTGTCTCTAGGAAGAGTGATATGCTCAACAAAATCCCAAAATGTTTCACATGGCCAATTTGGATGAAAATATTATAGAGTAATTTTCATCAACCTGTGTTAAGCAAACTGACATTGAGAAGAATGTGTTATGAGCACTCAAACAGAAATGGTGTCAAATTAAATAGGCATTCAATGATGTAAATCCTTTGTCAAAGTTGTCCGTGGCTGAAGGCGATGTTAAATTGGATTTCTATATCAACACCAAAAAAATCCTTCATAATATTTCAGTGTAATTCAGCCACTTATGAAACATTATTTGGGATTTTGTTGACATTTTGCTCAGTTCTGCCCCTTTTTTTTTGGTGAAAATAAGATATGTATAGATTTTGCCTAAAAAGAATACAATTTCAAAGTTCTGCCCCTTTTTCCTTCCTCCTCTTCTGCATTTTTTTCTCCTTTCCCTTCTCTTTCTCTTTTGCTGCACCATGATGTGAAGTAGAAAGATCAAATCATAAAGCTAAAATCAAGGGCCCCAAATGAAATGCTTAACTGTGTCAATAGAGCAAGTTGAGAAAGCAAAGGCAAACTCATGCAATAAACACTGCTGGCAGAACAAGTTGCACACGCATTTTACCTGTATCACATTTCAGAGCAAGAAATTAACACTCAAAGTCTAAACCTGGCTTCCGCTCACCGAGTTCACCTCCTAATCAAACTCGGGTTCATTCTCAGTTTTAACAGCAAATGGCTAGGATGATTGGTTCCAAGTCCCGGGACCAACCCTATTGAGATCCATCACCAAATTTTGAAACGGGAACCGACCCTATGGACCCCAGAACCGACTCTGAAACCGAACCTGCCAGTTTCAGGTTCCACCGTGAAACAGCCACTACTTCTTTTTTTCGGTTTTTTTTCGGTTTTTTTTTTTTTTTTTTTTTTTTTTTTTTTTGGTTATGCTACATTATGCAGCAAACCATATCAATCCCATGAAGTTAGTTACCTGCCTGCGCTACAACAATTTAGAATCCATGGACACACAACTTCCCTGATCATCAAAAAAACATACACACCTGCAGGCAAAAATCCAAAGAAAGCGTCATAAAAGATCACAACTACCAGTAATCTGAAACAGCACTTCACCAAAATGACTGCTGCTGCTTTTGATAAAAGAATTTCCACTTGACCTCCCTTGACCAAACAACATTAGAATATAGAAAGGCAAAAAAAACACCAGCTGATCATTCTTCAGCTAAGTAGAAATGTCCACAGGCAAAATTGTGTAAAAATCACTTCAAGTCCTGAGCTCAGGTGGATTGCGAATCCAAGACTCAAAAGCCAATTACCCATCGACCATCCCTCCTTCCTCGCGAATCCACGACTCAAAAAAATGGAGACAAGAAAACCATAAACAGATAGCAACCATGCAAAACACATCGAGACACACCATGACAAAACCAAACCAGACGAAACAAAGGGAAAAATTAGGGCAAATGGGCGGCAAGAGGCGAGAGGCAAATTGGTACTTCAAAAACCGTCGAGGCCGAGAGTGAGCGTAACTCAGCGACGACCCTCGAGGTCGTGAGTTGAGCGAGTTGAGAGAGAGAGGGATCGTGAGTTAGGGAGAGAGAGTCTGGAGTCTGACTTCGGGTCTTATTTATGACAAAAAAAAAAAATTAAATGGGTAATTCCACACCTAATATTAAAAAAAAAAAAAAAAAAAAAAAAAAAAAACGGACCAGTATCCACTGATTCAAGTTTTCACTTTTCAGCAACCGAGAACTTGTCTGGCTCGGTCCGGGCGGTTCGATTCATACATGTCTTTTGCTCATCCTGCTGACAGCAATACTTCACTCTTTATAAGCTTTCATGTTTAGCCGCGTGATGTCCATTTTCTAAAAAACTGTAAAAACATTATAAAATGATTAAAAATTTGGAGCGGACTAAAGTGCCATAAAATTAAGGGTTAATATCACGAAAACCCCAAATTTAGTACTTTTACGATAAATTTATTCCAAATTAACTTTTACCATAAAAAGCCCAAAACTAGTATATCCATAACGAATTTACCTTGAACTAATTTTTTGATCACAAAGAACTTCAAACTAGTATATTTGTGTCAAATATGCCATCAATTAGTTTCCGTTAAATTTGATAAATATCCTGAAAAACTACAAAACTAGAAACGAGCATAAAACCTCAAACGTTATATCCATTAACTATCACATGTCATTTGATTTAGAAATTTGACGGTAAAATTTAATTAAAACTAAAATAAGAGAAAATTTGTCACAAATATATTATCTTGGAGTTTTCGGTAGCCAAAAATTAATTTGAGATAAATTTATAATTATATTAATTTGGGATTTTTCGAGTATCCTAAATTAAAGTGTATCCAAACTAATGTACATAAAGCAAAATCATGTCAGCTAGGACGGCTCACAAGACCTAGTCCTTAAATGATGAAGTAGTAAAAGGGCACAATCTAGCCTTGGATCTCTATCAATAAAGATACTAAAAATATCCGAAAAGGAAGCATATTAAGTGCGTAAAATGTCAAGAGTTTCTCCGCTTGCTTATATTTACCAAAAGCAAGCTCACATGATGGTGAAATTTAAGACAACAATCAAAATCTTTTATATGTACGCACCTCCACAATAGGCTTTGCCGCAATCTCGTACACTTGTTTTTGTGACGTGGACTTGGCGAAAATTTCATCAGACTCGTAGT
Organism: Eucalyptus sideroxylon; assembly: GCA_014182405.2. NCBI lineage: Eukaryota > Viridiplantae > Streptophyta > Magnoliopsida > Myrtales > Myrtaceae > Eucalyptus > Eucalyptus sideroxylon. Next base: position 53,427,934 of record CM024555.2, on the reverse strand, counting down.
ATGTATCCTCGTTAGTCTTCCGCAATTTCACCATTTTCAGCTAATCATAATAATACATAGGACTTCAATCGGTGCATCATGCAAAGGAATAAACCACCTGTATATTGCCAATGCATCTTTTGCTTTTTAGGATCAATATACATAAATTGTTTGCTCTTAGATAAAAGTAAATAGTACTTTCTTTTTATTTTTTTGCTAAAATTTATTATATTCTAAATGTTATGAAAAATTTGCATTTGAAGTAACGTGTCAACATTTAACTATTCTAAAAGTTTCATAGTTCCAAATTAAAAGAAAAATAGGTCAAATTTTGTGAATTGCTAGATTTAGATTAAATAAAAAGTAAAACTCGTTTTATATGATTACCAAGCAATTCCCTTGGAATCAATAGACCATACATATAGTGGAAATAGAACATGGATGATTGACACACCCTAGTTAATTATCTTGAGTGAAATGCCAAAGACTTTGTAAGTTAATAGAATAGGCATGAACCAATAAGATGTTGGGTCAAATGGTGAAAAAGTTTGGTCTTCTTGTGATGTTAGATTTGGGCCTTGTGAGGAGCATTCCTGGAAGAAAATCTTATGCACCAGATAGATGAGAGGGAGGGTGACCTTAAACTTATCGAGGCATGTGCAGCAGTCCTGGTGCGCGAAAGCTGATCGGAACCATTTGACTTGAATCTTTAACTTGAGGCGATGATTAACTATATAACATTTTTTTGTAACATGTTGGATAATCCAGATTCTCAACTTAATATGGCTAAAAGGGAATTTCGTTTTGTGTCAATAATCATGTAAAATGAATCATAAGCTTGAAATATCAATGGTAAGGCAACATGGAGTGCGGATTCCGCATGCCATGAATCCATACCTATCCACCGATGCAAATCGATGTAATTAGTCATGCCAATTCACTAAGGAGAGAAGAGAGGAGTATATTTTTTACATTCACATAGTTTTCATTTCACCTTAGAAACTTTTTTTGACATGTTTGGTATACATCAAACTAACCTCAAGAAAGGTAAAGTTGTACAAAATAAAGCTAAACTTGTTCTACAAGGATATTCTCAAGAAGAAGTTATAAATTATGATGAGACATGTGCACTCATTGGGTGATTTACAGCTATTATTTGATATACCTATTATTATGATTCCAACTTATGTCAAATGAATGTGATAGTATCTGTCTAGATTTTTTTATTTAAGATAAGGTTCTATGTAGAGCAATCATCAGACTTTGAAGATCCTAAATGAGAAAATTGTTCTTACAAGCTCTAAAAAGCTTTACACGGTCTCAAGCAAGCTCCATGCTTGGTATGAGAGATTATGTAGTTTTGTAATTGACAACAATTTTGAAACAAGTAAAATAAACACAACTTTGATAATAAAGAAGAAAGATGAATATATTTTGTTAGTGTGAACTTATGTAAATGACATGATCTTTGGTTCCACTAATGAGAGATGTGCAAGAATTTTCCCAAGTCTACGTAAAGTGACTTCATAATGAACATGATGAGTGAACTTCTTCTTGCTCAGATTTCAAGTAAAACAAATAAAGCATAGAATGTTTATATATCAAGAAAATATATATATAGGTCAAGAAGTTTGGAAATGAAAATTTGATTTTTTTTTAAAAAAGATTACTCTCCGTTTGTCCTATTGGATTAGATATAGGAAAAATGTGGTATAATATATTCTATCGAAAGGTAGTATTCTCTGGCAATACCACAATAATTTCCATCTAGTAGACATCATTAATGCAGAAACAAAAATCCTTGTGCATGAGTTTTATTTGCATATTGGGTATAGGCTTAATAGGAGTAACTGAAGTCACCATTAATGGCAAGTGACAAATAAAAACTCTCCTTTATATGGGATAAGTGCACCTACTCATTGTATAAGCACACTCAAGTCCTTAATTTTTTTTAAAAGTATAATTAAATCCTAAAATTTATTAAATTAATACAATCTAGGTCATCTATTAGCTTTATCCAAATTGGTAATTAGAAAAAGATGTTTGCCTGTTTTCTTTTTAAAGAAAGACACTAATGTAGTTGTAACTTTAGGTATTATAAAAAAAAAAAAAGTTAGAAGGAAAAACTTCATTTCAAGATTTTCATGGAATTGTTTGCTCCTGAATCTCAAGCTCTCTCCTTATTCCACCGGCCACTGAAGTAGGTTGCTTCCGGTCTTCGAATTGAACACGACAATCCTTGGAAAGTATGAATGGAGTTCATAACTCTCGATTTTTTTGTAAAGATTTGAGCTCACTAAACCATCATATGACAATAACAAATTCAAAGCACATTAAAAAATGCAAATGAAAACATTGTATAGATTTGAACATAATCCACCCCCTCATATTATAGTCTTAGAACTATGAGGTTTTGTAAGACCACTGTTAATTGTTCTAAAAATTATTTTTAAAATAGTTAATAGTGATAATTGACAGAGATCCCATAAAATTTCACAAGAACATCTTCAAGGCATAAAATACACCGTAATCATTGTTAACATGAGCTGTCAATTAGGGCCTCAATAGGAGAGTTTTTCTATTTAAGGTCTTTATATATACATATGTATCTTCTGATTTGTAGGAGATCTCCTGATTTGTAGTGATTTATAGGAGATCTCCAGATTTGTAGGAGATTCTAGGATGGTTACATCAATGTATATATGCGTGGTTATATTCTTGTAAAAATATGGAACACAGAAAGAAAAAAAAAATTGTTTTACTGTTCAACATGGTATCAGAGCAAATGATCTAGGGACTCTGTGTTCTGATCACGATCCGAATTCCTTGTTGTGGCGTAGTCACGCGGTGGTTTCGTGCGGATTGCCACACTGACTGCACCCTTTATCGGGATTCATGGCGGATGACAAGCCACCCATCGAGATAGTTCCTCCAGCTCCAGTGGAAGGCACTGTAGTCCCACATCAGGCTCTGGGAGGTACTTCCATTACTGATGCACTCCTTGAATCCTTGACGTCCAAGTTGACACAAATCTTGTCTCACCATCAGGCCTCACCTTCTCATGCTGAAAACTCCGCCCCACCAATTGCAGTCAAGTTGGATGGTCATATTATGGCCTTTGGTCCCAAGTTGTCGAGATGTATATCTCAGGGAAAGACAAATTGGGATATATCAATGGGGATTTTCCACCCCCACTTCCTACCGACCCTAATTTTCGAAAGTGGAAGACTGACGACAGTACAGTTAAAGGATGGCTCATCAATTCCATGGACTCGGCGTTGATTGGGAATTTTATCCGTTTCCCAACAGCAAATGCCGTATGGGATTCGGTGGCTACTACGTTCTTTGATGTCACCGATGTCTCCCAAGTGTATGATCTAAAGCGACGTTTGTCTCGACTGAAGCAGGCAGGCGGCCCGATTGAAAAGTATTATAATGATCTTCAGGGTTTATGGCGGGAGGTTGATTTTCGACGGCCTAATCCCATGACTTGTCCTCGTGATATCAAGCGCTACAACGCTCTTGTGCAAGAAGATCGTGTATATCTTTTCCTTGACGGGCTCGATGATCGCCTTGACAAAGTCAGGGCTGATGTTCTACAGATGTATCCCCTCCCGACGGTGGAGCAAGCGTACGCCAGGGTGAGGCGAGAGGATGTACGCCAAGCTGTTATGTTATCTTCAATTGAACCATCTAGCACCGCGGCAGCCCTGGTGTCGTGTGGTGGAAATGTTATCTCACACTTTCTCGAGGCCAACAATGAGTCCAAAGCTCTCCAGATGGTCCCTCCTAATATCGCGTCAGGTGGAGGGAGGACTAACAAAGGTTTGAAGGCTAAACCACAACATCCAAGAGGCTGTACTCATTGTGGTAATACTAAACATACAAAAGATACCTGTTTTAAATTGCACGGTTATCCGGATTGGTGGAAGGAGTTGCAGGACAAAAAAAAGAAAGAAAGTTCTATAGGACGAGGCAGGCATCATTGGCTACCGAGACCTCACCCATTTCCTTGGTACCACAGGTAGACGTTACCAATACTTCTGATGCGGCTCATGAAGGTAACATTGGGTGTGCACTTGTTAGTAATTCTCAGTGTGGAGGGGAGGGGTGGATTGTTGATTCCGAGGCAACGGATCACATGACGCCAAATCGTAATGATATTATATGCTACACTACTCCGAGGAGAGAGAGTATATATAATGCAAATGGCACTAGTTATCCTGTCACTGGGGCTGGCAATGTTGATCTTACACCTTCTTTATCATTGTCTCACAGTTTATTAGTGCCCTCTCTGTCTAACCGGTTACTCTCTATTGGCCAACTCACTGATGCTTTGAAGTGTTGTGTTCTTATGTATCCATCTTTTTGCTTATTTCAGGGATATCCTCACGAAGGAGATTATTGGTCGTGGTACTAAAAGGGGGGTTGTACTATGTTGATGACTTTCAAGCAGGCCGAGCACATCACACAAGTAGTGGGACTACTAATAAAGAGAAAGCGATTTGGTTATGGCATTGTCGCTTAGGACACCCGTCTTTTGGGTATTTAAAACATTTATTTCCAGACTTGTTTCATAATTTGTCAGATACTGAATTCCAATGTGAGACATGTATTTTGGCAAAAAGTCATCGTGCCTCTTTTCCTTTGAGTTTTAATAAAAGCATCAGGCCATTTTCTTTGGTTCATTCGGACGTGTGGGGTGCTTCACCGCTTACTACTCTATCTGGGATTCGTTGGTTTGTAACATTTATGGATGATTGTACCCAGATGTCTTGGGTTTATTTAATGAAGTATAAAGATGAAGTGGCAACAATATTCCGTATGTTTCATCGGATGATTGCAACACAGTTTGGGACTCAAATTCAAGTCCTTCGTAGCGACAATGGTGGGGAATATATTAATCAGCATCTTGCAGTTTACTTTCAGGATCACGGGCTTATACATGAAACATCTTGCACTAGGACACCCCAACAGAATGGTATCGCTGAAAGGAAGAACCGCCATATCCTCGAGACGGCACGGGCACTCCTCATAGGTGGTCAGGTTCCATCTCGTTTTTGGGATGCCGCCATGGTTACATCGGTACATTTGATGAATAGAATGCCATCTTGTGTGTTGAATTTTCAGACCCCACTTCAAGCACTTGCATCCTATGTTCCTCTTCCTTCCATCATGACACTACCTCCCAAAGTGTTTGGGTGTGTGGCATACGTCCATCTCCACAAGAACCAACGGACAAAACTTGATCCATGTGCGGTGAAGTGTGTTTTCTTTGGTTATGGTACTCATCAGAAAGGATACCGTTGTTATAATCCGGCTACCAAGAAAACCCACATCATAATGGATGTCACATTCGTTGAGTCCGAATTATTTTTTCCCACGCCCAATTGTACCTTTCAGGGGGAGAATTCTAGTGAAAGGACAAATTGGTGGGAATGTGGTGTGATGGCAGGGGTTGCGATTGATTTTGGTTTTACAAAAAAAAAAAATGACCCTGCAATGCCAACACTTGGTGACACAAGGACTGGTAACACACAAGCTAAGGTGCAAGTTGACAAGCGGGTTCACATGTTGGCTAGCAATGGTGTGGTCACGGATCATGGTGGGACAATGGAAAATAAGCAGCAGTACACTAAGGAATCTGATCATCAGGTTGATTTGGTGCAAGAGACACACAAACAATCTCAAGACCAGCTCCCTCCACTTCAAAATAACCCCTTTTTAGTACCTGACAATTCTCCTGAGGATACTCCTGAGGTAAGTTCTTCTACCACACAGAATTTGTCTGTTGATACTGATGTAGCTGTTTGTTATAAATTGTCCGATAGACATAATCGTGGCAAGGCTCCTAATAGGTACTCTCCAGATGTGGAAGAACGAAGGTCAAAGTATCCGATTACTAATTATGTTTTGACAAAGCAGTTGTCGAGACCTTTAAAGGCATTTGTCTCGAATGACTTTGCAAGTAGAGTTCCTAGTGGAGTACAGGAGGCATTGAGGGATTCCAACTGTGAATGCATATTGTAACAAGAGGGGGAATCTTTGGATGGCAAAACTGATCAGGGAATATTTCCTTAGTCTTTGGGCTTTCTTGTCCGTTCTCGCAGCCATCATGTTGCTCCTTCTCGCAGCAGCTAGTATTCTCTCTGGCAGAAAGCAAAAATAAACTGATTCATATATTTCTCGCAGTTAATTGAAGTACCTAGAACATTTTACATGTAGTTGGTAAAATCTTAATATGTAACTTTTCAATTCGTAACTTGATCTTGACAAAAAGAAAAATTCTTAACTTGATAGTCTCTCATACATGACTCTTTCCACGTGTTTCATGAAGTTTCGTGAAATGGTCCGTTGTCACATAGTACAATGCAACTTGTGGTTGACTTCATCCGTCTTTCTCCTTTAGTCAATATTTGGCGTTTCTTTCTTTACTTTCTGAGACCTTTGCATCTTCATCCAATTTATTGCAGTACACAGTACCCTCCACTCTCACATCCATGTGAGAGTCCAAGGACCACCTGCAATGTGGCAGGTGGCAGACAGACGTGACCGAGGGGCGGAGGCGAAGGGGAATCACCTCCTCCTCCTTCCTTTATTTTTCAGCATCTTACTATCGGTCCTCGGATGCAGACAACTATCCCCCACCAGCTCTGACATCCTCGATTTTTTTTTCTTGGGTGGGTTGACATCCTCGATTCACCAGTCAAACTTTTGGCACTCTGTTTCTCTCTCGGGAAAGCGATTGACAGAGGTGAAATGGAAGGAGGGTCATTTTTTAATATCAGTAGACCCCTTGAATTCCACCTTCTCCGTCCATCATTATTTACTCCTATGGAAGGTTATTTTTTAATATCAATAGACCTCACGAATTCCACATTTTCCGTCGGTCATTTTTTTTTTTGGAACAGGGAGGAGCAGAACACACACCAACAGTGCACCGTAAACCTCCCGGTGACGCTAGCAGAGAAACCACTATCCCGACGTCACGCTTAAGTCACCACATAGCGCTTCAGCCTCCCTACTTCGCAGGGGCTTCGAACCTTGGCCTCCACCAGGGAGGGCCAAGAATCTACCATCCACGCCATCGGCCGGTGGTTACCGTCGGTCATTTTTTAATATCGGCAAACCCCACAAATTCCACCTTGTCCATCCATCATTATTTACCCCTTTGGAGGGTCATTTTTTAATATCAGTAGACCTCACGAATTCCACCTTTTCCATCGGTCATTTTTTAATATTAGCAGACTCCATGAATTTCACCTTCTCCGTCGGTCATTTTTTAATATCAGCAGACCCCACGAATTCCACCTTCTCCGTCCATCATTATTTACCCCTCTGGAGGGTCATTTTTTAATATCAGCAGACCTCACGAATTCCACCTTCTCCGTCAGGTCATTTTTTAATGTCAACAGACTTCACGAATTCCATCTTCTCCGTTAGGTCATTTTTTAATATCAGCAGACCCCACGAATTCCACATTTTCCGTCCATCATTATTTACCCCTCAATGGGAAAAAATGAGCATGAAAAGAAAGGGAGCCATTAGAGTGAAAAATTTATTACTATCTTAAAAAGCATAGATCAATTTTAAAAATTTTGAATACTTGATGAGTCAAAATGTAAATATATGAAAAAATAATAAAAATAACAAAAACAAAGGAGAGAGAAGAAAATTATTACTCTCAAATTTCTTACTTTTGAGTTCTGATCTTCCCGTGAGTGACGATCGAACGCCCCTCTTCTTGTGCGAGCATTGCTCCTCTCACCGTCTTTCAGATTATTTTTTTCTTCAAATTTTATGGATTATTGCAATAGAATATAATTGAATTTGTCAAGTTAAAATAATAAATAATATTAACAAATGTTTGACCAATATTTTTAGTATAAATTAATTCTTTGCTCTTTTTATTATAATTTATTTACTTATTTTTGCATTTAATATATAACGTGTCGAAACGTGTTGAAATTCTCTATTTTTTGAAAAATGACGTGTCGGCGTATCGTATTGTATCATGTCGCGTGTCGTGTGTCCGTGTCGGTGCTACCTAGCTACTACCTCCATATCTCTTATCTCTGTTTTTTCCTCTCTATTTATGAGAGCACTTCATCAGTAGGATGTGAAGAGAGTGGAGAGAGCGGAGTGAAGAAGCTCTTTTCCTTGAACTCTCTTTTTTCTCTGGTTTGCTGATCGGGGGTTCTCTTGAGCTTGACAACAATCGCAGCAACGTTGAGGCCTGTGCTCCCTGTGCTCCTGTCCGCGCTCCTCTGCTTCCACATTGCAGGTATACCCACATGCTCTCTATCTCTTTCTCCCCCACATTGCAGGTAGTCCTTGGACTACTTAGATTAGACCTAAGTGAGGAGAATGTGACAGAGGCGGCACGGAGGCGAGCGGCGGAGACGAGCAGCCGGTTGCTCGCATCGAGGAAGCTTTAGGTCATCAACGAGGATGATGAAAATGGGTCGTCATCTTCCCTACACTTCTGTTAAGTGGGCCTTCTAATATTTTAAATGGATCAAAAATTCGTCATAAGTTCTGGTCTATTTTTGACCGATTTATATCAGATTTAATTTTTGGATCCGGTTTTAGCTTAATTTTCAAAAATCTTTGACCTATATGCAACTCATATAGAAAAAATATGAGTCAAAAAGTGGACTCATGAATCCATTTTGAGACTCCTATGGTAGAATGTAGGATTCTTTACAAATGTTAAAAAAAAAAAAAATTCATGAAGAATTTTGGAATGGTGAATTTTCGGATAGTAAACTGCAACTTGTGGAAGACTTCATATGCCGTTCTCCTAAATTCACTTTCTAATGTTTTCTTATGTCTTTCTTAGCCTTTTGCCTCTTCATCAACTTCCAGGAACCTTGAGTTCATTGAAGTAACTTCCATCTTCAGAATTGTTGACGACCAAGGCCAAAAGAGATGAATGAAAGTGTGTTTTCTTTTGTGGGGTCTCAAGTAAAACGTGTTTGTATTTCGTTTTAAAGGTTGATGTTTGACGAAGTCTCATTTTATCTATGCCCATATCACCGAATACACAATCCCACGAACAAGAGAAGAGTTGGTCTAGCTTGGCGAGAAGAATGAGAAATCACCAATTCAATCGAGTAAGTCATCATGAATTTTTCTTCCCTTTTATGATCCTCTACTGTTAGATCATTTTTGTAATTTTTCCTAATATATTGATTTGTTTAAATTCGATGCCAGCTCCACATGTTCAATTTCGGTGCTTAGTAAGCATTTTCCATTAATAATCACACGGAAATGCAGAATTTGTCCTGAAAATGTATTTGGAATTTTTTTTTTCAAGGTCGGCGCCTTGCTGGGGTGGGGTTTTTTTTTTTTTTTTTTTTTGGGGGGGAGAGGGGGAGGAGATGTTTGGAGACCTTAAAGAAAGGGAAGCACATGAAGTACCATTTTAAGAACATGAAAAACTATCATCTTGCTTTACTCCGTGCTTATTATCACATTAATTATGTCGTAGCCGATACAGCATGCTGGGATCTATGACCATTCCATGGTGCAAGATCATGTCTCAATCCACATCGAGAGTATGCTTCGCAGTATGCCTCCCACTTCGCCAGAGCATAGTATATTTAGGGTTCGTCATCAACTGCGTGAAGTCAACAAGAAAGCCTATGGCCTAGAGATTCTAGCCATCGGCCCTTATCACTATGGAAATGACAAGTTCAAATTCATGGAGGTGCAAAAGCTGCGATACCTGCAGCAATTGCTTAAGAGGAGAAAATAGGAGAGCGTCGACGGGTATATGCCAACTCTTAGGGAACTGGAACAGCCGGTGCGTAATTGCTATGCGGACACCATCGACCTCTCCCATGAAAAGTTTCTTGCGATGATGCTCATTGATGACTGTTTCATCATTGAGTTGTTCCGTAAGTACAATACGAAGATACCGACAGACAAAGACGACCCGGTTATTCATGGATGTGGGATTACAGACAACATTAGACGCGATTTACTGCTGCTAGAGAACCAACTCCCACTTTTCGTCTTGAGCAAGCTCTATGACCTGATTAAAGGTCCGGACGAGCATCATGAGTTCAGCGAAGTCGCCGCCATGTACTTCCATTTTGAACTAGGAGGCCCCGGCCAAAATTGGACGATTGGCAAGAGGGAACATCTCCTGCATCTATATCACGCATGGTGCACTTCTGGCTTGCCTGAAACGCTCGAGCTAAACTGCATACCAGTCATGCCCTCGGCAATTGAGCTAAGGGAGTCAGGAGTAAGGTTTAGGGCCGTGCAAGGAGGCCAACTGAGCGATATCAACTTCAAGAACGGGACACTTGAGTTACCGGTCTTGTATGTAGAGGACGACACCGAATCAAAGTTTCGAAACCTGATCGCATACGAGCAGCATCGTCAAAGCAGAGACATCAACTACTTCACGGATTATGTGACCTTCTGGATTGCCTCATAAACTCTTCAAAGGACGTCGAGGTGCTTCGCCGCGCGGGGATTGTTAAGAACTATTTGGGCAATGATGAGGTTGTTGCGCAAATGTTCAACAAGATTGGTGACCATGTCACTATATCCGATTCCTATTACTCCGAGATCTTCCAAAATGTGAATGCACATTGCAACAAGAGGATGAATGTCTGGATGGCGAAACTGAGGAGGAAATATTTCCATAGTCCTTGGGCTTTTTTGTCCGTTCTCGCAGCCATCGTGTTGCTCCTGCTCATAGCAGCACAAACTCTATTTACTATTCCTTCTTACACAAAGTAAAGTCAAATGTGATCAATGCTGGTTCATATAGTTCCCCTGGACCATATACTTGTGCTCTATAGCCAATGGTATTATCTTGGTTTTCCAACAAGGACGAACCACATGTGCTTAAAGAAAAATTGTGAAAAAGTATTTATGCTTTAAATGAGGTCCACAAATATCTCTTCATTTGGAACTAGATGATTACAACCAAAAAGCAACAGGACACTAGCAACCGAGTTGGTACATGGTTTAAAAAGAAAAGAAGAAAGATGTACAATTAACTTAGATGATTACAATAGATATGGTAGGATCACCCTACGAAGTCTCTTCTCACAAAAATATCCCGCTAGTTCTCTGATCACACTTGACCTAAAAAGAGAGTTACAATTCAACTTGGACTACAACTAAAAAGAACACCCAGCAGCTTCATATCGCTGAACGATTTGATGGAATCCACATCAATAGTAGAAGTTCTCCAAATGAAATTATCATCAACCTCTGAATCAGGAAGGATACTCCCAAAAGAAAAATCAGCCGTTGGACTGTGTCCTGATCGGGAGAATTACCAAAAAAGTCCTAAACCTATTGCAATTGTGCCAATTCAGTCCTAAACTTTTTTTTTTGGGCTAATTTAGTCATAAACCTTTTACTTTTGTTCCAATTTAGTCCATCTGGCCAAAATTGGTCGGTCGGTCCGATGTGGCGGTCGGCCGACACCGGCGTGATTTTCTTAATAATATTTTATTTTCAACATTTTTTATTAATTTTTTTACCTTTTTCCTTTTTTTTTTTTTTTTTTGCCTCCTCTTTCTTCCCCCTTCCTTAGGCTCCGGCAATCGGCTAGCCTGGGCCGGTCGCCGGACCGGGGATTCGGCGGGGCAAGCCCCCGCCGGATCCGGCGAGGAGGCCTAGCCGGGCCCCAGCGATGGCGAGCCCCCTCGCTAGATCCGGCGAGGGCTCGCCTCGCCCGGCGACCGCGAGTCGAGCCCTCGCCGAGATCCGGCGAGGGGGCTTTGCCGTCACCGGGTGCGAGCTCGCCTCGCTCCTTGGGCGAGGCGAGCCCTCGCCAGATCCGGCGAGGAGGCCTCGCTAGATGCGACGGCGAGCCCCCTTGCCGGATCTCGGCGAGGGCTCGCCTTGCCCGGCGACCGCGAGTCGAGCCCTCGCCGATCCGGCGAGGGGGCATTGCCGTCGGCCGGGCACGAGCTTGCCTCGCGGTTGCCGGCGAGGCGAGGCCTCGCCCGGGCGTGACGGCGAGCCCCCTCGCCTCGCCCGGCCGACCGTGAGTCGAGCCCTCGCCTCGCCCGGCCGATCCGTGAGTCGAGCCCTCGCCAAATGCGGCGAGGGGGCCTCGCCGTCGTTGGGCGCGAGCTCACCTCGCGGTCGCCGGGAGGTGAGGCCTCGCTAGATCCGGCGAGGAGGCTTCGCCGGACGTGATGGCGAGCCCCCTCGCCGGATCCGCGAGGGCTCGCCTCGCGCGGCAACCGTGAGGCAAGCTCGCGCCCGGCGACGGCGGGTGAGGCAAGCCCTCGCCGAGACGCTACGGTGAGCCCCCTCCCCGTCGTTGGGCGCGAGCTTGCCTCACGGTCGCCGCGGGAGGCGAGCTCGCGCCCGGCGACGGCGAGGGGGGCTCGCCGTCACGTCTGGCGAGGCCTCCTCACCCCGCCGGAGCCCAAGGAAGGAGGAGGGAGGAGGGAAAAATAATAATAATAAATAATAAAAATAATAAAATATTATTAGAAAAAGCTCGCCGGCATCGGCCGGCGCCACGTCGCGCTAGCCGGCTAATTTTGGCCGATGGATGGACTAAACTGGAACAAAAGTAAAAGGTTTAGGACTAAATTGGCTATAAAAAAAAGTTTAGGACTGAATTGGCACAATTGCAATAGGTTTAGGACTTTTTTGGTAATTCTCCCTGTCCTGATCAACTATACTTGCGTTAATATAAAGGCCATGCTACTCTACAAGAAAATAGCAAACCAATGAGCTTCATAACGTCAGCCTTAATTTGCTGATAAATTTGTCTAAAAACAGCCCAAGTGAGGAAAACAATTGTTCCATGGGAAGCCTTATCGGAACAACACTAAATTCTCATAGAAATCAACCAACATTTATAACAGAAAGGCAGGTACAATTCCTATTAGGATGGTCTAAAGCACATTCATTCATGTCAGCCAACAAAATATGCAATTAGCAAGGAGGTAAGTTTATTCACCTCCTTTCTCTGCACGTTTGATTTCATGCATTTAATAACAAAACTAGAATTAGCTTAAAGACTCTAAAGACAGGCTCAATAAATAGTACATTTACCAAGCATTCATCCTTGTAACAACATTTTCCAAATTGCATGACACATCTCTCCTTCCTACCAAACCAAGCACAATGCACCCAATGACACAACAACATCACATGATCAGCAGATAGTACATCCATCACAAGTTAGAAGCCACAGGTTAGCAGGTCCAATAAGTCTTAAAAGCAAACATGTACATGAAATATGTATAATAACCCCATGTGGCACTTCTCATGTGGTTGGTATACTCATAGGAGTTAGTTGAATCTTCATTCATATCCGACCAAGAAGACACTTCCTCCTTTACCACTATTGGCATTTGTTTTTTTTATTTGGTGTTTGACCATTTGTTTTGGTTGTCAATGCAAAATATAATCCATCTCTTCCGATGAGCATGTAAGAAGAAGAACCACAGCTTCTAAAGGTAAGAAACGCAATATTGAAGGGTAATAAAATACCAATCACAAACCAAAAACTCTTCACAGGAATCTTGAAGAGGCAAAAAGGCACTCACTCTTGTAAGGGCATAACCAAAGAGCAAGAAAAAAACAATAGAAAGGGGGCTGAACAGAATTAGAAAAAACAACATAACATAAACAACAATGGATTTGGAACAATCAGAACTTGTAATCACTCACCCAAGTTGAAGCAAAGCTCCATTTGAATCAATCTTGGTCAACAATTGCGATTTGGCAAGGAACCGAGAAAGATAAAAACACGAACAAAGAATCCCAAAATTTTGTCCAATTTGACTTAAGCAACCAAGAGAAAGCCTAAAACAATATCACTGTGGTCCAGCTAAGCTATCAAAATGAATAGCTGCTTAGTCGTGCCAATTTACTAAGGAGAGAAGAAATGAATATATTTTTTACATTCACATAGTTTTCATTTCACCTTAGAAACCTTTTCTAACATGTTTCGTATACGTCAAACTAACCTCAATAAAGGTAAAGTTGTACAAAATAAAGCTAAACTTGTTCTACAAGGATATTCTCAAGAAGAAGTGATCAATTATGATGAGAGGTGCACTCATTGGGTGATTTACGTCTATTATTTGCTAGACATGTTATTATGATTCCATCTTATTTCAAATGAATGTGATAGTATCTGTCTAGATTGTTTTATTAAATATAAAGTTCTATGTAGAGCAATCACCAGGCTTTGAAGATCCTAGATGATAAAACTGTGCTTACAAGCTCTATAAAGCTTTACATGGTCTCAAGCAAGCTCCATTACTTGGTATGAGAGATTATGTAGTTTTCTAATTGACAACAGTTTTGAAACAAGTAAAATAAACACAACTTTTTTTTTTTTCCGGTGAAAATTAAGAAATATATTAAGCTTTACCAAACTATACAAAAACGATTACGGCATCAAAAACTTACACTCAAAATGACAAGACATTATGAGTGAAAGGGTGCCGAGATGTAAGAGTACAACCACCTGAAAAGAGGCACAACGAGCCCAATGGCTACACACTAACAAAGCAGAAACAGATAGCCCAAAGGGAGTACGAGCAAAAGCTGGCAAGACGAAAACAAGAGAATCCGCAAGCCAACGCAGAAATAAAATAGCAAGCTGCAAGGAGGAAAAGAGAACTGTGGTAGCGGGAGCAGCCGCAGGCACCAAAAAGCAAAACAGCTACAGCTCTGAGTTAGAGGTTCAATCTCTCACGAATTGAAGATAATTGGGTCGATTCCCCAGCTGCGCTAGAGTCTCCTATTCCTTGCAGTATCTTCCACATTCCTGGAAGTCACTACCTTGTCTCTAACAACTTTAAAAAGGTGATTCTTCATGGCTAGGATAGCAAGAGTCTGCTCTCTAAAAAGAATGCTATTCATGTTTTTCCAAATGATATAGCAGAGGGCTCCAAAAGAAAAACGGGCAATACATTTATGAAAATCTCTTCCCGAGAGCAAGGTAAAGTAGATTCTTCGCCCCTGACTTGTTGCGTCAAGGGAGATTGCATCTGGCGGCCCAAAAGAAGACAATGCTAGCAGTAACACGACAACCAAAAAATAGATGGTCAATGGAATCCAGCATTGTATTGCAAAAGGCGCAGGAACTGCTGTCTATTCTACCATAAGATAATAAAAGAGCTTGGGTAGGAAGTCTACCCTTGGCAAGGAGCCAAAGGTTGAATTGGTACCAAGGTAAAATGAAGTTGTTCCAAATGAACGCATGCCAATGAACCTGTGCCTTCTTTCGCCTAATGGCCTCCCAAGTGGACGCTACCGTGAACAGGCCCGAAGAGCTCACCATCCAGCAAAAATGATCCAGACTCTGGAAAAAGGCCAGAAGGGGGTGTTCCCATGACTACGAAACAGACTTGATAGCCTGGCCCGAAGAGGAGAATAGATCAGCCACCGTTGCCTACTTGGACAATCCGGAGTTGTAGATAAGTGAATAAAAAAAAATTAGGTTCAGAGGACTCCTCGGGTGCCAATTGTCAAACCATAAACACAACTTTGTTAAAAAAGAAGAAAGATGAATATATTTTGTTAGTGCAAACATATGTAAATGGCATGATCTTTGGTTCCGCTAATGAGAAATGTGCAAGAATTTTCCCAAGTTTACATAAAATGATTTCAAAATGAACATGATTAGTGAACTTCTTCTTGCTTAGATTTTAAGTAAAACAAATAAAGCATAGAATGTTTATACATCAAGAAAACATGTAAAAAAATAATTAAAAAATGATCAAGAAGTTTCGGTAAATGAAAATTCGATTTTTTTTTTTTTTTAAATTACTCTATGTTTGTCCTATTGGATTAGATATGGGAAAAATACAATATAATATATTCTATTGAAAGGTGGCATTTTCTAGCAATACCCCAATAATTTCCATCTAGTAGACATCATTAATGCAATAATAATAATAATAATAATAATTCTTATGCATGAGTCTTATTTGCATATCGGGTATAGGCTTAATAGGAGTAACTAACTTGAAAAAAATGAACTCACCATTAATGGCAAGTGACAAATAAAAACTCTCATTTATATATTATAATAATTCTTATGCATGAGTCTTATTTGCATATCGGGTATAGGCTTAATAGGAGTAACTAACTAGAAAAAATGAACTCACCATTAATGGCAAGTGACAAATAAAAACTCTCATTTATATGGGATAAGTGAGCTGACTTATTGTGTAAGTGCAATTGAGTCCTTAATTTTTTAAAAATATATATAATTAAATCCTAAAACTTATTAAATTAATACAATTTAGGTCATCTGTTAGCTTTATCCAAACTAGTAATCAGAAAAAGTTGTTTGCCTGTTTTCTTTTTAAAGAAAGATACTAATGTAGCTGTAACTTTAGGTATTTTAAAATACAAATTAAAAAGTTAGAAGGAAAAACTTCATTTCAAGATTTTCGTGGAATTGTTTGGTCCTGATTCTGAAGCTCACTACTTACTCCACCGGCCACTGAAGTAGATTGCTTCCGGTCTTTGAACTAAACATGACAGTCCTTGCGAAGTATGAATGTAGTTCATAACTCTCGATTTTTTATAAGGATTTGAGCTCACTAAACCATCATAGGACAATAACAAATTCAAAGTACATTAAAAATGCAAGTGAAAATATTGTATAGATCTAAAGTGAAGCCCTTTTTTTTACTACACATGATCCGCCTCCTCTTGTTCTAGTTTTAAAACTGTGAGATTTTATAGGAACAATATCAATTGTTTTAAAAGCTGCTTTTAAAATAGTTGATAGCGACAATTGACAATGGTTTCATAAAATTTCACAAGAACATCTTCGAGGCATAGAATACACTATAGTCATATCTAATTTCGATCCCCACATCGATCTCAGAAATTGTTCAGGAACCAACTATTTTTCTCAATTGGTTGAGCGCCACCCCCCTCTTCAATCTTCTTTGACGACATGGGTTGTGGCCCTTGCCTCAAATCTGGGTGAGGATTGTCTTCTTGCTGCAGACGCTGTAGGTCTGGGCTAGGATTGCTGCCATCATTACTGGACGGGCGAGGGTCGCTAGTCCCGGGGTCGCAGATGACCTTATGGGCAAGTGGTGGGGGCTGCCACCTCGCCTAGCTCACTCACCACATGCGCGCGCACACGTGCTATTTTCTTTTTCCAGCACGTGAAGGCGGTGGCAAGGGCCACGTTGGCTTTGGCTAAGTCCGAAGAGGGGATGCCGGCCCCTCGCCGGTGTAAGGGTGGCCGCCACAACGCCACCGCCTCAACTGGAGCCACCATTGTCCTTCTGGACTTCGGCTTTTCCTCTATTTGATTCTTCCTCTTTTTCCAATTTTTTTTTTCAGATTTTTATTTTTCTAAAATCTTGAGATGAATTTTATCATTTAATTTACTTTAATATTTTTTTTTCCTAAAATGGTTGACATGGCAACCACATCATTGTTTCTCTCTTCGAAAAACAATAAAAGATTAGCTTTTTTCATTAACTAAATTGGATGGAGTAACCAAAAAAAGAAAAATGGATGGAGAATTGGATGGAGTAAACGAAAAGATTTGGTTACACTAATTTAACGAGTTTTAAATTTTCATTGCACATTTTAAAAGATTTTAGGATCCGATTGCACTTTCATGACAAGTTTTAAAATTTTTAGTGCACTTATCGCTATATTTAATTGTTATAGATATTGAAGTTGACAGAATATTTTAATCCTAAAAAAAAAAAAAAAATGTCTAAAAGGAAGTTCAACGTCCAACTCAATGCGCCATGTTTTATTCTAGCACCGAGCGCAAATGGAAATATTTCATGCTAATTGAATAACAATTCAGAACAAAATAAGATTTACATACTAAATATACGACAAAGTATGTTTAGCTCCTAATCATGATATGTCGTGACCAATGGGAAGAACCAGGCTCCAAAAGATGGAGAATGTCACCAGCTTAATGATCATACTAATTGGGGAAAGTGGTTTGTATGGACAAAGGCGAAATTAAAGAGCTTTCACCTACAACATATAAATATAGAAAGCTTGGTGATAGTGAATATAGAAAGCTTGGTCTAGATAATTAATACATTGATAGCAAAGCTCTTGCACCAAAGTCAAACCGTCCAATGGAGATTTTATCAAGAATTCTAGAACTCCATCGTTAAAATGGAAGAGCTGTCTGATTTGGTAAGTCAAAATAGTTTTGATTGACCACCCAATGAGTCGATTAATTACATCATCGACTCTGTTTTGTGAATATTCCTTTAGTTCCCGAAGATTAATTCACAAAAATTCGATTGTAAAAAAAAAAAAAAACCGAATATTTATGGAGTAAATAGGAAAATGGGTTATTAACTTACTACATATATACACGTATAGTTGAATTCATTTTATCTTTTTTAAAGAACATGAATGTTAGATAAGTGGAAAAATTAAGCTTCTTATTTAACTAACTGTACAAGTTCGTGGTTTCTATCTTACAAACCTTTAACTTTTTCATTATTTTGATGTTATTCCCTTTTTTATCTTAAAAAAAATTTTAACTACACTGTTTTGATATTATTCCCTTTTCTCGATCGATTTGTGCTTTTTATCAGTCCACATTTATAATTAATAATTACATGTTTGCCAAAGATATATAATTAAAATTACTAATAACCTCTTTATACATTACATGAATCCATTTTAATTTTTCAAAAAACATCAATGACCGGACAATTAAGCTTTTTTACCGAATTAATGTAAACGATAAAGTAATATGTGCAGGGGAAATGGTAAAAGAATTGAATTATGTTATGGTATGGCCCAAGCACAAAGTTTTATTTTACCCAACTTTCTTGTTGTTTATAGTTATCGATTCTTAAGTACCACATGGGACCATGCAAAATTCATACATAGTGACCTTTGAATGCAATATGGACAGTTTGTTTAGCACTCATGTCAGATTTACATTTATGTGACTACATGAATGTCAATAAAACAAAAGAAGAAGAGGAATTTGTATTCAAGTATATGTGTACATGTGTATGCACAAGTTTTGCATTATCTTGAGCATTTCCATAAACAGAACTCTCAAGCAGATAACTCCGTTCTAGTATTCCCATATGAAGTTTTTGCACAATAACGTTCTTCATCCATTTTCGAGGTAAGAGTAGAAGGAAATTTTCAAATAAAAAAAAAAAAAAAAATCTGCACTTTCGGAGATGATCATCTCACGACAATGACAAATGAAGCAACAAGCAAGCTCATCGGCCACATCAATTTGGATGATAGAATTACAGTAGATGATGGGGACACGGGTTCCGACTCTTGACCACCTTGAGGAGGATCGCTAGTTTCCTATCACAAGAAAACCAGGAAAAAAATTGAATTCACCTAGTGCGCCGTTAGTGTCAACTTTCAATTGTAGAGATTACAAAAGTTGAAAGATTCGTAGTACAATTAAATTGAAAATAAGTAATGAACATAATTTTCAACAAAATAATCTTCAACCAAATGCAAATGGAACTCTGCAGAACCAAATGCAGTTGGCTGTATATGAGATGTTGCAAAAGAAGTAAAGAAGTGAATGATCCTCATGTTGAATAACAAATGGAATTAGACATGCAACAAATTTCATGAAAGGCAGTGCAAGGGCGACACAAGAAAGACATCATATTCAAGAAGGGGAAACTCGAGATTGTGGTCTTGAGTGTGCAGGACCACACCGAATCACAATTTCAAAACCTTATGAGCAGCACTGTCATCAAGGTGGAGACATCAAGTACTTTACGGATTATGAACCTTCATGGAATGCCTCATAAACTCCTCAAAGGATGTTGAGGTGTTCCACCGCACAGGAATTATTAAGAACTACCTGGGCAATAATGAGGTGGTTGCGTAGATGGTCAATAAGATGGGTGACTACGTCACTCTATCCAATTTCTATTATTCCAAGATCTTCAAAACTGTAAATGTGTATTGCAACAAGAGGTGGAATTTTTGGATGGCAAAACTAAGGAGGGAATATTTCATTAGTCCTTAAGCTTTCTTGTCCGTTCTCGTGGCTATCATGTTGCTCTTTCTTGCAACAGCTCAAATATTTTTAGTATTCTTTCTTATAAAAGCAAAAATAAATGTGATCAATGTTGGTTCATATATTTCTTACAGTCAAAGAAAATACCTAAAATATTTTACACGCGATTGGTGAAATCTTGATATGTAACTTTTCAACTCCTAACTTAATCTCTCAACACTTCGTTCGATCGCACCAATCTGGAGCATTGGACCAGCATCTTCGTTTTTGCATCCACCACAATTGTACAAGTTATCCCTGTCATCAAGGCAATTGTGGTTTCTAGCTGGGTAGGTAGAACGTAGGACTCTTTCACGCAGGTTTCTTTCCACGTGTTCCATTAAGTTTCCTCAAATGATCCAACGCACAACTTGTGGATGAGTTCATCCGTCTTTCTCCTCAAGTCAATATTTAGCGTTTCTTTCTTAGTCCACCTTTGCATCTTCATCCAATTATTGCAGTACCCTCTTCCCTCACATCTGAGAAGTGATTGACAGAGGTGCAGACGTGCCCGAGGGGCGGAGGCGAAGGGAATCATCTCTTCCTCCTTCCTTCCTTTATCATCATTTTTCCTAGCCTGGGTCCTCGGATGCAGACAACTATCCCCCACTGACTCTGACATCCTCGATTCACGAGTCAAGCTTTTGTCCCTCTTTTTTTCTCTCTGAGAAGTGATTGACAGAGGTGAAATGGAAGGAGGGTCATTTTTTAATATCAGCAGACCCCACGAATTCCACCATCTCCGTCGATCGTTATTTGCCCCTCTGCGGGAAAAAAATGAGCAGGAAAAGAAGGGGAGCCATTAAAGTGAAAGCCCTACTGCTACCCCCAGAT
This sequence comes from Eucalyptus sideroxylon, assembly GCA_014182405.2. Classification (NCBI taxonomy): domain Eukaryota; kingdom Viridiplantae; phylum Streptophyta; class Magnoliopsida; order Myrtales; family Myrtaceae; genus Eucalyptus; species Eucalyptus sideroxylon. The sequence continues at coordinate 53,407,101 of CM024555.2, read as the reverse complement.
CTCTATTTTTTCCTCTCTGTATAAGAGCACTTCATCAATAGGATGTGAAGAGAGCGGGGAGAACGGAGTGAAGAAGCTCCTTTTCCTTGAACTCTCTTTTTTCTCTGGTTTGCTGATTAGGGGTCCTCTTGAGCTTATCAACAATGGCGGCGACGTTGAGGCCTGTGCTCCCTCTGCTCCTGTTCGCGCTCCTCTGCTTCCGCATTGCAGGTATACCCACATGCTCTCTCTCTCTCTCGAGCTTTACAAATGTTAAAAAAAAAAAAAAATCCATGAAGAATTTTAAAATGGTCAATTGTTGGATAGTAAAATGCAACTTGTAGAAGACTTCATACGTCGTTCTCATAAAGTCATTTTTAAATATTTTCTTATGTGTTTCTTAGCCTTTTGCCTCTTTATCAACTTCCAGGAACTTTCAGTTCATTATTGTAATTTCCATCTTCAGAATTATTGACGACGAAGGTCAAAAGAGATGAATGAAAGCGTGTTGTCTTTTGTGGGGTCTCAAGTAAAACGTGTTCGTATTTGATTTTGAAGGTTGATGTTTGGCGAAGTCTCATTTTATCTATACCCGTATCACTGAAAACACACTCCCCGAAAAGAGAAAAATTGGTCTAGCTTGGCGAGAAGAATGAGCAATCACCAATTCAATCAAGTAAGTCATCATGAATTTCCCTTCCCTTTTCTGATCCTCCACTGTTAGATCATTTTTGTAATTTTTCCTAATATATTGATTTGTTTAAATTCGATGCCAGCTCCACATGTGCAATTCCGGTGCTTAGTTAGCATTTTCCATTAATAATCACACGGAAATGCAGAATTTGTCCTGAAAATTTATTTGAAAATTAGTTTTTTATTCTTTTTGAGGTCGGCGCCCTGCTGGGGCGGGGGGTTTTTCTTTGGGAGGGGGAGAGATGTTTGGAGATCTTAATGAAAGGGAAGCACATGAAGAACCATTTTAAGAACATGAAAAATCATCATCTTGCTTTACTCAGTGCTTATTATCACATTAATTATGTTGTAGCCAATACAGCATGCTGGGATCTGTGACCGTTCCATGGTGCAAAATCATGTCTCAATTCACATCGAGAGTATGCTTCGCAGTATGCCTCCCACTTCGCCGGAGCATAGTATATTTAGGGTTCGTTATCAACTGCGCAAAGTCAACGAGAAAGCCTACGACCCAGAGATCCTAGCCATCGGCCCTTATCACTATGGAAATGACCAGTTCAAATTCATGGAGGAGCAAAAACTGCGATACCTGCAGCAATTGCTTGAGAGGAGAAAGGAGAGCGTGGACAGGTATATGCCGACTCTTGGGGAACTAGAACAGCCGGCGCGTAATTGCTATGCGGAAACCATCGACCTCTCCCCAGAAAAGTTTCTTGCAATGATGCTTATTGATGGCTGTTTCATTGTTGAGTTGTTCCGTAAGCACGACATGAAGAAACTGAGAGACAAAGACGACCCGGTTATGCATCAACGGGGGATTCGATCCAGCATTAGGCGCGATTTACTGCTGCTAGAGAACCAACTCCCACTTTTCGTCTTGAGCAAGCTATATGACCTGACTAAAGGTCCGGACGAGCATCATGAGTTCAGCGAAGTCGCCGCCAAGTACTTCAAATTTGAACTAGGAGGCCTCGGCGGAAATTGGAGGATTAGCAAGAGGGAACATCTTCTGCAGCTATATCACGCGTGGAGCACTTCTGGCTTACCTACCCGGCTAGACAGCAGAACACTGAGGCCAGTCGTGTCCTCGGCGACAGAGCTAAGGGAGTCAGGAGTCAGGTTTAGGGCTGCACGAGGGCGCGAACTGAGCGACATCAAATTCGAGAATGGGACGATCGAGTTACCGGTCTTCGAAGTAGAGGACCACACTGAATCAAAATTTCGAAACCTGATCGCATACGAGCAGCACCGTCAAAGGAGAGACATCCACTACTTTACAGATTACGTGGGCTTCATGGATTGCCTCATAAACTCTTCAAAAGACGTTGAGGTGCTTCGCCATGCAGGGATTATTAAGAACTACTTGGGCGATGACAAGGTGGTTGCGCAGATGTTCAACAAGATGGGTGATTACGTCACTATATCTGGTTCCTATTACTCCAAGATCTTTCAAAATATGAATGCGCATTGTGACAAGAGGACGAACCGCTGGATGGCGAAACTGAGGAGGGAATATTTCCATAGTCCTTGGGCTTTCTTGTCAGTTCTCGCAGCCATCGTGTTGCTCCTTCTCACAGCAGCACAAACATTATTTACTATTATTTCTTACACAAAGTATAGTTAAATGTGATCAATGCTGGTTCATAGGTTCATAAATTTCCCCCGGACCATCTACCTGTGTTCTATAGCCAATAGTATTATCTTGGTTTTCCAATGAGGACGAACCATGTGCTCAAAGAAAGATAGTGAAAAGTACTTATGCTTTAAATGAGGTCCACAAATCTCTCTTCATTTGGAACTAGATGACTACAACGGAAAACCAACAAGACATTAGCAACCAAGTTGGTATATGGTTCAAAAATAAAAGAAAAAAGAGGTACAACCAACCTAGACGATTACAATAGATATGGTAGGATCACCCTACGAAGTCTCTTCTTCCCACAAAAATATCCAGCTGGTTCTCTGATCATGCTTGACCTAAAAAAAAGAGTTACAATTCAACTTGGATTACAACTAAAAAGAACATGCAGCTGCTTCGTTTCTTTGAACAATTTGACAGAATCGACATCAAAGTAGAAGTTCTCCAAATGATATTATCAGCCCTCTGAATGAGGATGGATACTCCCAAAAACAAAATCATCCTTTGGACTGTCTCCTGATCAGCTACACTTGCATTAATAGAAAGGCCATGCTACTCCGTAAGAAAACAGCAAACCAATAAGCTTCATAACATCAGCTTTATTTTGCTGATAAATTTGTCTAAAATAGCCCAACAGAGGGAAGCAATTGTTCCATGGGAAGCCTTATCAGAACAACATCAAATTCTCATAGAAATCAACCAACATTCACTAACAGAAACGCAGGTAAATTCCTATTAGGATGGTCTAAAGCACATTCATTCATGTCAGCCAAAAAAATATGCAAATTATTCACCTCCTTTCTCTGCACATTTGATTTCATGCATTTAATAACAAAACTAGAACTAGCTCAAAGTCTCTAGACACAGACTCAATAGATAGTACATCCACCAAGCATTCATCCTCGTAATAAAAATTTTCCAAATTGCACAACACATCTCTCCTTCCTACCAAACCAAGCACAATGCACCCAATGACACAACAACATCACATGATCAGCAGATGGTACATCCATCACAGGTTAGAAGCCACAGGTTAGCAGGTCCAATAAGTCTTAAAAGCAAACATGTACATGAAATATGTATAATAACCCCATGTGGCACTTCTCATGTGATTAGTATGCTCCTAGGAGATAGTTGAATCTTCATTCATATCTGACGAAGAGGACACTTCCTCGCTGCTTTTGGCATTTTTTATTTTATTTTATTTGGTGTTTGACCATTTGTTTTGGTTGTCAGTGCAAAATATAATCCATCTCTTCCGATAAGCATGTAAGAAAAAGAACCACAACATTTAAAGGTAAGAAACGCAATATTGAAGGATAATAAAATACTAATCACAAACCAAAAACTCTTCACAGGAATCTTGACGAGGCAAAAGGCACTCACTCTTGTGAGGGCATAACCAAAGAGCAAGAAAAACACTAGAAAGGGGGGTGAACAGAATCAGAAAAAACAACTGACAGTATGAACAACAATGGATTTGGAACAATTAGAACTTGTAATCACTCGCCTAAGTTGAAGCAAAGCTCCATTTGGATCAATCTTGGTCAACAATTGCGCATTTGGCAAGGAACCGAGAGAGATTAAAACACGAACAAAGAATCCTAAAATTTTGTCCAATTCGACTTAAGCAACCAAAAGAAAACCCAAAACAGCACGACTGTCGTCCAGGTAAGCTATCAAAATGAATAGCTACAAAAGAAACGGTTACTCACAGTATTTCAAGTATATGCTTTTACCAATTGGGCATTGTAAGCAAAATATTAGTGTAATTAAACCAAGGATCTAAGGAAAACTACAAAACTGGAAAGGGGGGCATACCATGGGTACAAAGCTAATTTTCAACTTAACCAAGGATGTTAAGGATTCCTGCTTATGTGAAAGACTTCAAGTATCATAAAGTTTAAACAAGCAGGGTAAAATATGGCTCGCTTCCAAGGATACACACACACACACACACACACACACACACACACACGTATGTATGTATATGTATGTATTTATGTATATATTCAGGAAGAAGCGATGCAATCACAAAGTTGAAAGGGAAAAGTTATTCATATAATATACTACTTGACATGGTATATTAATTCTTGGAGTACCCTCACTGGATAAAATGGACAACTTGAAGCCTCAAGAGAAAATAATCTGTTGGAGAACAAATACCAGCTATTCATTCCATCTGAAGAAACAAAAAAGAGGCCAAAGCTGATAAAAATGTCCCTAGGAAGAGCAATATGCTCAACAAAATCCCAAAATGCTTCACATGGCGAAATTGGATGAAAATATTATGGAGTAATTTTCCTCAACCTGTGTCAAGCAAAGTGACATTGAGAAGAACGTGTTATGAGCACTCAAACAGAAATGGTGTCAAAGTAAATAGGCATTCAATGATGTTAATCCTTTGTCAGAATTGTTGGTGGCCGAAGGTGATGTTAAATTGGTTATCTATATCAACACCGAAAAAATCCTCCATAATGTTTCCGTGTAATTCAGCCACTTATGCAAAACATTATTTGGGATTTTGTTGACACTTTGCTCAGTTCTACCTCTTTTTCCTCCCTCCTCTTTCGCATTTTCTTCTCCTTTCTCTTCTCTTTCTCTTTTGCTGCACCATCCTGTGAAGTAGAAAGATCAAATCATAAAGTTAAAATCAAGGGCCCAAAACGAAATGCTCAACTGTGTCAATAGAGCAAGTTGAGAAAGCAAAGGCGAACTCATGTAATAAACACTGCTGGCAGAACAAGTTGCACAGGGATTTTACCTGTATTACATTTCATTTCAGAGAAAGAAATAATACTCAAAATCTAAACCTAGCTTCCACTCATCGAGTTCACCTCCTCATCAAACTCAGGTTCATTCTCAATTTTAACAGCAAATGGCTAGGATGATCGGTTCCAAGTCTGGAACCTGGGACCTACCCTGTCGGGACCCGTTCCCACTTTTTGGAACTGGGAACCGACCCTGTGGACCCTAGAACCGACTCTGAAACCGAACCTGCCAGTTTCAGGTTCCACCGGGAACCAGCCACTTCTTCTTTTCTTTTCAGTTTCATTCTTTTTTTTTTTGTTTCATTGCAGCTTGGTTATGCTACAATATACAGCAAACCATTTCAATCCCATGAAGTTAGTTACTTGCCTATCCTACAACAATTCAAAATCCATGGACACGTGACTTCCCTGATCATCAAACAAACATACGCACTTGCAGCAAAAATCCAAAGAAAGCTTCATAAAAGATCCCAACTACCAGTAATCCGAAACAGCACTTCACCAAAATGACTTTTCGCCACTTTTGATAAAAGAATTTTCACTTAAGCTCCCTTGACCAAACAACATTAGAGCATAAAAAGGCAGAAAAAACACCAGCTGATCATTCGCCAGCTGAGTAGAAATGTCCACAGATAAAATTGTGGAAAATTCACTTCAAGTCCTGAGCTCAGGTGGAGTGCGAAACCAAGACTCAAAAGCCAATTACCCATCGACCATCCCATCTTCCACGCGAATCCATCCACGACTCAAAGAAATGGAGACAAGAAAACCATAAACAGATAGCAACCATGTAAAACACATCGAGACGCACCATGACAAAACCAAACCAGACGAAACAAAGGGAAGAATTAGGGCAAATAGGCAGCAAGAGGCGAGAGGCAAATTGGTACCTGAAAAACCGTCGAGGCCGAGAGTGAGCGTGACGGAGCGACGAGCTCCGAGGTCGCGAGTTAAGGGGAGAGAGAGAGAGAGAGAGAGAGAGAGAGAAGTCTGGAGTCTGATTGAGGGTTTTATTTTAAAAAAAAAAAGATTTAAATGGGTAATTTCACCGGGAAACACATTAAACGTGCATTGTGTTTCGTGTTCGGGTCGGGTCGGTTCGGGTCGGGTTCTGGGTTTGCACTCTTTTTTTTTTTCACCTCCTTTTTTTTTCTATTTGTTCCTTACTGCACAGAGAAAAAACACAGGATCAGGTATTTCCACAAATACAAATGGTCAATTCTCAGCTCACTGGAAGGAAACTTGAATAAGAAAGCATCAAAAGATGAATTCGTGAGAAATTAAGATAACATGACTCTTACCCACTTGAGTTGAAATAGAATGAGCCCCAAAAGGAACCTCTTCCCTGCCAACCCAGGAATCGCTGGGATGAAAAACCTCGGCCAGGCCATACATACGACGGTAAAAAGAAAAGGTGCCAGAAAGAACACTAATAACAATCGGTTGAGAGGGCTAGCTTTCACCTTAATCACTCTGGCCCCAAATTTTTTACATTTCCAAAAGAGGGATAAAATTTTGCCAAATCCAATTTCTGCTTCCCGACCTCAAAAAAAAATGACGCAATCTTTTGCTGATTGCACTGGTTTAAAACTTTTAAGCTGTATAAACAAAACCACCAGTAAGCACTTAAGATCCACGAATCCTTCATCGGCTATTCATCTAAACTTCAATCTTTCCCTCTCATTTTTTTCAAATAAGACATCTCTCAGATTCCAATGCCTTTTTGACTAATTTTAAAAAGCTCAAAAGTAGGTCATGAGTCATGACACTAGTCAAACGGTGGGCGAAAAAAGGAACCTTCAAAAGATACTGGAAATAGGAGCAACGCCTATGCGGGTTCTTGTTTTTGTACACCATCCTTTCAAGAATGGCACCTTCCGCATGGAGCTGGACCAAGGAAGACTTCAATCTCTCCTTAAGCGTTTCAACCTCCGAACCCATCATGTCCCGTGGATGATCCTCACTTCAGTATGGTTTCACGGAGATGCGAGCAAGCTTCGCGAGATATGCCGACACGGGAACCTGCTAACTTAAGTGTCACGATCGCTCAAAAACTGTATGCCCTAGTTCACTCAGGAATTGAAGCAAACACAGAGCCTGCACACAACGCGAAAGAACAATCACCCTCGCAGCTCGAAAAGAAAAGGAACAACCGGTATATCCAGTGTCTTAGCTCAAGCCTCAAGCAAATATACATCTAAACTTGGAAACGAGGCGAGAAGCGAGCGCCATGATCGCCGAGTGAACCCAGTCCCCGAGCCGTCGATGATGGTCGGCCGCACGCGGCGGCTAGGGTTCCGGCGTTGGCGAGGCGGAGGCGAGGGGTGGCGACGGCGATGGAGAGGCGGAGGCGCGTCGATCGGAGGGCAACAGTGGACTCCACAAGAAGGCGCACTCGTCGGAGAAGAAGGCGGAGCCGACGAGGTATGTGTTTGTGTTTGACTGTTTGGGGTTTGTGTTTTTGGCGTGTTTGGAATTCAGAATTAACGTGTTTCGGGTCGAACAATGTTCGAACCCTGACCCAACCCGAAACACATTGTTTTGTTTGTTTTATGTTTGTTATCCGAACAAGACCCGAACACGAAACAAGTATAATACTTGTTTCGTGTTCGGGTTGTGTTCGGGTCGGGTCGGTTCGGGTCGGGTCGGATCGGGTTTTTCTGACACCCCTACTGATATCTACTTATTCAAGTTTTTAGGAACCGAAAATCGGTCCTGGCCGGTTTAGGCAATTTTGATTCGGACAATTCCATTTGCTCATCCCTACTGCTAACAACAATACTTCACTTTTTATCAAGCTTTCGTGTTTAGCTAGGTGAAGGTACATTTCCTAAAAACTGTAAAAACATTATAAAATGGTAAAAAATTTCAGGGTGAAGTAAAGTGCCATAAAATTAAGAGTTAAATACCATGAAAAAGCATTAAATTAGTACGCTTGTGATAAATTTAGCGAAAATTAATTTTCGACCGTAAAAAACTCCAAATTAGTATAAATGTGACGAGTTTGCCCCCAAACTAATTTTTTGAATACTTTTTTGAATACACACTTCATTAGTTTCCGTTAAATTAGATTAATACCACAAAAAACTACAAAACTACCATCCATGTGACAAACTAAGTATAAAACCTTAAACTGTTATACCCGTCAATTATCACATATAATCCAACTAAGAAATTTGACAATAAAATTTCACGAAAACTAAAAAATGATAAATTTGTCATAAGTATACTAATTCGGGATTTTTTGTGGTCAAAAAATTAATTTGAGGTAAATGTGTTATGACTGTACCGATTTAGGCTTTTTCATGGTATCCTAAATTAAAGTATATCCAAACTAATATATAAGAAGCAAAATCATGTCAGCTAGGACAGTTCATGGGTCCTAGTCCTTAAACGAAGTAGTAAACACGAATGCTACTCTTAAAGGGCAGTCTAACTAGGATCTCTACCAATAATGAGGCTAAAAATATCAAAAAAGGAAGCATATTAAGTGTGTAAAATGTCAAGAATTTCTCCACTCGCTTATATTTACCAAAAGCCAGCTCGTATGACGGTGAAATTTAAGACAACAATCAAAATCTTTCATACGTACGCACCTCCACAACAGGCAAAAATAAATGTTCCTTCTCACAGTAGTAGGGCAAATAGTATTTACTATTCTTTCTTACACAAAGCAAAAATAAATGTGATCATATATTTCTCACAGTTTATTGGAATACGAAGAATAGTTTACATATAGTCTGTGAAATCTAAATACGCAACTTGATAATCTCTTAACACATTGTTCAACCGCACCAATCCAGAGAATTTAGCAAGCATCTTTATATATGCATTTATCACAATTGTACAATTTGCCTCCATCGTGAAGACTATTATTTTCTAGCTAGCAGGTAGAATGTAGGACTCTTTCCACAAATTTTGTGAAATGGTCCGTTTTCACATAGTACAATGAAACTTGTGGATGACTTCATATTTCTTTATTGTAGTACCCTCTACCGTCGGAAGTACTGACGATCAAGGTCAATTGGCCAAAGAAAAATGTGTTTGAATTTTGTATAAATGGTTGGTGTATGCGGTAGTCTCATTTTGCCTCGAGGTGATAGTAGTAATTTCATGCTAGGGAATTGTAAATTATAATAATATTTGAACAAAGGATTATTTAATTAGCATCTGTTTAATTAGATGGCTGACGAGGATGAGCCTCTCGGGCCTCGGAAATCCGGGCTCGAAAAGCCCAAGCCGAAATGCATCTCTACGCGACAACGCAAGGTTTCTTATTCTCTCTCTTTCCTCTGCAAGAAAAAAGCTGAGAGAGCAATGAGCATCCAACCTGCTGATTCTTCCTCCATCGTTCGCCTCAACATCCGTTAGCATCGTCGCCCTCTTCTCTCTCGCTCTCGCCATGTACGATCGCATGTTTTCACGCAGAAAAAGAGAAAAACTGGATACTGTGTGATAGTAGCTGGTCTAGCTTGGCGAGAAGAATGAGCAACCACCAACGTAATCAAGTAAGTACTACGAATTTCCCTTCCCTTTTCTGATCCTTGACTGTTGTGATTATTCACATTGAGAAAAAAAAAACATAAAGTTGAAGGATGAGACCATTTCTTTCAATTCTGAGTTATGGTCCATTAATTAACGTGATTTTGGCAAGCATTTAAATTAAATCATACACGTCAGATCTTATTCAGGGCACCGAAATTACGTTAACTAACCTGTCTCAACTAGACAAAGTCACTCAAGCATCAATTTTGTCTTCTCTTGGTTCAGTTACCAAATTGCTTTCATCCTTCTAGAGAGGATTAATCACACAAATAATTTCTAATTTATGTCTACCATTTAATCAATAGTGGACCTCGGGGCTACCAGGCCAATGGCAACCTTGCCTCCCCAGGTCCAAAAATTCCTTATATTCTTAGGTAGAAATTATTTTTTAAAAAAAGTCATTTATATGTTATTTAGCTAGAAGCTTGTCTTACCTTCTCTAACCTGAAATCCTCAGTTCTCATCGCGTTTAATAATATTTCTATATTTTATCTTGGTTGAATTTCGTTCCAGTTATTCTTCTTATGTAGTTTAAAACTATTTAGCATGGTTCTTACGCCTTCAACATCGATGGTAAGTAGTTCACAATAAGAACACTCCAATTAGTTTTAAAATTCAGATTTTAGTGTCTAAAAGGTTGTCCTTGCTTGGTGGCTGGAGAGAGAAAAATTTGGGACTAATATTCTAAAAAAGAGACTCGGATCCTTGGAATGCCAAAATTTGGCATGGGAATACACTTAAATGTTAAAAGTTAATAAATGTGCATTTAAGTGTTAAAATTAAAGCAAAATGGATTAATTAAGTGTCAATGGTGAGAAAATCTGGTCAAAATACTGCCGTGGCATTTTTTTAGTAAGACAAGTGCCAAATGACAACGTGGCTAAATAAGCCAAAAATGATGTTGTTTTGCATGCCAACATGGCTAGTAAGCTAAAAATGATGTTGTTTTCCTCGCATTTGATTTTTAATATAAATATCACTTAAATTAAATTAAAAATTAAAAATTTTAAAATAAAAAGAAAAAAGAAAAAGAGGGTTGCAAAATGGCAAGGGCTGTGCAAGCCTCACTGCTGCCTCACCACCATCACCCGGAAGGGCTAGCGATGGTGGGGGTAGGGTCGGACAGGTCGCCAAGCCCTAGTGGTGAGGGCCTACAAACTCTAGCTCAAATCCGGGGTGAGAGTCGTGGCCCTCCCTAGATCCAGCGAGGGTCGCCGACCCTCGCTCATCAAGCTAAGGGCCAACACTAGTTGGGAGGTCTTACTGGATTTGGGGGAGGGTCGCAACCCCTGCCCCAGAGCTGGGTGAGGAATTGTAGGCCCTCACCGCCGGTCAGCTAGGGTTGTCGGGCCATTGGCCCCCCGATCAATCCTTCTCCTACCATTGTCGGCCCTTCCTGATGATGGGGGTGAGGGCTGAGCCCTTGCTGTTTTGCACTCTTCATATGTTTCTCTAAAATAATTTAATTTAATTAACATTTATATTAAAATTGAAAAAAAAGGGTAAAATGACATAGTTTTGGTTCTTATTTGCTAATTCAGCTCTTTGATGAGTCACGTAGACAAGTTATATTATTAAAAAAATTCCATGTAGGATTTAGCCAAAGTCGCCGGACTTAGAAATCAGGTATCCCAATTTTTTTTTTTTTTTTTTTTTTAAATGACACTTACATATCCATGTGCCAAGTTTGGCACTTCTGATGTTCTTTTGCCTTACCAAAAGTCAAAACTCGTCCTAAGAGCAAAAAAGGGGGTTCTCCACAGCTCAAAAGTAAAAAAGCCCATACAGCTGTTAATTTATTCTCGGAGCAATAATACAGGGTTTGTAATTTTTCCTCAGCTGTCCATTTGTTTGTAGTGAATGTCCACACCACGTGTTCAACCACGGTGCTTAATTTGCATTGTCCATCGATATTCGCACAAAAATACGAATTTGTTCTGAAATTTATTCGGAGATTAGTTTTCTTTCTACTAGTTTTCGAGAATTAATTTAGGACTTATATGTGTCATGAAAAATAGTATGATGACTAAAAGTGAAAATTGAAATAGTTCATAAGAGGGCATTTTTTTTTTAAGTTGCCCTAAATCAAAGGGAAGCACATGAAAAACAATCATCTTGCTTTACTAAGTGCTTAATATCACATTAATTACGTTGTAACCAATACAGCATACTGGGACCTATGAGCATTTAGAGGTGTAAGACCATGTCTCTATCCACATCGGGAATATGCTTTGCAGTTTGCCTCCCACTTTGCCGGAGCATAATATATTTAGGGTTCGTCATCAACTGAGTCAACGAGAAAGCCTATGACCCAGAGATTCTAGCCATTGGCCCTTATCACTATGGAAATGACAAGTTCAAATTCATGGAGGAGCAGAAAATGCGATACCTGCAGCAATTGCTTAAGAGGAGAAATGAGGGGAGCGTGGACAGGTATATGCCGACTCTCAGGGAACAGGAACAGCCGGCACGTAATTGCTATGTGGAGACCATCGACCTCTCCCAAGAAAAGTTTCTTGTGATGATGCTCATTGATGGCTGTTTCATCATTGAGATGTTCTGTAAGTACATTATGACGGAACTGAGAGACGAAAACGACCCGGTTATGCATGATTGGGGGGGATTCGACCCAGCATTACGTGCGATTTACTGCTGCTAGAGAACCAACTCCCGCTCTTCATATTGAGCAAGCTATATGACCTAACTAAAGGTCCGGACGAGCATCATGAGTTCAGCAAAGTCGCCATCATGTACTTCGAGGTTGAACGAGAAGGCCCCAGCCGAAATTTGACGATTGGCAGCAGGGAACATCTTCTGCATCTATATCACACGTGACGCACTTCTGGCTGGCCTAAAACGCCCCGGCAAAACTGCACACCAATCATGCCATCGGCCATTGAGCTAAGGGAGTCAGGAGTCAGGTTTAGGGCTGTGCAAGAGGGCCAACTGAGCGACATCAAATTCAAGAACGGGACATTCGAATTACCGGTCTTGTATGTAAAGTACGACACCGAATCAAAATTTCGAAACCTGATCGCGTACGAGCAGCATCGTCAAACCAGAGACATCAACTACTTCACGGATTACGTGACCTTGATTGATTGTCTCATAAACTCTTCAAAGGACGTTGAGGTGCTTCGCCGTGCTGGGATTATTAAGAACTACTTGGGCGATGACAAGGTGGTTGCAGAGATGTTCAACAAGATCGGCGACTACGTCCCTGTATGCGATTCCTATTACTCCGAGATCTTCCAAAATGTGAAGACACATTGCAACAAGAGGAGGAACATCTAGATGGCGAAACTGAGGAGGGAATATTTCCATAGTCCTTGGGCTTTCTTGTCCGTTCTCGCAGCCATCGTGTTGCTCTTTCTCACAGCAGCACAAACAGTATTTACTATTCTTCCTTACACAAAGTAAAGTTAAATGTGAAGAATGCTGGTTCATATATTTCCCCCGGGCCATCTACTTGTGTTCTATAGCCAATAGTATTATCTTGGTTTTCCAATGAGGACGAACCACATGTGCTTAAAGAAAGATACTGAAAAGTATTTATGCTTTAAATGAGGTCCACAAATCTCTCTTCATTTGGAACGGGATGATTACAAAAGAAAACCTACAGGACATTAGCAACCAAGTTGGTATATGGTTCAAAAAGAAAAGAGAAAAGAGGTACAACAAACTTAGATTATTACAATAGATATGGTAGGATCACTCTACGAAGTCTCTTCTTCCCACAAAAATATCCAGCTGGTTCTCTGATCATGCTTGAGCTAAAAAAAGAGTTACAATTCAACTTGGACTACAACTAAAAAGAACACACAGCAGCTTCATATCTCTGAGCAATTTGATGGAATCCACATCAATAGTAGGAGAAGTTCTCCAAATGATATTATCAGCAAACTCTGAATCAGGATGGATACTCCCAAAAACAAAATCAGCCTTTGCACTATCTCCTCATCAGCTATACTTGCATTAATAGAAAGGCCATGCTACGCTGCAAGAAAACAGCAAACCAATAAGCTTCATAACATCAACCTTATTTTGCTGATAAATTTGTCTAAAACAGCCCAAGTGAGGGAAGCAGTTGTTCCATGGGAAGCCTTATGGGAACAACATTTAATTCTCATAGACATTGTGAGGAAAACTTACTACGTATTATTCAATAAAGTTTAATATATATACATCAAAAATAAACCGTAAAAGTGGTAAAGACTAATTTACCCTTCTTACTCCTAACACTCCCCCTCAAGCTGGAGCATAAATATTAATCATGCCTAGCTTGTTACAAATATGTTCTATCCTCCCATTACCCAAGGACTTAGTAAAGATGTCTGCAAGTTGTTTGCTGGTTCGAATATGATTGGGAAGAATTACTCCACTTTGCAACTTCTCTCGGATAAAATGACAATCAACCTCAATGTGTTTTGTTCTCTCATGAAACACGGGGTTGGAAGCTATATGCACGGCAGCTTTATTATCGCACCACAGAGTCATGGGTACTAAATCTTTAAAGCCTAACTCAGTCAACAACTGTCGAATCCACACTAGTTCACATGTCACTTGTGCCATGGCTCTATATTTTGACTCAGTACTAGAGCGGGCAACAACACTTTGTTTCTTACTTTTCCATGATACCAGATTTCCTCCAACTAAGGTACAATATCCAGTAATTGATCTTCTATCATCTGGAGACCCAGCCCAATCAGCATCAGAAAAACCTTCAACTCTATTATGACCATGGTTTTGGTAGACAATTCCTTTTCCTGGAGCTTTATTCAAATACCTCAATATCCGAATAACCGCATCCCAGTGAGATGTACGAGGGGAAGACAAAAACTGGCTTACTACACTGACAGGAAAAGCAATGTTTGGTCGAGTAATTGTAAGATAATTCAGCTTACCTACCAGTCTTCTATATCTCTCGGGATTATTAAGAATTTCTTCTCCATCAGCAACTAATTTAACCCCTTGTTCCATGGGTGAATCAAGAGGCTTTGATCCCAACATACCTGTCTCAGTGAGCAAATCCAAGACATATTTTCGCTGTGACAGAATAACACCTTTTTGTGATTGCGCCACTTCGATTCCTAGGAAATATTTCAATTTTCCTAAGTCCTTAGTTTGAAACTGTTGCTGAAGATAGGCTTTTAGCTCATCTATACCAACCAAGTCATCTCCCGTGATGATAATATCATCAACATACACAATCAAGAATAGTTTGCCTCCCCCTGATTGTTTATAAAAGAAAGAATGATCATTTCCACATCTTGATAGCCTAAAAGACAGTACAACCTCAGAAAATCTTCCAAACCATGCTTGTGGAGATTGTTTCAAACCATATAAAGATTTTTTTAATTTGCAAACTAGTCTAGACTCCCCCTGAGCAACAAACCCTAGAGGTTGCTCCATATAAACTTCCTCATGAAGAGTGCCATGCAAGAAAGCATTCTTACCATCAAGCTGAAATAAAGGCCAATTATATGTTGCAACAAGAGAGATCAAAATACGAATAGAAGTAAGTTTGGCAACAGGAGAAAATGTGTCTAGATAGTCAACCCCATATACCTGAGCATACCCTTTTGCAACAAGTCTTGCTTTTAAACGAGCAAGAGAATCATCGGGGTTAACTTTTACAGCATACACCCATTGACAACCAATAGCAGTTTTGCCTAGAGGAAGTGGTACTAAGTCCAAAGTTTGATTAATCTCAAGAGCTTGTAATTCTTCTTCCATTGCTGTCCCCCAACCAGAACTTTGTAACGCCTCAGTGACAGACTTGGGGATAGGATATTGTTTTTTTTTGGCCAGAATATGCTAAATATCATTACTAGCCCATAAAAAGGCCACCATTAGTTGGTAAGTCTGAACATAATATTGTAAATAAAGGGTGCGGAGGACAATAAACCCAATTGCTAGGAAGAGAGTTGCTGCGGTGAGCTCTTGCAATCCAATCCGCCGCCTTGTTGGATTCCCTCGGAACGAAGAAGACAGAGACGCCTCCTATCTGGGCTATTATTTGTGTGCAGTCTGTTATAATGGATTGGGCCTGCCAAGGGGGCTTTTCTCGGCCCGATAGGCATTCAACAAGGGATAAGCTGTCTGAAAATAAGTGAACTTGCAGATCAGTTTCAGCAGATGCTTCGCGAGGGTGTTCTGTTCGTGCAGACTTCCCGTTCTGTTTTCTCTCACCCACCGCAAGGCTTCTCGGATAGCTAGGGTTTCGCAACCCATGCGGACGGGGCCGAGATCTTCTTCGCAAACCCGTCAACGAGGAGGCCAGCTGCTGTCCGACAAACGCCCGCAACCGATCCCTCCCGGGTTTGAGCTACACCATGAGGCGTCCACCTTAACGCGTGCAAGGCAGGTGGGTATCGTTTTTCTCTGCTGTTTTGTTCTTCTTGCTTTCGGTTTTCTGCACTTATCCCTTTAGCCGTCCACTTCATCCACAGATCTGCGTCTGTACGAGCTTCTTCTCTGGTGCTGGTCGGGTTGGGCTTCTTCCCTTGAAAAATCGCATAGTTCCGAGTCTTCCAAATCTGCCATAGGACAGCAGCAAAGAGGGATTTCATTTTTATTTCTGCTCTTGAGGTGAGGTTCTCCACGATCCATCTATCAATGTGAGTTATACTTGCTGGATCCGTGTTGGCTTGAAAATCAGGGGCTAACCATACAATTTTTGTCCATTCGCAGAGGATGAATATGTGCTCCGTTGTCTCTGGTGCTTGGCCGCATATCTGGCATGTTGGTTCAGGTACCATTTGTCTTCTGTGCAGATTTTCTTTTGTTGGGAGAGAGTTGCTACATATACTCCAGATTAAGAATTTAATTTTTGGGGATGTTGGTAGCTTCCATATTTCAAGCCAAAGTGATTTGGGTGTTTGGTAGGAGGTAGAGGGGTTTGTTCTGGTGGTGGAGATGGCTGAATTTTGTATGTGGTTATAGCCACTCTTTGCAGAGTATGAACCAGATCTGTTTGCTGTCCACACTAACTTGTCTATGGTAGGATGCAGGCTTAGAGGATGAGCTAGGATCTCTTTCGTTATAGTTTCATCAAACATATCGTTTATTTGCTGGTCCAATGATTCTTCCAGAAGGCAACCATGCATCCTCTCGAATTCTTATCGTTTTTCCGGGATAGGATATTGTTCAACAGTAGTTAAAAAGGCTTGAAAAGTAGGAGACACAGAAGACTGAGAAATAAAATTTGCAATAGAATGTTGAGTACAAGTACGTGTACCTTTGCGATGAGCAATAGGAAGATCAAGATCAGATACAAGAGGAGGGACGGCTAATGGCGGATCTGGAGCAAAAGACGACGTAGTAGTGACATGAGGAGCAGGGGGAGCAGTAGTAGCAACACAATGACGTCGAGTATAAACCTGGAGAGGAGGTGGTTTCTCTGTAGATACTGGTGAAACATTTGGAATAGTAGACCGAATGGTGGTCACATACAAGTCTTCATCTAATTCAGACACATCAATTGGAACATCATGATAAGGAGTGGATTCAAAAAATGAAACATCAGCTGTTATAAAATATTTTCTCAGTAATGGAGAATAACAATGATATCCCTTTTAAGTGCGGGAATAACCCATAAACATACACTTGATTGCCTAGGGATCAAGTTTTGATACTCCAGGTCGACGATCACGAACAAAATAGACACAACCAAAGATACGAGGTGGTAGGACAAACAGTGGTTCACTAGGAAACAAGGTGGAAAAAGGAATACCGCCTTGCAGAATAGAAGAAGGCATGCGATTAATGAGATAACATGTGGTTAGAACAGCATCGACCAAAAGGTTTTTGGGACCTTCATCTCAAATAACATGGATCTAGTAACTTCCAATAAATGCCTATTCTTCCATTCAAGAACACCATTCTGTTGTGGAGTATCGGACAGAAGATTCATGGATCATACCATGTTGAGTCATAAAATTAGAAAAAAAATGTGGAAAAATACTCCTTAACATTATCAGAACGCAGAACTTTAACATGCATGCCAAATTGAGTATAAATTTTAGATATAAATGCACGAAAAATAGAAAATAATTCTAAACGATCTTTCATTAAATATAACCAAGTAACTCTGGAATAGTCATCGACAAAAGTAACAAAATATCTGAAACCCGAATTGAAAACCACTTGACATGAACCCCAAATATCTGAATGAACTAATAAAAAAGGAGATGCTGATCGCTTAATGACTCGAGGTGTATAACTAACACGATGTAATTTGCCAAGTTG
This sequence comes from Eucalyptus sideroxylon, assembly GCA_014182405.2. Lineage (NCBI taxonomy): Eukaryota > Viridiplantae > Streptophyta > Magnoliopsida > Myrtales > Myrtaceae > Eucalyptus > Eucalyptus sideroxylon. The sequence continues at coordinate 53,389,224 of CM024555.2, read as the reverse complement.
GCATGACTCGTACTCTAGACTAGAAAGAGATTGAAAACTAGAATCCAACTCTTGAAGACTACGTAGAGAAGGATGACCAAGACGACAATGGATTTGATGTGGGGACGTAACACTTGTGCAAGCAACTGAAGAAGCATCTTCAAGTACATACAGCCCCCCTTCCTCACGTCCTTTACCAATCGTCTTCTTCGTAGCCAAATCCTGGAAGACACAAGAATCAGGATAAAAAGTTACTGAACATTGAAAGTTTTTGGTTAACTTACTAACATACATTAGGTTAAATGGAAATTGTGGAAGATAAAGCACTGAGGACAAAGGTAATGAAGGACTTGGGTTAACTGTGCCAATTCCCCTAACATGTGTAGGTGACCCATTGGCTAGAGTAACTATGGACAAAGATGGAGAAAAAGAGGAAAATATACCTGAAAGACTTGACATGTGATCAGAAGGTCCTGAATCAATGATCCAAGGACGAGAAGTAGCCGAAAGGCATGCAGTAGCATTGCCTGTCTGTGCCAAAGTAGCAGTGGAAGAAATAGGCTGTGAGATTTGAGACTGTGTGTACCGAGCATATTCCTCACCAGACATAACCACCACCTTGTCTTCAGATGACTGTGGAGTAGGGTCAATATTAGACGCCGTATTAGCAAACTGGTGTTGCTACCTTGGTCTCCCATGTAGCTTATAGCAAAATTTTTGAATATGACTAAGTTTGCCACAGTAATGACAAACTCGTGTAGTTCCCGAATTATCAGTAGATATATGGAATTGTCCATAAGGATGCTGATTACTTTGACTTCTCCCTATTCCAATGCCTTGGCCTCCTCCTCGGACACCACGCCCACTATATCCGCCACGGTTTCCTCCATCACTCCTATTACCACTACCAGTTCGAGTCTGGGACACAAGGGCTGAACTCCCCACCATAGATGTAGTATCCTGAGAGGACTCACGAGATACTCGAAGAACTCGAGCAAATGTATCTATGAGTGACGCTATGTTCTCTCCTCCAAAAATCTGAGACCTAACATTTTCATACTCAGAACCAAGACATCCTAAGAATCCCATTACAGCCAATTGTTCCCTTTGACGTTGCATTTGTTGAACATCAGCTGAAATAGGGAGAACAGCATTCAACTCCTCATACAATCTCTTAAAGTCTGCAAAGCACTGAGTAATAAAGTGCCCCTTTCTTTCAAATCGATAAAACTCCTGCGATAGCTCATAAATCCATGACAAATTATCCTGGCCAGAATACAGCACATTCAAATACTCCCATAGTTCTTTGACTGTATCAATATGAGTTACCATGTCAACTATATTACTCTCCATAGAATTCAGCATTTGACCAAGAATACGTGCATCACACCATCCCAAGTTACATCATCTCTGGGCTTAAACTCAGTTAAGTGTCTATGTTGATTCCTGCCTGTCAAAGTAAGCCTCACAATTTTCTTCCATTGGTGGAAGTTAGCACTACCTACGAGCTTCTTATCAGTAATTCGATTAGATGAAGAGGAAATCACCTCAGTCATCACATCACATTATTATTCTTCCATTATCTACTTCAATTGCACTCTTCGAGTGATCGCCCATTTTCCAAATAAAAATAAGCAAACTCTGACCTTAGCTTCCGTCAAACAACTCAGCCTCAATAATTCAATAACCCAATATTATCACTACCAAATAAAATGACAGAAGCTACCACACAACTTTCAAATCATCAAATAAATAACTGCACTATACCCAAGCAGCAACTTGCTTCATCACAAGTCTCAAACAAATTAATCAGCCAAATCAGCAACTTTAAAGCAAATTCTAACCCACAAAATCATCCCGAAATCATCTCGATGAGTGCTACTGCACTCTGTTGCTACTGCAACCCATAAAATCATCCCGAAATCATCCTGATGAGTGCTATTGCACTTTGTCACTACTGCTCTTTGTCTGCTTTCTCTCTCTAGGGTTTTTCCTCTCCTTCACCGACCTCATGTACAAGAAGCGACACAGCTACACCACCAAATCCAACCAGCATAGGGTCGTTAAAACCCCTGGTAGGCCAGCAAATCGCACAAGCATGAGAGCGCTGAAGTCACGCGAGCGAGCTGTGTGAGTGCGAGCGTGCCACGCGAGCAGCACAATCAAGTCGTGCGGGCAGCGTGAGCGGTGCGAGCCGAGTGAGCCGCGCGAGCGAGCTGCGCGAGCACCGCGAGTGAGCCTCGCAAGCGAGCCGCGCGAGAGAGAAGCCCTATTTTGGTGAACGGCGATGACAGCCAACTATTCCGGCGAGTCGACGGCAGTCCGGCGAATCGACGGTGGCGAGCGGCTGCTTCATCGTCTAGGGTTAAAACCTGGCTCTGATACCATGTGAGGAAAACTTACTATGTATTATTCAATAAAGTTTAATATATATACATCAAAAATAAACCCTAAAAATGGTAAAAACTAATTTACCCTTCTTACTCCTAACAGACATCAACCAACATTTAATAACAGAAACGTAGGTATAATTCCTATTAGGATGGTCCAAAGCACATTCATTCATGTCAGCCAACAAAATACGCAATTTGCAAGGAGGTAAGTTTATTCACCTCCTTTCTCTGCACATTTGATTTCATGCAGTTAATAACAAAACTAGAATTAGCTTAAAGTTTGTATACACAGACTCAATAAATAGTACATCCACCAAGCACTCATCCATGTAACAACATTTTCCAAATTGCACCACACATCTTTCCTTCCTACCAAACCAAGCACAATGCAACCAATGACACAACAGCATCACATGATCAACAAATGGTACATCCATCACAAGTTAGAAGCCACAGGTTAGCAGGTCCAATAAGTCTTAAAAGCAAACATGTACATGAAATATGTATAATAACCTCATGTGGCACTTGTCATGTGATTAGTATGCTCATAGGAGTTAGTTGAATCTTCATTCATATCTGACCGAGAAGACACTTCCTCCCTTGCCGCTTTTGGCATTTGTTTTTTTATTTGGTGTTTGACCATTTGTTTTGGTTGTCAATGCAAAATATAATCCATCTCTTCTGATGAGCGTGTCAGAAGAAGAACCACAACTTGTAAAGGTAAGAAACACAACATTGAAGGGTAATAAAATACTAATCACAAACCAAAAAATCTTCACAGGAATCTTGACGAGACAAAAGGCACTCACTCTTGTAAGGGCATAACCAAAGAGCAAGAAAAATACCAGAAAGGGGGCTGAACAGAATCAGAAAAAACAACAGACAGTATAAACAACAATGGATTTGGAATAATTAGAACTCATAATCACTCACCTAAGTTGAAGCAAAGCTCCATTTGGATTAATCTTGGTCAACAATTGCGGAATTGGTGAGGAACTGAGAGAGATAAAAACACGAAGAAAGAATCCTAAAATTCTGTCCAATTTGACTTAAGCAACCAAGAGAAAGCCCAAAACAGCACCATTGTGGTCCAGGTAAGTTATCAAACCGAATAGCTACTAAAGAAACGGTTACTCATAGTGGTTTAAGTATATGCTTTTACCAATTGGGCATTGTAAGCAAAAAATTAGTGTAGTGTCATTAAACCAAGGATGTTAAGGATTCTTGCTAATGTGAAAGACTTCAAGTATCATACAGTTTAAACAAGCAGGGTAAAATATGGCTCGCTTCCAAGGATATACATACATACATACATACATACATACATACATATATATATATATATATATATATATATATATATATATATATATATTCAAGAAGAAGCCATGCAATCACAAAGTTGAAAGGGAAAAGTTATATTCATATAATATACTACTTTAATTAGTTGAGTACCCTCACTAGATAAAATGGACAACTTGACGCCTCAAGAGAATATAATCTGTGGGAGAACAAATTCCAGCTATTCATTCCATCTAAAGAAAAAGAGGCCACTGGATTATGTAATGGAAGCAAAGACAAATTTTCCACTCTTTCGCTAAAATTAATGATGTTGGTCCTACACTCAAGGCTCTTAGGCATTATGCTTCGGAGATCAATCTTTCACCAAACTGATGAGGACCTGTAAAATTGCCCTTACTCTTTCTTAATGTTCTGCAGTTAGTCTCCATCCATGCAAAATGAGCACAAATACTAGATATTTATTCGATCTGAAGAAAAGGAGGTCGTAGAATTCCATAATAGAAACCAACAAAGACAAAATTTCCATGCTCTTTGGCTGAAATTAAAGAGGCTGATCCTACACTCAAGGTTCTAAGGCCCATTATGCTTCAGAGATTAATCTTACACCAAACTGATGAGGAAACTGTAAAATTGCCCTTACACTTTCTTAATGCTCTGCAATCAGTCTCCATCCATGCAATATGAGCACAGGGACAAGATGCACACTGACATAGAGAAGAAAAGCTCCATGTGAAAGCTGCTTACCCAACAGAAAAGCAGTTTCACTGTGGAGTCGCCCATTAGAAATTTTACAACTGGATCCATATTTCTCCTGTCAAACAAATAATTAAGACCAAATAATTTCACAATAACTATTAAAGCCGAGCAACCTTTGTCACACACAAAGAGCCATACACACACAAAAAGGTTATCAGGATCGAGATGCTAAGTAGGATCCTTTCAAAGTCTTAGAGATTAGATCAAGATCATAAGATCCTACATATTTGAAGTATTAAATTCTTGCTTGAATCAGTGCAATTAGATGCATATTAACCTTCAAAAGAGGGATAGTGAAGCTTAAAGGTAGCATTCTCACGTGAGAGATTACTCTGGTTTAAATTCTTGGTTGCCAGTTTTTCAACTAACAATTAAAGCACCATGTCAAAGATGTAAAAGCATAAAATCTCCTTGCCCAAGTTTTAAAGTTGGATTAAATAGGATCACAATAAAATAATCACCATAATAATCAAGAAGAAGGCTGCCAAGAAATTACTTTCCTGCCTTTTCTGAATTTATAATCCTTTATTTTGTCCTTCTCTCTCTAGGAATACATGTTTACCTCAATCTGGGACACAATCTGTGATTTAACTCTCTCTCTCTCTCTCTCTCTCTCTCTCTCTCTCTCGCAGAACAGTTCAAAGAGCCAACAACAGTCGGTGCCCATCTCATCATTTATTCAAGACTGAAAAAGAAGAAGAGATGGTGTCTCTACGCTTCTTCACTTTCTACTGTTCATTCATCTTCATCCCTTATTCTTAATTCTCCAAGCCTTATATTTTCCAAATGGAGCCTGAACAGGATTAAGAAAAGTGGCACATGCGCTAGGGGACGGAGGCCCAATTTCATATTTGCTCCTGCTGAAAAGGCAGAATTGCCTTCTAAAGCTTGAACAGCGGAATCGTAGTTGGGATCGCCATCCTAAGATACAGGTCATGACCCCTGCAGACTACCATATTTCTTAGAATCCAAATTGTTCAAAGTTTTTGAGTGGTAGGATTGAATGATCGTGATCCTACAATCTGGGTCGCGATCCTAACAACCATGCAGCACGCATGCATGCGCACACAGAGAAGAGTCTTGTGATGGTGCGAAAGAAAGTGCAAGAAAGAAGGAGGCTGCAGGTCAGATTGAACAACATACTTGGCCCCAAACCCCAACAGCTAATTTCTCAAGGAAAAACAGTAAAAAACCATTAACAAAGGAACTTTTGAATACTGTAAGAAAAGTAGATGACAAGTTAGAACAATGTTCTTAGATTATACAAGAAACATCAACTACCTTTTACCAATTCTCAACTCTGTACCTGCTTTCCTCAGCACAATTAAGTCTGCTTTACATGGCTGGCCATTATATGGAATTATCTCTGCCAGGAGTCCGTTCAGATAGCTTCTTTCGGGAAGGTTCAACACTAGCCCTCTTTGACGATATATTCGGAATTTGCATAGGCACCATGCAAAAGCTGAGAGACAAACTGCCTGACCATGTAGAGAAAGGCAAAGGAGAAGAAAAGGAGGAGGAGGAAGAAAAAAGAGGCCAAAGCTAAGAAAAATGTCTCTAGGAAGAGTGATATGCTCAAGAAAATCCCAAAATATTTCACATGGCCAAATTGGATGGAAATATTAAAGAGTAATTTTCCTCAACTTATGTTAAGCAAAGTGACATTAAGAAGAATGTGTTACAAGCACTCAAACAAAAATGGTGTCAAAGTAAATAGGTAAACAATGATGTAAATCCTTTGTCAGAGTTGTTGGTGGCCGAAGGTGATGTTAAATTGGATATCTATATCAACACCGAAAAAATCCTTCATAATATTTCCGTATAATTTAGCCACTTCTAAAACATTATTTGGGATTTTGTTGACATTTTGCTCAACTCCGCCTATTTTCCCTTCCCCCTCTTCCACATTTTCTTCTCCTTTCTCTTCTCTTTCTCTTTTGCTGCATCATCCTGTAAAGTAGAAAGATCAAATCATAAAATTAAAATCAATGGCCCAATATGAAATGCTTAACTATGTTAATAGAGCAAGTTGAGAAAGCAAAGGCGAACTCATGTAATAAACACTGCTGGCAGAACAAGTTGCACACGCATTTTACTCGTATTATATTTCAGAGCAAGAAATAATGCTCAAAATCTTAACCTGGCTTCCACTCACCAAGTTTACCTCCTGATCAAACTCAAGTTCATTCTCAATGTTAACAGCAAATGGCTAGGATGATTGGTTCCAAGTCTGGAACCCGGGACCTACACTCTCAGGACCTGTTCCCAATTTTTTAAACCGGGAACTGACCCTGTGGACCCTAGAACTAACTCTGAAACCAAACCTACCAGTTTCAGGTTCCACCGGCAACCAGCCACATCTTCTTTTCTTTTCAGTTTCATTCTTTTTTGGTTTCATTGCAGCTTGGTTATGCTACAATATGCAGCAAATCATTTCAATCCCATGAGGTTAGTTACCTGCCTGTCCTACAACAATTCAGAATCCATGGACACATAACTTCCCTGATCATCAAACAAACACACACACTTGCAACAACAATCCAAAGAAAGCTTCATAAAAGATCACAACTACCAGTACCCTGAAACAGCACTTCACCAAAATGACTGCCGTCGCTTTTGATAAAAGAATTTTCACTCAACCTCCCTTGACCAAACAACATTAGAATATAGAATGGCACAAAAAATACACCAGCTGATCATTCTCCAGCTGAGCAGAACATGTCCACAGGTAAAATCGTGTAAAACTCACTTCAAGTCCTGAGCTCAGGTGGATTGCGAATCCAAGACTGAAAAGCCAATTACCACCCATCGACCATCTCTCCTTCCTCGCGTATCCAAGACTTGAAAATGGAGACAAGAAAACCATTAACAGATAGCAACCATGTAAAACACATCGAGACGCACCATTACAAAACCAAACCAGACGAAACAACAGGGAGAATAAGGGCAAATAGGCAGCAAGAGGCGAGAGGTAAATTGGTACCTGAAAAACTGTCGAGGCCGAGAGCGAGCGTGACGGAGCGACGAGCCCCGAGGTCGCGAGTTAAGGGCAGAGAGAGAGAGAGAGAGAGCGGTCATGAGAGAAATCTGGAGTCTGATTGAGGGTTTTATTTATAATAAAAAAGAAGATTTAAATGGGTAATTTCACCCCTAAAATAGAAAACCGGACTGATATCCACTTATTCAAGTTTTTAGGAACCGAAAATCGGTCCCGTTCGGTCTAGGCAATTCTGATTCGGACAATTCCATTTGCTCATCCCTACTGCTAACAACAATACTTCACTCTTTATCAAGCTTTGGTGTTTAGCTGGGTGAAGGTACATTTCCTAAAAACTGTGAAAACATTATAAAATGGTTAAAAATTCAGGCTGGACTAAATTGCCATAAAATTAAGGATTAATACCATGAAAAATCATTAAATTAGTACGTTTGTGATAAATTTATTTAAAATTAATTTTGGACCATAAAAAACTTCAAATTAGTACATCTATGATGAATTTACCTCAAACTAATTTTTTAACCACAAAATATCCCAAACCAATACATTCGTGACAAATATATCATCAATTACTTTATATTAAATTGGATTAATATTATGAAAAATTATAAAACTAGTACATGTGTGACAAACCAAGAGCAAAATCCCAAACTGTTATACCCATCAACCATCACGTGTCATTCTACTTAGCAATTTAATAGTAAAATTTAATAAAAACTTACGGAGTTTTTTGTGATATAAACTTTAAATTAAAGTGTATCAGTTGGGACAAGTCACGGGACCTAATCCTTAAATGTTGAAGTGGTAAACACAAATGCTCCTCTTAAAGGGCAGAATCGAACCACGGATCACTCCCAATAATGATAGTAAAAATATCAGAAAAGTAAGCATATTAAGTGTGTAAAATATCGAGAGTTTGTCCACTCGCCCACATTTACCAAAAGCAAGCTCATATGACGGTGAAATTTAAGACAACAATCAAAATCTTTTATATGTGTACACCTCCACAATAGGCGTTGCCGCAACCTCGTACACTGGTTTTTGTGACGTGGACTCGGCGAAAATTTCATCAAACTCGTAGGTGTTTCTATTTCAGTTACTCTTCCCCAATTTCAGCATTTTCAGCTAATCATAATAATACATAGGACTTAAATCAGTGCATCATGCAAAAGAATAAACCACCCGTATATTGCCAATGCGTCTTTTGCTTTCTAGGAGCAATATACAAAAATTGCTTACCCTTAGATAAAAGTAAAGAGTACTTTTTTCTTTAACTTTTTTGCTCAAATATAAATGTTATGAAAAGTTTGCATTTGAAGGTACGTGTCAACAGTTAAATATTCTAAAAATTTTGAAAGTTTCAAATTTAAAAAAAAATGTCAAAATTTGTGAATCGCTAGATTTAGATTAAATAAAAAGTAAAACAATTTAGATAATTACCAAACGAGTCGCTTGCAATCAATAGACTATACATATAATGGAAATAGGACTTGCATGATTGACATACCCTTGTAAATTATCTTTTCTTGAGTTAAATGCCAGTAAAAAAAAGTAATACTTTTTAAGTAAATAGAACAAGAATGAACCAACAAGGTGTGGCACAGATGGTAAGAAAGTCTGCTATTTCTGTGACCTTAGTTTTGGGCCTTGTTATGGTTACGCTAGGAAGAAAACTTTACGCACCAGGTTGATGAGGGGGAGGGCAACCTTAAAATTGTCAGAGGGGGTGCACTAGTCATGTTGTGCAAAAGCTAGTCAGGAACCATTTAACGTGAATCTTCAACTTAAGGTGGTGATGAACTATATAACATTTCTTGTAAATTGTTGGGTGATCCCGAATCTCAACTGAGGCTCCATTTGTTTCATGAAAAAAATCACGTTTCCAGAAAATGTATTTTGAGAAGCCATTTTTCAAGAAAATAACCATATTTTCCAGTGTTTGAGTGAAACCTGAAAATAGAGAGGAAAATATTTTCCATTGTTCAGTATTTGATTTGATTTTTTTTTGAAAAAATTACCAACAAAAAATCAAATTTTAATTTTTTAATCGACCAAAAAAATTATTTTATTAATTATTTATCTGTTAAGAAATTGAATATTTAATTATTTTCTATTTTTTTAAAATTGATTTTTTTATAATTTATAATTTATAATTTTTCCTTTTTTCTTTCCTTTTCTTTTCCTTTCTCCTACTTCCTCCTCTTTCTTCCTCTTCCTTCCTCTGTTGCCATGTGCCACGGCGATGGCCGGCTGCCCGATGATTGACCAAAGACACCGAGTGGCTAGCTCAAGGCTTGGTCAATCCAGGCTAGCTTGAGCTTCGCTAAGGGTGGCAATCTCATGGCTTGCTAGATCACGACAATGGCCGACCAAGGAAGAAGAAAAAGAAAAGGGAAGAAAAAGGAAAGGAAAAGAAAAAACATAACAATAAAAGGAAAATGTGTTTGGTAAAAGAAAGTGAGGTGGAAGAAGTTACGGAAAATGCAAGCGCCAATTTCGAGCCGTCCACTCACAAAGGCGCTTTGCTCCTTGGAAATAAGCTCAGGCAGGTAGGGTTTTAGGTGATTGGCAATCACCTTAGAAATGATTTTATAGGCATAATTGCATAGGCTTATGGGATGGTATTGGTCTAGTCTTTCAGGGTGTGGTACCTTGAGGGTTAGGGAGATGATGGTTTTATTTAAATCTGGTGGCATTACTCCAGATAGGAAGAATTGTTGCATTGATGAAAAGATCTTGTCCTGGAGTATATCCCAATGATTTTGATAGAAAAGTCCATTCAAACCATCTGGGCCCGGAGCTTTAGTATTTCCAACTAGAACGTAGCATGTTGAACCTCCTCCCTAGTGACAGGAGCTGTCAAAGACATGTTCATTTTGTCAGTAATAACCCGTGGGCATTAATTCAGAAGAGGCCCATAATCACGATATCCCACCGTCTAATATAGATTTGAAAAGTAATCCGTTGTCATCTTCTTTAAAAGCCAGGGATCGCGCACCCAACCATGATTGTTGTCCTATTGCATACTGATCTTATTGCGTTGTCTCCTTTGAAAGGTAGTTGCATGGAAGAATTTAGTATTTTTATCTCCCCACCTTAGCCAGTTGATCCTAGAGCGCATCGCCCAATACTATTCTTCTTGTTGCCATAATTTCTGAATTTGCTCTTTCAAGTGAGTAACCAACGGTGCATCATAATGATCATGGGTTTGATTAACATGACTTTGAAGTTGCTGGTGCAAAGCCGCAAGTTGATGATGTCCCTTGGAGAATTTCGATCTACTCCAATGAGCTAGTGCGAAGGAGACCGCCTTTAGTTTGGATGGAAGGGTGGAGTTCAGTAACTGTGTGGATCTCCATGACCGAGCAATGATTTCACAACAATCCGGGTCTTGGATCCAGAAAGTTTCGAAAATGAAGGGCCGATGTCGTCGATAGGGTAAGGCTTCAGTGATTAAGAGCAAGGGATTGTGATCCGACCCTACATCAAGTAATCTAACACTTCAGCTTCAGGGAAGGTGAGATGCCAATCCAGAGTACACAGAGCCCTATCCAATCTTTCCTTGACAAAGTCATCACTAGCTCTATGATTCATCCATATAAAGGTACATCCCTTACTTTCTATGTCCATGAGTGAACAGTCATGTAATACATCTCGAAAAGATTGCATTCTATGAGAACCGGCCAAGCGCTTACCTACTTTTTTCCCAATGATAGAGTATTTCATTGAAGTCACCGACACAAACCCATGGTAGGGTGTTAGAGGCGCTAATAAGTCGCAGGGTTGCCCATAGCAATTGGCATTGCTGGAAAGTAGCCGGAGCATGAAGGCAAGTGAGTCGCATTGGAGTACCTCCCATTATATCAGTGCATATGACATCAAAAAACTCCCAGGTAGAGCATTCCAAAGTTATAATAAGCTGGTCAGTCCAAAATAAAGCCAACCCACTAGCTAAACCAATGGGGTTGAGCAGAAAAGAGCTAGGATACTTGAGTCTCTTTTGCAGTAGTTTGACTATGACCTCTTGGTTTTAAGTTTCCATCAAAAAAATAATGTCGAGCCTCTCTTTAGCCACTAAGGCCTTGAGAGATTGAACTGTCAGGGGTAGGGGTGAGCATGGTCCGGGTTGGTCTAGGCCACCCCCTAACCCTAGGACCAACCCGTACAGTATCAGTCCTCAATTTTTAGGACCGAGGACCGACCCTATTGAGCTTGGGACCAAAGACCGGACCGATCCAATGGGTTCGGTCCGGTTCCAGGGTCAACCCGGGACCGATCAATAATTTTTTTCGTCTTAATTTTTATACTCCCTAAAAAAACAAACCCACAAATTCAAATTACACATCCATTAACAATGCGGCATTATGCAATAAAACTATAAATACCAATACATATTTAGCAAATTTAAGATGACATAATAATAGAAATTTCATACCTGCTAACCGCTCATTGAGATATGAGACAAGATGGAAAGTTCTTGTAATCATCTATCTTTAATATTCATAACACTATATGCAAAAGCGTTTTCCTGCATTTGATCATGTAGAGTCCACTCAACTAAAAAATGAGTTTCACACCACTTGACTAGCATTTGATCATATAGAGTCCACTCAACCAAAAAATGAGCTTCACACCACTTGACTAACAAATCACTGTAGCAACTGCAGTACTACTCTATTCTTCAAAAATTTCTACCATTTGACACAAATTGAAAAGCAAAGTGCAGGTGAAATTCATTAGTAAAATACAATTAAACCATAAAAAGTTCAAAATACTTAATATAAACCATGAATATATAACTTCACATCTTGTTAATATACTTAAACTTCTAAACACCTGAAAACAAAACAAACGACACATAATTAATACTCAACAAAAGTTTTAAATTGAAATTACTATTAGTGCTATTGATAGAACATGTCAATATAATATAATATAACAGACATTTTACTTAGGTTTGAATATATAAAAGAATTATAAATAATATAATATAATATAATATAATATAATATAATATATAGGGTTGGTCCAAGGTTGGACTGACTCAAAACTCTTAGGACCGAGAACCAACCCGCACAGTGTTGGTCCTGGAATTTCAGGACCAAGGACCAACCCAGTCCCCTTGAAAGTTTATGGATGGATTGAATAGAATTTTACCTACCAATATCAATTTGCATTCTTCAACTTTGTCTATAGGTGGTGCATCATCCCAAACTTCAATCCCTTGTTCCGGCTAGAGGCGGCCCATTCGGGAGCATAGGGCAGCAAGGCGAGAGGTTTCTTCCTGGTCTTGATTGTCCATGAGGTTAAGGGACAGTGCCTCTCACCAAAGAGCCTACCTTGGAGAAGAAATTCACATGCAGATGGGTCGGGGTACAGCAGGAAGTAGTGACCGACGATATGGAAATTCCAGGCAAGCGATTGAAGATATACCATTCATGAGAGCTGGGTCGAGGTGATTGAAAACTAAATCCCACCTACTAGCAATGAGGATGGCGAGGATTAGGTCAGTAATCGGAGAGGGGTGAAAATTGGGAGGGGAAGGTGATGGAACCAGTGGGAACACTTCTAGAACAAAAGTCCGGACAATTGAGAGCAACAACTGTGGAAGAAGCGATGAAAGGAAATACCGGGTTGAAAAATAGGGGAAGAGACGAAGGTGAAACAAGAATTGTGAAGTTAGGGTTTAGGGTTTTAAACTACCATGAAGGTAGAGAAACGACTCTACATTTCGAGAGAGAGTATTAGCTTCCACGAAGGTTCAATATTATGGTTTAATCTCATGAATCGAGGTCTTGTGACATAAATTCAAGGTCAATTTAAAGGTATTAGGTTATCCTAAGCAAGAGTAATTAGTCAAATAAATTTATTGCAATGTTAATTGAATTCAATTTCATTAATTTGCAATTATGGGTAAAGAATTGCAAAATTGCTCATTTTAGCCTTTAATGCTTGATTGTATGTACCCATGGTTTTGGTCTATTGTTTTTCACAATAATCACTCAATTAAGTCTATAGAGAACATAGATTGCATTTATGGGGTTTAATTTGCTTAATTTAATTTAAATCAGACAATTTCTCCTCGAATCGAACAAGTTTTCTTTTCACATTAGTCCTTGAGGGACCAAATCACATAAATTTTGAATCCACAAGGACCACATGAACACGATCTAGCAAGAACCGGCCAAAACTGATCAAGAACCCATCAAGAACCGATCAAATTAGTATGAATAGGCTTGACGAGTCTGACCAATCGCCGGTGAGGCAGGCCGGTTCGGCCCCTTGCCGATCGATTCTAGGCCTCTAGTGACAAGTTTCAAGATCCTTGCTTCACGAACTTTGCTCCCATGCCTTTGCATTTTCAAGATTTTATGATTACCCCATAAATTTCGAAAATTTGCGATTTAGCCCCTAATTAGACCCTTAAGTGCAATTCTTGTTTTAAATCCTAATTTTTTAGATCAGACCCATCCGATTGATCATATGACACATCTTAATGGTGTGTAGCCTTTTTAAAATTTAATTTGGCCATTAAATCAAGTTTTTGACCGTTGGATCGATCCGATAGCCAAGATTTGCCAATTTGGGATTGGGATAAAAGGGATTTTCTCTCCATTTTGAAAAGGAGGGCACATTTTCTGCAGAATTTTATCTTTCTAAAATGGAACTCTCTCTCTCTCTCTCTCTCTCTCTCTCTCTCTCTCTCTCTCTCTCTCTCTCTCTCCCTCCCTCCCTCCCTCGCTCGCTCGCCAACTCTCTCTTCCCTCCTACGCGTGCGGCCACCGCTCATCAACGTACGTCCCCATGTCGGTGGCCTTGCCGATGCCTCCGCCGCCTTTGACATCCCTCTCCCTCTCGTGGAGCTGATTATAGCTCCCTTCAACCCCGGCAATTGTTGCTTGCTCCCATCCGGCGGCTTCTTCATAGCTGCGGGGAAGACCGACATCCACGTTGATCTTATCTCCAGCCGGTTCATTTACTTGAACCGGCTCCTATCTGGTGGCCATTAGACTCCCAGCCCCGTTGATCGGTTCGTATAGAGGTCCCCAACCCTCTAGTGGTCGGGGTTTGAAGAGTTGGTCACCCGAGCATCTTCGGCGACCATTTCCTTCAATCAGCATTGAAGACCTGTCCAAACAGAGACCGATTCTGCTCATAGGCTGAACCGGCTGTTCAACCGCTTCCTTTGGCGATCCACAGTAATCGAATCTGTTCATCGAAGTTTTGATCATGCTTTGACAACGATCACTTTGTCCGATTGTGTTCAAAATCAAGGAAAATGAGAAAAGATAGATTCTCGAACTCGAATTCGATAAAGCGAGATTGGCATATCCGATCGGGGCTAAGATTCAAGATTAGATTCCATATAATATGCTTCAATTCAATGATAATAAGGTTGTTTGATGATTTGCTGAGATTGAAGTTCATTAAGGATTGGTTTGTGGTTGATTGAGTGTGATTAATGTTGATATGCGATTTTCGTGCTTCTGTGCATAGCTTACTATTTGGCTTAAAATGAGGTATTAGATGAGCTTATTTGACCTCAACTCATTCTAGGCTTAGAAGGTACACTTTGATATCTTCGATTTGATAGGTCGAACATCCCGAATAGAGATATTTTGACCCTAAAAAAATACCTCAGAATCCAGTCAATTCTGCAGTAGTTTAGGTTGATTTTTTGTTCTGGTTTTATACCCATTTTTTTTTCGTGTTGATTTTTGTGTTCTGAAATTGGAGAAGTTTTCTCATGAGATTTGTTCCAAATCATCTCAAGTATAACATATATTTTTTCTAGATTTTTTGGAGGTGTTTTGATTAGGCAAAATCATTTAAAACCGACTGCATGTTATTCAACCCTGCATTGCATCCAAATTGAGTTTGTGTGAGTTTGAGCTTGTAGATGAACTAATTAGGTTTGACATTCTTCATTAGACTTGTAATGCATGTTTTAAGGATTCTAGGAAGGTAAGATTCATATGATCGCTCGTCATTTGGTGTGTCAATTGCATACTCAAATACATTTAGGTACTGCTGCAATTAGGACATTTCATGATATGCATCTGTTTTAATATTTTCACCTAGATTTGTGTGATCTCCATTAGGTTTTGACATCTTAACAAAAAATGTTCGTCATTTTGCACTCTGTATATAAAATTTTTCATTAGATTTTTCAAACGTCATTAGGTAATCAAAATCAAGTATGTTCTGTGATATTTGTATTAATTTCGAGGCTTATCATAAAGTCACTAAAACACATTTATTAGGGTCTCTTAAAGACCAAATCATGCATCAATGCTTCGTGACTTTTGAAATGTGCATTACAAGCTTAGCGTCCATATGTGGTACGTCATGATTGAACATCATTTGACATATGAATGTCATGTGTTAATTAGGTTAGTTGCATTGGGAAAACATCAAACACGTCATTTTAATTCTAAGTCATTTTGCATTGCCAATGACTCGTATAATTCTTTCATATCCTGACCTAGGGTTAGATGTTTACCCAAATCATTTGTCACATCTAATCTTTTGTTGTATGCGAATAACATGTCACTTATGCATTATTTAAGTGACTTTAGAAATCATAAATGCATATTATGTATTGACTTGTTAATGGCTACTAGGCACATTTTTACGTATGCCAATTTTTGAGTATCAAATTGACCTCGATTGAGTTTTGACCCTTCTAGGAAGTCATAGGACTCATTTAGATCTTTTGAAAGCCCCTAGTTTTGCGCAATTTTCTTGTCGTTAGGACCACTTCCCTTTTTTTTTTTTTTTTTAAATTTAGTCTAGAAATTTGACTTAGATTAAATTCGGAACTCTGTTTTTACCCCTGTTTGGTCAGTCTTTTGCTATTTTTGTGTGATTTTTCGGTAGGGATTCTTGAGTTGAACTCTTAAAAACTTTTGTTTGTCACATTTGGACTATGTTGTGGTGAAATTTTATATTTTTCAGATTCTGTTTGATAGGTTAAATCTCAGTCTCATTGTTACTTTACATTGCTGTGTTGTGAAAATTCTGATGCGACATCGAACTTCATGAATTTTTTTAAAAATGCTTACATAACTCATTTTGGAAAACTTTCTCAACAAAGTTTGTTCCTTATGATGTCGTGCATATTGTGTAATTTTCTTAAGGACAAATCATCAATGGGTCCTTTCCAATTTAGTTGATTCTGTTTGTCTTGTCTGTGATGTTCTTTTGTAAACCCTTATTGTGATTTCCTTTTAGGATTTTCTAGGATGACTTACATGTGGAATTAGGATTCATCGTCTTCATGAAATCCATTCCAAATTCCTTGATCTTCATTGTCAAAAATTTTCAATAAATTAAATGATTTTTTGATCACATTTTCTACAAAATTGATTTGAAATGTTGATGTTGCATACTAAAATGAATTTGGTACATTTGATGCTTCCAACATCAATGTTTAGAATCCTTTAGACCTTTTGATTTGACATTGGAATCTTTATGGTCTGGACTGTATTTAAAATGCATGCAATGTATGTGAGTGCATGATATACGAGTCCCAGACTAGCCTTGATAATTAAATGTGTTCCATACTTGAGATGTCCCTTTGTCGTCTTATTTTTCTTTCTCAACATTTCGAACATATACAAACCTTTTGAAACATTACATAAACCACACACATGCATGAAACCATCTCATTTTTAGAAATGCCTGTGATTGTAATTGGTGCATGCCCATTGAATAAGCCCACGGGCCTGCATGCATGTTTAATTATTGGTGATGCATGTGATTGTTAGATCTATGTTTAGATATGATGCTTGATTCCGTGGTAAATCTTGGGATTCACCTCAAACATATCTTAGGGACTTATAAGCATTAGTGGCTATGCGAGAACACAAATGGTCTCTCATGGCTTTAAGTCATAAAAATAAATGGGTTAGACATCTAGAGGGACCGATGTATGAATTGCAAAGGCTGACACGAGGCCCTATTTGTTCATTTGTATATCCGATTTCATTTGTTTGGTTGTTCTTGATCATTTTCTGTGTTTGTTGACTGTTTTGTTGTGAATAATTGTTTCTTTCTATTGTATGTACCTAGTTATAGTTCCTAGTTTAGAACTACATTAGGCCCTTGTAGGTGGAAGCTCATCAAGACATGAAAATGGCGAAAGTCGATGTCCACTCCGATTTTTTTTTTTTGTACTCATTTTCCCGATATATATTTCGGGTTTTTCATTTGTATAAACACCCGACGAGTTGCAAGTTCTTTTCTTTTCTTTATTTCCTTTGAGCTTTAGGGTTGCATGCTAGGTTTCCTACTTTCCTTAGTGCTTTACTTGGTTGTTTACTTACCGTTTTGTCTTTAAATTCAATTGTTTGCTTTCTTTTCTATTTTGTAGACATAGAATTGCACGAAAATGACCATCCACACATGATCATTTAGTTTAGGTTCATTGATTTCGAAAAAGTAAAAAGACAAGCACTATCACCTTAGGCAACACAACATATTGTTAGATATCGAAATGGTGCTAATAGAAATATTAGCGTAATCCAAGTCCCAAAACCTAGATATTTAGTTGCATAGAAGTCGAGGGATAACTCCTGACCCTTGATTGAGTTTTCTAGCCAACTCCCCAAAAACGACACTAGTGACGACTCCCCTTTTTATTAGGTTGTTTAAACAATTAATTAATAAATAAACCCGTTGTGAGGGATATGGGCCTCAACAAGGTTTACCGTGGTTTAGCATACTTGATGTGGCAGTAGCCCAAAGAAAAAAGTGATGCCATCCCTATGGGTGAAACATATTATCAAGAAGGCTATCATAGTAAAGGTATCCCTAAATTTGATATCCATACTTGACCTTCTCCCCTAAAGTGTGTCACCCGTATAGGTATGAGTCACGACATCTTCTACTGTACGTAGGGTATGAGTTTGAGAACTTGTGGCCGTGATCGAGCGAACTCACAAATGGTTCATTCCGAAAGGCGGGTGATAACGTTTTTGTGGATGTGAACTATGAGGGAACTTTTGTGGTCAAATTACTCCTAAATTCGATTTTTCCCACATTCGTTGGAGGCTTGCGAGGAAGGTCGGGTCGTGACAGCTTTTTTTGTTTTTCAATGGTAGTACTTCTCCAAAATGATTTTTGTTGACTTGAAAATTGGGTTGCTCAAAAGGTCAGCACACGAATATGGACCACATTAATTACTAATTTCACTTTTGACCCCAAAAAATTATTAATGTGACTTGTGGAAAAACTTGCCAAGTTAAATTAGCTGAGTCGATTTGATGTTTTCCTAGTCTTCTTAGACACTGTTTGGTAACCATCCAAATAGTGCCGATTCTGATTTTTGTTCCTAGAATCGGTTTGGGACGAAAATCGCGTTTGGTAAAATTTTTATTTCCGGGAACAAATTTGTTCCCAGAATCAGTTTGGGATGAGAATCAAGAATAAAAAAAAAAGTTTATTCTTGTTCCGGGAACAAAATCGAGAATCAAAACTCTTCTTCTTCTCTTTTCTTCTTCTTCATCTACCACCATCTCGTGACGTGACCGCCGCCGCCACCATTCGCCACCGGTTGCCGCCGCTCGCCTCCGCCCACCGCCGGTCATCGGCGACCGGTTCGGCAAGCTCACCACGCTAGGGCGAGGTCCGGCGAGCTCGCCGGTGGCCAAGCGAGCCTTGCCCAACTGCCGGCGAGGGCCGATGAGGGCTAGCGACCGGCTTGAAGAAGAATTAGAATAGGAGAAAAAAAAAAAAAAAAAAAAAAAGAAAAGAATAAAAAATGAAAAAATGAAAAAAAAAGAAAAGAAAAAAATTATAAAATTATAAAAATTATTTAAAAATTAAAATAAATTGATTTGGAATAGAATCAATGAACACGGTACCAAATGCAATTCTATTCCAGAATCGAAATTTTGTACAGCTATCAAACGCGTTCTTTTACTCATAATCAGTTTCCGGGAATAGAATCAAAAATAATCATTTCCGATCATAATTTATTCCCGAATAGAATCGTTACCAAACGCACCCTTAGTCTTCTCTACTCTTAGTTCCATGAACAGGCACTTGCAATCGTCTCAGCCCTCTGGTAGCACAGCCTAAGGATGGACAGTGATTGATAAGAATGCTGATGGACGACACTGCCCACTTCATCATTCCTACAAAGCCGTCAGCCTAGAAAAAAGCGTCCCTATAATTCCTAAAAATGCGGGCTTCGTGGAACTCTGCTCCATCTGGAAAAATAAAGAACCTTGCTAAAGCTAACCCCACCGTTACACCCTATGAATAACGGTGTCTTTTTAACTACAAAGTGTCGTGGAGATGCAATTGGCAACCAGAGACTATTTGTGAAATAGAAAGTTCTCAGATAAGGACACTAATTCTTTCTTCTAGAAAGGAAATGAAACCAATAAGAACTAAGTATTGTGGTGACATTTTTTTAATCTTTGAATAACTACTTAAATATAAAACTCACTGGAGAGTGAGTAGAAAGTATACTAGACTTTTTTTCTTGATTAATTTTGTCATGTTTTTTATTTAGTCTTGTCTAGAGTTATTTAAAATTAGACCACATCAAAGTGATTTTCTCGTTAATTGCCATTTGTTGATGACTTATTTTTGCTGAATTGAGAACGCAAATTTGTATTCTATTATGTGGAAATCATGTTTGATATCATTCTTTTTTGTAACGGTGGGGAAAAAATTAAAGTGTGTCATGAAACCAGTAAAGCGAAGAGAGAAAAATAAGAAGGACAATGTTAGCCTAACGGCTGTAAGTGCTTTAAACTAGTTGTGCATTTTGAGCCTATGGTATCATTTTAAAAGTAACATGGTACAGAACATTTGGTTAATTAATAATTCAGCTTAATTAGTAGAAGATTGCTGGCATTTTATGGAAGAGAGAAATGAATAATTTTGTTTAATTAAAAGGTTCATATTGATTAAAATATATTTCACATGAGAAACTTCAAGTCCATGTAGCAAATTTGAAAGGCAAATTTTAATTCTGAGTAAAAAGAGAGAGAGAGAGAGAGAGAGAACAGATTCCACTCAAAGTCCCACCATTTCCCAAAGAAACCGGAGGGAAATATGGGGAAGACTACACCGTTGCTCTACCAAGCTTTTTCCAAAAATAAACTATATATATTTTCAATGGCCAACACCTTTTTATTTTTGATAATTTAGATGGACAAGCGCAAGTAGGCCAATTGAAGGCCCATCAGAACAATTTATAAACCCTTGAACTCATTAAGTTAGGGTCTTTTGCCTGTGAAATTTAAATGTGTGACTTTCAGTTCCTAACTTGGAAATCTACGGACCCCCAACCAATTGTATCGATCCATAGGATTGGGCCAGCATGTTTATTGTTGAAAGTGTAATAAGTCGTCTCCATCGTGAAGGAAAATATAGTATCTAGCTAGTAGCTGAAACAACATAATCTTTCTAGATTTTCTATGGAGTTTTGTAAAGTGGTTGATATTCGCATAGTACAATGCAACTTGTGGAAGACTTCATAAGTCGTTCTCCTAAAGTCAATTATTGATGTTCCCTTGTAAGTCTTTCTTAGCCATTTATTCTTCATCAAGTTCCATGAACTATCAATTTATTGTAATACCCAAAATAGTTTGCACTTAAATGGTAAGATCTGAACATGAAATCATGTGATCAAGTGGTTGGCTTTCACATAGTACAATGCAACTTTCATACGTCGTTCTCCTAAAGTCAATTAAAGTCTTTCTTAGCCATTTACTCTTCATCAAGTTCCATGAACTATCAATTTATTGTAATACCCAAAATAGTTTGCACTTAAATGGTAAAATCTGAACATGTGGCTTGGAAATCTCCTGTGATCAAGTGGTTGGCTTTCACATAGTACAATGCAACTTGTAGAAGACTTCATAAATCGTTCTCATAAAGTCAATTTGTGCCATCTCCTTCTAAGTTTGTCTTAGCCCTTTGCCTCTTCGTCAAGTTCCAAGAACTTTCAGTTAATTGCAATCCCTAAAATAGCTTACACACAATTGATGGAATGTAAACACGTGCCTTTCAATTTCCAACTTGGAAATTTCCTGATGTGTCAATCGATTGTGCATCGAGGATTGGACCGGCATCTTCATTACGTTTGTTATAAGTGTACAAGTAGTCTCCATCGTGAACAGAATTATAATATTTAGCTGGTAGCTTCAAAGCAGGACTCTTTCCAAAAGGTCGGTTTTCACTTAGTACAATGCAACTCATGGAAGACTTCATTCATCGTTCTTATAGTCAACTATTTTTGTTTCCTTGTAAGTTTTTCTTAGCCCTTTGTCTCTTCATCAAATTCCACGAACTATCACAGTCAATTTTTGTTGTTTCCTTGCAAGTCTTTTTTAGCCTTGTGCCTCTTCATCAAATTCCATGAACTATCAATTTATCGTAATAATTAGAGCAGTTTGCGTGTAGTTGGTGGAATTTAAACCTCTGACTTACAAGTCCTAACTTATATATCTCTTGGCACTCCAATGAACTGCGCCAATCCAAATAATAGAGCAATGCAAATTATGAAGGACCTCATACATCGTTGTCAAAATGTCAATTGTCGATGTCTCCTTATAAGTCTTTCTTTGCCCTTTGCATGTTCATCAGTTTCCACGAACTTTCAGTTTATTGCGATACGCATCCTCAGAATTGTTAATTACCAAGGTCGATGTTGATGAATGAAAGATATTTCTTACGATGATATGCCAATAGCATATCGAAGACGGTGGGGAGGAAAACCGATCACTGGGATCAATAAGGCAGATAGAGACGGTAGCTCTTACATTATTCACTAGCAGAATAGTCAAAAATTTCTCTATTGCTCTGGTGTGTTGTATGTATGTACATATTCAACTCTAAATGCTGCTTTAGTGTATTACAAAATGAATTATCGCATAGCTAATAGCTATTGATTAGTGCTGCTCCATTTTTGGTTTACTGTGTTTGCAAATTCACTGAAGATAATGGTCTACTGCTGAATATGTGATCATCATGAAATCTCTTGCCAGCAACGCTTTTGATGCTCTAATTTACATACACAGCATCAGCTTATACTAACAATCATAAGGCTTAATGAAAGGGAAGCACATGAAAAACCATTTTAAAAACACGAAAACTATCATCTTGCTTTACAACATGCTTATTATCACATTAATCATGTCGTAACCTATATATACATAATGTTAGACACAATGAGCAATCCGAGACGCAAGATGATGTCTTAATCTACATCAAGGATATGCTTTGCAGTGTGCCTCCAATCCTGCCAGAGCATAGCATATTTAGGGTTCGTAATCAACTGCACAAAGTAAACCACAAAGCCTATGAACCGGAGATTCTAGTTGTCGGCCCTTATCACTATGGAAATGACAAGTTCAAATTCATGGAGGACCAAAAGAAGCGGTACGTGCAGCAGTTGCTTTGGAAAAGAAATGAGAGTGTTGACGGGCATATGCCGACTCTAAGGGAACTAAAACAATGGGCGCGTGATTGCTAAGCAGAAACCATCTATCGCTCCCCAAAACAGTTCCAAGCGATGATGCTCATTGATGGTTGTTTCATTGTCGAGTTGTTCCATAAGTTCATTACGGAGGAATTGAGAGACAAAGACGACCCGCTAATGAAGGCAGATTGGATTCGATACTGACTCCAGCGCAATTTACTGCTTCTCGAGAACCAACTCCCGCTTTTCATCTTGAACAAGCTACATGACCTGACTAAAGGTCCGGATAAGTATCTCGAGCTCATCGATAAAGCCACCAGTTATTTCGAACTAGGAGACTCGAGCAAGCCGATGTCCGACTCTTCACGAGAGCAAACATTTTCTCCATCTAATGCACACATGTTTGACTTCTGGCTTGCCTAAGGTGCCCGACTAAATGGCAGAGCCCCGCCGATGAAAGAGAAACTCGTGTTCATGTCCTCAGCGACGGAGCTCAGGGAGTCCGAAGTCAAGTTAAAGGCAGTGCGAGGGCGGCACATGAAAGACATCAGATTGAAGAACTGGAAACTTGAGATACCAGTCTTGAGTATACAGGACCACACCAAGTCACAATTTCGAGACCTAATCACGTATGAGCAGCATCATCAAGGCGGAGACATCATCTACTTTACCAACTACATGACCTTCATGGATTGCCTCGTAAACTCTTCAAAGGATGTCGAGGTACTCCGCCACATAGGGATTATCAGGAACTACTTGGGCAATGACAAGGTGGTTGCACAGATGTTCAACAAGATGGGTGACTATGTCACTCTATCCAATTTCTATTACTCCAAGATCTTCAAAAATGTGAATGTGTATTGTAACATGAGGAGGAACGTTTGGATGGCGAAACTGAGGAGGGAATATTTCCATAGTCCTTGGGCTTTCTTGTCCGTTGTTGCAGCCATCATATTGTTCCTTCTCATAGCAACTCAAACATTATTTAGTATTCTTTCTTACAGAAAGCAAAAATAAATGTGATCAATGCTGGTTAATATATTTCTTACAGTTTATTGGAATACGTAAAATAATTTACATACAATTGGTGAAATCTAAATATGTAACTTTCAGCCCCTAACTTGATAATCTCTGAATGAATTGTTCAACTGCACCAATCCAGAGAATTGGGCCAGCATCCTTATATTTGCAATTATCACAATTGTAGAAGTACTCTTCGTCATGAAGGCAATTGTGGTTTCTAGCCAGTATGTAGAACGTAGGGAAAAGTACCAAAATAGTCATAAACCTTTTGTATTGGTACCAATTTAGTCCTAAACTTTTTAATTGGACCAATTTAGTCCTAAACCTTTTCACATTAGTACCAATTCAGTCCATCCGGCTAATTTAAGTCGGAAAATGCTGACGTGGCCGCCATCGGTCTTATGTGGTGCCACGTGGACAAATTTTATAATTTTTTATATTTTTTTCAGATTTTTTAAATTATTTTTTTTTTTTTTCATTTTCTTCTCTTTTTTTTTTTTTTTTTTTTCTCCTTACCCTTGGCCGGGGAGGTCGCCGGCTGGCCAACCATCGTCGGCCATAGGCTGGTCGGGGTGAGGGGCCCCATGCCCTCGCCAGCCACTAGCGAGGGCCATCGCACCCTCACCGGCCACAGGCGAGGGCGTCGAAACCCGCCCGTTCCTGGAGGGCCAAAACCCTCACCCTTGTTGGCCACAAGCGAGGGCGTGGCAGCCCTCGCTTGTGGCGGGCGAGGGTGCGGCGGCCCTCACCCAGATCCAGGCGAGGGCGCGGTAGCGGGGCATCTCGTCTCCTCCAACTGCGAAGCATCTCTCCCTTTTTCTCTCAATCAAGCTCAATGGTACTCTCTCTCTCTCTCTCTCTCTCTCTCTCTCTCTCTCTCTCTCCCGCACGCACGCATGCATGCTTCCTTCCACAAGTGGTCGCGTCTTGCACGAGACATGTTTGTGAGAATGCCGACACGAGCCCTAACCACCACCGCTTCCTTCGCCGATAGCTACGAGGCTTGAAATCACAGAGGGCCACACCCTCACCTAGATCTGGGTGAAGGCTGCGCACCCTTGCCCGCCACGAGGGGCTGCTGACAAGTGGCTGACGAGGGTGCAAAGGCCCTAGCCTGGATCTGGGCAGGGGCCAACGCCCACGCCTGTGGTCGGTGAGGGCGTGGCGGCCCTCCCTAGTGGCCAGCGAGGGCATGGGGCCCCTCGCCTTGACCAGCCCGTGGCCAGCGATGGTTGGCCGGCCGGCGAGGTGTAAGGAGAAAGAAAAAAAAAAAAAAAAATAATTTAAAATTTTGAAAAAATATAAAAAAATTATAAAATTTGTCCACATGGAGCCATAAGACCGCCGGTAGGCCACGTCAATTTTTCGGCTTAAATTAGCTAAATGGACTTAATTGGTACAAATGTAAAAAGGTTTAGGACTAAAATGGTTCAATTAAAAGTTTAGGATTGAATTGGTACCAATGTAAAAAGTTTATGACTATTTTGGTACTTTTCCTGCAGAACGTAGGATTCTTTCCACGTGTTCCATGACGTTTTGTGAAATGGTCAGTTTCTACAGGGTACAATGCAACTTGTGGATGACTTCATGCATCTCTCTCCTAAAGTCAATTTTTGGCGTTTCTTTCTTAGTCTTTCTGAGACTTTCGCATCTTCATCCAATTTATCGACGACCAAGGTTGATGGACCAAAATAAAAGGTGTTTGATTTTTGTATAAATGGATGGTGCATGCGGAGTCTCATTTTATCTCTACTTCCTGAAAAACAATCCCACAAGAAGAGGACTGGATACTACGTGATAGGAGCTGGTCTAGCTTGGCCAGAAGAATGAGCAACCACCAACGTAATCAAGTAAGTCTTTACGAATTTCCCTTCCCTTTTCTGATCCTTGACTGTTGTGATTATTTACACTGAGGGAAAAAAAGGAAAAATTACCGGTAGACAAGTTTTTAATAATTTTTTATTTGTTCAAATTTTTAATTTTCTCTCTCTCTCTCTCTCTCTCTCTCTCCCCCTTCCTCCTTCTTGCAACCGGCCAGAGGGGAGGGCCGGCCACCATAACTCAAGCGGCTAGCCAATGGCAAGCTCGCCTAGCCACCGACGTGCTTGAACTTGTCAGATCTTGGCAAAGGCGAGATCGCTTAGCAATTGCGAGGCTCGCCTTGGATCTAGTGGGCTCGCCTGGGTGCTCGCTCGCCCAATCCGATGAGGGTGAGCCTCACCGTCATTGGGCATGACACTTAGAAGACTAAGAAAGAGCGAAGAGTACTCGTTGACGGAAGGGCCGGCCACCATACTCAAGCGGCTAGCCAATGGCAAGCTTGCCTTGCCATCGCTAGGCAAGGGCGAGCTCGCCTAGCCACCGACGAGCCTGAACTTATCAGATCTTGGCAAAGGCGAGATCGCTTAGCAATTGCGAGGCTCGCCTTGCCGGTGGTTGGGCGTGCTCGCTCTCGCCCAGATCCGATGAGGGTGAGCCTCACCGTCATTGGGCATGACACTTAGAAGACTAAGAAAGAGCGAAGAGTACTCATTGACGGAAGGGCCGGCCACCATACTCAAGCGGCTAGCCAATGGCAAGCTTGCCTTGCCGTCGCTAGGCAAGGGCGAGCTCGCCTAGCCACCGACGAGCCTGAACTTGTCAGATCTTGGCAAAGGCGAGATCGCTTAGCAATTGCGAGGCTCACCTTGCCGGTGGTTGGGCGGGCTCGCTCGCCCGATCCGATGAGGGTGAGCCTCACCGTCATTGGGCATGACACTTAGAAGACTAAGAAAGAGCGAAGAGTACTCGTTGACGGAAGGGCCGGCCACCATACTCAAGCGGCTAGCCAATGGCAAGCTTGCCTTGCCGTCGCTAGGCAAGGGCGAGCTCGCCTAGCCACCGACGAGCTAGCTACACCATAGGATCCTTTACAAATGTTTTTAAAAAAAAATCTATGAAGAATTTTAAAATGGTCAGTTTTCGGATAATAAAATGCAACTTGTGGAAGACTTCTTATGTCGTTCTCATAAAGTCATTTTTTAATGTTTCCTTATGACTTTTTTAGCCTTTTGCCTCTTCATCAACTTCCAGAACATTCCGTTTATTACAGTAACTTCCATCTTTAGAATTATTGACGATCAAGGTCAAAAGAGATGAATGAAAGCGTGTTTTCTTTCGCGGGGGTGGGGGCGGGGGCGGTGCGGTCTCTCGAGTAAAATATGTTTGTTTGGTTTTAAAGGTTGATGTTTGGCGGAGTCTCATTTTATCTATACCCATATCACTGAAAACACAATCCCATGAAAAGAGAAGAATTGGTCTAGCTTGGCGAGAAGGATGAGGAATCACCAATTCAATCGAGTAAGTCATCATGAATTTCCCTTCCCTTTTCTGATCCTCCACTGTTCGATCATTTTTGTAATTTTTCCTAAATTGATTTGTTTAAATTCGATGCCAGCTCCACATGTTCAATTCCGGTGCTTAGTTAGCATTTTCCATTAATAATCACACGGAAATGCAGAATTTGTCCTGAAAAGTTATTTGGAAAATTCTATTTTTTTCTTTTTTTTTTTTGAGGTCGGCCGCCCCCGCCCAGGGCGGGGTGGTTTTTGGAGGGGTTTAAGGGGGGATATATTTCCCAAAAAATAGTTTGGACAAAATCAAAAACTGGCAAGAGTATATACAATGACATTTTTCGTAAGTAGCCCTTAATGAAAGGGAAGCACATGAAGAACCATTTTAAGAACATGAAAAACCATCATCTTGCTTTACTCCGTGCTTATTATCACATTAATTATGTCGTAGCCAATACAGCATGCTGGGATCTATGACCGTTCCATGGTGCAAGATCATGTCTCAATCCACATCGAGAGTATGCTTCGCAGTATGCCTCCCACTTCGCCAGGGCATAGTATATTTAGGGTTCGTCATCAACTGCGTGAAGTCAACGAGAAAGCCTATGACCCAGAGATTCTAGCCATCGGCCCTTATCACTATGGAAATGACAAGTTCAAATTCATGGAGGTGCAAAAACTGCGATACCTGCAGCAATTGCTTAAGAGGAGAAAGGAGGAAAGCGTCGACGGGTATATGCCGACTCTCAGGGAACTGGAACAGCAAGCGCGTAATTGCTATGCGGAAACCATCGACCTCTCCCAAGAAAAGTTTCTTGCGATGATGCTCATTGATGGCTGTTTCATCGTTGAGTTGTTCCGTAAGTACAATAATGAAGATACCGACAGACAAAGACGACCCGGTTATTCATGTATGTGCGGTTTCAGACAGCATTAGGCGCGATTTACTGCTGCTAGAGAACCAACTGCCACTTTTCGTCTTGAGCAAGCTCTATGACCTGATAAAAGGTCCGGACGAGCATCATGAGTTCAGTGAAGTCGCCGCCATGTACTTCGATTTTGAACTAGGAGGCCCCGGCCAAAATTGGACGATTGGCAAGAGGGAACATCTCCTGCATCTATATCACGGGCGGTACACTTCTGGCTTGCCTGAAACGCCCCAGCTAAACTGCATACCGGTCATGCCCTCGGCGATTGAGCTAAGGGAGTCAGGAGTCAGGTTTAGGGCTGTGAAAGGGCGCCACCTGGGCGACATCAAATTCGAGAATGGGACACTCGAGATACCGGTCTTGGATGTAGAGGACGACACCGAATCAGAATTTCGAAACCTGATCGCATACGAGCAGCTTCATCAAAGGAGAGACATCACTACCTCACGGATTACGTGACCTTCATGGATTGCCTCATAAACTCTTCAAAGGACGTCGAGGTGCTTCGCTGCGCAGGGATTGTTAAGAACTACCTAGGCGATGACAAGGTTGTTGCACAGATGTTCAACAAGATCGGTGACCATGTCGCTGTATTCGATTCCTATTACTCCGAGATCTTCCAAAATGTGAATGCACATTGCAGTAAGAGGACGAATGTCTGGATGGCCAAACTGAGGAGGGAATATTTCCATAGTCCTTGGGCTTTCTTGTCCGTTCTCGCAGCCATCGTGTTGCTCTTTCTCACAGCAGCACAAACAGTATTTACTATTCTTCCTTACACAAAGTAAAGTTAAATGTGATCAATGCTGGTTCATATATTTCCCCTGGACCATCTACTTGTGTTCTATAGCCAATAGTATTATCTTGGTTTTCCAATGAGGACAAACCACATGTGCTTAAAGAAAGATAGTGAAAAGTGTTTATGCTTTAAATGAGGTCCACAAATCTCTCTTCATTTGGAACTAGATGATTACAACAGAAAACCAACAGGACATTAGCAACCAAGTTGGTATATGGTTCAAAAAGAAAAGAAAAAAGAGGTACAACCAACTTAGATGATTACAATAGATATGGTAGGATCACCCTACGAAGTCTCTTCTTCCCACAAAAATATCCAGCTGGTTCTCTGATCATGCTTGACCTAAAAAAAGAGTTACAATTCAACTTGGACTACAACTAAAAAGAACACGCAGCAGCTTCGTATCTCTGAACGATTTGATGGAATCCACATCAATAGTAGGAGAAGTTCTCCAAATGATATTATCAGCAACCTCTGAATCAGGATGGATACTCCCAAAAACAAAATCAGCCTTTGGACTGTCTCCTGATCAGCTATACTTGCATTAATAGAAAGGCCATGCTACTCTGTAAGAAAACAGCAAACCAATGAGCTTCTTAACATGAGCCTTATTTTGCTGATAAATTCTGAAACAGCCCCAATTGAGGACAGCAATTGTTCGTTGGGAAGCCTTACCAGAACAACATTAAATTCTCATAGAAATCAACCAAAATTTAATAACAGAAACGCAGGTATAATTCCTATTAGGATGGTCTAAAGCACATTCATTCATGTCAGCCAACAAAATATGCAATTAGCAAGGAGGTAAGTTTATTCACCTCCTTTCCTCTGCACATTTGATTTCATGCATTTAATAACAAAACTAGAATTAGCTTAAAGTCTCTAAACAGACTCAATAAATAGTACCTCCACCAAGCATTCATCCTTGTAACATCATTTTCCAAATTGCACGACACATCTCTCCTTCCTACCAAACCAAGCACAATGCACCCAATGACACAACAACATCACATGATCAGCAGATAGTACATCCATCACAGGTTAGAAGCCACAGGTTAGCAAGTTCAATAAGTCTTAAAAGCAAACATGTACATGAAACATGTATAATAACCCCATGTGGCACTTCTCATGTGATTAGTATGCTCATAGGAGTTAGTTGAATCTTCATTCATATCCAACTAAGAAGACACTTCCTCCCTTGCCGCTTTTGGCATTTGTTTTTTTTTTTTTTTTATTTGGTGTTTGACCATTTGTTTTGGCTATCAATGCAAAATATAATCCATCTCTTCCAATGAGCATGTAAGAAGAAGAACCACAACTTGTAAAGGTAAGAAACACAATATTGAAGGGTAATAAAATACTAATCACAAACCAAAAACTCTTCAACAGGAATCTTGACGAGGCAAAAAGGCACTCACTCTTGTAAGGGCATAACCAAAGAGCAAGAAAAACACCACAAAGGCGGGGTGGACAGAATAAAAAAAAACAGCAGGCGGTATGAACAACAATGTATTTGGAACAATTAGAACTCTTACTCACTAGTCAAAGCAAAGCGCCATTTGGATCAATCTTGGTCAACAATTGCGGATTTGGCAAGGAACCAAGAGATAAAAACACGAACAAACAGCACCACTGTGGTCCAGGTAAGCTATCAAAATGAATAGCTACTAAAGAAACGGTTACTCACAGTGGTTTAAGTCTTTGCTTTTACCAATTGGGCATTGTAAGCAAAATATTAGTGTAATTAAACCAAGGATCTAAGGAAAAATACAAAAATGGAAAGGGGGGCATATCATGGGTACAAAGTTAATTTTCAACTTAACCAAGGATGTTAAGGATTCTTGCTAATGTGAAAGACTTCAAGTATCATAAAGTTTAAACAAGCAGGGTTAAATATGGGAAGAAGAAGAATGCAATCACAAAGTTGTAAGGATTATCCATACATATATACTTGACAGGTATGTTAATGCAATCACAAAGTTAAAAGGAAAAGTTATTATAATAGAACAAATACCACTTTCATTCCATCTTAAGAAAAGCTGAGTACCAAAGACAAATTTTCCACTGGAAAAATGGACAACCTTAGGTGAAGCAATCAAAAACTGATGAATATAACCTTTCTTAATGTTGGAGAATGCAAATAAATACTAGATATTCATTCCATCTGAAGAAAAAGAGGCTGCAGGATTCCATAATAGAAGCAAACAAAGACAAAATTTCCACACTCTTTTGCTGAAATTAAAGAGGCTAGTCCTACACTCAAGGCTCTTAGGCCCATTATGCTTCAGAGATCAATCTTACACCAAACTGATGAGGAAACTGTAAAATTGCCCTTACACTTTCTTAATGTTCTGCAGTCAGTCTCCATCCATGCAATATGAGCACAGGGACAAGATGGATACTGACATAGAGAAGAAAAGCTCCATGTTAAAGCTGCTTACCCAATAGAAAAGCAGTTTCACTCTAGAGTCGCCCATTAGAAATTTTACAACTGGATCCATATTTCTCCTGTCAAATAAATAACTAAGATAAAATAAATTCACAATGTATATTAAAGCTGGGCAACCTTTTTCATACACACAAAAAGGTTATCAGGATCGAGATGCTAAGTAGGATCCTTTCGAAGTCTTCAAGATCAGATCAAGATCATAAGATCCTACATATTTGAAGTATTAAATTCTTGCTTAAATCATTGCAATTAGATGCATATTAACCTTAAAAAGAGGGATAGTGAAGCTTAAAGGTAGCATTCTCATGTGAGAGATTACTCTGGTTTAAATTCTTGGTTGCCAGTTTTTCAACTAACAATTAAAGCACCATGTCAAAGATGTAAAAGCATAAAATCTCCTTGCCCAAGTTTTTAAGGTGTATTAAATAGGATCACAATAAAATAATCACCATAATAATCAAGAAGAAGGCTGCCAAGAAATTACTTTCCTGCCTTTTCCGAATTTCTAATCCTTTATTTTGTCCTTCTCTCTCTTTGAATACATATCGTCTCTTTCTTTATTTCAAAGGATAAATATTATTTACCTCAATCTAGGGACACACTCTCCAATTTAACCCAACCTCCCCAACTCTCTAATCTCCTCACTCCCTCCCTCCCTGGCTATTCTAGGTTTTTCAAACTCACTTTCAAAGCTTTTTAAGGTCAGTTCTAATCAGTATACATCCAAAGATATTATGCTACTAGGCCAAGTCAAATCATGCGCCAATTTCTCAAGGATGTTAGAGGTCTCTCTCATCTGGTTGCAGAAGGACAGAAGCTTTGTCTCTCTCATCTCCAAAGGACGGGGCAGTTCAGAAAGCCAACAGTGGTCGATGCCCATCTCATCATTTATTCAAGACTGCAGAAGAAGAAGTGATGGTGTCTCTGCACTTCTTCGCTTTCTACTGTTCATTCATCTTCATCCCTTTTTCTTAATTCTCCAAGCCTTATATTTTCCAAATGGAGCCTGAACATGATTAAGAAGAAAGTGGCACATGCGCTAGGGGACAGAGGCCCAATTTCATATTTGCTCCAGCTAAAAAGGCAGAATTGCCTTCTAAAGCTTGAACAGTGGAATCGTAGTTGGGATTGCCATCCTAAGATACAGATCACAACCCCTGCAGACTACCATTTTTCTTAGAATCCAAATTGTTCAAAGTTTCTGAGTCATAGAATCGAATGATCGTGATCCTACAATCCGGATCGCGATCCTAACAACCATGCACACATGCACGCATGTGTACACAGAAAAGAGTCTTGTGATGGTGTGAAAGAAAGTGCAAGAAAGAAGGAGACTGCAGGTCAGATTGAACAACGTACTTGGCCCCAAACCCCACCAGCTAATTTCTCAAAGCAAAACAGTAAAAAATCATTAACAAAGGGCCTTTTGAATACTGCAAGAAAAGTGGATGACAAGTTAGAACAATGTTCTTAGATTATATAAGAAACATCAACTACCTTTCACCAATTCTCAACTCTTTACCTGCTTTCCTCAGCACAATTAAGTCTGCTTTACATGGCTGGCTATTATATGGAATTATCTCTGCCAAGAGTCTGTTCAGATAGCTTCTTTCAGGAAGGTTCAACACTACCCCTCTTCAACGATATATCCGGAATTTGCATAGGCACCATGCAAAAGCTGAGGAGACAAACTGTTTGACCATGTAGAGAAAGGCAAAGGAGAAGAAAAGGAGGAGGAGGAACAAAAAAGAGGCCAAAGCTGAGAAAAATGTCCCTAGGAAGAGCGATATGCTCAACAAAATCCCAAAATGTTTCACATGGCCAAATTGGATGAAAATATTATAGAGTAATTTTCCTCAACCTGTGTTAAGCAAAGTGACATTGAGAAGAATGTGTTATGAGCACTCAAACAGAAAATGGTGTCAAAGTAAATAGGCATTCAATGATGTTAATCCTTTGTCAAAGTTGTTGGTGGCCGATTGTGATGTTAAATTGGTTATCTATATCAACACCGAAAAAATCCTTCATAATATTTCCGTGTAATTCAGCCACTTATGAAACATTATTTGGGATTTTGTTGACATTTTGCTCAGTTCTGCCTCTTTTTCCTTCCTCCTCTTCCACATTTTCTTCTCCTTTCTCTTCTCTTTCTCTTTTGCTGCACCATCCTGTGAAGTAGAAAGATCAAATCATAAAATTAAAATCAATGGCCAAAACGAAATGCTTAACTGTGTTAATAGAGCAAGTTGAGAAAGCAAAGGCGAACTCATGTAATAAACACTGCTGGCAGAACAAGTTGCACAGGCATTTTACCTGTATTACATTTCAGAGAAAGAAATAATGCTCAAAATCTAAACCTACCTTCCACTCATTGAGTTCACCTCCTGATCAAACTCAGGTTCATTCTCAATTTTAACAGCAAATCAATTCCAAGTCTGGAACCTAGAACCTACCCTATCAAGACTCGTTCCCAATTTTTGAAACCGGGAACCAACCCCTATGGACCCTAGAACAGACTTTGAAACTGAACCTGCCAGTTTCAAGCTGCTTTCAGGTTCCATTGAGAACCAGCCACTTCATTCTTTTTTTTTTTCAGTTTCATTATTTTCTTGTTCCATTGCAGCTAGGTTATGCTACAATATGCAGCAAACCATATCAATCCCATGAAGTCAGTTACCCACCTGTGCTACGACAATTCAGACTCCATGGACACATAACTTCCCTGATCATCAAACAAACATACACACTTGCAGGCAAAAATCCAAAGAAAGCTTCATAAAAAAGATCACGACTACCAGTAACCTGAAACAGCACTTCACCAAAATGACTTTCGCCACTTTTAATAAAAGAATTTCCACTTGACCTCCCTTGACCAAACGACATTAGAATATAGAAAGGCAGAAAGAACACCAGCTGATCATTCTTTAGCTAAGCAGAACATGTCCACAAGTGAAATTGTGGAAAAATCACTTCAAGTCCTGAGCTCAGGTGGATTGCGAAACCAAGACTGAAAAGCCAATTACCCATCGACCATCTCTCCTTCCTCGCGAATCCAAGACTCGAAAATGGAGACAAGAAAACCATTAACAGATAGCAACCATGTAAAACACATCGAGACGCACCATGTCAAAACCAAACCAGACGAAACAACGGGGAGAATTAGGGCAAATTGGTACCTGAAAAACCGTCGAGGCCGAGAGTGAGCGTGACGGAGCGACGAGCCCCGAGGTCGCGAGTTAAGGGGAGAGAGAGAGAGAGAGAGAGAGAGAGAGAGCGAGCGGTCATGAGAGAAGTCTGAGTCTGATTGAGGGTTTTATTTATAATGAATAAATAAATAAAGAAGATTTAAATGGGTAATTTCACACCTAAAATAGAAAACCGGACTGATATCCACTTATTCAAGTTTTTAGGAACCGAAAATCGGTCCTGGTCGGTCTAGGCAATTCTGATTCGGACAATTCCATTTGCTTATCATCCCTACTGCTAACAACAATACTTCACTCTTTATCAAGCTTTCGTGTTTAGCTAGGTGAAGGTACATTTCCTAAAAACTGTAAAAACATTATAAAATGGTTAAAAATTTCAGGGTGAAGTAAAGTGCCAAAAATTAAGAGTTAATATCACAAAAACCATCAAATTAGTACGTTTGTGATAAATTTAGCAAAAATTAATTTTGGACCTAAAAAACTCCAAATTAATATACATGTGACGAGTTTACTCCAAACTAATTTTTGTTATCAGAAAAAATCTCAAATTGATATATTTGTGATAAATACACCCTTAATTAATTTCCGTTAAATTGGATTAATACCACAAAAAACTACAAAACTACAACAAACTAAGTATAAAAACTCAAACAGTTATATCCGTCAACTATCACGTGTCATCTGACTTGAAAATTTGACGGTAAAATTTAACATAAACTAAATAATGATAAATTTGTCACTGGTATACTAGTTTGATTTTTGTGGTTAAAAAATTAATTTGAAGTAAATGTATTATGACTATATCGGTTTGGGCTTTTTCATAGTATTCTAAATTAAAGTATATCCAAACTAATGTATAGGAAGCAAAATCATGTCAGCTAGGACAGGTCACGGGACCTAGTCCTTAAATGAAGTAGAAAACACAAATGCTAGGTACAGTCTAATCAGGATCCCTACCAATAATGATGCTAAAAATGTCAGAAAATGAAGCATATTAAGTGCGTAAAATGCCAAGAGTTTCTCCATTTGCTTATATTTACCAAAAGCGAGCTCACATGACGGTGCAATTTAAGACAACAATCAAAATCTTTCATAGGTACGCACCTCCACAACAGGCAAAAATAAATGTTCCTTCTCATAGTAGGGAAATAGTATTTACTATTCTTTCTTACACAAAGCAAAAATAAATGTGATCATATATTTCTCACAGTTTATTGGAATACGGAGAATAGTTTACATATAGTCTGTGAAATCTAAATATGCAACTTGATAATCTCTTAACACAATTTTCAATCGCACCAATCCAGAGAATTTGGCAAGCATCTTTATATATGCATTTATCACAATTGTACAAGTTGCCTCCGTCATGAAGACTATTATTTTCTTGCTAGCAGGTAGAATGTAGGACTCTTTCCACAAATTCCGTGAAATTTTGTGAAATGGTCCATTTTCACATAGTATAATGCAACTTGTAGATGACTTCATATTTTTTCATTGTAGTACCGTCTACCGTCGAAAGTACTGACGACCAAGGCCGATGGGCCAAAGAAAAATGTGTTTGAATTTTGTATAAATGGTTGGTGTATGCGGTAGTCTCATTTTACCTCTAGGTGATAGTAGTAATTGCATGCTAGGGAATTGTAAATTGCATTAATATATGAACAAAGGATTATTTAATTAGCATCTGTTTAATTAAATGGCGGGCGAGGATGAGCCTCTCGGGCTTCGGAAATCCGGGCTC
Source organism: Eucalyptus sideroxylon (assembly GCA_014182405.2). Lineage (NCBI taxonomy): Eukaryota > Viridiplantae > Streptophyta > Magnoliopsida > Myrtales > Myrtaceae > Eucalyptus > Eucalyptus sideroxylon. The sequence continues at coordinate 53,352,875 of CM024555.2, read as the reverse complement.
GAAAAGCCCAAGCCGAAATGCATTTATACGCGACAACGCAAGGTTTCTTATTCTCTCTTTCCTCTGCACGAAAAAAGCTGAGAGAGCAATGAGCATCCAACCTGCTGATTCTTCCTCCATCGTTCGCCTCAACATCCGTTAGCATCGTCGCCCTCTTCTCTTTCGCTCTCGCCATGTACGATCGCATGCTTTCACGCAGAAAAAGAGAAGAACTGGATACTGTGTGATAGTAGCTGGTCTAGCTTGGCGAGAAGAATGAGCAACCACCAATACTGTGTGATAGTAGCTGGTCTAGCTTGGCGAGAAGAATGAGCAACCACCAACGTAATCAAGTAAGTCCTACGAATTTCCCTTCCCTTTTCTGATCCTTGATTGTTGTGATTATTCACATTGAGAAAAAAAAAACATAAAGTTGAAGGATAAGACCATTTCTTTCGATTCTGAGTTATGGTCCATTAATAAATGTGATTCTGGCAAGCACTTAAATTAAATTATACACGTCAGATCTTATTCAGGGCACCGAAATTACGTTAACTAACGTGTCTCAACTAGACAAAGTCACTCAAGCATCAATTTTGTCTTCTCTTGGTTCAGTTACCAATTGCTTTCATCCTTCTAGAGAGGATTAATCACACAAATAATTTCTAAGCTTATGTCTACCATTTAATCAATAGTGGACCTAGGGGGCTACCAGGCCAGTGGCAGCCTTGTCTCCATAGGTCCAAAAATTCCTTATATTCTTAGGTAGAAATTATTTATAAAAAAAGTCATTTATATGTTATTTAGCTAGAAGCTTGTCTTACCTTCTCTAACCTGAAATCCTCAGTTCCAATCACGTTTAATAATATTTCCGTATTTTATCTTGGTTGAATTTCGTTCCAATTATTCTTCTTATGTAGTTTAAAACTATTCAGCATAGTTCTTACGCCCTCAACATCGATGGTAAGTAGCTCACAATAAGAACTCTCCAATTAGTTTTAAAATTCACATTTTAGTGTCTAAAAGGTTGTCCTTGCTTGGTGGCTGGAGAGAAAAATTTGGGACTAATATTCTAAAAAGGAGACCCAGATCCTTCGAATGCCAAAATTTGGCATGGGAAGACACTTAAGTGTCAAAAGTTAGGAAATGTGCATTTAAGTGTCAAAATTAAAGCAAAATGGATTATTTAAGTATCAATAGCGAGAAACTCCAGTCAAAATACTGTTGTGGCATTTTTTTAGTAAGACAAGTGCCAAATGACAACGTGGCTAAATAAGCCAAAAATGATGTTGTTTTGCATGCCAACATGGCTAGTAAGCTGAAAATGACGTCGTTTTCCCTCGCATTTGATTTTTAATATAAATATTACTTAAATTAAATTTAAAACTAAAAATTAAAAAAAAAAAATTAAAAGAGAAAAAGAGGGTTGCAAAACGGCAAGGGCTGTGCAAGCCCTCGGCGCTGCCTCATCACCATCATCGAGAAGGGCTAGCGATGGTGGGGGTAGTCGGTCGAGGGTCGCCGAGCCCTAGTGGTGAGGGCCTACAAGCTCTGGCCCAAATCCAAGGCGAGAGTCGCAGCCCTCCCCCAGATCCGGCGAGGGTCGGCGACCCTTGCTCAACAGGCCAAGGGCCAACACTAGCTTGGAGGTCTTGCTGGATTTGGGGGAAGGTCGCAACCCCCGCCCCAAAGCTGGACAAGGGATTGTAGGCCCTCACCATTGGTCGGCCAGGGTCGCCGGACCCTGGCCAAGGGCCAATGACCTCGATCAACCCTTCCCCTACCATTGTCGGCCCTTCTTGGTGATGGGGGCGAGGGCTAAGCCCTTACTGTATTGCAATCTTCATATGTTTTTCTAAAATAATTTAATTTAAGTAACATTTATATTAAAATTGAAAAAAAAAGAAGAAGGTAAAATGACATAGTTTTGGTTTTTATTTGCTAACTTAGCTCTCTAATGAGTCACGTAAACAAGTTACATTATTAAAAAATTACCATGTAGGATTTTTAGCCAAAGTCACCGGACTTAGAAATCAGGTATCCCAATCTAATAAAAATGACACTTACATATCCCTGTCCCAATTTAATAAAAATGACACTTACATATCCCTGTGCCAAGTTTGGCACTTGCACTGTTGTTTTGCCTTACCAAAAGTCAAAACTCGTCCTGAGAGCAAAAGGGGGTTCTCCAAAGCTCAAAAGTAAAAAGCCCATGCAGCTGTTAATTTATTCTCGGAGCAATATTATAAGGAGCAATAATACAGGGTTTGTAATTTTTCCTCAGCTGTCCAATTGTTTGTATCGAATGTCCACACCACGTGTTCAACCACGGTGCTTAATTTGCGTTGTCCATCGATATTCGCACAAAAATACGAATTTGTTCTGAAATTTATTCGGAGATTAGTTTTCTTTCTACTAGTTTTCGAAAATTAATTTAGGAATTATATGTGTCATGAAAAATAGTATGATGACTAAAAGTGAAAATTGAAATAGTTCATACAAGGGCATTTTTTTTTTTTAAAGTTGTCCTAAATCAAAGGGAAGCACATGAAAAACAATCATCTTGCTTTACTAAGTGCTTAATATCACATTAATTATGTTGTAACCAATACAGCATACTGGGACCTATGAGCGTTTAGAGGTGCAAGACCATGTCTCAATCCACATCGGGAATATGCTTTGCAGTGTGCCTCCCACTTTGCCGGAGCATAATATATTTAGGGTTCGTCATCAACTGCGCAGAGTCAACGAGAAAGCCTATGACCCAGAGATTCTAGCCATTGGCCCTTATCACTATGGAAATGACAAGTTCAAATTCATGGAGGAGCAGAAACTGCGATACCTGCAGCAATTGCTTAAGAGGAGAAACGAGGGGAACGTGGACAGGTATATGCCGACTCTGAGGGAACAGGAACAGCCGGCACGTAATTGCTATGCGGAAACCATCGACCTCTCCCAAGAAAAGTTTCTTGCGATGATGCTCATTGATGGCTGCTTCATCATTGAGATGTTCCGTAAGTACATTATGACGGAACTGAGAGACGAAAACGACCCGGTTATGCATGATTGGGGGGGGGATTCGACCCAGCATTACGCGCGATTTGCTGCTGCTAGAGAACCAACTCCCACTCTTCGTCTTGAGCAAGCTATATGACCTGACTAAAGGTCCGGACGAGCATCATGAGTTCAGCAGAGTTGCCATCATGTACTTCGAGGTTGAACGAGAAGGCCCTGGCCAAAATTTGACGATTGGCAACAGGGAACATCTTCTGCATCTATATCACACGTGGCGCACTTCTGGCTGGCCTAAAACGCCCCGGCCAAACTGCACACCAATCATGCCATCGGCCATTGAGCTAAGGGAGTCAGGAGTCAGGTTTAGGACTGTGCAAGAGGGCCAATTGAGCGACATCAAATTCAAGAACGGGACATTCGAGTTACCGGTCTTGTATGTAAAGTACGACACCGAATCAAAATTTCGAAACCTGATCGCGTACGAGCAGCATCGTCAAACCAGAGACATCAACTACTTCACGGATTAGGTGACCTTGATTGATTGTCTCATAAACTCTTCAAAGGACGTTGAGGTGCTTCGCCGCGCTGGGATTATTAAGAACTACTTGGGCGATGACAAGGTAGTTGCGGAGATGTTCAACAAGATCGGCGACTACGTCCCTGTATGCGATTCCTATTACTCCGAGATCTTCCAAAATGTGAAGGCACATTGCAACAAGAGGAGGAACATCTGGATGGCGAAACTGAGGAGGGAATATTTCCATAGTCCTTGGGCTTTCTTGTCCGTTCTCGCAGCCATCGTGTTGCTCTTTCTCACAACAGCACAAACAGCATTTACTATTCTTCCTTACACAAAGTAAAGTTAAATGTGAAGAATGCTGGTTCATATATTTCCCGCGGACCATCTACTTGTGTTCTATAGCCAATAGTATTATCTTGGTTTTCCAAAGAGGACAAACCACATGTGCTTAAAGAAAGATAGTGAAAAGTATTTATGATTTAAATGAGGTCCACAAATCTCTCTTCATTTGGAACTGGATGATTACAACAGAAAACCTACAGGACATTAGCAACCAAGTTGGTATATTGTTCAAAAAGAAAAGAGAAAAGAGGTACAACAAACTTAGATTATTACAATAGATATGGTAGGATCACTCTACAAAGTCTCTTCTTCACACAAAAATATCCAGCTAATTCTCTGATCATGCTTGACCTAAAAAAAGAGTTACAATTCAACTTGGACTACAACTAAAAAGAACACACAGCAGCTTTGTATCTCTGAGCAATTTGATGGAATCCACATCAATAGTAGGAGAAGTTCTCCAAATGATATCATCAGCAAACTATGAATCAGGATGGATACTCCCAAAAACAAAATCAGCCTTTGCACTGTCTCCTCATCAGCTATACTTGCATTAATAGAAAGGCCATGCTACGCTACAAGAAAACAGAAAACCAATAAGCTTCATAACATCAGCCTTATTTTGCTGATAAATTTGTCTAAAACAGCCCAAGTGAGGGAAGCAATTGTTCCATGGGAAGCCTTATTATGGAAAAAACATTAAATTCTCATAGAAATCAACCAACATTTAATAACATAAACGCAGGTATAATTCCTATTAGGATGGTCCAAAGCACATTCATTCATGTCATCCAACAAAATACGCAATTTGCAAGGAGGTAAGTTTATTCACCTCCTTTCTCCGCACATTTGATTTCATGCAGTTAATGACAAAACTAGAATTAGCTTAAAGTTTGTATACACAGACTCAATAAATAGTACATCCACCAAGCATTCATCCTTGTAACAACATTTTCCAAATTGCACGACACATCTTTCCTTCCTACCAAACCAAGCACAATGCAACCAATGACTCAACAGCATCACATGATCAGTAGATAGTACATCCATCACAGATTTGAAGCCACAGGTTAGCAGGTCCAATAAGTCTTAAAAGAAAACATGTACATGAAATATGTATAATAACCCCATGTGGCAATTCTCATGTGATTAGTATGCTCATAGGAGTTAGTTGAATCTTCATTCATATTTGACTGAGAAGACACTTCCTCCCTTGCCACTTTAGGCATTTGTTTTTTTATTTGGTGTTTGACCATTTGTTTGGTTGTCAATGCAAAATATAATCCATCTCTTCTGATGAGTGTGTCAGAAGAAGAACCACAACTTGTAAAGGTAAGAAACACAATATTGAAGGGTAATAAAATACTAATCGCAAACCAAAAACTCTTCACAGGGATCTTGACGAGACAAAAGGCAGACAGTATAAACAGCAATGGATTTGGAACAATTAGAACTCATAATCACTCACCTAAGTTGAAGCAAAGCTCCATTTGGATCAATCTTGGTCAACAATTGCGGAATTCGCGAGGAACTGAGAGAGATAAAAACACGAAGAAAGAATCCTAAAATTTTGTCCAATTCGACTTAAGCAACCAAGAGAAAGCCCAAATCAGCACCATTGTGGTCCAGGTAAGCTATCAAAACAAATAGCTACTAAAGAAACGGTTACTCACAGTGGTTTAAGTATATGCTTTTACCAATTGGGCATTGTAAGCAAAAAAATTAGTGTAGTGTCATTAAACCAAGGATCTAAGGAAAACTACAAAAACGAAAAGAGGGGAATATCATGGGTACAAAGCTAATTTTCAACTTAACCAAGGATGTTAAGGATTCTTGCTAATGTGAAAGACTTCAAGTATCATAAAGTTTAAACAAGCAGGGTAAAATATGGCTCGCTTCCAAGGATATACATATATATTCAAGAAGAAGCCATGCAATCACAAAGTTGAAAGGGAAAAGTTATTCATATAATATACTACTTGACATAGTATATTAATTAGTTGAGTACCCTCACTGGATAAAATGGACAACTTGAAGCCTCAAGAGATGAGTACCCTCACTGGATAAAATGGACAACTTGACGCCTCAAGAGAATATAATCTGTTGGAGAACAAATACCAGCTATTCATTCCGTTTGAAGAAAAAGAGGCCGCAGGATTCTGTAATAGAAGCAAAGACAAATTTTCCACACTCTTTCACTGAAATTAATGATGCTGGTCCTACACTCAAGGCTCTTAGGCATTATGCTTTGAAGATCAATCTTACAACCAAACTGATGAGGACTTGTAAAATTGCCTTTACTCTTTCTTAATGTTTTGCGGTTAGTCTCCATCCATGCAAAATGAGCACAAATACTAGATATTCATTCGATCTGAAGACAAGGAGGCCACAGAATTCCATAATAGAAACAAACAAAGACAAAATTTCCACGCTCTTTGGCTGAAATTAAATAGGCTGATCCTACACTCTAGGCTCTTAGGCCTATTATGCTTCAAAGATCAATCTTACACCAAACTGAAGAGGAAACTGTAAAATTGCCCTTACACTTGCTTAATGCTCTGCAATCAGTCTCCATCCATGCAATATGAGCACAAATGCATATTAACCTTCAAAAGAGGGATAGTGAAGCTTAAAGGTAGCATTCTCACGTGAGAGATTACTCTGGTTTAAATTCTTGGTTGCTAGTTTTTCAACTAACGATTAAAGAATCATGTCAAAGATGTAAAAGCATAAAATCTTCTTGCCCAAGTTTTAAAGATGGATTAAATAGGATCACAATAAAATAATCACCATAATAATCAAGAAGAAGGCTGCCAAGAAATTACTTTCCTGCCTTTTCTGAATTTATAATCCTTTATTTTGTCCTTCTCTCTCTAGGAATACATATTTACCTCAATTTGGGACACAATCTGTGATTTACCTCAGAACAGTTCAGAGAGCCAACAGCAGTCGATGCCCATCTCATCATTTATTCAAGACTAAAGAAGAAGAAGAAGAGATGGTGTCTCTACACTTCTTCACTTTCTATTGTTCATTCATCTTCATCCCTTATTCTTAATTCTCCAAGCCTTATATTTTCCAAATGGAGCCTGAACATGATTAAGAAGAAAGTGGCACATGCGCTAGGGGACGAAGGCCCAATTTCATATTTTCTCCAGCTGAAAAGGCAAAATTGCCTCCTAAAGCTTGAACAGCGAAATCGTAGTTGGGATCGCCATCCTAAGATACAGGTCACAACCCCTGCAAACTACCATATTTCTTAGAATCCAGATTGTTCAAAGTTTTTGAGTGGTAGGATTGAATGATCGTGATCCTACAATCTGGATTGCGATCCTAACAACCATGCAGCACGCATGCATGCGCACACAGAGAAGAGTCTCGTGATGGTGCGAAAGAAAGTGCAAAAATGAAGGAGACTGCAGGTCAGACTGAACAACATACTTGGCCCCAAACCCCAACAGCTAATTTCTCAAAGAAAAACAGTAAAAAAACCATTAAAAAAGGAACTTTTGAATTATGTAAGAAAAGTAGATGACAAGTTAGAACAATGTTCTTAGATTATATGAGAAACATCAACTACCTTTTACCAATTCTCAACTTTGTACCTGCTTTCCTAAGCACAATTAAGTTTGCTTTACATGGCTGGCCATTATATGGAATTATCTCTACCAGGAGTCCGTTCGGATAGCTTCTTTCGGGAAGGTTCAACACTAGCCCTCTTCGACAATATATTCGGAATTTGCATAGGCACCATGTAAAAGCGAAGAGACAAACTGCCTAACCATGTAGAAGCAAAGTAAAAGAAAAGGAGGAGGAGGAAGAAAAAAGAGGCCAAAGCTGAGAAAAATGTCTCTAGGAAGAGCAATATGCTCAGGAAAATACCAAAATATTTCACATGGCCAAATTGGATGGAAATATTTGAGAGTAATTTTCCTCAACTTATGTTAAGCAAAGTGACATTGAGAAGAATGTGTTACAAGCACTCAAACAGAAATGGTGTCAAAGTAAATAGGCAAACAATGATGTAAATCCTTTGTCAAAGTTGTTGGTGGCCAAAGGTGATGTTAAATTGGATATCTATATCGACACCAAAAAAATCCTTCATAATATTTCCGTATAATTTAGCCACTTCTAAAAGATTATTTGGGATTTTGTTGACATTTTGCTCAGCTCCACCTGTTTTCCCTTCCTCCTCTTCCACATTTTCTTCTCCTTTCTCTTCTCTTTCTCTTTTGATGCACCATCCTGTGAAGTAGAAAGATCAAATCATAAAATTAAAATCAATGGCCCAAGATGAAATGCTTAAGTATGTTAATAGAGCAAGTTGAGAAAGCAAAGGCAAACTCATATAATAAACACTGCTAGTAGAACAAGTTGCACATGCATTTTACTCATATTATACTTCAGAGCAATAAATAACACTCAAAATCTACCTGGCAGCCGTCCATTGGCTAATGGCCCTTTGGGGCATCCATTCCCCCTCTCTTGGGGATGCGCAACCTTCGGTTCAGCCAAGAATGGATATGGCCACCTCTTCCGGATATCCTCATCCGAACAACAAGCTGAAAGGCCCGCAGGGACCATCCTCAAGGCCACACCAATCCAGGGGAAGAAGCCGAAGGAGGTCGGTCTCCAAGCGTCCAGCGCAGCCCCCGATTGGTCACCATGATGCCCCAGCGCGTTCTTGGGCAAATGTGGCTCGCTTGGCGGTGAAAGGCTCTTACTTGTCGTTTGTTCCGCCCACTTTTGTGGATGGAGAAGCTGTTGTGAACCTCCCAGATGAAGCTCTTAACGCCATGGATTCGAAATGGCATGATTGCTTGGTTGGATATCTGGTTGGGAGAAGGAGGCTACCTTTCGGTTTGTTGGAGCAAGCATTGAGGAAGACGTGGGGCTCCAAGATTGATGAAATCTTCACCGACGATCGTGGATTCCTCTTCCTCCAAACCCCGGACCCTGGGTTTAGGAGAAAGATCCTTGAAGAGGGGCCGGTAACGATTGCTAGAGTGCTGCTAATACTTCGGCAATGGAAGCCTCTCATGGACCTTAAGAGAGAAGACCAATCCGCCATTCCCATTTGGATTCGCCTGCGGAATTTGCCGCTTGAGTGTTGGACGGTTCCGGCGATGAGCACAATAGCGAGTGCAGCAGGGAAGCCCCTATATGTTGATCAAAGGACCGATCAAATGAAGATGCTCTCCTTCGCGAGAATTTGTATTGAGGTCACAGCTAATCAACCAAGAGTAGAGACGGCCAAAGTCACCTTGAAGGGTGTTTCTCGGTCCATTAAAATTGAATATGAATGGTTCCCGATTGCGTGTTCGGATTGCAACATGTTCGGCCATAACTGCCATGCTCCTCCCCAGGAAAAACCCACTAGGCACACCCCGAATACTAGGCAGACTGTTCGTCGTCCAGCCAGGCAGACTTCGATCGCTCCTGTTCAGCCGGTCATCTCCCCCCCGCCGGTGGTGGATGCTCCGGCTCCGATAGGATCGGTCACTCCTCCTCCAGCTATTGCGTTGGAATAGATAGTGAGCGGGTCGAAGCTGCTCTTGTTCCACCTCGGGCTGTAGATGTCCCCGTCCCACCTCAGCCTGAGTTAAACCCGGTTCAGCTTCAACCCTCCTCGAATTCTGTTCAGACGCCTCCAGCAGAGGACAACGACCCTCCTCAATCAACTCCAACTCCTCTGCCTGAGCAAGATCAACCTTGGAGAAAGGTGAAGAATAGGAGGATGAGGAATAAGGGCCCCAAGACAGGTGAACCCTCTCTCTCCATGGTCGCTGACTAGTCATCTTGGGACAGACTGCCGATTGTGGCTCCCCCTCCTTCCGCCCCTGCTCATAAGGGGTCTAGGGGCACCAGTGCCCCCCTAAAGTTATGCTCTCCCTCACGGCTGGGTCCCGGCCTGCTCATGCCCCATCTCTAAAAGACCGTGGAAAGGGTTCGGAAGTGACTGTCTCCTCCTTGGATGATGATGATATCTCCTCCCTTGGATCGTCGTTTCAGCCTCCTCCCTCGGCATCTACATCAGTCGAGACAATCCAAGACAGGTTGCTTTCCTTAGCCCCTAACCTAGAGTCGGTGGAGATAGTTAAGGCGGCCGGAGCTTCATGCCGCAAGCCTAAAAAATGGAGGTAGGCCTTACTGCACTTCGCTCTTCGTTGTATAGAGTAGCTTTGTACATAGTTGTAGATGTACTTCGGTTATTGGAATATTAGAGAACTCTTGAATCCTTTTAGGAGAGCCGGGTTCGTAAGTGGGCTCTCTCTAGTGGCCTGTGCTTGGTCGGGTTATTGGAGACTAAGGTCCCGGAATATCTTTTTGGCTCTCTATCGTCGACTCTATTATCGGGGTGGATGTGGATTGCCAACTATGATTTTTCTCTAAGGGGCAGGGTGTGGATCGGCTAGGACCCTTCATTGGTCTGCTTTGAGGTGATATCCTTCAATGATCAGGTTATTTATGGAAGAGTCAGACTGATTTTGACGGAATCTTGTTGTTGTATCTCAGTAGTCTATGCTCAGAATTCTTTTGTTTCTCGGAGACCTCTTTAGGTGGACTTGATTAGGATGAGTTCTTGTATTTTCGACTTACCTTGGATGATGACGGGTGACTTCAATGCCTTAAAAGACCCGTCTGATAGGCTAAGAGGTTCTAACACCTAGCCGCCCTCTTTTGATGAGTTTAATCAGTGTCTGCGTCAGGCAAAGCTTGAGGACTTGAGATATGTTGGACTTAGGTTTACTTGGTCGACGTCTTCGGGGGCTAATCGGAAAGCGAGGAAGATCGATCGGGTTCTAGTTAACGCTCTCTGGACATTGCATTTCTCTTACTTAGAAGCTTCCTTTTTACCGTCCAATATTTCAGACCACTCTCCTATGGTGGTCAAGGTGATCCAGCCAGTTCTTTGAAGAAAGCCCTTCAAATTCTTTGATTTCTGGATGGAACACCCATCTTTTCAAGATATTCTTACCCATATGTGGGAGGCCCCGGGTGATGGAGTACATATCTTCAGGCTGGTTACCAAATTGAAAGTGCTCAAGGGGCGTCTTAAGCAACTGAATAGAGACTCTTTCTCTAACCTGTCCGAGAGGGTGGCTCAATCCAGGAATGCTCTTAGACTAGCTCAAGTGGACCTTCAACATGACCAAACCAATGTCCTCTTGGCGGAGCTAGAAAAAAGTCATCGTAGGACTTTCGTCGATTTGAGGAGTCAGGAGGAGGCTTTCTTCAAATAGAAATCCAGAATCCGTTGGCTTGAGATGGGTGATAAAAACACTAAGTACTTTCATCACTCTGTGACTACAAGGCAGCTGAGGAATAGGATTATATCGGTTCTTGATAGGAATGGTGACCTTGTCTCCAAATCGAGCCTTGTTCAAGATACGTTTGTCGCTCACTTTAAGGAGTTATTTGCATCTCGATCTCCTCCTATTAGACCGGCTTTTGGAGACCTTCAGCAAACTATCCGATGTCCGCTCTCAGAGGATCAAATTGCTTCTATTGGCCGTCCCTTTTCAAAGATGGAAATTAAGGACACTATCTTTTCTCTAGCAAGTGGGAAGGCCCCGGGGCCGGATGGGTTTGGTGTCGAATTCTTCAAGAGTAACTGGATCTTGTTGGGCCTTTGACGGTTGAAGCAATTAAAGATTTCTTTGCTACGGGGAGACTGTAAAGGGAGATTAATTCCACCATCCTGGTGTTGATCCCTAAGATTCCTAATGCTACCTCGGTAAATGATTATAGACCCATTGCTTGCTGCAATACGATCTACAAATGTATAACCAAGGTATTGGCCAACCGCATTGCCTCGGTGCTTCCGAACGCCATAAGCCCTTCTCAGAATGCGTTCGTTAAGGGCCGGCGGATTAGGGATAATATTCTCCTGGCCCAAGAGTTATTCGTCGGCTTTCACCTTCAACCTTATCTCCTCGAATGTGCAATGAAGGTAGACTTTCCAAAAGCGTACGATACAGTGAATTGGGATTTCCTTGAATTGGTTCTTCGTGCCTTTCGATTCCCAGACCATTTCGTTCGTCTTATCATGATATGCGTTCGTACTCCTATGTTTTCTATCTCCTTGAATGGGGATCTCCATGGATTCTTCCCTAGTAGCCGCGGCCTTCGACAGGGTGACCCCATGTCTCCTTATCTTTTCACATTGGTTATGGAAGTCTTCTCAGGGATCCTTACTTCACGTGCGGAGGAGCCGGGCTTCAAGTTCTCTTGGAGGTGCAAGGCCACTCGATTATCTCATCTTTTCTTTGCGGATGATGTCTTCCTCTTTTGCCGGGCAGATATGGTCTCCATCCTATTGTTGAAGGATGGGCTGGATACCTTCTCGGAATGGAGTGGACTTAAAATGAACAACAGCAAAAGTGAGGTATTTCTTGCAGGGGGATCGGATGACTTGAGAAGTCAAATAAAGGATACCCTCGATTTTGCGGAAGGAAAATTGTCGGTACGTTATCTAGGAGCGCCTATTATATCCTCGAGACTTGGCAAGGCGGATTATGTAGCTCTAGTCGATCGCATAATGGTTAGGGTGCAATTCTGGACCCATCGATTTCTCTCCTTTGTAGGGAGAGTTCGGCTCATAAAGTCAGTACTCCATGCAATCCAAGCCTATTGGGCTAGTGTGTTCATTATTCCTGTAGCAGTGGATCGTATCGAGCAGATTTTTAGACAGTTCTTATGGAAGGGGCCCAACCCTAGCAGGGGAGGAGCTAAGGTTTCTTGGGAGGATGTTTGTCTCCCAATGGAAGAAGGGGGTCTTGGGATTCGGAGTTTGCGAGAGTACAATAAGGCGGCGATGCTCAAGCACATCTGGATCCTCTTCACGGATAAGGAGTCTCTTTGGTGCAAATGGATTCACTCTACTTTTCTGGGAAAGACGAACTTCTGGGTGGCTAAGACGCCGGCCAGCTGCTCGTGGGCTTGGAAGAGGATCCTCCACCTGAGATCCGAATTCCGCCTCAACTTCCACTGGAAGATTGGAGATGGCCAGGGGACATCACTTTGGTTTGACCATTGGCATCAGAGAGGTCCGCTGGATCTTATTTGTTCAGAGCAAACTATCTCTAATTCGGGGCTACCTTGGTATGCAGTTGTTGCAAACCTTTTTTCTTCGGCGGGTCAGGACTTCAGGTCATTGATGGATTCCTGGAACCAGCCCCTTCTGGTTCTCACAGGGGTTCTGGATAAATTTATATGGAGGGATAATCCTTCCGGTGTCTTCTTGGTCGCCTCAGCTTGGCATATACTCAGAAGAAGGAAGACAGGGTTGTGTGGTCATCCTTTATTTGGAACAAGGCTATTACTCCGAGATACCAATTCAATCTCTGGCTGATCACTAAGAACCGGCTTCCTACCCAAGCTTTTCTTATGTCTTATGGGAGAATTGGGAGTGAAGTATGTGCCTTTTGCAAGCTCACACCGGATTCTATTAACCACCTCTTCTTTGATTGCTGCATCACGACTAGTATGGCTTATTTTTGGGTGGCCAAGTGCAACCTCCCATGGAGAAATGGGACTTGGACAGAAAATCTTCAGTGGGCGATGAGATTCCTCTCAGGTAAAGATTTCTATCATGCCATTGGTCATTTCTCTTTTGGAGCTCTATGCCATCTCATTTGGAAGTATAGAAACGACATCCTCTTTAGAGAGCATCCCGTTGTGGTTGCGGCTATCAAGAAGCATCTTATTCAAGTGGTGAAGGATAAAGCCTTAACTTTCAAAAGCATGGAAGATTGCCCGAGAAATAGGAGGTTACAAAGAAACTGGGGCCTTGACCTATCTATCTTCAGCTCTCCTATGCCGACCGCCTAGGTCGCCGTAGTCTAACCTTGCGGGTTGTTCTTCTTCGCCCTACGTGGCCTTTTGGTCAGTTTGTCTTTTTTAGTTGTTTTCTCAACCCTGCGTAGCCGTTTTCTTGGGATTCCTGTCTCGGCCCTTGCTTGAGTTGACCGCTTTGCGGTGTTTTGTGCCCGGCGCCCTTTCACTCGATGAGACGTCTGTGTATTGTTGAGTGCAAGTTTTGTGGTGCCGGATCTTGTATATTTGTTGGTTAAAACTCAATATATTATTACCCTTTACCAAAAAAAAAAAAAAAAATCTAAACCCGACTTCCGCTCATTGAGTTCATCTCCTGATCAAACTCAATTTCATTCTCAATTTTAACAGCAAATGGCTAGGATGATCGGTTCCAAGTCTGGAACTTGGACCTACCCTGTCGGGACCGTTCCCACTTTTTTGGAACCGGGAACCGACCCTATGGACTCTAGAATTGACTCTGAAACCGAACCTGCCAGTTTCAGATTCCACCGCAAGCCAGCCACTTCTTCTTTTCTTTTCAGTTTCGTTCTTTTTTTGTTTCATTGCAGCTTGGTTATGCTACAATATACAGCAAACCATTTCAATCCCATGAAGTTAGTTACTTACCTATCCTACAACAATTCAGAATCCATGGACACGTGACTTCCCTGATCATCAAACAAACATACGCACTTGCAGCAAAAATCCAAAGAAAGCTTCATAAAAGATCACAACTACCAGTAACCGGAAACAGCACTTCACCAAAATGACTTTCGCCACTTTGATAAAAGAATTTTCACTTATCCTCCCTTGAACAAACAACATTAGAATACAGAAAGGCAGAAAAAACACCAGCTGATCATTCTCCAGCTGAGCACAACATTTCCACAGGTAAAATCGTGTAAAAATCACTTCAACTCCCGAGCTCAGGTGGATTGCGAATCCAAGACTAAAAAGCCAATTACCCATCGACCATCTCTTCTTCCTCGCGTATCCAAGACTCGAAAATGGACACAAGAAAACAATTAAGAGATAGCAACCATGCAAAAGACATCAAGACGCACCGTGACAAAACTAAACCAGCGGAAACAAAGAGAGAGAGCTCGTGAGTCGAGCGAGTTGAGAGAGAGAGAGAGAGAGAGCGTGCGTGAGTTTGGAGCCTGCTTTCGGGTTTGCTTTATAATAATAATAAAAAATAAAATTAAATGGGTGGTTCCGCATCTGAAATGAGAAACCGTACCGGTATTCACTTATTCAAGGTTTTTAGGAACCGAAGATCGGTCCGGGCGGTTCTGATTTGGACGATTTCTTTTTGCTCATCCCTACGGCTAACAACAATAATTCACTCTTAATCAAGCTTTCATGTTTAGTTGGTGTTGGGCGAAGGTACATTTCCTAAAAACTATAAAAATATTATAAAATGGTAAAAAAAATTTCAGGGTGAAGTAAAGTGCATAAAAGTAAGGTTTAATACCACGGAAATTATCAAATTAGTATGCGATAAATTTATCCAAAATTAACTTTTAACCCTAAAAAATTCCAAATTAGTATACATGTGACGAGTTTGCCTCAAACTAATTTTTTTTGCTACAAAAAAATCTCAAACTGATATATTTGTGACAAATACAAATACAATTTTTATTAGTTTTCGTTAAATTGAATTAATATCACAAAAAACTACAAAACTACTACCCATGTGACAAACTAAGCATAAAAACTCAAACTATTATACCTATCAACTATCACGTGTTATCCGACTTAGAAATTTGACAATAAAATTTAACTAGAACTAAAGGATGATAAATTTGTCATAGATATATTAGTTTAGAGTTTTATTAGTATAGAGTTTTCTATTGTCAAAAAATTAATTTGAGGTAAATGTATTATGACTATATCAATTTGGGCTTTTTCATAGTATTTTAAATTAAATTATATCCAAACTAATGTATAGGAAGCAAAATCATGTCAGCTAGGACAGGTCACAGGATCTAGTCCTTAAATGAAGTAGTAAACACGAATGCTACTCTTAAATGGTACAGTCTAACCAGGATCCTTACCAATAATGATGCTAAAAATGTCAGAAAATGAAGCATATTAAGTGCATAAAATGCCAAGAGTTTCTCCACTTGCTTATATTTACCAAAAGCAAGCTCGTATGACAGTGAAATATAAGACAACAATCAAAATCTTTCACACGTACGCACCTCCACAATAGGCTTTGCCGCAACCTCGTACACTTGTTTTTGCGACATGGAGTCGGCGAAAATTTCATCAAACTCGTAGGTGTATGTATCCTCGTTAGTCTTCCACAATTTCAACATTTTCAGCCAATCATGGTAATACATGGGACTTCAATCAGTGCATCATGCAAAAGAACAATTTACCCGTGTATTGCCAATGCGTCTTTTGCTTTTTAGGAGCAATATACGTAAATTGTTTACTCTTAGATAAAAGTATTTTCTTTTGAGGAGCAAAGAGTATTTTCCTTGTACTTTTTTTGCTAAAATTTATTATATTCTAAAAGTTATGATAAATTTGCATTTGAAGTTACGTGTTGACATTTAAATATCATAAAAGTTTTGAAAGTTCCAAATTAAAAGAAAATAGATCAAATTTTGTGAATTGCTAGATTTAGATTAAATAAAAAGTAAAACTCGTTTTAGATAATTCCCAAACAATTCGCTTGGAATCAATAGACCATACATATAATGGAAATCACAAAAGATCGTTTCAAGTGTCATAAGTTGGCACAAAGGGACACTTAATTGTCATAACTTATTAAAGTGACACTTAAGTGCCACATTCAAATAAAAATGGATCACTTAAGTGCCACTTCGGCCAAAATCCAGCCAAAATGCGACGTGTGCAATTTCCGGCGACATAAATGCAAAACGACGCCATTTACACACTAACGTATCCAAATAATGCAAAAACAGCGTCATTTTTGTGCTGACGTGGTAAAAAAATAATATAAAATTAATTAAATTAGATTTTAAATTAAATATTTTAAAAAATTTTAAAAATAAAATTTTTAATATTTAAAATAAAAGGAGGGGGAGGTGGCTGAGAGCCGAGCCCTCAACTACCGCCGCTGCCAAGAAGGGCCAACGATGAAGGGGGAAGGTCGGCCGAGGCTACCGAGCCCTAGCCGGGGCCGGCCACCCCGGTCGACCCTCCCTTCGTCGCCGGCGGGGAGGGCTGCCTCCCCATTTTCTTTTTCTTTTCTTTTCTTTTTTATTTTTTTAAATTTTTTAATATTTAAAATAATTTTAATTTAATTAATTTTATATTATTTTTTTTACCACGTCGCACCAAAACAACGCCGTTTTGCACTTGCTTTGCTGAAAAATCGCCACATCAGCATTTTAGTCGGATTTTGGCCAAATTGGCACTTAAGTGATCCATTTTGCTCCGATTTTTACACTTAAATGTCATTTTCGTAAGTTATGACACTTAAGTGTCCCTTTGTGCCAAGTTATGGCACTCCGAGGTCCACGCATCAATGGAAATAGAACGTGAATGATTGACATACCCTAGTTAATTATCTTATCTTTTGTAAGTAAATAAAAAAGGAATGAACCAATAAGATGTTGGGTCGATGGTGAAAAGGTTTGCTCTTCTTGTGATGTTAGATTAGGGCCTTGTTAGGAGCATTCTTGGAAGAAAATCTTATGCACCAAAAAGATGAGAGAGGGTGACCATAAAAGGCGCGCATGGAAACACTTCTTTCTTTTTCGTTCCTGGGAACAAAAATAAAAAAATAAAAAAATAAAAAGTGTTTCTGTTCCAGGGAATAGTTTTTGAACAAAAGAACGCATTTGGTAAGTGTAAAAAAAACTGTTCTTGAAATAAAAAAAGAACAGAAACACGTTTGGTAACTGTAGTCAATTTATGTTCCTAGAATAGAAAAAGAACAGAAACACGTTTGGTAAACTGTACAAAATTTCTGTTTTAAATTTAAAAAAAATGCTTTTTTTAAATTAAGTTTACACTTGATATTGAATTCCCATTCCCATGAAATACTCATTAATTTTATTTTGTTCATGGTGAGTGAAGACAAACATTTTGAACATGATCATATGGCATACTTTGTAAAAAAATTTGTAAGTAAAGTTTGTATCAAATTTTTTTCAAGTACTTTTTTAACTTTTTATTTTTATAACATATAAATTTGATATTGAATTCTCATTCTCATTCTCATGAAATGACGATGAGGGCGGTGATCAAGGTGGTGAAGGCTCAGACGAGCCTGGCGCTCAAGGAGGCCAAGGAGCTGATCGAGGGGTTGCCGAAGAAGTTCAAGGAGGGGGTGTCCAAGGACGAGGCGGAGGACGCGAAGAAGCAGCTCAAGGAGGCCGGGGCGAAGGTCGCCATTGTTTAGGGAAGGACCCAATTTGAGGCTATTGATACAGAGCTGATAAGAAGTGATGGTCTTTTAGGGTTTAAATCGAAGAGTGATTTGGTGAGAGGGTTTAGTGTAGTTATAGTGGGAAGGAAATGGTTGTTCATGGGGGGCCTAAGCTGATGTTGTATTTGCATTTGTAATGAGGAATTTGACTTGTGAGAATCTCCAAATTCTTTTCTTGTTTCTCCATTCGTTTCGATCAATCTTTTTGGGCTTCTTTTTGTTTGGGATTTCTTTCGATGCAATACACAAGACAACAACATTTGATTTGACAAAATTGCAGATGAATTGATCAATCAAAAATCACAGAAAATGAAGTTCAGGATTCAAGTGCCAACAACCATACACGAACGACACATGATTTGCAAACTTAGATACATCCTCGATTCATGGCCCAAAGTCTCCAGCCGAGAATCAACGACCAATCTATTAACATGATAAAATTGGTCATCCACGAAATGGAAATCAATCAGTCGTCGACAGGGTCCTGAGGAGCTTCATCTGCGGGCCTTTTGATGGTTATGACAGGGCACTCACCATGCTTCACGCAAAATTCATTGATGGTGCCGACAAATACCCTATGATGTTATGTGCATGATAAGATCAAGCAATGATGTGTTTCCAGAAATATGCATGACATTAGCTAACTCTAAACAGACGATAGAGATGTATCGACGTGCGAGATGTGACAACTAGTAAGAGAACTTCCACTCACCCAGCAAGTCAATGATGAGGTCATGAGAGGAAGATCAAGCTGTCTTGAAGCCTATGGGGACTCCACGGGGCAGGCTCTCGATTTATGAGATGTTCGGTTGAAAGCGAATCCGAAAAGAGCTCAATATACCTTTGGAAAGGGCCAAGACCCCGCTTCCCACAAGTAAATCGGCCTAACTCGCTTCACCTCATGACAGATGACCTCTTTTGGATCTCCTTTCTTGATCCATGCTTCACATTGTACCTAACATGAACACATCATAAGGAAATGGCGAATATTATTGTTGGCAATGTTTATTCAGGAAAAAGAGAGGAGAAAAATCTCCAATACCCCGATTTCATGACATCTGTTGACAAAGCACTCCAGTAGATGAATTCCTCTCGCCTTGTCCCTCTATTTCAAGCTCTTAAAATCGTCCGGAGATGCATAGACATTATCCATGTCATCAAAACCTATGGCAAAGGCAAAGTGAGAGGCCATATATCAGTGAGGATGCAGGATTTCCCCAAACAATTCGCCTAGGCAACAAGAATTGCTGAATCAAAAGGCACGACTGACTTATTGCCATACATATATAAATGCCACACCCAGAGTCTAACAAACAAAACCCCACATTGATCTTTCTATGAAGTACTTCTTATGGAAATGATTACAAAACCTGTTGGTTGGGAATGATCTCATTTATCTAATCGCTCAGCATTCTAAAGGCAGATAATACTCTCCAAAACCAATATGCAAGAGTTCTGAGCCTGGACACCCGGTCCAGCTTCACTCTCGAGAGAACATATGTGATCAAATGTTTCAAGGGCTTTCCCTTTGAGGCCTAGAATTAATAACTCAAGTTTCACATTCTGTAAATTAAAACTGCAGAGCTAAATACAACGGCTCATGCCTCAAGTCTCTTTCTTCTTTTTACATAATAAGAGATGGGAGAGACACATACAGATGACTATGCACTTCTATCGTGTTTTTGGTCACAACATGACACATATCACAATAAATCAATCAGAGCATTCCATCAAAATCCAGAGAAGGATGAAGTGCCATGTACAACATGCCGCATCTCTCTCATTCAGCATGGGCTTCTTCCTAAACACCAAAATCCCACCCCTCCATTCGGGAACTTCTTTAAGTAAGAGAGTACCTTTGATGACAAGTAGTGACAACAGATCTAAAGATCCAGGTCATCCATCTCCCTTCCTGCAACTCATCCTCTCCAGGCTATTCAAACACAAGGCTTGGCTAATTAAAGAAGAGGCGTATTCTCAAGCACCTCAACTTCTTTTTGTGCAGGGGAAAGAGAGAAGATCAATCACCATTGCTGATTTACTACGACAACAGAACTATAACAAGATTTTCAAGCGGCTGCAAAATATCCGAGGTCTACAGTTGCCGAAACTCGGACTAGGCAAAGGGGAGAGTACCTAAATTACCATATACAACATGCGCAGCATATTCAGTCCTCTTCCATTTCCCGAGTTCTTTTACAACACTGCCTAGTTCTAATCGATTTGATCGTTCTCAAACTCTTCTCCACATCTTCCTGCCATCCACAGCATCGATTTTCCGCCGATCACACCGCCAACGATAGGTACACCAAAAACCTCTCAATGCACACAAAAACTTAGAGAGAGAGAGAGAGAGAGAGCATCCACATTCAGTTCTCACACAAAACTAATCAACCAACAGGCCACGGATTCGGTTATCGTCGGACGGTACTAACACCAATCACATCTCCTCCGATCAAACCAAAACAAGAAGCACAAACGCAAAAGCTAGAGAGAGAGAGAGAGAGAGAGAACCGTTTTCGTCGGGGGCCTGGACATGGAGGAATAGGAGCTTGAAGCCGGAGGTGTTGGAGCGGACGATCTTCTGGAGAGTCCACTCAAACGCTCCCCGACTGCTTATCAACGCGTGCGGGTACCCTTTGATCGTCGATTCGTTCACTCCCATCATCAGCCTCGCGGGTACCCCTTGATCGTCAATTCGTTCACTCCCATCATCACCCTCGTCAGCTCCCCCTCCATCTCTCTCTCTCTCTCTCTCTGCGCGCGATGATCGATCTTCGTCTTCTCCAGTCGGTGCTAGAAGCTACGCCCGCGTCTGGCTCTGATATTTTCTTTTATTTCCAGTCGAAGAGTCAGCGGAGTGGGGAGTCGCCGGAGAGTCAGCCGAGGGGGAGTCATCGGAGAGTCAGCGGAGTGGGGAGTCGCCGGAGAGTCAGCTAAGGGGGAGGCACCGGAGAGTCAGCCGGTGGTGAACGGAGAAGGGCACGAACGAAGGGAGAAGGGCACGAGCGAAGGGAGAAGTGTTTCATTTTTGTTCTTTTATTTTTGTTCCTTTTTGGCTTTGAAGAAGTGTTTCTTTTCTCCAGAAACAACTTTTTTGTATTTCTATTTTTTGCTCCAATTTTGTTCCGGGAACAAAAAAACGAAAAAAGAACAGAAACGCAACCAAACGCGTTTCTGTTCTTTCTTTGTTCCTGGGAACAAAAAAAATACATAAGTGTTCCAGAAACGTTTTTTTGGAACGTTTCCATGCACGCCCAAAATTGTCCAAGGATGTGCAGAAGTCATGTTGCGCGAAAGCTAATCGGAACCATTTGACATGAATCTTTAATTTAAGGCGACGATTAATTATACAATATCTCTTATAAAATGTCGGGAAATCCTTATTCTCAAAACAATATGCCTAAAAGGGAATTTTGTTTTGTGTCTATAAACATGTTAAGTCGATAACAAGTTTCAAATATCGATGGTAAGTCGTAAAACATGACCCTTAGTTATAAGCTTGGTCAGTATTTGTAACTTATGAAAGAAATAACTATTTTACCATCAACAAATTCAATAACAGACTAGCACTTATTTTTAGATTTTACAAATAACCACGTAATTATTTGTAAGTGGCCGATCATTTACCAATCTAAACATCCACCAAAAATTAGCCCCATAAATCCTCTCACTTTGCAGAGTTTCACTCTACCAATATGGTAGCTAAACCCTAATCCTCTTTCTTCTCAAATTCAGTATCTTCACCATGAAGTCGCCAATTTCACTGCTGTCCAATCTGTTGCTACCCAATTCCACTTTGTCTTTCACTAGCTTTAATTCGTACAGCTGATTCTTCTGGTTTCGTTGCTCTGTTTCATCACCGATTACCCTCTTCGTTGTTTGCATGTTCAATTTTACCCACGCTTTAACTGTCCCAAGCACTTGCTTCCCTCAATTTGATTAGCAAAGCTTCCCCACGTTCGTTTTGCCTTTGATTTATTCTCCGTTTATGTCCACTGCTTGTGTGGCCCAAGAAGACGAGGAGAATTCCACCAGCCTGGCTGCTCTCTGTCAACGCCTCGGACGTTTATGTTCACCTCATGAAATTGAGGTCTGGAATGATGCACCATCCCCTACAAAACTAGATGAATGCTGATTATCACTTATCGGTAAGGTTTTCTCTACTTCTTCTATCAATTTTCAGGCCCTTCAAAGTACGTTAAAAAGGGTATGGAGAACAGAACGAGTAGACATATCACAGCGAGAGAATGGGGTCTATGTGGCAAAATTTAAACTGGAGGCAGATAAGCAAAGGATTTTAGAAGGCAGACCTTGGTTGTTTTCTGGGAAACTTGTAGTTTTTAAAGCTTGGATTCCCGATATCCCGCTACATTGCTATGACTTCTCCACCTGCGCATTTTGGGTACAACTTTTTGGACTGCCATTAGAATGGTGCACTGAACAGACAATCTCAAGAGCAGTCCAGCCTATTGGCAAAGTTCTAAAGGTGAAGGCAGATACAACAGACAATTTCACCTTGCGGTCTGGTCGCACAAGGGTCGAACTAAATCTTCAAGTACCTCTGTAGACAGGTCGCCTTATTAGAATCAATCACAAAACCCTTTGGCTCGACTTTAGGCATGAGCGGCTTTCACATTTTTATTATTCCTGTGGAAAGGTGGGCCATTATGTCATGTCGTGTAAAGATATTCCATATGACGAACATAAATTAGATGGAAAGGATAAGCTGCCCTATGGACAATGGCTCCATGCTGAAGTTAGGGAGCATAGTCCTTACTGGAAAATATATTATGAGTTGACAGACATGAAGGAAAGTTCGGAAGAAATCGTGCCTGAAACACCTCCTACCAATGCGTAGCCTCTTCCTTTACTGCCATTGATATGTACTGTAGTGGATACTACCTCTGATTTCAACAGTCCCGAAGGCTCCTAATGACACCCTTCCTTCAACGGATTTGCTGGCTTGTCAAGGACTTGTGCAGCTGACATCTACTATAGCCAAAGCTATCTCTGTTGTAACTGTACCGTTGCCTTATCGGGATACCTTTCCTACAACAGGTGTGTTGGCTCAGCCAGGACTTAGGCATCCTATGCATGGCAGCACTATTCACACTGCAATGATACCTGCAACAGAGAAGCTAAAAGGAGTTCGGGAGCAGCCCAGCAGCTTACAGCTTGGGAAAAAGATCAAGAACTCATGCCATACACCAAAACTCAACCCTGCAAAGAAGATAAAACATTATAATCCCTATGATATGAGAAGTGCAGCTCCAGCGGAATTAGATGAATCTTTCCTTTTGGACACTTCGATCATGGAAATCCCTACAGATGGGATTTGGGCAAAGGTGACTGGCCCTCAACAATCACCCAGTTAAAAATGAAACTCTTAAGTTGGAACTATCAGGGTTTGGGCAATCCCCTGACAGTTCAAGCACTTAAAGCCCTTGTGGCTAAGGAAAAGCCCGATCTTCTATTTTTGATGGAAACTAAAAACAAAGAAGATGTTCTACAGCGCATGAAACATCGTTTGCGTTTTTTTCATCTACATGTTTATAATTCGGTTGGCTTAACAGGAGGCTTAGCAGTGTTATGGAATGAAACCATTTCCTTAACTTTTATAAGCTCTAATTCGGACTATTTTGATATGACTTGTAAGGAAGGAGTGGATGGCCATACTTGGCGCCTTACTTGTCTTCATGCCCCCGCCGTTCAAAACTTCCGTCAGCAGGTATGGCACGATCTAATCCAGATTAGTCTTGCCAATGTTCTTCCTTGGGCCTGTATAGGAGATTTCAATGAGATTCTCTACCACTAGGAAAAGCAAGGGGGACGACCAGCAAATTTTAATCGATTAGCATCCTTTCAAGCTATTGTGAATGACTGTGGTTTAATGCATATTGAAGCAAAGGGGTGTGCGTTTACTTGGATGAATAATCGTCAGGGGGATGCTTTTATTAAGGAGTGTCTTGACTGAGTTCTATGCTCTGTGGAATGGAGCCTGCTTTTTCCTAGGGCTGAAGTTCAAGCACTCCTTGCTATAGGTTCAGATCATAGCCCGCTTCTCTTAAATACTAGGCCAACTATTGAGACCAAACAGCGCTACTTTATGTCTGAAGCATATTGGAACCAAGATGCAGATTGTCGAGATATTATCAATACCTCTTGGAATTCTGATCGGTTGAAGAATGCAACGATTATACATAAGATTCGTGCAATTTATGGTGCTCTAGCTAAGTGGAGTCGCACCAAATTCTCACATACTCGACTCCATGTGAATGACTTGTAGCTACAACTACAGCAGCTAATCAACCAACCGCAAGGTTTGTATGACACCTCGGTAGCAAAAGCTTTAAAAGAGGAGTTACAAAGGGTGTGGAGTCGAGAAGAACAGTATTGGGCTATGAGATCTAGGCTAAATTGGCTGAAATGGGGAGATAAAAATGCCAAATTTTTTCACGCCACTACTATTCAATGACGACAGTGGAATAGAATTACTATGTTACAGGATGAAAACCAATGTTGGGTGCGGGACTCTACAAGATTACAGGAGATGGCAACAGATTTCTTTTCATGACTATATACCACCGTTGGCAGTCGCAACTATGAACCTATCTTAGCACAATGTCCTTCTATGGTTACACGAGAGATGAATGAACGTTTAACTGCCATTGTAACCCTTGAAGAGGTCCATCAAGCTACTTTCCAATTAGGGGCCACCAAAGCTCCAGGTCCGGATGGTCTCAACGGTTTATTCTATCAAATGCACTGAGACATTATAAAAAAATGATCTCTTCCGAGAGGTAAGCAATTTTTTTACATTTGGCATTATGCCCATATCTATAAACCGGACTCTGATTTCTTTGATTCCTAAAGTTCCTCACCCCGAACATCTACACCAATATCGTCCTATCAGCCTGTGTAATTACGTTTATAAAGTTATCTCTAAAGTCATAGCCAATCGTTTGAAACCTCTACTACCAACTCTAATCTCAGAAGAATAGTCTGCTTTTGTGAGGGGTAGGCAAATACAAGATAATATTTTACTAGTCCAGGAAGTTCTTCACTAGCTAAGGATAAAAAAAAAATGGAAGCGCACTTTTCGAGCTGTTCTTAAAATGGATATGATGAAGGCATATGACAGGGTAGAATGGCATTTCCTACAAGCCTATCTTCTTAAGTTAGGATTTCACCCTATGCGGGTTCAATGGGCTATTTTCACCCAAACTTCCTGTGTTAAATTTAATGGGCAGCATCTACAGTATTTTCACCCTTCCAGAGGTCTTCGACAGGGTGATCCCATTTCCCCATATCTATTTATCCTGATGACTAATCTCTTATCATTCCTCATTAACAATGCAGTTAGCATGGAAACCAGTAAAGGCATTAAACTCAACAGGTGGTGTCCTTCATTATCCCATTTGTTTTTCACAAACGATGCTATTTTCTTTCTTGATGGTACTGTTCGTGAATGTTAGAATTTATCAAATATCTTACATTAGTACTGTGTAGCTACAGGCCAAGAAATTAATTGCAATAAATCGAGCATCTTTTTTGGGAAAGCCTGCCCGTTAGTTTACAGCAAAATATGGCCAGTGAATTAAGAGTTTCTATTTTGCAGAAGTCTAGGAAATACTTGGGGATACCTTTTGATTGGGCACGGTCCAAAAAAGACATGTTTTCATGGATAATGGGGAGAGTGAATACCAAGTTGGAAGGTTGGAAAGAAACATTGCTCTCAAAAGGTGGGAAGGAGATCCTCCTTAAAATTGTCGTACAGGCTGTTCCTCAGTACGCAATGTCTATTTTTAAGCTACCTATTTCCATTTGCAGATCTATTAAGAAACGAATTGCCAAGTTTTGGTGGTAGACTGATTAGAGTAGATCAGGCATCCATTGGCGGAGTTGGGAAATCTTGAAAAAACGAAAGGAAGATGGGGGTTTGGGATTTAGAGATTTATTAAATTTTAATAAAGCCATGTTGGGCAGGCAGGCTTGGCGGTTATTTACTCAACCTTCCTCATTATGGAGTAAGGTCTTCAAAGGCATTTATTTCCATTCAAAGACATTGTATAATGCCGAACGAGGATCTCGCCCATCCTGGGGTTGGCAGAGCCTTCTAATTGGACATGACGCCATCCTACCCAACATCCGTTGGTTTATAGGTGATGGGAGATCAATCAGAATTCGAGGTGATCGGTGGCTCCCTATAGGCATATTAGGCGGACCTACGGTTCGCGAGGAACCTCAACTAGTGGCCGATCTTATTGACCAGACCAACAGTACCTGGAATGTCGCTCTGATTAGTAAACTTTTCAACAAACAAGTAATAGACCAGATCACTACTAGCCCTATACAACCCCATTGTGTTCAAGATCAACTTATATGGACTGCTACCAAAGATGGCTCTTTCACAGTTAAAACTGCCTATCATACCATTACAGCATCAACAACAACTCCAACAGCACAATCGACTTCAACATCTTATCAGAATCCAAGCTGGCTATGGAAGAAAATCTGGAAAATGCAATCCCCCCCAAAAGTTAGAACCTTCATACGGTCCCTTTGTCAAAATGCATTAGCAACAAGAGCCAATCTATACCAGCGACATATTATTGCTAATCCGATTTGTCTACTATGTAATCATAATGCACCAGAAACTCTTGAACATTTATTTCTACTGTGTCCTTGGACTAAACAGGTTTGGTCTCATCCCCAATTGAATATACACATATCACCTCTACTTGCTCATTGGTCCTTCATCTCCTTAAATACTCCCCCACTTCTAAACTAGCCATTAGACAGTATCTTGAGGATCGTCTTCCAATCTACCCATTGGACAGATCTGTATCTAGAAGATTTGGTAGCCGTTAAGTGATAAAAGTAGAATCCTAAATTGATTCCGATCGCCCATACAAACAGAATCTTGGTTTTCATAAGTAGAGCTTCTTCGTATAGAAGGTTCTTGTCTTTAATATCTAATTGTCAATCAATCAAATTGATCTTGATGTGGAATCCAAAGCAGATCACTAGCCGTTATATCATTGGGCTTGTATTACGTTCTGTCGAATCTGGATGTAAAGTCTAAGTGCAATAGACTTTACAATTTGAGTTTAAGTGCAATAGACTTTACAATTTGGACGTCAGTTTGAAAATATTATGCTTCTTAATAGATTTAGCTTTAAGATCTGGATATAGTCTGAATAAGTTCAGCTTCAACATAAAATTTGTCTTTTGGTTTAGCTTCAGCATATAGTCTATTTTCTAGTTCTTCATTCACATTCAGTCTGGAATTTGTTAGAGTTGACGGACTTTTAATGTAGAACAGACTTTGACATTAACGTCTGGCAATCTTCAGAATTTGACACAGAAGTTTGGAAATCTTTAAAATATACTTTAGACGTGTGTTACGTTCAGTCTTCTGGCCGTCTTCAATCTTTGACAATATCCTTTACATGTTCTATCATTTGCATGGTCTATTACTTAACCATTAAGAGAGAGAGAGAGAGAGAGAGAGAGGAGAAGGAGCTACTTAGGCGGCAATGTAATGAGCTGTGGAGAGCAGAGAGACAGATGGTTAGGCTTTGATCGGTGGCGTGTGCAATCTTTTGAGTTAAATGTACAAGTTTGTGTTTGAAAAATTGTGAATCCGTGCCACATTTCCGAACAACGATAGCCATTTCGTACTTGAAATAATGTTTTAAAAGATTGAAATATCCAACATCATTTGCTATGGGCTTATATGCTCTCTCTCTCTCTCTCTCCATATATATATGATCCTCTTTCATTTATTGGTTTAAACTTTTGATTTGATGTTTTAATTTAATATCAAAGCCAGGTTCTAGTAAAGTTTATTTTGCGTCCCTGCCTCAAATTGCACATGTATATCTCACTTCAGAATTTTTAGGGCCGCCACAGTAATTTACCTCAAATGATAAAAATCACCAACGATGATACTATTATATTAGTTTTGTTGCAGCCTGTGTTTCAAAAGGTTGAAGACTCAATTCAGATGGCAACAGAATGCATGCAACGATTATTATGTTCATTACTTTTGCCATTGTTGTGCTCTGTGTCAAGAATATCATCACCTCAAAAGGAAGGATAAGGTGGGAAATTTAATTCTCCACCTTCTTACGAGCTAAGGGGGATGCACAAGTGAGTAAGTAGGGTTTTGCACACAAAGTAGCTTGTAAAATATATATGGGATTGGATCAGACAAAAAAAATAAGAAGCTCGTTTTTTTTCCCCTATCTAACATTGAGGTTCTTTAGAAAAGCTAAAACTATTTCAACTGCGCGTGTGTATATATAGCGAGTTAATAACCCATTCCTCAACTTATGTAAAGCAAAGTGACATTGAGAAGAATGTGTTACAAGCACTCAAACAGAAATGGTGTCAAAGTAAATAGGCAAACAATGATGTAAATCCTTTGTCAGAGTTGTTGGTGGCCGAAGGTGACGTTAAATTGGATATCTATATCAACACCGAAAAAATCCTTCATAATATTTCCGTATAATTTAGCCACTTCTAAAACGTTATTTGGGATTTTGTTGACATTTTGCTCAGCTCCGCCTGTTTTCCCTTCCTCCTCTTCCACATTTTCTTCTCCTTTCTCTTCTCTTTCTCTTTTGCTGCACCATCCTGTGAAGTGGAAAAATCCTGTGAAGTAGAAAGATCAAATCATAAAATTAAAATCAATGGCCAAAACGAAATGTTTAACTGTGTTAATAGAGCAAGTTGGGAAAGCAAAGGCGAACTCATGTAATAAACACTGCTGGCAGAACAATTTGCACACACATTTTACTCGTATTATATTTCAGAGCAATAAATAACACCCAAAATCTAAACCTGGCTTCCACTCACTGAGTTCACCTCCTGATCAAACTCAGGTTCATTCTCAATTTTAACAGCAAATGGCTAGGATGATCGGTTCCAAGTCTGGAACCTAGGACCTACACTCTCAGGACCCGTTCCCAATTTTTGAAACCGGGAACTGACCCTGTGGACCCTAGAACCAACTCTGAAACCAAACCTGCCAGTTTCAAGTTCCACCAGGAACCAGCCACATCTTCTTTTCTTTTCAGTTTCTTTCTTTTTTGGTTTCATTGCAGCTTGGTTATGCTACAATATGCAGCAAATCATTTCAATCCCATGAGGTTAGTTACCTGCCTGTCCTACAACAATTCAGAATCCATGGACACATAACTTCCCTGATCATCAAACAAACACACACACTTACAGCAACAATCCAAAGAAAGCTTCATAAAATATCACAACTACCAGTACCCTGAAACAGCACTTCACCAAAATGACTGCCGCCGCTTTTGATAAAAGAATTTTCACTCAACCTCCCTTGACCAAACAACGTTAGAATATAGAAAGGCAGAAAAAATACACCAGCTGATCATTCTCCAGCTGAGCAGAACATGTCCACAGGTAAAATCGTGTAAAAATAACTTCAAGTCCCGTGCTCAGGTGGATTGCGAATCCAAGACTGAAAAGCCAATTACCCATCGACCATCTCCCCTTCCTCGCGTATCCAAGACTCGAAAATGGAGACAAGAAAACCATTAACAGATAGCAACCATGTAAAACACATGGAGACGCACCATTACAAAACCAAACCAGAGGAAACAAAGGGGAGAATTAGGGCAAATAGGCCGCAAGAGGCGAGAGGCAAATTGGTACCTCAAAAACCGTCGAGGCCGAGAGTGAGCGTGACTGAGCTGCGAACCTCGAGGGCGTGAGTTGAGCGAGAGAGAGAGGGTTGGTGAGTTGAGCGAGTTGACAGAGAGAGCGAGGGATCGTGAGCTAGACGTCTGGAGCCTGCTTTCGGGTTTGATTTATAATAATCATAATACTAATAAAAAATTAAATGGGTGGTTCCGCACCTGTAATAAGAGAAAGGACCGGTATCCACTTATTCAAGTTTTTAGGAACTGATGAAGATCGGTCCGGGCGGTTCTGATTTGGACGATTTCTTTTTGCTCATCCCTGCGGCTAACGACAATACTTCACTCTTAATCAAGCTTTCATGTTTAATTGGTGTTGGGTGAAGGTACAATTACTAAAAACTGTAAAAATATTATAAAATGGTAAAAAATTTCAGGGTGAAGTAAAGTGCCATAAAATTAAGAGTTAATATCACGAAAACCATCAAATTAGTATGTTTGTGATCAATTTAGCGAAAATTAATTTTCGACCGTAAAAAACTCCAAATTAATATACATGTAATGAGTTTACCCAAAACTAATTTTTTTATCACAAAAAGTCTCAAATTGGTATATTTATGATAAATACACCCTTAATTAATTTCCGTTAATATAAAAACTCAAATGGTTATATCCGTCAACTATTACGTGTCATCTGACTTAAAAATTTGACGGTAAAATTTAACATAAACTAAAGAATGGTAAATTTATCATTGGTATACTAGTTTGAAAAAATTAAGTTGAGGTAAATGTATTATGACTGTGTCAGTTTGGGCTTTTTCATAGTATTCTAAATTAAAGTATATCCAAACTAATGTATAGGAAGCAAAATCATGTCAGCTAAGACAGGTCACGAGACCTAGTCCTTAAATGAAGTAGTAAACACGAATGCTAGGTACAGTCTAACCAGGATCCCTAGCAATAATGATGCTAAAAATGTTAGAAAATGAAGCATATTAAGTGCGTAAAATGCCAAGAGTTTCTCCATTTGCTTATATTTACCAAAAGCAAGCTCATATGACGGTGAAATTTAAGACAACAATCAAAATCTTTCATACGTACGCACCTCCACAACAAGCAAAAATAAATGTTCCTTCTCACAGTAGGGCAAATAGTATTTACTATTCTTTCTTACACAAAACAAAAATAAATGTGATCATATATTTCTCACAGTTTATTGGAATACAAAGAATAGTTTACATATAGTCTGTGAAATCTAAATATGCAACTTAATAATCTCTTAACACAATTTTCAACCGCACCAATCCAAAGAATTTGGCAAGCATCTTTATATATGCATTTATCACAATTGTTCAAGTTGCCTCCATCATGAAGACTATTATTTTCTAGCTAGCAGGTAGAATGTAGGACTCTTTCCACAAATTCCGTGAAATTTTGTGAAATGGTCCATTTTCACATAGTACAATGCAACTTGTGGATGACTTCATAGTTCTTCATTGAAGTACCCTCTACCGTCAGAAGTACTGAAGTGACCAAGGTCGATGGGCCAAAGAAAAATGTGTTTGAATTTTTTATAAATGGTTGGTGTAAGCGGTAGTCTCATTTTACCTCGAGGTGATAGTAGTAATTTCATGCTAGGGAACTGTAAATTACAATAATATTTGAACAAAGGATTATTTAATTAGCATCTGTTTAATTAAATGGCTGACGAGGATGAGCCTCTCGGGCTTCGGAAATCCGGGCTCGAAAAGCCCAAGCCGAAATGCATCTATCCGCGACAACGCAAGGTTTCTTATTCTCTCGCTCTCGCCATGTACGATCGCATATTTTCACGCATCCAACCTGCTGATTCTTCCTCCATCGTTCGCCTCAACATCTGTTAGCATCGTCGCCCTCTTCTCTCTCGCTCTCGCCATGTACGATCGCATGTTTTAACGCAGAAAAAAGAGAAGAACTGGATACTGCGTGATAGTAGTTGGCCTAGCTTGGCGAGAAGAATGAGCAACCACCAAATTAATCAAGTAAGTCCTGCAAATTTCCCTTCCCTTTTCTGATCCTTGACTGTTGTGATTATTCACACTGAGAAAAAAAGAAAATATAATGTTGAAGGATGAGACCATTTCTTTCAATTCTGAGTTATGGTCCATTAATTAACATGATTCTGGCAAGCACTTAAAATTAAATCATACAAGTTCGATCTAATTCAGAGCGCCGAAATTACGTTAACTAACGTGTCTTAGCTAGACAGTCACTCAAGCATCAATTTTGTCTTCTCTTGGTTCAGTTACCGATTGCTTTCATCCTTCTAGAGAGGGTTAATCACACAAATAATTTCTAAACTTATGTCTACCATTTAATCAGTAGTACCAGGCCAGTGGCAGCCTTGCCTCCCTAGGTCCAAAAATTCCTTATATTCTTAGGTAGAAATTAATTTTTTTAAAAAGCAGTGACTTATATGTTATTTAGCTAGAAGCTTGTCTTACCTCCTCTAACCTCAAATCCTCAGTTCCCATCGCGTTTAATAATATTTCTGTATTTTATCTTGGTTGAATTTCATTCCAATTATTCTTCTTATGTAGTTTAAAACTATTCAGCATGGTTCTTACGCCTTTAACATCGATGGTAAGTAGCTCACAATAAGAACACCCCAATTAGTTTTAAAATTCACATGTTAGGGTCTAAAAGGTTGTCCTTGCTTGGTGGCTGGAGAGAGAAAATTTTGGGACTCAAATTCTTAAAAGGAGACCTGGATCCTTAGATTGCCAAAATTTAGTCTAGTGTCAAAAGTTAGGAAATATATATTTAAGTGTCAAAATCGAAGCAAAATAGATTAGTCAAGTGTTAACGGTGAGAAAATCTTAGTCAAAATGCTAACATAACATTTTTTTTATGAGACAAGTGAAAAATGACGACGTGGCTAAATAAGCCAAAAAACGATATTATTTTGCATGCTAACGTGGTTAGTAAGCTGAAAACGACACAGTAGCAATCACCAATTCAATCAAGTAAGTCATCATGAATTTCCCTTCCCTTTTCCGATCCTCCACTGTTAGATCATTTTTGTAATTTTTCCTAATATATTGATTTGTTTAAATTCGATGCCAGCTCCACATGTTCAATTCCGGTGCTTAGTTAGCATTTTCCATTAATAATCACACGCAAATGCAGAATTTGTCCTGAAAATTTATTCGGAAATTAGTTTTTTTTCTTTTTTTGAGGTGGGCGCCCCCAAGGAAGGGGAAGGGGGGGCAGGGGGAGGATGTTTGGAGATTAGTTTAAGGGTCATATATTTCCCAAAAAATAGTATGATGACCAAAATCAAAAACTGGCAAGAGTATACAAGGACATATTTCGTAAGTAGCCCTTAATGAAAGGGAAGCACATGAAGAACTATTTTAAGAACATGAAAAACCATATTCTTGCTTTACTCTGTGCTTATTATCACATTAATTATGTTGTCACCAATACAGCATGCTGGGACCTCTGCCCGTTCCAGGGTGCCAAGTCATGTCTCAGTCCACATCGAGAATATGCTTCACAATATGCCTCCTACTTCACCAGAGCGTAGTATATTTAGGGTTCATCAGCAATTGCGCGAAGTCAATGAGAAAGCCTATGAACCAGTAATTCTAGCCATCGGTCCTTATCACTATGGAAATGGCAAGTACAAATTCATGGAGGAGCAAAAACTGCGATACCTGCAGCAATTGCTGGATAGAAACGAGGTAAGCCTCGACAGGTATGTGCTGGAACTTGGGGACCTGGAACAGCAAGCGCATGATTGCTATGCGGAAACCGTTGACCTCACCCAAGAAGAGTTTCTTAAAATGATGCTCGTTGATGGCTGTTTCATCGTTGAGTTCTTCCGTAAGTTCAAAATGAAGAAACTGAGAAACAAAAACGACCCGGTTATGCATGATTGGGGGGGGATTCAATCCAGCATTAAGCGCGATTTACTGCTGCTAGAGAACCAACTCCCACTCTTCGTCTTGAGCAAGCTATATGACCTGACTAAAGGTCCGGACGAGCATCATGGGTTCAGCGAAGTCGCCATCATGTACTTCAATTCTCAACTAGAAGGCCCCGGCCGAAATTTGACGATTGGCAACGGGGAACATCTTCTGCATCTATATCACACGTGGCGCACTTCTGGCTTGCCCGAAACGCCCCGGCTAAACTGCATACCAATCATGCCATCGGCCATTGAGCTAAGGGAGTCAGGAGTCAGGTTTAGGGCTGCGCAAGGGGGCCAACTGAGCGACATTAAATTCACGGACGGGACACTCGAGATACCGGCCTTGCTTGTAGAGGACAACACCGAATCAAATTTTCGAAACCTGATCGCGTACGAGCAACATGGTCAAAGCAAAGACATCGACTACCTCACAGATTATGTGACCTTCATGGATTGCCTCATAAACTCTTCAAAGGACGTTGAGGTGCTTCGTCGCGCAGGAATTATTAAGAACTACTTGGGCGATGACGAGGCGGTTGCACAGATGTTCAACAAGATCGGTGACAATGTCGGTGTATGCGATTCCTATTACTCCGAGATCTTCCAAAATGTGAATGCACATTGCAATAAGAGGAGGAACATCTGGATGGCGAAACTGAGGAGGGAGTATTTCCATAGTCCTTGGGCTTTCTTGTCCGTTCTCGCAGCCATTGTGTTGCTCCTTCTCACAGCAGCACAAACAGTATTTACTATTCTTCCTTACACAAAGTAAAGTTAATGTGATCAATGCCGGCTCATATATTTCCCCTGGACCATCTACTTGTGTTCTATAGCCAATAGTATTATCTTGGTTTTCCAATGAGGACGAATCACATGTGCTTAAAGAAAAATAGGGGAAAGTATTTATGCTTTAAATGATGTCCATAAGTCTCTCTTCATTTGGAACTAGATGATTACAACAGAAAACCAACAGGACATTTGCAACCAAGTTGGTATATGGTTCAAAAAGAAAGGAAAAAAGAGGTAAAACCAACTTAGATGATTACAATATATATGGTAGGATCACCCTACGAAGTCTCTTCTTCCCACAAAGATATCCAGCCGGTTCTCTAATCATGCTTGACCTAAAAAAGAGTTACAATTCAACTTGGACTACAACTAAGAAGAACACACAGGAGCTTCGTATCTCTGAACGATTTGATGGAATCCACATCAATAGTAGAAGTTCTTCAAATGATATTATCAGTAACCTCTGAATCAGGATGGATACTCCCTAAAATAAAAATCAGCCTTTGGACTGTCTCCTGATCAGCTATACTTGCGTTAATAGAAAGGCCATGCTACTCCGTAAGAAAACAGCAAACCAATGAGCTTCATAACACCAGCCTTATTTTGCTGATAAATTTGTCTAAAACAGCCCAAGTGAGGGAAACAATTGTTCCATGGGAAGCCTTATTGTAACAACATTAAATTCTCATAGAAATCAACCAACATTTAATAACAGAAACGCAGGTATAATTCCTATTAGGATGGTCTAAAGCACTTTCATTCATGTCAGCCAACAAAATGTGTAATTAGCAAGGAGGTAAGTTTATTCACCTCCTTTCTCTGCACATTTGATTTCATGCATTTAATAGCAATACTAGAATTAGCTCAAACTCTCTAAACACAGACTAAATAGTAAATCCACCTAGCATTCATCCTTGTAACAATATTTTCCAAATTGCACAACACATCTCTCCTTCCTAACCAAGCACAATGCACCCAATGACACAACAACATCACATGATCAGCAGACAGTACATCCATCGCAGGTTAGAAGCCACTGGTTAGCAGGTCCAATCAGGGTTAAAAGCAAACACATACATGAAATATGTATAATAATTCCATGTGGCACTTCTCATGTGATCAGTATGCTCATAGGAGTTAGTTGAATCTTCATTCATATCCGACCAAGAAGACACTTCCTCCCTTGCCGCTTTTGGCATTTTTATTTGACGTTTTGACCATTTCTTTTGGTTGTCAATGCAAAATATAATCCTTCTCTTCCGATGAGCATGTAAGAAGAAGAACCACAACTTGTAAAGGTAAGAAACGCGATACTGAAGAGTAATAAAATACTAATCACAAACCAAAAACTCTTCACAGGAATCTTGATGAGGCAAAAAGGCACTCACTCTTGTAAGGGCATAACCAAAGAGCAAGAAAAACACCAGAAAGGGGGGTGAACAGAATCAGAAAAAATAACAGACAGCATAAAAAACAATGGATTTGGAACTGTGAATTTGCCCTTACTCTTTCTTAATGTTCTGCAGTCAGTCTCCATCCATGCAAGATGAGCACAAATACTAGATACACATTCCATCTGAAGAAAAGGAGGCCCCAGGATTCTGTAATAGAAGCAAACAAAGACAAACTTTCCACTCTTTGGCTGAAATTAGAGAGGCTGATCCTACACTCAAGGCTCTTAGGCCCATTATGCTTCAGAGATCAATCTTACACCAAACTAATGAGGAAACTTTAAAACTGCCCTTACACTTCTGCAGCCAGTCTCCATCCATGCAATATGAGCACAGGAACAAGACGGACACCAACATAGAGAAGAAAAGCTACATGTGAAAGCTGCCTAACCAACAGAAAAGCAGTTTAACTCTGGAGTCACCCATTAGAAATTTTACAACTGGATCCAAATTTTTCATGTCAAATAAATAACTAAGACCATACAATGCACAATAAATATTAAAACTGGGCCACCTTTGTCACACACACACACACACACACACACACACACACACACACACAAAGGTTGTCAGGATTGGGATCCTAAGTAGGATCCTTTCAAAGTCTTAGAGATCGGATCAAGATTGTAAGATCCTACAAATTTTAAGTACTAAATTATTGCTTAAATCAGTGTAATTAGACGCATATAAACCAACAAAAGAGGGATAGTGAAGCTAAAAGGTAGCGTTCTCATGTGAAAGAGTACTCAGTTTAAATTCTTGGTCGCCAATTTTCAACTAACAATTAAAATACCACATCAAAGAAATTAAGAAAATGTAAAAGCATAAAATCTCCTTGCCCTAGTTCCTTAGGTGGATTGAATAGGATCGCAACAATCGCCATAATAATAAAGAAGAAGGCTGCCGAGAAATTACTTTCCTGCCTTTTCCCGAATTTCTAATCTATCTCTTGTAACACATATTCTCTCTCTTGTGATACATATCATCTCGTTCTTTATTTCAAAGGATAAAATATTATTTACCTCAATCTGGGACTCTTCCCCCTACCCTTCATAGCAAACCTCACTTTCACTGGCAATTCTAGGTTTTTCAACTGTTTCAAGTTTAGAGACAGTTCTAATCAGTACATATCCAAAGAAATTATGCTACTAGGCCAAGTCAAATCGTGCGCCAACTTCTCGAGGATGTTAGGAGTCTCTCTCATATGGTTGCAGAAGGACATAAGGTTCGTGTCTCTCGTCTCCAAAGGAGAGGACAGTTCAGAGAGCCAACGGTGGTCGATGCCCATCTCATCATTTATTCAAGGCTGAAGAAGAAGAAGAAATGGCATCTCTGCACTTCTTCACTTTCTACTGTTCATTCATCTTCAACCTTTTTCTTAATTCTCCAAACCTTATATTTTCCAAATGGAGCCTGAACATGATCAGGGAGAAAGTGGCACATGCGCTAGGGGGACAGAGGCCCAATTTCATATTTGCTCCAGCTGAAAAGGAAGAATTGCCTTCTAAAGCTTGAGCAGAGGCATTGTAGTGGGATCACGATCCTAAGACACAGATTAGACCACTGCAGACTACCATTTCTCTTAGAATCCAGATAATTCAAAATTTTTGAGTCGTAGGATCATTTGATCGTGATCCTACAATCTGGATCGTGATCTAACAACCACGCATGCACGCACACACGCACAGAGGAGTCTTGTGATGGTGCAAAAGAAAGTACAACAAAGAAGGAGACCGCAGGTCAGATTGAATAACATACTTGGTCCCAACCCCCAACAGCTAATTTCTCAAAGCAAAACAGTAGAAAACCATCAACAAAGGGCCTTCTGAATACTGTAAGAAAAGTGGATAACAAGTTAGAACTATAATCTTGGATTATATAAGAAACATCAACTACCTTTCACCGATTCTCAACTCTTTACCTGTTTTCCTAGACACAATTAAATCCGCTTTACATGGCTGGCCATTATATGGAATTATCTCTGCAAAGAGTCTGTTTAGATTATAGGCACCATTATAAGAAGCTTCTTTCGGGAAGGTTCAACACTAGCCCTCTTCGAAGATATATCTAAAATTTGCATAAGTACATTGCAAAGGCTGAGGAGACAAACTGCTTGACCATGTAAAGAAAGGCAAAGGAGAAGAAAAGGAGGAGGAGGAACAAAAAAGAGGCCAAAGCTGAGAAAGTGTCTCTAGGAAGAGTGATATGCTCAACAAAATCCCAAAATGTTTCACATGGCCAATTAGGATGAAAATATTATAGAGTAATTTTCCTCAACCTGTGTTAAGCAAAGTGACATTGAGAAGAATGTGTTATGAGCACTCAAACAGAAATGGTGTCAAATTAAATAGGCATTCAATGATGTAAATCCTTTGTCAAAGTTGTCGGTGGCTGAAGGCGATGTTAAATTGGATTTCTATATCAACACCAAAAAAATCCTTCATAATATTTCAGTGTAATTCAGCCACTTATTAAACATTATTTGGGATTTTGTTGACATTTTGCTCAGTTCTGCCCCTTTTTTTTTTTTTTGGTGAAAATAAGATATGTATAGATTTTGCCTAAAAAGAATACAATTTCAAAGTTCTGCACCTTTTTCTTTCCTCCTCTTCCGCATTTTTTTTCTCCTTTCTCTTCTCTTTCTCTTTTGCTGCACCATGATGTGAAGTAGAAAGATCAAATCATAAAGCTAAAATCAAGGGCCCCAAATGAAATGCTTAACTGTGTCAATAGAGCAAGTTGAGAAAGCAAAGGCAAACTCATGCAATAAACACTGCTGGCAGAACAAGTTGCACACGCATTTTACCTGTATCACATTTCAGAGCAAGAAATTAACACTCAAAGTCTAAACCTGGCTTCCGCTCACCGAGTTCACCTCCTAATCAAACTCAGGTTCATTCTCAGTTTTAACAGCAAATGGCTAGGATGATTGGTTCCAAGTCCCGGGACCAACCCTATCGAGATCCATCACCAAATTTTGAAACGGGAACCGACCCTATGGACCCCAGAACCGACTCTGAAACCGAACCTGCCAGTTTCAGGTTCCACCGTGAAACAGCCACTTCTTCTTTTCTTTTCGGTTTTTTTTTTTTTTTTTCATTGCAGCTTGGTTATGCTACAATATGCAGCAAACCATATCAATCCCATGAAGTTAGTTACCTGCCTGCGCTACAACAATTTAGAATCCATGGACACACAACTTCCCTGATCATCAAAAAAACATACACACTTGCAGGCAAAAATCCAAAGAAGGCGTTATAAAAGATCACAACTACCAGTAATCTGAAACAGCACTTCACCAAAATGACTGCTGCTGCTTTTGATAAAAGAATTTCCACTTGACCTCCCTTGATCAAACCACATTAGAATATAGGAAGGCAGAAAAAACACCAGCTGATCATTCTTTAGCTAAGCAGAACATGTCCACAGGTAAAATTGTGTAAAAATCACATCAAGTCCTGAGCTCAGGTGGATTGCGAATCCAAGACTCGAGAGCCAATTACCCATCGACCATCCAATCTTCCTCGCGAATCCATCCACGACTCAAAAAAATGGAGACAAGAAAACCATTAACAGATAGCAACCATGAAAAACACATCGAGACGCACCATGTGAAAACCAAACCAGACGAAACAAAGGGAAAATAAGGGCAAATGGGCGGCAAGAGGCGAGGGGCAAATTCGTACCTGTAAAACCGTCGAGGCCGAGGACGAGCCTCGAGGTCGCGAGTTGAGCGAGTTAAGCGAGTTGAGAGTGAAAGGGATCATGAGTTAGAAGAGAGAGAGAGAAGTCTGGAGTCTGACTTCGGGCTTTATTTATGACAAAAAAATTAAATAGGTAATTCCACACCTAATATAAGATACCAGACCTGTATCCACTGATTCAAGTTTTCATCACCAACCAAGAACTGGTCCGGCTCGGTCCGAGCGGTTCTTGATTATTCATGTCGTTTGCTCATCCTGCTGACAGCAATACTTCACTCTTTATCAAGCTTTCATGTTTAGCCGCGTGATGTCCATTTTCTAAAAACTGTAAAAACATTATAAAATGATTAAAAATTTGGAGCGGACTAAAGTGCCATAAAATTAAGAGTTAATACCACGAAAACCCACAATTTAATACTCTTATGATAAATTGACCCCAAATTAATTTTTGATCACAAAAAGCTCTAAATTAGTATACTCATAACAACTTTACCTTGAACTAATTTTTTTTTTTTTTAGTAAAAGGATCTTGAAAGAATTTTTTGATCACAAAGAACTTCGAACTAGTATATTTGTGTCAAATATACCATCCATTAGTTTATGTTAAATTTAATTAATATTATGAAAAACTACAAAACTAGAAACTGAACATAAAACCTCAAATTGTTATACTTGTTAACAATCACATATCATCTGACTTAAAAATTTGACGGTAAAATTTAACTAAAACTAAAATAGGGGAAAATTTGTCACAAATATATTAGTTTGGAGTTTTCTGTAGTCAAAAAATTAATTTGAGATAAATTTATAATTATATTAATTTGAGATTTTTCATAGTATCCTAAATTAAAGTGTATCCAAACTAATCTACAGAAAGCAAAATCATGTCAGCTAGGACAGTTCGCAGGACCTAGTCCTTAAATGATGAAGTAGTAAACACAAATGCTACTCTTAAAGTGCACAATCTAACCTTGGATGATGCTAAAAATATCAGAAAAGGAAGCATATTAAGTGCGTAAAATGTCAAGAGTTTCTCCACTTGCTTATATTTACCAAAAGCAAGCTCACATGACGGTGAAATTTAAGACAACAATCAAAATCTTTTATATGTACGCACCTCCACAACAGGCTTTGCCGCAACCTCGTACACTTGTTTTTGTGACGTGGACTCGGCAAAAATTTCATCAAACTCGTAGGTGTATGTATCCTCGTTAGTCTTCCGCAATTTCAACATTTTCAGCTAATCATAATAATACGTAGGACTTCAATCGGTGCATCATGCAAAGGGATAAACCACCTGTATATTGCGAATGCGTCTTTTGCTTTATAGGATCAATATACATAAATTGCTTACTCTTAGATAAAAGTAAAGAGTACTTTCTTTTTATTTTTTGCTAAAATTTATTATATTCTAAATGTTATGAAATTTTGCATTTGAAGTTACATGTCAACATTTGACCATTCTAACAGTTTCATAGTTCCGAATTAAAAGAAAAAAAGGTCAAATTTTGTGAATTGCTAGATTTAGATTAAATAAAAAGTAAAACTCGTTTTAGATGATTACCAAGCAATTCGCTTGGAATAAATAGACCATACATATAGTGGAAATAGAACATGGATGATTGACACACCCTAGTTAATTATCTTTTCTTGAGTTAAATGCCAAAGACTTTGTAAGTTAATAGAATAGGCATGAACCAATAAGATGTTGGGTCAGATGGTAAAAAAGTTTGGTCTTCTTGTGATGTTAGATTTGGGCCTTGTGAGGAGCATTCCTGGAAGAAAATCTTATGCACCAGATAGATGAGAGGGAGGGTGACCTTAAACTCGTCCCTGGATGTGCAGCAGTCCTGGTGCGCGAAAGCTGATCGGAACCATTTGACCTGAATCTTTAACTTGAGGCGATGATTAACTATATAACGTTTTTTTGTAACATGTTGGGTAATCCAGATTCTCAACTTAATATGGCTAAAAGGGAATTTCGTTTTATGTCAGTAAACATGTAGAGTCGATGATAAGCTTGAAATATCGATGGTAAGTCGGAAAACATGACCCTTAGTAACCGATCATTTACCAATCTAAACATCCACCAATCCAGTAGTGGATTACCACTTGTTTTTAGATTTTACAAGTGGGCACGTAATTATTTGCAAGATACCCATCAAATAATAATTTTACCATAAAAAACCTAAGATCACCACTTATTTTCAGATTTTACCTTAATTTTACCCTTCAAATAGTGTTGATTGATCACTCAATGAGTCGATTAATGACACATCATCAACTCTGTTTTGAGAAGAATATTCCTTTAGTTCCCGAAGATTAATTCGCAAAAATTCTCTTTTGTGAAAAAAAAAAATTGAGTTTTTATGAAGTAAGTCGGAAAATGGGTTATTAACTTACTACATATACATACACACGCACAGTTGAATTAGTTTTTGCTTTTCTAAAGAACATCAATGTTACATAAGGGAAAAGAAAAGAAGCTTCTTATTTTTTCTGTTTGATCCAATCCCATATATATTTTACAAGCTACTTTGTGTGCAAAACCCTACTTCCTCACTTGCGCGTCCCCCTAGCTCACGAGAAGGTGGAGAATTAAACTCCCCACCTTATCCTTCCCAAATGAGAAGGGAAGCCATTGGGGCAATCTCTAGCGGCTGTGGTTTACGATTTAGAAACCTTTAACTTTTCGTTATTTTGATATCATTCCTTTTTTTTTCAATCTTAGAAACCTTTTAAATTTTTCACTGTTTTGATATTATTCCCTTTTCTCGATTGATTTATGCTTTTCATCTGTCCACAATTATGATTAAGTAATTACATGTTTGCCAAACATATGTAATTAGAGTTATTAGTACCTATTTATACATTGCATGAATCCATTTTAATTTTTCAAAATACATTAATGACGAACAATTAAGCTTTTTTTTTATCTAATTAATGTAAACAATAAAGTAATATGTGCAGGGGAAATGGTAAAAGAATTGAGTTTTGTGATGGTATGGCCCAAACACAAAGCTTTATTTTACCCAACTTTCTTATTGTTTATAGTTATCGATTCTAAAGTACCATACAGTGGGCCCATGCAAAATTCACGAATCATGTCAGAAGATAATTACGCGAGAAAAAGAGAAAGAAAAATAAAAAGAAAATCAAAGGTAATACATAGTGTACTTGAATGCAATATGGACGCTCTGTTCAGCACTCATGCCAGATTTACATCAATGTGAATACATGAATGTCAATAAAGAAATAGAAGAGGAGGAATTTGCACTCAAGTATATGTGTACATGTGTACATGAGTATTTCCATAAACAGAACTCTCAAGCAGATCACTCCGTTCCAGTATTCCCATATGAAGTTATGCACGAGAACTGTCTTCATCTGTTTTTCGAGGTAATTGTAGAAGGAATAAAATCCATGCTTTCGGAGATGATCATCTTACGGCAATGCCAACCGAAGCGACAAGCAAGCTCATCAGCCACATCATTTTGAATGATAGAATTAGGGTAGATGATGGGGATGCGGGTTCCAACTCTTGACCAGCTTGAGGAGGATTGCTAGTTTCCTATCACAAGAAAACCAGAAACAAATTGAAATCACCGAGTGTGCTTTTAGTGTCAACTTTCAATTGTAGATATTACAAAACTTGAAAGATTCGTAGTACAATTAAATTACAAACAAGTGATGAACATAATCTTCAAGAAATGGAACTCTGCAGAACCAAATGCAATCGGCTGTATATGAGATGTTGCCAAAGAAATAAAGAAGTGAATGGTCCTCATGTTGAATAACAAAAGGAACTAGACATGCAACAAATTTCATGACACAGAAAGCTATATTTAAAAGATGAAACTATGGTTTAGAGAATCACTTTAACTGTTGGAGAACAAAGTTCAGGCCGTCGCACGATGAATATCTGATCGCCTGGTTTATCTTCCTTATACGCATCCTGATTTCTATGCCAAGTCCATAATGCATACGTTGAATTCACAATCTGCAAAGGAAAAAAGCAAATATATTCTGCTCAATTGAACTATGACGTTACCAAGGTGCAGTCAAAGAAAAGTAATACGAACTTTTTGTAATTCATGCTAGTCCATCAACTGATTCGAACTGAAACAAAATTTCTCAACTGAAGAAGAAAAAGGGCACTTAGATTGTCTAATCCAACAGCTCTTATTCAAACTAACACTCAGCTTTTGTTAGATATGGAGTTCATAGGAAGAGATGCTTCAGACTGTGAGGAGACATGGATGTATCTTTTCAGCTTAGGAAGCATGTTTTAACATGGCAAGAGTCACTTACAGCAGCAAACTGAAGCCCAGCTCAGTAAAAGTCGCTGTGGCCTCTCCATAATGACATGCCAACAATGTTCTATGTAGACTATTCATACTGGTTAAAATCAGCAAGTGGATAGATGGTGATAATGATAATTTAAACTCCTTACAGGGTGC
The DNA here is from genome assembly GCA_014182405.2 of Eucalyptus sideroxylon. Taxonomy (NCBI): domain Eukaryota; kingdom Viridiplantae; phylum Streptophyta; class Magnoliopsida; order Myrtales; family Myrtaceae; genus Eucalyptus; species Eucalyptus sideroxylon. The sequence continues at coordinate 53,308,758 of CM024555.2, read as the reverse complement.
ACATTGGTTTGGACAAATGGAATAAGTGTGAAAAAGGTGCATGACCTAAAATTTGACAACCGCACCTCAAGTATTCCATGTCCAAAGCTGCTTTCTCTGTACGCACTCCACTCAGGTTGGTTGCTCCAGCAGAATTTGCCTTTGGCGGGGCCATTGGAGAAATTCAGAGGACACAACCCTCCAAACTCGGGCGTGTTGTCCTCAGGTTTAGGACACTTTCCAGGGTCATCTGCAAAATCGACGTTGACTTTCTCAATATTGCCCCCATCCCCAACTGTTATGTATAGAGGACCACATGGGTCCAGTGTATAGTTGTAGACTCTGTTCATCCTCTCATATGCATGAACCTGCAAACCAGAACTTACTTCTCATGCAACTAGCTGATAATGATAAAGAGGAAGCCGCATAGCGTTGGTTCTTCCACTTGACTTTTGTATAAATGAAAATCCAAGAATCCAAATTCTCCTCTCTTGCCACTTTGATCTATGTCTTTATTTTCTAATCTTTAGGCTAGTGGATTGCAATACATAATGAAAAGACATCATGGTGAAATATAAATCTCAGGGTTGTCTGAGAAGAAACCGTATCTGGTAACAGAAAGAGAACATCTTGCTAGTCATATATGAGCATCACATGCAATAGCTCTGGTTTCAGTTCAACATTGTTTCAACTTTCAAGATTCTAAAGTTAAAATGAGGATTCCAATGCTAGACTAAATGACAAGAACTCACAAGAGGCGAAAGCATCGCAATGCCGTCAGGAAATTATCATAAGTTCTTTCCTCCTCACGCAGGACAACAAGTGCACAGATTACAAGGAAAAGGAGCATTAAGTTTCAAAGTGCAAAAACTTTAAGCTTCCTCATGTTATGTACTTACATGGCCATTGAACACGATATCGACTTTGTATTGATAAAGAAGAGCTTCCATTTCTTGCCTCATGCATTCAAATTCCTGATAATGGGAGTTATAGCTATTGTACCACGGTGGATGCCAAGCAGCAACCACCCATGGGGTTAAGCTGCGATTCACTCGATGCAAGTCATCCATCAGCCACGAATACTGAGCGCCTGAAAGGGCAAACTTATGTCAAAACAGTGTCAGAAGATGAAAGTTATAAATCATCCATCAGCCAGGTACATGGCTCTTCTTTGTACTGTGACTAAGTTGCAAGGTGTAATGCAGGATTTAGTCATGTACCAGTTGTCTTGTAGTCAACATAGGCTCCAAGCATAATAAAGTGTATTCCTCCAGCATTGAAGGAGTAGTAGAAACTGCTGTTGGAACGACTCTCCTCTGATGGAACGGCAAATCTTGTTAGGTACGATTGGAAGGTGATCCCATCAACTTGGGGCTCAATTTCGTGGTTGCCTTCTATGACCATCATAGGCACTCTTGATGTCAATGGCTCCATGAACCTGAAATTGAAATTTGCTCATTCTCGGTGCATTCAAACAAGGGAGTCACAAGAGCATTATTATGTGCAGTTGCAGAGACCATAAAAATGAACGGGCATACCAAATCATCCTTGCCATTCTACCTCTGCTCTAATCCATGTATAATGTAGATCAACAAACCAAACCATCAAGTATAAAAAGAGACAAAGAAGGCATACTCATGCAGATACAACAATATCAAGTGTGAACTACATCTTAGAAGAAGTATATGGTATTCATATTGGTGCGGCAATGTTTGGTCTTTCTGACTTCAAAATTGTTTAGCACTTGCACCATGATGGAGATGCTTCATCTTAAGCTTGTATCACAAACTATACAGAATATTTGACTGGTCTCATAAAAACAGACCCATGAAAGGATGTGAAGGCACAGAGGATTTACCTTCCCCAGCCATCCCAGCGAGGTTGATATGTCTCTCTAATGGGTGCATTTGGAAATGAACAAGAGAAGCATGAAGCGCCTTGTCCCCCAGTGGTGAGATACTGGTTTGCATAAGTCAAGTCTCCAACCATCAAAACCAAGGCTGGATCATTTTTGATCACATGATCTATAGTTGTCGAAGAATTGCTCGTGAGACCTAAATCTCCAATAACCGCTATACGAGTGGGATATGCATTCGGACTGGGTGAGGGCATGGTCTTGAAGGAATATTCGTCGCTCATTGCTGGAACAGAACTGTCGCCACACTTAAAATAATAAGTCGTAGCAGATTTAAGACCTGTGAAGGAAAATAAATTTCAGTAGAGCAGGGAATAAGTAATTTAAATTTTTATCAAGCAAACTGTCGGTATCATCAAATGGATAGACTGGTGTCAGCACCCGAGATAAAAGGATAAAATAAAAACCGGTACATGCCACATAAAATTCTTTTACATTTTAAATTGCAGGACAGCCTAAAGAAAATTTGTTAATTTGGTCAAAACCTAATGTTTGATGGAGAGTGAATTGGTAAAGCAAAGAGATCAATCTCTTTTCTATGCGATAGAACTATAAACGTATTAGTGTCTTCAGATTCTTCAAACTAACAATTGCAGTGAACACAGAAGGCAGAGTACTAAAGATCACTTACGAGCTTTCTTCTTGTCGAGAATCATTTTGCTGAAGAAGTACTCTTTATCAGCTTTCTTCTCATAGTGAATAAATCAATTGCCATATTGAATCCAAACATAATTGTTTTGTAATTTAGGCTGGTCTTCATTGTGAAATACTTATTACTCAAGCATTATCATACAAAATGCATCAAGAGAGCAGCTCACATGAAAAAAGAACAGGAAAAAATTGACAATTATAGGCAGCATGTGACACTAAGCAATTACAGATAAAATAGCGTTTATCAACTGAAGCTTCTCATTCACCTTAAAGCATCTACCTGCAGAATCCGTTGAATTCGATTAAAAAAGATGGTCCCTAGACCTCTTTCAGAAAATGCTATCTTAGTTCCAGTTGCAAGGGTAAGTTCAAAAGTAGAGTGGAGCCAATTACGGTAAATGAAGGAATTCATCGCTCTCATTTAAGGAATACATAACACCAAAGGGCAAAAACACCGACAATCCAGATCATGTTTTCCCATGTGTCAGGAAAGAGCTTTAAGTTATGTAATGGAAATGAAAAACCTTATGTCGCGTTTCACCAATTTCCAGTTACCTTCAAGTCTGACGTGATGAATAATGCCAGAAGTGTAATTCAAGAGCCCCTCGAACGGGTACAGTTGACTGTAGACAGCCGACATGCCGTCTTGCTTGCTTGTGTACTTCCCACTCTCCGTTCCATACTGAACTTCGCTGGCGACGGATGATGGATCGAGCGGCGTGACATTCTTGCCAATCTGAGCATCCCCTTGAAGACACGGATCAACTCATTAACCCGACCAACATCGACATCTATTCCGACTTCTTCAAACATACAAACAAATAGATTTCACTGACCACCCCTGTACTCGATGAACTCGTGCACGACACATCAATGGCTGCATTTCTATACTATTAAGTAAGTAAAATAGCTAAAACAAAATCTGTCTTAAGTCACATTACTTATTCTACTGGATTTTACGGAGCCTGTTCATGTACGATAAGATCGTGTCACATAAGGTGTAAATGCAATACCAACTTGGTCATCGCAACAGTCCACATTACCCACATGAAGAAATGCACTAGATCACAAAAGCTAACCACTTGTCGAGTCTCTCAAGAAACACATTCGTAATTCCAAGAACCGTTAGAACCACACTCGAAGCTTGTACATATTCCTCAAGCTCGACCACTCTGACTTCACAAAACTGACAAACAACAAAATAGTGAAGGAAATCGAGTACCTGTGATCCAAGAAACCCACATCGAGCTAGGATCGCTGGACAGCGCGAGCGAAATCTGCTCAGGGAACGAGGAAGTGACGTTCTTCTTGAGCCTCGGGTCATCCATCGGCAAGTCGTCGCTGCCCTTGCGGAGGGACGGGTCGAGGCGGCGGGTGACGGGCTCGAACGGGCCATCGAGGGTGGTGGGTATGGCGCCGCCGCCCTGCCCCATCACGGCCATCATGCCCACCGCTTCCGCGAGCGCGAGAATGGCGATCAAATGCGTCAGCACTTCAGGGGCTTCCATAGTTTCAACGTTTCCTGCTCTGCTACCTACTCCTTTTTTCGAAGGTTTTAGCGTTGGAAAAGCAGGAGGGTAATCATAGTTTTCGTACGAGGATTGAAGTGTAAGCTTTGGGATCAGCGAGAGGAATATGCCTTTGGTTTGGTGCCATATGCTTGTCTTGGTTTGGTGCCATGTAGTGGTGTTCCTAGGTTCGGGTGCCTACTGGTGATGTCTTAACCTGTAGTTAAACCTGACGCTCGTGTGCAAACCTCCACGCCAGAATTCAACAATCGCTTGAAAAAAGGGTCAAATGACGCCCCCGCCCTCTCATGTCGGATCCCGAGAGAGACGACGGATTGCAGGCAATAGTGGATACTCTCGTATGGAATCTACGCTCCGCGCGGCCCGAATCTATCAATGGCGACTTGATTTCCAATTTCTTATTTATTGATAAGAGATAATCTCCAAAAAGAAACTTTTAAGTTCTTTTCCAGTGGGCCATTGATATTCAAAAATCCTTTCGTCTCTTTTCCGAAGAGAATGGGGACAACAATTCACCAAGAACTAAACCCAATCTAAGGTCAATAGCTTCTCCGAAACTAAACAAATCGAAATCAACTTAACTCCGGTAACAACAAATCAATACAATCTCACAATAAGTAAATATAACATTGAAACAATAAGAAAACAAAACCAACAACAAATACGGGAAGAATCACGAAATGCCCAAAAATTTTCACTAATACATAAAGTGGTCTTTTCTAGTGACTCAATATTAGTAATATAACCGTATTTCATCACCATAAATGTGGATTAATATAAATTGAACAAGAAAATCCAACAATCATTGGAGAATTTGAAGAAAGTTCTCAACAAACAAAACCGATCAACTCATAGCCCTCGGTTTAATGAACAACATACTCAAATTTAAGGTAATTTTGCCCACATTTGGCCTTCGAATAAGGAGCTCAAAGCCGTAGTCCTCTTTTCCCCTTTTCTCCATGCACCCTCTCGGTGACTCATTTTTCTCACTCGCTCACTTGCACGAAGCAACCCCCTTTCTTTTCCTTTGATTTTTTACTTTTACTCTCCAATTTTTATCCTTTTGTTTTATGCTAGCACGGCCCCACATAGAGGTAGACCAGCCAATAGATCTCTCCTCCACCTCATGTGGAAAATTCCATCGTGCCCGTTTTATTTCTACAAGAGTCAAGTTTCACCATGGGCAATGGTTTAGTCATGATATTGGATCTATTGTCGTCGATGTGAACTTTTTCAAGTAAGAAGAGCTTCTTTTCTAATTTCTTTGGGATCCAATGATACTTCATATCAACAAGCTTCAATCTTAAATACAACACTGAATTTTTGCTAAGATATATGGCACTCGTGTTGTCACAATGCATAGCAAACTTCCTTTACTTCAAGCATAAATCTGGTAGGAATTTTTGTATTCACAAGAGTTCCCTTCCTCCTTCATGATAGCAATATACTTAGCTTTAGTCATAGACAAAGTAACACATTTTTGCAATTTTGACAGCCATGAAATACTCTCCCTTCTAAAATCATGTAAACTGATGTGGACTTTCGAAAGTCAATGTCACTAGCATAATCTATGTCTGAGTAGCCACTCAACTTAGGCGTTTCATTTCCATGACACAAATAGAAACTAGAAACACCTCTAAGTTATTTCAAAATCCATTTCATATAGCGGTTCAATGCTCTTTACTTGAATTTGAGAGAAACTTGCTCACAACACCAATTACATGAGCAATATCTAGTCTCTTCATTCTCTTTCTCACTTATATGGACATGTTGAATTTTTCCAACACCTTTTCAATGTACTTTTCCTCGGATAGCCAAAGTCTAGGAGTTTACCAGTTGGTCAAAGATACCAACTCTTATAATAGATAATCAACTCTTTCAAAATTTATTAACGTTTATATGGGATTGTTTTCAACTTTTATACAAAATTATCGACTTTATTCTAATCAAGTACATCATTTATTTGATTGTTTCGTAATTGTGAATTGTTTTTATAATCTACCAACATATGAGGCCATTGTTACACGGAATTATCAATTTTTATCTAGTATGTTTAACACATTAGTAAGCAACTCACTAAGTGGAGTGACATAGGGCTAACTGGCAAAACAAGTTCACTTAATATTTTCTTAGAAGGAGGAGGAACGTGGAACCCGCAAGAAAAGAAAAGGAAAAAACAATAAAAAGGGAGGAAAATTTGACCAAAGCATGCACGACGAAGGGGCAAAATGGTAAAAAAAAGAAGAAGCTATTTTTAGGAGTGTAAAGCCAAAATTGGGGTCGAAATAAGACAATCCTTCTATTTTGATTGATCTATTATTATATGTTTCTAATTGGAAAATTCCCTCTTGGTAGCCCCCTCAAGTGGAATAAAAGATTACAGGAAAACTTGGGGTGGAGGCAACACCGTTTCCCCTCCCCTGAGAAAATATTGGGTGGACTTATTTTGCCTGCAACTTTATTGTTATCCTCTTATTTTCCATTAATAAACACTAAAAAATTGGCTTTCTTGCCAAGTTGAGAAATGCAAAGAGATTCGTCTCGAAAAGCCAATCTCTCGAGATCGAGTGAATTGAAGGGTCAAAAAATTTAGACAAAAACCTCCTCCTTTTGCAAGCCATTTTGAAGGAGATTCGATACAGTAGATTACATGGCCTAGCACGGATGCGTCTTTATTCACTTTCCTAAACATTGGTCGTCTCTTTGGTTATAAAACAATCAAGTGAGAGAAACAGAGATTCTCAGTTTGGTGAGAAAATACTAATACTGCTTTTTCAAGTTTGGACTCCCATGATGTCTACCCAGGATGGAGGGGTTCAAATCCTGCGGGATGCAGAGGATCTTAAGTGCGACGTCGGGGTGGTGGGTCCTCTGGGGTGGTGAGTCCTCCGCTAGCGTCGCTCCAAGGTTTACCTGCCGGCTGCCGGTTGTACAGGTTCTCTGGGTATCCAAAAAAAAAATGAAGAAAACGTCACCGGAGATTCTCTATTGGCTCGTGGTTGTCCTAATAATCGTTGTATCTGACCATGGTATATCTTTACTATGATGGCTTAAAAAATCTAGGATGTCTATACAATTATATTTTCAAGAATCTCGCGATCATCAATGAGTTTGATATATACGTCCATAGAAACCATGCTTTCCAATGTATTTTCTGCATGGAATTAGTTTTATGCGCGGTATTGTCCGTGTGATAAGCTTATGCTAGCCTATGTTCATTGCATCCATGGAAAAAGATTTGCTCGGACATGATAATGTTCTGTGTGCCTTTTGGTGATTGTTTTAATTCATGTTGTTAGAAATTCGATCATTTGAAGGAGTTAATTCAATTAGATGAAAGTTAATTATGCCGGATTTTCACTACAGACGGTCGAATCGCGTGCTGTGGATACTATTAATTATTGTGCAATTTCTTTCTGTTGTTTTGGTTCTATAAAGACTACGACTTATCAGTCATGTACTCCCATTCCCGTCCAGGTTTGGTGGAGTGCAGCCTCCAACATTCTGAAAGGTGTTCGGAGAGACATTACGATAAACCAAGCCTCAGTAGGCATGCAACCTTCGGGGATTCCGATTTTCTCAGTTGAAATTAAGAACGAATGCTCGTCGGCGTGCACCATCGCGAACGTCCACTTCCACTGCGGCGAATTCAGCTCCGACAACCTGGTAAGACCAGAAATCTTCAAGCGGCTCGACTACGACGACTGCTTGGTGAATAACGGGGCAGCCCTCTCCCCCGGTCAGGTCCTCTCGTTCAAGTACTCCACCACCCATATGAACCCCCTCTCCGTTTCAAATGTCGACATCTCTTGCTCCACTTGATGAACTTTTTAATCTAAGACTATCAGTTTTTAGTTGTCTCGGTGTATTAGACCTAATGGAGGCATCGGCGACATGAGAGATTTTCAGATTCCTTCTCTTCTTTGGAAGACCGATCATGTCGCCGGGATTCTTCAAAAATAAAGCAGCAATTTACTGCAATTACCATTGCTATGTCGCTGTCACAAATTTGTTGTTTTGTCATGTGTTTGAGTGTGGCTTTTGTTAACAATAGATAGCTTCCAGCTACCTCTTTTTCCCATTTTCGATTCCAAGTTAAGCATAGCTAGAGCCGTTAAACGGGTGGGTCGGGTCGGGTTTGGGTCGGGTCATTAATGGTCTGACCTAAATTGACCCATTAACCCATTTATGACTCATTTATCTTAATGTAAATTTTTCGACCCAAACCCGACCCGACCCGACCCATACCCAACCCGACCCAACTCATATTAGTAAAATGTTTTCATATTTAACAAATTTAGAAAAACTTATTCCTATGTTTTTTTTTTTTAAATTATATTATTAAAATACTTCAAAGCTTTTATATATATATATATATATATATATATATATATATATATATATATTTTTTTTTTTAAATTGTATTGCTAAAATAGTTTTATACAATAAAAATTTAATGGACAATTTTTATAAATTTAAAAATAATTATTTAAAAAAATCGAAATTTAATTATTTTTTAAAAATAAAATTTTAATTATTTTATTTTATTTTTTAAATATAATTTTCCTTTTCTTTTTCTTTTTCTCTTTTTCTTCTCCTTCTTCTTCGCCGGCCACAACGACGGCGGCCGGCGACCGCCCACGGGCGAGCCTCGAGCTCACCTGGCGTCGACGAGCTCGAGGCTCGCCCGGATCGGCGAGGCTCGAGCCTCGCCCGACGCCGGCGAGCTCGAGTCTCGCCCGGATCGGCGAGCCTCGAGCCTCGCCGTCGCCGACGAGGCCTCCGCCTCGCCAGATCCGGCGAGCTCGAGCCTCGCCCGACGCCGGCGAGCTTGGGGCTCGCCAGATCGGCGAGGCTCGAGCCTCGCCAGGCGTCGGCGAGGCCTCCGCCTCGCCAGATCCAGCGAGCTCGAGCTCACCCGACGCCAGCGAGCTCGAGGCTCGCCTGGCCGGTCGCCGGCCATCGCCATGCTGGCGACCGGAAGGAGGAAGGAGGAAAAAAAAAAAGATAAAAAAGGAAGAAAAAGAAAAGAGAAAAAAAAAATTATAATTTCGATTTTTATAAAGTTAAATAGAGAAGGGAGGGATTATAATGTTTTTGTTGAAAATGAGTCTTTAACCCAACCCATTTAAAAACCCACTTAAGACCCACCTATCTTAAACCTTTAATTGTGAAACCCATTTAACTATCTTTTGTTATAAACAAGTGACCCATTTTAACACCTCTAAGCATAGCATATATGCAGAAGAGAAAAATGCAGGATTTCTATATATTTAGATGTATTGATGAAGGGTCTATGAGTTATTGGTTAATCATAAGGTAATAAGATAAATATAATATAATCAAGAATTTCACACTCGGAGAAGATATATGCATAATCCTGAAAGATATGGAGAATCAAGTAAATATTCTAACATCGCCAACCATGGATATATGAGCTAAGTATCAAATTGAAAGGATCTTTCATCTCTCAAATGGGGAAGAGAGCCTGTAATCTAGAAAAGAATCTTAATAATGGAAAGTGACTCTCCGTAAACTCACATTCTGGGGTATTGCCATATAGTAGAGTACAGCTGCAGATGCATTTGCAAGGTCAAACATCCAGAAAGCAAAGAAATCCTGTGGGAGAACTTTTACTTCTTACTTTTCGATGCATGGCGCAATTTCATTATAATCTGCAACTTCATGAATTTTGAAGGCGGTCCAAAGAAAACAGAACCCAAGGCAAATCCTTCGGTTTTTTAAAGTTCAAGACTCCAGATCAAGATCCACTTGACCAGCCTATGAATTTTGGCGACTGGTAGTATGTACGCAAGAGTTTGGATGGGAAATCCTTACCATTCAGGTATGACCCCACCACACAGCTGATAAACTTATTTGGAAAGGAACGCAAAATGGTATTTATACGGTGAAAAGTGGATGCAATTCTATGAGACAAGCAACCAACAGCAACATGCACAGCCGCGCTTCCTCATCCTATCAAACCCCAAACCCCAAACCCCAAGGACACTATGGCGAAGGCTTTTGACCATGCAGACAGCCCCTAAAATTCGCATATTCATGTGGTCATTATGTCACAATGCACTGTCCACGAAGGACAACCTTTATCACTGACGAATCATCCCAGATCTGGTATGTAAACTCTGCCCTCATCAACTCCTAGAAACAACGGAACATATTTTTCTATTATGCCCATGGATGCAAGGCATTTGGTCACACCCCCCAAATCAAAATCACAGAACATATTTTTCTATTATGCCCATGGACGCAAGGCATTTGGTCACACCCCCTTAATCAAAATCATGCTACCACCACATGGAGTAAACATAATAGATGCTTGGCTTGCAGATAGGGTCGAGAACAAAGAGATTTCACCTGAGTTGGAGACTATTGCATCCATACTATGGCAAATCTGAAAAGCGAGAAATAACTTTATCTTCTGCCAGTAGTGTCTAGATCTGAAACAAGTGGTGGAGGTGGCTCTTGCCAATGCACGGATCGCCCATAGCTCTGCACGGATGATGTCAAGACCAGGGCAGAAACCCCCAAACCCCAATCTGATGTGGCGGCCACCAGAGCCGGGAATATTGAAGATCAACATTGATGGGGCTTATCCAATGGAAAGCAACGAAGGCACTATGGCGTGTGTATGCCGTGATCACACCGGCAAACTGATCGACGGCTTCACTAGCGGCGTCCCAGCTTCTTCGGCACTGCAGGCAGAGGTCCAGGCACTCAATCTAACTCTCAGCACCTGCTGCAGAAAGGGAAAGTGCTCGAGCCCCTACTACTGGAATCCGACTGTATCGTCCTTGTTGAAGCCTTGAAAAATCCCAGCTCAACGCCTTGGGAGAATCGTGCATTGTTTGCCAAATGCACCGTGTTGCTCCCCTGTTTCCCTCACCTTCAGATTTAGCATTGTAGGAGAGAGGCTAACTATGTTGCTGACTGGGCCGCAAAAGCTCCATTGGATAAGCCCTTGGACCGACCAAAAAGAAAGGACTTCAGTAAGTGTAAAGTGATGTCCCCAATTAGTACGGGAAGTTTGGGATAGATGGACGGTGACGCCGCTCCCTTGCGACGCCGTTCCCGGTGGGTTCTCGTACGGTGGAGCGGTCAGAAAATCCAAAGGGGGCCATGTGCCGTTTCATGCGGGTCGGACTAAGGGGGCAGGCACTTGCCCTTGGCCATTCGTCCCCCCTAGTCCTGATTTCTGAATTTTGTGTTGTCCTGCGCTTTTACCATTTCCAATTCGTCAACTGTTCGAGTAAGGTTTTCATTCGGTTTAATAAAGAATCGGAATTTCCTAACAAAGTATTGCTTGATCCGTGACTCGAGGGCATTTGTGAATTAGAAGAATATTCTAGGATGCCTCAGCTAGAGGTACTTCTGCGTCCTTTCCATTTTCCTATTCCTGCTTTCTTTTAAGTTTTCAAATTACCTCGACGGATTCCTATTTTCATTGACAGTAATTAAGATGATTGCACGTTTTGCGCGTCCAGTGCACTACATGACTGGGCGACATAACATTAACTGAATATCGGCGAGAGCTTGGGAAACGTTAGATGCAGAATTGATTGGAAATGCATGTTATACAGAGTGATGCACGATTGGTCTATCACACTATACTAACGGTGCAACGGATTCATCTGAATTGAAAATAGGAAAATTTGAAAATACATTGCACATAAGAGCATATGACCAAAATTTTGACAAGAGTAACTGATAAATTTAGTTTGGAAATGTGAAAAGTGTCAAAAAAGTTCTAACCTTATAGCATTTTGTGCCAATTCAACTATAAACTTTTCAATTGAACTAATTTAGTTATAAATCTTTTGAATTTATATGCCAGTTGAGTCCATCTAGCTAATGTAAACCAGAAATCACTGACGCAAATGGTGGACATCTTACGTAGTATGACCAATACCGATGTAAACATTTTTCAATAATATTTTAAATTTTAAATTTTAATTTCATTTTCTTTTTTTATTTTCTTTTTTCTTGTTTTCTTTTCCTTCATCTTGGCGAGATTGCCGGAGCTCGTTGACCCCTCGTCGGCCATTGACCGAGGGCAACGAAGTCCTCATCGGTCACAACCCTCACCTAGCCTCAACTAAATGTGGACGCAGTGGAAGTGGGCCTTGTCCTCATGCCCTCAAATCTCGTTTCCTTTCTCTCTTTGCTCTAACCTGCACCTTTGAAGCCCTTTCATATCTCAACCTCGAAGCTCTCGTACCAACGCCACCTCACTCTCCCCAGCCGTCCGCTCCCTCTTTTGCCTCCCTAGGACACCCACCCCCTCATCCTTTGGCCTCCACTTGTCCAAGTCCTCCTCACTTGGCGAGGGCATGGGACCTACGCCCACCTCGGCCTCGCCCACGTCTAGACTGTGTTTGGAGGGCTAGATAAAACTCTGAATATGATAACTTTTATCATATTTATGGGTTAGACCTAAATAGAATATGTAAAATCTGGAAAAAAATAAAATGAAAAACCAAATTTCAGAATATCAACAAAAGTTTTTGCTATCCTTGCAGCTTTTGCCCTCCCTTCCCGTCATCTTTCTCCCTCTTCTTATTTGACTTGTTCCTGTTCTGTTCACATTCACGACACACCCACATGAATACAAGAAAGCTATGAAAAATCACTGAAATCCACCCTGCTTCACTCCGATTGGCGATCAAGGTTTTGATTCTGGTCTGGATTTTTCACGCCTGCGTACAAGGAAGAAGTTGGGGACAATCCATCATATGTGGGAGAGCCTCCTTGTTAGTGTCTTTAATTCCTCTTCTTCTTTTTTTCCCCTCTCTTTCTTATCTTCATTGTTCTTATCACGCCCTTCAAATTCTTGATTTCAAATTGATAGCTTGACTTCTTAAAGATGTAATTACCAAGAGTTGGCGTTGATGGATTTAGAGATGAAGAGGCCTTCTCTCGCGGTAGCCCACACATGAGGCGGTTTCGCTTGTCCAATAGGCTATGGGAGAGAGGAGCTTCCTCCAATTGTTAGTGAAACAATGAAGGCATGAAGAGTGGAGGAGGTACAAGGATGATTAGAGAGAGATATTTAGAAGGTTTTAAAAGATTTTTAAAAATATTCTATCTTGATTACACCATACACATGATAGGATTTTATTTTTATTTTTTTATAAAAAAAATCCGTAGGATATTGAGAGAATTTCTAATCCTCCCTTATCCTATCCTATCCCAATTCAAATCTGAATGATCTAAAGCGGATAGGACTTTTGGGATAATTTCCCCAAGTTCCGCTTCAATATTTTGTCACATTAGGATGACTTATTTTGGAGGTGAAATTCATCAAATGTATATTTTCATATAAAAAATAGGACAAATCGGAAATATATTGCGCATAAGAGCATATCACCAAAATTTCGATGAGACTAACTAACTAATATTGTTTAGAAATGGAAAAAGTGTCAGAAAAGTTCTAAACTTATTACATTAGTGTCAATTCAATCATAAATCTTTTGATTAAACCAATTTAGTCCTAAACCTTTTGAATTTGTGTCAATTAAGTCTATTTAGTTAATTTAGGCCAGAAATCACTAACACAAATGCCAACTATTCTATGAAACATAGCCAGCACTAACATTGACATTTTTTAATGATATTTTTATTTTTTTTTTTTTTTTGAAAATTTTAATTTTCTTTTTCCTCTTTCTTTTTTCTCATCTTCTTTTCCTCTGTCCTAGCAAGGGTTGCTGAGCTCGTTGGCCCTCATTGGCCATTGGGTGAGGGTCACAAAACCCTTGTCAGCCGCTAAGGAGAGTTGACACCTGTGCCCGACCTTGTCTAAATACGGGTAAAGCGAAGGTGGGCATGGGCGAGGCTACCTTGCTCAAAGCTAGGTGAGGTGGTCTACCCTTTATGCCCTAAAATCTTGTTTCCTTTCTCTCTCTACTTTGCACCTTCAAAGCCCTTTCACTTCTGAACCTTCAAGCTTTTGTATCAACGCTACCTCACTCTCCCTGGCCGTTCGCTCCCTCTTTCGCCTCCCAAGGACACCCACCCCCTTGTCCTTTGGCCTCCGTTGTTCAAGTCCTCCTCACCCGGCAAGGGCATGAGGGGGGCGAGGGTGAAGTCACCTCACCCAAATCTAGGTAAGGCGGCCTCACTTGCGCCTGTCTCCACCTTGCCCACATCTAGGCAAGGGTTGCAACCCTCACTGGTGATCAACAAGGGTTTTGCAGTCGGTGAGCTTTGATGACCCTCGCCCAAAGGGGAAAAAAAAAAAAAACAAGGAAATAGAAAAGAAAAGGAAGAAAGAGAAAATTAAAGTTAAAATTTTTGAAATTTTTAAAAATAATATGATATTATTAAAAAAATTCCATGTTAATGGCGGCCGTATTACGTAGGATGGCTAATATTCATGTCAACAATTTCCAATCTAAATGATTAGATGAGCTCAATTGACACAAATACAAAATATTTATGACTATAGGCTCAATTTAAATTTTTGTGATTGAATTGGCACCCACACAATGGGTATATAACTTTTCACCACACAATGGGTATATAACTTTTCTAACACTTTTCTTGTTTCAAAATATATTTTTGAGACATAAATTTATTTTTTTCAAACATATATATCCACTTATGATGTATATATAGTTGACAGAAATCTTCCATAATCGTCATGCGTATCAAATGATGAGAGCTACAGGTAAAGTTTGGCTTGAGCCAATGTTAAAGGGCACATTATCACCAATCTCAAGAAATAAGGGAGCAAATTGCAAAATTGAAGTTTTAAGGAGCAACTCGCTTCAATTTCAAAATTTTGGGAGGCAAAATGTAGTTCGCCCGTAGGTAACCCGTTCCCACCATGCCGAATATCTGAGCTGTTTTACGGATAGCTCGGATTAAGAAAGCATATAAATATTTTCACAAGTAAAAAGATGACAGAAATGATGGAAGCACATTTATCATTGTTGTCGAACCAACCAATGGTCTCGTCAAAGTGAAATAAGGAATGCAGAAAACCCTAAAT
This sequence comes from Eucalyptus sideroxylon, assembly GCA_014182405.2. Taxonomy (NCBI): domain Eukaryota; kingdom Viridiplantae; phylum Streptophyta; class Magnoliopsida; order Myrtales; family Myrtaceae; genus Eucalyptus; species Eucalyptus sideroxylon. The sequence goes on along the minus strand of CM024555.2, from coordinate 53,293,676 downwards.
CAGCCGACCTGTAATGAGCTCAATTTCCATTGAACACGCAAGAAAACATCGCGGTGGACTTTGACATTTCAAATTCAACCCCACAGAACACCCAAGCCTCTTGATTTTAATAAGAGTCATGAAAAGCAAGAGAAAAAGAGCGTCGTCGGCTCCCTGTGACCCCCATTAATTAAAGGGTGGTGAAACTGTGAAACTTTGTGAGGTGGGCATTTATCTCCCTACAGGCTCCCCTCTCTCCCTCTCTCTCTCTCTCTCTCTCTAAGTCAAACGGTGAACTTGGGCCTTCATAACACGTAACTCCACTACCTTATCTTTTCCAGACAAGATCCTTCTCAAACCTCATAAAACACCAAAACCCCACTTTGCTTCTTGTCCCATTACCATCTCTCTTTCTCTCTCTCTCCCTCCCCAATCAGGTTCCTGTTTTGTTCACATCACGACTCTCTCACCTTGGGTTGGTTTCATGAATTTGTCCTTTCAAGCCAAACATAATAAATATTTGTATTGGGTTAAACCAAATTTCAATTGCTTTTGGTGTAATTTGATGTGTTTGCTGCCATTTTCAGGTGTAAGGTCCAAGGTGGGTGAAATCTCACTAGGCTTTTCGTCCTTACGTGAAGAACTGAGCTCTATAGGGTTTTTCTTTTGTTGAAGTGTATATATACATATATATACAAATGGAGAAAGAAGAGAACTACTCGGTACTGCAAACGACCCATCATTATTTGCATTTGTTTGTTAGTTTTCATTGACAGATCAAATCTTGTCAACATTGGATTCAGTCTCTCTCTCTCTCTCTCTCTCTCTCTCTAGTGTTGTATTATTGCTCTAAACATGAACAACTTCTCTTGCAGGCCATCCCGGATCATAACGCTTTCAATGACCAACATCAGCATCACCATCAGTTCATAAGGTCGCAAGTTGGTGAAATCCCAGTACACCACGACGGCAGCGGTGGCGGTGACAATAATGGAATGGTCGATTACATGCTGAGTCACCCTCCTCAACAAGGCCATCAACAATTGATATCTCCGCTTGGGTTCTCTGGCTCTGGCTCTCTTGATAAGTTGAGCTTTGCGGATGTGATGCAATTCGCGGACTTCGGGCCCAAGTTGGCCCTCAACCAAGCAAGTCACAACTCCGAGGACGAAGCCGGGATCGACCCAGTTTGCTTTCTTAAGTTTCCAGTTCTGAATGACAATAACGATGAAAGAAGAATCGATGATGAGGACGGAGTTAGGGAGGATCAAGAAGCTACTCAGTTTCCTGATAACGCTTCTGTGCAATTGCATTTTCTCGGGGAAGAATTGCAAAGCAACAAGAGTTCTACAGCAGCGGAGGCCAGCAAGAACAAGAGGAAACGGCCACGGACAAGCAAGACGAGCGAGGAAGTTGAGAGCCAGCGGATGACTCATATAGCTGTCGAGCGAAATAGGAGAAGGCAAATGAACGAGCATCTCCGGGTTCTGAGGTCTCTTATGCCGGGCTCTTACGTACAAAGGGTATGCAATAAAACACTTTATTTTGAAAGTCATGAAATAAAAGAAAGTAGCTGCAGAAAATACTTTTGCGAAGCATTAGTCATATACAGAAATAATTGATCTAAGTGTGCTTCATGAGAACCAATCTTTTGGATTGCGTATAAATAATATTTTCTCAACTCGTTTTATTGACACAAGCTGATCATAGAGAGGGGGAGATTTATTCACTAGGTCTTTTACTATGTAGGGTTTATACCTTGTAATTGCCTCTATCATCGTATATCTTATTTATGAAGCACAGTTAATAGATTGTTAAATCTTTCAATTCCATTCCATGCAAATTTCAGTTTTGCAGTCCAAAAGAAAAAGACAAAAAAATTCAAAGAAATAATTTGAGGGGTCTTGCTTAATCTTTCCATAGGGAGATCAAGCTTCCATCATTGGAGGTGCCATCGAGTTCGTGAGGGAGCTGGAGCAACTCCTCCAGTGCCTCGAGTCTCAGAAGCGGCGGCGGCTCTATGGGGATGGTGGCGGGCCGCCACCCTCTCTCCCCGTGCAACAGCCACCTCACCAGCCGCCACAGCCACAGTTCTTTCCCCCGCTGCCCGGCCTCCCGAACGACCCGATCAAGGTCCCAGACTTCGACACTGGGCTCCATGAGGAGACGGCGGAGAGCAAGTCGTGCATTGCCGACGTGGAGGTCAAGCTCCTAGGGTTTGACGCCATGATCAAGATACTGTCGCGAAGGAGGCCTGGGCAGCTCATCAAGACTATAGCAGCTCTAGAGGACCTCCAACTCAATATCCTTCACACAAATATAACCACCATTGAACAGACCGTCCTCTATTCGTTCAATGTAAAGGTAACTCGCTCGCATACTTGAACGATATTCAATTTTTTTTTTTGTGCTATGTCAAAATTTATGGAACTGGAATTATGTTGTGTACACTGGTCGATGTTGATGGAGGAATTTGTTCTACTGTAGAAATTGTGATGATCAGGTAGATCTTTCTGTGTTTCAATTGAATATCGTCTACCAAAAGTGACCGTAAACTACATGAAATTCACAATTCTGATCACTTCAACCGAAAGACTTTTAGGAAAATATATGATTTGACTGGTCAGTTTCCTTTGTGTTGTTCTTGTGCAGGTTGCGGGTGAAGCAAGGTTCACAGCGGAAGACATAGCGAGTTCAGTTCAGCAGATATTTGGATTCATCCATGCAAATAGCGCGATGTGATTACGATAATACATCAACTAGTAAGAGAGAGAGAGAGAATTGGCATAATGAACATTGCATTATTTATCTATCTTTTTCCATTACATTCTGTTGTAGTTTTTGTCTTTTGACGCTAGAAAAATACTATTGTATTACATAATTGTACTGGCCACAAATAAATTAATTACATATTTTGCCGTTTAATGTACTGCACTTATCATTCGGAATAATTATAGGCCGATACGGTGTTAGTAATATTTCCTATCCTCTCCCTCTTAGACAGCCCTTTTTTTTGTGAGTAAATTTTCATTACACCATATCATATGATATACTGATGTGATCTCGCTAACCAAATCATGAGGTAACTTTTGAAAGATATAATAAATGTGTGATGTAAAATGTAAAGAAACAGGTGCCGATTTTGAACTTCATATACGGTGCTAGATATGATATCACTAATCAAATCGGTTGGCAATGTGCAACATGTTCCGCATGTGCAATCTTCAAAAGAAAAGATCATCACATGTATGAAACGAATGTAGTTACTAAAGACAAGATCTTACAATATTGTCACTGGTTGAGCATTACTCTCGAAAATAAATTCCCACCATCTGTAATTGAAACAAGTTCTTTTAAACCTTGATCTTTTCCATTGGAACAAGATTTCGGATGTGGTTAGAAATGATAGAAAAACATAAATACTATCCTATTAGTCTATTTTAATAATGTGCCACGAGAGAGACCACATTTTTGATATTGTAATCCACTATTAAATGCATAAGTGTCTTAGTTGGTTCAACTCATTTAAAATTTCTTTCATCATATGATCATTCGATGTTTAATATGTTTATTGCGCGAGCAAGAATTTCTTTCTTTCTCTATGTACTAAATTTCGAACTCTAATGTAAGGATAGACCCAAAAAAGAAAAAAGAAAAAAAAAAAACTAATGTAAGGGTCAAAGATAGAACTCTCATAAATTCCTATATTCTCAAAACTATATCTGTGAATAATTAATTAAATATTGACATCATGTCAATCTATGATGAAAAAAAAAAATCAGCTCGGTTGGGGTGATGAGTGGTTGAGGCGATCGATCAGATCTGTCGCCATTGCATGAGCTGCCGATGAGAACGATTAATTTTGTTGGTACGCGAGAGAATGGAAAGTCAACGAGTTGTCCTACATAAGTACCTTCTTATAATTGGGTTGACCTGTCAGAAATTGTTTAATAGTTTTTTTTTTTTGGCTTTGCAATTGTCAGGCGACACTTAGATAAATGAGCCAATGCTTCGTGAGATCTTTTTCTATTGATGTTCGATATATTATTATTGATTTACTGTAAGAAATGTTACGGATTTTAATTGAACCTTAAAAAAATGTTATAATTAATACCAACACTCCATTTGTTTTATAGAAAATAAGTAATTTGAAATACATTTTTCTAAAAAGGGTTCTTTGTATCGTTTCAAAATAAATAAATGAACGAGAAATTATTTCATTATTTATGAAAATATTTAGGTATAAATTGTTATCAATAAAAAAAGATTTTTTTATTGAGTAATTATTTCAAAAAATACAAACGATTATCTCATATCTCATGTCTTTAAAAAATATTTTCTAAATCATCCATTTTTCGTGAAGTAAATGAAACATAATTTTATTATTATATCATTTGATATCTCATGTTTTTAGACTTGTTCTTGGATGCCTCTTTGTCCTCTGCTAGCTCAACACACGAAACTTCCTCCCTCTGTGGGTTGACATATGCACATGCTTGGGGCTTTGGCTTCTCTCCAAAGTCTAGTCACTACCAAAGACCGTCTTCTTTCGAAAGTCAAACTCTAGTACTGTCAGATGGAGCTTTCGAAAAGATAAATTGCGTTGTCCTTGTATGAGAACAAGAATTGCTTGGAAATTCCTCATGTACGCGTTTTTCCAACTTCTGTAGAAGAGTTGCGTGACGCATACTTGATACTTCATCGTGTTAAATGTGAACAGTTCTGTCTTTATGCCAACTCGAGCTTTAATTTGACATGGTGAATAAGGTTTTGAAGGTTGAAGTTTTTGTGTTTAGATGGGCTTTCTTGTGAAACAATTCTCCTAGCAGACAACGGCTGATGAGTCCACAGGCGATAAATCTCATATTGAGCAGACGAAGACGTCTAGATGGACTCATTTAAAATAGTGCTTTTTGAAAAAATTTCCTGACCTTTAATTCCCCTTGAAGATGTGCACGAGAAACAATATAAGTGGGAAGGGAAAAGTACAAAAAAAGTCCTAAATATATTGCATTGGTACTAATTCGGTCCCAAATTTTTTAATTGAACTAATTCAGTCATAAATCTTTTACTATTAGTATCAATTCAATCCATCTGGCCAATTTTGGCGGCCGACACTAACGTGGACGTCAGCCGGTGGCTAGACGCTGATGTGAAAATTTTTATGATTTTTTAATTATTTTTTCAATTATTATTTTTTTTTTCTGTCTTCTTCCTAGCGGTGGCTAGCGAGGGTCGCAAACGCTCGCCTGCAGCTAGTGAGGGTCGTGGCCCTTGCTCGGCCTCTCCCAAGGCCGCCGGTGAGGAGGCTTCGCCTAGATCTGAGAGACGCCAGCCTCGGTCGCGGCCCTGGGTGAGGCCGAGTGGCCCTTGCTAGCCACCAGCAAGGGTCGCGGCCCTCGCTCGACCTCGCCCAGGGTCGCAGGTGAGGCTGGCCTTGCCCAGATCTAAGCTAAGCAGCCTCGCCCGTGGCCCTGGGCGAGGTCGAGTGAGGGCCATGACCCTCGTCGGTGGCTGGTGAGGGCTGCTCGGCCTCACCCAAGGCCGTGCGGGCGAGGCTGGCCTCGCCTATGGCCCTAGGAAAGGCCGGGCGAGCCGGCAAGGGTCGCGGCCCTCGCCCAATGGCTGGCAAGCCTCACCGAAGGCTTGCTGGCCAACACAAAGAAGAAGACAGAAAAAACAAGGAAAAAGAAAAAATTAATAAAAATAATTGAAAAAATAATTAAAAAATCATTAAAATTGCCACGTCGCATTCGACCATCGGCCGATGTCCACATCAGCGTTGGCCTGCCAAAATTGGCTAGATGGACTGAATTGGTACCAATAGTAAAAGGTTTAGGACTGAATTTGTTTAATTAAAAAGTTTAAGATTGAATTGGTACCAATGCAATAGGTTTAGGATTTTTTTTGGTACTTTTCCCCAAGTGGGAACTAGCGGGAACCGGTTTTTCTCTTACCTCACTTCATTACAATCTTATTAATTCTAAAATTGCATGTAGTATGTAGGAACTGGCGGGAACCGGTTTTTCATTTACCTCACCTCATTACAATCTTATTAATTACTAAATCTAAAATTGCATGTTGATGAATGACTAACAAATGCGCAATTAAAAAATCTTTGACAAATCTAAATATAAGTGGTTTATGTAATGTCTCTTTCCTCCTTTTTAAGGTTTTTTCTTTTTTTTTTTTCAATCAGAATGGTAGAACTTTCATTCAACTAGGAAAAACAAATGAGCCCAAAAAATGAGCTTTAGTACATAAAAGTTCCAAAAGAGTTTTGGGAATGACGTTAGCAAATCTACATAGTCAGAGAGGAGGACACAAATCTCCTATGGAGTAGAACTTGGGTTGCTTATGGCTATTGCCATTGAAAGATTATTTGACTCAACAATTAGGTTCTCTTACTCTTTCTTTATCTGAATAAGAAATCTTAAGTTACTTTTGATCGTCCAGACTTCTAACCAGGATAAGATTAGATATGATAGGATACAAAATCTAGGAATTTTGTTGTATCATATTCATTATTTGGTGATTGTAATATTAAAGTTGGATATATTCACATTATATCATATATATTATTTAGTGTAAATGAATCTAAAAGTTCACAAATGGAGATGGTACAAATTTCTCACAATAGGCACCTACTTTATTTTTATTTTCCTTTTTCTTTTATTCTTCCTATCTTTTTTAATTAATTTCTTTTTTATTTCTTTTTCACCTTATATCATTCTCTAATAAAATTTTATTAGATATTAAACTATAATAATATACCTAAAATACTATAAATATAAATATGTTTATATATTAGATTTATACTATAAGATATAATTAAATTCATATTAAATAAAAATAAGATTAGATTAAACAACTAAATTGTTATTTTTTGTTATTTTGAATTTCATATATTAGAATTAAAATGTTATCTATATTAAAATCTAATTTTAATTTTGTCAATTTAAGAAGTTTTTTATACGAGAAAAATCACTTTCTTATTACAAATATTAGAAATCATATCCATCTTTATCTTACATTCTCCATAAGATAATTTTATATAGCCTATATCTATTTTATATCCGACTTTATCCTCTATTGAACAAGCACCAAATGCAAAATATGATTATCCTATCATGAATTTTATCATGACTGTCAAATATAGTTTTAGGTTTTCAAGAGAGCCAATACCATGAATAGTAAATCTTTGAAGTAGCAATTGCTCAGTCCATTGTATTCATTCTCTATAGTATGATTAGACATTGACGTTTTGTACCGAATACCTCGGCACTTAAACCGGACATCTTGACATTTGAGCACGGAACCCCAACACCTATATCCAAATCCTCCACAGTCTGGCTTGAGTCCAAAAGCCCGGCCCAAATCTCTTGAGGATGGGCTTGGTTCCTCGGCAACGCGGCTCGGTTACCTGGCTAGCACGCCCAAGTCACCGGTGCCCATCCCCAGACTGAACTAGAATCTGGCCCGAGAATGAGGTCCGGGCAATTCGAGCTAATGAATCTTCGGGGCGAGCCGGGTTGTGAAATGCACTCTCCGGTCTCCACTGATTTGTCACTTCTCTCACATGACCCAGACCACCCCGCCAGAGTCCTCTCTCAAAACTCCCTTTCTTCTTTTCTCCGCTGATCAAGAGCGATGTAACTACGGACAGGACCACTATTTTCTCTGGCGGTGCAGCTGTCTACCCGACATTAGTTAGGGAAGTCGACCGGAGGAGGCTTCATGTTCCATTGTCAAGTCGAAGGGAGACAGTAAAGGTTTGAGTAGGACATTTCATAAGTTCACGAATAAAAATATAAGTTTTTCAAACTTTTGATGGTTTCCTACCTTCACTTCTCCAGCAGCAAATCTCATTATTGACAGGATTTTAGATCGTTTTTGCTCATTCCACTAATTTATATTCCTCGTGGGCACTGCCGGTTTTGCACATCTTTGTGATGAAGTTGATTTTAAAATCCATTTTTTGCATGTCGCAAAGAAGTACGTAGCTGTTGAATCCAACTTGTTACAGCACACACACTGTCACAAGCATGCTCATCAGTTGGCGCAAGATTTAGTTTTCTTAATCCCCATTGTCCCCAACCTCTGATGATACTATGCCTTTTCCTGCTAATGATTGTATATTAAGCCAATTATCCTGATGCGACAAAATGACTCGGCTTTTTTAGCTGAAGATGCAGATAGTACGTGAGATGAAAGATCCATTGGACAGGACTGATAAGATGGAGGGGAGGAAACGGGATCCGTGGATTCCAATGACCCCTGCTAAGATTGGTCCACCGAGCTCGAGGAAATGTGCCAACAAAGAAGATGACAATTAGGAATAGCCTCATCAGAGAAGCATCGTGGCGAAAAGAGAAAGAAAGATGCTAAGAACCCATTGAAACAACAAATCAGTCCCAGAAGAGACATAACCAATCTGACCAAAAGTACTGTTAAGGCTACTTATCCCTGTGCCGGAGTTCCACGTAATGAGAAAGCATTTTCTCCAAGTAATTGTCCATTGCTTGTAACAGTAAAAAGGAGCTTCAGACGTCAAAACAAGGAAGGTCGAATATGTCCATCAGGTGAAGCAAAAGGATTATGAGAAAGGCGAGGATTAATGCTGGCAATGGCTATCACAGCCTAGAGTTGATGTAGACTATGGGACCACAAGAGTTTGGACAATATTAAACGAGTTTGGGAGTAAAAGTGCAGAAAAAGAAATTGAAAGAGATATCGACAAGAAATAATATTGGGAAGAAGAAAGGAAGCTTTTCCACGAGCAGGCACTTTCTTTTGTCACAAAAATGCATCTCATCCAGGAGAATGTATCCTGCTATTAAATATCTTGAAAAAAAAATTTAGAGTGGAACTTTTATCGAGAAACAAATAAGGAGATCTTGCTTTGTGTTTTCTACTTCGGAGCACAATTATGACAAAATTTTGCAATTCAATGTGCAGGGGATCAATGCTCTAGGGAGTGGAAAGGTTCTGTTGTGGACTCAGTTGTTGGAGCATTCCTAACACAAATTGTGTCAGACAAGAATTCCAGGTATGGCTTCCTTATGATTTCTTTAAGTAACAAATAGTGAGAAAGAATGTTTTTTTGGCAAATTGATAAAGTAAAGCTTGAAAGAAGAACATCGATTTTGCAGCTTGTCCTTCATAGCACTTGCCGCAAAATTTCCGGTAGAAAGACGCAACAGGATTGTCATCACATTTGCCCAGAGAGCAGGAAGAAAAAGGCGTGAACAGGTGCATATTCAAGAGGAATGAAGATGTGTGAAGATATTGACAAGAAAATGTACTGGGAAAGTGTAAGAAACTTACACTCTAGAGGGAGACACAGAAAAAAATATGTTAGGCCTTAGGAATCTTTGGATTGGGAGGTGGTGAGGCAAGCCAATACTGCTTTTTTAGCTAAAATTCTAATGAGCAGAGGAATGCAGGATAAGCTTCAGAAAGAATACAGGTATAAAATGTTGAAGTAGAAAAAAACTTTAGCTAAAAGGTCATGTATTAAAACTTACACAATAATGTTAAAGATAGCTGATGACGATTCCTTGATGTTTTAGGGGTTTCTTAATAGACTGTGTAGAGATCATGGGAGTATCGACCTTGAATGGCTAAAGAACATCCCTCCTGAACTAGCAAAGTAAGATTGAGTGGACTTTATTTTACACTTTTATGCATGTTGGCAGAAGTGAGAAAGAGGATGTGAACTTCAATATTAACTTTCTAATGAATTTAGAAGTCACTGATTCTGAAATTTGTTGGAAGACAATTTCTGCTGACAATAGAAGGGCTGGGACTGAAAAGCGTGGAATGCATACGTCTTTTGAGCCTCAAGCAACATGTCTTCCCAGTTGATGCAGCGGCTTATTTCTGTGTTGATGCATCTAAGCCTTCTCTGAGCATTCTCAAATTATCATCTCAAAAAGGTTGACACAGATGTGGGCTGCACAGTGGTCGGCTTTGGATGGGTCCCCCTCCAACCAATGCCAGAGATGTTCCAACTACATCTCTTGCAAAAGTATGACAACCGTACTCAAACATTTCTCTAATGCTCTTCTTTTAATTGAGTTTCTGATCTTTTTCCCTTATCAGATACCCTGCAGTAAACGAAATCCAGAAGTACCTCTGGCCACGGCTCTGCCATCTTAACAATCTGACATTGTAAGTACATTACTATGCTTTCTTTTTGGCCAAATTAGACAATGCTCTGTGGGTTAAACAAGCTTCAACTACAATGAACCTAAAACAAGTAGAGACATTGCTAACATGTCAATTCTGCATTGCAGATATGAGCTGCATTATCAAATGATCACCTTGGGAAAGGTGAGTGGTTAGTCCAGTCATGGAGAATGAGATGAAGATTTCTGTCTCATTCCCTGATCATATATGTCCAAATGTTAAATGGTGGATGCTGATGCTGAAAAAGTTGTACAGGTTTTCTGTGCAAAAAACTCAACTGAACTGCGATGCTTGTCCACTTAGAGATGAATGTAAACACTATGCAAGCACAAATGAGGGGTAAGCTAACTTTTGCTTCGATACTCTTCATGGCCAGTGAGATGTCTCAATTCTGGTTGAACATACTTTAACCAACATTCTTTAGCTATAAACTTAAGGATTCCGTTTGATCTAGAGATGTGCAATCCAGTCATCGCCAGGTCTTTCACTCTGCTTGTTTGTGCAGAAAATCTCCGTTATCTCTCTAGGTGTTCTCAAAATTTTCTTTATTTTTTTAACACCACTGCCATCTTAGTTTCTTCATATTGGTCTTAAATTCTCAGCTTTTGCAGTAATCTGATCTGACACAGAGGAATCGGAATTGCAGCATTACTTAGTAGGATCAAACAAAAAAGAATCAACTTCACTTGATAATGAGGTACATTTGCCCATAGTTCAAGCATTCTTCCAAAAAGGTCTAGTCATCCTATGGCAGGAGCTGGTAAGTACCGAAGATGCACCTTCCTTTCTGCCCAGCACCAGCTATCCTCAATCATGTACAATCTTTTGGAACTGTCACATGGGAATTGTGAAGGTTCCAGTAGAACTGAAATCAGCATTGAGGACATTATGGTAGATCGAAAGCAGTGTGTGAACGAGTTTTTGCTAAAGGAGACAAGTCCTCTCAGGCCCAAAGTGAAGCACAACGTTTCAAGGATGACATTCCCAGTGTAAGTAGTGAAATCCTTCATGTATGGGCAAAAAAGTTGGTTAAATTGAGGAGCTGAGGCTCAAATTCAATGGTTCAGTCTTGTCTATAGTTCCATTAGCAGTCCTTATTTATTCTTCTATGTGTTTGGACGTATTTTTTCTCTTTGAGTGCGCATAACAGACAAATTATTATGTGAGTATAAACAACTCAAAATTGAAAGTTGCACTAATAAATCAACAATACAAATATTAGTTTGTACAGAAACTCAGATTTCACTGATTAACTTTCAAAAAATCCTTTGCATATGGACATTATTGTGCAATCTATATAGTATCACATAGTATCTTGAGCACTCAAGGATATCTTACATTCTTTTGACCCTTTGGAACCTTCATATAATAAACTCAAAGACTATTCCAAGTTATAATACAGTTTTTGATGTTTAGTTTACCGGATTCTCACCCCTTTCTGGAAGGAGTAAGCAAATTTTTTATCCGGTTTATGAATTCATATCATAGTAGGTGAGCAAATATCCACAGCTTTTTGACATTACACTAAGCATAAAATTTAAATGTGGATAGCTATGCAGGCGAGAACTTGACGATGCATATCCATACCTGCTTGCTGTATGCAAACCAGGTTAACAACTAATGCAGCTTTCTTAATTACAGTGCTTCTCTAGTTGCAGCTTATTAAATTTGCTTCTTGTCACCTCCTAGAATAAGTAATACATGTTCAAACAGTTGTTGAATGACTATTTTGTTCCTTGAAACAATTTCTAAATAAAAGAACATGTTTGATAACTACAAAAAATTTATATTCTCAAAATAGATAAGAATATAAATGCGTTTAGTATGAATCATAATTTTTTTTTTTTTTTATTTTTTTTTAATTTTATGATAATTTTGCTAGCCATTGGGTGGCGGTTGACGAGGGTTTGTCCCGCCATGCTGCCGCCGGTGGGTCAAAATGGGCGGCTTTTTTAAATTTTTTGATAATTTTGGCCAATGGGCAATAGTTGGCAACGGAGGCCGTGAGTAGCAAGGAAGAAGAAGAAAAAAGAAAAAAAAAAAAAAAGAAATAAATAGACTTGTTTCTAGAAATTGTTTTTAGAAACAAGAAATTATTTTTTTTACTTTCTTGTTTTTATTCTAAATTTATTTCCTAACTACTTTTCTATTTCAGAAATAGCAAAATTAGTTGATGTTATGAAATAAATTTATATTCTTTAATTTTTTTGTTCTAGAGAATAAAAGAATAGAAATTGGAGAAAAATAGAAACGTTACAAAATGGATTTGATCAAATGTGATTGAGTTACCAATGAAATGATAATTTCACCTTCGGGAGACCGAATAGTTAATTACTACTTGCTTTTAGATTTACAAGTTGGTGCACACTTCCACTAGTAGACTACAAATACTTGCATACTTTACTCATTGTCTCGATCAGTGATTGTAATTTATGAATCACACCAACACAAAATGAGTACATTTTTGTGAAACTTGACATGTTATGATAATTTATAAGGATAAATACATTAAAAGTTCTAAAATTTGTCATGGAAATACAATTAAATTTTAAAATATTCAAAAAATGCAATTAAATTCTTGAACTTATCATGAAGTATAGTTAAGTTTTAAAAACCTTTAAAAACTACAATCAAGTTTTAAAACTTATCAAATTTGTCCAATTAAGTCTTTTCGTTGATTGAATATTATGAATTTTTAGGATTTGATTACATTTTTATGATAAGTTTTAGGATTCAATTATATTTTTTAAAAGTTTAAGAACTCAATTGTATTTTTTACAATTGCACTTTTGTGACAAGTTTTAGGATTGTATTGCACTTTTTTTTTTCTATAGTTTTAGAACTTAATTAAATTTTCATGATAACGTTTATGACTTCTAGTGCACTTATTCTTAATTTATATGATATCAATAGATTAGTTGTATGTAGTGATTATATAACTTTTGCAATATTGTGGCAGAACTAGATGTGGTCGGCTTATTAACGTTTGCAATTGTTTGATCGGAAAACTTTAAGCCCTCATGCCCATTTGAGCGGATATTTATAATTGACGACCTCCACTATTCATTTGAAAAGAAAAAATCAAATACAAATTTACCAAATTGAAAGATTAAGGATTAAATTGGCAAATCGTTAAGAAGCTTATGACTAAATTAGTATAATTGAATGATTTAGAACTAAATTGACCTCTGTAAAATAGGTTTATGATCTTTTGAATAATTTTTTTTAATCAAACTAAAATTTCATTCAATTCTAAAGAAATGAATGAAAGAAACAACACAATATAACTACAAACCAAGAAAAATCCCAAACAATTACGAACAATTGCGAAATAAAGTAAGCTCCAAATAACAAGAATTATTATAACAAGGTTAACGGTCACATGCTTAAAGAGTAGATCACAAACCAAAATTGAGGCCGATAACTAAATCGTCTTGCAGTAATGAGCACATGCTGAAATTTGAAATTATTACTACGGTTTTATCTTTTGGTGGTGCACACCTAAGTTTAGTGTCCCTAACACCATTGTTGTTTCGATCTCTTCTAAATAGGACTTGTACACTAATAAAACCAAGGGAAGTGAAATTCCGAAATCATATAAGGAAAAAACCTCAAATCTACCCTAGATTGAGATAGAGACCTCCCCGAAATAAGAGAGAGAAACTTTTAGATATAGACTTAGATCAAAAGGAAAAAGTTAATTAAAATGTAAGGAAAGTAAGAAAAAGAAGACAGAGAGCTAAATCACCCTACCTGACAAAGAAAACGGAAGGGGAGAGAGATCTAAGTCAAACCCTTCCCCTCCCTCCATGGAGAACGAAGAAGACGGCCGTGTGAAGATGAGAGGGAAAGAAGAGAACCCATAAAGGGAAGAGATAAAAATTTATCTCTCTCTCTTTTTTTTTTTTTTATTTTTTGAGAATTTTCCCGACAAAATTTAGTCCACTTATTATTATATGATCAAGCTGGTGTATGCGCACCATATCGGACTAAAAAAGAAGGCTTTGCCCTCCATATGTCAAGAGCAAAAAAAAAAAAAAAAGATAAATGAAATTCATAAGCAACATAACACCTAAAAAATTTATTTTTCTCTTTTATTTAACAAAAGTCCAAACTGAAATTTTTTGTTTGTCAATTTCTTTTAAGTTGAATTAATATTTACGAAAAAGCACAAATTAATCAAATGAATAGTAAAACTCTAAATTGGTATATTTATTAATTGCCACGTGTCATCCAATTTGATGACAAAATTTAGCTGAAACTAGAGAATGATAAATTTATCATAGAAGTATCCATTTGGGATTTAGTTTGGGGCGAATTTATTGCAAAATGTATCAGTTTTTTGTGGTATTAGCCTTAGAAAAATGGAGAAAAAGGTCTTTACCAAAAAAAAAAAAAAAAAAAAAAAAAGGAAAAAGGAGAATACCAAATCCCAAAACTACCCCTACGGCCATCACAAATTCACCATCTAAAACCCACGCTCCCGGGGAAAAAGGAAACCCTAGCCTCTCAAACAGAACCCACCAGCCGCTCAGCAGAGAGAGGGAGAGAGATGGTGTCGGGGTCGGGGATATGCGCGAAGAGGGTGGTGGTGGACGCGAGGCACCACATGCTGGGGAGGCTGGCGTCGGTGCTGGCGAAGGAGCTCCTGAACGGCCAGAGGGTGGTGGTGGTCCGCTGCGAGGAGATCTGCATCTCCGGCGGCCTCGTCCGCCAAAGATGAAGTACATGCGCTTCCTCCGCAAGCGTATGAACACCAAGCCCTCCCACGGCCCCATCCACTTCCGCGCCCCCGCCAAGATCCTCTGGCGCACCATTCGCGGGTATTTTCGGTCTTCTTCTTTTTCTTTTTAAAAAAAGATGTGGGTTCGAAGACGATGCTGCAATCGTTTAGTGGGATTGACGGTGTTGTGAATTGGTAAAAATAAATTGGTGTGAAGAACATGAAATTGTTTAGTGGGTTGAAATGTGGTTTGGAAAGAGAGATTCTCTCCATTTGTGTTTGTGCTCGTTTAGGAGACGTTGGAAATTGACACTGGGAGGGTCGGTGCTGTGTAGTGCTGCATTTGTTCTTGCGGGAACTATAATTTTTAGGCAGATGAGAGTTCTTGGAATGGTTTTCGATGATTCTTGAAGCTTCGTCCCTGTCGATCTTTCCCCCTTTTTATGTTGAGTTCTAATGTCCTTGACAGCTTGATTCTCTGCGTGTGTGTTTGAGCTGGAGGAAGTGTTATTAGACTCTGAAATTACTTCTGTAACTTCTACACATTGCATAGCATAATTGCTCCCGTGGAGAATTTTGCGCAGTTGATAAGTTTCTTGTCGTATCAGTCCCTCCTGTAATTGAACCGCTGTTATGTTAGGATGATTCCCCACAAGTCGAAACGGGGAGCCGCTGCACTTGCAAGATTGAAGGCCTACGAGGGAGTTCCTCCTCCGTATGACAAGACGAAAAGGATGGTCATCCCTGACGCACTCAAGTGAGTTTTGTCTGGCTAGGCCAGGTTTACCATCTATTATGATTATCCTATTTGCACTATCCGCTTATTATTTCCTTGAACAAGAACTGAAAATTGAGGGCTCTTGTTCAGGGTTTTGAGGCTTCAAGCTGGACATAAGTACTGCTTGTTGGGTAGGCTTTCCTCGGAGGTGGGATGGAATCACTATGATACCATTAAGGTGAGAACTGGCTACTTTTCTCTTTTGCATGCAGCCATCACCAGATCCTTTTCAATCCTAAGAAGGGGTTTTGGCATGTTTCCTGTGATTTGTATATCAGCACTGCTATCACAATCAATGACTGTTTTCTTATTGGAGATAAAAAAAAATATAATAGAAGAAAGTTAGGATGCTGGTTCGAGTTTGTTTGTAGTCACCATTTGTCCTGTATACTTGAGGTTTGAATGTAAATATTTATAGTTCTCCTTCCGTCTTCTAGACTTGTTTGTTAGCTTGACAGGAGAAGTTGCAGAAGAGGTGTAGTCCCAAATGTTTGTTGCTGGTTTGCAGCTATTGTGACTTTTATTCTGGCGTGTTTGTACTGAAAATCCTATAAATATAGCAGCAGTATAGTCTCCATAAAGAACATGAAATAATTTATACCAGACCTACTATCAGGTTTGCAGGGGGGGCTTCTAGTTGTGGTCCATATATAGGTGTACAGGACACTGCATGATGGCTCAATTTTAGTTCCATGAGCTTTTGAAATTTGAACTAGCAGCTGTAGATTGGTGCTTCTATTGGTGTCGATCAGGTGATGATCTAGGACAAGACAAATCATCTGCTGCCTGTTAATATCTACACATATTGCTTCCCCTATTTAATTGTAAAGCTGCTTGTATTTGGTCATTGAGTGTTCTCTTTAGGCAAAAGAAAATTAAGTTTGCTACGGTTAATTTGATCCTTGCATTTCCAGGCTGAGAATCTCCATAGGCTAAATGTGCATAGCAGTCTGTATGGGATTACATCAGCACATGAACTTTGTACTGCTGCTGCATGTCACTAAACTGATTATTTACTTGTTTTGTTCTATATGCATTGGTACACTGGAGTGTTTCTTGATTTTGAAACTTTAATAATGCAGAGATTTTGGTCCTGCAAATTTATGAGTTATGACGGAACCTATATGCGTTGACTTTTTTGTAGGAACTTGAGAGAAAGAGGAAGGAGAGGGCACAACTGGTATATGAGAGGAAGAAGCAGTTGAACAAACTGAGGGTGAAGGCTGAGAAGGCCGCGGAAGAGAAGCTTGGTCCCCATATGGAAATTATTGCCCCCATCACGTACTGATTAGTCTTGTAGACATCTGCACCAATTTCGGGAAAGAATTTGAGGTCGACGTCTATTTCTTATAGTTATTTATACATGCTTGGTTGGCCGGCAGACAGCAGTAGAATCATACTGGACAAGCAACAACGGCTGGAATTATCGCAATTTTTTGATGTGGTTGGAAAGTGGTTACTCAGAATCGTGGACTTTTCGGATGATATCCTGAAACCAAGAGCTTAAAACAATCCATCGGTGCACGTTTGAGTCAAATGTTTAATCGAAGCTTAAAATAGCAGACCGAAGTACATTCAATGAAAGCTTAGAGGACTGAGTGATTCCTTCGAATCCTGTTCTTCCTCCGTCGTTTTTACAAAGACGATCGTGTTTTTGAAGTCCTTTCTCTTCCCTTCTAATCTTTGACGATAAACATAGTGTAAACCCGACAAACAAATAAAATTCAGATTAATCTACCCCCGGTATTCATGCCATGCTCGGTACTAACAAAACTGAATTGCTGGGGGATGCAATGGTAAAGGTCCGGCCACCTTCCTTTTTCAATTTGAAGATCTAGTTTTTCTGACGAGTACTGCCGGCTATAAAAAAATGCCAATGATGGTTCCACACCGAATTTCAATGGTCCCCGTGTGGCATAGAAAGCATTTTTCAGAGGCTGGCTTATTGTAGTAGACGAGAATGGCGAAGAATGGTCTGGATCTTATAAATTTTGATGCTGTAAAGAAATATTTCCCTTGAAATGAAACATCAATGGAAATTTTGACCGTTCCCGATTCAGAAGTGCTTGTTGAAATGGTGTCATTCTTTTTTGGGTTTTAGTGAAGAAAAAGAAGAAAATGAAGCATGTCCCCTGCATAATTTCCAGAAAAAAAATTGAGCCAATTTGGTTTTAAACCTTTTATATTTGTGTCAAATGAGTCCATCCGATTAATTTAGAAATAAAATTGTTGATGCAAATATCAGTCGTTCTATATGACACGATTAGCGTTGATATAGATATTTTAAATAAATGTATTAATATTTTTTTGAAAAATTTATTTTTTATTAATTTTTTCTTTTTTTGTTTTCTTTTTTTTTTCTTGTTTTCATTTGCTTTTTCCGCAATGGTTGGTGAGGGTTGTTAGTCCTCTTGCTGTAGAGGGAGGGACTTGTTGGAGGATCTTTTGGAGGATCTTAGAGGTGAAGGCTAAGGATTGCTCTTCAGTGATGAAGGGACCAAATCGAGAGATAAGTTTAGAGATCCGTCGATATTGATGCTCATGTCCATGACCCTCGCTAAGGGCATGAGCAAGGTTAGCCTTGTCGATCGTTGGCAAAGGCGGCCTTAGCCTTGCTAGCCACAAGAGGGGACCATGGCCACCTTCGCCCATGGCCAACTAGGACCTAGCGAGGCGGCCTCGCTCATGCTTGCCTCCTCACCTACATCCGATCAAGGTCAAGCAAGGGCCACAACCCTTGCTGTGTCTAGAGATAGCTTTGTAGCCCTTGCCTAGCGACTAGCGAGGGGGTTGATAGCCCTCACTTGCCATAGGGGAAAGGAAAAAGAAAACAAAGAAAAAAAGAACAAAAAGAAAACTAAAATTTTTGAAAAAAATTTAAAAATTTAAAAATATTTACTAAAAATGTCAATGTTAGCGATTTTAGCTTAAATTGACCGGATGGACTCAATTGGGAAAAATGCAAAAAAATTATGATTTAATTAGTCCAATTAAAATGTTTAGGATTGAATTGACATTAATATAATGAATTTAGGACTTTTTTGATACTTTTTTGGCATAGCCCAAACCATTGATCATCTTAGGCAAAACTTAGGGATTTTCCAACTATAGTAAGAAGATGTTCTCTCCTTTTCTTGTAGGTTGGAACACAATAATACCGAATAGGGGTGAGTATGGTTTAGGTGGGCAGTTTCTACCCTAAAATCGGAAATCGCCCACTAAAGACCAGTTTTGAAAAATTAGAAATGGGAATACCCGGTGGTTCCATTGATCCACCCAAGAACCACACCGCCGGTTTGGTTCCCAAGAGGGTCCATGGAACCAATCCCATTAAGCTTCACGCACTCACTACAACACTTTCCAACAAGCAAAAGTGAAACGAAAAAAAAAAAAAGAAAAAAAAACTTCCACATTCTTAATTGCAATATTAGTAAAGAAATTGGACTCATACTAAAAGTTAAAGAGTTGACACCATGAGTTGATGGACATTGAGCTTGAGAGTCAATGCCATGAATGAAAGATAGAGAGATGACTCATATGAGAGATGAGAGTGAGACAAGATGGGCACTTAGTTAATGGGTGTTGAGTTTCAGATTAAGGATTTTAGGGTTTTCATTTTTCTTAAATATTTTTTATCAGAACTATTTCTTAAAAATTAAGTATCTATATTTATATATTATAGGTTTGGTCCGGATGGGTGGTTGGGTGGTACCACACCTAGGAATCGAGAGCCGGATCGGTACCCATTGGTTTTGATAAATTGGAATTGAGAACTAGATTGGCTCTCTTGAGAACTACCGGTTCCGATCCGGTTTGGTCTAGTTTTAGGTGGTCTGAGTGATTTTCGATTTTTTTGTACACCCCTATTGTCCTAGAAGGATGCAACACTTCTAGAAAGGATGCGACACTTCTAGAAATGATGAATTTATAGAGATCCTGGGGGCAAGAAATAATGATTATCGGATGTAGTCCTGAGAATAATGACGATTTTGGGAACGACGGGTGGCAGGTCATTTCTTCTATACCAAACACTTGCGTTATCCATTGCTAAGCCAAATCGCGCCCGGCATAAGGCATGATTGCCTCTCTTGAGATTGCGGTCATGGTCATTCAGGGGCTTCCAAAACTACATAGAACTCCCGTAAAATGAGGAAAGACGGTTCATTATCTCCCAAAAACCGTTGCCCCTTCAGCAAACCCAATCGAGCCTGCGAACTTCATTTCAATAGACCCAATCAATGACCACCCCCCATAATGGGGCAAAGGGTATCCAGGAAGCAAACAGAACGAGAATCTTTCAGTAAAAGCAAAGGCAAGTGTTAGATGGCATCATAAAACAGAAAAGAAGAAGAGGGAGAGAGTCAGACGAAGGAGAGGAAGATTAGAATTGGCAAAAGCAATGACAGTGCATGTGCACTAGTATACTTCCAAAAAGGGCACCTTATTTTGAAAAGTCAGAAAAATCACTCATTCGAGAAAGAGGCTTGATTGATTACAAGCAAAGTACGGTCACTTGACTTGTTTAACCCACGTCTAGAGTGCATGTGTTTTGAGCTGCGATCTTCTACATAAGCTATGAAGCTAGCGTATGTTATATCCCTCGGAAAGAGTAGGGTTTCTATCTACTTAAGGAGATCCACTGAAACCCAAAAGGAAACAGAACGAGGAAACGAGACCGAATGAAGACGACAGGAATGACCTCGATGATGACTTATGGCTTGAACATCGTGCATGTGTTTTGATGCTCTTGATCCTTAAAAAGGAACCCCTTTTGTTTAAAAAAAAAGAAAAAAACGCTGAGCCTACGCAACATCCCTTAAAGAAGTCCATTTGAATCAGGCATTGTCAATCGATTCAAGAGAGGACAAGTTTAATGTCATGTCTATATGAATTCCTAGATTGGTGCACAAGTTAAGAAGAGTAATTATTGTAGTGTTGTTTCAATAGTCTGTTCATATTTCTATGTTTTGATTGTTCGTATTCCTAGGTCTAATCAATGTTTTGTAAGTTTTTAAGAATTTATATTTTGGGATGTTAGATACATTTAAGAGTCATTTAAAAGGAAGATTAAGAGTCTCTTGTAATAATTTTTGATAAGGTGAAATGAGGGGACCAAAAGGCCTATTCATCTCCAACTTAGGTTGTGTGAAAAGTGAGTATTTCACATTCAAATTGTCCTATCAGATAAGTGATTTGGGATTGAAAAAAGTGATCACCAACTTTAATGCTGGTGCAAGATTCTTTGAGCTTGTTTTGATGTTCCGAGGAAATCCCCATTCCAAAGAGCCAAGCCATTACAACCTATGAAAAGACTGCTCTAATCTAGGACAATTGAATGTTCTCTTCTGGAAATGCTGAATTAGCACTTAACAACCTAAATGGGATTGAATTTGTTGTTATATGGTTCTTAAAGTTTTTTCATGCAAACTAGAATGTAGAAAATCAAACAATCTCTCTTTTGTCGATGAGAGTACGGGATAGAAAAGATTATGAAGAAATTTACAGTGGTTCGGACTTTTGAATTGACCTACTCCACTCTCTCGACTCTAACAGCCTATGACAAAGCTGAAATACACTAGTGCAATCCTTAAAGTCTTTGACAATGAATGAAGTTGCTCTCCATGAGGGATCATAACTCACTATACAAGCACTCACAGTTCACTCTACGCTAAAAGTACTCTTTACTATGATTTGAACCAACACTCTCTTAGAGAATTTCAATCAAAATCACAAGGTTTTTCTCAAAGAATAAGCATGATGAGTAAGAAGAAGCTTTGAGAGCATTTTGATACCTATGCAACCCTTTAACTCTTGCTTTGAAGCATATCCAAACTTCCTCAGCATGTTGGGGATTTCAAAGGTAAAAGTAATCATTGCAAGGGTTGCTTTTAGGGTGAGCAATTTCGGATTTCATCTAGGTTTTGTTCAGATTTTTGGTAAAATCTGAAACCTACTCGTTGGAATAGGTTTCATAATTTTTGGAATTTGGAACCTCCTTATATACCCAATAACTTGAAACCTATTTGTCACAAGTTTCATGGTTGGTTCCAAGGTCCACTTGTACTTAATTGACCGATTGTAGTAAATCATGATCTCTAATAACTACTATTTGGAGCAATCCTCTAGTCACATCTCTAATTTCAACACACGAAGATTATGAAACATTAACAAAGTAAAAAACTCAATTATGAATATCACCAACGATGAAAACTAATGCCAATGGTTTTAGATTACATATTTATTATTGGACATTATGGAATGTCATATGATCGAGTGAAGACATAGAACAAGAAAAATACAAAGACTTGTTCTAGGTTTAAGTTTTTTGATCCACCTAGTGTTGGGAAAATATGGCTTCGAATTGGATAGAACAATGAAGTTGAATCTTTAGAGTAATTAAGTTAGATTTTGAGGTGTGCTATCACTTTCTTTAAAGATTTATTTGTCCCACAAAGTAGTTAATGGTTACTGGCAAATATTTTCTAGGATACAACAAAGTCTCAAAAATGAAAATACTTGATAGCAATTCTAGTATTTCTTCAGAGTCTCTCTAGAAAACAATTGAAAGAATGGCTGTAGTTTTTTTTTTTTTTTTTTTGGAAAGAAAGCTCGAAAAGATGAAAAATAATCACTTACTCTTTCTTCCAAAAACTGACATGTATATATATAAAAATAGTCTTCAAACATAAGCAACTCTTCATGAAAAATTGCAAAATGAACAAATGTGTCCTTTCAAAAATTGCCCAAATTTACAAAGACGTCCATTCAGAAGAAGTTTTTTTAATAAATAAATAAATAAATAAATAAATGCAACCCTTCAAAAAAAGTTGTAAACTGAACGATTGATAGTTTCACACCGCATTTTAATGGTCCCCGTGTGGCATAGAAAGCATTTTTCAGAGGCTGGCTTATTGTACTAGACGAGAATGGCGGAGAATGGTCTGGACCTTATAAATTTTGATGCTGTAAAGAAATATTTCCCTTCAAATGAAACATCAGTGGAAATTTTGACCATTATCGATTCAAAAGTGCTTGTTGAAATGGTGTCATTCTTTTTTTTGGTTTTAGCGAAAAGAAGAAGAAGAAGAAGAAAATGAAGCATGTCCCCTACATAATCTCGGGAAAAATTAAGTCAATTTGGTTTTAAACCTTTTATATTTGTATTAAATGAGTCCATCCAATTAATTTAGGCCTAAAATCGTTGATACAAATAAGACATCCCAGATTTTCAATCATGTTTTCTACTGAATAAATCGGGTTTTCATTTACATGTCTATAGGGCTGTTATCAGAGCTAATCATTCTCGATATGACTAGACTATCTGGAGAAGCCATTAAGGATTTTAAGGCAAATAGACTTGAGAATTTGATTAGGAATCGGCTACTCGACCGTGTGCATTTGCTGAGATCATTACGGCACAGACATAAATTGATTTGAGATTAGAGATAGGTTAGTTTGAAAGAGATGTGTGGCTAATCGTGGGTGACACCACTAAATTGGGAAATTCTCATCGGCCGATACTAATTTGATTTTACTATCATTTTGATACCCTATGTCCGTAATTGAATCCTCGAGTCATCAATGTGTCGAGTGGGTTCATTGTAGTTAGAAAAAAATCGATCACGGGTCAATTACCCTAAAAATATCTGAAAGTTACCCGGTAGCCTAGGTCACGCTAAAAACGTGCCAAATAGAAATTAACCACCAATTCTAGTTCGATTTCAGAAATTGAAGATCCTGTTATGTTACAATAAATTCTATAAATGTCGTCTCAGTCTTAGAAGATTTTTCTGAAACTCGAGACTTTTTGGAAAAAAAGTCGTCACCATATCGTTTTTGTGCAGAAAAGGCAGAGGATTATTTTAGACGGCAAAATTGGAAAGCTTGAAGGATATGTGAGTGAGGAAAAATGCCGAGATGGTCGATGGATGACCAATTGAAATTGTGGAGGCCAATGGAGATTTAATCAAGTAAGTTGAAGTGTCCAATTGGAGCCATATGCTTGCAAATTCGTAACTCCCCCATGCCCTAGCATTTTGGACCATTTGAGAAGTTGTGGAGAGTGCTTTGGTGGATCAATTGCAGCCATGGGATGTTGGCTTGAAGGACAAGCTTGAAGGGGACAATTTGGTGGAAATATTGTCCATATGGACCTCATGTCTCCCCTCATCTCTATCTTCTCCCTCTCTCTCTTTCCACCAGCCAAAAACCCTCCTCTCCCCTCCATTTGTGATGCCACCAACAACTGAAGGAGGAACTACAACTGCCTGGACACCGGAGAGCCGCCCGCCACCGCTCACCCTCCTTGCATGCACGCGGGTAGCCGCGCCTCCTCACCGTTCTAGCCACCTCTGCCTTGTGTCCCAGCCATCTGTGGAGCCGAACTGGAGCTGGTCCAGCCACGATAGACCATAGTAGACCGCCACTTAGCCCCGCTGAACCACCGCCTACCCATCCCCGAGCCTTGCCGTCCATTCCAACTTGTTTTATTTTTTTTTCGCAGCAAAAACAAGGAGTTTTGTGGGTTTCATAGCCACTTCCAAGCCCGTTTTGAGGTGCTTGTGGACCCCGGACCTTAGGCTCGCTTTGGAGAAAAACATCCCTCGCAACGTTCCCGACGTTTCAATCCAAGCGGATTATTAAATGGGTGAGTTTTGCTCACTAATCCTTACTTGGTTTGCTAATGATGATTAAAGGCTGATTAGTGTTAATTAAGTAGAATTATGTGATTAGATTAGAATAGATTAGTGATTATTAGTTAATTGCAACGCATGTTAGGTGATTAGACATAGTCATTAGGGAGTAGAAATGCTATAGTATTTATTGAATGTCTCTTTGGGATTTTTCCCAACCCGTCTCAGGCTTCCATTAGGCATTACGGGCATAAATTGGATTTATTAGTATTTATTAATTAATTTTTTTAATTATTCATCTTTCGGAAATTAGACTAGGATAGTCAATGATTGAAATTTTATGCTGATGATCGTGGTGTAGTCCGTTTATTTATTTGAGCTTTAATTTGTGTTGAATTAATTTTATTGTGGAGTTTTAGGAATTATTCCTAAATTGAATTGATTTTGAGTATTTAATTGATGAATAACCAGGTATCGGTTGTTAGTGCCAAAAGTGTTTTGGTAGACTACAGATCACGATGGGAATTGTGGAAGGAAATTATAGTATTTTGGCTAAAGTCTATCGTGTCCCCACATACGGCTGTTTGTACCGGGTATTTTATCATGAGGGAATTAGGTAAAGACATAATTCTTAAATAATGAATATGATTGTGGAAGACAATGTCTTTGGCCGTAGATGAATAATCGGGTGAGGTTATGATGCAGATTAAGATTGACCACCTAATAAAGGTAGTGCCTATTTGGGCCATAATTAATCCCCAACGTATGGTTGTGCCTACGAGGCCGTAATTCAGTATTACCACCTAATCTAGGTTGTGCTCGCTGAGTCATAATTCAGCATTACCTTCAAAGTATGGTTATGTTGATTGGACTGTAGGTTACCACCTAATCTATGTTGTACTCGCTAAGCCATAATTCAGCACCACCACCAAACTTGGAATCGGTTGTGCACGTTGAGTCGTAATTCAGCATTACCACCGAATTTGGAATCAGTTGTGCCACTGAGCCGTAATTCAGCATTAACCGCTGAAGAATTAGTAAGCTATGCTCGCTAAGCCGTAATTCAGCGTTGCGGTTGAGTATTTAGGATGACCGTGTAGACTGTGCTTGCTGAGCCGTAATTCAATGTTGAGTTTAAGTATTTGAGTTGACCAGGAAATAGTCTGATTGACATGTGATTGACTAAGTGGATTGATCAAGATATCGATCCGTGATAATGTGATTAGGTGCCTATTTGAAATGTGATAATATGTATGTGGAATTTGAGGCCAAGGTAAGTCATTTGACCCGTGTGTGCATAGGCAGCTCATAATGTATTGGTTTACTAATCGGGTCTTAAGGGGTAGAACTCACTGAGACATTGTCTCACTGGTTATTATATAACCATTTTAGGCCCCTAGATGGCAGCACCTCGACCTCCTCATCCTCCGATGCATTTTGGTATTCCTGTGGAGATCACCGAAGTAGGATACCACTTCCCAATAGACCACCACCCAGAGGGACTAGAGTATGTGTTGATAGAGTCCGAGGTGTGGGTTGAAGTGAATAGAATTGACTTGGTACCCCACGAGTATCGATCATGGTATCGTCACTACCATGATGGGTGAAGAGAAGATCCCATCCCAGAAAGTGATGTGCTTATGTACGTCTTGGAGGCAGCATTCGGGCTAGGGACGGCAGATCCTGAGGATGGGTCGGTAGTGGATGCTAAGGATCCTAAGCTCAAGGGCGATCTTAAGTCACCAGTGTACTTAGCTGAGGGCGCTAATTGGAGCAAAGAGGAAGGGGAAATCGTTGAACAGGATGAGCCATGAGAAGAAGAGCCTGAGGAGGAGGAACCAAAGGAGGATCAGGAGTTGGAAGATCCCGATGAGGAGTCTGAAGAAGAAGAAGAGTCTAATGAGGAGTCAGAAGAGGATCTTGAGGATGATCTAGAGTATGACCTGGATGAGGACTGAGATCCCATCTTGTTTTACAAACCTAAAGTTGTGGATTGATGCTTAATAGATCAGACTTTTGTGAATTGTATTGTATGATATACTATATGGTTTATATTGTATAAAAGTGTAGTTGTGGTTTTTCAGTTGTGAAAAATATGGCCTTACATCCTATTGTTTTATTGTCTGAGGATTTTCTATGTGCTTTCGCATGCATATTATAAATGAACAGGGTCGGCAATGCGTTTTGTGAGGTCGCTATTTAATCAACCAAGGTGAGGGATGAGTGTGTGCCAGAGGATCAGGGCGTGACAATAGATACCAGTCATTCTATATGACACAATTGGCATTGACATATATATTTTAAATGACTATATTAATATTTCTTTTTGAAATTTTTTATTTTCTTATTAATTTTTATTTTATTTTCTTTTTCCTTGTTTTCATTTGTTTTTCCACAATGGTTGGCGAGGGTTGTTAGTCCTCTTGCTAGTTGCTCGGTGAGGGCCATGAAATCCTTATTAGCCGTTGGTGAAGGTTGCAGCCCTCACCCATCCTTGTCTAGATGTGGGTGAGGTAGACGTGGGTGCAGGTGAGGTTGCCTCCCTTAGATCTAGGCGAGGTGGGTCTTCGATCTCTTGTAAGGTGAAGGACAGAGCAGCGATAGCTCCTATAGAGGGAGGGACTTGTTGGAGGATCTTAGAGATAGAGGTGAAGGCTAAGGATTGCTCTTTAGTGATGAAGGGACCAAATTGAGAGATAAGTTTAGAGATCTGTTGATATTGATGCTTGAGTCCATGACCCTCGCTAAGGGCATGAGCAAGGTTAGCCTTGTCAATCATTGGCAAAGGCGGCCTCAACCTTGCTAGCTATAGGAGGGGGCCATGGCCACCTTTGCCCATGGCCAGCTAGGACCTAGCGAGGCGGCCTCACTCACGCTTGCCTCCTCACCTACATCTAGTCAAGGCCAAGTGAGGCCAACAACCCTTGCAGTGTCTAGAGACAGCTTTGTAGCCCTTGCCTAGTGGCTGGCGAGGGGGTTGACGACCCTCGCTTGCCATAGAGGGAAAAGAAAAGAAAACAAGGAAAAAGAACAAAATGAAAATAAAATTTTTGAAAAAAATTAAAAAAATTAAAATATTTACTAAAAATGTCCACGTTAGCGCTGGTCTTACCACATTAGCGCTGGTCTTACCACATAGAACGTTTAGCATCCACATTAGCGATTTTAGCTTATATTAGCCGGATGGACTTAATTGGAAAAAATGCAAAAAAATTATGATTTAATCAGTCTAATTAAAATGTTTATGACCAAATTAGCATTAATATAATGAATTTAGGACTATTCTGATATTTTTTTGGCGTAGCCCAAACCATTGATCATATTAGGCAAAACTTAGGGATTTTCCAACTTTAGTAAGAAGATGTTCTCCCCTTTTTTGGTAGGTAGGAATGCAATAATACCGAATATGGATGAGTATGGTTTAGGTGGGTAGTTTCTACCCTAGAATCAGAAACCGCCCACTAAGGACTAGTTCCGAAAAATTAAAATCGGGAGTCACCTGGTGGTTCCATGGATCCACACAAGAACCACACCGCCGGTCCGGTCCGGTTCCCAAGAGAGTCCATGGAACCGATCCCATTAAGTTTCACACACTCAGTGCAGCACTTTCCAACAAGCAAAGTGAAGCAGAAAATAAAGAACTTTCATATTCTTAATTGCAAGATTAGTAAAGAGATTGGACTCATATTAAAAGTTGAGAGTTGACGCTATGAGTTGATGGGCATTGAGCTTGAGAGTCAAGGCCATAAATGAAAGATAGAGAGACGACTCATACGAGATGAGAGTGAGACAAGACGGGTACTCGGTTAATGGGTGTTGAGCTTCAAATTAAGGATTTTAGGGTTTTCACTTTTCTTAATTTTTATCAGAAATATTTCTTAAATGATTAAATATATATATTTATATATTATAGGTTTGGTTCAGATAGGTGAGTGGGCGGTACCACACCTAGAACTGGAAGCTGGATCGATACCCATCGGTTTTGATAAATTGGAATCAAGAACTGGACTGACTCCCTTGAGAACCGTCGGTTCCGATCTGGTCTGGTCTAGTTTCAAGTGGTCCAGGCGATTTTCGATCTTTTTGCACACCCCTATTATTGGAGAAGGATGCGACACTTCTAGAAATGATGAATTTATTGAGATTCTGGGGCAAGAAAAAATGATTATCGGATGTAGTCCTGAGAATAATGACAATTTTCGGAACGATGAGTGGCGGGTCATTTCTTCTATACCAAACGCTTGCGTTATCCATTGCTAAGCCAAATCGCGCCCGGCATAGCATGATTGCCTCTCTTGAGATCGTGGTCATGGTCATCACCCCACTCAAGGCGCGGCACGAAGAAGCGCTGCAGCTGTCGTTTGGATTCAGCGGCTTCCGAAACTACATAGAACTCCCGTAAAATGAGGCAAGACGGTTCATTATCTCCCAAAAACCGTTGCCCCTTCAGCAAACCCAATCGAACCTGCGAACTTCGTTTCAATAGATCCAATCAATGACCACCCCCCATAATGGGGCAAAGCGTATCCAGGAGGCAAACAGAACAAGAATCTTTCAGTAAAAGCAAAGGCAAGTGTTAAGAGGGCATCATAAAACAGAAAAGAAGAAGAGGGAGAGAGTCAGACGAAGGAGAGGAAGATTAGAATTGGCAAAAGCAATGACAGTGCATGCGCACTAGTGTACTTCCAAAAAGGGCACCTTATTTTGAAAAGTCAGAAAAATCACTCATTCGAGAAAGAGGCTTGATTGATTACAAGCAAAGTACGGTCACTTGACTTGTTTAACCCACGTCTAGAGTGCATGTGTTCTACGGCTGCGATCTTCTACGGCTGCGATCTTCTACATAAGCTATGAAGCTAGCGTATGTTATATCCTTCGGAAAGAGTAGGGTTTCTATCTACTTGAGGAGATCCACTGAAGCCAAAAAGGAAACAGAACGAGGAAACGAGAACGAATGAAGACGACAGGAATGGCCTCGATGATGACTTATGGCTTGAACATCGTGCATGTGTTTTGATGCTCTTGATCCTTAAGAAGGAACCCCTTTTGTTTCTAAAAAAAAAAAAAAAAAAACGCTGAGCCTACGCAACATCCCTTAAAGAAGTCCATTTGACTCAGACATTGTCAATTGATTCAAGAGAGGACGATACTGTTAGTAATTAAAGCAAATTCATAAATGTTGTCAATTTAGTTGCCTAATTGTGATGCACAAGTTTAAGGTCATGTCTATACAAATTCCTAGGTTGGTGCACAAGTTAAGAAGAGTAATTATTGTAGTGTTGTTTTCAAGAGTGTTCATATTTCTATGTTTTGACAATTCATATTCCTAGGTCTAATCAATGTTTTGTAAGTTTCTAAGAATTTATATCTTGGATGTTAGATACATGTAAGAGTCATTTAAAAGGAAGATTAAAATGTAACAAGTCTATAGATTGGAGTCTCTTGTAATCATTTTTGATAAGGTGAAATGAAGGGAACCAAAAGGCCTATTCATCTCCAACTTAGGTTGTGTGAAAGGTGAGTATTTCACATTCAAATGGTCCTAAGTGATCTGGGATTGAAAAAGTGATCACCAACTTTAATGCGGGTGCAAGATTCTTTGAGCTTGTTTTGATGTTTTGAGGAAATCCCCATTCCATATAGCCAAGCCATTACAACCTATGAAAAGACCGCTCTAATCTAGGACAATTGAACGTTCTCTTCTGGAAATGCTGAATTGGCACTTAACAACCCAAATGGGATTGAATTTGTTGTTATATGGTTCTTAAAGTTTTTTCATGCAAACTAGAATGTAGAAAATGAAACAATGCTTCTTTTGTCGATGAGAGTACGGGATAGAAAAGATCATGAAGAAATTTACAGTGGTTTGGACTTTTGAATTGACCTACTCCACTCTCTCGGCTCTAACAGCCTATGACAAAGCTGAAATACATTAATGCAATCCTTAAAGTCTTTGACAATGAATGAAGTTGCCTCTCATGGATCGTAACTCACTGTACAAGCACTCACAGTTCACTCTACGCTAAAAGTACTCTTTACTATGATTTGAATCAACACTCTAAGAGAATTTCAATCAAAATCATGAGGTTTTTCTCAAAGAATAAGCATGAGAAGTAAGAACAAGCTTTGAGAGCATTTTGATACCTATGCAACCCTTTTAACTCTTGCTTTGAAGCATATCCAAACTTCCTCAGCATGTTGGGGGTTTCTAAGGTAAAAGTAGCCATTGCAAGGGTTGTTTTTAGGGTGAGAAGTTTCAAATTTCATCTAGGTTTTGTTCAGATTTTAGGTAAAACCTAAAACCTACACGTTGGAATAGGTTCCATAATTTTTGGAATTTGGAACTTACTTATATACCCAATAACTTGAAACCTATTTGTCACAAGTATTAGGGTTGGTCCATGATCCACTTGTACTTAATTGACCGATTGTAGTAAATCATGATCTCTAATAACTACTATTTGGTACAATCCTCTAGTCACATCTCTAATTTCAACACACGAAGATTATGAAAAATTAACAAAGTAAAAAAACTCAATTATGAATATCGCCAACAATGGAAACTAATGCCAATGGTTTCAGATTACATATTTATTATTGGACATTATGGAATGTTGTATGATCGAGTGAAGACATAGAACAAGAAAAATACAAAGACTTGTTCTAGGTTTTAAGTTTTTGGATTCACCTAGAACTTGTAGCCTACTCGTTGGAACTAGTTATTCAATTTTTGAAACCTAAAAACCTATCTTGCATATCTTAGAATGTGAGAACCCAACTAGTGGACCGATTTAGTTCTCGAGTTTCCGATTTACTCTAACATCATACTTACCCCTAGTTGTTTTTAGCTCGGAATATTTACTTGGAGCTAATTAGTGATTCTTGCTCGAAATAGACCAAATTGCCTTTGCAAACTTGTTTGAATTCTTCTTAAAGTTTCTTCATGGATTCCAAGGCTTGAAGTTTTCTCCAAAACACCTATTGAGTTTGAATCAGATCGATATTGCATTGGGTCTTCATTTTCAAGTATGTTCACTATTATTAACTTTGTTTGTAGCATGAACTTTCGTTTACTTCTTGTTGTTGTTCTTATTGTTATTGGGAAAAAGCCACTCCAAACCACGTCTATTATGACATATTTATCTTAACTATTTTTATGATATAAAAAATCTCAAACTTATATTCCCATGACACATTTACCTCCCATTAAATTAGGTGTTGCTAAATACATTTGCTTTGGCACAACATAGTTATATCACCACTGCAGCTGTACCAAGTTAATGTCTCTTGTTTTCCAAATGACGGCTATCACTATAATAAATTATTCCATCATTTGTAGAAAGAAGCTTCCTCGTGGCCATTGATTCATCATGATGAGATTATTCAAGAAGAAGTTTTCACTGCAATGCTATAGTCATTTGCAGTATGTCAAATAAAGGACCGTCCCTTAATTTTCAAGTCACCGACCCATTACTCCATACTTCACTTCTACTTCAACAAGCAATCAATTCTCTCATCATAATCAACATGAGCCTATCATTATTAATCCATCCCTGAGGCCTACCAAGTTAGGCACTTGCACGTTCCACCTCTACTTGACCCTCCCTTTTCAGACAATTCATCTCTCTGTGTGTGTGGAAAGTACATTTTAGTACTGGACGGTTCACTTTCAATGATTTAGGGTTGTCCATGAATTTACCATGCTTATGCTTTCAAATAAATCACATTAGAGCTTTTGTGTTCCTTACTAACTAATTAGCCTTCAATTTCATTTAATATGCTCATAAATGCCAACTCCTTCTGGTCAGTGATTTTCCCACACAAAAAGACCCCGTGTGAAACCAACATATACTTTGTCCACATGTATAGTTGACATTATTCACCAGATTGTGATTATTATATGAGGGTTTATACCATCACAGACACACTAGAATTTGGGCAGATTAGATAGTTAGATAACTCAAAGGTCAAGCTTTGATCAGCCAAACTCCCACTAACAATCCTCACCTTTATATATGATCCCAAAAGCTTCATTCAGCATATACAGTTGACCTCCTTGTCAGTGATTTTTCTCCTGTCTCATCTCCTCCAATTGCATTTCCATGGCTTCTTCTAGATTGATCAAATTGCTTCTTCTCTACAACCTTTGCTCATGGATTCTTCTTCTTTACCTTCCAAAATCCACCGACGGACTCACGGACGATAGTGATTGGCTTCGGCGGATTGGCGCAAATGCAGCGCCTTACCGGACGATCTTCGTCGACTCATCCAGACGGCTCAGCAACTTCACCACCATACAGTCTGCCATCAACTCCGTTCCTTCGAATAACATTAACTGGGTTTGCATCTACGTCAAGAAAGGGATTTACAGGTACTCTTTTACCGATTTTTTTTCCCTCTCTAGTTTTTTTCACATCGAAATTGGAATATTCAAGGGGCTTGTCAATGCTCAAGCAATACTGAATAATTTTACATCTTAATTAAGCAGGCGTTGAAAATTGGAGAAACAATAGTCTCTGTATTGTATCATGGACATGACTTTTCTTTTAACCATATTTGTCGTATTTAATACACTCATTAATTTCCTCGTATGTTATTAATCAAACTTTGAGAGTTTATCTTTGAAAGAATTTGTCACATCTAATGTATGTGTATTCATCCTAATGAAAAGAAAAATGGAAACTTTACAGAGGTATATCAAACTTGTTCATGAGTTGAGTAGAGTGGCTAATGTGAAAATGCAGGGAGAAGGTGAGAATACCGAAGGACAAACCGTACATCATCCTCAAAGGACAAGCGAAGAGGACGACCCAGGTCGTGTGGGACGACCACGGCACCATCGGGCACAGCCCGACATTCACTTCCTGGCTGATAACATCGTTGCCAAGAGCATCAGTTTCAGGGTAAGACGTAATCCCACGAACTAGTCAAGTTCAACAATGTTAAGATGTGTTGAACAGGTGAATTTATATATATGGGAAACAGAAGAATTTATGTAAATGTGCATACTAATGCTTTCCTTTCTTGCATTTTTTTTTTTTTTTTTTTGCTGTAGAATTTGTACAATAATCCGATGTATAAGAAAAACCCTAGGGTCCCAGCAGTTGCAGCTAGGATTTCTGGGGACAAGAATATGTTCTATAGATGTGGCTTCTATGGTCTGCAAGATACACTGTGGGACGATCAAGGGCGGCATTATTTCAAGCGTTGCACCGTCCAAGGAGCCGTCGACTTCATCTTCGGTGGTGGGCAGTCCATTTACGAGGTAAATTTGACTTTTATCTTACAAACAACCCTATTTATATCAATGTGTGTACCTTAAGGGTGCATTTATTTTCCAAAAAAAAAAAATAATTAGTTATACTTCTTAGAAAAATTAGTTAATGAAATATGTTTTTTTCATTATCGATAATAATTTATGCCTAACTATTTTCGTGTATGATGTAAATATTTTGCATTTGTCCATTTTTGTAAACAATACAAATCATTATTTTTTACAAAAGTATTTTTTTTTGCTTTCGAGCTTTCATGAAATAAACTCACCTTTCAGTAAAATTCAGCCAAGATTATTTGGAGTGTAAAGCAATCAAAGTTTTGGATGATAAGATCTTCAGGGCCTAATGTCGACCAAGAGAGCTAGGTGTCCATGCTATGAAAACCTTATATGTAGATGCAGACATGTATTCATTTTTTATATTGCAATCATCATCATCATCATCATCATCATCATCATCAACGTTATGGTTTTTTTTTTTTTTTAATATGGTCTCAACGTTATGGTCAAGTTTTCTTATCCTTTGGTTTTCGCATGCCACCAATTCAACATCAAACCTTATGATACTTTAGTCAAGGTGCGATTGTTTCATGAAAAATGAATGATTTGAAAAATATTTTTCTAAAAATAATCGTTTATGTCATTTAATATAATTAGTCAATGAAAAATACTTTTATTCAATAATAATTTTTGTGTACACATTTTTGAGGACTATGAAAATATTCTTCATCTATTCATTTTTGTAAGCAATATAAATGATGATTTTAAGGATATAATTTTTTTCCGAATTAATTATTTTCCATGAAACAAATAGAATTTAGATTTGAACACACTTTACAAGGATCACTTAACTTGAACAAGTAAAATTACCAAAAAAGGACCTAAATATATCGCATTTGTACAAATTCATCCTAAATCTTTTAATTGTGCTAATTTATGCCTAAATATTTTCATGTTATGCCAATTGAATCCATGCGATCAATTTTAACCGAAAATCGCTGAAATGAATGCCATACGTCCCATGTGCCATGGCTTGAGCTAACATAGACACTTTTAAATAATTTTTTGCACTATTTTATTTTCCTTTATTTCTTTCCTACTCTTTCCTTTTTTTTTTTTTTTTTTTTTTAGGCTGAAGGTCAATCATTGGCCACAAGCTAGGATCAATGACCCTCATAGGCACTAGATGAAGGCTACATGCTCTTGCTTTGGTCGACAAGGGCACAACGACCCTCACCCAATGTCCTCATTGACCATAGTGAGGGCCTACAAGCCCTCATCCAATAGTTGGGGAAGGCTATGCTCTTTCGTTATTGGTGAGGGTTGGTTGGTAATCCTAGTTGGCCTTTGCTCCCAAAATAAAAACATTAAAGAGAAGAAAAAGAAAAAGAAAAAAACTCAAAAGAATTACAAAAATTTCAAAAAACTATTCAAATTTCATTAAAAAAATATCAATCTTAGCATCAATCATCCCACATAGGATGGCCAATATTAATGTTAGTAATTTCCAATCAAAATTAGTTAAATAAACTTAATTAGCAACAAGTAAAATATTTAAGACTAAATTAGCACCTTTAAAATGTTTAACACTAGATTGACAAAAATGTAATAGGTTTCGGACTTTTTTTTTTTTTTTTGGTAATTGTCCCAATGGGAGCAAGAGCACCTAAGCGATCGTTATCATGACCCTTTTCAATAGCAGAAGTATTTATGGGTTCCCCCAAGAGATACGTTGGTCTAGCAGAAATAACTTTAAAAATGTTGACATGTGAAGGAAACTCGGACCTCATATATTTTCGAAATCGAGCTTGACTTCATTGACTCCTTGCACAATGAGTTTCCACACGCCCGCATAATCTTGAATGAAGTTATGTTTAGGGTGATTTTTATTTTTAATCTTTCTAACATTTTCAACTTTGCTGCTTTCAATTTGACTTTTGTTTTAGTCGAGAACGCCTTAGACCTTTCAATATACGTATGTATTGAAATGTGGAATTAAGCACAACTTTTTATTTCACAATCTTTCTAAACTCAAAATGTTTTTATTGCCCTTTTTCCATTTCTTTTGTTTTGTTTTGTTTTGTAGAACTGTGCAATATCAGTACTTGGAAGAGCCCTAGGGCCAGGAGTTTCAGGGTTCATCACAGCGCAAGGAAGAAGCAACCCACACGATACAAACGGGTTCGTATTCAAGGAGTGCAATGTGTTCGGCTCCGGGTCGGCCTTGTTAGGAAGGCCGTGGAGAGCCTATGCGAGAGTTGTCTTCTATCGCTCCAATTTCACCGATGTCGTGCATCCTCGAGGCTGGGAAGCCGGGAATTTCGCCGGACAAGAGTGTGTCCCTCTATCCACTATGCCCTTTCAGCTAATTCGTCTTGAAAAATCTTCCAAAGTGAAAATTTGAGCATGATCCTTTAAGTGCTTTGATCTTTCTCACTATATATCAATATGGACACATAGGTTTGCCTATAATTTTTCATAATTCTTATGAACTCGAATAATATTTCAGATTCTCTTGAAAATGTATATCTTTTCATGACCCAATACAAATGTGCCAAGACTGATAATGGTCTGACAAAATTGGCGAATTTTTAATTGGATCTGTGGACATAGTGGAGCCCAAGTGAGTCCATTTTTTGGGTTTCTATTTTACTCTATATTACTTGTGCTATTTTTTTCCTAGAGTTCAGTAAGACCTTTGCTGTTGACATCAGTTCAGAAGTTTGCTTGCCCGCAACTAACCAGCTAGTTTTGCATCCTCTAATGGAATTATTGAAGGTCGCTTTTTTTCTTTCCTCTCTTTGATTAAATTGGATCAGGTCCCGATTGACATTTTCAGAATACGGATGCTATGGACCTGGGTCAGATACTTCTCGGCGGGTGGGCTGGGAGAAGAAGTTGAATCCGGCGGTGGTCGACCAATTGATCAGCACAAGTTTCATTGACTCCGAAGGTTGGCTAGGCGGTCAACCCTTCTAATACCATTGCTTATTTCTTATTTCTATTTATTATTTCCTTCTTTAGGGCCCAGTGACATCGTTACATAGATTCAGATTACCTTATGCTCAATTTTTTTCCCTCCTGTCGCGGAAATGAGTGAATTACTCGATTTGAATTATTGACACGAAACTGGACATAAGTGGTTCAGAAGTTGGTGTGGCTGTATCCATCTTTTGGCGCATGTAATTCTATTTTTATAAGATTGTACCTGTGCCGAAGTTTCTTCGTGTCTGTTTCTCTTTTGCTGAATCAAAGAATTCGTTCTGCAACTATGAAAACGGTATAGCAAAGAGGGAATGTCGTGGAACCGAGCCTTATTGACCTGAAAAACCAATGCCATACAATATCGACCCCAACCAGTGAAGATTGACAGTAGCTTGAAGAATTGAAAAATAAATTAGCAGGTATGATCTATTGAGAATTGAGGACAGTTGTATCTTTTAGGATCAATACAAAAAGCACAGCATCGAAGGATGCATCCAGCCATCCTCGACATCCTATTACCAATGAAACAGATAATAAGTTAAGAAATAGCAGCTGGCATTTAATGGACCGTGCAGCGTTGTTCTGCATGTGAGATGTGACACAAAACATGTATCGGCTAATGCTCTGGAACTCAGATTGAGATAACTTTTATCTGCTTTGAAGGATGCTGTATTTCCTTGAGGAAACCCGAATCAATCTTCTCCTCCATCAAGGCGGCAGTGCTCTCTGAAACTTGAGCATGCGAGATTTCCTCACTTAATGTTGTGAGTAGGAACGCTAAGATAAAATTTTGTGTTCTTAAAGTCATCTAAAAGAGGGTTGTATCCATCCTTGGTTCGTGTCCTTGAAGGTAAGCCAAATTCCTCCATGAATGAAGAAGTATCGAGCTGCAACAGAAAAGGTCACATAGGCAAATCATGATTGTGACAGCAATAATGCAAATTCATTTCAGCAACTAAGGCCAAAAGACAGAATCAAAGAAATCCAACAGAGTATAGCATGCCTTTGGTCACCAAGACTACTTGAATAGATAGGATATAATAGGATAGCATTGCTTATATATCCTGTACTTATCAAATTTTAAAACAGTGCATGTTGGACAAGACAAGATCAAATATAACATGCTATAATAAATAATGGTAATTTGACAAAGAAAAAAAGCTGCGGCTAAAAAGAGAGCTATGGCCTTATGAACTCTGTGACCCCCTCCAGGCCATGTGACCACTTTGAGGTGGTAGCCATCGTCCTTGAAGATGGCAACCACCTCGCAGTCAAAAGTGACTTTGTCTAAGGTCACTGTAGCACCAATAAATATGGAGCGGTTCAGTCCCCACCCTTCACTGCTTGGATAATGCAGTGTCCCTATGTGCAAGTTCTTTCACTCACTAAAGGTACCTAGAGCATGTTGCTGGATTTAGCATATGAACACAGTAAACTATTCAAATGAGTGAAATTATTGTGCAATTGATATCCTACACAATGAAGTTCTACTTTTACTCACATAAAACAATTCTTCCAGTAGAAGCAGCATTGCTAAACAAGATAAAGTAACATGAAAAAGCAGTCTCACTGTAATTGTTCTCCTCTTTTTTCCTCGTTTAGAGGAGGATGCATCTTCATGAAGTTTCAGCGACCCTGAACAAAAATGGTCAATCCGCTCCAAAAGCCAAAAGTCAGTAGGGAAGAATATATCAGCATCACCCTGCATGAGAAATGCAGCACTGCATTAACAGTAGAATGACAGAATCATTAGCACCCCAATCTTTAGTACAATTAAAGTCTTGGACACCAATAAGACTCGTGATACAAGAATTTTCAGTCCTTTGGTCTACCAGCTGAGCTATCCTGACCATTCCTTATCCTCATTTTACTAGACAATTTGGTTCTATGTCAAAACTAATTTATAATATACTAGTTAAAAATACATTTTTAGTTAGCTTATAAATTACTATTTCTAACAATTAGAATTTCTATATTTTAGAATGAATAGGTTCTGGTCCGATTGATTGAGGAAACCTCTCACAAGAAAATTTGTCTTCAGAGTAAAATGACAAGGAACTGTGGCCCAAGGAGCATGGATCAACTTCAGGATATTATCTGAACTGATGCTTGACTAATGTTAGCACTAGCACATTAAAATATACTTTATGCATAGCCAAAAGGTGCATGATACTAAATTTAAAAATTATACCTTTAATTATGCCTAGATCTAAGATTACAGCATCATGTGAAAGTTTAATGACTATTCAGATATTGAAACGTTGTGATTGCTGATTCTGGCGCTCCAAATCATTACTGTACAGATGGAATAAGCATTTCAAAATATTGATTGCTTGGAGTTGTTGTTATCACAGCTATGGCCAAACAGATTAAGAGACATTCGAGTATAGCTCATGCATACACAACCAAATACTCAAGGTTGGCATACTAGGTAGATTTCTGAATAATGAAACTAAAAGAACACAAACATACATTTGGCAAAATTTCCAACACTAAATGCACATTCCTGAATAACCTCCATTACTAAATTTACCCAATAGGCTTTGGCCCCCAAAAGAAGTCACTCATAAAGCTTCTTAAAGCAGGACTTCATTCATTAAGTTACAGCAATCAGTTAATATGATGTCAAGAAGCATTCCATGGTGACAGATTGCTGGGACCATTTAAAGTGATTCTATGAATTACAAACCTTTGCATCCAAATAGCTATTATAATCTGAGCTCCTCCCGTCCTTCTGCAGAACAAAAGCCAAAAATGGTCGAACTGTTTATTCCATGCTGTTAATAGAAAATTTAAACAACCACTCCAGAACTTAAGAAAACTGTATGAAAATAGCAATACAAATTAGTGGCTGCCTGGGTTATCAAAATAAATAAAAAATTAGTGGCTGCCAATTACTACATCAGAGGACAGACCACATGGATCCAAAACACAGTCTGCAGTCTGCTATGCTGTAAATTGAGATCCGTATAACCATCTTCGCAACACTTCCATTTAGAATTTCATTTCAATATCCTCAGTAAATTTTTCTATTGCAGTCCTTCATAAGTTTATAACATCTGTCAATTTTTTTTTACCTACCATAGCATTTCTTCTTACAGTCCCATTATTAGCTCTTTTTCCCAATGTACTGCATCTTTTGCAGAACTCAAAGAAACCAGTCCCATTATAAGACATACTGATGTGGAAGCCTACGCGAACATCATTAGTCTAGTTCATGGACAAATTATATGAGGAGGCACCACAGTCAAAGCATGCAACACGAGAATCAACTAAGGCAGCATGTGAATATAAAGTCTGCAAGAAATAAGAATTGTCACTTGCGACTCATCTCATAATAGATGCATGGCATGTAGATACAGTTCAATTCAAAGTTTGAAGCACTTAGACAGTCCACAGATAGCTTGAAATAGAATAGAAAAGCATGAGCAGCATCACACACATTACAGAGATTGGATGTACCTTTGTTGATACAAGAGGAGCTCTTTCACCAGGTATCCTTACATCAGGTAAGTAACTAAAGTCTGAAGCTATCAAAGACATCTTTGGTAGAGCATCATGTACCACCTCAAGTAGTTTCTGCATATTGGCAAAGGCAGTGTCATTGCCTACTGGGTTTGTCTCCAAGCTAGCAGACTAGAAGTAGAATGAAGTAAATGGCAGAAAGTATGCAGTTATGGTTTCCTACCAAGCAGCCTGTTGGCAGCCAACATCTCCGGGGTCTGGGAAGGATTTTGGACCACAAAGTATATGCCATTAATCTTACACCACTAGGAGAAGCTGGTTTTTTTGCTGAATTCACAACCTCAAGACAATTCTTGATCAGTGGATCCTCCAATGGCTTATACAATTCAGATAGGGTTTCCCTGCATTAATTTGTTTGCAGAACTTGAGTCTCATCTCCAATATGCACAAAGTGGGAATCTAGGAGCTGATTAAATCCAAGGATTTTGTAGCCCAAACAAAAAAGGGATAAAAAGGGAATATTATTAAAAAGCAATTACTACAAGGAAGTAGGTGGACCCAACTTGACCCAGAGAGAATTATGAAACCATATTATCTGTTCTTTCACTTATGGTAGATAATTCCAATCTCAGTACCAAATATATTTCAGCCTAAACTGATAAAAAGAACAACCAAACTATCTGACAGATAAACATGATATTATTTAAACTGTGGAACTTAGTTTGGCCTAATAAAATGTGAAACTGAGTCAAAAACAGAGTTTTGCAGAACTATTATTTCTTCTTTTTTTCCAATAATAGAACTGCTCCAGCAGTTGGCCAATCTATTTAATGAACCTCATTACATCCACATTGTAAAATTAAGTCTTCAAAATAGCAAAAACACATAGCTAGCATGCTACTTGCAATACTCCAACCTGTCATTTTGTTTATTGACCCACACTTCCATCCATGGAGAAATTTGATTTTCTGCATAGATAAGATCATGTGGAAGATTATCAAGGACCTGCAAAAGAAAAGGAACCAACTTTTGCTTAGGTGATTACTCAACAAAGACCAAGGATGTAACTACTGGAAATTAGCAAAAGATAGAGCAAATGCAAGTGAAATAATTCAATTGAAGAAGCTATATAGACTTTGCAAAGTGAAGAGGGGACAAAAAGAAAAGAGGTAGTTGCTTGCAGCCAGATTGCAATAAAGGGAACAAACAAATATTGGAAATTACCATTCTTAAGAAGAAGAATCTCATGACTTGAGCAAAAGAGGAGAGAGATACCTCCAAGAAGTCAAGCATACCTCAAGCATAATAACCCAACAAGGTTGTTCTTGACGGTCCCCTGTGACGAAGGCATATGAAATTGGAAAATCATCAAGAAATGATTGATGCATCTCATTTGAATATATAGAGACACATAGACTTGGGGACAGAAGCTTAGTTTAACATAATAGGAAGCACATAAACTGACAAGCACTAAAAGCCAGGATAGCCAACATTGGCACACTATTTATCATCCAAATCCAAAATTCAGGAGAAGAAACAAACAGATCTGAGAAGAATATAACACTCTGTTGCAAAATTTGATCTAGTCAGAAAACACACTTCGGATGCACCAGAAAGCACAATAGGAAAAGATTATGTGCCTTCACCAGAGACACAAACAAAAAAGTTCTCTAGTACATTGAGATAAAAAACCGAAGATCAATAAGTCGGTAAGTTCCATAAGGATCTCATTTTAAAATTAGGAAGCCAAGAAAATGTCTTGTCCCTGATGATTTGAGATTGCACAGAAGTTTTATTATACATCAATCTGGACGAATCCCTATCAAAGCACATATGATCTACAAATTTACTCTCAGTAAACTGACATAGAATGATATCTTTCCACTATTCTAAATCCCTCACAGCAAACCTAGAAATACTGTCATTCTAATCTCTCTGATCATAATTATTTAAACACTATCCCCGGGATGAGCAACCAATTTCAGCAGCATCAACACAAAATATTATCCAAAGATAGTAATGTTATGCTCTAATCAATGTGATTTGGAAGATGGCATGAGAAGGCTTTATTTTCAACTTTGATTCCTTTATCACTCAGATTCATGTAAAATGTTTCAAGTAGAACAATAGCTGACTCTCATTAAAGAAGTAAGATTAATCAAAAGAAAAAAGCTTCCTACTTTACCCCATCCACTTCGGTCTGTGGCATCACGGCATTCCACCCTAAATTTTGAAGAGTGGCTGAGGACTTGTCCAACAGTTTCCCTCTGTATCTTTGCCAGGGAGGGACTAATTTCCACAGAGCTGCAAAAGATGTACAAAGTGCCATACTTATTTTATTAATTCCAGATGCAAAAGAATATTCGAAAGAAGGATGCTCAATTCTAGTCGTAAATGTCTCCATGCACATAAAGCAACTTAAAGCACAGACTGACCATACCCATAGGAACACGTTTCAAAGCTAGCCTACCTCACTAAACCAACTTCTTCAATTATTACTTGCAGAAAAAACAATTGTATTTGTGACTAGCA
Source organism: Eucalyptus sideroxylon (assembly GCA_014182405.2). Classification (NCBI taxonomy): domain Eukaryota; kingdom Viridiplantae; phylum Streptophyta; class Magnoliopsida; order Myrtales; family Myrtaceae; genus Eucalyptus; species Eucalyptus sideroxylon. The sequence continues at coordinate 53,251,116 of CM024555.2, read as the reverse complement.
CGATGGTTGAACAGCATTTGGAAGCCTAGTGGAACTATTGCATATAGTAAATGCTTGCTTGAAAACACGATGGACTTCAAGAGTGCGAAGAGCATTTTATCCTATCTTTATTTAATAGGATTCATGCCACCAAAGGTTTGTGTGATTCTTTGTCCTGATATAGTACCTTTCATCCATAGTCAACCATCCACTAGATTATAGGGGCTCATGAAATTAAACTTATCTTTCCAACTATTAATTGATACTAAAATCTCCACGCTTTTCATCTTTGGAAATGGTTGATGATGAGTTATGGTACAAGCACAAGAAAACATTTCTGCGTGCATGACCTTGAACTGTAGAGCAGGTGATGATTGCAAGAGGAAATTACATCCAGAGTCATCATTCTCACACACAGAGTTCATCTCAAACTTGTAAAGTGCAGACAATCATACGCAAGATATGAACACAAGAGTGTACGTATAGTATGTGTCTGGATGCAAAAGCATTTACAAGATACACCCAAAATATACTCTTTCAGTGCAGCCCATTATACACGATTTCAAGAATGAAAAGAATGGTTGTTGCACATACATATAAGTCATACTGTTGTAAACTCTTTCTGGTGCATTTAATTTCATGTAATCCATGATGCCCTTTGCACAAGTTCCTGATCCACCTCCAATTTCATATATCTGAAAGAATATCACAAAGTGCACATCACTTTCTTATATTAAAGAAGTAAGCAAGCAGATCTAAAGTCTGACAATTAAGGAGAGGTACTATGTCATCCTATACCAATAGACCAAAAGATATTCAATACTAATATGTTGAAAACCACAGCGACTTAACTTTGGTTCAAAATCAGGCAGGACATTGCAATGAAAATTTCAGAAGATTTCCAAAGCCACATCAACATAGAGGAGACAAAAGAAAAAAACAGAAACCATTTCATCCATGTCAGGCCATCAACAGAAGTTTCATCCACCCAGGTGTAATGTAACAGAAGTGCTAGTGGCTGAAAACCAGCATTGGATCACTGATTAGCAAGTGCACGTCCCCTTCTGGGACAATAGCTATGTGAAAGCTCTTGCTAAAATTATCCTAGTTGTTTATAGTGCTGTCCAAGGAAAACACTGATCAGGTGAAGGATGCTCTTCAAGTTTGTGACAGATGCACACTTTCATGGAAGATGCACCTGGGGAGAGATAAAGAGAGTCTCCACTCTGCCAGCAGTAGCTAAACTGCACTAATTTCATCCTTTTAGTACTTGATAAGCATTCATAAGCAGCAGTAGGAGTAAGTAAACTGCTTCATTGGGTAATCCCAGAATAGGCAACTCAGAAGTATTTATTGCACATTCAGGTAATCATCAAGTTGCAAAACCTCAAAATGCAAGCAAAATTGCCTCAAATCTGGAAGGTTGAACAGTCAAGCTGCAGTGCTAGTTCCAGTTCAGCAAGAAAGAAACTCTTTAAGCAAGTGAGGAAAGTAAGGAAAGCTATGACCAATTCAAACCCTTCTTTGTGCTTGTAAAATTATAGAAGAAAGCAGGACTCAAAACTACTTTGGTCATGACCATTGTTGTGTAAATTAGGACCTTAACTCTTAAGGCTGTATGTCTTGGTTCACAAACTCAATGACAATAATCATTAATGTCATTGCCATTCTCAGCAGAAAAGATAAGGATACAAAATACAACATTTCCAATGGAGAATGAAATGCCATGAAGCCTGTAAATTTGACACTTAAGTACAAAAATGGCCTTCAATGTATCGTAAACAGTTGAACTTCTAGCATCTAGCAACAAGAAGAAAGGCAAATAAGTACAAATAAACTTACTTTCAGAGGAACTGAAAGGTTAGCAGTGCGCATTATGGCTTCAGCGATGCCATGGGCATACCACGGCTACAAGAAGAGAAAACATAATTTAATCAATTTGCAAAATCCACTGGCAAAGAAGATAACCCAAAAAAAAAAATTCTAGAGAAGAGCTCCAGATCTGACGTGAATGAGCATGGCATACCATGACATGAAGAAACTACAAAAAATGTTTTATCAGCATGACAACTAGTCCTAAATTATCAATAAACCAGATAGATCCCCCTAGAGGTTTTTAAAAACCTATAAAAGAGAATCTTATATAAATTATGCACTTCACTTCAATAATGGATTCCATACAAACACAATGATGACCATTAGTAACAACCATGTGATATTATGTGAAGTGTGAAGTCAGCATCAATTATTTGATAACAGTGATTTGATTGGCAATTCTCACATTGTAGTTCTCAAGCAAAATAGCACAACTCAAAGGGGTACCTTGGAACTCAAGAGGTATGAGTTCCCTATGTGAATGGAAACTAATCGATGACAGCTTTTCAACATCACTTGCAGTGCCTATTCTATGCACAACTATCCTACCTAATGCCCTTGCATCAATGCTCAATAGATATCCCTTGAAGCCTCTATCTATTGCTTTGACGTACTTATGCCATTAAGATTGGTTTTGCCTTCATACCACTAGGATATCCATCTACTACTGCCTAGGGAGAGTGGAGTTGCTCAGCCCATCCAAATTACCACTTGAAAACTAAGCTTCTATGACGTCGGCCACTAAGATTAAAAGCAGTCAGACACTAGGACCAAATCAAAAATGTCCAAACTTACTTATACCTCACATGATTATGTAAATACCACGTTCACCCAAGCCCAGCCTACCATAACCATTAGATCATGTGGGCACCACATGTGACCCATCAAATTCAATTGGTGAGATGCACTGAGCTCACATGAATCTAGTGCATGCTAGAAATTTTTCTTTGCATACTTGTGTGTGAATTATCACCCAGCCTCACCCTCCAAACACTAGGCACACAACCCTTACCCTAGAAAACATTCATAGAGCATTGTGAATATGTCAACACAAGTTTTACTTAATATACCTTGAAAAGCTCAACAGGAGTAAACCACGAAATATCACTTTGCCTGTAGATTTGATCCAAATGCTCCATGTAATCCTTCCTGCCTAGAATTACAATACGTCAGTATATGAACAGAAAGACAGTACCCATATTTATCATATTTTGTTTCCTTCTAGATATTACTATGTTGATCTTCTAACCATTGCGAGGAATAGCATAATGACTGAAGTTATTAAGAAAGTAAATTGAGTAGTTGAAAAAGACAGTTGAAAAGCCATGCATTTGTTTTTTTTTTTTTTTTAACCAGCCAAAAGAAAGAGTAGTAAATCAAACTATCCCACCACCATCAAGAGACACTGCTTCATCTATCTAATTATCATAGGATGAAAAAACAGCATGACCAATACTCTGGTCAATGTAACTGATCTCCGAAGACCAGTTTGTGATTTAACTTCATATGCCCCTATGGAGAAATCAGAAGGATTGATAACAATACCATTGAAAGCCTGTGGTAAGACAGGCTTCAATCTACTACCCAAATATAACATTCCAAAGCTTTTATACGTTCTCCATCATTCAAGCAAGTAAGTCTTTGATAATTAGGTTTGACTCGAAAGGCTGCCCTATATATTAAAGTTAAAATCCATCTTTACTCAAGTAGTGAAGTGCTCATACATCATCCTCAGTTCATTCTGCCACTTGCGTCCACAAAAAATAACTAGTAACTTAACCATGAGAAAGCTCTAATCAATAAATACCTAAGCTTTTGACAACACCATCACTTTCCAGCCAACCAACAATAACCATATTTTTGGAAAGGATACATATGCAATTCCTTATTCAACCGCCTTGCACACACCGCATTGCACAAGGAACAGAACGATCTCCAGAGCAACCGAGAATCGAGGACCGCAAGCAAAAGAGTTACCTTCGAGCTGATTGAACTTAAAGCTCCTCCCCAGCACGCCGACGGAGGCCGACCGCTGAGAGAAGTAGCCATGCTTCGGGTCGTACAGCGCCGAGCGTATGAAATCTCGAACCTGCACGATTAGAATCCCACCAAACGAAAAAAAAAAAAAACCACGTGAATCCGGCGGACGGCGACGAAGCTCGACGGAAAACGAAAAGCAGAGCGATCGGGAATGCGGTCTCACGAGGACAGGCTCGTCGCCGAAACGCGAGTGGAGAAGGGGGCACGAAGCGGAGGAGCTGAGACCTCGCGTGGAGCCACTGCGCACAGAGAGACGAAGATCAGAGACGAGAAGAGAGAGAGAGAGAGAGAGAGAGAGAGAGAGAGGACCTTGACGGCTGCCGAAGGAGAGAGGGAGAAGGCGTTTCGCGGCGGGAGTGCAGCGGAGCACCGTCGATCGGGGGCGCCATCGGAACATCCTCGGCGGCGACGGCGGGGTTTACGGCTCTGCTCGCAAAACCTCTGCCCCCCTCTGACCCTTTTTTCTTCATTTGTCCTTTTCTTTTGCGTGTTTTTAAGAAAATAAGCACGAATCTCACTTATTACAAAATATTCAATTCGGGCATGTTTATTTTTATTTTCCAAAGAGATCTTTGCTTATTCTACCTTTTTGCTAATTTTAAGATTACCATTGAAAATCTAAAATTATAAAAGTAAAAAATGGGTAACTAATTCAATGTTTAGTTGCTTTGAAATGTTTTAATTACTTTTTCTAAACAAAATACAATTGGGAGAAATGCAAGATTTTCTTAAGAAGCCAAAAAAAAAAAAAAAAAAAATCTTAAATAAGAAGATAAAGAGAAAAAGTCAATAAAAACCTCAAACTTTGCTCAAAGTGATAAATTTATCATAAATTTTTTTTTATAACATGAAAAATTTTAAACTTTACTAACTGTGACATTTTACCCCATTAAAATCATTTTCGTCTTATTTGTCATATATTTCCTTTTTCTTTTATTTTTCCTTTCTTCTTCTTCTTTTCTCTCCCCTCCGTTGGCCATGCCCTAGGTGTTGTCCTCACCAGATTTGGTGAGGGCAGCCTTTGCACCTGGGCCAGATCTAGCAAGGATAGATCTTGCTCGAAGCCGGCGAGGGCCATTTTTGCCAAATCTAGCATCCCTCACCCTTGCCAACGTCGGGTGAGGGCCTCCCTCACCAGAGGGCCATCGGTGTCGGGGGAGGGGTGACCTATCTAGCGAGGACCCTTGCCTAACTCACCAAGGGCTATCCTCGCTTGAATCCAACTTCCCTTCGCAAAGGGAAGAGAGAAGAAGAAAATATTAGAAGACAAAAATGCCCTATAGTTTAGGGTAAATGTGTCACACGGATATAAGTTCAGAATTTTTTGTGTCACGAAAAAAAATTTAGGATAAATGTGTCCACACGGATATAAGTCTAGAGTTTTTTTGCTTTATCATCGTTTAAGTAAAAGGTTATGATAATATAGCTTTGAAAGAGAGTAATCCTTCACTTATAAGACCATGTCATAAGCTTTTTCATCATATTATTATTCAAGGAAAAGTAGTAACTGATAAAAAAGAAGAGTGAATTACTGTCCTATTTTTGCATATCTAGCAAATAAATGAATGAAGATAGAGCAAAATTTGGGTTTGTTTAACCGAAAATAAATGATTTGGAAAAAAATATATATATTTTAGAAATTTAAATGGTCACTTATTGAAAAAAATATTTTCATTATTCACAAAATAATTAGATATAAATATTATTGATAATGAAAATAATTTTCATTGACTAAATTATTCCTTTTTATTTTTTAAATTATTCATTTTTCTAAACACACGGAGTCTTGAGGTTAGTTTGATGTATAAGAAGCACGTCAAAAAGTTTTTAAGGTAGAACGAAAGCAAAGTGAATGTCAAAATTATATTCCTTTCTTTTCTCCTTAGTGAATTGGCATGACTAATTACACTAATTTGCGCACGAGGAATCCTGCCCCATAGTGCCTTACCTTGAACGTGGCAAAGTTTCCCCGTGAAAAACGCCTAGCAGGAGAAAATGACAAGGACTACTATTGTTTTGATTACTGGATAAATTGGATTCACGTTGAAATACTAATCTCGTGATTGAAGAAAGCCTACGGGGTCCACTCAGACTAAAGATTGTGTTTACCAAAAAATGTCATTATGTTAAGGTTTTGAACATTTCGCAAAAAATATAGTATTTTTGGAAAAAAAATTCCAAGAAGCTATTTTTTAGGAAAATAATCATATTTTTCAGTGTTTGGCTAAACTATGAAAATGAGTTAGAAAATATTTTTCTCTATTCAGTAAGTAAAATCTTTTCCTCCATGCACCAATGTCAATAATTTTTTTGTTATTATATTTTTTAATTGATTTTTAATTACATGTATTTTTTTCCCCCATGCACCAATGCAAAATTTGATTTTTCGCATGAAAAGCCCAAAAATAGTGTTAATTTCAATTTGCATTGTCAATTTTCTTTTTAAAAAAAAAAATGATCCCTTTAATTGACATTTTAGTGACAAATCACTATAATGTTGACTTTTGATCAATACTATGTTCAAAAATTGAAATTTTTCAAAATCTCCAAATCATCATTTTTTTCACCTTAATTTAACTTTGGCATTATCAATTTTGCAAAAAGCAATTTAGAACCAACTTTTTCCCAATTTGTGAATTTTGGTTCAAAATCAACCAAAAACAAAATTAGTTAATTTCTAGTCATTTTGTAGAAAAATTTCCTTTACAACATTTGATTACAAGGTTGTCCCACGTTCAATTTTCAAGCCAATTTTCAGATTCCAAGCAATAAGTAAAAGTCCTCAATTTTGACTCTAATTAGGGGTTTCAATAAGTCCTTTATAATTAAATCATGAATGAGTCCATTTTCTTAGAGGCAACTCAAATCCGATATCAATCTTGACAAATTCACATCAATCAATTTGATTTGATTGACTTAACTAATCAAAGGTTTACAAAATCAAGCCAACTTAGTCCAATTGGTGCGATTCAACTTAATCCATTCTTTTTGGCAGATGATTCCGTTTTCTTTCTCAATGGCACTTTGATGGAATGTCAGAATCTTGCTAATATTCTTAACCAATATTGTGTGGCAATGGGCCAAGTTATAAATTGGAACAAATCAGGCCTATTTTTCAGCAAAAACTGTCCGATCACTTTACAGGAAAACTTGGCGGGTATTTTCAAAATGCTGGTGTTATATCGGTATGGTAAATATTTAGATATTCCGTTCGAGTGGGGTAAATCTAAAAGGGAGATGTTTGGTTGGATATTAGGGAGACTACATTCAAAACTTGAGGGCTGGAAAGAAAGATTCCTGTCAAAGGGCAGAAAGGAGATCCTAATTAAATCGGTTGTACAGGCAATTCCTGAATATGCTATATCTGTTTTCAAGCTGCCAACATCTTTGTGTAAACTTATTGAACAGAAAATTTCCGGATTTTGGTGGAAAACTGACCCAAACAGGGTTGGTGTGCATTGGAAGAAATGAGATTTGCTAAAAACTGATAAGGATGGTGGAGGGCTCGGATTTCGAGATTTGATGGCTTTTAACAAAGTGATGCTTGGGAAGCAGGCTTGGCGACTAATCCACCAACCCGGCTCGTTGTGGGGTCAAGTTTTTAAGGGGTTGTATTTTCGTTCGGTGAATTTCCAAAAGGCAGCTAGAGGTACACGTCCTTCATGGGGATGGCAGAGTCTTCTTCTTGGTCGAGAGGCCATCCTACCTCATATCTGTTGGTCGGTTGGGGATGGCACGAATATAAGGATTCGGGAAGATAAGTGGCTACCTATCGGCACAATTGGTGGACCGGCAACCAGGGAGGAGCCAGAGCGGGTGGCCGATCTTATTGATCCTCTGACCCAAACATGGAATTTTCCTCTGATTCAACAGCTATTCGATACTTCGGTAATCATCGAAATTGTTAAAATTCCTATACGACTTGTCTATGCTAAAGATTTGTTAGTTTGGATGCCTACCAAGAGATCAGTGGTTAGCATGACACGCACATCAACGGTTCCCTAGGCATCTTCATCACATCAGAACCCAAAAATATTGTGGCGTAAGATCTGGTCTATGAATATAGAGCCCAAAATTCGCACTTTTATGTGGTCACTTTGTCATAATGCCTTTGCAACTAAGGCAAATTTGTTTCATCAACACATTTCTCCCTCTCCCATATGCAGTCTATGTAATCTCAGTACTCCTGAAACGATTGAACACCTATTCTTTTTCTGTCCTTGGACAATCGATGGTCAACATTTCAGTCTCATCTACTACAATACAGAGGATTGATGTATGGATCATGGAACGAGCAACAAATCAAAGGCTCATACCTGGTTTGGCAACAATAGCGCAGATCTTGTGGCAAGTCTGGTGTATGCGCAACAGTTGGATTTTTCGCCATAGACCACTAGATCCCCATTGAGCAATGGATGACGCCCTTGCACTGTCCAGTCTTCGATCTTCCTCAGTTGCAAGCACCCAGAACAAGCAGATCAAGAACAGGGGCGGCTACTAATGTCACCGTCCATCTGTGGAAACCTCCAGCACGCGACTTCCTTAAATGCAATATCGACAGATCTTACTACCCAGGTAGCCAAGAAGGGACGATGGCATGTATTAGTCGCAATCATCAGGGTATCCTAACAGATGTCTACACCAAGTGGTTTCTAGCAGCCTTAGCGTTTCAATCGGAAGTTCAAGTGCTCACCTTCACTCTGCATCATCTAAGGAATCAAGGCATCCACACAGTTTAGATAGTAATTGAATTTGATTGTCAGATCTTGATCGATATAGTCCACGGGAAGAAGACGCCACCATGGGAAGAAAGAACGCTCTTCAACAAAATTGCAGCTCTGCTCCCCGAATACCCTAGCGTGCGTTTGCAGTTCTATCACAGGGAGGCCAATGGAGCAGCTGACTGGACCGCCAAGGCCCATGGCAGACTTGACCTAGCCCATAATTGGAACATCTTTACTCCCTACATTTTGCAGGATCTTGTTGCTGCTGATGCAATAGCGTTGGGATGTACTTTGATGAATGCATAAATAATACTTATATGTTTCAATAAAAAATAAAAAACTTAATCCATTCTAAGCTAGGGATCAATTTGATCAATTAAGATTCAATTTGACGATAAAACTTCATTTTCCTTTAGGGTTCTGCTCATGCAATCATATGAGGGTCAAATTGTGTGCATTGAAGTGTCCCAAGCCCAATTAATTGAACCAATCGAATACTTTTCAAGTCAATTAGTTTCAATTGAAATTGGCAATTGGGAACAAAATCACAAAAATTACATTAATTGAATGAAAACCCCCAATTCATGAGGCAATCCAATCAAAATAAAATTCATTTCACCCATGAGGTAATTGGACTAAATTAATCCAACTTGTGATGTTAGTGATGAGTTTGATTGAGTTGAATTGATTGGATTTGGGTTGTATTATTCCAATTTGGCTCATTTCTTTGATAACTAATTGGAAATTCTTTGCGATTATATGACATCCTCGATTCAAATCCCTATTTAAGACCATGAGGAATAGACTAAGGATTGGCATGTTAGTAACAAAGACAAGTCATGACTCAATCCTAGGGATTGTTCACAAGTTGACTAGCTAATTAGGGGCTAGGCAATTCAGAATCAAGGTTGCGATAAACTAGAGCAATCGACCATAAAAGGATAGCTCAACCATAAGAATCGCTGTAGATGACCACGTACCATCACGAGTTAGTCAATGGACCAGTATAGATTGAGTCAGCTCAAGTATATACCGATCGCAAGTGACGTCGTACGATCGATGTATTGATTGTGAACGACCTTAATCCGATCTTGAATGAATGTGAGTCAAGGCAGGTTGATTGATCATATTCGATTACATGACAATCGAGGGTCATTTGTGGATCGAATAAGCTCAACTAAAAGTCACACATAAAACTCTAGACAAGTGTCGAACTTAGTTCGAGTCTAATCACGTGAATTCTACCAATGCCACCTAAATTTGTGTAGGTCATGTTAAAGTCATTTTTGATTGAAACCTAGCTACAATCCTTGGTTCAATCGTGAGTATCAACGATGATTTTATCAAGTCATTCCTTTCCAATTAAAATGATTTTAGTGAGCCTGGTAGTGCATTAATTTGGGAAATGTGCTAATTTAAGGATACATACTTTAACGGACCTAAAGATGAGGCCAATTTAGCCTATTAAGATATAAGTTGAGGTGATTCAAACTTTGTTTGGCCATGGACATAGGGTATGCGCCACTTTTAGATAGGAGGAATGAACCAAATTGCCCTTTGAGTCTAGTCAATAATGGAAGTCTCAAGAAGCAACCTAGCTCTTGATCTTGGGTAAGGCACGTGACTAAATGGATGGCCAAGATTGCTTCTTGACCCCAAGTTTAGGGTCATCATGATGGGGAGGACAACAATTCAAGGTGCAATTAATGCTTGAGAGACAAGCTTTCCCTTCAAGCTTCTTCTTCTTCTTCTTCTTCTTCTCATTCCCTCATTCAGTCGACTCCCCATCCCTCTCCTCTATCTCTTTTTCCCTTCCTTGTTCCTTCCTTTCCTTCACCATTTAACCGCCCACACCCCCTTTTTCATCCGCTGCTTTCTTAGACGTCTCTTTTATCGTTGCTCCTCCATTGGTCACATTGAGCTGCTTGTTGCCCGTGTCGCCCCGTGCTACCGTTGCATTGGCTGTCCATTGCTGTGAGTTGCTGCTGTTCACTTGTCATCCTCGAGCCACCACTAAACACCCCTTGTCTCATCTCGGTTGTTAGTAATTAGCTTTCCTAAATGTTGACTAGGCTGTTGCATTATGCGACTCGAATTAGGATTGCCTTTGGTGCCATAGGATTCTACTAGGTTGAGGAACTCATGTTATTAATTTTGTATAGTTTTCTCATGATATGCTTGAGCTATATAGTTCAAGATTGAACAAGGAACAATTATGTGAAGGTTGAGATTGCTCGAGTTTGGTGTGAGTTATAGAAATGATTCATTTAGGCTAAATTTGCCGTGGTTGATGTTGTGGACCGTTTACTATTACTACTTATGCTTGATCTTCATACTTGGATGCCATGAATGGTTATATGAGTATTATATGAAGTGATCTTTATATATAGATGTCCATAGGTCATGGTCAATGCTTGAGTTCACATCAAGTCACTGAATCTAGAACGGCATTGATTCTTGGATGTGCGTTGAAGTGCGTCGGGCTAGGTCATTCTCTTGGGTTAGTAATATTAATGCGTATCATTTGATTCGGGTTTGACCTAAGCTAGCACTCGAGCATCAGGGGTCAAGCCACGATTCTAGTTTCATCTATTAACCTATGTCTTGTAGACCCACTTGACACCTATGATCTTTTTGTCCTCGGGACGATTGATAAGCTCCCAAGTTTCATTTTTGTCGATGATCTCAACATACTTTATTGTTGCATATACAATGAGTCATGAGTTACACATTGTTTGACATACCCTTGGGGCATTCATACTTGGACTAATATGAGAAAGATAAAACCGATTACATGAATGCTTGATTCGTGTTATCATACAAGGAATACTATCACCAATGATTTCGTGATGATACCTCCAAGTCCATAGGATGCCTCGTTAGTGAGAACAAGATGATGTTCCCACGTCAACTGAATGTCCCCATGCCAATGGATGTCATTCGCAGGATGTGTTATAATCAGAACTATGCTCGATGGATTTTGGATGCCATGCTCGAGGGAGTGAGATGATGTCTCGGAGGTTTCCAAAAGAGCCATGGGGTTTTGGCTATGTGTGATTAATAATTAGACTCAAGATAGTGTGGTAGTAGAGGATGCTATGTAATTCTCGAGGTGCTAAACGTGTGTGAAGTATTTGAGTGCTATACGCATACTCTGAAAGTGATGCTATGGCTTGCATATGTTTGACATGGACTTTTATGATATGCATGGACACATGCATGATTTAAATGTTATTTTAATGACTTAGAAGGCATGTGCATGGAGTATCGAACACTTGAAGTGCCAAAATTTGGCACAAAAAGACACTAAAGTGACAAAAGTTAGGAAAGTGATAGTTAAGTATAAAATTGGAACAAAATGGATCACTTAAGTGCCAATGGTGATAAAATAGCTAAAATGCTTATGTAGCAATTTTTCGGCAAAGCAAGTGCACAACGACGTTATTTTGCACTCTTATGTGGCTAATACAAGTGCAAAAATGATGTCGTTTTGCTGATGGATAAATAATTAATATAAAAATTAATTAAAATAAATTTAAAACTAAAATTTAAAAAAAAAAAAAAAAGACAGAGAGAGAGAGAGAGAGAGATGGAGATCTGGTTAAGCCCTTGCCTTCCATCGATCATTGAGGGCCCTTGCAAGCCCTTCCCCCACCATTGTTGACCCTTCTCGGCGATTGTGGGGAGGCAGCACAACCCTTAGCCACCTGTAACTATCTTCCTTCCCCCCCTTTTTCTTCTTAAAATTTAAAATTTTTATAATTTAATTTAATTAATTTGTAATATTAAAATTCAAATCTGTGCCAAAACAATGTCGTTTTTACATTTATTTGTTGTGTCAATTCTCCAGCAAGTCATGTGGCCAAGCAAAATTAACAAAAAATTGTCATTTAGGATTTCCAGCGGGGTTCGCCGGAGATGGCATTCAAGTATCCAAATTTTCAAAAAAAGTCACACTTAATGTCCATTTTTAACTTTTGGCAATTAAGTGTTCCTCTATACCAAGTTTTGGCACTTGGGGTGTGCTTTTGCCCACGTGCATGCTATGACCGACTTTGTTATGAATTGAGAGGCATGTGAATGTCTTGAAGGTTGTTGTTTGAGTCTTGAAGGCTTGATAATGTTGTGGATGCTAGTATCCATCACGTGTGAATATTCTGGCTATTATTTTCATTAATTGTGACACATGTGGATTTGTATACCTTTGATTAGGACTCAAGAAATTTAGGTTGAGGTTAGATCTCTTCATATTTATAGTTAAGGCAAAATTTAGGCTTTGCTATTGATCTGCCATTGACATGTTTAGGTTGAGAAATCGTGAGGTTTAGATGCAAGGCATTCACCTATACAAGGTTTAGGGTATTTACTTATTGAGTTTTCAACTCATTATTATTGTTTAACATTTTTAGGTCAATAGGTATGGACCACTTACCTCACCACTTCATGCATTTTGGGGTACCCATTAGCATGGAGACTATTGTAATAGATGTATTTAGGAAGGATGCTATGTTCCAATGGGTCACTACTACTGTTTAGGTTGAAGAGAGGTTGCATGACCTTATCCTACACTACTAGCGAGCATGATATGCTAAGTACAACATGTGTGATATGCTTACAAGCATATCCTCTTTTAATTACCTCTTGAGTACTTACAAAGAGTGATGGATGAAAATTGGACCACTTGGACACTATTAAAGAATAGATAAGTTCATGGATCAAGTTAAAAAAAAATGAGTCAAGAATACTAAAATGAGTATCGACAATTTGAAAGACCAAAATCTAATTAGCTCTCTGACTAATCTCATGCCTGGTCGTAATTGATAAAGAAATCTAACCAAACAAGACAACAAATTGAATGTTTATCTATAAATTGGTAGATAAAATATTTTTAGGATTTCGTATCTTGAAATATGGGGAAATGAATTTAATTCACCAATTGCAGAATGGGACGTGGGTAGGTTTAATTGGAGGTGCGGCCCTATAAATAGCAGTTAATCCCTACTCAATCATGTGCGAGTGCGAGAGTCAATCTCAAATATATACAACGATGGACAATAAGACTCAGAAGAAGGATGCTCAAAAAGTCAATCTCGTGATCCTAGTAGTGCTGCTGACCTCTATTCGGAATGTCCGTTGGAGTTGATCGTTGAGCTCTTCACCTTGGGTTATGCAGCCTTGTCTCTTGGCCGTCCTCGCAAGCAAGATACTAGGAGAGCTATTGACATCTATTTAGATTGTGCGTTGGACTCGATAATTGTACTCTTCCGCCTGGGCTAGGCAGCCTTATCTCTTAGTTGTCCTCAAAATCAAGCTAGTCTCGGCCGAGTTGAAGATCCAGGCACATCCCCTTCTCATGTTGTTAGCCAATTCGAAGGTGAACAAAGGGAGAATCTACATGAGCTATTTGAACAAAACTCAGAATTGTCGAAGAGACTGGGAGCTACAAGAAAGGACCTTGTTGAACTCCGGCGAGAGGTAAAGAAATCCCCAATCGAAGGCTGGTGGCATGCACCAGTGGACCAACTCTCCTTGGAGGAGCTGAAACTTTATAAGAGAAAGTATGAGGAATTAAGCAAGATTTTAACAAAAGCAATTGAAGACCGGACAACTGATTCTCATGTCAACGTTTCTGAAGAACCTCCTAGGACTGATCCCTAGGAAATTTCATTATATTTGAAATAAGCTGTTTGATAATGTCGTAAGTGAGCCCATGCTGCTCATAATCTTGAAATAAAGTGTGTTTTTGATGATATATTCTTCTTGCACATCTACTTTTAAGCAATCCTAATCGATAACATAAAGATTTTTGGAAATGCATAGATTTGGTAAGTCAAAGGACTCAAATATGGTAGGTTTTGTTTTCTAGATGCTTATCATTTTATTTAATGGAAATGATCGTGGTCCTTATATAACTTTTGGCAACAATATGATTAATTACTTGCCTTTATAGTAAATTATGTGTTTCTAAGGATACTAAGAACAAAAGGCGGGGAGACTCAATCGTCTTCCGAAAAGAGACGCAGCTATGTTGAAGAGACAATTATCTCACTTGCAAACATATCTGGGCGGGATTAAATATATGACGGGGTTACCTGATATTGTAATTATTGTTGATCAACAAGAAGAATATACTCGTATCAATCAATCGAATTTGTTGAATGAATGAATAAATAAGTAGTATTAATTAATTATATATTATAAATTATAGAAATTAGAATATTCATCAATTCAGATTAGCATGTATAATACATAGGTTTGAGAAAAATGTAAAAAATTAAAGTATCATGGGCCAATCACTTTGGATAATGCTTGCATCTTCTGTATTACTATGCTTGTGGTTGTTAGCATGAACTTAGGTGATGCTTATTCCCCAAATACTGTCATTGCTTCTTCTCCGGGAAATAGGGCTCGAACCCGCAACTTCCGCCTTGACAGGGCGGTGCTCCAATTGAACTACAATCCCCAAGAAATAAAGTGTAGAGTATACTGCCATAATAACTTCCTCCAATTAAAGTAATTTCAATGTACATGCTCGTGCATTATTGAATTGTCTCTTATACGGCTAATGTCTCTGACGAAGATTAAGGAAGTATTTGCGCTTCACCAAGGAACTAAATTGAATTTGAACAAATTAGCCCTTATGCACACACAAGTGCTTCTTGTAGTTTTAGTGAAAAAAGATAAATACAATTCTTGCCAAAAAAAAAAAAAAAAATAGAGAAAAAGGAAAAGATAAATGTTTACATATGAATTTTGCTGAGGAGTTCATTATGTCTCTTCCAAATAAAATCATTATAGGAATCAAGTTTGTCAATAATGATGGGAGTTGACCCCTTTGAAAAAACAATAAGTTAAACCAATCTCGGAATGAAAAGTGGGTAAGTTCAATTGGTGTCATGGTCCTGTAAATTGTTGCTAATCCCCACACAATCATGTGAGAAAGTGAAGACTCAATGAGATAATAATACCCTCACCTTTTTGAATAAGATTTGTAATGGTTTAAATTTTGAGAACGCAATTTTATAAGAGGGAAAGAATTATGACATCAACCTTGTACCGATAATATAAATTGGGCTTTTCATCGATGTGCCTATAGTCTTTTTCTCTGAGTTGATCATTCATGAGATAACTAATCTATTAGGTAAAGCCATTAAAAAATATAAACGTGACTGACTTGAGAATTCGACCAGAAATCGTCTGCTCGACCGTGCTAATCTGCAATGGTCAATACGGTATCGTTAAAATCGATTAGAGATTGGAGATAAGTTGATTCGACAAAGGCATGTAGTTAAAGTGTGGGTGATTCCACCTAATTGCAAAATTTGTGTCAAACGACATTAAACCGATTTTTCTGTCGATTTTGTACCATGTACCCGTAATTGAAATTTTGAGATTATTATGAAAACCAAGAGTCGCCAATGTGTCAAAGATGAACAATGTGGATCGAAAATAATCGATCACGAGTCAAACACGCTAAAAATTCCTAAAAGTTACTCAATGAGTTAGGTCACGCTAAAATCGTGTCCAGTTGAAATTAACCACAAAATTGAACCCGGTTTCAAAAATTGAAAGTTCCAGCATGTCATGATTTATTTTTAGGACATCGACTCATCATTTGAAGAATTTTCGAGATTTTTGGTGAAAAAATCAAAATTCGGCGAAATTGGACCAGGAAATTTGGAAGGCCATTTTTGTGTGCATTTTTTTTTGCCTTGAAGTGGGATCAATTGATGAGGAAAATTGTAGAATTTGGTGTGGGCTTCCTCCTCATCAATTTGGCCATGAATTGGAAGCCATTTGGAGTGGAATTGAGTTGCTTTGGTGAGGGAATTGCATGAATTTCATAGGCCATGGGGGCTGCAACATTTGGGCATCAAAGCTTGGCTTGTTAGGGGAAGATTTTGAGGGAAAACAACTACTAGATGAGGCTGAAGGTTGGTGGGGGCAACTACTCAAGTGTTTAGGATACTTTGATGAGCATTGAAGGCTCTAGTCCCCTCTTTCTAGCTGTAGCTCTATCTTCTTCTTCTTCCTTAATTTCTTCTTCATTTAAACTAGTTAAAGACTCCATTTCCAAAGCTATTAGTCTAGCCAAGCCCCTTGCCAAAGCTGCCAGCCTCACATCGCTGTTGCCAGTTTGCTCAAGCAGCCTGCACACTCGTTAGTTGCTCGTGAGCCCGTCCCGGTTCGAGCCGAGCTACTGTGATTCCAAGCCACCAGTTGCGTGTCTGCCGTCCAACCAATTGGTTCATGTCACAACTTCGTTGACCAAGCCGCTCGTACACTGCTCCAACCCGTTCCCTTCGCTGCTTAGCCTCGTCTGGCCGTCCACCACCCTCCTTCTCCTCGCGTCATGCCCCAAGCCATCCCTTCGGTTCAGCCACATAACTGAAGTTCTAGCTTAGAGTTGAGGCTTTGTCGGCCGTTTTTGGGCTCTTTTGGACCTCCTTGGGTGTCACCGTAGGCCTGAGTGTTGCTTGCCTCCACATTACCGTCGCCATGAACCAGTTTATTTGCTAATCTGGTGAGTTTATGTCCTAAACTCTAATTAGGATGTTAATTATGCTTAGGGTGGTTTAATTAGCCTAATGGGAGTTGAGGTGAGGTAAGTATTATATGATGTGTGTATAGGCTGTCTCTAGGTGTATTATCTTCCCAATATGGGTTTAGGGTGTAGACTCGCTAAAACATTTCTCACCCCATCGTAGCTTACAATTTTTAGGTACTTAAATGAAGGTGAGACCCGTTCGTTTTGGGTGGCCACAAGAGGCCGAAGGGTAGCGTATCGTCTTTCCTATCCCAAAGAATCCTTGGACCTATGAGCTCGTTGTGACCACAATTTGGGTCAATGAGGGCCAACCTTAGTTGGTACCTCATCAATTCAAGGCATGGTTTCATCGCGGGCCTGACAAGGTTCGAGAGGGCCCCTAGCACGGTTTTGACGAACATGTCGAAGGTGTCGAGTTGGAGGAGATACTCGACCCCGTGCTTTAGCTGATATTGAGGTAAACCAATTGCTCGAGGCTAAGGAGCCCACAGCAGAGACAACTGACTCGTTAGACATCAACATCCCTAACGATGTCGTGGTAATCCCGGATCCAAAGTAGATGAGGTCCGGGGTAGGGTTAGTCTAATAACTCTTTTTGGGGTCTAGACTTTCTTTTGTATATGACTTGGTTTGTTTTTATAAGTGTGTTTGTGAAACTTGATTGTCCTGCTTTTCTATCACATGTTTGTTTGTTGTTTGGAGATTGTTTATTTCGCTTTCGCTTGTGCAACAAAATGAATGGGTCGGCAACATGTCCTGAGAACGTCGCAATTCGATCGACCATCGAGGGATGTGCACATGCTTGAGGTTTGAGGCGTGACAGATTATCCTTGCTATTTTGAGTTTGATGCATCTAGCTTTTCTATCAAGGACTCTAGGACACACAAGGGATTACTGCTAGGAAGTAATCATCAAGGTTTATATACTAATAAGGACTTGCATTCCATGGCATTCTTTTCTCAAAGAAACAAGGTTGTGGATTAACTTACATGGCATCACTGATTAGGCCATCCTCATAGTCATGTTTTATAGCTTTTACAATCTAATAATTTGGTTTCAGTAAATAAATCCAGTAGCACTTTATGTACAAATTGTCAGATTAGTAAATGTTCAAGATTGCCATTTCTTTATTTGATTCTCGATGTTCCCATCCATTGGAGAAAATACATTGTGATCTTTGGGGACCAAGCCCAATTCCTTTTATGCAAATATTTTGATATTATTAATGATTTCTCTCGATACTATTGGTTGTATCCATTGAAGAGTTAGATTTCTATGAGATTTTCCTAGCCTTTTAGAAATTAGTTGAAAATCAACTTGATAGGAAAATTAAAGTTTTTTCAATCCGATAAAGGAGAAGAATTCACAAGCAATAATTTTCAGACGCATCTTCATGAATGCGGCATACAACTACAACTCTCTTGTCTAGGTATGCCAGAGCAAAATAGTGTTGCTAAGAAGAATCATAGACATATTGTTGAACTCGAGCTTGCTACACTGTTTGAGGCACCTATGCCACTAAACTATTGGGTGTAAGCTTTTACAACAATGAATTATTTAATAAATCGGCTTCCTTCCATTGCTTTGGGCAGCGAAGTCTATACTTAGTCTTATTCAAGGACCTTAATTACTCATTACTCTAAGGGCGTGCATGACAAAATTTCTATTTCAGAAATTGATTTCTGGCCAGAAATTGATTTCTTAATTTCTATTCCCCGGACAAGTTTCTGAGCAAAAAAACCCGTTTGATAATGACTCAAAATTTCTATTTCTGGAACAAAAATCCGTTTGATAACAGAATAAAATTTTAATTTCTAGGAATAGAAATTGATTAGATGACAACATAGGAAATCCTCAAATACAAAATAATAGTCGAAATAATACTAAAACAACATAGGAAATCCTCAAATACAAAATAATAGTCGAAATAATACTAATACATTACAAAAGTTGAAAATACAATTTCATGGAATTTCCTATTACATGTGTTTACGTTTCGTATTACGTAATATTTTCTTTCGAAAAATAAACGACGTGGCAAAAAAAAAAAAAAAAATCAATTGAAATTCAATTGTAGTGAATATGTCGTTATGTTTTTGCCGAAATTGATTTCACATTAATCAAATAAGTCTAATGATAGCCATGATTATAATAGTCTAATCTCCTAAAAAGTCCTAACTTCAAGTCTAATTCCAATTTCTTTCCAAATTTTGTTGAAAAAATCCTCACCATGTTCAAAAATCGTCACCAATTTTTTTCAAAATTATCAACACTAGGATTATTTAAAAATTTATTATCAAAATCTGTATTTTCATCAACACTCTTACAAGAACAACAGATTCCTTATTAGATCTATTTTCCTTATAAAAGAAAAATCGGATGAAACCCTAATGATTTGACCCCTTTTTACCGTCTCAATATGAAGTTTATGAATAAAAAAATAGTTAGCTAGATAGAGCCATTATCTGGCGTACTATGGAAGAGTAGGTAAAGAAAGACTCATTAGATATGAATGTGGCAAGTTGACTATTACCATGCGTGAAATCTCTTGCGTGCAACAAATGAAGCCTTGTCCATTCAATTCCCACCATTTGGCCCAATGGTTAAGATTTTCAATCAATATTGATTGAAATGATTATATTAAAAAATTATTAAAATATTTTGGACTAAATTAACTATTTCTATTTCTATTTCTATTTCAATATTAGTGATCTAAAATATTTTGGACTAAATTGAAAAGTTGAGAAAAAAAAATTTCTATTTCTGTTTCAAACCGAGAAGCTAAAAATTTCAGCTTCGATTTCTTCGATTTCTCTATTTCTGGAATAGAAATCTGTTTCAGAAATAGAGAAATTAGATTGCGTTACCAAACGGATTTCTGTTCCAAACCTGTTCCAGGGAACAGAGAAACAGAGAAATCGAGAAACAGAAATTTTATCATGCGCACCCTAGGTGTTTGGCTCTTGCTGTTATCCATATTTATGCAACAATGCAATGACAAATTTGATAGGTGCTCTTTGGCTTGCATATTTTTCGGATACAGTGAGAAGCATAAAGGATATTGCAGTGTTCATCAATCTACTAGTCGTGTTTATATATCTTGACACGTTTTTTATGAGCATTATTTCCTTTTGCTTCTTCTTCTTAGATTTCTGCTATGACTAAAGGGGAGCTATTGCAATGGAATTCAACTATAAGTCCATCAAAAACAAAAGTTTCTAGCCAACCTCATCCAAAAGTTGATCAAAATGTTGGTTCACCAATAGATCTTGAATTTGCAAGTGAATGTACACGTCTATTTGTTGAGATAGAACCAAATTCAAATGCTTCATTTGCCATGCTTTTTAATCATGTGCAACAATCAATAAAGAGTGAATCTTTAGTTCAATCTCCATATGAAACTTTTACATCCTTGACGCATCTCATGGTTACACGTCAAAAGGCTGGGATCTTGAAGCCAAACCCCAGGTATGCCAATATAGCAGTATCATCTATCCCTCCTAAGCCCCATAGTGTCCGTTCAGCAATAAAACACCTCGGTTGGACAACCGTTGTGCTTGAGGAGTTGGATGCTCTTGCAATCAATAAAACATGGGAACTTGTTCCCCGTCAACTCTCGATGAATGTAATTGGATATAAATGGGTATACAAGACAAAACTACATGTAGACGGTTCACTTGCCCGATCAAAAACCCAGCTTGTTGCAAAAGGGTCTCATCAAAAGGAAGGTGTTGACTTCCTAGAAACTTTTAGCCCAGTAGTTAAACAAGCTACAATTTGCATTGTACTATCTATTGCTACTGTTCAGAATTGGGAAATTTGCCAATAAGATGTCAAGAATGCCTTTCTACATGGAGATCTAAATGTTCATGTCTATATGAAACAACCACTGGGCTTCTCTGATTCATCCTATCCAAACCATGTTTGCTTAATCCAATGGGTGATATATGGTCTCAAACAAGCTCCTAGGGCATGGTTTGACAAGTTCAACAATTTTCTTTTTGAGTATGGATTATTCTATAGCACTGCTAATCCATCATTATTTGTTTATCGTCATCATGGTCATACTATTATTCTATTGATCTAAGTGGATGATATAATCCTCACTGGTGATTCTCCAAAATTGTTGAACCATCCCGTGCAAGCACTTAGTCAAGTGTTTTTCATGAAAGATTTTGGTGCTCTTCATTATTTCTTGGGCATTGAAGTCAATTGCTCCACTAATGGACTCTTTCTCTCCCAACATAAATATGCATTAGATCTTTTGAGTCGAGCATCAGTGGCACAATGTAAGCCAATTGCTACTCCAATAGCTACCAAGCAACCTCCCTTAAAAAATGGTGGTAAGCTCTACGCTAATCCATCCCATTTTCAAGCATTATAGGTGCTCTTCAGTACCTTAGCCTTGCTCGTCTAGATCTCTCACTTGCAATCAACATAGTTTGCCAATATATGCATGCCCCAACTGTTGCTCACTATTAGATGGTAAAGCGTATTCTGCAATATTGTACAACATATCAATGAAAAATTATGCTTCATTGACTCAATTTCTGAGTTTCTTCACACCTGTGCAGACAAAACATTTCGACTTAATTGGTTCATGGGTTTTGCATAATGTTTCGTGGGTATCTAGTGTTGGGCATTCTGAAAACTAATGTTGAAATCCCTTAGATTATTTTGACAATCACAAAATTTTTATCAAAGTCTTTAAAGAGTTCGTTGAGTGAATGCAGAAAAGACATCGCGTAATGATAATCTTCCATGAGTCTACGCTATCTCATCTGATATGAACCTATGAAGATACCAAGTGGAGATATTCACGTCTTAAATATTATATTCACCTCATTAGTTTTCACATGTGTAGCGAATTTCTCGAGATGATCCTCATGAGAGCTACCACACCACTAAGCGGCACAAATAATCCTCTAATGAGATGGCATCTATGCATCGCACGGACTCCCCCGAAACTTACCGATCTCTATCTTGATTTCTCTCATTCATTTATGATTATTTTTTAGCCACTATTACTTTATTTACGGGATAAGTACACTAATGGTGCCATAAGTTGTGTGCGGCGTTTACTTTGGTGCCAAAAGTTTCCGTTAGATCACTTAAGTGCCAAAAAATTTGAAAAACGCTCACTTTGGTGCCAACTCTGACGAAATTGGCCGGAAATCCGACATGGCCTTTTTTTATTAATTTTTGACGCCGACATGGCTCGTCGGAGAGTTGAGTCAGCATCCAAACACCAAAACAACGCCGTTTGGCATCTTTTCCCCAACTTTGAAACCCTAATCCCCAAATTGAGAGAGAGGGAAGCTCGTCTTCGTGTCTTCTTCTTCCTTGAAGACCCACAACAGCAACGGCACCGGCACGGCACCAGCAACAGTACCAGCAGCACACCAGCAGCAGCAGCGCACCAACAACCCCTTCGACCCATCTTCTTCCTCCTCCTCCTCCGCCCTCGCCTTCGATTTTTCCTGCAACAATCTCAGTCTCTTCTCGCTCACCTGGTCGAGCAACTACAATGGTGGCTGAGCGACAGTGGCCGAGTAACAACGGGTGAACGATGGTGGCCGAGCGGCGGAAACCCTAATTTTTCCCCATGTGAGCTAAACGGCGTCGTTTCCATGAAGCCATCCACGTAGGACGGCAAAACGACGTTTTTTTTTTTTTTAAGGAGGACCGAAAACGATGTCATTTAAAGGCTTATCGATTTTTTTAAAAAAAAAAAAAAATCATTTTGGCCGGAATCTTTCGCTGGAGGCTGGAATCTTTCGCTGGTGGCACCAAAGTGAGCGTTTTTCCTCCGACTTGGCACTTAAGTGATCCGACAAAAACTTTTGGCACCAAAGTGAGCGCCGTACACAACTTATGGCACCATTAGTGTACTTATCCCATTTACTTACTAGGCTGGTCGGGAGCCGGTAAAGCGCGGGAGATCGTTTCGCATTTACGAACCAAAGAATTGGCCTCGTGGAGTGGGTTATATTATATTGAAATACCACTATGAACCAACTCACCGTTTCCAAATCCATGTTATTGCTTATCGTGGATTCACAGAAATAGGGGTATGAAAATGAACTGCCTAAACCAAAAATCCCATACCAAATCGAATATAAAATTTTGGATCTTTCTCGGAGTGAGAATCCATTATGTTTGGGTGGTATGTAAAACAATGGGCCTCTGATTAATTTCAAGCCATTAACTCGAACTGACAAGAAACACGTTGTCCAACTTGTTTCAAAACCAAAACAATCAGGGTAATCGGTAGTTGCGAAACACCAAACTCAAAAAACATGTACTTGATAAACCCGAATCGTTTCTTGATCTGGGTTCTATGCGATTCGCATCTCAGATAAGGTCACGAAAAAGAAATACGCTTATGCCCTAGTTAATTAGGGTGTCAACGGGACCTAAACCGAAACGGTCCATCAACATCTCTACACAAAACGACCCAAATTTTGCCTGATATACCAAATAAAATAGTCAAATAAGTCTATCTTGCAGTTGACAAAAAGATTGATGGTATAATATAACAGGACCAAGAAATAAGTAACCGATGGAAAGTGTTGTATGTAAACCAAGCACTCGCATGAAGTATAAATTTCAGCCGCACATTAGAGATTTAACGGTGAACATAGAAGAATTTACACACCAATGGTTGTTTAATACTGATTGAACAGCCTCAATAATTAATTGCTTAAATGATAATCTTGACCCTCCTACTATCCTCTAGCTCCATTTCACTGTATTCGCATGTGAAAGAACATTTTCATGCTTGCTTTGAGGTTTTACTATTTTGGCTTTTGCGTGTGTGGGGATTTTGAAAGCTTTTTGGATTCTTTAGCATTCGGCAATTAAAAGTCCCAAGATCATTACTTAACAAAGTCAAGCATATATATCGGATTTAGACATTTGTAAAGCAAAAACTACATAAGATTTGAAAATATGTTAAAAATAAAATTTAGTTGACCTCACTAATGAGGAGGAGCCAGTTTTGTAATTATTAGTCTTATGGTAGGTTCAGATTGATAAATCAAGCATGACAATTTAATTGATTGTGATTTTACATAAACATTTGTCCACAGAAAACCCTAGTAGACTTATGTAACTAGCCAGGCAGATTCTGCAACACTCCACGGTTAGTCCTGGATAACATGGCCTAGGAAGCATACGGCGTATTGCAAAAAATTATTCTCTTGACAAAGCATATTTACGAGGTGGATAATTGACAAGCACTTGTAATCTACCCACCCTAATTAAATCGAATCTCAGAAAAGTAATTCACAATTCCAACAACCTTAATTAATCAAAAGGACAGTTTTGTCGGCCAATTTGCATTACCCAAATTCCCAAAATAGCCCAACATGGAGTAGATTTTCTCAAATTTTCCTTCATGTCACACCGTCGAGCCCTTATCCTTTCAATCTACTTAGGGCGAACCGAGTTTTAACCCTCTGGATTTGTGCAAGTTATAAACGTTTGCGAGAAGTCGCAAAGTTATCGGAAGTGCAATTCAACGTGGGCAATTTCCGGTCATTTAAAGCAAGTTCATATATTGTTGACTCCACTGGCAGACTTATGAGGTTCATAGTGGGTCCGCAGCCTAAGTTGCAATTTTTTCAAATGTCGGTTAAGCATAAAAAATTTCGGAACTGTCTTTAAAATTCTTGGTCTACCAATATACACTGGATGGATATTATGTCGGAAAATGTTTATTGCTCAATTACATTCTCTTCGCAAAAAATTGAAGATTTTAGTGAACTTTTCTTTGCTAACATAGTTTTCTCCCTATTTTATCTTATTATTTTTTGACAACATGCCTCAAGAAGATTTGTTTTGATTAGTCGCCGGTGAAGAAAGGAATGTCTCTTATCAAACAAAATAAAGAATAAAAACAAAAAGAAAGGAATATTTATAACTATGCTTACATTTAAAGCTACTTTAGCATCTCTTATAATTCTTCTTGGTGGTTCATTTTTCGTTCTCTTCTGTATGCGATGTTCTTGTCACCTGCGAAACATTGCTCTTTCCTTCCTTCTTTAACTCTCGGAAGAACCATCTCCTTTCTCCAATACAGACAATCAAAATGAAAGAACAAACAGGTAATCCTTAATTCCTTTCCCTAGGTAGAATTTCTTTTATTTTAAATGTTTAAATTCGTTCTTGTTTAATGTTATATATGTAGAATTGTCATTATGTAGAATTTATTCAATCATGCGAGAAGCAAAAACAGCAAAACAATATGATAATTTGAATTGTTTTTACTCATTCCAACAAGTAATTTTCATAAAAGATTGGTAAACGTAAATCTATAATTCCTAGGAAGAAAAATATTGATAATTATATCATTAGAGTGTTGTGTGTTGGCTTAGCAAATAAGACTATAGTTATGATTGTCACTAATGCTTCAATTCATTCGTGAAAAATAAATGGTTTGGAAAATATTTTCCCCATCTATATTGCTTACAAAAATAAATAAAAAATTATTTTTTATAGTTAATACCCTAAAAATTCCAAATTGATATGCCTGTGACAAATTTATCCCAAACTAATACACTTTTGACAAATTTATCCCAAACTGATATAGTTGTGATAAACTTACCCTCTATTAGTTTCCGTTAAATTTTATTGTCAAATTACTAATTTGAATGACACATAATAATTGACCGGTATACCTACTTGAGATTTCATTCTCCGTTTGTTAAAGTTATATAATTTTTGTGATTTTTGTGATATTAATATAATTTAATGAATGATATATTTGTCACAAATATATCAATTTGATGTTTTTAGCAGTCGAATAAATTAGTTTTGGGTAAATTTATCACAAGTATACCAGTTTATGATTTTTTTTTTTATAATTAGTCGGAATAAATTTATCATAGATGTACCAGTTTGGGATTTTTCATGATAAAAAATTAGTTTTGGGTAAATTTATTACATGTGTATCAATTTAGGGTTTTTTAGGATATTAAACCTATTTTCTATTGACTAATTAGCTTAAGTGATACAAGAAATCATTTTTAGAAAAATATTTTTAAATAATTCATTTTTTGAATAACAAATGGATAAGTTAGGTATCTTCACGTTAATTGTTATTTAATTATACATGGATTTTTTTCCCGATCCATAAAGTCTTAATGTCGCTAAGTATTAACAATCTTCTAAGAAATGACATTAAATGTCATGCTACAGATAAGTGTTTTTTTGTTCAGATTGATTGAAGCTTTTCGTAATTTAACAGATAAAAATTGCTTTATTAGAAGAATAAAGATCAATTCATAAACTAGAAAATATCGCTGCATTGCGACCAAAAAATGGGTTGCTAGAAATCAGGACTTTAGGGGACCAAAAGTTGGTCGACTAATGTTCTCGTGACCACACATTATTTGGTAGCTAAAGGTTTATATGTTGCGACCAGAGTATTTGGTCGCAAAAGTTGTAATTGTGGTCACAAATATTCCCTGAAAGGTGGTTCTGCCCTCCACGTCTAACGACCAGAAGCCTGAAACCTAAAATCGGAGTGTGCCGGGAATCCTTGACAGTAACTTAGGTTGTACCTCACCACAACACATGAGCCAAAAAGCTCTATTGAGGATTGCCCCACCCACTAGATGACCTTGCTAAGTTGACAGTATTGCGTTCATTATATTAATATATTAATATACGCATGTTTCAATCCCTCCGTCGGGGAGATATTTTTTCTTCTCCCTCCCAAAAAGAATATCACTAAATTTTACTACCAGAGTTCAGCTGTAACAGTTTAAGAACTTACTAAGGTCTAACTTGAAAAAGTCGTAAATGTAGCCCCTAATATTCCCCCAAAGGCGGTTCTGGCCCCCACTTCTAGCGGCCAGAAGTGCTTTTGGCGACCGACTGAGCCATAATTGGTGGGTGGAAGTAATTTAGGTGACCTTCGAGAGATGAAAAAAATGGCTCATTGGTCGCTAGAAGTCGTATAAGAACTTTTTACATCTTGCTTTTAAAAAAAAAAAAAAAAAAAAAAAAAACACATGACACCTATTTATGTAGCATTTTAACATCCTCATATATATATAAAACAACATTCAATTCATATAATCTCGTCCACCTCAACAGAAAAAAATGTACAAATTCATAAATTCGCACATCAACTCACCCACGAACAAACAATCTACATGTCACTTGTCCCTCGATAGATAAGAAATTTGTCACGACACCATTTTCATGTCACTCACCCGCGAACAAACAATCCACGATCCAAAACAGCGTTGGTGACCTTTCAGCTTAGCCGTTTCCTAATGCAATTTATTATATATAAGAGATCGGTATAAAAACGACAAGAAAAAATTGCCCAATCGATTCTAAATCTATTATTTGAATGTCAAATCAATTTTAGACTTTCCAACTTCAACAATTTAGTTATAAATCTTTACGTGAACTTTTAACATAGTCATTTTGATTAATTTTTGCTGAAAATCACTAGCGTAATATCTAGTCATTGCCGGCCGTCCTAAGTAGCATGGCCGGCTGTACAACGTTTTGATCTTGTCTAAATAAATAAAGTCAAATTCTGGGTCTTTAGCATTAAGCATAAAAACAATATATTTAATCAATCATAAATTTTCAAAAATTGATTGCCATCATTCGTCAAATGTCATAAAAATTCTCGTTGACAGTATGCAAAACTCGCGTGGTCATATCATAGGATGTAACCGCATGACAGCATTACCTCACTTATATAAATACATATGCTAGCAATTTTGTTAAACAGTATTACTATATTCATCATTAACCTTGTATAAATATTTCTTACTAAATGGGATGTGGGTCTTATCAACATCTCACTAGTCACTTTTGTAACAGGCACATCATGCCCTTGTCCTTCCTTCAAATCTTTATCCAACAAAGTGGGAAACATACTTTGCCATCGTACTTCACAAATTAGGTACAAGCGATTGGACACGAAGCTTGAAAAGAAGGTGCTCGAAGTGAAGAACACATCATCATCAAGGCATAACGAGTTCCAAAGAATCGATAGCATCATCATGAAGTTTCCTCAATTCAAAGAGGGATTGAAGAATATTAAGGCCGTTTACCATCAATATGGTGAGTTTAACAATATTTTATTTTGCCCCGTATGTTCTTTTGTTATTACTAGAGTAAATGCACAAGTTGCATTCAAAATTATTTGTGTTATCTAAATTATCAATTAAAACAAAATGAATTTTCTTTCTTAATCTCTGTGGGTTTGCTAAGAAACCCAAAATTGAGTTCATTATGTTTTTTTTTTCTCTTAATCTTATTTGGTAAAACTAATAAAATCCATGTTGTAGATTATCAACTTGTCTTAAGAAATTTACTTACAGTTAGATTATGATGAATATTTCAAGGTTATCATTGAGATAGTGAATGATGATGGCATAATCTAAAGTTAGAGCTATTAGATTTTGAAATAAGTTGAATTTTATACTTGCTATGAACTATATAATTAATATTTTGTTGTATTTATAAGTATATAATATATACTAATAAATTTGAGTAATTAGTATATATTGCAATATCCTCTCACCTTTAAAGATATAGATTATATTGCAATACTATTATTAGATATGAAGGCAATAAATATTGCAACCTACTCCCTCATTTCTTCTTTTCATTCCAGATGAGAACTCAAACGGGAAAATCGATAAAGAGGAATTAAAGAAATGTTTGGATGAAGTGCAGCTTCATCTCTCCGAAAAGGATATGGAGGACTTGTTTCATTCTTGTGACATTGATGAGAACAAAGAAATAAGATTCAAAGAATTTATCGTTCTTCTATGCCTCATCTATCTCTTGAAAGAATCTTCATCAACTAATGAGGTATTTATATCTCTAATCTAATCTACTTGGAAGGCCAAAAATTAGCAACAAACCATTTTAATATTGTATTATTAACTATGACATGATTTTTCAGACGGAAAAAGTAGGTTCACCTTCAATACAAGCAACTTTTGATACGATCATTGAAGCCTTCTTATTTCTGGACAAAGATGGCGATGGGAAGTTGAAGAAGAAAGACGTCATTAAAGCACTGAACGACACCTCACCGAGGGAGAAATCTCCTCACCACGTTACGGGGAAACGATTTAGTACAAACCACAAAACCCTAGCTATAATGCAAATATTGCGATGCGATTCATTTCCCAGATTATAGTTGACATTGGTCCATTTTTTCAATGAGTGCAGATGAGATGGATTGGCGTAGGAAAGGAAACGTTAGCTTTAGAGAGTTCCTTTTCACTTTCATTGATTGGGTTGGTGTGGAAACCAACGGCAACGGTGACAGCTTCAGCTACCGCGATGTCCATGTCTACGGCGACGATCTTCCCTCGTGAGCACCACTTGAGAGGAAATATTGCCCGTGACATTCATGTATCATTAAATCACTGTAAATGTGATTTGAACGTACAAAAAACACAATTGAAATGCTCTGTCCGTGTGTAGAATATATACTTGTTCCACCTGGGTTATTTTGTGCGAAAGTTATATCAACTAGTTGCTTTATCAAAGCACTTAGGAGGGATTTGCCTAGACATGTATTCGCTTTTTATATGCAATAATGCTTTAATTGCAGCTAAGGTGTTTGTCGAAGGGACACCAGATGTGCATGTGAAGGCGTCTAGAGAAGGCGGAGTCTCCGTGGGCGTGTCGGTAGCTCGCCAGAACTTGGAGTTTTTGGCAGGTGTGTATCCAGCTTCTCCAGTGGTTAAGTGAATTTCTGCTTTTCTTAACCGTGTGCATTCTCTTTGGATATGTGTTTTTGTTACCTCCCCGAGAATTCGAGACGTGGATGAATTTGTCCTATATAATGTTTGAGAGTCTTGTCTACATATGGTTAAATTTCATCGCTGAAGATATGCTCAATATTCTCTGCCCAGATTCCTTTCTTTTGCCGAACGCGCTCGCCTCTTTTATGCACCAAATCAAACCACATTTATATTGTTTAATATTTCGTTCAACTAATGGGAAAATCCCATTGATTTGTTTCTTTATCCACCTCAACACAAATGCACCAAACTTTGCCTTTTCCTTTTCTTAAAACTCCCGTCACTCTTTCACTTTGTCGAGAATCCTCCTCAACGATCCAGGAAAATTGTCTAAGAAGGCCTAGAATTATTGCGTTTTTGTCAATTCAAGTTCTAAATCCTTTAATTTTACCAATTGAATTGTAAACATTTTCAATTTTTGCCAATTAATTCCATTGATCAATATTGACTAGAAATTATTGACATGACAGTCTAGTTAATACCAACCATCTCACATGGCAAGACTACCACTAATGTAGACAAATTTTAGTATTTTTAAAAATATTTTTAAAAAAAAATTATTGATTTTTATTTTTATTTTTTCTTTATTCTTATTTATTTATTTATTTATTTTTGTTTAAAGGATCGACAGTCCTTAGCCAGGCCTAGGGCTAATGACCTCCTTGCCATTGGGTAAGAGCCAATGACCCCTACCGGTCCTTAGGTGAGGGCCCAAAGCCCTTCTCGAATCTAATAAGGGCTCATGAGCCCTCATTGTGGCTGGCAAGGCCACATAACGCTCTTGATAGATTTAGCGAAGTGAGGGCATAGGGGCCCCCGTCGACCATAGCAAGGGCAAGTAAGGGCCACAACCCCTCACCCACGGTTGGTGAGGGCTGCTGGCCCTCAATCAGTGGTTGGCAAAGGTCTTCGGCCCTTAGCCAGTGGTTGGTGGCCCCGTCGGTGCTTTGAACCAAAAAAAAAAAAAAGAAAAGAAAATTACTTAAAAAGTTAATAAAAGTTTTCAAAAAATATTAAAATATTATTAAAAATTGTTTACATCAATGCCAACAATGCCACTAGGACGCCTAGCATCCACGTCAATGATTTCTTGCCAAAAGTAGTTGGATTGACTCATTGGCAAATTGTGAAAAGAGTTAGCACTTAATTGGCAAAATTGAGTGATTTATAACTAAATTGGTAAAAATGCAATAAGTTAAAAGACTTTTTAGATAATTTTCTTTCTTGATCCATTTGGCTTTTTTTGAGTCTCGTTATAGCGTTCCTTATTTTGGACGTGGGTTTTCTCGCTCTCGTGCCCCACCGAACTTTGCTTTGCTCAATTTATGGCTCTTGATCCTGTCCCCTTGTGACCGCAATTAAGTGCGCAGAATATCTTCCTTGAGGACCGCATGTTTTCTCTTTAAATTCATGGTGGAGTCCTTTCCAAATTAATACTTTGCGGAGGCTATTTGCTGTAGACCACTCACCTCCCGAATTCAGAACATCACATATATTGCATATATGATATCCAATCAAACAGAGGAAATGAATGGGTTAGGCCGAACTTCCCTATCAAATGGGCTTAACCTTGAAAATTCAAATATTAGGAACTCCATGCTTAAACCCATTGGCACCAGTTTATTGGAATGCAATTCACGCGGGCTTATTTATTATAATGCTCCTAATATGCAAATACAAATCAATAATTTTTGTTAAGGGTCGAGACCACTCCTAATTTTTTACGCAATGAATGATTGTGGGTCATCAAAATTTGGGTGTCAACGAGTTATAATTAAAAACAAAATGTAATATCTTCACAATGAATGCGATCTTCCAATTACTTCTTGAGTACACAAAAAAAAAAAAAAAAAACTGAAAAAGGAAAAGGGCAAATACGAAAAAAAAAATAACCTCTAAATTATGTCAACCATGACACAAATACCCTATACTTTTTTATCACTAAAAATCATAAACTTTTTCACCATGACACAAATACCCCCAACTTCTTTTTATGTCATGAAAAGACCAAAATTTATAAGTGTGTATATATACCATGTATTTTAGTTTCATCTTGGGTATATTTATTATACCGGTATAAGCTCTATCTATGACAAAAACAAAAGTTTAGGGTATTTATATCTCAAGGGACAAGTTTAGAGGTCTTAGTGACACAAAAACAAGTTCGGATTATTTGTGTCATAATTTGAGTTTTTTCTGGTATTAACCTAGAGAAAAAATAAACCAATTCGAGTACTGGAATAAGTATCAACAAATTCAAGGACAAAAATGTAATATAACTCTCTGGTAGTGCATGGTTGTAATTGTCGAAGAAATACAAAGTGAGCAAGATAAAAGATTGACTGTTTATCTATAGGTAGGAAACTATGACATCTTAGGATTCCCCATCCAGAATATGCTATGCATAAAAACGAATTGAATTGACCAATCGCAAAACGTGATGTGGGTAAATTTAATTGGTGTCACGGCCCTGTAAATTGTGGCTAATCCCCACTCAATTATGTTTGAGTGAGAGAGTAATGCAATACGATCTCAAATATATTACGAAGATGGACAATATGATTCAGAAGAAGGCTGCTTCGAAAAATCACTCTCGTGATTTGAGAAGGGCCTCTGATGTCTATTCACAATGTACGTTGGAGTCTTTGATGGTATTCTTTAGCCCAGGCAACAAGGCCTCATCTCCTGGCCTTATTCGCGATCAATCGATTCCCGACCGGGTCGATCATCATGGCACAACGGCTTCTCATGCTGTTGGACAATCCCAATATGAACAAAGGGCCAAGCTACGCGAGCCCTCCCAATAGAACTCAGAATTGAAGAAGAAAATGAGAGCTGCAACATAACATGGGGTTGAACTTCGACGGGAGGTAGAGAAATGTCCAATCAAAGGCTGATGGGAAGTGCCGGTCGACCGACTCTCCTTGGAGGAGCTAAAACTTCATAAAAGAAGGTATGGAAAATTAATAAATAATTGGAGATCGGACAATTGATTCTCATGGCAACAATTCCAACAACGATCTATGATTTTTAGGAAAGTTCGATGTCTTTGATATAGGGTAGTTTATCATGTAATAAGTGAGCTCATGCAACTTATAATCTTGAAAAAAAAAAAAAAGTGTGCTGCTTGACCCACATTTGAATTGTTGATGTACTTGATTGAAAAAAAAAGGTTCAGGTACACGATTATAAAATGGACAAAAATATCAGGTACTTGGAATGTTATCACCCCTTAAACAAAGTTTTGTGTGATCTTCAAAATATATTTCGTTTGGTAGTCAAAATAACATGTCTCTTTTTGAAAATATGGAACTTAAAATGATGCAATTATGATAATGGCACTTTTAACTAGATTGTAGATAATAAATAGGGAACGAATGACTCATGTATACAAAAATTGTATTTACGTTGACCCGAAACCACATTCTCTTTTGTGAGCAGTGAGAACATTAATTTAGGATACTACTAAAAAAATGCTCCAGGGTTGGCACAAGTGGTTAGGATATTAAGAGATTTTCAACTCAAAACCATAGGAGCATCCATTTTAGTACCATCAATTGAGTGCAAACTGCTCCGAGTTAGACCAACTTATATATAAGCAAAAGTCTGCCCTTAACCAATATATGGGGCTTGTTTTGTGTTTTATGGGCAGATGTTGGACAATATACAAACTAATGTTGAAATATCTTAGATTATTTTGGTTGTCAAAGTATTGGGGGAGTTGTTTGAGTGAATGTAGCAGAGCATCGCGGGATAAAGATATTCAGGTGCTATGCTAATCTCTTGTGATCTAAACCTATGGAGATTTCAAGTAGAGATATTCATGTTTTAGATGTTAAATTCACCTGATAACTATTGAAAAGGGAGGAAACGCAGGGGGGCCAAAACACAATATTAAGAGGAATGACGGTAGCCTCTCGACTACAATTATCTCACACCATGAGAAGGCAACAGGCTAAGTTAAGGCCACCGTTGACTAAGAAAGGGAAAAAAGAGCTAAATAGAGAAATAAATTATCCGCCCATTAGGAGGAGGAAAGTTACTGAATAACCAGACATTTTTTTTTTTTTTTCTTTTTGGTAAGGTAAGATTCATATTGACTTTTAACCAAACGGAACTTTACAACAAAAGATCTCAGCACCAACAAAACTTGCACTCATAGTGACAAACAAGTCATAACGAGTGGAAGGGTGTCGAGAGTAAAAGAGAAAGAGAGGACCCAATGAACTTGGCAACCCTCACGCAAACTTTACAATGAAAGATTTGACACCTTGGAAGAAAAAATAGCAGGATCAAGTCCCCAACTTCTTTGAGTCCTCCTATTCCTTGGTGTATCTGCTACATTGCTGAACGTAGTTGCCTTGTCCTTGATAGCTTTGACAAGATGCATTCTCATAGCAGGCACAAACAAAACATGACTTCGGAAAAATATGTTGTTCCGCGTCTTCTAGATTAGATGATAAAGGGCCCCAAAACGCAAAACGAGCAAAATCATTGAGAGAAACCAAACATTTAATTTTTTTTTTTTTTGGTAAAGGTAAGATATATATTAAGAAAAGCCAAATGTACAAAAGATCTCGACACCAATAACTTGCACTCCAAATGTAGTAACAAAAGAAGTGGAAGGGTGACGAGATACAAAAGCCGCAGAGGCAGCACAACTACAACAACAAGGCCAAACTAAGCACGGCTAGGTCGACCAGCTAACAAGCAGAGACAAAAGCAAAAGAGGAGGCCATCGTCTGATCAAGGACCTACGGGTCCCCATTGAAAATAATCGGGTCTAGATTCCAACTTCTCTGCATCCTTCTATTTCTAAAATTGTCTTCGACGTTCCTGAAGGTGATAGCCTTGTCCCGAACCACTTTAAAGAGGTGGTTCTTAATGGCCGGAATAGAGAGAGGCTGGTCTCTGAAGATGATGTCATTCCTATTTTTCCAAATGATATGACACAACGCGCCAAATGAAAATCGGGCTATGCATTTATAGAAATCTCTCCCCATCAAATAGGTAGTTGCCCATCTGAAATTCTCCCCCCAACCTCTGTTGCGCCAGGGTAAATTGCATCCGGCCGCCCAA
The DNA here is from genome assembly GCA_014182405.2 of Eucalyptus sideroxylon. Lineage (NCBI taxonomy): Eukaryota > Viridiplantae > Streptophyta > Magnoliopsida > Myrtales > Myrtaceae > Eucalyptus > Eucalyptus sideroxylon. Next base: position 53,216,074 of record CM024555.2, on the reverse strand, counting down.
AAGAAAGCAACGCTAGCCGTGACACGGCAGTCAAAAAACAAGTGGTCAAGAGAGTCGGGCACATTCTTGCAAAACGCACAGCAGCATTTCCAATAATACCATAGGCCAAAAGGAGGTCCCGGGTTGGAAGCCTACGTTTGGCCATGAGCCAAAGATTGAGTTGATATCGAGGCACTATGGCGTTGTCCCATACAAAGGAGTACCAGTGGACCCGCGTCCTCTTCTTCCTTATGAAGTTCCATGCCGATGCCATAGTGAATTGGCCTGAAGAGCTTTCTCGCCAACAGCAACGATCCGGGTCATTCTTCAGGGTCGGAAGAGGTTGCCCCCATGATTGAAGCACCAACCTTATAGCTTGGCCAGCATCTGAGAAGAGGTCAGCAACACAAGCTTGTCTAGATAGCCCTGAGCTATAGATAAGAGAGTCTGAAAAGAGCAGTTCAAGGGCCCTCTAGGGTGCCGGTTGTCAAACCACGAGAGGGTTGTTTGGCCATTGCCAATTTTCCAGTAGAAGGCCATCCCGAAATTCCTTCTTAGGGTCAACAAGCTCTTCCGGCCCAGGGATCCAGAAGTTGGCTTCCTAGCCACCCAAAAATTCTTGTTTTTTAAGAACGTGGAGTGGACCCATCTACACCATAGCGCTTCCTTGTCGGAGAACAAGATCCAAATATGCTTTAGCATGGAGGCTTTATTGCAATCTTGGAGTCTCCTAACACCTAGCCCTCCTTCATCCTTTGGAAGGCAAACGTCATCCCAGGCTACCTTAGCACCACCCCTGCCTAGGTCTAGACCTTTCCATAGGAATTGTCTAAAATTTTTTTCTATCTGTTCCATCACAGCTGAAGGTAAAACAAAGACACTAGCCCAGTAGGCTTGTATAGCATGAAGAACTGATCTGATAAGCTGAAGCCGACCAGCAATAGAGAGGAAGCGGTGGGTCCAAGACTAAACCCTAGCAGTGATGCGATTGACCAGGGTACAACAGTCTGCTTTATTGATTCTCGAAGTGATAATGGGAACCCCTAGGTACCGAACTGGCAGGCTTCCTTCTCGAAATCCCAACTCCAATAGAATATCATTCCTTAGGGAGGGGTTGCCACCCGCCAAGAAAATTTCACTCTTGCACGCGTTAGGACGAAGGCTACTCCAAGAGGAAAATATATTTAGAGCTTCCTTAAGGAGAGTTGCCGTAGGAAGGTGCGCCTCACAAAAAAGGAAGACATCATCTGCAAAGAAGAGATGTGAAAGACCCTCTGCCTTGCACCTCCAGAAGAATTTGAAATCAGGCCTCGAGGATTGCTTAAGAATGATCCCTGAGAGCACTTCCATGACCATAGTGAAGAGGTAAGGAGAGATGGGATCACCTTGGCGAAGACCTCGACCGCTCGCAAAAAACCCGTGGAGCTCTCCATTCAAAGCAATTGAGAATTTAGGAGTGCGAACACACGTCATAATTAGGCTAGTGACAGAGTGAGGGAAGCCAAATGCCAGCATCACATTCTCAAGGAAGCCCCAATCCACAGTATCATATGCTTTCCTGAAGTCCACCTTTATCGCACATTTAGGTAGATAAGGCTGAAGGTGGAAGCTAGAGAATAGCTCCTGAGCCAGTAATATATTGTCCCTAATTCATCTACCTTTTATAAAAGCAGACTGAAAAGGGCCTATCGTGTTCTTCAAAGCTAGGGCCACCCGATTAGCTAGCACCTTTGTAATACACTTGTAGATAGTGTTGCAGCAGGCGATAGGCCTATAATCCTCCACAGAAGTAGCGTTGAGCACTTTCGGAACCATTACCAAGATGGTATTGTTAACCTCCCTCAAGAGTTTTCCGGAATTGAAGAAATCCAACACTGCAGTCGTTACTAAAGGACCTACCGTGTCCCAGTTTTCTTTGAAAAAACTCCGCTGTGAAGCCATCTGGCCCAGGAGCCTTTCCCTTAGGCAAAGAGAAGATAGTGTTCCGGATCTCCATCTCTGTAACTGGTTGAGCTAGAAGAGCAGCCTGATCAAACGAAAGTGGATGTTGGATAACTTCCCTCAAGTCCTCTGACAAAGGTCTAATAATCTCCCCTTGCGGCTTCAAGAGGTCCTCAAAGAACTCTACAAATCTTCTTTGCACCAGGCGTGGTTCCGTTAGTATGTTCCCCGAAGAGACGAGGACGGAGAGGACTCTGTTCCTCAAATGTCTTTTGTTGACATATTGATGGAAGAATTTGGTATTTCAGTCTCCCTCCCTGAGCCATCTGATCTTGGAATTTTGCCTAAAGAAGGACTCCTCCGAGGAGCGCAACTCTGCAAAGGTACATCTTTGGCTTTTCTCCACCTCAGCCAGGTCGGTAGAAAAGGGATTTAGCTGTAATTCTGCTTGAGTGGCCTCCATCATCTTCCGCGCATCAAGAGTTCTAGTAGATATATTAGAGAATGAATCTCTGTTGAGTTGCTTGAGTCTACATTTGAGAGCCTTGAGCTTAGAGACAAGCTTGTACATAGGGACACCATTCCCCGGCGCATTCCACACTTGTGAGATAATTTCATTGAACTCCGGGTGCTTCATCCAGAAGTCGAAGAACTTGAAGGGCTTCCTTCTATGAGACGGATTAAGAATCTTCACCACCATAGGCGAGTGGTCCGAGATTCCGGGAGCAAGGAAGGAGGCTTCGAGTAAGATAGATCCAAGCTCCACTTGGCATTCACTAGAACCCCGTCAATCTTCCTTGCTTTCCTAGAATGTCCCGAAGACGTAGTCCAAGTGTATCTAAACCCAACGAACCTCAAGTCTTCCAGCTCGGCTTGCTCCAAGCACTTGTCCAAACTCATTAAAGCAAGGGAGCCAATCTTCGGAGCCACCGACCCGGTCTGATGGATCCTTAATAGCATTGAAGTTCCCCAAGACAAGCCAAGGAGTGTCTCGGAGATGAGTGCTTTTCATGATGATGTCTTCCCACAGCGGTCTCCTCAGCGTAAAAGAGTGATCTCCATAAATAAAAGAAACACAGCAAGCCACCCCAGAGTCTAGGCTCTCAAGGTTCCCATGAATTGCCTGCTTGGTAAGAGATGAGGTTTCAAACTTGACTCTCATGGGGTCCCATCCGACCCAAATTCTACCCCTGGGGAAAAAGTCATAGTTTGCAGTCCAACACCAACCTCTCAAAAGAGCTTCGGATATGGAGTTAAAGCGATCTTGTGGCACCTTAGTTTCCACCAAACCAACACAGCACAAGTGGTTCGAGGTAATAAAATTACGAATCTCCGCTTGTCTAGTCGAATCAACCATACCTCTAATATTCCAGCAACCTATATACATATGTACAAAAGAGGAAACGAGGAAGGGTTACCTCCTTTTCGGAGGCTTGCGACGGCTCGGAGTGGGAGCCGCTCGAGCCGCTGGAGGAGGTGGGTCTGGAGGAAGCACCAAGGGCTTGTCCTGGGTATTCTCCTCCCTGTTTCTCGTTGGAGGAGCCTTCGGCGATAGACCTGGAGGGGCCTTCGGCGATTGACAAGGCGAGAGAAGATCTTCATCTGAGCTAAGGTGGTTCACAGACTCATTCAACTCCGCTCCACTCCCCAGGCCCGCATCTGGATGGTTAATGGGGTCTTCCTCCATTGTCGAGGTGTGGTCATCCACACTGATTAGTGCTTGGAACCCACTCTGAGCCCTCCGGGTGGAGGTTGATGGCAAGCTTTTGAGAGCTGCCGCCGACCGCTTGAGAGGTGGTTCCTCTTCTCCCGAGCTTGTCGGATGGTCCAAATATGTCTCCTTTGGGGGGGAGATTTGTTCTTCTTTCCCTTGACTTGTTTCCATCCAAGATCAGCGTCATTCAGATCTACCACCAGCATCGGTGTAGTCTCAGCGGGGCGGGCCTCCACTGGTGGGGTGGGGGGGATGGTCTGAACTTGCTTCTGGCCTTGCACCGCCTTCCGACCATTCATAGAGGCTGCACAATTGTGCCCAAAAGAGCCACACTTCAAGCATTCCGCTGGCTTCCACTCATACTCGATGGCAATCGACCGAACAACTCCGTTTAGTCTTACCTTGGTCAAGTAGAACCTTGGCTTGTTTACTTGAATCTCCACACAAACTCTTGCAAAAGAGATCCTTTGAGATTGCTCCGTGCATTGATCAACAAATAACGGCTTGCCAATGGTGCTCGCGATGGCGCTAATTGCCAGGGCTGTCCATAGGTCAAGCGGTAGGTTCTTCAAGCGAATCCACACTGGCACCGTGGTTTGCTTCTCCCTCTTCAACTCTAGGAGCGGCTTCCATTGTTGCAAAACAAGTGCAACCCTTGCAACCGTTATAGGACCTTCTTCCAAGATCTTCCTTCTGAACTCGGGGTCAGGGATGCGGAAGAAAAAGAACCCCTGGTCATTGGCGAAAACCTCAACAAGTTTCGGTCCCCAACATAGTTTGAGCGAGTTCTCCGTGAGCTGGAACGGCAAGCTCTTTCCTACATAGTATCCAACCAGACACTCATGCCATTTGGGATCCACCGCATCTAACACTTCTTCAAGAAGATCCACCACCGGGATATCATCCTCAAACGAGGGAGGAACAAAGGTGAGGTCATACCCTTTCGCCGCAAGTTTCGCAACATTTGCCCACGTCCGGACAGCCGGGGCGTCTGGTTTCCTCGCTTGTTTTTGCGAGGCTTGGGGCCGTTTGGAAGTCGACCTCGCTCTACTTCGTCCTCTCGAGCGCCTATCCCGGCCTACATTTTTGGGACCACGGTTTGAGGTCTCTGCTAGTGCAGAAGCCTTGCCCGTGAGCATGGAGGCCCGGGCCTCCTTGTCTCGATTGAGGGGGCTAGACGTCCTCTCCGATTCATCTCTCAATTGTGCCGTATTACTCGGCTCACCACCCACAGCCATTGGAGCATCCATAAATTATCCAGCCAGCTAGACCCAGACCTCTACACATCAGCCATCTAGAGAGCAAGAAACTAACCGGACGGACGCCTCGCACCTCTCGGGTTGGCTAGTCGCAGCAAGGACGGGGCAGGGAGGAGGTTCAGGAGCAAGGCGGCTTACCTGACGCCCTCTTCCCGCTGCAATCCGGTCCGAGACGCACCAGCACTGCTCCTCAAGGGCCGAGCAACGCAGCAGATTGGTGCAGGGCGCGGCACAACAGAGCTCCAGCAACAAGAGCAAGGCGCAGCACAGCAGGGTCGCACCAGCACCAGCAACTTCGGTGTAGGGCACGGCACACTCGACACAGCAGGCGGAACAGGGGAGCACCAGCAACTCGGTGCAGGGCGCGGCACACGCGACACAGCAAGCGGAACAGGGGAGCACCAGCAGCAGTTCGGTGTAGGGCTCGGCACAGCAGGGGAGCACCAGCAACCGTTCAAGATCAGAGCCAAGGGAAGCTTACCTGGGGGTGCTGGGACGCCTGCGAACCACAGACCCGAGCCGCACCAGCACCGCTCCTCACGGGGCCAAGCAGCGCAGCGGCAGGTGAATCTCGTGGACTCAGATCTCGCCGCAGGGATGGAGAGAGTCGAATCCGTTCGGTGAGGATCGCGGGCCTTCCCAGAGGAGCTGAACCCCCAATTTTCACGCCAATCGGAGGTCTGGATCGGCCGGATCGAGTAGCTGTCGCCGGCAAGCTACAGTTCAAAACCCCAGAGGAAGAGAGGCGATGAACAGTACCCGTGCGTGCATTTTGGCTTTCTAGAATACAACTACCAAACATTTAATTTGTCCCTTTTCGAATAATTAATAAGTAAATAATCAAGCAATATGCATTTAGGTCATTAAAGAAACGAGAAAATATCATTTGGACTCGTCTATATGAAAGAGTTTCTTTCGGCTGTTTGAATATTTCACTTAACATATGAAAGTTTCTTTTAAACGAATATTAACTGAAATAAAATTAAAAAAAAAACTATTGCATATATCAAGCTTGTAAGATATCATGGATTCTTTTGTCGACTTCAAAATATATTAGTAGGATTTCTCAATAATTTCTCCCTTTTTATGGTGACAAAATCTTCCATGTAGATAATAAAATAATTGATTTGAATAGATTTGTGTAAGGATTGCTCGCAACAGTTAAGTCTTAAAAATATGAGTATAAGCGAGCAAGTAAATATAGTTTAAACTTGGATATCATCAGTTGGTGTAAGACTATTTCTATAAGAGAACTGTAATACAATTTTGCAATATGTGAATGCAGTTTCTTATAAAACTTATTCAGGTTGTTCAGAGCGCAGAATATGGTCATGGTCCAGCTCTATTCTGAATGTTCTTCAGTGTATCCGGTAATATTAAAATTTCCTGTACTTCGCATTTGCGGTATACATCCGACAGTCATACTATTGCAATATATACTGCATTCAAGAGTAGTATGAAATCTAGCATTGAATTCCCTCCAAGTCTTCACGGACTCCCTGTTCTTCTAGAATTGTTCACATGGGCTCTTTCAGTTGTTTGAATCTTTTTGCTGAGCACATCAAAGTTCCTTTTACACGGTTATTACTTGAAATGTAAACAACTCTTGCATATATCAAGCTCATAAGATATCATGGAGTATTTTTTTCAACTTCAGAATATATTAAGAGGTTTCTTCCAAGAGTAAATGCTATGAAAATTATATAATACAATCAGCAAAAAAGCAAACAGGTTATATTAGTGCCAAAATGGGGAAGCAATCTAATAAAATAAGATAAAGTGTGATTTTTCTAATTTTAGGAAATGAATTTAGTTTACGAAAGACTTATATGTGACCATATGATTCCTACGCAGGAACTTTAAACGACTGTCCTATCCATTTTTATGATTAGTGTCCTGGGAAAATTCCCTACAATATTTTGATGATTTCAAAATTATCTTTGGTTTAACATCATTGGTCTCGGTAAGAACGGTGAGTGATGTTTACCAGGATAAGGGTCTTAACAAGAGAACAAATCTAACATTATGTGTTGTTCATAGAGGACTAGGAAGTACCACAAGCAGATGATCATCTAAGTAAAGTCTTTGTATATTGACATGCTCGAGAGGATCATTCGATAATAGATCGCAAGTTGCTCCGAAAGAAATACTATGAACAACACCAACCGAGTGTTGAGAATGGCACATGCTACTTTTAAGTGATAAGGAGGAATGTATTGTACAAATATCGATTCCTGGTTTCATCTCATGATGACCCTTGAACGGGAAGAAAATAGCCATTAACAAGCTGGGAATCGTTGACAAGAGGACTGGAGAAGAGTCAAGACAACTCTAGTGGTTTTGGTCAAGGTGACAGACTGAACAATTGATGTAACAGACTTCAATATGCTATTGTTAACGGAAAAATTTTGTATGGGCAATCTAAACCTCAGTAATCACTCCAATCAATTCTCAACAACTCTTAACTCTTCCGAAGCATTTTCAACGATTGGATTGAAGGTAAACATCTATATAAAGAGTATATAAAGAGAATCAAAGCGGCTAAAATGGGTTGGATAAAAAAATTGAGAACCGAGTTGCATCACTGCCTATTTGATATTCTCTGTTGTAGAGTCTGAAGACTACTAGTGGATTCCAACCACTATCATGATTGTTAGCGTAGAGAGTGGAATAGATTTTGGTGTAAAGCCCAATCACTATAAATTTCTGTGTCATTTGTTATTTGCTTATTATTGCCTAAAATTGTTTGATAAAAGCAATTGCACAACTGGTACTTTCAATTTGTTTCTACAATCATCAAAGTACAATTTCCAGCTTCCACGAAAAATTATTAAAATTTTCGAACTTGTTTACCTCCCTCTGGTTGTGTTGTTAGCCCTATCATAATGTTTGTCAAATTTCGGCCATGGACAAACCAGGAATTTTCAAGGCAAAATATCTGAGAAGAAAAGTTGATGACGGGTTTGGTATAATGTGAAGGCAATAGCCCAAAGGAGTTACTAATGTTACTTTTTCTCCTTATATCTTACTAGTTTTCCCATAAGATAACTAGTCACAAAAGGAACTACTTGAAAACGTAGATTTACTTTTGTACATAAGACATTGGTAATCGCATATGGGAGTAACGATATTAGGTCAAAAGTTACTTTTCCTCTTCAAATCACTAGATATTTTAAATAAATAAAAAAAATTAGTAGCCACAAACCGGTGGCTAGTTACTTTTTCAACATAAAAGTTACTAAGATCCATTGTTGATATATTGACACTTATAGTTTTAATGACTTTTGGATTTAATTATTTAATTATTTAATTATGGAAAAACACTGTTCACATGCACTGTTCACATGCACTATTCACCAGAGAATGAAAAGTGTCTAATTGTGTGTTTTGATCTTATGAGGTGATTTGAGTGTATAAATGCATGGGCATCCGCATGAATCGAGTGATTTTTCAGGAAAAAAAAGAAGGAAATATCCTTTGTCCGAGGGACACCGAGATGGATCGCCTTTAGGGAAAAATGATTTGAAATTGTATATGCAAGTGTGTGTGCATTGACTAAATGCTCATAGATAAAATGGGAGTCTTAGTGGAATGCTTGCGTGATCAAGTAGAGGAATCTGTCACCCAATGGAAGTTTGGAGGCAATACCCAATGGGAGTCGGAAGCCAATTGCAATAGATTCTGAACCAATATCCCTCTTTGGAATACCGTCTAAATAGAAGTTCTAGACATAGATGTGCTCGACAGAGCGAGACGAAGCCCGATTTTTATCGATAGCTTGGCAGGAATCGAATGAGCACTGATTGGAAAGTTAGCTATGGCCGGGAGGTCATAAATAAGTGGAACACGCGTTGAGTGTTGAGATGGTTGGACCTTATTTATGAGGTAAAATTGTGTGGCATGATATGGGACGTGTCATAACGATTTTACCTTATAATCGGTATCTGTATAATCGATTGATGCATGATAGGTGGTGCACTAAAGTGCAAGAGCATACGAGAATGATGGCATCATTGGTTCCGGTTATGCATATATTGATCACATTGTTTATGGCACATACGCATGAATCGATAACGTGCAGGGTATGGCAATGGCTAGGTGAGATCGCTTGTGACACAACTCGTATGTGATTGATGAACTGCATCATCTAATGGCCATATGCATTGCGTGTATTATGCTGAGAAGTAACGTGCAAGGTATGGCATACCAGGTAAGGTTACATGCGAACCGACTATGTGGTTAATGGTTGACCCTGGCTGTTGTGATTTGTTGATTAGTGGTTGTTAGTCATGGATTATTTGTGAGGTGGTTTTAGAGAGATATTTCGAATTGAGTTAGTGTTCTAATTGGGTGCTTAAGGGAGGACTCGCTAAGATTTTATCTCACTAGTTATTGTATAACCACTTTCAAGTCCTTAGGGTGGCACTCCCACTAATGAGGTTCGGTATCCCTAAGGACTGGGATGCTGTCGTAACGCACCACCGCTTCCCGCATTGGGCGCATCTGTACGAGAAGTATCTCTCTAGCATCTGAATGGATGAGGGACCGAAGCAATGGATACCCCATAGGTTCCTAGCGTGGTTCATCCGAGATGGCAATTTACTGATCGGTCCCCTGAGAGGTTTTGACGGGCCGTTCGGTAAGGGCCCCGAGGACGCTGATTGGAATCCCATGGAGCTAGACCCTCCTGACGGTGCAGTGGAGAATCTTGGCTTTGCTTCACCAATGACTAACCCGTACGGCTCCAACTCTGACTCAACAAAGTCTGAGTCCGCTAGATCTAAGTGACTGTAGTATCAAGCCCAAGGGTTCTTTTTGTGTATAGTTGGATTAGCCTAGCCTGGTTTTCTTTTTAGTCTGGCTTAGTGGATGGATCGCCCCCCCGACTGAGCTTGTAAACCGGAAACGATCCTCCTTAGGTTAATCCAATATGAAAATGTATATATGAGTAAATGTTATGTTTCTGTCGTTCATCTCACTATCCCTGTTTGATTGCTTGATTGTCTGTTGATGGGGAAATGGTTCATTTTTCACTTACGCATAATGAAAGATTAAAAACAAAGGGTTGGCAATGTCTCATGGGAAATCGCTTTCTATTGACTAAGGAAGGGGTTGTTACGTGCCCGGGGCTCGGGGCGTGACATCCCCGCCCGAAGTGGTATTAGAGCAAGGTTTGTTCCTTTTGTAGACACCTGTGATTGATTATGTGACATCCCAATTTTTCTCAATTTTATTTTCAGTCAATTGAGGCGGGCAATTCATCTGTGCATATAGTTCGTCCCTCAGAGTTGGCCATTCACGAGGGAACTAATCTATTGAGTGAAGTAATTAAGGAATTTTACTGCGTCAGACTTGGGGACTGATCACCCTCGGGTCGGATGCAAGAAAATTTCCCAAAAAGCTACTCAGTGGATTAAGCGCACCGAAATCGCACAAGATTAAATTCAACCGTAAAAATTTGGGATTGAATTTAGAAGTTGGAAGCTCGGTTATGTCACACGTCTTATTAGGATCATGGGATAATTTTGGGGATTTTAATTGGACTCAATTGGGAGAGAATTGAATGGAATTAAAGAAATTAATGTACAAAGTTTCATGCCCCGGCGGAAAAAAATAAAATTGACCCATTGGAAAATGTTGTGGAGGATTTGAATTAGTGGAAGATGACATGGGATGATGTCATGGTGGTTGAGGCCAAGGGCGGAGATCTTGACAAGTGGACGGTGGGGATTGGCTCTTGAAAAGATGACCAATCAACATCATCTTCAACCTTTGGAAGGAGAGAGAGAGAGAAGGGGGAGAGGGAGAAAACCAGCGGAGGGGAAACCGCTCGTCACCAGCAGCCGTGACCCCTTCCCCACCGTGCGTCGCCGTCGTGCGGTGCCGAGCCACCGTCCCCGCCGCGTTGTCCCACGTCGGCCGGCCTGCGACCGCTTCTCCCTCGGTCTAGCTTCGCCGCTCCGCCCCGTTCTCCCTCGCCTTGCTAGCCACCTCAATCGTCGTCCCAAGCTGCTCGTCGTCGCCAGCCGCCGCCGGAGGCCCATCGGAGTCGCCGCCTGCACCGCCCGAGCTACCGTCGCCCTTCCCCGCCAGTTTCGGGCCAACCGGCCGCTGTTTTGGCCCTCCTCCGCCACGACCAGCAGCTGGTTTTTGTGGGTCTCGCAGCCCACTCAAGGCCCGTTTTGGCCATCTTCTCGGCCCCGGAAGCTAGGCTCGCCTTTGGACAAGTTGATCCCGGTGTCGCCCTCATCGTTTTGGTCTAAGCGGCGAGTTAATCAAGTGAGTTTACCTCACAAACCTTGATTAGAGTGTTAATGATTCCCTAAGTGTGTTTAGTTTAAATTAAGTAAGTTTAGGTGGATAGATTAGTATATTTAATTATAAGTTTGATTAAGAGATTGATTTATATTAAAGTGTGTTTAATTAAGGTTAAAAGGAGTTATTTAATGTTAAACCTTGATGGGACATAATAGGATTTTAGTTTTGAATTATTTAATTGCTTCGAAAATTCTGGAAAATATAATATTATATTATAATCCGAAAATTAAAAAAAAAAAACTCGAAAATTTACTTTTGACCCTATTTGCTTAGAATTTCGTGCTGATCGTTGATGTGTGTTTAGAATTTGAATTTGATGAGTAAATATTGCAAATTGAATGTTGATTGTGAAAAATAGGAATTTTATTCAAAAATTTCCACGTGTCGGGTTTGACACCGAAATCGAAATTTGAAGGGTTAATATTGAAATTGGAGTATGTGAGTGACATGTAAAGTGTACAGGGGTCGATTTGAATTGTCGTGTGCTGGTTGAAAGGCTTGGTCGCAGTAGTGGCGAGACCGACTGGACCTTTATTCTTCTAGAAATGCCGTCGATAGAATGACGTGGCTTGGTCACAGTAGTGGCGAGACCGACTGGACCTTTATTCTTCTAGAAATGCCGTCGATAGAATGACGTGGCTTGGTCACAGTAGTGGCGAGACCGACTGGACCTTTATTCTTCTAGAAATGCCATCGATAGAATGACGTGGCTTGGTCGCAGTAGTGGCGAGACCGACTGGACCTTTACTCTTCTAGAAATGCCGTAATGCTAGTAGATAGCCGACCTACGTGTAGGCTGTGCCCTTGTGTGGCAATGGATAATGATGACATGGAACGCTTGCTGTGATTGTGAAATTAAGTGAAATTGATTGTGTTCTAATGGCTTACATTTTTATCATTACTGATGCTTGAGTGATATGAATTATACTAACCTGTAGGAAGGCAAGAAGGCGAGGCAAGTCTTCTGTACTGTGTGGCTAGACCATTTTGGGGTGTATTTGCTTTCTAACAGGGGTTTAGGAGGGGTGAACTTGCTGAGACAAAGTCTCATCCCGGTTTAGGGAAAAATATTACAGGACCGTAGATGGGGACACCCCAAAGATGAATGGCACACCGATAGAGATGGACCAGACGATAGAGAGTGCTCCTGACCCTTTTTGATTGCACAAACTCTGACCCATTTTTGGTGCATATAGTCTCTGGATCCTGTTGGTGTATGTAAACCCTAGATTGATGATGATGTATGAAAGTGTGTTTGTTTTTGAATTTATTTTTCCTGCTATCCTATCCCGTATATTTTTTCAGGGGATTTCTTAACACGTTCCATATGCGCATGATAATTTAAATAAAAGAAATTGGGGTCGGCGACACTACCTGGGAATGTCGCATTTACATGACCATGGCGGGTTGTTCACGTGTCTCGGGGTTCGGGGCGTGACAGATTAGCTGAGTGGTATTTTTTTTTTGTATGGGTCACTCAGTTTTCCTAATTCTAAGTGGAATTAAGAGGCAGGTTCTATAGAGATCCTGTAGAATGAGTGATTCGAATCAGAAGACTCCTCGAAAGAGGACTGTCACATCCGTTTCTCGGGATAGGACGTCGACTAGGGTCGGTACCTAAGGAGGAGTGCCAACTCGGGCTAGCGCAAGTGAGAGAGTACCGTCGCAAGCTGGTACTGGTGTAGCAGCACCTGGCGATTCGAGAATAGATGGGATCATTCAGGTGCTAGAGATGCTTGGGAATGTGGTAAGGCAGCAGGTCAGAAATCAAGCCGTCACCGTAGTCATTATAGCCACTACTACCACAGCCGCCAATGCCGCCGCTGATGCTATAGCTGCTGCCACACTTGGTGCTGCACCGGCCGAAGTTCCACTTGGAATGTAGTTGTTGAGAGAGAGAGGCCCATGCACAAGCTTGTGGAGTAGTTATTGAAGCTGAAGCCATCGAGGTTCATTGGTGTAAGAGATCCCGAAGCTGCAACACTCTGGATTCAAGATTTGGAGAAGGCCTTTGTACTGCTAATGTGCACTGAAGCAGAAAAAGTTGTCCTTGCAGTCTATCAATTACAAGGAAACACAAGTACTTGGTGGAGAGCCACCAAAGGGAGCGTGACCCCGGAAGGTGAGGTTCCACAGTGGAATGCCTTTCTCGAAGCTTTTAATGGCAAGTATTTTTTTGACTTTGCCAAGGAACAGAAGATGGAGGAATTCCAGCGCCTTCGTTAAGGTCTGATGACGGTAGACCAGTATGAGGCAAAGTTTGCCGAGTTGTTGTAGTATGCCCCGAGGCTAGTAGAAGATCAAGAAGACGGAACTTGGAGGTTCAAGAACGGCCTCCAACCGAAGTTGAAAAATCTGCTAGTGCCGCTCGATCTAAAGAATTATAATGAGCTGTATGGATGGGCCCAACTATTAGAGAGGAATCTGAATAAACAAGCCACCGCATTTGGGTCGCGGTTCTGGTCAAGCAAAAATATTAATCGGTTCGAGAAGAGGCCGATGACTGGAAGAGGGTATCCTATTTGTCCCAACCGAAAAGGGTGGAATCGGAGAGTCAGCACCCAATCTGAATAGCGGATGTCAAATTTGTAAAAGGAAGTATGGACTAACCCCGTGTCCTGGTAGGATGGGAGTGTGCTACGAATGTAACCAACACAAGCACCAGGTGAAGGACTGTCTGCACAGGTCCAAAGGAGCACAAGCACGACTACCGTAGATAGGGCACTACTAGGATGGTGAAGAGAACAGAAATGAACCAAGCCATGCACCGATCAGGGGAAGAATGTTTTTGTTTTGGGATAATGTTATCAAAGTGGCACATTGGAAATTTGGTTAAGCTTGTAGAATTTCAGTTTGTTGAAATGAAGTTGTAAAAAAGGAAAATCATTGGTTAGAGTGGTACTTTGCTATTTTTGCTTATGTATAACTTTAAGGTTATAAATGAAAAATATTGGCTCAATGAGCATCTTGTTGTAAAGAATTGTTGTTATGCAGTAATCCAATTTAACTCATTAGCGGGAGAAAGTTTCAAGTTTGTTGAAAATCGAGGGGAACCCATGTTTATTTTAATGTCGCCATTTAAGGCAATTGGTTATTGGATGTAAGTTGCCAATGTTATTTGGCAACTGTAGTAAATATGACAGTTGAGGAGCCGAAAGTGGAGAACATAACCGTGGTAGGGAAGTTATTTGATGCATTCCCTAAGGAATCATCCGGTTTGCCCCCAAAAAGGAAGATCGGGTTCGTGATAGTGTTTATCGATGACATTCTGGTGTACTTGAGAAGTCCAGAGGAACACAAAAAATATTTTAGGATAGTACTTCAGACTCTAAGCAACCATGAACTATACGCTAAGTTCAGCAAGTGCAAGTTTTGGTTGACTCGTGTTGCTTTTCTAGGTCACGTGATTTCAGGTGAAGGAATCTCCATAGACCCAACCAAGACTAAAGCATTGATCAATTGGCCGAGATCGACGACAGTAATAGAGATTAAAAGCTTTTTGGGATTGGCAGGTTTTTACAGACGGTTTGTGGGAAGGTTGCCAGCAATAACTATGCCTCTGACTAGATTGTTGAAGAAGGCAAAGAAGTTTGTAGAGAAAGCGTTGCTGGATGGAATTTTTGAAGGATTATGATTGTGATATCTTGTATCACTCTGGAAAGGCAAATAAGGTCGTAGATGCGTTGAGTCGGAAATCCTCAGTTACACAGATGATGGTTAAGGAGTGGATTTTATTGAGAGAGCTTGAGATTTAGTTTTCAAATTTGAGTTAAGTCACCTTTCAAATCTTATGGCCACCCTCAGAATTGAACCGGAAGTCCAGATTAGAATCAAGACGTTTCAGTTGACAAATCCAAAGATTCAAAAGATCCTACAAGAGGATACCGAAAAGAGAAAGACTGACTTTCAGATTTCTGAAGATGGAACATTAAGGTTTTGAGGACAATTGTGTATACCTAGCGATGTAAAGCTTAAAGAAGAGGTTTTGTTAGAAGCTCATCGTAGCAGTTACAGCATTCATCCAGGCAGTACAAAAATGTATCAGGATTTACGTCAACATTATTAGTGGACCGATATGAAGATGGATATCACCAAGTAAGTTGCCAAATATCTGACGTGTCAACAAGTGAAGGCACATCATTGTAAGTCGGGAGGACTTCTGCAACCTCTTGAGATTCCTGAGTGGAAATGTGAATACATCACCATGGACTTTATAATGGGCTTACCAAGGAGTTAGAGGGATAATGATTTCATTTGGGTAGTAGTCGAAAAATTGACGAAATCGGCTCACTTTATCACCGTATGGAAGGACCTTGCATTGGACAAATATGCAAAATTGTACATGCGTCAGATTGTTCATCTGCATAGAGTGCTGGTGATGATCACATTTGATAAAGACCCGAGATTTATAGTTACCTTTTGGAAAAGTTTGCATATCACCTTGGGAAAAACTGCAATATAGTACGGCTTACCATCCGCAGACAGATGGCCAGTTTGAGATAACAATTTAGACTCTCGAGGACATGTTGAGAGCTTGCGTGTTAGTTTTCAAGGGAAGCTGGGAGGAACACCTTCATCTTGTCAAATTCGTCTACAACAACAGCTACCAACATAGTATTTATATAGCACCTTTCGAAGCGTTGTATGACAGAATGTGTAGAACACTAGTTTGTTGGAATGAGGTCGGAGAATGGAAAATCACAGGCCCAGAGTTAGTCCAATAGTCAATAGATGCAATTCCAATTATTAGAGACAGATTAAAAGACTGCTCAGAGCCGCTAGAAAAGTTACGAAGATAAATGTCGAAGACCTTTGGAATTCCAAGTTAGTGAACACATCTTTATGAAAGTGTCACCAATGAGGGGTACTTTGCACCTCGGCAAGAAATGAAAGCTAAGTTCGAGATACGTAGGTCCCTTTGAGATTCTGGAAATGATAGGGACTTTAGTGTGTTGTCTTGCGTTGCCCCCGAAACTGGCACAAGTGCATGACGTTTTTCACGTGTCAATGTTAAGAAAGTATGAGTCTGACTCGACCCACGTGCTAAATTTTAAAGAATTAGACGTGGATGAGTACGTGGAAAGACCGGTTCAGATTATAGATTAGAAAGAACACGTTCTGTGCACCAAGACAATTCCGTTAGTCAAAGTGGTCTGACAACACCACGGCATATAAAGAGCAACTCGGGAAAGTAAAGATTCGATGAGACAACAATATCCCCACATTTTTGTTTAAGACTTTTAATAGGTTTAAATTTCGAGGACGAAATTTTTATAAGAGGGGAAAAGTTGTAACATTCCAAATTTCTGATTCTGTTTTTAATTTAATGAGTTGGGCTTTTCATCAACATGCATATAGTTCTTTTCTCTGAGCTGATCACTCACGAGATAACTAGTCTATCAGGTGAAGCCGTTAAGGAATTTTAATGTAATAGACTTGAGAATTCGACCAAAAATCGACTGTTCGACCGTGCTAATCTGCAAGGGTCAATACGGTACTGTTAAAATTGATCAAAAATCGAAGATAGATCAGTTCAACTAAGGTATGTGATTAGAGTATGAGTGATTCTATCTAATTGCAAAATTCTCATAGAACGGCATTAGACCGATTTTTCTGTCATTTCCATGCCTTGTGTTCGCATTTGAAACCTCGAGATTTTCCCCACAACCGAGAGTTGCCAATAAGTCGAAGATGCACAATGTGGATCGAAAATAATCAATCATAGGTCAAACAAATGATGTCTTGGCTTAGAAAAAAAATCACTACTAAAAAAAAAATCCATGATACCATAGAAGTTACACAAATGGAAGTCCTCTTTCATTTTTGGACGATGAAGTAAGACCAAGTTCATTAGCTTATTATCCTAGATCAAAACAAGTTGATAAGATCCCCTTTTTGACGTCCCCATGCCCCTCCCATGTGGCGACATGGGAGTGAAAAAGGGAAAGAGGGGGGTGGGTTTCTCTCGCTTTTGACATAACAAGCTCAGCGTTCAAATCTTATGGCTACCCTCAGAATTGAGCCAGAAGTGCATCTCAAAATCAAGATGCTTTAGTCGATAGATTTGGATGTTCAGAATATCCGATAAGAGGATATCGAAAAGAGGAAGGCTGATTTTCAAATTTCTGAGGATGGAACACTAAGGTTCTGAGGACGATTATGTGTACCTGACGATGAGGCGCTTAAGGAAGAGATCTTGTCAAAAGCTTATCGTATTGGTTACAGCATTCATCCTGATAGACGAAGATGTATTAGAATCTGTGTCAATGTTATTGGTCGCCTAGTATAAAGGTAGACATCGCCAGGTATGTCGCTAAGTATCTCATGTGTTAGCAAGTGTAGGCACATCATTGTAATTTAGGAGGATTTCCGCAACCTCTCGAGATTCTCAAGTGGAAATGGGAACACATCACAATAGATTTTGTGATAAGCTTACCAAGGAGTTAGAGAGGGAATGATTCCATTTGGGTAATGGTCAACAAACTGACGAAATTGGCTCACTTTATCTCTGTACAAAAGGACCTTGATTTGGACAAGCATGCAAAATTGTACATGCGTCAGATCGTTCACCTGCATGTAGTGCTGGTAATGATTACATTAGACAAAGACCCGAGGTTTACCGCCGCTTTTTGGAAGAGCTTATAGACCTCTTTAGGAACGAAGCTATAGTATAGTACGGCTTATTATCCTCAGACGGATGGCCAGTCTGAGAGGATGCTTCAAACTCTTGAAGACATGCTGTGAGTTTGCGTATTAGATTTCAAGGGAAGTTGGGAGGAACAATTTCATCTCATTGAATTCCCTTACAACAACAGCTACCAGCAGAGCATTCAGATGGCTCTTTTTGAAGCGTTATATGGCAGAGTGTGCAGAACCCCAATGTGTTGGGACGAAGTCGAAGAACGAAAGATCACAGGCCCAAACTTAGTTCAACAATCAATGGATGCAGTTGCCGTTATTAATGACAAATTAAAGATCGCTCAGAGCTGCTAGAAAAGCTACGCCAATAAGCGTCGAAGATCATTGGAGTTCCGAGTTGGTGATCGCGTTTTTCTAAAGGCATCGCCAATGAGAAGTATTTTGCGCTTTGGTAAGAAGGGAAAGCTAAGTCCGAGATACATAGGTCCCTTTGAGATTCTAGAGAGAATCGGGATCCTAGCGTATCATCTTGCATTGCCACCAAGGTTAGCGTAAGTGCATGACGTATTTCACGTGTCGATATTGAGAAAGTATGAGCCTAACTCGACCCACGTGTTTAATTTTGAGGAATTAGATGTGGATGACAAAGTGTTGTATATAGAAAGTCCAGTTCAAATTGTGGATCGAAAAGAACAAATTATGTACACCAAAACAATTCCATTAGTTAAAGTAGTCTAGCAACACCATGACACAAAAGGAGCAACCTAGGAAAGTGAAGATTCAATGAGACTACTGTACCCCCACTTTTTTGTTTAAAGATTTGTAATGGTTTAAATTTCGAAGACGAAATTTTTATAAAATGGGAAGAATTGTGACATCCTAAATTCCAGGTTCTGTTTTCGATTGAATAAGTTAGGTTTTTCATTGACGTGCCTATAGTTCTCTTCTTTGAGTTGGCCACTCACGGAATAACTAGCCTATCAAGTGAAACCATTAAGGAATCTAAACGCAATAGATTTGAGAATTCGACCACGAATCAACTACTCGACCGTGCTAATCTGTAATGGTCATTACAACACCGCCAAAATTGATTAGAGAATGGACATAGGTCTATTCGATAGAGGTATGCGATTACTATGTGGGTGATTAAACCTAATTGAAAAATTTCTATCGAACGGTATTAGACCAATTTTTCTGTCATTTTCGTATCATATGTCCGTATTTGAAACCTTTAGATTTTCACGATAACCGAAAGTCGCCAAAGAGTTGAAGATGTATGATATGGCTTGAAAATAATTGACCATAGGTTCATTGCACTGAAAATTCCTAAAAGTTACCTAATAGGTTAGGTCACGCTAAAATCGCACCAAATTGAAATTAATCATGAATTTGAACCCAATTTCAGAAATTGAAAGTTCTGTCATGTCACAATTTATTTTAGGATCGTTGATTCATCATTTGAAGAATTTTTGGAGGGCTCGGGATTTTTATGAAAAATCAATTCGGATGATTCGAAAAAGAACGAAAATTCGGATGGGCCAATTTGAATGGATTTTTGGCCTCCTTAGTGAGCTAATTGGTGATGGGAACTTGCGAAAATTGTGTGGGCTTCCTCCTTAACAAAAATTAGACATCAAATTGGGAAATTTGGTGAAGAAATTTAAGTTTTATTAGTGAAATTCGGAGAATGGTTTGTGGGCTGCAACCTTGGCACCAAAATTGAGTTATTTATGGAAATAAAAGGCAAGAAAGTAATTGGGGGACCAAAGGGGATATGCATGAAAACTTAGGGGACCAAGAATTTTAATGGAAATAGGATATTTTGCTTGACTTTTGCCCCCTTCTTCCTTAGCTCCCTTCGCATGCCAATTCGTCATCTCTCTCTTCTTCATTTGAACCGTCCACTTGACCGAACTGAGCTACTTCGGTCTTCTCTCCATTTGCTTTCTTTCTCTCATTCTTCCCCCACTCCACTAGCAAACCGCCCACCTTGCCAGTAGCTACCACTCGTCCCTAATATCACCGCCCTTGGTCAACATGGCAGCTCCCTTTTTTCCCTTCTCCTTTGCGCAAGTTCTGCTTCACTAAATCCGCTACTCCACAAGCACTTGTTGAGGCCACCATAAACCCCACCAACTTTAGCCCTTCTGTCACTAGCGTTAATTCCCTGTAGCTCTCCACCGAAAGAATCCCTTGTAGCTACCTCTTCACCCATCGATCCAGCCCTCGAAGTTGACTGCCCATCGTTAACTCTGCCAGCCCTCCACCACAGCTTGTCCCCTTCGACTAAAGTAGCAACCGAATACTCCACTCACGCCAGCAGATTTTCAACGCTAGCAGCCAACGAAGTCAAGTCCATTGAAGCTACCCCAAGATCGTCTCCTTCCTTCATTCGCAAGCTTCATTTCCCTCAATTACTGTCGAAATCAGTAGAGCCAACAATTTTATTGCAGGCTTGCAAGGCTTCTTGGCCCGGTCCAAGCCTTAGTCGGTGTTGCTGTAGGCTTGAGTTTTGGCCGTCGTCGTGCCGCCATCACCGTGAACCGATTTTCATGCTAAACTAGTGAGTTTGCATTCTAATCCCTAATTAGTAGGCTAATGACACTTAGAAGTGGATTAGTAAGTTAATTGGTGGGTTAGTCAAGTTAATTAAGCTTAGGATGATTTAGTTAGAGTAAGTATTTAGTTAGTTAGTTAGTTAGTTAGTTAGTTAGTTAGTTCAACTAGAATAGTTAGGTGGATTTAGTTAGGAATTAATCGGACTATACAATTAGTGTAATTAGATTAAATTAGATAGAATTGTTAGATTTATTTGTTAGTTCGAGTAATTAGCCTGGTTAGTGTAGGTTGATTTAATTAAGTGCTTTAATTTATTTATTTTGTAATTTATTTAATTGCTGATAATTTATTTATTAATTATTTTTTAGAAATTAGACCGGGATAGCCGATGACCAGAATTTCATGCTAATTGCAAAGGTGCATTTAGTCTATCCAATTGGGTATTAATTTATGCAAATTGAGTACTGATTGGATTTTTGGTCATTTATTCCAAATATTGGGAATTTCCAATATTTATTCAGAAAATCTTGAGTATTGGGTTTTAACACCGAAAATGATTTTATATATTATATAAAAAAATGGGATTTTAAATTGGATGATCAATTTTTTGGGTTCAATCTAACTGTGTACCTTCACACGATTATTTTCACCGTGTGTTTTTAATATGATGAAAATGGGTCAAGTGCATTATTTTAATTGAGATATTTGAGTATAATGCACGGTGTCCTTGGCCGTAATTAAGTGATTGTGTGTTGGTTAAGAGAAACCATCCCAGGCTATTAAGCTGGACATTACCCCTATATGGGATGCCCTTAGACAATGGGAAGCTAGTCACAGTAGATTCTAGACCTTTACTCCTTCGGGAAAACAGTCTAAGAAAGACGTAGCCGTGCTCAATAGGGTGAGACGACACCTGGTTATACTAGAAGACCACCAAACAGAAAGTAGGTTGTGCTATAAGCCAAGATCAAAACTAGGAACACATGTTTAATTGAGTTAAATATGTTGGATTATAGGACAAAATTGTGTGGCATGGTATGGAAAGTGTCATAACGATTTGGCCCTATAATCAGGACCTCTATGCTTGTTTGAAATGTGAATGTGACGTTCCAGTTAATTGAGCTTAGCTTTGCTCATGCTTTTGTGCTGTCTATGATATGAACTGTACTAACCCGCGATTGTTTGATTGTGTGGTTAGGATGCTTCTAGGTATATTACCCTCCTAATCGGGGTTTAGAGCGTGAACTAGCTGAGATTTATATCTCAACCCGTCGTGGGCTCAATTCTTTTCAGAGCCGTAGAATGGAGGATCTAGAGCTGAGCTGAGATGATCTGAGGTGTAGGTCATGTTATACCCTGATCTCGAGCATGCACCCATCCCTCAGTGGTCGATAAAAATTTTGCGACTTCCTAGGACGAGTCGCCGACCCTTTCATTTTATTGCACATGCAGAAGTGAATAACAAATCCCCTGATAATAATCATCTTGGGATAGAAAAGCAGGACAACAGATTTTTAAACAAAATATGCTTTTAAATACACACCGAGTCAAAATATAAAAGTCTACAATCACAAGACTTCAAATGACAGACTCTAAAAAGGAGCTGTTCTATCTAACCTACACTTCAGATCACCTTAACTCGGCTCCAGATCTTCCACCCTACGGTCCTGAAAAATGAAGCCCACAACAGGGTGAGATATAAATCTCAGTGAGTTCACGCTCTAAACCCCGATTATGATGGTACTACGCCTAGGATGTCCTAACTACACAATCATACAATCACAGAGACTTACCTTGTCTCAGATCCTCTCTGCAGGTCAACATAGTTCATATCACAATCATGTATATATAGCAAATTCAAACACCAATTTGGAACATCCAAACCAATCATTAATCACACGAGCAAAAATCACATTTTAATCACTGCTCACACAAGCAAGAACTATCGATACACATCAAAGCAAGAATTACAATTAAATCACTGCTCACACGAGCAAGAATTACCGATACACATCAAGGCAAGAATTACAATTAAATCACTACTCACACGAGTAAGAATTACTGATACACATCAAAGCAAAAATTACCGACACACACCGGTCCATCAATTTAACTCAACCTGCGTTCCAATTAATTAATTATTACTACCCACACGAGCAGTTTTACCCGACACACGTCGAGAAAGAGTAATAACTACCGACATACGCCGGGTTAGGTAATACCATCGACACACGCTGGGGTTAGGTAATATCTATCGACACACGTCGAGGTTAGGTAATATCCACCGACATGCGTCGAGGAAGAGTCCTCTTAACTTTTAACATTCATCAACACACACAAGGAATAGGTTCTCTTAACCTTTATACAATCATCAAGTATAATCTCTAGTCACATCACAGCCCAACATTATATCATCAAATGTGGACAAATCAGCAAGCATTGCACCAACAACCATCACAAAATCATAACTGGCCATAATTGGCAGAATAGGCCCACTCGAGTGTCGCCAATTTTAAATCCATAAACCTAATTAAATGAGTTCGGAAAATTTCCAAATTTGAATATATTGTAAAAAACACATAAACGAACATTTTTCATGCAGACACCTAAACCCAAATCCTTCTAAATTCGGTCTAGAAAATCGCTCAATCTAGCACCAAAAACCGGCTTCATTTCCAAAAAGTTTGTTTTCCAAAATTAGTTTGGTTCAAGATCCAAAACATGTTCATTTGATCTGAAATATGAGTATGTTAAACTAGATGATGCAAATTTTGTAAAGAAACCATTTTGAAATTCGAACCCTAAGAGTTAATAAAAACTCTTAGAATCCTAAAATGTCACAAATTACAACACCATCTGAGTTTTTGTTTACAAATGACGGAGCTGATATCTCATTCCTTTAAATCCCTAAAAAATTTGAAAAAAATATATGTTGTAGCTCAGGATATCTAAAATATTTCTCAAGAAGACGACAATCTCAAATTCGTAATTCATTTCGATCTACAAAAATGGCAAATAGTGAGGGTCTAGAAACCAGAATTGCAAGAATTTTACTGGATTCGACTAATCCATCATCAATGGTGTTAATCTCACTAACTATATTAACACTAATCCATTCTAAGGATAATCTAACCATTCTAAATTATCACTAATATATACTTAAGCTAATCTAAACAACCCTTAAGCATAATTAAACTACTAAGTAAAGTTTAGTGAGTAAACTCACTTGTTTAAGGATCTGCTCAGATCAAAATGACAAGGACGCGGTGGGGGACAAGAAACTCCAAAGCGGGCCTACCAACCGAGGTCTAGAAGGCACCAAAGCGACCCAAAATAGCAGCTACGATACCCACAAGTTTCGGTTCTGATCTAGGCTAAGAAAAGCTAGACTAGTGGTGTGGTTGAGCTAGAAATGAAGAGAAAGGGTTGTAGCTATGCTCAGCAGAGCTTGGTGGAGCTTTATGGTGGCAAAGGGAGCTTTGGTGAGGCTTAGACGACTTGATGGACATGTGGACAGGTAGGGATGAAGCAGCTAGGACGCAGCTTGCATGAAGGATGGGCGTGTAGACAAGCAGGGATGAAGCAGCTAGGACGCAGCTTGCATGAAGGATCCGTGGGGGCACAACGACCGAGCGGTGGCTTCGGTAGTGCATGGCGACGGTCCGACTGGGCTGCTGGTTCTATTCTATGAGATTGGCTAAGCTAAAAACATGAGGAAGAAGATGAAGGGGTCAAAGGCAGCAAGGGGAAGAGGGAGAGGGAAGTGTGGTTGACGGTGGGGTGGGGGAGAGAGGAAGGAGGGAGGAAGGGGACCACGTTGACATCATCCTCATCTCTTTGTCCCCCTCCTTTGGTCCCCACCACTAGCTAGCCTCCATAGCTGTTTTCCAACAACAAAATCCTTCTAGAAGCCAATTGAAATGGTCCAAAAGGTTGGGTCCAGGGGGGCATACGAATTTTGGTGGAGGTTGGTTCAATTTGGACTTAAATGGCTCTTGAATTAACCCAATTTGACCTCTAAAAATCCAACCATCATACCCTTAATCAAATTAGCATTTTTCCTCACCAATTAAACCCACTTGAATCCCAATTGCATGATAAAAAACTATCCTCTGAATTTTTTGAACAAAAATGACCCTACGTTGACTTTTTTCCAAAAAGTCTCGGTTTGCAGAAAAATTTTCGAAGACTGAGTCGACATTCCTAAAATAACTTGTGACATGACAGAACTTTCAATTTCTGAAATTAGATTCAAATTCGCAGTTAATTTCAATCTAGCGCGGTTTTAGCATGACTTAGGTTACCGGGTAGCTTTTAAAAAAATTTAGCGCAAATGACCCATGATCAATTTTTTTTTAGCCACACTATATCACTTCGACATATCGGCAACTCTTGGTGGTTATGAAAATCTCAAAGTTTCACTTACGAGCACAAGATACCCAAAATAATAGAAAATCGGTCTAATGCCAATCGATGAGAATTTTGCAATCATATAGAATCACCCACACTTTGATCACACATCTCGGTCGAATTGACCTACCCCTGATCTTCGATCGATTTTGACAATGCCATAATGACTCTTGCACGGTCAAGTAGTCAATTTCTAGCTGAATTTTCAAATCTATTGCATTAAAATCTCTTAATGACTTCCCTAAATAGTCTAATTATCTCACAAGTGATCAGCTCTGAGAATAGCACTATAGGCATGACAATGAAAGGCCCGATTTATTCAATTGATAACATGATCGAAAATCTAGGATGTCATAAGTCAGATAAGACAACTTCTTTTTGAGAGCTAGACTTTTGAAATCTTTTGGGCATAGAGTCTTGTATATGGTTTAGTTGGTTTATAAAAGCATGTTTTGTTTGTGAATCTGTTGTCCTACTTTTCTATCCCGAGATGGTTACTGTCAGGAGATTTATTATTCACTTTCGCATGTGCAATAAAATGATAGGATTGGCAACTCATCCTAGGAAGTCACATTTTTATTATCAACCACCGAGGGATGGGCACGCGCTTGAGGTTCGAGACGTGACATCCCCATTTAAGTGGTATCAGAGTAGGTTAGTGTTTGGAGTTATAAGGTGCAATGGGTTTTGGGATAGTTAATAGGAATGACCTTTATTTTATGATGATGCATGTGAGTGATAGCAGTCTGGTAATTGTTTGTGGGGTCACTCAAATTCTAATATGGTATTGGAATTGGGAAGATAGGTTTCTATAAAGATCTTGTAGTATGAGTGATCAAGAGTAGAGGACTCCTATAAAGAAGGCCATTGGACCGGTAACTCGGGGTAAAACGCCAACTAGGGTCGGTACCCAAGGGGGTCGTGGTCGAGCACTAGCTCAGGTTAGCTAGTGGAGTAGCACCACCTCCTGTTGGTGCTAGTGTAGCAGTACTTGGTGATCCGGGAACTGTTGGGATCATGCAGGTGCTAGAGGCCTTGGGGAATCCAATGGAGCAACAGGCTTAGAATCGAGTCGCCGCCATTACCGCTGTCACTACAACTACCACTACTGCCACCACCAATGCTACCGTTGCTACTGCCGCTGCTACACTTACTACCACACCTGTTGAGGTTCCACCTTGGAACGTGGTCGTTGTGAGGCCGATGCATAAGCTAGTGGAGCAATTTCTAAAGTTGAACTTGCCAAAGTTCACTAGCGTAGAAGATCCCAAGGTTGCAGCCCTATAGATCCAAGGATTGGAGAAGGCCTTTGCACTGCTAATATGCACCAAGGCAGAGAAGGTCATCCTTGCAGCCTATCAGCTACAAGGAATTGCAAGCATTTGGTGGAGGGCCACAAGAGGGATAGTGTTCCCTAAAGGTGTGGTTCTGGAGTGGAACATCTTTGTCGAGGTCTTTAATAACAAGTACTTCTATGAGAGTGCCAGAGAACTGAAGATGGCAGAATTCCAACGCCTTCGCCAATGTATGATGACGGTAGATCAATATGAAGTAAAGTTCACTAAACTGTCGCAGTATGCCCCTAGACTAATCGAGGATCCAATAAATCAAGCTAGAAGGTTTAGAGACAGGCTTAGACAGGAGTTGAGAAGTCCACTAGTGTGGTTCAATTTGAAGGACTATAACGACCTATATGAATTGGCCCAGTTAATAAAGAGAGACCAGAACGAACAAGCTGCTGCATTTAGGTTGCAATTTGGTTTTAACAAAGATGGAAATCAGTTTATGAAGAGGTTGATTACTAGAGAAAGGTACCCTATTCCGCCCAATAAGAAGGTGGAATAAGAGTCAGTGCAAAGATAGAATGGTGCGTATCATTTCTATGGAAGACGACATAAATCAGCCCCATGTCATTCTAGGTTGGGTGCTTGTTTTGAGTGTGGCCAGTAAGGTCACATGGCTAGGAATTGTCCTGGGAGACAGATGAGACCACAGTTGCCGCCATTGCCACCAATGGGTCAAAATCGAGGATATACGCCCCTGAATGCACAACAGGGTGGACTGATTAGACCTCTAGCTCAAGGAAGGACATATGCTAGTACTAGAGGACAGGCTAAGGACTCGCATAATGTGATTACAAGTACCATTTCACTAAGTGACCACGCTGCTTATGCTTTGTTTAACCTTGGTGCAACTCATTCATTTATAGATGAGTAATTTGTTAAGCTAGTAGGATTGATTCCTGGGTTGTCCTAAAGAATAAGTTAGTGATTGGTGAGCAAGAGGGGATGATAGATTTGATAGTCCTAGCTATATATGACGTAATAATTAGCATAAACTGGCTCACCAAGCAATGAGCTAAGATGGACTGTTATCGTAAAGCAATTCAGTTTAACTCGTTAACGGGTGAAAGTTTCGATTTTATTGGGAGTCAAGAAGGACCCTCGATTTCCTTAATCTCGTCGCTTAAGGCAACCCGTTTATTAGACGGGGGTTGCCAAGGTTACTTAGCAACTGTCGTGGATAAGACAGTTGAGGAGCTGAAGATCAAAGACATAGTAATGGTTTAAGAATTTCCACATGTGTTTTCAAAAGAATAGCCAGGTCTACTACCAAAGAGGGAGATTGAATTTGTGATTAAGTTAGCACCTGGGATAGAGCCAATCTCTAGGGCTCCTTACTGGATGGCGTTGTCTGAGTTGAAAGAACTAAAAGTATAGATGTACGAATTATTGGATAAGGGATTCATACGTCCCAGTGCATCACCTTGGGGAGCACCAGTTCTCTTCGTGAAGAAGAAAGATGGTTCGTTGCGCCTGTGCATTGACTATCATCAACTCAATCAAATGACGATAAAAATCAAGTATCCACTATCGAGGATCGACGATTTGTTTGACCAGTTGCAAGGAGCATTGATATTCTCTAAGATCAACTTGAGGACGAGATATCATCAACTAAGGATCAAGAAGAAGGACATACGGGAAGCCGGTCACAGTAGATTCTGGATTTTTGCTCCTTCGGGAAAGCCATCTAAGAAAGACGTAGCTGTGGTCAATGGGGTGAGACGACGCCTAGCTATGCCAGAAAACTACCAAACAAAGAATAGGCCATGCTATAAGCCAAGATAAAAAAAAAAAAAAAAAAAAAGGAACACGTGTTTAATTGAGTTAAATGTGTCAGATTATAGGGAAAAATTGTGTGGCATGGTATGAGACGTATCATAACAATTTGACCCTATAATCAGGACCTCTATGCTTGTTTGAAATTTGAGTGTGGCGTTCTAGTTAATTGAGCTTGGTTGTTGCTCATGCTTTTATGCTGTTTGTGATATGAACCGTGCTGACCTATAGGGAGGATCTGAGACGAGATAAGTCTTTGTGGTTGTTTGATTGTGTGGTTAGGACGCTTCTAGGCATATTACCCTCCTAATCGGGGTTTAGAGCATGAACTCGCTGAGATTTATATCTCACCCCATCGTTGGCTCAATTCTTTTCAGGGCCATAGAGTGGAGGATCTAGAGCCGAGCTAAGATAATCTGAGGTGTAGGTCAAATAGGACAGCTTCTTTTTTAAAGTTAGTCTTTTGAAATCTTTTAGGTATAGACTCTTGTATATGGCTCAATTAGTTTATAAAAACATTTTTTGTTTGTGAATCTGTTGTCTTACTTTTCTATCCCGAGATGATTACTGTCAGAGGATTTATTATTCACTTCCACATGTGCAATAAAATGAAAGGGTCAGTGACTCGTCCTGGGAAGTCGCATTTTTATTATCGACCACCGAGGGATGGGCACGCACTCGAGGTTCAGGGACGTGACGCTAGAAGTGTCAAAAATTGTGTGCTAGTGCCAACAGTTTTTGTCGACTCTTTTAAGTGCCAAATTGAAGAAAAAATGACCTCTTGAGTGCCTTTGGCAAGAAATTTTGGCAAAAATGATTACGTAACTTACATAATTAAAATTTTAATATGATTTTTCATATTATATATATATAATCCAGTCCATGTGGACGCACCAAATAACCTCGCATAAGCCATCGTGGCTAGCTTTCAAAAAACGACGTTGCCTGACTCCTATTTCCTAAAATGACGTCGCTATCTTCTTTTTTGTTGTTGTTGAGCCTGTTATCTCTCTCTCTCTATATATACATGAGGAAACACAGATGTTGTCACCTTAGGAGGAGGAGGAGGAGGAGGTGTGACGGGTGGTCGAGCAAGCGAAGGAGCTACAAGACGCCGCCACAAACATCGCCAGCACATCAAGCGATGAGTGGTCGTTACGGCAATGCACGCCCACGCTTGGCTCATCCATTCCCTACCTTTAGGCAGCCATCAATGCTCAAGCAAATAGTGAGCTACTAGATTAGTGAGTCCTTTTGTAGTTACTGTTTTTGTCCCTCGGCACCCAACATCCACGACACAGCCCATTGAGTCACATCCTTCTACTCACGTGCCCGCCATTTCCAACAACGCAGCCACTCTCTGCACATTACCATATTCACAATCCATGATCAAGCCATCATACGTCAACAGTGAAATCCGGCCTTCTTCACTTGCAAACACAAACTCACAAGCATTCCACTAGAGGCAAAGAATTTAGTTTGACCGCAACGTGCACTGGCTTCATGGAAAGGAACGTGTGATTTTAGGGGGAAATTTGATTAAATGTTTTGAATTTGGGAAAAAAAAACTTGAAAATGACATCGTTTAGGAAATAATATGCCAACAAAGCATGCCGACCCCACATCAAGTAAGATATATTAATAAAATATGGTTACAACGGATTTCTGGCAACCCAAACCGAAGTTAACACTTAAATGATCTGAAAAAACTTTTGGTATTAAAGTAAGCATTGTACACAACTATTGGTATTTCTAGTGTCATTCTATCATATATCAAGCATACACGCTTAGTAAATTAAATGTGCACAATAAATTATCAAATTATGAAAGTGAGTTTCCATGGAAATATATTTAGCAGCGTTTCTTATTATAAAAAAGAATTAAATCATGTTTCTTTTAGATTAGTAACCTTTTAAGAGGAAAAATGATTTTTTTATCAATTAGTAATTAGTTTTTGACATGCTTTGCGACTTCTCTTAAAGATCACTAAGAAATTTTTTACATTGAGTTTATATTTATGAGTTGACTAGGATTTTTTCATGAGTCTGACATATTTACCTGAAGAAAGGTTAATTTCGCCTGCCTACATATAGCCACTAAAATCTCTACATTGATACCAATTTTCTTTATCAATATGTGAATTTAAGCATATCGGTGAATGATTTTTGCTTTGTGTTAGCTATATGCCCTAAACTAACCATGTAATAATCACGTGTTAAAGATTTCAATTGCATTATTTATTTAATGGCAAAAAAAAAAAAATCATTCATCATCTCATTTACAAGAATGAGTCTATAAGATAAGTTGTGACAAAACACATTCTTAAAGTGTTAAGAATATGTGTGACGAGTTTATAATTAGATTGACTCTTTAAATGGTTCCCAATCAATGAATCATTGACAAGATATTAATGATCCTATAGAGACTAGTGTGTTCTCATGCTTTGCCATTGAGTATTGAATACCTCGAGAGATAATGAGTCACAAGCCATTGGGTATTGCAATACTCGTTCTAGAACATAGGTGCTTATCTCGAACAAGTTCTTTGAACATGACATGCATAGAACGATTAGCAACATTGAAGCTTTTAGTTGGGTTAATGATTGATCGTTTGTCCTTCGACTCAAGGCATGATGCTGACTTAAATGTTAAATGGTTGTGATTAACAAGTGCGCATATTGACGCTTTGTCGAACCGTCGCTATACTTAATTGCATAATTTGTTCACATACAAATGAACATGCGTGCGCAATATGGAGTCTGTCTACTTATTATATACATGGATACACAAGATAGAAGATTGATTACTCATATGATTTAATCATGACATTATATTGAAATCATCAGCTGATATTGTAACTAAGAATGAATGATTCATGTCTCATAGAAATACATGTTAGTTAGATTTAGGCGTATGATCGAATTGGTGGCTTGACAAACAACTCCATAGCCTTTGTTCAATCGAGACATAGACAGATAGAAAGATTAAATTACATGGTCGCTAAAGCCAATGGGTTCATTATATTCTTGAAATATTTACACTATATGAATAGCCAAGACATATTGTTAGATGCCACTCATAATTTCTAAAAACTAAAGATTAATCGGGACAATTAATTCTCTTGGTTATGGTAATATGTTAGTACAAGTCTTGCTACCAACTAAGTGATGAACCTAGGAATGTCACACATCATAACCAATCCAAAATAATGTTTGACCAGGAGAGACTATATTGCAAATGCATTTGCAATTGTAGCAATAAGATTGACTTAGGCCAAAGAATAAAGTTTCGAAACAATTTTGGAACCAACAACAAAATTAAAGATTTGAAATAGTTTCAAACTTTATGGCCATATTAAAGATTTGATACGGTTTCAAACTTTACGGTCATATTAAAGATCTTAAACAAGTTCAAAATCAATGGCCGCATTAATAATTTGAAGTGAGTTCAAAATCTATAACTGCGTTAATCATCTAAAGTGAGTGTAGAATCAATGTCCAAATTAAAAAAATTGAAATGGTTCCAGACTTAACAGCTAAATTAAATATCTGAATCGGTTTCAAACTTAATGACCACATTAATGTTCTAAATGATTTTAAAATCAACAGACATATTAATGTTCTGAAATGGCTTTAGACTTAATGACGAAATTAAAGATATGAAATAGTTCTAGACTTAATGGTCACATTAATGATCTAAAACGATTTCATAATATAGTTTAATCATCTAACTACCAAATTAATATTCTAAAATGATTTTAGACTTAACGATCAAATTAAAATTTTGTAACATCTATAAAGTTAATGCCCGGAATAATGCTCTATAATGGTTATAGAATTAATACACAGAATAATGCTCTATAATGGTTATAGAATTAATGCCCAAATTATTACTCTAAAACGATTTTAGAACCAACGTCGAGATTCATACTCCAAAGCGAGTTTAGACTTTATAGACGAATTAATGCTCTGAAACATTTTTAGAGTTAATAAGCCAAATTAAATTAAATAAATGCAATATGAGACTGGTTATAAAAGTAGATTGAGAGATGATGTCGCGACCAATTTTTTTCGGGTGTGAACCACCTCGAGTTTGGCTAATGGATTGTTAAGCCTAGACTTAACTCAGGCTCTCCCAAGCCCATACCAATTTGCGACTTAGGTTTGAATTGTTAACATGCAATTAAATTTTAACTAGGAGTCGCCACTAATCTATTTTTTGGTGGGTTGATTAGAAACCCAGGTAAAGTAATGGGAGATTTACTTTACTCCTACGAACCAGAGATTATGGGTACGGGGACTTGGTTACACTAGATTTCTCTAATGCCCTTTCGGTACCATTCTTTTAATTTCAAAAATGTTTTTGCAGGCAGCTTGAATTGATTTTAAGTCTATTTTCCTGACATGTAAGGTGATCATGCAGGTACACAAACCACCAATTTAACACCCAGATAAATAATAAATAAATTACAAAAACTTACCTCAAAACAATGAAAGCATCTGCAATGTTAAATTAAAATCCACATCAACAACCCTAGATATGGTTTCTAATTAACACGCAATTTCTTTTTTGGTTTTCACTTAATTAATGAGAATCATGCTTTATGCAATGCATGCCACTAATTTAACATGAAATGATATGACATGACAACATGACTTAGCTATATGACCTAAGCAATATGACATAAATAAGCATGTAGTCTATCCTGAAGCATGAGATGATTTATTCTAAATAATTTTTTTGTATTTTCTATGAGATTCAAAATTAAAGAAACGCAACATTTAAATATGCAATCTAAATTAATCTAATGACTGACAATTTCTAATTAAATGGACCTAACAAAAATCACTAAATGACGTGCATTGTGTGAACATAATTCTATATGACGTGCCCATGGTTTTTATTCTAAATAAGCATGCAATTTATTCTAATATGCAATGACGTGTAAAGAATGTCCTAATTCTACATGACATATGCATGATGACCTTTTTTGTGTTTTTGTTTTATTAATTTCGAAACTAATAATTGTCAAATAATTAAACATGCAATCCGAGTTAAAAATCTAACAACCTAAATTGATTGATTTGATTTTTGATTTCTTTGCTTTTTTAAATTCTTATTCTAAATATGCAAACCCTAAACCTACACTTTTTCGATTTTTTTACGAAAACAAAATTAACTTAGATGGCATGACAGCAAATCAGAGCAAGATTGATATCCAAATTGACGAACCATATCTCGCGCATGAGATGGGGTTGGCCAATTTTAAAATAAAATCGCGAATCATATCTCGAGCGTGAGATCGGATTGGCGATTTTTCCATGCGATTGCGAGTCGTATTTCGAGCGTGAAATCGGACTATCAATCATATGCACGTTGCGAAATTAGGAAAATTTCCTAATTTAGAAGGCTACTCGAGATTTCACATATCTTAGCATATCGGAAATTTCCATCATGGGCATCAACGAATTTATCAAATAAGGAAACGGAACTTTCGAAAATCAAAATAGATAAGATTTTTACCTAATTCGAAAATTGGCTTCCGAATTCCGATCCTCCAACGGCTACTCACGATGCAACGTGGCGGTGCTCGGTTGCTCGAAGATCACCCGATGGGCTACACGAGACCTGCGAAACAAAAATTATTAAGCTCGGCCAGGGACTCGTCAATGGACAGCGTATCTTGGTCTCCCACTGTTGGTTTTGTGCAATTCGGTGACGCAAGGAAATCCACTAGTCTTCTGACAATCCCACTGATTGTCAAACTTTGACCTTCTAAAACCCACACTTAAATTTTCAACCTCCAAGGAAAGACTAGCGTGCTTTGTGCAAGGCGTGGCTGCTTCGTCGTTGATGTTAAAAGGACCACCGAGATCGCGGGTTTCACTGTAAAAAAAAACGTCAATGCTGTTGGAGATTTGCTGCACGGTGTGGACTCAACTTGACATGATGACGAAGAAGAGTGCCGCTGCAAAAGATTCGCCAGTGGACAGCGACGGATTGGCAACGCAAAGGGTGCGACACGAGGGTAGTGTGCACGTTAGGATATCGCGACTCCCCCTTCTTCTCTCTTTGCGAAAGCTTCTGCTATCTCTTTCTCGGGTTGAACCAATCTAGCCAAGGAACACCGCTCCAAAGTCTTCACCATTTTTTCTGTGTGCTTTTGGTTGCTCTCCTTCTCTTTCTGGATTGTCTTTTGCAAAGTGATGGCGTGCCAATCAAGAACGTCCTGATGAAGGCGCCTAGGCCAGCAACGTGAGATGCAACCCAATAACTCTAATGGCCGTGTATTTTCGGTTGTGTGGCCTCCTCCCAAACCCTACGCATTTTTTCTTATTTATAGGGCACGGATTAGGTTTTTTAAATTTTCCAAATCCATATCCACGAATATTTCTTTTCAAAACGCAATATTTATTTTTTTCAAAACGTAATATTTGCTTTTGAATTGAAATCTCACAAAGATAAATCCGTAAAATATCTCCAAGGATACGGGCTTGGACCGATTTGCTTTCTTCGTGGGCTTAGCCCGACTCATCAACTTAAAGTTTCTGAACCATCAATTTGAACCCATTTGTCACCGGCCCAATGTAAATGCAAATTAAAACATAAATGCACCTAAAACTATATGTTATGCAATTAACTATTTTTTCAGGATTAAAATTAACCCCTAATTTTTAATGCAATAAATGACTAAACGGGCCGCCAAAATTTACGTGTCAACAGATGATTATGTGATGATTGAATGAAATGATATTGATCAATTAAAATCATCACACACAAGAGTAATTGCTAACACAATTGTAGCGGCAATCTCTCTCAAATTTTTCTCTATCATTCAATGTGAGATTGGTGGCATTTCTGTATTTGAGGTTTGACATTTGTGGGGCTAGAACTGAAGAACATTAGACCTGTAATACTTCAAGGATATGAGGAGATTAGAAATTTGCGATATGGATCTAAAGAAGTCAGAACCAATGCTATATTACATCAGACGTTTGTGGGCGAGATCTTGAAAAACGCTTTTTGAGCACAATACAAGGGTAAAATGATTAGCTTCCTTTTCATTTCTATGTACCTTTTATTAAAATGCACGAACAATGTTTTAGAGATACATGGATGGGCATTTTTGCTTCCGCTGCGAATCACTTCAGATTCAATTTTACCATGCACATGTTCTTGTTTTTTAAAACAAAATCCCAACATATCATACAATGAGTAACCGTTAATTTTGATTCAGCATGGGATGACTAAGTTTTCTTTCCATCTAAAAGAGAAGCCTAAATCCAATTTAAGCTTAAATATTTTGACAATTTGGCAATTCAGTCATAAGCATTTCAAGTGTGTCAATTTAGTCCTAAATCTTTTTGAAAATTTGTCAATTTACTCCTAAATTTTAAACAAATTACAAATATAGTCCTTCAAGTTAATTTTCATCGAAAATCTCTAACGTGCTAATTTAGTCAGCATTAGTCATCCTCATAACGCGATCGACACTAATATGGATAATTTATTTATTTATTTCCAAAATTTTAATTGATTTTTTGTTATTTTCCATCTTTTTTCTTCGCAGGACAGTGATCAACAAGCCATTGGGCAAGGGCTAATGACCCCCACCAGCCCCAAGGTAAGGGTTGTCGCACTTTCATTAGCAGTGGGCAAAGGTTATAGCCCTTACCAAATCAGGCAAGGGCTTGCAAGCCCTTGTTGTGATAGGCAAGGTGTGGCCAACAAGGGTACTATGACCCTCAACTCGGCCCTCGCCAACCAAATGAGTGCAAGCAAGGGCTACAATGCTCTCATTGTGGCCCGTAAGGGCCCAGGCAAGGGCTCCCAATGCCCTCACCATCTCAATGTGGGCTCATGAGCCCTTGCCTAGATTCGGCATGGGCTTCATGACCCTTGCCCAAAGACCAACGACCCTCGCTAACCCTTGCCTAGATTCAGTAGGGGCTTCAAGACCCTTGCTCAAAGACCAACGACCCTCGCTAGCCCTTGCCTAGTGGCCGGCAACTATCATCAACCCTATATATATAAAAAGAACAAAAAAAAAATTGAAAAAAAAATTAAAATATTTAAAAAGTTGTCCATGTCAACCAGCCACATCACATTAGCAATTTTCAGTCAAAATTAGTCCAAAGAACAACAATGGTAATTCGTTAAAAGTTTAAGGACTAAATTGGTACATCTCTAAAAAATTTGAGGACTAAGTTGGTACAATTAAAAAATTTAAAACTAAATTGGCACGATTGAAATGTTTAAAATTAAATTGGCCGCCATACAATGGATTTAGGACTTTGTAAATAATTTTCTCAAAAAAAATCATTGACGTGTTGAAAGTGAGTATCCTTCACAGGTGATTAGTAACTTTTCTAGAAATTGTAAAGCATATATTCAAAAGCATCCAGGATTAATTAGCGACTTCGACAAAGGTAATGTCTTTAAGGATCTAGTAAGTAGCGATTATAATCCTTTAGAGCTGGCGCAATCCATCGTGGCTTCCCAGTTTCAAAGCTCGATGTCATTTGTTCATATCTCATCAACTACGTCTAAGTTACTCTAAATCAGGGCTATTTAAATTTTTGCAACTTGTGAGGATAATCATCCTCCCGCGCGTAAGGGAGGGAGGGAGGGAGTGAGAGAGAGGTCCAAACATGCTGACGTGCTATCCACACCACTTGCCCAGTATGTCATAGACAACTAATCAGAAATTGGCGTTTGCTCCAATTGGAAACTATTCCTCAAGGCAACACCTTCATGTGATAATACTCTCATGGGGTTGTGTAAGCGCCTCCTTAGAATAACATGACATTCAATTAGTATATCTCATTTATATTTTAATACATTTCCTGCTCCGGTCTCTTTCATTGCACTGGTATATCTCTTCCTTATATGACCATTAAATTGGAAGCGTTCCTTTTATAATACATATGCCAAAAGCCATGATTAGCACAACTAAAAGGGACAAACATAGGGAAAAAACATTGTTAAATTATATGAAATCAATTGCATGCGGAGCACTTTGTGCTGTGTTGGAGTTGTTGTTATGGTATTATATATTTTAAATAAATTAATAATATCTTTTGTCATTTCGCCTGAACTAAAGAAACTTATCCTAATATTACATGTCAAGGGGGGAATGAACAATCCATATAAGACACCCATGTTCAAACATATCTTTAAATCTTTAAACTTCACAGCTCATCGGATGTAATCGAAGATGAGGTATTTTATTTAATACGTGTAATAAGATAATCATTACCTAATTTGCCATTAGAAAAGACGACTAAATTTGTTCCTTGATTTAAGCGCAATTCCGTCGCTAACTCATATGGAAGACTAGTGATCGCGCTTGGACCACCATAAGAATCGCGACACAGGGCACTTCCCCGTTCACAAGCCTTTCAAAATTAACACTTCTATATCACATTACGTTCTTTTCGTCCACCGAACCATGCCTTAGATTCCGTTGCCTTGGACCCACATTTTTCTCTTCTTTTTTTCAAATTTTGGTGAAAGAAATAAAATAATAACCCTTTGTACCTAAGCCCGGGAGCTAGCAAGATTAGAGTAATGTAAAGATAGTGACAACTGTAACAGCAATGACAAGCATGCCTTGTTAAAAAAGCCAAAAAGCGCATGCTTCAAAAACTCGGTCTTATTTTAATATGTTATGAGTAACTTGCAAATTGGTGGAAGTCCATGGCGGTTTCTTCCCCAAGGAGTGGGGCCAGTAGAACATAGTTTTCACAGGACAAATATAAAAATTATGTTATGTAATACATTGCCGAAAGGGTGAGTAGAAATGAGTATAATATATGTTAAATATGTGATGTTGTGTTCATATCCGGCGGAGGCATGAAGAGTGACTTCATTTCTTCTCTATTTCTTAAGTTTCTTTTCTTGAACTTTTGTCAACTTGGTTTTAAATCTAATTTTTTTTTCAAAGGGTGTGACTGGGGATCTTCACTTTACCTCAGATTATTTTTCTGCATACAATTCTGTTGGGCATGAGATGCAGAATGTGCAGCCTCTTATCCCCGTTTTTCGACCGAATATGATTGAGAATTAGAGCCGATAAAACTATTTTGAAAGCATAAACTCATTGAAACAATTTTCATGGGCTTGCCAACAAAGTCCTCATCGCGCATATGTAAAAGACTACATATTTATCGTTTTAGGTGTTTCGTAAACATTTATTCCCTCTATTAGCTTCACGGCAAGCGTAATTGTCAGCAATAATTTACTGCCTCGGAGGTAATCCAGAGTGAAAGAAAAGGTCTTCAACCATTCATAGCGTCTTCTCTTTCTTTTTCACGATACTCCTTTGGCAGATATTCGTGTTGTTGATTCGCCTCATCACGCAAACGTCATCAGTAACCATTCGCCTCCATTGAAGGTCACTACAAAGCCGAAGACAATAGCCTTCCACGAAGTTGTTGTACGTGTTTCACTCTTCTTCTTTTTTTAGGCATTATGCATTCGACCGCATTTCAAGTTTCTCCTGCCTCTTCCCATTACCAAAAGTTGGAGATATTCACAGTTCAAGGAGAGAATCTCTCTTTAGGACAACGTCTCTTGCGAATGCGATGTATGTTGATCTAAAAAGAAGGGAGTGACCAAAAAACAAAAGAAGAGAATCGTTTGATGAGGTGAAATGATATTCTACTTTAGTACATCCATGATCCATCCGCCTTTATTGTTTTTCTTTTTTACCTTATATCTTGTCGTTATCTTATCTCTACTTTTATCATGTCTCTCAATAGATTCTTGTTAGGCATCGGACAACGGACAAAATAAGATAAAGTTAAGTAGGAAGCATGAAACTGTATTTATTAGGTTTTTATCAGTAATTTCATTCAAGGAAGAATCGAACTCAAACCGCTAAAATACTTTGTCAAAATCAAAGCGTTGACCATAAATATTTGTCTTGCTCTTTTTTGTCTTTTCCCGTCTTGTCTAGCCCTAGTCAACAATAATCAAGGTTATGTGCTCGAGTTATACATGTCATGTAAGTAATGTGTGACAAGCTCAAAAGAAAAAGGGAGGGGCCATTTCTACTGTAAACAAGTCTTTTATGGTTGAACTTTGTAAAGTCAAAATATCTCTAATATATGCATGAGCCATTGTTTTAGTTATAAAAACAATAAATCATTAGCAATATGTCTAAAGTTTTAGGACCCTACAGATTGTTTGATGGGCCCTCCGAGTAGTTAGATTTTCCATGCTCATGTCTCCAAATCAATAAAAAAAAAAATACACATACATGTATCTAAAACATATATAATCATATATAAACAAAATGGAATTAAATCATACATGGAGAGAGCGTGAAAAAAGCCCTTCGGATTCCCAAAGGACAAAAAGAAAAACAAAACTAAAGGAGTTGGAGGCTAGGAAGGTAGTTGGGGAAGTCAGAATGCAAATGCATATTTTTTTAAAAGTTTAAGTAAATCGATCTAACAGGGATCAAATTAATGTTAATCTTATCATGACATCTTTCTAATCTTTTAATAAATTTGTTTGAAAATGGTCGTGGAAAGGTGCGGTAGAGCAAGTAGATGCGTCTAGGTCGAATTAAGTTTTCACCAGACATAGTTTCATGTGTATTCAAATACACATAACCCTATTCATTTAGCATATTATATACATAAATTAGGGAGGAATGAGAGACACCATGTCAGCAAAGCAATTAAAAACTATTTTTGCATCATCTTGTTGACTCGGCCTCACCAGGGAGATAGAATATACTAAAATTAGTCAAATTACAATTTAAAAGGCACAGGAAACCAATCGGAGAAAAGCATGATCTACACATTGGAAAATTTTCTTCTAGATGCACATTGGAAAGTATATACTACAATTCTTTTATGTCATGCCTGTGAAGTTTCAAAGGCATTTGATCTATGATAGAAAATTCATAATTTTGCTATGGCTATGGTTGATGTATTGTCCGTGAAACATTCATAAATTATTTTAGGACCATCGTTAGGTCCAAATCAGTGTAAAAAGATATTTGCACCTTCATTGTCAAATGTGTGACATGCATATTTAGAGTTAATTTTTTTAACTAAGTTGTTCTGCATAGCGATTATTTGATAGTGAATGTGTGAAATATATTTTACAACCACGATGAGCCTAATAAAGTTTCATTAACTTATTCTCAATATCAATTAATAGTCCCAAAACAGTCCTTAAAGACTTTCTATGAAAAAGAGGAGTATTTTTGCTCTGTCAATGATAAACTCTATGACTAATCCCAAAAAACAAGGAAACTTTTCAATTTTCGAACACTGAGTATATATGCTCTATGCGTATATTCTTGTTCAATTATAAAGTGTCGCTAAAGCACGTTAACAAAAATCATTCCTTAGCTACTCCATGCCTATTCGCAAATACAAATGTATTGAATCTGGATGCAAGAGATCATCAGCTCATTTATGATCCTTAGCCTCATTAAGTGAATTTAACATTTTCTATGCAGAAAATTTGAAGGTGTGATGAATCATGGCCATGCAATGTACAACAGTTGTACGATTGAGTAATCAATTACGGGCGCAGCTAACAGCAACCTGTCGTCACGACTCTCAACTAATCTTCGTTAAGAAACAATTAAAAAAAAGCGGCTTGTGATGGACTTTGTGAAGCCTTTCTTTAAGCAAGTAGAGATAATGATTCCTCTTCTACGGTTAAATCGCGTTCCACGTCTACTTCCGTTTCCATTTCTAGATAGATGTATACTCGCACTTTATTTGTAGTTTTACGTTAGGGCAAGCAAAAGGTGGAGGAATAAAGAACTTTGTGTCTTAAAAGGTAGTGAAAAAAAGGGCCATAGTAGTGGCACAATAGGAGGAACGTGACCTCATCTTCGAGATTCCACTTTTGTTCTGATTCTTTTCATCCTTTCTCTTCCATCTAAGAAGTGAAAATCTGAAGTTTGTAATGGTATCAAAGTTCTTTGACTCACCAAGATGTCCTTGAGGCTCTGCTAGAGGACTAGAATCACCTAATGGTCGCATCTCTTTTTGATCTTTGAGATAGATTCATAGGACATTGGAAAGGTGAACCCAGAAGGGATTGATGGGATTGTACAGAGGAAACCACCCTATTCTCAAAGTCGAAAGATTCCCAACTATTGATGGGATTGCTGCATCTTTCCAATTCTAGGTACTTATAAGACCTGCATTGCAAACCTACACAACCATGTATTAGGGGTGAGCAGCGGTCTAGGGTTGACCCTGGACCGACCTTGGACCGGCCCAACCCTGCCGGTCCTGGTCCGGTTTCCAAGGGGACTGGGTCGGTCCTCGGTCCTGAAATTCCAAGACCAACACTGTGCGGGTTGGTCCTCGGTCCTAAGAGTTTTGGGTCGGTCCAACCCTGGACCAACCCTATATATTATATTATATTATATATAATTCTTTTATATATTCAAACCTAAGTAAAATGTCTGTTATATTATATTATATTGAAATGTTCTATCAATAACACTAATAGTAATTTCAATTTAAAACTTTTGTTGAGTATTAATTATGTGTCGTTTGTTTTGTTTTCAGGTGTTTAGAAGTTTAAGTGAATTAACAAGATGTGAAATTATATATTCATGATTTATATTAAGTATTTTGAACTTTTTATAGTTTAATTGTATTTTACTAATGAATTTCAGCTACACTTTACTTTTCAATTTGTGTCAAATGGTAGAAGTTTTTGAAAAGTAGAATAGTATTGCAATTGCTATGGTGATTTGCTAGTCAAGTGGTGTGAAGCTCATTTTTTGGTTGAGTAGACTCTACATGATCAAATGCAGGTAAACGCTTTTGCATATGGTGTTATGAATATTAAAGATAGATGATTACAAGAACTTTCCATCTTATCCCATATCTTGATGAGCGGTTAGCAAGTACGAAATTTCTATTGTGTCATCTTAAATTTGCTAAATATGTATTGGTATTTATAATTTAGTTGCACAATGCTGCATTGTCGATGGATGTGTAATTTGAATTTGTAGGTTTGCTTTTTTAGGGAGTATAAAAAATAAGACAAAAAAAAATTATCGATCGGTCCCGGGTTGACCCTGGAACTAGACCGAACCCATTGGGTCGGTCCGGTCCTTGGTCCCAGCTCAATAGGGTTGGTCCTTGGTCCTAAAATCAAGGACGACATCAGATGGGTTGGTCCTAGGGTTAGGGCGTGGTCCGGACCAACCCGGACCATGCTCACCCCTACGGCATGTATACTCAATGCCTTTAAGAGCTAAAAGGACAAGAACATAATCGTAACTTTATTCTTGAAGATCTTTTTATCAAAAAAGCTAGATGTTTGAGATATTTTTAGAATCCAATTGTCACTAGATGTAATGATCTTATTTAAGATGAGTATACTTATAATTTAACTTAAATTTATAAATGTTGAATATGACAGAAATCTTTCTTGTAAAAAAAGATGAAATATCATTTATTATTATCAAGTTGCGGCCAAATTTATCGTTGTCTCTTCTCTAGAATGGACAACCAATAGAAATGACCGCACAACGGAACGTTTGGGAGACTTATGGATGAAGTTGGAACCCTAGAGAAGAAAGGAAAATTTGAAATCTGAGGGGATGAAAGTGAAACAAAAAAAGAATGCCCAAAGGGAATCTCCGCCTCCTCCCACTCTTTTGTGCTCCATTCCCTCCACACAGATGGCGCCAAGTGGCATAGACCAGAGCAAGTAGCTTAAGATGAGTGCAATGTGTCACCAACCCACGATGCAGATTCCAATCATTCCCTGCGCGCAGCAGATTTTGAGGTGGAAAGAGAGATGGCCCATAGAATGTCCCTCCTTTCTATTTTTCTCATTTTTTAAATTGTTATATTCTTTTGCTATTTACTTTTTTCCCTCAGTTTGTACAGTTAATTAATCAGTTTTTTTTTTTTTTTTTTTTTTTGTGTCCCCCAGCTCAGTCCCAAAAGACATCCT
Organism: Eucalyptus sideroxylon; assembly: GCA_014182405.2. Lineage (NCBI taxonomy): Eukaryota > Viridiplantae > Streptophyta > Magnoliopsida > Myrtales > Myrtaceae > Eucalyptus > Eucalyptus sideroxylon. Next base: position 53,173,179 of record CM024555.2, on the reverse strand, counting down.
CCGGCGATGCCCCCAAACTCAAGCCAAACAAGGTATACTGCTGGGCCCACACCCTTGGTTTTCTAATCGCTAATTTTCGTACCAGATCTAGAAAAAGACAGCTATTATTTTCTCAATTGTGCATAGATTGGAGACATTATTGATTAAGGTTGAATTATGGTGGAGCCTGCTGAGCTTTGTGATAACATTAACAATGCAAACCCAGGAAATGTTTTAATTAGCGAGGGTATGTTTTTGTACTATTGGCTCTAATTCAGCACCAATCATGAGGGTTTTTCTTTAATATCTTGGTTGACAAATAGATATGTTTGTTTTCTCGTTTTAAATGTCAACCATCCTCATATGGTTTAAACTAAGCAAATTATCATTTGTATAATATCATGAAAAATTGCAAGGGTAATGTTTTGTGATTGGATCGAACATGTATTGGATGATAAGGTTTTGTAATATGATATTCATGTAAAACAATAAGGACAAACACTTTTTGCATAATTAAAGATAGTGGGACTCAATGACCCCTTAGTTTGCTGATGGATACTAACTGGAAAAGGTCAAAAAGCCGAAATCGAACATGTGGGTTTCCGAGAAAATCACATGCGAAGGATTAAAATACTTGCAACTAACCGCCAAGAAATTGACTGGAGGCTGAGGACTCAACTTTTATGCAAAAGAAGGGGACTGCAAATTCCCCAAATTATTAATGTCTACATACATCCATTCTAAGTCAAGTCATTCACGTAAAAAAGAACCGGTAAACTTCCTATGGGATTTGAAGAAAGAACATCGATATTTATGCATTTCTAGCATTGTGATTTTCTTTTCCGCCGTGCCGTTCTGGGACTGAGTTTCTGGAATAATTTTCCCTTTAGAAGACACAAGAGCGAGGAGGTTTCAAGCAGTCAGCTTCACGTAGGTCCCACGTCATCCAGTGGTTTATTTTATCTCTTCCCACATATTGGAGGTGCAGCTGAGGTTTTTCCGTGGACTCAAAGGCTGGTTAGTATGAATTAGAAGGATTAGAATGCCAGAGGAGAGAGATGCAAAAAGTTTGGATTATTCTTTTAGAAGTAGACAAAGCAGGGATCTGACTCAGATGATGACTCGATGAAGTGGGTGGCTCCGCAATTTTCTAAAGCACTTTTGAGTAAAGCTTGGTTTATATAAAGTCTTGGACTTGTTCATTTTGCATCATTTCCTTTCTCTTACTCTACCCCAATCTTTTGTTTCTTTTACTTCCCATACATCTCGACCTCACAAAAATGGAGAACGAGATTCCATATTTGGAAAGATTGTTGGTGCACAAGCAATTCTCATCATCAGCAGCATCACCATCATGTTTCAATAATGGATCATCATCAGGAAATGGATCACCAAGATCCCATGTGGATCCGTTCTTGTGGGGTGCACTAGGCACGATCTCTTCACATGCCTACCAGAATGATTCAATTTCCAACGCTTCTACCGACAAAGTTCCATTTTCATGTGGTGGTGATCTCAAGGAGAGCATGTTTCCTTTCAAGGCATTCTTAAATCCACTTGCAAAGATTTCTGCGCCAAACCCACCATCTCCGTCCTCACAGGGCTCATCGTCATCGACATCGAGGGTCCCGAGTGATCTAACTTTGTCCTGGCAAGAACCCGAGAAAAAGACTCCATCAACGATGGATTTACTCGGAATGGACACAATTTCTGAGTCCATAGCATCTTCCACAAACACTCAGCACGGTTATGTTCTGTGGCGACCTGGATCGGACTGGCCCACAACAGACCGCAGTTTAGACCTTCTGTCAGATCGTTCATCATCTAGGGGTTCCGGCGACTCTTGCTATTGGCTCAGCAATACCAAGATTCAGCCTATGAAGTACGCAGTACGGAGATCTATGGCAAGCAAGAAGGAGCACAGGTCGACATCATCGTCTTCAATCTCTTCGTCAGGAAAGTTGTTCCGGGGAGTGAGGCAGAGGCATTGGGGGAAGTGGGTAGCGGAGATTAGATTACCAAGGAACCGGACAAGGGTGTGGCTCGGTACTTTTGACACGGCCGAGGAGGCGGCCCTGGCCTACGACACTGCAGCATACATGCTTCGAGGCGACTTTGCACACTTGAACTTCCCCGACCTCAAGCACGAGCTGGTCAAGGGCAATCGCTCCCTGAACAGCACCACAGCCGCACTCCTTGAAGCCAAGATCAGAACCGTATCGCAAGGGGCGTCCTCGAGAAAGAAACTCCACAGAGGATCGCCGCCAAAATCCGTTACGAATAAGGAGGAATTTGCCAGCGAAAGCCCAAGCACCTCAAGCCCGAAAGACCCAATGGGAAGCGAGTGGCAACTTGAGTTCGAAGCAAGAGTTGTTGGGTCTGAGATGATGAGTATGAGCAAGAAGACACAAGAGGCCGTTGTTAGTGCTAGTGCTGATGCTGATGCCGTTCAGCTTAGTAGAATGCCTTCACTGGACATGGAGATGATTTGGGATGCTATTTTGGTCTCGGATTCGTGAAAACCCTCACTTGAAAAGGATCAGTAGAATGGTTTCGTTGAAATTCCTTTCTTTTATTGCTTTTTCTTAGAGCAGTACGATAAAATTGTGTGTCCAACTTTACAGATTCTTCTTTTTCTGAGCTTTTTGAAGTGTATCTTCAATTTCATTACGTATATGACTTTGAATTGTCCTAATAATTGCTGTTTCTACTTTCTTTGTATGGTGTTGGTATTTTGAGAGCCGAGTAGGACGAAGTTTGATCTTTGATAAATCAAGTTATTAGTATAGACCGGAAATATAATGAATCCAATGGAAAATTTTTAAACTCTCTAGGAGAAGAGAGCTAAAGAGATTCAGAACTATTTGGCCAGAAAAAACAGAAATCAGAATTTTTTTTTTTTTATTGGTAAAAAGGTTTCGTTACATCATTCAGTAAAACATGGGATATATACCTTCTGGCGACAAAAATTAGAAATTCAGAACTAAAAGCATAGATACCAATTTGAGTGTAGACCACACTACTTTCTTATTTAGAAATAATAACAGTGACTATCTTAAAAGCACCGTAGAATCATGGGAATAGCTAATACTTTCGCTGGGAATTCACTTGCGTCACCGGTCATCACAAATCGACGGGTGTGCTGTAAAAGGATAAAAGTATTTTATTAATGATCTCACCGTACAATTATTGAGATGATTTTAATTATATAACGATATCACAAATGTTCCGCTTTGTAAGGAAACAATACAACAATGGAAAATAATAAATGAAAATATCATTATATTACAATGTCAATCCCTTTATTCTAGTATCTCCAAAAATCGGCTTGTAATTTTAATTGTTTTTTCCAGATTCTTTTTTCCTAATTGATAAATCAGTGCCTTTACTCCCCTCAAATTGGGAATAAGAGAATCCCAAATTCCCAATTTGTGACATAAGTTTTCAAATGCCTTTCTAGTTAATAGTTTCATGAAGAGATCTAGTAAATGCATACAAGGAACATACTTAGTTACAAGTGTTTCAAGAGCCACTTTTTCTCACACGTAATGATAATCTTATTTCATATGTTAGTTCTTGCATGAAACACTAGATCAATCGATATATAAAGTGCACTGATATTATCACAAAATAACATTTGTGAACTAGAGGGATGAATACCCAAATCTCCTCAAATGAACGACATCCATGTAATTTTTGCAGCTGTCAATGCCATGCCTCAGCACCAGATCGAGCAACCATACATTGCTTCTTAGTAATCCATAAAATACATTTGCTACTTAAGAAAGTACAAAATGCGGTAGTGATCATCAAGCCAAGCGACAACCTACCATATCTACATCACAAAAGACATAAAAGTCAAAAGTTTACTTAGACAAGATTTGCATGTCTCAATCTGTTGTGTCATTGACATAACATAAATGCATTTCACAATTTAAAAATGACTCATGACGTTGATGCATGAATTGTCAGACAAAATTGACTACATATGAAATATCCGGCCATGTCATCATGAGATATTAAAAAGCTCTGATGATATTTCAATATAGCGTAAGATTCAAAAATAGTCTTGCATCTATTATTAGAAAGAGAACTAGCGGCCATAGGTGTGAAAATAAGCTTGTAGCCCTCAATTTGTGCATGTTTAAGAATTGACAAAGCGTATTGTTGTTGGCACAAATAAAGGCCACTGTACAATATCCTAACCTCCACCCCTAGAAAATAATGTAACAACCCCATTTCCTTCATTGCAAATTCGCTACTCCATAAGAGATGAGCTCATCAAGCAATTTTAGATCATCACATATAACAATCATGTCATCTACATATAAATGCAAAGCTAGAATGCCATGATCTGATTTTTTGTAATGAACAACGAAGGATCTATAATACTACAAAAGAAATCGTGCCAAAAAAAAAAAGAGCTAAAGCAATCAAACCACTTGGTGTTTGATTAAGGCACAATACAAAGTTCTCTCCAGTTTGCAAGAAAATGACACTAGAAGTGTCATAAGTAGTGTACCGTGCTTACTTTAATGCCAAAAGTTTTTTTGGATAACTTAAATGCTACTTAAAAAAAAAAAATTTAAATGATAATTCTGATATGAGTCACCGAAAATTTGGCATGGCCATGTTTTATTAATTTCTCATTCTTATATGACTCGCCGGCATGTCCAATTAGTATATAACTTCCAAACAACATTAGTAGGTTTAAAAGTAATCACTTTAGTGTTAGTCGTTGTTAAAAAATGATCATCGTTGTTAAAAAATGATCATTTCAGTATAAAAAAAATGCCACCTCAACTAAAATTTTTAATTATAAATGTCACATAATTTCTTTATCTAGAATTTCTTATTGGAGGCACTTGAGTGATTGTTTTTTTTTTTGATTTTGGCACTCAAAGTGAACTGGCAAAAACTTTTACACTAAAATGAGCACCATACATAACTTATAACACTTTAGAATGTCCTTCTCCCCTAGTTTGCAAACTTAAGACAAATGATTTGTGTCCTTAAAACCTAGCGATTGCTCCATATAAACAAGTTGTGCTATAAAACCATGTAAGAAGGCATTTTTAACATTAGTTGATTGATGGGCCAATGTTTAATTTTAGCAATTGTGAAGATCGTTCTTGTATTCATGGTTGAATAACTAGTAAGAAACTCTCAAGGAAATCTACTCTTGCTACTTGACTATATCCCTTGGTGACCAATTTTGCTTTTTAATCTTTCTAATGTACCATAGGCCTTTAATTTAGACTTTAAAACCCATCTACATCCCACAATATTAGTATTTGAAGGACGTGGAACAAGAGTCCAAGTTTTATTTTGATGTAGTGCCTCAAGTTCCTCTTTCATTGTCGTCAACCACCCTGGATGTTTCAAAGCAAAGTGTACATTGTTCGGCTCATTTGGTATAAAATCCATCATATGTAAATTGGCATATTTTGGATTAGGCTTCATAATACCTGCACTTGTTCGAGAAATTATTGTGTAATATCCTCGATTTTCAACCATTACTTTGGTTCTGATTAGTAGGTTAAGGACCGACATGCTAATGCCAGGAATACGCCCAAGTCAACCCAAGAGTCGATTATGAGCTGATTGGCATATTCAAGAATAGGTGACTAAAGAATTGGCTATATTTCAATAAAGTATTCGACCATCGATAGGTTACTCGACTATAAAGATCGGTCGCAGGATGATCACACACCATCATGAACCAATCAATGAATGGTTATGGATTGATTCCACATGGCCGTGTACCAATCACGGGTGATTCCACAAGGTCATTGTACTAGTCATGAATGACCATGAACTGATTCAATGTGACCATGTGTCAAGGTGAATTGATCGATTTCATATGACTAATCAAAACCAAGTTGAATCACTTGTTTAGGTGTCCCTAATTGTTTAGGGCTAATCATTCTCCTAGAATGAGACTTGAAGACCAAGTTGTCATCCAACTAATGTCTTCCCCAAATGCTTCTTGACTTGAGATAATTGGAAGCAAATAATGGAGCCTTTCTCGTCCAAAAAAAAAAAAAAAAGAAGCCCTCGGACGCCATTTATAGAGAGGATTAGGAAGACCACTTCATTAATTGAGGATCATTATTATAGGGTGAGATGAACCAATTAGAAGTTTGACACATAGATTCTAGAACCTTTTAGGGTGATGTCATAGCCTTGCCACCTTACTTATTAGACTTGCCGCCTAAGTCCTTGACATTAAAAGCCTTAACAAGACAATTATTGGAGGGAGCTCTATAAATAGGGAGAGAACTCATTCTTTCCCAAGATTTTAGACACATAAACCTCTCTCCTTCCCCTCTCCATCACCAACCGCCTCTCCCTCTCTCTTCCTTTGGCTTTCTCTCTCCTAGGCATCCTTCAAGCCGTTGTTCGCCGATGCCATTTGGGCCACCGTGAGGCCACCGGTTTAGATAGTTGTAAGTGAACTTAATGATATTTGATTAGAGCATTGTGTTATGCTATTCCAAGTGTGTAACGAATCCTTGTTTGAATTTATTTGGAACGTTGTTCTTACTTGATGAGGTTCTGCTAATGTCCTATTTAGGTCAGTTTAGACCACGATTCTTGTTGGATGAGTTTCAGTCCTTACTTATTGAGCTTTGACTCATGCTTTTCCTTGAGTTGCTTTGGAAGAAGTTCAACTAGTATGCTTATTTGATTTACTTCGGTTATGCTTTGATTCAAACCAATTAGGAAAACGTTTTTGTGAGAACTTGTTGTTTCCTTACAAAACTATATCACTCTATTTCACAAGTGCATGTTCTAGTTCACATCTCGAGCTCCAAAAAAGGATTTCATCAGCCTGAACATATGTGAAATCACGATAGGTCGATCCTTTCTTGGTCTCGATGTGGTGTTGAGGCGTATCATTTCCAAGCCAAGTTTGATACTAAATCAGTGTTCAAACATGTCGGATCGACCCGCAATCCTTGATTCATGCATGACATGTTCAACATCACGGTTTCGATAAGTCATTCTACACACTTATGCATGGCACACCTTCAAGCCCTTCTAACTAAAGGTGAAGATAAGAACCGGGTTATTTGTTTAATACATGGTCACACGATGGACTAATTTGTAGCCATCAATTGATAGATTTTGGCAACATTGCTCAATGGATTTCGGTTAAGTCATCGACCGATGGATTTTGGATGCTCGAATGATTTCGGATGGCCGGTGGATTCTGAAAGAATTAATGGATTTTGGCTATTAATAAATGCACCCCATCCGCATGAGTTCCTCATATTGTGAAATGGATCTTGGTTTATGCTTTCATATTATTGAGTGAGGCATGAGTTCCTCATATTGTGAAATGGATCTTGGTTTATGCTTTCATATTATTGAGTGAGGCATGAGTTCCTCATATTATGGAATGGATCTTGGTTTATACTTACATATTCTAGAATGAGAATTTCTTATGTTCTAATCAAGACAAGGCTTTGGTTTTGCTATTGATTTGTCGTCAACAAATGTTTTGGATAAGTTATGCATTTGATGAAAGGCGAGGCATCCTCCTACTTGAAAATTAGTAGGTTTACTTACTGAGTTTATAACTCACCCATTGTCTTTTTCAGACTAGTAGGATGGCCCATGCCAACCATGAGGTTCGGCATCCCCATGGAGACGACTGTGTCGGTTACCAAGATCTATTTTGCTATGACGGACAAACTCTATCAAATGGTCACTTCGACCGTCTATGTTGAAGAGGAAATGGATGCCCTCATTCCGCACAAGTGTTACGCTTGGTATGAGAAGGTGGACGGAGATTTCATCGGATTGATCTGCGGCTTCGACGGGCCACCTCGTCCGGACAACGATGGCCCGCCCAATGGCACCATAGATGACTCCTAGGTGGCTGGTCCTTGTAGGGGTACCGCTTTTGGTTTGTATCTTGCTAGAGGAGACAACATTACCTCGAAGCTTGGCAACTTTTTGGATGGAACCGATTACTTTTGTAGTGTGAAGCTTGACCTCGATAAGAGATCATGTCACAAGTGATCCATGTACTTTGAAGAGAAAATTGAGATTACCTCTTTTTTTCCAACATAGTCCTTGTACTTTATGCCAAAATATCAATTTTTTCGTCCCCATGCTAGCAACAGAAGTTCATGATGTGGGAAACTCATACGTGGAATTTTTTTGGACAATTTGATTTCAAATTTTCTTTTCGTAATGGGCATTTGAAAATCTCCCAGCATCGTAATTAACTGCTCCAACCTGGAGTTTTTGTAGTAGCTTCCTAATTTTAATATTGATGTATCCTCACTGCTCTCAAAAGTGAATGCGGATTCCGTCAAGTTTGAATTAATTTTTTGTAATTTTGACGCACTAGCTACTGTGCAAGATTTCTTTCATTTATATCGATCATCTATAATCCAGTTGAAGGTTTGATTATCACATGTGATTGCATCTTTTAAGTAACATATTTTCAAAAAGAGACAACATTTTATCTTGACCACCAAATGAAAAACAAAAAACAAAAAACTTAACAGATCAAACAGAGCTTTTTTTTAAGAAGTAATAGCATCGCACGCACCTGAACTTTTGTCCGTTTTAAAGTCATACATCTACACTTTTTTCTTATTCAATCAAGTACATCAACTTTTCTAAGTAGATCAATATGAGGCCTCTATTATCATCACCGACGGAAAATGCCAATGTGGACACTAAATTCCATTATATAGCCACTAAGGCCCCGCATGGTAATGTTTCTATTCCTTTTCTGTTCCCTAACAAAAACAAAAAAAAAAAAGTGTTTTTGTTCCGGGGAATAGTTTTTGAACAAAAGAACGCGTTTGGTAACGTTTCTTCCGGGAATAAAAAATGAATAGAAACACTTTTGGTAAATTTTATTCTTTTTTTTGTTTCTTTTAATTTTTTAATATTTTTATTTTATTTTCCATTTTTTCCTTTTTTCTTTTTTTTTATTTTTTTCTTCTTTTGGCCGGCCCCGGTGAGGCCGAGCCTCGCCATTGTTGGGCGTGGCTCGGCCTCGCCTTGGCTGGGTGAGCTCGAGCTCGCCCGGATCCGGCGACGCTCGGCCTCGCCCGCGCCGGCGCGACGCTCCGCCGAGGTCGCCGACCCTCGAGGGCATCGCCGACCCTTGACGGCCGGTCGCCGGCCCTGGCCAAGGCCGGCAACCGGCCAAAGAAAAAGAAAAAAAGAAGAAAAGAAGAAGAGAGAGAAAAGAAATGTTTCTCCAAAATTGTTTCTGAAACAAGAAGTAAAAATTTGTTGTTTCTTTTTTTTGTTCCTATTTTGTTCCGAAACAAAAAAACAAAAAAAAGAATAGAAACGCAACCAAACGCGTTTCTGTTCTTTTTTGTTCCCAGGAACAAAAAAACAAAAAAAGTGTTCAAGAACATAAATAAAGAACAATTCCATGCAGGCCCTAATTGTCCACATTAGTGTCCAATTTAGCCACTTGAGATGATGTCTTGTCGGGAGAGATATATTAGATGATAAAATCGTCCAAGTCAGCAAACTCTCTCTTTTCTCGTCACCTAACACCTAACTAGAGATGACATAACGTTTGTTATGAAAGCAAGCAACATCACTAATTGTGCTTAACTCTTGCCCACATAAGTGAGTCACATCAGCAAAATTATATGAGATGACAAGTAATTAGCGGAGATCTTACATTAAGCCAATTTTGAAAAGTTGAAGTACTTGAATGGGAAAAAAAAAATGTAGATACTCAACTTCAATAGATGGCAAATGTTTAGGTACTTGCAATATTTGTTTTTCACAGAGCTAAAATGCAGACGCCCAAATCCAGAAGGCCACCCTCCCATTTTCTTTTATAGAAAATGCAAACTATTCATCAAATGACCAGGAACCTAGATAGTTTGTCCATGTCCTATTGCAAAATCGTATGGTCCGTTGGATGCATTTTTCTGATAAACTATTTTATTATACAGAGAAGCCCAACACATCGTATATGAGTAGAATCAAGCTTTCCATAGATTCGTTTGCTCCAATACTCATCGAGAAGAGATATCATTGGATTATTCCCACACATATAAGCCACAAATGATGAAATCCATTAGATCCTAAAAGAACGTAGACGAAATCAATAAAAATATTGGTTTTTTCCAAGCACTTGGGATTTTGGAAAAACATGTGAGGAGCCTTATCTTGATGACACGTGTCAAGAGGTTTGTGACTCGGAAAAGGAACCTAATTTGGATATACATTATTATTATTATTTTTTGCCAGTCCTATTATATTCCTACTCTAATGTTCACTCGGATATATACTATGAACTCATCAATAAATGAAGAAATTTTGCCTACTTATTATGGGGAAAAAATCAATCGAAAAGGACAAAATCGAACTTTGAGATGTGAATATACTATCTTTAAAGAATTATTTGCCCTATAGCATTATTAATGGTTACTAGCAAAAATTTTCCAGAATACAACAAAATTCTCAAATAAGAATACCCAATAGCAGTTTTAGTATATCTCCAAGAACTCTCAAAGTAAAAAATATTGAGACAGAAATGAAAAATTTACAAGAGGTTTTTTTTTTTTTTCTTTTTGAACAGATACAACCATTTCTCTGAAACATTGCATTTTTTAACAGATATCGTCTTAAAAGACAAACAGTAAGTATATTTTCACTCGAACATGCAATCAGTTTTAAAATTTGATTATTCGAACAGTATACTGGACAAGTTTCATACTAGATCAAATTGCACATAAAAATATATAAAAGAACGGCAAGAACCTAATTTGCACACTAAATTAGTACCATAGAGACATCAATATGTGCTATCCAGCGGAGAAGCGTTCCCAAAAAATGTATATAACATCTTTCAAAGTAAGGTTAACGCATCACTTTTAAATTGGATCGGGCATTACCCAGGTAGGTTGCGTAAGAAGAGCTTTGACCAAGAAACATAAAAAATTCTTGCTTCTTTCTCTCGAAATCCAGTTTAGCGTGATCCAACATTTGTCGCTCTTGTCGCAAATCTTCCAGCAGTTTTTCCCTTTTCCACTTCAAGTCCTTCATCCGGTTTTCTATCTCATGGTAATTTGTAGGATGGCTGGATGCACCTGATGGTACTGGAAATCTCACATCCACGTCCTCCCTTGAAATTTATAGGAGGGACAAATGCAGCAGAAGAAAATTTCAGTTATTTTTAGTCAGAGAAAGAAACACACTCTACAACCTGACTAAAAGGAAATATTTTAAAATAGTAGATACTTTCCTAACACACGAAAACGACAGAACTTTTTGTAAATCTAACCATATATGCATGCAAGTCTTCACTTGTAGCTGCAAGCATACTCAACTTAATTCTTCTGAGAATCATGTTCAATACTCGAGCAAGACACAATTTTGTATCAATGAGAACATAAATGATTAGATATGAACTGACGTGATCAAAGAAGCCATAAAGATCAGGAGAGACCGTGAATGACCATTTTATGCAGAATTTTGTTTTTATATAAAAACACATAAAGACCTTCCCAATGCGCAGGAATTGCTTACAAAAATACATCAGGATTTGTAAATGGATGCACATTGTCAATGATGATGGGCAAAGTTGTCCTACCGCCTGCCTAGGGAATACATGCCAGGAGCTCTGATTATTCCACCGTCCAAAGAGATGGCTCCATCAGTAATTAAAGGACGAGCACGTAGCATGTCCACCCTTGTGCTATATACTTGAGTCCGAGAGAAAAGGTGATAAAATAGAGTTTCCCTGAGACCATGACCACTGGGTGTTGAACAAACCAAATGGGTGGTTTCTATGTTGACCATATTGACTGCGAAGTCAAGGAAACCAGGTGGACATTCCCCACTCGGTAACCTGGGCTTAAAGAGATCAAGCCGCCTCTGTGGATCATCAGCTACAAAATCACCAATGTATGGTCTGACCAAATTAAATGAAGTAAATTAGTTTCTGTAAAAGGTTAAACTCCGTACTGTCCATCAAGACAGATAAGAATCACACCTTAGATCTTCTAGGCAAATAAACAGAAATCTTCCATTTAAAATCCTCCCGATGGAAGAACCTGGTCCATGAAGACCAGCACTTTCATCAATATTGCCTGCTCTATCATATGTTTCTAGAGCCTTGAGGCCTTCTCGAGTCTGGCAAACAATGGCAAGCATGTTCTCTGCTCCTAGATACTCAGAAAGAAGCCTAAACCCCAGCCAAGGAGAATGATGAATTGAGTTTAGAGCAAGATCATGAACTAAAGCAATACATTCATTCTAGTAAATGCACTGACAAGTTCGAGATGATCAGAAATTGTGAGTTTGAACTACCCCTAATTGCAGCCATTTCTCATGAGCATTCATGAGACAAGGCTCACTGCTTCTCTTACAACAATCCTAAATATTGGCCTCGAGACATCATCAAGTGTAGTAACTTCCAACCAAAAAACAGAGTTTCAGTTACTTGCAACAAAAGGAATTTCCGTTCTAACTTCTATCTATTGATGACAAACTGTACAAACCTGCTAAGATTTTCATCGTTGACTTTGCCTAGAGTAGCAACTATGCCAATGACGTCCTTGGATAAAGCAAGAATGGGAACCTGAGTGCCTTGAATATTTTTAAGTTGGCACCAAATTCCAGCAGCAGATTTATCATGCCTCAATATTTGCTCAGTTGTTTCATCCACACCTCCATTGGAAAGGCTACTATCTTCAGCAATAGGTGCAGCAGAAGAATGATACATCCCAAGAATGACTGAGAAATGATCAGTCAGCAAGAAACATGTTAGAATACGCCATAAAAATCAAAGAAGTGGCCACCACGCTTTGCTTTTCCTTTGAGAAACTCTATGACCTTACTCCACTTGATGACATGCATACTATGCTAACCCATTACGAATATATGAGGCTGTCTTCAAGGTCTTGCCTTGTGATTCATTTGAACTAATGTTCTGTATCACAAGTGACCATATTGCAAGGAAAGAAGCCAGATTTTGACTTCCATATAAAAAGCTCTGAACAGTCTAAAAGGCATCCATGCCGCAGGCATCAGATTTCAGATAACAAACCTTGCTTTTCAAGAATAGAGTCATATAATATGTTGCTCTGAGCCCTCAGAGATTTTATTTTGTCCTCATGCTGTTTGATTTTAAGACCGAGAGACTGCAGATCATTGTGAAGTCTCTACAGAAACACAGGTGAATATCAGTTGGATTGACCTGTTTGATCTAAATAAGTTATTGTCCCTGTATTGATTATGTACTAAGTCTATAGAGACTGAAGAGGTCAAAAACCATTGCACCTAAAAGCCAAGATGTAGATAAATTTACGATTAGTATGACTCTCCAAGAAACTCCCGAGCCATTTCAAATACAAACCTTAGAATGGTTAATTGTTGATGTATATGCCTGTAAATCACCTCCACTTGGCACTCTGCTGTTCGCATTAGCAGATACTTCATTCTGATCAACAACCACCAGTGCCAACGAGTCTTGGCCAGGTAATGCTGTTGTGTTGACAGAAGGCTGCAAAGTGGTGGACATCATCAACTAATTATGTGCATCTTTGCAAACAAACAAGCTGAAGAAATGCAGGTCATGCGATATGAAGTAAACTTGAGCTGTAAATATCAAAATAAGTATATAAACATCACTCATACACAGAGAAATTCCGGGAGATGGTGCATAATTCGAGTGAAAACATTTGAACTTTTCTTACTTCAGACTGTCAATAGTACCATAATGAGTTACAAAATATGTGCATGAATAGATTATCTTCTCATGTGACTGGAGAACCCAAAGAACAGGACTTTTGATACTTGAACTCATAGCAGTATCTGCCATTTCTTTCCTGTAAGGTCAGCAGATCATCGTGATTGCAACAATGAACTTTCTTCATTGCATCAGAATCAAAAGTTCAATAAAAAGTGTTGAGCTTATAGCAGTTTGCATATTCAGCTCGTGTTCCAAAAATGATATGCAGCTTTTCCCATATTGATAAATAGCAAAAAACTAGGTGACAAATTGGAATGGCAATGTTCCAACTTCAAAATGATTCATCCACTTTATACCCATATTCACCAACACCCATTCAACGAGTGCTCAGCTCTTTCTGCAAAATATGCATTAAATTCCGGCCAAGCTCCTAATTTTTGTTGAGATTAAATATACTTTAGCAACTGCACATCTTACCAAAATTCACTCGAAACACAATACAATACCGCAAACATAATTACAAGTAACCTCTACAACTGTTACCAGAATTCTTCCAAGTGATCAAACACATTGCCAAATCCAAACACATATTTCCGACAGATAACATCGAACTCCCATGTACACAAAATCATCCACAGCCAGCTCCACCATGATCGTATACTTTTTGCATATTCAAAAATCTTTCGGGGCAATTTAAAAAAAAAAAAAAAACCCGAATACCTCCGAAGGTCAAAACGAGGACATGCAAGCACGAAGTAGACACAAAAGAATCGGTATCTTCTGTGACAATAACACAACTTGTCGAGAAATCGAAACTCCCGAGACAGTCTAGTTAATTTTCCCGTTAATGGGTACAGCATTTTTTTTCACAGCGATCAAACACAAGGCAAGAACAGGTAGCGAAAGATTGCGTCGAGTGGAGTGCGTCGCTCACCTGGCTGTCGTTGTTTGACTGAAACGTCGACATGGCAAGAGGGTTCAGTTGAAAATGGGGCGCGCGCGCGCTCTCTCTCCCTCTCTCTCTCTCTCTCTCACACACACTCAGGTACGACAGCTCACGAATGGACAGGCTCTCCAAGACCGGGCAGACGAGTAGGGTTTTAAATTCGGAAAATTTTGTCAGATCTCAGTTTTTTATTTATAAGTTTAATTATCAAAAACGAGAGTTTAATTTTCGGTCGCCTGCATTAATAACTAGGATAAGATACTACATAAAATCCAGATATTTTACTATAAAAGCTAGATATTTTCATATCCTGTGATCTGTATATCAGTTTAAATGATGAATATACCCTTTTGTGCTGCCTATGAAAAGACACCACCATTCTTATCATCATTACCTGCCATATCCAATAAAAAAAGAAAGAAAAAAGAAAAAGAAGTCCCAAATCCGACCACTTTTAAAACTTCGCATATTAATTGTAAAAGAGAAATGTCATCGATCAAGATGTAAGAAAGGTTTTCAATTGGAGGAAAATAAATAAGAAAAAAAATGTTCCTTTTTCTTTAAACCTTGCTCATAACATCAGCAAGTGAGCCACTGGAACCAAATTATAAAGTCAAAGGATACGATAACAAGATTGAGCTACTTTTGAATGATTCTCGAATGATAGAGAATAAACATAATTCTCCTCTAAAATTAATACAAACATGAATGCAAGACAGAGACCACCATTGTCACTATTCTTTATTGTTTCAATGGTGAAGATGACAAGCCAGCACCTTATTGTACTTGTCCAATAACTAGAGAAAAAAAAAAATCTTACGACACAACTCTTATAATGGCAACAAATGATTCTCTAAATAATGTCAAATCACATACCTCTTCATGTCCTTCACTTACACTCCACTCAGTGAATATATGTACTGTCAAATTTTGCCTTCATGTCTTCAAATAATCCGACAGTTCAATAATATCAATAGTTTCTTCATCTTTGATGGTGCATTTGAATGTTGAGGAATTATTCACTATTATTGTGATCCATATTTAATAAGGAAAAGAGCACATTAGATACTAATCAACAAATGAGATAATAGCAAAATCCAACAAAACCCCATGATATAACTTTTATCAAACCAATAAAAGCAAAATAAAAACATAATAACATAGGCCTAGGGTTGGAATGGAAGGGCATAGATCCTTACTGAATCAATTCATGATCATTGCTGGAAATGCACAAACTGAAAGTATTGTCAATGGTTTCTCAGATTCACCGTGAAAGAAATTAAAAATACACAAACGAAAATGGTAAAAACCGATCATAGTTCACTATTAAAGAAAATAAAAAATGCACAATTCAAAGACATCTACCAACATCAATATCTAAGCATTAAATTAATTTTATCATTCTAAAGCCATAGAATTGAATACGATAAAAAATGTAAATAGACTACAGCAACATCAACAAGATAAATTGGTCAGAAAATTTCAAATCTAATTAGAAAGAGAAAGTATGATCATTTACCTTCGCAGTTTTGAGATTATAATTTTCAGATTTTTTTTACCCTTCTAGATTCAACATGAGCTAGAGAGCTACAAAGGAGAAAGAGAGTTTCTATACCATGTCTTATGGAGGGAGGGAGAGAATTAGAGGAAAAAGTAGAAGTGCAAAATAAGTAGAAGAAGAGAGAGAAATGGGCCTTCCAAGTGCAGTAAATGCAAGCTCAATTACTAGACTTGTAATGATCAATTTCCTAAACTAGGTGAGCAGAAATTGATCTCCACCTTGCAAGTGTCACCCTATGCTCTCTTTTTGTCTAAGATTGCTGTTCAATCTTCAATGCCCAATTAATGCTTATTTGCAAGAGAACTAGTCTAGTTACCCCAAACTAGATTTGTTCCTCCTCCTATTTCCCTACTAAGTGGTGCCTATCCCTCCTTGCAAGGCCACTAGATTTTTGTCTCATCTCAATTTAATGTCAAGAAGCTAAATTGGTCTCATCCCTAGGGTTATTAAGGTCTATGTCCATGAATTAGCACATTTTTCCAATTAATGCACTAATAGACTAACCTCCAAAATTCTAAGGATGGTTTAAATCCTTGCAAGACAACTTATCCCCTAATTCATTCCAATTAGGTGTGTAAAGAGGGGGTCTTATTAGCTTCCAAGTTCACTCTCAATAATACAAAATCAAGATGATAAGACATAATAAAAAGGACTATATAATTACTATCTTAATAGGACAAAAATATCTTGAGATCATTTATGATTGACACCCGTAGTCAGATCAGGTCTATGACTAAGTTCAATTGGAAATGGCCCTAATGCAACCTACACCAATTAGGCAACATTGACAATGCTCACATGGCTAGACCTAAATTGAGTTCGGTGTCTATCCAGGATTCTACGCGTAACTATGTTTGAGCCTAGTCGATCCATGAATGACCTTTGGTTGTCATGTAATTGTATAGGATCGATCGACTTATCTTGGCTCACAGTCACGTAAAATTGGATTAGGGTTGTTCATGAAAGGTATAGTGATCATGCGGAGTCACCCGCAACTAGTATAGACTCAAGTTAAATTGATCTATATCCATCCATTAATCAACTCATGACAGCACGTGATCATCCACATTGATTTTTATGGTCAAACAGTTTTCATGATTGAACGCTCTGTCTAACGTAATCTGATCTTGAGTCACATTGCCCCAAACAGCCAACTGGCTCATGAAAAATCTCTAATATTGACTCACAGCCTATTCTCATTATTAGTATACCGATCCTAAGTCCATTCCTAGTGCCCAAGATACGGGAGTTCAAATCAAGGATGTCACAATTTTATTTTCATCTTTTTTCTCATTTGCTGAGATGATTTTTCTCTCCTGTTCATTGAGGTTGTATTAGCACTTAAGCGGTTCAAGATATCCCTTTGAAATCTTGCCACAAAATCAAGTACACGAAACTACCATGTTATATGCCAAAAAAGGACCTTATTTCATCAATGTGCAGGGATCTCTAAATTTAAAGTATAAATTGATATTTTCAGTACATCCTAATTCGATTTGATTCAATTCAAAGTCTATATGATATTTATGCATTCACTGAATCTGTAAAATTACTTAATCAAAAACAAATTTATTAAACTGTTGCTGAATCTACGCATTTTTCAATTAAAAAAAAAAGAACTTTTTTTTTCTCATGACATTGTGTGTTTGTTAACAAATATATATGTTCTCTGGTGCATGCATTTCGATTTTCAAACCAAATAATTTTATTTGCTCAATTAATAACTTAATTCCATCATTTTCTTATCCACTACTACTGTACTACATATGCGTCAGAACATTGCAAATAAGCCTCTTTAACCTTTTTATTATTCATCATTTGAAAAATTGCTCATCTGATGTTCCGTGCAGTATATCTTTCACAAAAAGTATTGAAGAAAATGTAGGCGGAAGCACAAATGCTCGCTTAAGTTAGCAGAGCTAGCTCTTATTGACGAGAAGATCAGTATGAACTCCCGAAATTCTCAAGTTTCTATGAACCTCGGGCATTGTCCTTGACGATGCATCTCGTGAAATCTTTGAAATTGTGAAGTTACTACACGTTGAGAATTTTTCGAAGTTGATGGGGACACAAAATTCACAAAAGAACTGTTAAAGAGAAGTGATGAACAGATCGTATGTTGAGATGTCTAGACTAGTGAAAGCATACTACATCTCATTTTTGATAAACGATATTGGAATGTGTGATTTTGTGGGACCACTATTAACTGTTCTAAAAGCTTAAGCTGATAGATGAATGCATGGTGGTTTATTATTTAAATATTCTAACACTCCCCCTCACACTTAGTCTAGTCTTTTTGCCTAGTACTAACCGTGGAAATTTAATTGGGGAGACAAATAAGGGCCTGGAAGATTCAAACTCATGACCTCCTAAGCTCTGATACCATGTGATATTTTGTGAGACCACTACCAACTGTTCTAAAAGTTTAAGCTAATAGATGAAGTCGTGATTTATTATTTAAATATTCTAACATGATGAAACAAAGCCAGACGAGGATGAAACAAAGCCAGACGAGGGCTCACCGAATGGTTACCAAGATGTCTATCCCCAGATGTTTCTGGAGATACTTTTCTTCTGCAAAGGGAACTCCAGTGGTTCAAGGTCAGTTCACCTTCGTTGTTTGCCAGCTTTCTGTGCTCTTTAATTTGCATTTACATAGTTAGGGTTCTTTATTTTTCTTTTCTAAAGGTATTAGAAGATAGGAGCGATCTATCTCATAAAAGTTGGAACATATATTTGCCTCTACATGAATAGGCGTCCTTTATTTTTCTTAAGGTACTCAGAAGATATATACGAGTGATCCTTCTCATAGAAATCTGAAATTGCTAGATGATCCATCAACAAAGAAAGGCAAGCAAAAAATGCTGGGAAGGCTCTGTAGAAAATCGGCAAGATTTGCTCAAAGAGGCAAGCAAATAGATCACGGATACATTATCATCATGTAGCCTCGTTGCAACTCTCATCACAACGGTAGTTTTTGCAGCGGCTTTTACAGTACCTGGAGGAGATGATGAAATAGGAATCCCAATCTCTCCTAGTTTTTGCATCAACTTTTACAGTATCCGGAGGAGATGATGAAACAGGAATCCCCATCTCTCTATAGAAGAGCTCATTCATGGTATTCACTGTCGCAAATGCTCTTGCTCTCACTCTCTTCTCCCTTGTCCCGTCTACACTCTGCAGGCAAAAGAATACGATAGAATCCATGACCCAAAAGAATTGAGAAACCAAAAATTGCATAATCAAGTAACTCGATGGTAAAAAATCATTTCAAAAGCATATAAATAATGCAACTCAATAACAAATCCCACATGCATGTGAACAAAATATAGACGGGACCCCACTACCTGAGAATAGGCAACTTCTGAGGCCAACGTCAACTCTCAGAAACAATACAATTTCTCAATTAAGCCATATTCAAGATTTTCATGTCGAACCATCATCCTGTGCACATTAGATGCAGTTCGAAGAAGGATCCAGCCAATAAACATACTATCTCTTCACCAAAGTCCACTAAAAAGTACCTGGATAGTTTAAGATGGCTTCCACTCTATCTAGTGATGCTTGCAACTGTCCAGAGTTCATGTTGAATAATGGCTTATCAGTACCAAGACCCCTGTTAAATAAAACACACAACTTGAACCATGGAAAAAATTAAAAAAAGAGCGACATATGTAATGGAAGTGAATTACCCACACCGTAAGATCACTGTATATTATGAATTATCATACTTTGTACTAGCAGAATTTTAATTCATGACATCAAATAGGTGATAGAAATAGAACTTTTTTGGATGTTATAGCTCATCTAGTTTCTTGCAAGAGCAAAATAGTGGAATTGAGAAGGAAGAAACTTACCCTGTGATTTCTGGAAGTACATAATCGGCCCTCCACCCAAATCGAAAATCTACACCTGGACAAAGTCCAAGAGTGGTCTTGTTTCTAATTCGAGAGACACCATCTCCACCCAAACATGTGGTGAGCTTCCATTGCCAATTAATTGCATTTAACTGAAAATTGTGGCCCACACCAACCTGTAATTTTCAAAGAGTATCAAGCTGACTCCCCAAAAGCATTACCAATCATTGCTCAATAGCCATAGAAGTTCCGCACCGGCACAAAACAGAGGTGAAATTAAAGAAGCCTCAAACCTGGAGATTCAGGAATTTTGCGACAGAAATCTTTTTCGAGAGAATGCGCACGTCTTGATGTATAGGCTCATAGACAAATTTCCACCGACGATCTGGGGATAGAGGCTTGAATACGAGCTTTGCTTGAAAATCATTCCTCGGAGCATTGTAAAACTGAATCAAAACGTTAAATCAATAATCTCATAATGAGGCTACATTCCATAACTGCATTAACTGAATAAGCAAAGTTAAAATCCGGCCTTAAAGCTCCAACAGAAGTTTTGATTGATGGTCAATCCTTGGTGCACTATCAGACAGACCCAAAGTGTCGAGAACCATGAATCATAATGAGTCATAAGGATATACACATAAAAATTAAAAACAAATATATTATCAATTGTTCCGCTTAAGCTGAAGTATGGTGAACAAGGTCACAGAAATCAAAATACCCGATGAACTAAAATTGCAGTCAGAGCTTAAATGAAAACAAAAGAGACAACAACAACAACAAGAAAGTCTAGGTTCATCCACTTTATCATGTAAATATTACTGACAGAAGCTGTATTAAGGAAATAAGGATGAAGTAATGAGAACAAAGCCAAGCCAAGCCAAGCAATGTATTTACAGAAATTATATCAAGTAGCATATGTCGATAGAATCTATGTAAATGACTGGAAAGCTGTAACATCCTGTGTGACAGATCTTATACAAGTTTGATCAACATACTCAGCCAAGTGAGGTCGAAGCTCATGGAGATCATACAAAGAAAACTCATAAAAAATCCCCTGTTGATCTACTCAACTTCTAACATCTTCACTAATCAAACGTTAGTGACAACCATAACAAAACCTCATTTAAAACCATGAAAGCATGGATTAATATCTGAACAGTTCAACACTCTCTGGATTCTCGCCTACATGTGAACTGACATCTTGACTTCACAGAGCCCCAAAATGGAGTTTTACACACGGAAGCAAATGAGAAGCCTTGAGTATCTATAGTTCATGAAGTTGCCATGTCAATTTTTCAGGTCAATCTATCTGAAAAACTTAAACTAGATGTAGGCATTATTGAAAATCTTTCAACATTTTCAATTCTCTCCGTGTGCATGTTAGAAGAGTAGTTTCTAATTTAGGCAGCCAGAGCAGCAATCTCTGACATCGACTAAACAGCAAAGTTGTGCCAACCGCACACTGAAATATCTGGCAGTCATCTTCAAGACCAAAGAACGAGTATGCCAAATCAAATTAGACAGGAACCACATCTAATATGCACACCCAATCAATCTAAGTCAGCAACATAGTAACCAAATATAAAACAAACAAGATATTCGCGATTAAAATTGGCAAATGACCTCAAAACGAAACATTTCATTCATTCCTTCCAACCCTTTGGCGAAAAAGGTTTGCTTCATCTACCCAGAGCTCTCTCAACAAAATTTAGCTACTAGATCACCCTTTTTCACTCATCCAGGGCAATCATACTGGCCAGAGAACAGACTTCAAATATGTGGCAACACAAACGCAAGCAAAATTCAGAAACATCAGAAGAGAGACACCTCCAGATTAACACCGACTCGGAGTCCCCGAATTTCTTTCCGAAACTTGAGGACCAACTCGGAGGGCATCAAATCGATGTTGTACCGTTCGTCCCACGAGGTGGGTTCTTCGCTGGCTGGGTTTGCCTCCATGTTCAAGCTCTCGACACTGCAAAAAATCAATGAAGAACAGTTTCTTTTTAACGGTACAAGAACCGCCAACCCATTTCACTCAAGACCCAACTCTCCAAATCGAGGATTCGACACTTCTTCGGGAGACGACACAGCCCACGTGGAATCAGTTTTTTGGGTGCCGTGCCTTGCCATGAACGAAGCTGCTCGGCATCTGTCAAATTAACCTCACAGTTCGCGTCAAAACAGGGGACGAGAGTCTGAAGCATACCTTCGAATGGACTCTTTTGGCGACCATCGAACTGTTGCTGAACGGCGAATCAAAATTGGGAAGTAAGGTCTCAAGCCATGAGAGGGAAAATGACGGTGGTACCCGGGGAATCTGGGGTTTGCGTTGGCTGAACTATGTGATATCACGTCTCATACGAGTTGTGAACGAGTCTGGCTTTAAAAAAGGAGAAATTATTTACTCGGCCAAAAGAAATTTTTTTTTTTTTCCGTAAAAGCAAAAAAAAAATAACAACATTATGTTCTGACGTGTCTACATACTGAGTAATCACAGTTAAAGGCCATTAAAAACCCTAAAGTATATCCAATGTGATATATTTACTTTCAAAAGAGTTTTGATATCAAAATCTCAAAATTATACTTATGTGACATATTTACTTTCCGTCAAAATTCTATTGATGAGAATCATTAGAAATCTATTTACATGGATGCTAGAAAGCAACTAATGTTGGCATGGCATCCATATGACTTAAATGAATAAAAAAAAACGACGACATTTTAGTATGTCACAAAAGCACAAGTTTTGGTTTTTTATGTCATAAGAAAAAGTTTTTAAAAAAATGTATATATATATATAATCTTGGGTTTTTGATATCAGAAAAAAAATATATAAATATGTCACGATAGGGATAATTTGGGCTTTTTTGTGATTTTTTCCTTATTAACTATCATATATGTGAATGGAAGTTATACTGCATTTTGCGAAAAGATTAATACCATTAAATATTTCGAACTAGTCCAATCTTACAAAAATTCTCAAACTAGTATTAGTGATCCAAATCCACCCTCTACATTAGGTCCCAATTTGGAATTCTTCGTGAGACAAAAATTTGTGAGGAAATTATTCAATCAATCATGAACCTATTATATGGATATTAATTTAATCATAAACTTTCCAATTTTATCAATCTTAAATCTTTACATGAAATTTCAATATGATCATTTTGATCAATTTTTGATAGAAATCACTAACGTATCTCATGTAGGACAACAAATGAGATTGCCACATCGGCGATTTCCAACAAAATTTGATCAAATGACTACATTGAAATTTCATGCAAAAGTTTAGAATTAAATTGGTAATATTGAAAAGTGTAAAATTGAATTGACATTTGTACAATAGATTAAAGATTGGAAAGTTAATTTTCCTTTAATTTGGGCAAATGTGTCATGGGTACCGATTTGAAATTTTTAATGGTGTTTAATCCTTCACAAAATGCATAACACAAATATCATGCCATGCCTCTAGAGCTTTTCTTAATGAATTTATAGTTTGGTGAGTTGCGATTTTGAAAATTCACTGCTACAAAGTCAAAAATATCAAAGCTATAGAAATGAAAATATTTATACTTATAAGATCCAATTTTAGGATAGTAGTTCTAACTAAACATCAAAATTTTAGTAATGAGATTCTCATTCCTTGAATAGTCTACTTCCTAGGTGAACCTATAGATCAATCCCCCCGTCCTCATTGTGAAAGCTTAGGGAATGAATGATAATTATTATATGTTATTAAGAATATGTTTGGAACAAAAATTTATTTGTTAGTACAATTTCATTTTTATATTTTTGGAATAAATTTTTAATCTAGAAATAGATTTAGAACAAAAATAAGAAGTAAAAGTTTTCTATTTTTCATTTTTGGTCCATTTTTCTATTTTTGAAATAGAAAAGAAAAATAAAAAATCTTCTCATCATTCCTCCTCATTATTAGCTAGCCACACCCACCAACTATTGAGTGTCTCCCTCCACCACTTGTCACCGCCACCTACCCATTGCTCTAACATCTGTCATCGCCATTCACCATTCTCAATCGCTAACTTGGATGTCAATTCTCCTATATGACATAATAGGTACTCACGTTAATAATCTTTAATAATAATTTTTAGTTTTTTTCTTTATTCTTATTTTTTTACTTTTATTTTTTCTTCATCACTTTTCTTCTTACTTTGGCCACTGAGGGTGGTTAGGCCCTCGCCAACCACTGACAAGAGTCGCAACGTCCCTACCGACTGTGGGTAAGGGTCATGCACCTATAAGGGCCGCGACGTCCCTCCATCTCACTCGTGGCCACAATGGCCTTCTAGGCAAGACTTCACTTGTGGATATGATGGCCTATTGGGCGAGGGTTGCAATCATTGGCGAGGGCCTAGGCTAGGCCCTCACTAGGCTACCTAGCGACACTCACAAGCCACAGTATAAAGAAGATAGAAGAAAAGAAAATATAATAAAAATTTGAAAAAAATATTAAAAATATTATTTAAAATTATATATATCGTATTGACCGTATCATGTAGAACGGCCGGTGTCCTCATATGCAAAATTAACAGATTTATGTTTGAATTGGTAAAATACAATAAATTCTAGATTTTTTTGGACAATTTTCCTCTTTTCTTATCACCAAAAACTTGAATAAAGATGACATAGCTTTTGCTAAATAAACAAGCCACTTTATCAATTGTGCTTAACTTTTATAAGTAAGTGAATTACATTGGCAAAATCTTATGAATGACAAGTTGTTTAACATAGATCTCTTGTTGAGCCAATTTTGAAAAGTTGAGGTACTTGACTGAGCCAAAAGAAGAAGAAGAAGAAGAAGAAGAAGTTTAGGTATTTAATTGTAAAACAAACAAAGTTCAAGTACTTGCTATGTCATTCTCCACTGATAAAGTGTAATTTTTCCCTAAGGCTACGTTTGGTCATCTAGATTTCTAATCGAGATAGGACTAAATAGGATAAGATATGAAATTCTGTAATTTTTTTATATCCTGTCTATTGTTTGATAAATTCCAATATTAAAGTTGGATATGTTCATATTATATCATGTGAATTTTTTTTTTTACATAAACGCATACCATTATAAATGAATCTAAATGTTCATAAATGGAGATGGTGAAAATCTCTCGTAATACTATTCCTTAATTTATTTTTCTTAATTTAATTTATTTTTATTTTATTTTTCCTCTTTTTATATTATTTTCTTTATTATTTCTTTTTTCCCCTTTCATCATTCTTTAATAAAATTTTATCAAATAGTAAAATGTACTAACATACCCAAAATATATAATAAATATAAATATTTAATTTATAGATTGAATGTTTATTATAAGATAGAATTAAAGTTGAATATATAAATTAAAATATGATTAATTAAAAATAAATTTGTATTTTTGTATTTTTAATTTCTTAAATTAGAATTCAAATATTATTTATATTGAAATATAATTTCAACTTTATTAATTTAATAAGTTTGTTATTTGAGAAAAATAACTTTCCTATTATGAACATTATAAATCACATCCACCTTTATCCCACCTCCCCAATGGGATAATTTTATCCTATCTATATCTATCCGACTTTATTTTGTCCTGAGCGAGCACCAAACATAGGATATAATAAATCATAT
This sequence comes from Eucalyptus sideroxylon, assembly GCA_014182405.2. Taxonomy (NCBI): domain Eukaryota; kingdom Viridiplantae; phylum Streptophyta; class Magnoliopsida; order Myrtales; family Myrtaceae; genus Eucalyptus; species Eucalyptus sideroxylon. The sequence continues at coordinate 53,147,502 of CM024555.2, read as the reverse complement.
CTTATCCCGAATTTTATCCCGACTGCCAAATGCAGCCTAAAAGTTCTTCACATTAATAAAGTCTATTTTTCATAGGGTTCTCTAGTTTTTCATGGGCCGGATCAATGGGCGAGTTGAGCTAGAAATCAGGCTAAGGGCGCGTTTGGTAACGATTCTGTTCCCGAACCGATTCGACCTCGAAATGATTATTTCTTATTCTGAAACTGATTCTGAGTAAAAAAACGCGTTTGGTAACAAATAAAATTTCGATTCTCGGAATAGAAAAAGAATAGAAACGCGTTTGGTAACTATATAAAATTTCTATTCCAATTCTTTTTTAATTATCTTTTAGATTAAAATAAATTTGATATTGAATTTTCATAAACCATTCACTGATTAATTATATTTTTATACTAAGTAATAAAAATATTAACTAATCAATTTTTATTATATAGTAAATAATAAACCATAGTATAAACTATACTAATATCCCTACAATATGTAATAAATAAAAATACTAAATTATAACATAAAATTAAATATGTATTCTATATACAACAAATATATATTTCATACTAGGAAGAAATAAAAATAAAATATAGAAATAATTTTTTTTTGATTTGGCACTTTTGATTCTATTTTTTGATTCTCGGACGAAGAATCATATTTTTTCGATTCTCAATTCTTGTCCAAAATCGATTCTCGGAGTAAATTTGTTCCCCGAATCGCTTTGGACAAAAATTTACCAAACGCGATTCTCGTTCCCAAACCGATTCTGGGAACAAAAATCGAATCGAGACCTTTGTTTGGATGGTTGCCAAACAGGGCCTAAAAGTTCTCGACCATAATTCCCAATAATTCAAAAAATTGTTAGATTTTATTAATAATCGGGCCTTAGTTGGCCCAAGAGGGCTATTTAGGCAGGCTTGAGCCGAAGCAGGAATGCCCGGTTTGTGCTTGAGACCTTGTTGCTCGACTAGCCTTAATGGATGGCCAGGCCTATCATAAAGTCTACTTTAATGTGTCCTTGAGAAATACTAATATTTCTAATGCTTTGCGATAAGGAAGTGCTTTGAGCCACTTGGGAATATATAGGACACCTTAACTGTTAGAACATTATTTTCAATAATGTATGAGCAAGCACATTCAAATTTCCTTAACTAGAGGGAGTTTAACATGGCAACTTGACATCCTTAAAGAGACATTTTTCTGTCTTGGCAAATTGCCACCAAAAGTCATATAGGACCCCAGCCATTTCTAGTATATCCATCTAGAGTGCAAAACCTACCATATTTGAGTGATTTAACTTACCAAATTTACACATTTCCATATATTCGTATCTTACCAATTATGTTTGCTTAAAAGTGGATGTGCAAGAAGAATGTATAATCAAACAACATGTTTTATTTCAACATTATAAGCAACACGGGCTCACTTATTACGATATCAAATCATGTTATTTCAAAGACATTGAACTTTCCTAAGAATCAATCCTAGAAGGATCATCGGAATTGTTGTTGTGAGAATCAGTCACGCGATCTCCAATGGATTGGATCAACATCTTGCTCAATTCTTCGAACCTTCTCTTGTGAAGTTTCAGCTCCTCCAGGGAAAGTTGCTCGATGGGTTCCTCCGACCAGCCTTTGACCGGACATTTCTCTACCTCTCGCTGGAGTTCAACCCCGCGCTTTCTTTCAGCCCTTATTTTCTTCTCCAATTCCAAGTTCTGTTCGTATAGCCCACGTAGGTTGGCCCCAGATTCATCTTGAGATTGCCTAAGAGCGTGAGAAGCCGATGTGCCGAGATCTTCGACCCGGCCAGTAATTTTAAAGCCACGAGAGCAATTTTTCGGAGCAGCCTTCTTCTGAGTTTTGTCCATAGTCGTAATGTATGTGGGATTGTCTTGTATTACTCTCAGCACTCACACATGATTGAGTGGACATTAGCTACAATTTATAGGGCCATGACACCAATTAAACCAATCCATGTCTCGTTCTACAACTGGTTAATTAAATTTTCCATGTACATAGCATATTCAAGATAAAAAGTTCTAAATTAATAAACTTTCCTATTTTTAGATACGTACTCAATCTTTCATCTTGCTTGTTTTATATTTCTTCACCAATTATGACCACACCTAAAAATTATCCATGAACTTATCTAATTTTTAACAGGCCTAATTCCCCAAAAAAAAAAAGAACCAACTTTATCTTGAGAGACAATTCTGGTTCCAACTTTTTTTGTCCAAATCTGGCCCATTGACTTGGAATCTTAATTGTCCAATGTGACTATTCCACCTTAGCAATAAATTCACATCGCTTGCTAGCTGGACTTAAAAGAACTACTCATTGTCTTCTTTTTTGAGTCACAACTTGAAAAATAATGGTGAAATTATTTATAGTCTCATTTATTTCACCAATAAGTCAAAAATATCTCCAAATTGAATCTCACCACCTAACTTTTGCCGTTTCATCATAATATGAAGTTGTCGAGCGCCACCCGTCAAGAGACGTCATGAATGAAATCCGTCAAGCTCACAACCACAACCTTTTTTAATAAAACAAGCCCAAGCCCTCCCCTTGAAACTTCAAAGTCTACTTTGAATGGACATTAATCAATTGATCTCATTTAATATATTGGGCTCTAGTGATGGACATTAATAATTTGATTTTGTTGGGAAGTATAGTGAAGTAGATTTTCAAGTTGTGCCCCGCCAAAGTGCTTATAACAATCTACAAGATCTCAAGCTTTGATTAATGGAGGGGAAATTTGGGGCTCCTGTAATAGTAGGTGGTTTTTATTGAGACAAAAAAAAAAAAAGTTCGAGCCAGAATTGTAACTCAAGATGAAGTTGATGCCGTTTTTTTATTTTATTTATAAGTATTAGCCTATTTTTAATAGGTACCAACGATACAATTTTCTTGGTATGCACTTTAAAGATTAGGAATGATTGGTTCTAAGGTGAATAGGTTCCACAGCTAAAATATGAGATCTAACCAATTATAGCCAATTCCTAATTTTTGGACCCCGAAACATATTTCGTTTTTCCGATTCAGTTTCAAGGTCTACCTCAGAACTTATTTTATCTTTTTTGTTCCTTTTTTCGGTTCATTTTTTATAGCAGAGTAGACTATGAGTAACAAAATGATTTAAAATAATAAAAAAAATTAACAATAGAAATTTCTATCTACCAAAATCAACAATCTATAAAATAAATACATGACATAATTATAAATGATAAAAAGTTCAAACATGTAGCATAAAACATAAATTATAAAACTTAATTCCCCATTCATCCATAAAAAATTTAGGGAAGAGGAGTGCTGAGGTTAGGATTTAGGGAAAAAGAAATTAGGTTTTAGCTTTTTAGCTTATAAAATTGATTCGAAACTAATTCCAAATTAGGGTGGTCCAATCCGGTTCTCGAGTGGGTATTTACTCAAAACCTGTTTTTGGACTGGTTCCAAAAATTTAAAATCTGTTCTTGAATGGAATCGATTCTCGAACCTGTTTTTCGGGCAATCTAGTCCGATTTTTGGGTAGAACCGGTTTGGCTGCGCACCCCTACTAAAGATGATTGGAAGAGCATATTTGTGTAAAACAAATTACATTTTGTTACAAAGAAAATGTAATGCCCGAGAGTAATATCCTTATTTACAAAAATCAAATAAATATTAATCGATACCATCAATAAGAGATTGCGTCACTAAAGGCCATTGTATTTTTACCCAAAATTCAAAATAGTTTCTCTATTTTTTTCTTTTCTGTACATTCAAAATTAAATCCATGGTCTCTATCTCTCTCTCTCTCTCTCTCTCTCTCTCTCATCTAAACATCAATTGATTTTCATTGTAAGGGAGTCCATTCGGAACTTATGAGCGTGTTGTTCAAGTGAAAATGTTTTCTGCAAATTCATTTTTGGACTTTCACACATTTAATTTATTGAAAAATGCTTAATCAATTGTAAACCATTTATGGTCAGAGTAAATATTCGTGCTTCAAATTAAGAAAATGGATTTCCTACTCTTGGAAAGGGAAATCATTGTCCGAAGAACAAAAGTCACTTAACGAACGTTCTTATTCACTTTGTTGACTTTTCTTCTAGTGAAATGCTCGTTGAAAGTCGACGAATCGAACGCGCATTGTTGCAAGTATAAATAAATTAATGGACAACAAAAAGTGATGAACGAATAAAAACGACCGCCGAAGAGAAGGCCTGAAATCCGATTCGGTAATGTTTCAAAGACTCAGTCCAGCCCATTCTATTCATCGGACTAGTCAGTCGAAGCACATCAATTTTGGTCTACTTTAGACCAATTCAATTGGGCCCAGACCAAGCCCATTACTCAAGATATTCATGTTAATTCCCTCATCTCGGCCCATTATCCAGTGATTATCTTGGTCGTTCCTAAGAAACTTCGTCCGACCCTGTTTCGTGACCGTGAAAATTGAAGAGTCGCAGTCTCACTTGACCGACTTCATTGCCAAGTCTCTGTGTTTTTTTTATAAAATATGTCTTGGTGCGATCTTGAAGAATTCCATGGCATTCATGGAATCCACCCCGTACCATGCCACGTCACATCCGTGCTCTTCAATCGAGATGTTTTTCACACTTGAGCTTCAAATCTATGCTTGATCAATGAATTCGAGTTTATTAAAAATGGAAGTCCTTCAATCTCCGGACTTGGAGCCGTCCAGCTTAAAAAGCTGGATTCTCTCTAGTTCTTTGAATTTTTGTTTCTTGATTCAATCAATTGCATTAAGTTCTCTGTCCTTTTCTGAATTTCCTGGGGCTTCTTCATCAATTTTCTTTTTTCATCGACCTCTAGACACAGTTAGTCACCGCCATAGGCGCTCCACCGTCACCGGATCCGTCCTAGCTTGACCTCCTCTGTTCGGCTTTGTTTTGCAGCCAGCTCATTGGAAATACTCTCGACTCGTTTAATATTCCTTTGCCGCCTCCAACGTTCGACGTAGATATTTTCAACACCACCGCTCTCTAGTTTGATCACCTTTCGTAGTCTACGTCTGCAATTCCAAGGTAATTTGCCTTCATACTCTGCTTTGGTAAGACTGAGGCCAAGAAATTTGTTGTGGTTTGTATGAAAATAGTCTCCTATTGAGGATCTGTTGGTGACTTGAGCTTGTTTGGATTATGTTGTGATATTGTGATATGGTTGGTTGTGAATTGCTGCTTCATTGTCGCATACAAACTCACAATTGAGCATTGAGATGCCTACCACCTGCTCGATTAAATTCCCGAACCGTAGTGACGCACTTCTTTTCGATATTCTGATGATTGCTTGGCTATGCCTTCTTCGATCCACAAGTCTCTCATGGCGTATCATATTTGTTTGTCTCATATTTAAACATTACTTTTCGTCTTAGATCTATTAATTCTCGTTTGTTAAGTCTTAGTTGGTAACGAATTATGCTTCTAAATGGTTGGTAATAATCATGAGATTAGTAATTTGGTTAATTCTGACACTTGTAAGCGTAATTAGCTGGGAGAGAGTCCAAAACCCTTTGACAAAAGTCTTGGCTCCGTTGAATGCGTAGTTATCAATTGTTGCTCATGACACGCATGTATGATTATTACTCTATTCCTTCATTTGATGGGAGAATTACCAAAAACGTCCTAAACCTATTGCAATTGTGCTAATTCAATCTAATTTTTTTTTTTTTTTTTTTGCCAATTTAGTTTTAAACCTTTTACAATTGTGCCAATTCAGTTAATTCGGCCAAAATTGGCCAGTTGAATGTTGACATGGACACTGGTCATTCGGCAAACGCTGACGTGCAATTTTTTAATTTAATTTTGAATTTTTTGAATTTTTGAATTTTTGAATTCTTTTTTTCTTTTCTTTTCCCCACCTTCTCCTTCTTCTGGCCAGCAAGGATTGCCCCCTCGCCGACCATTGGCGAAGGTGAGGAGCCTCGCCTCTGTCGCCGGATCTCGGCGAGGTCGACCCTCGCCTTGGTTGGGCGAGGCCGATCTCCGCCTCGCCCAGCCATGGCAAGGATCAACCTCACCAGGTGCTAGCAAGCTTAGCCCTTGCCAAGGCTGGGTGAGGTCGAGCCTCGCCAGATCCGATGGAGCCTCGCCCAGCCAAGGCAAGGGTTGACCTCGCTGGTGGCCAGCGAGGCTTGACCTTGCTAGATCCAGTGACGGCAGCCTTGCTAGTGTGGTGACGACGGCCTCACCGTCTCTAGGCAAGGCTCGCCTTTACTAGTGGCCGGCATGGGCGAGCCTCACCATTGGCCGACGAGGATGACCTCACCGCCCTCGACTGGGTCGGTGCTAGCCGAGGAAGGAGAAGGTGGGGAACAAAAGAAAGAAAGAATTAAAAAATTCAAAAAATATATTTAAAAATTTGAAAAAGATATTAAAAAATATTTAAAAAATTACCACGTCAACATTCACGAGACGGTTAGTGTCCACGTCGTGTCCGGCCAACCAATTGTGGTCGATGGACTGAATTGGCACAATTGTAAACGATTTAGAACTAAATTAGCCAAAAAAAAGTTTATGACTAGTTTAGGAGTTTTTTTGGTAATTCTTCCCCATTTGATTGTGTCAGTCTTGTAATTAAATAAGTTTTGAATGGTTGTAAGAGAGGATCTTTGTTTGAATACATGCTATGTAACGACTCGATCTAACTAAAATGGGGAGTGTTTTTGAGAACCAAAGAGTGGCTCTTAGTGGGCTTCTAGAATGACAAAAGAGGTGAGAATGAACCAAATTGAGCATGGAACGAGAGGCGAACGATCCTTAGATGTGTGTATGCGCGTGTATGTGTGTGTGAAATGGGATTAACTCACAGAAGCATTTCCTTGTAGGCAGCCCAAACATAACAGATTTTGTAGCAATTGCTGAGTTCATATGCAGAAAATTACTTAAGAGTTTCTAGAAAAAGATGTTCTAATCCTTTGTGGTAGAATTCTAAGTTCATTGTTCATTTGCCTTTCAAGAAAATGAAGATATCAACCCAATGAAGGCAACTCATTTAGGGATGAAACCAAATAATGCAACTTTAGCTATTCAAGAATGCCAACAGTTAGTCCAGTATGGACTAAATGAGCCACATTACTCTCAATGGGTAAGTGAAGCTTTTTATGCCAATAAAAGAGCTAAGAAAAATAAAGGAAAGACGAAATATAAGTTTCTAGCAAATTAAAGTTTCCAAGAAGAAAGGAAACGATGCTTTATTTGTAGACAAAAGTGGTGTTTTGTTAAAAGGTGTCAAAGGTAGTTAAGAAGAATAAGCACATCAAGATGATCCAAAAGCTTGAGAAACAATAAATATTTCTCTTGACGATGATGATCTTGAATCCATTTTTCTCTTGAAGATGAATTATCAAAGGACACCACTAGTGCCATTGGAACTTTTGAAGACACCCGGATCCCTAGAGTGCCAAAATTTGGTCTTAGGGAATACTTAGGTGTTAAAAGTTAGGAAATTTATATTTAAGTGTCACAATCAGAGCAAAACAGATCAGTTAAGTAACAATGACAATTGAATTCAACCAAAATATTGACGTAGCGATTTTCCAGCGAGACAAATGCAAAATGCTAATGTGGCTAAAGAAGTAAAAAAACAACGTCTTTTTGTATGCTGATGTGGCTATATAAGCCAAAAACAATGTCATTTTGCCTCAGTTTGAATTTTAATATAACTATTAATTAAACTAAATTTAAAACTAATTATTATTTTCTTTTAAAAAGGAGAAATTGCAAGTGTTGGGCGAGGGCCATGCAAGTCCTCGTCCCTTGTCGCTGAGAAGGGCTAGCAAGTGTGGGGGGGAGGGTCCGACCCCAGCCAACCCTCCCCATCATTGCCAGCCCTTCTCGACGATGATGGGGAGGTGGCATCGTTTTGGCTCTTCTTTATTGCCTTAACTCTCCGGCAAGCCAAGTAGGTGAATCATACTATTAAAATATTGTCACGTAAGATTTGCTGCTGGGGTTGTTGAATTTGGTACTTAGGTGTCTCAATTTTCATAAAAAGTTGCATTAAGGTGTACTTTTTGTAACTTTTGGCGCTTAAGTGTCCATCTATGTCCATTTTTGACATTAGCGCTGCTCTTTTACCAACTTTTGAAAATAAGGATGAAACATTCAATGAAACTAATGGCCTATACTTTCTCAATTTAGTACTTCCTCTGGAGCCCATAGACTTACTAGTTAAAACCACATTTGGCAATTTAAACCCTAAAAACCTTATAAATTTCGAGAGTTCTAAAATCACTTTCTCTTATAATCCATATATACCCATGCATATCATACGCAATAAGTACAATATGCCTCTCTAGGTTATGGCACTCATTGATACTGGAGCTAGTGTATCTATCTTTGATCCCAAAATTCTTCCTCAAGAATTTTGGGAACTTCATAACAAACACTTCCAATTTGCATCTAGAACATAATTCTCTTCAACAGTGAGGAGCAAGCTAATTAGTTTTTCCCCAAATGCTCTATTACTATTAGAATCCTTGATTCCTCATATCTCAATAAAGATCTTAGAGTTGGATGGGATATTCTCAACCAACTCCTTGCTCTTCGGATATTTCAAAATGGTCTACATTTCAAAGATCAGTTCAAAGAGTTTATCAACATCCAAAGGATGTATTCTTTGCAGACAGCCCAAGTAGAACCAATTTTGCAACAATTGCTAAGTTCATGTGCAAAACTCACTAGGAGTTTCTGGAAAGATGCCCCAATCCTTTGTGGCAGAGTTCTGAGTTCTTTGTTCATTTTCCTTTCAAGAAAAATAAAGATAATAACCCAATAAAAGCAACTCAAGCTGAAATGAAACTAGAAGATGCAACTTTAGCTCTTCAAGAATGCCAATAGTTAGTCTAGTAAAGACTCATTGAGCCCTCTCACCCTCAATGGACATTTGAAGCTTTTATGTGACCAAAAGAGTTGAGCAGAATAGAGGAAACAAGAGATTGGTAATAAACTACCAATCTCTAAGTCATTTCCTACAAGATGATCAGTTTCCTCTACCTAAGAGAATGGCTTTGTTTTCATGTCTGAACAAAGCCAAAATCTACTCTAAGTTTGATCTCAAGACGGGAATTTGAAAACTTAGAATTCAACCTAAAGATTTCCACAAGACAAGATTTTGCATTCTTAATCGTCATTATCAGTGGAAGGTACTCTCTTTTGGATTAAAAACTGCACCTTCTCTCTTCCAGAAAATCATGTGCAAGATTTTCCAACTAATTAGCGCTTGTTCTCAAATTCCAATTGATGATATCCTATTATTCAATCTCGCTGTAAATTACTAGCCTAGTTTGCTCATTTTATCAAGTAGTATGTCATAATGCTTACACAAAGGAAGACGGTGATAACCTAGAAGGAATTAAATTTCTTGGAATGCATCTTAAGGATGGTTCTTACTATGAATGGGACCATATTACCAAAGAATTACTGAAATTTCCTTATGAGAATTTATCCCCCAAGCAAGTATAGCAATTCTTGGTAAAATTAATTACTCGAGGAACTTTGTGCCAAAAGTTTCAAAGCTTATGCACACAATGTAGAAGATACTCAAGAAAGATCCCTCTCTTAGAAAAAATCTTAGACCACTATGATTAAAGCTCTAAAGAGAAGCTCCATAATATGCTTCCATTGCAAATTCCTTCCGATGATCAAAGGATTCTCTAGGTATATGCTTGCGATAAATATTAGCAACCATTCTCTTAGAAGAAATTGAAGTTAAGAGGCGTATTTGTGGATTCAAAAGTGGAAGGTTCTCATATGCTGCAGTGCATTATCACTCCATTTTTAAGGAAATTTTAGTTGTTAAGTATGAAATTAAGAAATTTAAATTCCATTTTATTGGTTATCATTTTCTTGTTGAAATAAATGTCTTTCTTCAACTTGATGATGAAATTTATGTTGAATGTATGCCCTAAAGCTACTATGTAATAGTTACATGTTAGGGATTTCGGTTGTACTATCATTATTATTATTTAATTAATGGCAATGATGTATTCATTCATTTGTCCAATTATTTTATATTTATGAATGATTCCATGAGATCAGTTGCAACTAGACCTATTCTTGAGACGTCAAGAATATATGTGATGGGTTCATAGTTAGGTTGAATCTTTAAACCGTTCCTGATCAATGGATTATTGAGTAGATATTTATAATCATGTTGAGACCGGTGTGTTCTTAACTTCACCATTAAGTATTTGATACTTAAGGGAAAGATGAGTCATATGTCATTGGATATTATGATGCCAGAGTTAGAACACAAGTGTTTGTATTAAACAATTCACTGAATGTGATGCATATAGAACAATTAGCAATATGGAAGCTTTTAACGTGGTCAATGTCTAATTGTTCATGCTTTGGTCTTATTAAATAATCCTTAGACTTGAGGCACATTGTTAACTTGTGTGTCAAACAACCATGGTTTACAGGTGCACAAAATGCCGGGTTGTTGATCCGTCTTTATACCTGATGGTCATAGTTTGTTCATAGATGAAGTTGCACGTGTACAAAATATGGAATTTGTCTCATTATTACATGCAAGGTATAATAATGATGTCCTATGCAATCTGATTATGACAATACATTGAAATCCTCGGCTGGGGTTGTAACTGAGAATAAATTGTTTATCTCTCAAATAAAATGCACGTTAATTAGATTTGTGCATATGATCGAATTGGTAACTTGATAAATATTCCATGGTCTTTGTTTGATCGGGACACAGTAAACAAAGGGATTAAATTACACTGTAGCTATAGTTGACGGGTTCATTATGTTATTAAAACATTCACACTATTTGGATAGCCATGACATACTGCCAGATATCAATCATGGCTTATAGGACCTAAAGATTAATTGGGACAATTAATTCTTTTGGGAGTACTAATATGTTAGTACAAGTCTTACTACTAGCTTAGTGATGAACCTAGGTATGTCACACACCATAAACAATTAGGATGACGTGGAACAAGAGATAAATAATGTTGCAAATGTGTTTACAATTACTGCAATCGAATTGTGTTGACTTGAAATTAAATTAAATGAGATTTAATTTAATTTGTATTACAGTCATGAGCCTATTTACATATGATGCACATACATGCCCAAAGTGAATATATGTTAATGTATTCCCAAATGTACATATAAAGATTATATTCTTTTTATTTTTAAGGGGGATCAATTAATTAATTAATTAATTGTTTAATTAATTCATTAATCAATTAATTATTTGTTTAATTAATTCATTAATCAATTAATATATATTTTAAATGCGTTTCAAAAAAAAAAAAAAAAAACGATTGCTGAAAATAGAGCAAAGGGTGTGTGTGTTCTTGTGTTTTTGAGACGCGAGAAAAGAGGGGTTCTCTCTCGTTCGGGCCATGACTAAAACATCGGGGATACGGTGGATTGTCTCCATGAGATTGCTAGCACGATCATAGTGGTGATATTCGAAAGTTCTCTTCCGTTCGACATCCATTGTTGGTGTGTTTGAACTAGAGGTCCTACGTTTGTGGGACTCGAACCGTAGAACATCTGAACCAGTTCATATAAAGTGCGCTTCGAGAGGTAATTCGTTTAACTTCCTTTTATATTTAGATTTTTGATTAAAATGCACGAACAACGCCTTTAGAGAATCATGTAAAAAATATGTTATTTTTGTTTCCGCTGCGTTCTTTTATTAATTTTACCTATACATAATTCATGAAACCCCAACAGTGGTATTAGAGCCAACCTTAAGTGTTTTTCGTGCGTTTACTTGATTATAGTTCAAAGATATTTTTGTGTTCTAATGGCCAAATTTATTTTTTGTTAAGAAAATCTCTTGCTCTTATGTGGTCTATAGAAATTGATTAATTTATGTGATAAGTTTAATCAACTAAGCAAAAATTATAACTAAATCAATTTTGAATCAAAAATCTATTACTTGTTATACTTTGTATTAATATTCTGCGAATGATTTGTGATTGTGAATTTAAAGTTGTTAACGCAACTTTCATTCAGAATAACGCTCATGAACTTTGTTTCATCGATTTGATTTCTTGATGTAATTTGCGTTGTTCGACTTTAAATTTGATTAAATTTAGAATTTTATCTATGCTTTCCGGAGCTTTAAATTTTGAATTGATGGCTCGTAAAGAAGGGTGGTGATCATGGAAAAATCCTTTATCATTATGATTGTTGTATGGATGAATGTATGATGATTACATGTATTCTTTTTGGGGATGTAATTATTAAATGGAGGCTGTGTCATTCTTTTTATTTTATTTTAATTTTTTTTTCATGAAATGTAATTTTAGCATAGTTTAATATATCAATTATTGATGTAAATGCTACGAGAGAAGAGGAGCCATTGAAGGAGCAATGAAGTTGGAGAGCTCTATGGGCCCGGTCTTTGAAGAGTTCAAAGATTGAAGAAAAAGTGAATAGCAGGTCCCTATTATTAAAACATTAAAATGGCTAAATGGGTCTCTTTGGCTCGAGACCCATTGAACCATAATTCCATGATCACCATATAGGATGGATGTTTATGTAATATCTATTTATTTATTGTGTTTATGTTATCATGCATGTTAAACAGGTTAATGTGCAAAGTGAGACCATTAATAACGACCAAAACCTCCTTATTAATAATACTATGTCGAAACGGGTTTCGGACTCGTGGCCTTCCATTGTCGTGGTTTGATCCAATATTATAGTGGTTAACTGACCGGCTATGGATACATAGGGGTTAATTACCATTCTTAATATTGGACCACTCCATTATGCATGTGATGCTATGGAGTTGGAGCCAAATGATTTCTAATAACTGTTAGGTGAGGGAATTGTTTGTGCTTTCAATACTTACATGAGACGATGGACTAGACTTAACTATGATCATGATGCCAATAACTGTTAGGTGAGACTTTCTTGGTCTAGAGGCCGAAGTTATGATTAGGATTCGCATATGATACGTTGAACAAGTTGGTTCGCTCACTAAGTTCATCGAACACCAAGAACTCCTAGGTGATGTGGGCTTTGGGCTAGTGAGACTCCAATCCCCACTAGTAATCTTTACCCAACAAAGATTACCACTTTCTATCTTAAGGAGTATGAGATTCAAATATAAATTTAGTGGGAGGATCTATTTCATTTAAAGGCTAAAGTGAAATAGTTATTTTGAAAGATACAACGACTAACAATTTATTTTCTGCAACAGATATATTATTACTTTGAAAATTGTGATCACAAACCCACTCACTTCTATACTTGACAAGAATTGTTTGATTGACTGACCCAATTTCACTGACCGAGTGAGGAATTTGAGAATTTTTCTCAATTCAGAAAAAATTGGGTATGTGCTTAATGAAAAGATGCCAACCTCATTTTTTGAGGGTGAGACTCAAGAGGAGCGTGTCACTTATGATAAGTGGCTTGATGATGACTTAAAAGTTATGTCATATATGCTTGCTTTGATAAATAATGAATTACACAAGAAATATGAATCTATGGAAGATGCTAGGTCGATCATTTTACACTTAAAAGAATACCTTAATGAGAATGGTCGAACCTCTAGATATGAGATATCTAAGGCATTGTACCGTATGAGGATGGCTGAAGGATCATCAGTTAATGATCATGCTTTGAAAATGATTTGGCACATTGAAGAATTGCTTAGGCTGAATTTCGTTATGGACAACGAGTTAGCTGTGGATTTGACCCTCCAATCTTTACTCAATTCCTTCTCTAGTTTTGTCCAAAACTTCCACATGCATAAGATGGAGAAAACTCTTGCTAAGTTACATAGCATGCTGGTAGTTTATGAGAAGGAAATGCACAACATGAGACCAAATATAGTGGTTATGGCTAAGGCTTCTTCTTCAAAGGGTAAGACTATTTTAAAGAAAAAGAAATGGAAGAGGTTTATCAAACCTATTGTGCAACCAAAACCCAAGATTGATAAATGAAAATGTCATTACTGTGGTGTCAAGGGGCATTAGAGGAGGAATTGTAAGAAGTACCTCGTGAACTTGAAGGTCAAGCCCAAGGACCAACCTTATGAAGGTATGGTGTTTATACTTATTGAAACTAATCTTATGGTTAGTGCTGAATCTAGCTCATGGGTTCTAGATTCTGCTGCAACTTCACATATTTGTATGCCTTTGCAAAATCTAGAAACAAGCAGGATGGTAGGGCGAAATGAGATTGTCTTGACATTTGCCAATGGAGCAAGAGTTGTTGTGTTAGCTATAAGGACTTTTCGTTTATGTTTGCCTTCTAGACATGTATTGGTTTTAAAGAATTGTTTGCATTATAAGAATACTATTAGGAACATCATCTCCATACCTCGTTTGGATAAAGAGAATTATGAATTTTCTTTTGCTAATGATGTATGTTCTATTTATCATAATAGAAGATGTGTTGGTTCTAGCTTATTAACTAATAATCTTTATATCATTATAATGTATGGTAATGCGATTAACTATGTCAATAAGCAAAATAAAATTGATATAAATGTCACAACTAATAAATACCCTAGAGATAGTCCAAATAAAAAGTATGTTTGGCATCTCTGATTAGGTCATATTAGAGAAGACATAATTAACAAGTTGAGCAATGATGGACACATTGATCCATCAAATTTTGAGTCATACTCGACTTGTGAGGCATGTCTTCTAGGAAAAATGACCAAAGTGCCTTTTGTGGGACATAGTGCACGAGCTACTGACATATGATGATTAATACATACAGATGTATGTGGACCAATTAATGAAACTGCTAAAGGTGGTTATAATTACTTCATTACATTCACTGATGATTAGTTACAGTATGGTTATTTATACCTCATGAAGTATAAATCTGAATTATTTGAAAAGTTCAAGAAACTCAAGGCCAAAGTTTAAAAATAAATAGGAAAATGTATTAAAGCTCTTCGATCAGATTGAGCAGGTGAATACCTTAATATTGAATTCCTGGACTATCTTAAAGAGAATAACACAATGGACACCTCCTGAAACTCCAGGACATAATGGTGTATCTAAACGAAAAAATCGTACTTTATTAGATACGGTGTGATCTATGATGAGTTACACCGATTTGCCAATATCCCTTTGGAGATATGCCATTGAAACAACTATATATATACTAAACAGAGTGCCGTCCAAATTTGTTCCAACTACGCCCTATGAGATATGGCATAGTAGAAAACCTAGTCTTAATCATGTTAAGATTTGGGGTTGTCCAATTTTCGTGAAAAGCTTAAAATGGAAAAATTAAAGGCCAGATCTGAACAAGGTCGCTTCATTGGATATCCAAAGGAAACTCTTGGATATTATTTCTATTTTCATTCAGACCAAAGAATTTTAGTGAGCAAGCATGCTTCTTTTCTGGAGAATTAGTTCATCCAAAAAGGTGGTGCTGGGCGGAAAATAGTCTTATAAGAAGAAAATAATGAAGTACCAAATAATCGAGTTTAGATACCAATCTCTAATTCAATGGGAGCTTTTGATACACAACCTCTTAGGAGAAGTGCGAGAATGTCTCGCCCATTTGCTCGTTATAGACACTCGGTTGATCATATTGAACCATTATTCATTGTTAATGATAGTGATCAACCTGGTGATCCTAAAACCCTATGAGGAGGCGATGTTGGACATCGATTCTAGTAAATGGCTAGAAGCCATGAAATCCGAAATGGATTCAATGTATTCCAATGAAGTTTGGACCTTAATAAACCTGCCTGATGGTATTATACCAATTGGCTATAAATGGATCTTCAAGAGGAAGATGAATACTAAAGGTTAAATTGGAATTGACAAAGCACGGCTAGTGGCAAAATGATATCGTCAAAAAGAAAGAATTGATTATGACAAAACTTTCTCACCTGTGGCCATGCTAAAATTTTGCTAGGTTTTCTTCCCAATTGGACTTTAATCCATCTTGATTCGAATCAAATTGACCCCCATAAATTCATTCAACACCTCATCAATCAAATTGGGTATAGTTGCACACCTTGATTATAAGATGTTCCAGATGGATGTCGAAACGGCTTTTCTAAATGGTTTTCTCGATGAGGACATCTATATGGAACGACCACTGGGTTTTGAATCCAATAGTGAAAAACGAAAGGTGTATAAGTTTAAGAGATCCATTTATGGACTCAAACAAGCCTAAAAAAGTTGGAATATCCGGTTTGATGAGGTAGTCAAATCATTTGGCTTCATCAAAAATCCGAATGAATCTTGTGTATACAAGAAGATCAATGGGAGTGCAATTGTATTTCTAGTTTTGTATGTCGATGATATACTTTTGATTGGGGATAATGTACCGATGATATCATCGATAAAACTATTCTTGTCACATAATTTCTCCATGAAAGATTTAGAAGAGGCAACCTACATTTTAGGTATCAAGATCTATAGAGATGGATCAAGACGATTGATTGGCCTCTCACAGTTTACATACATAGACAAAGTGTTAACACGTTTTAACATGCAATGTCCCAAGAGAGGATTATTGTCTTTTAGGCAAGGGATCCATCTTTCTAAGGAGATGTATCCCAACATTCCTGAAGAAAGAAAGCGGATAGAGAAGATACCATATGCATTTGCTATTGGGAGCATAATGTATGTTATGCTATGTACTAGACCTGTGACATCCTAATTTTCAGGCTCTGATTTCGATTGGTTAAATTGGGCATTTCATCGACGCGACTACAATGTTTTTCTTTGAGTTGGGCACTCACGAGATAACTAGACTAGCTGGGTAGGATATTAAGGACTTTAAGGCAGATAAACATGAAAATTCGACTAGGAATCGACTTCTTGACCATGCTCATCTTTAGAGATCATTCCAGCACAGTATAAAATTGATTTGAAATCAGAGATAGGCTATTTCGACAGAGATGTGTGGCTAATCGTGAGCGACACCACTAAATTGGGAAATTCTCGTCGACCGGCACTAGACTGATTTTCTTATTGTTTTGGTATTCTGTGTCCGTATTTGAATCTTCGAGATTTTCATGACAACCAAGAGTCGCCAATGTGTCGAGTCGGTTCATCGTGGCTCAAAGAAAATCGACCATGGGTCATTTGTCTTAAAAAGTTCTGAAAACTATCTAGTAGCCTACGTCACGCTAAAACGCATCCGAGTGAAATTAACTGCCAATCTAAGTCCAATTTCAGAAATTGAAGATTTTGTCTTGTCACAATAAATTTTAAGAACATCGACTCAGTCTCAGAAGATTTTTCTGACAACCGAGACTTTTGGGAAAAAGTTGAGTTAGGGCCGTTTTTTATCAGAATTTGTAGAGGACCGTTTTTATTGTGAAATTGGGATGCAAGTGGGCTACATTGATAAGGAAAAGTACCAATTTGATTGATGAGGTGTTGAATGAATTTATGGGGGTCAATTTGATTTGAATCAAGATGGATTAAAGTCTAATTGGGAAGAAAACCTAGCAAAATTCGGATGCCTAATGGACCATGCATTTTGAACTATCTAAGGGCTTCTTGAAGGGGGGCCCACAATGGTGGGCCGTGAGAGAGAATGTGAGAACTGGTTCTTCCTCCCTTCTCTCTCCCATTTTCGTCTCTCTCTTTGAGCTTCCCCTTCCCTTCGGTTTCTTCTTTAGTAGCAACCAAAGACCAGCAAAAAACCCAGCAAGTTGAAGCAGCAGGTTCCCTCGTCGTTGCAGCAAGCTGCCGAAGCTGGAGTTGCCGTTGTTGCATGTCATTGCAACCACGCCGAAGTCGCGTCATCTTCGCCTACGCTGGCCGTGCAACCACCTTCTTTTCCCCCTTCATCTGTGCTTGAGATCCCAGATTTGGTAGGACATCGAGCAGAAGCAGCAGTCGATGTCACTGGGAGCCGTTGCACACCACACGCCATCCTCACCCTGCATCGCCTTGCCGCCGTGCTGCCATCCTCACGCGCCGCTATTGGCCGTGCTCCTTGGCCTCCTTCTCGCCCAACTCGCTGTTCTAGCAAGCGGTCCAGCTCGTGCAAGAGCCATCGGAGCTCATCTTCACTGCCGTGAGCCATCGTTGACCTCTCCACTAGTCCACCTAGCCCTAGTTGGCCTTGCTCGCCTCAACTAGCCGCCACCTCCCCCTCCTTCGACCCCAACCAGCAGCGGACATAGAGTGCATAAATAGGTATGACAACAACTTTTTGGCCCATTTTGGCTGTTTTCCCGAGCCCAAATGCTCGGCCCACCATGAGGAAAGTCGATCCTTGCGTCGATCCCGTCGTTTTGAGTGTTTTTTGCTCACTAATGCCTTCTTAGTTTGTTAATTATACTTAAAGGTTGAATAATGTTAGTTAAGTGTAATTAGGTGGTTAGATTAGAATGGATTAGCGATTATTAGTTGATTGCATTGCATATTATTTAGGTGGTTAGTGTACTTAGATAGAGAATTGCCTATAGTATTTATTGGATGGTTCTTGGTATTTTTCCCAACCCTTATCGGGTGTTAATTAGACAATTTGGGCCTAAATGGAATTTTTAGGAATTAAATATTAATTTTCGAAATTAAGTATTTAATTATTTATTTTCTGGAAATTCAACTGGGATGGCCAGTGACCGGGATTTTATGCTGATGATCGTGGTGTAGTCGTTTATTTAATTGAGCTTTATATTGTGCTAAATTGAATTTATTTTATTTATTTACCTAATTTTCGAAATTAATTATTAATTATTTATTTTCTGAAAATTCAATTGGGATGGCCAGTAACTGAAATTTTATGTTGATTGTCGTGGCGCAGTTCGTTTATTTAATTGAGTTTTATTTTGTGTTGAATTGAATTATTTGTGAAATTGAGAATTATTCTTTAATTGAATAATATTTGGTTATTAATTGAAAAATAACCGGGCATCAGTTGACAATGCCAAAAATATTTTGGTAGACTACAGAAAATGGTGGGTTTTATAGAAAGGAAATTATTCTATTTTGGCTAAGGCCGATCGTGTACCCACACACGATATTTTATCAGGTGTCTTTTATACCAAGAAATTAAGCTGAGATATTATGAAGTTGAAGAACTTAATTATGAAGTGCAATATCGTTGGCCGCAGTTGAAAGGGTCAAGTGAGACCGTAAAGCCATTGAATCTTGAAAGGGTAGAGTGGGACCGTAAAGCCATTGAATCTTGAAAAGGTTGAGTGGGACCGTAAAACCATTAAATCTTGAAAGGGTCGAGTGGGACTGTAAAGCCATTGCATCTTGAAAGGGTCGAGTGGGACCGTAAAGCCATTGAATCTTGAAAGGGTCGAGTGGGACCGTAAATCCATTGAATCTTGAAAGGGTCGAGTGGGATCGTAAAGCCATTGAATCTTGAAAGGGTCGAGTGAGACCGTAAAACTATTGAATCTTGAAAGGGTTGAGTGGGACCATAAAGCCATTGAATATTGAAAATGCCGAGTGGGGTTGTAAGGCCACTAAATCTAAGAAAGTTGCTTGGTGGGGCTGTGATTACCACTTATAAATAAGTTGCATCCTAAGGACTGTGATTTATATTTGGGAATTGAGTGCTCTTGTTGATATGTAATTGATTAAGTCGATTGATATTTGCTTTGATATGATGTTGTGAATTGATTGATTGAATGGAAATGATCGTGAGTGGTCTTGTTGGCGTGTAATCGACTAGGTCGATTTGATCGATGCTTCGATCAGTGATGTGATTACTTAAGTGCCTATTTGATTTGTGCTAATATGCAGGTGGAATCTTAGGCCAAGGTAAGTCCTCCGACTCATGTTGTGTATAGGCGACCCTAAGGTGTATTAGTTTACTAATTGGGTCTTAAGGGTAGAACTTGCAAAGACGTAGTCTCATCTCGGTTATGGGACAACATTTCGAACCCCGATGAGGAACCCGAGGAGACAGAACCCAAAGAGGAGTATCTAGAGGAGGACCCCGAGGATGATCTAGAGTAGGATCCTGATGATAGCTGAGACCCCACTCCTATCTGATGACATTTGTTGTGGAACCTGTTTGAGTAGACACCGACCTTTTTAACTTGGCTTGTATATGTATAAGTATGACTGAGTTATTATATATGTACATAAGAGTGTTGGTTTTCGGGTTCGAGTTTCTAGTCCTACTTGTATATCCCATTGCTTTATTGTCTGGGGATTTTTATAATTGCTTCCGCATGTGCTATTAAAAAGGAAAGGGTCGGCGATATGTAGTCCTAGGATATCGCATTTTAAAATTGACCAAAGGTAAGGGATGTGCGCGTGCTTAAGGATCGGGGCGTGACATCCCCTTTCTGTGGTATCAGAGCAATAATTAGGTATTGGAGTGATAAGGTGCGATGACCTATGGGATAGTAGTAGGAAAGACCTTTAAATTCATGACTGGTGCATGTCTTTGATAGTTGATTGGTAGAATTGTTTGTTGTGTGTGAATTGCTTGCTTTTAATTGTTGTGGATTCAGAAGACAGAGTGTTGACTATGGCCAGCTTGAGCGTAAGAGTGCCACCGCAGGTTGGTACTAGTGTAGCAGCGTTGAATGATCCTGGGTCCGATAAGGTCTTTCTAATGCAAGTGTTCCTTGGGATCTGGATGAGCTAGTAAGATCAAGATCAAATTATTGTTGTTACCTATGCTGGGGTCCAACTAAGAAGGATAATCAGAGAATAGAATTAGATATCTGAGTCCAGATTCAATACAGGCAGACTTGGAATTCGGTCAGGGAAAAGACTGATGTTGAGAGAAGAGTATTCTGTTCCACTTAATAGGAAGGGCGGAATAGTTGGGTCAGTATTGAGACAAACGGAACATGTTGTTCCATGGAAGATGGTATGGATCGGTCTCGTGTATTTTGAGAGGACATGAATTTGTGGTAAGTGTCACCAGCCCAGACAGTGATTTATGGAGTGTCCATATAAGTATATGGAATCTCAACAACGGTTACTGCTGTCACCATCGATAGGATAGGTTAAAAGAAGTGCGCCATAGAACGCACTGTGGAATTTTTAGGATAGGTCTCTGGTACAAGAAATAGTGCATGTTGGCACTTGACAGGAGGTAGAAGACTCACCAGATAGGTGTCGAAATTGTGGAAGAAAACATGGATGAATTCAACGTTCGGGTATGGTGAGAATAATGGAAATGGAACCGACCCAGCACTAGTCAGAGAAAGAATATTTTGGGGAAAATTCTATCAGAGTATCGTAGTAGAGTTTTGATGAAATTTGGGGAACTTTAGTTTATTGAAATAAGTGAAAGAAAAGGGGAATAACTAGTAATAGTCATGCTTGACTAGTTGTTGAGGTGTAACTTTGACGCTAAATGAGTAGAATGGGGTCATGGAGCAATTCAACTTAGTCTAGGAGCACATGAAAAGTGTCGAGTTTATTGGGAGTCGAAATGAATCTTTGATTTCTTTAATCTCGTCGATTGAAGACAACCCACTTGTTAGATGGAGATTGCCGAGGTTACTTGGGGTGGTTATAATTAAGACAGATTGGAGAATTGGAGATAGAAGGCATCTCAGTGGTTTAAGAATTTCTAGATGTGTTGTCATAAGAATTGTTAGACCGTTGCTAGAGAAAGAGATAGAATTTTCGATCGAGCTAGCACCCGGAATAGAACCATTCTCAAAAGTTTCTTACCAGTTGTTGCTGTTTGAATTGATAGAGCCAGTGGTGCAGATGTGAGGATTGATGAATGAGGAATTCGTGCATATCGGTGCATTACCTAGGGGAAACATCAATCTCGTAGTGAGAAAGAAAGAAAGATGGTTCGTTGCAATTATGCATAAACTATAGTCGACTTAATCAAGTGACAATCAAGGATAAGTTTTCATTGTAATAGATCGACGAATTGGGTGACTTGTTATAAATAGTGTTGACGTCTTCAAGGATCGACTTGAGGACATGTTATCGTCAGTTAAGAACCAGGAAAGAGGTTATACTGAAGACAACATTTCACACTTGATTAATAATGTAAAGCCATTTCATTTGATGAACGTTCCAGCCGCTATCATAGATTTGACAAACCGAGTGTACAAAGAATATCTTGATCAATGGTGATCGTGTGGTTTAGTGACATTCTAGGGTACTCATTAAGTGCTGAGGATCATGAGAGCCCCTAAGAATGGTCATGTGAGTACAGGTAAAGGAATCTTCATGGACCTAGCCAAGATCAAATTAGTTGTTAATGCATCGAAATTGACAACAATGTCAGGGATCCGAAGCCGTGGTGATTGGACAGATTATTACAGAAGGTTCATGGAAGAAT
The DNA here is from genome assembly GCA_014182405.2 of Eucalyptus sideroxylon. Lineage (NCBI taxonomy): Eukaryota > Viridiplantae > Streptophyta > Magnoliopsida > Myrtales > Myrtaceae > Eucalyptus > Eucalyptus sideroxylon. Next base: position 53,125,295 of record CM024555.2, on the reverse strand, counting down.
TTTCAGCATCGGTATCATCGCGGACTTACCTCTTAAGAAAGAAGAGAAATTCATCGGCATAGACAAGTGTAAAGATAATTGCCAAAGCTTAAGTAAGAACAGGCTACCGCACTTGTGCTAAACTTTTCATTTGGCTTTGGAAAGCATGAAATCTTTAGTGATGTGTCTTGCAGAGGACTGTGTATGCATTGATACAACATGAGAAGATTGTTGCATAACTGTTCCACCAGTTGAGACCTAATAAGTTGAATATGAAACAGTATTGTGAATCAGAACCTTGGCAGGACTGTAATGGTGTTATCTAGTATCACCCTGGAGGAATGAAAGGAGTCATTAATGTGTTGAGCCGAGAGTCTTTAATTGTGCATAGGCTGACTAAAGTATAGATTTTACTTGGAAAGGGTTCGAAATTCGTCTTCAAATTTGAGGTAGGCTACCTTTTGAATTCTATAGCCACCCTTAAAATTGAACCATATATTCAAGTTAGAATCGGTGCCTAATTGACAGACAAAAATGTTCAGAAGATCTCATAAGAGGATACTAGTAAGAAAGACTATGACTCTAAGATTTCTGAGGATGGAACGTTTGGGTTCCATGAGTGATTGAGTACACTTGATAGTGTAGCACTCAGGGAAAAGATCTTGTCAGAAGTTTACTATAGTATTACAATTTTGACCAGACGGTGCAAGTAGATCAAAATTGGCGTAAGCTAGATTAATAGACCAATATGAAAATAGATACCATCTGGTAGTTTGCGAGTACTAGAGTTGTTAGTAAGTGGAAGTTCAATAATGCAAACCAGGACTTTTACCATCACTTGAGAGTCCCCAGTGGGAATGAAAATATATCATAATGGAATATTGTGACAGGCTTACTAAGGAGTTGGGGGACTATTGATTCCATTTGAGGATAATGGTCGACCAATAGATGAAACCGATTGACTTCAGTACAATACGAGTGAATCTTGTTTTGAATGGGTATACCGAAGTGTGTGTGTATCAGATAGTTCACCGGCATGGAGTGCCGAGGATGAATTATATTTCGAATCTAGATTAGAGGTTACAAGTTTGGCAGAGTTTTCAGAGGGTTCTTTCTTAAGTAGTACATAGCAGAGGGTATAGAATTTTAGTGGTGAAAAGAAAGTGAAGGAAAGAAAGATCACAAGCTAGAGTCAGCTTAGTAATCAGTGATTGTAGTTCTCAGATTAGTGTCAGAGTAAAGACCGCACAGAATTGTCACAAAATTTGAATTGTTAAACTTCGAAGGTTCATTAGGGAGTCGAGAATAAGAGATCAGATATGAACGACGGAGTGTCATATGTGAGAAGCTTAGTTCAATTGCTGGTTCAGAAAGAGCAGATTTTGTGTACCAAGATGGTCTCCTTGGTCAAAGTGGTCGGACAACACCACGAGATTGAAAGATTAGCATGAAAGGTGAGACTCAATGAGATGACAATACCCCTACCTTTCGTTTAAGGATTGGTAAAGGTTTAAATTTTGAGGACGGAATTTTTATAAGAGGGGAAGAGTTGTGACATCTTGATTTTCAGACTCTGATTTCGATTGGTTAAATTGGGCATTTCGTCGATGCGACTACAATGTTTTTCTCTGAGTTGGTTTTATTAAGGACTTTAAGGCAGATAGACTTGAAAATTTGACAAGGAATCAACTTTTTGACCGTGTTCATCTTTAGAGATCATTACGGCACAGTATAAAATCGATTTGAAATCATAGATAAGTTAGTTCGATAGAGATGTGTGGCCAATTGTGGGTGACACCACTAAATTGGGAAATTCTCGTCAACCGGCACTAGACTGATTTTCTTATTGTTTTGGTGTCCTGTGTCTGTATTTGAATCCTTGAGATTTTCACGACAACTAAGAGTCGCCAATGTGTTGAGTGGGTTCATTGTGGTTTGAAGAAAATCGACCATGGGTCATTTGTCTTAAAAAGTTATGAAAACTATCCGGTACCCTAGGTTACACTAAAAACGCATCCAAGTGAAATTAACCACCAATCTAAGTTCGATTTCAGAAATTGAAGATTCTGTCTTGTCACAATAAATTTTAGGAACGTCGACTCAGTCTCAGAAGATTTTTCTGACAACCAAGACTTTTTGGGAAAAAGTTGAGTTAAGGCTGTTTTTTATCGGAATTGCAGAGGACCGTTTTTATTGTGAAATTGGGATGCAAGTGGGCTACATTGATAAGGAAAAGTATCAATTTGATTTGAATTAAGAGGGATTAAAGTCCAATTGGGAAGAAAACCTAGCAAAATTCGGATGCCTAATGGACCATGCATTTTGAACTATCTAAGGGCTTCTAAAAGGGGGCATGATTGTCTAAAAAGGGTGGGTGGTGGACAGCCCACAATGGTGGGCCATGAGAGAGAATGTGAGAACCGGTTCTTCCTCCCTTCTGTCTCCCATCGTCGTCTCCCTCTTCGAGCTTCCCCTTCCCTTTAGTTTCTTCTTCAGCAGCAACCGAAGACCAGCGAAAAACCCAGCAAGTCGAAGCAACAGGTTCCCTCGCCATTGTAGCAAGCTGCCGAAGCTGGAGTCGCCACCGCTGCACGCTGTCGCAACCACACCGAAGTCGTGTCATCTTCGCCTACGCTGGCTGTGCGATCGCCTTCTTTTTCCCCCTCCATTTGCTGCTCGAGATCCCAGATCTGGTAGGACGCTAGGCAGAAGCAGCAGTCGACGTCACCAGGAGCTGTCGCACACCGCATGCCATCCTCGCCTTGCATCGCCTCGCCGCTATGCTGCCTTCCTCGCATGCCGCTGCTGGCCGCGGGCCTCGGCCTCCTTCTCGCCCAACTCGCTGTTTTAGCAAGCGGTCCAGCTCGTGTAGGAGCTGCCGGAGCTCATCTTCGCCGCCGTGAGCCACCGTTGACCTCCCCACCAGTCCACCTACCCCTAGCCGGCCTTGCTCGCCTTAACCAACCACCACCTCCCCCTCCTTCGGCCCTAACCAGCAGCGGACAAAGAGTGCAAAAAATGGGTATGACAGCAGCTTTTTGGCCCGTTTTGGCCGTCTTCCCGAGCCTAGATGCTCGGCTCGCCTTGAGGAAAGTCAATCCTCGCGTCAATCCCATCGTTTTGGGTGAGTTTTGCTCACTAATGCCTTCTTAGTTTGCTAATTATACTTAAATGTTGATTAGTGTTAGTTAAGTGTAATTAGGTGGTTAAATTATAATGGATTAGTGATTATTAGTTTATTGCATTGCATATTAGTTAGGTGGTTAGTGTACTTAGATAGAGAATTGCCTATAGTATATATTGGATGCTTCTTGGGATTTTGCCCAACCCTTATTAGGTGTTAATTAGGCAATTTGGGCCTAAATGGAATTTTTAGGAATTAAATATTAATTTTCTAAATTGATTATTTAATATTTATTTTCTGGAAATTCAACCGGGATGGCCAATGACCGAGATTTTATGCTGATGATCGTGGTGTAGTCCATTTATTTAATTGAGCTTTATATTATGCTAAATTGAATTTATTGTATTTATTTATTTTCAAAATTAATTATTAATTATTTATTTTCTGAAAATTCAACTAGGATGGCCGATGAATCTGGAATTTTATGCTGATTGTCGTGGTACAGTTTGTTTATTTAATTGAATTTTATTTTGTGTTGAATTGAATTATTTGTGAAATTGAGAATTATTCTTTAATTGAATAATCTTTGGTTATTAATTGAAAAATAACCGGGCATCGGTTGATAATGCCAAAAATATTTTGGTAGACTATAGAAAATGGTGGGTTTTATAGAAAGAAAATTATTCTATTTTGTCTAAGGCTGATTGTGTACCCACACACAATATTTTATCAAGTGTCTTTGATACCAAGAAATTAGGCCAAGATATTATGAGATTGAATAACTTAATTACGAAGTGCAATATCATTGGTTGCGGTTGAGAGGGTCTAGTGGGACCGTAAAACCATTGAATCTTGAAAGGGTCGAGTGGGACCGTAAAGCCATTGAATCTTGAAAGGGTTAAGTGGGACCGTTAAGCCATTGAATCTTGAAAGGGTCGAGTGGAACCATAAAGCCATTGAATCTTGAAAGGGTCGAGTGGGACCGTAAAGCCATTGAATATTGAAAATGCCAAGTGGGGCCGTAAAGCCATTAAATCTAATAAAGTTGCTTGGTGGGGCTGTGATTACCATCTATAAATAAGTTGTGTCCTAAAGATCATGATTTATATTTGGGAATTGAGTGGTCTTGTTGATATGTAATCGATTAAGTCGATTGATCTTTGCTTTGATATGATGTTGTGAATTGATTGATTGAAGGGAAATGATCGTGAGTGGTCTTGTTGGTGTGTAATCGACTAGGTCGATTTGATCGATGCTTCGATCAGTGATGTGATTACTTAAGTGCCTATTTGATTTGTGCTAATATGCAGGTGGAATCTTAGGCCAAGGTAAGTCCTCCGACTCATGTTGTGTATAGGCGACCCTAAGGTGTATTAGTTTACTAATTGGGTCTTAAGGGTAGAACTTGCAAAGACGTAGTCTCATCTCGGTTATGGGACAACATTTCAGAACCCTGATGAGGAACCTGAGGAGAAAGAACCCAAAGAGGAGTATCTAGAGGAGGACCCCGAGGATGATCTAGAGTAGGATCCTGATGATAGCTGAGACCCCACTCCTATCTGATGACATTTGTTGTAGAACTTGTTTGAGTGGAAACCGAACCTTTTTAACTTGGCTTGTATATGTATATGTATGACCGAGTTATTATATATGTACATAAGAGTGTTGGTTTTCAGGTTCGAGTTTCTAGTCCTAGTTGTATATCCCATTACTTTATTGTCTGAGGATTTTATAACTGCTTCCGCATGTGGTATTAAAAAGGAAAGGGTCAGCGATATGTAGTCCTGTGATATCGTATTTTAAAATCGAACAAAGGTAAGGGATGTGCGCATGCCTGAGGATTAGGGTGTGACAAGCCCTGATATTGTGCATGCTGTAAGTATTACTAGCAGATATTGGTTTGATCCAGTAGAAGAGCACTAGATAGTAATCAAGAATATTCTTAAGTACTTGTGAAGGACTAAAGATCTATACTTAATATATGGAGAATGAGAATTTAAAGTTGTAGCTTATACTGATTACGATTTTCAATTGGATTCTAATGATTATAAGTCTATGTCTGAGTTTGTCTTTACATTCAATGGTGGCGCAGTTAGTTGGAAAAGTTCCAAACAAAGCATAACTTGGAGTTGTTCCCTCAGTTGAGCAACCGATTACATTGTTTTGTGACAATAATGGGGCGATAGCTCAAGCCAAGGAACCAAGGTCTCACCAAAAGTCCAAGCACATTAAGAGACGCTTCCATCTCATCAGAGAAATTTGCGAGAGATGTGATATCGTCTTGTAGAAAATTGCCTCAGTAGAAACGTGGCAGATCCCTTCAGTAAGGCCTTACCTTAGTCTTCTTTTGAAAGGCATATTGACAAAATGGGTTTGAGGTATCAGACAAGTTGGCTTTAGTGCAAGTGAGAGATTGTTGGATGTATGTCCTAAAGCTACTTTGTAATAGTTACATGTTAGGGATTTCGGTTGTATTATCATTATTATTATTTAATTAATGGTAATGACATATTCATTCATTTGTCCAATTATTTTATATTTATGAATGATTCCATAAGATCAGTTGCAACTAGACATATTCTTGAGACGTCAAGAATATATGTGACGGGTTCATAATTAGGCTGAATCTTTAAACCGTTCCTGGTCAATGGATTATTGAGTTGATATTCATAGTCCTGTTGAAACCAGTGTGTTCTTAACTTCATCATTAATTATTGGATATTTAAGGGAATGATGAGTCACATGTCATTGGATATTATGATGCATGAGTTAGAACACAGGTGTTTGTATTAGATAAGTTCACTAAATGTGATGCATGTGGAACAATTAGCGACATGGAAGCTTTTAGTATGGTTAATGTCTAATTATTCATGCTTTGGTCTAAAGTAAATAATCCTTTGACCTGAGTCTCGGTGTTAACTTGTGTGTTGAACAAATATGGTTCACGGGTGTACATAATGCTGGGTTGTTGATTCGTCTTTATACTTGATGGTCATAGTTTGTTCATATACGAAGTTGCACGTGTACGAAATATGGAATATGTCTCCTTATTACATGGAAGGTATAATAATAATGTCCTATGCAATCTGATTATGACAATGCATTGAAATTCTCAGCTGGGGTTGTAACCGAGAATAAATTGTTTATGTCTCGAATAAAATGCATGTCAATTAGATTTGTGCATATGATCGAATTGGTGACTTGACAAATATTCCATGGTCTTTGTTTAATCGGAACATAGTAAGACATAAGGATTAAATTACATTGTAACAAAAGCTGACATGTTTATTATGTTCTTAAAAGATTCACACTATCTGAGTAGCCATGACAGATTGCTAGATATCAATAATGGCTTTTAGGACCTAAAGATTAATCCGGACAATTAATTTTTTTGGGAGCACTAATGTGTTAGTACAAGTCTTACTACCAGCTTAGTGATGAACCTAGGGATGCCACACACCATAAACAATTAGGATAACGTGGAACAAGAGAGAAATAATAATTGCAAATGTGTTTGTAATTACTGCAATCGAATTGTGTCGATTTGAAATTAAATTAAATGAGATTTAATTTAATTTGTATTATAGTCACGAGCCTATTTGCATGTGATGCACATACATGCCTAAAGTGAATATATGTTAATGTATTCCTAAATGTACATATAAAGATTATGTTCTTTTTATTTTTAAAGGGGATTGATTATTTAGTTATCTATTCGTTTAATTAATTAATGTGCAAATGGTAAGCAATTCTTGTTGACCATGTGCGTTGCCATTTAACAATTAATAAAAATATATATCTATTTAAAGCTTCCTGTATGTGCACGAAGCACATGCATGAAACTTGGATGGTCAGCAACCGTTGACCATCATGCACAAAGTCGTGCATGAGCATTGCTGATCCTCCCTCGATTAGCAACCGTTGCTGATTCAAGTATATATATATAAAATGCGTTTTGAGAAAAAAATGGTTGCTGAAAATAGAGCAAAGGGTGTGTGTATTTTTGTGTTTTTGAGACACGAGAAAAAGAGGGATTCTCTCTCGTTCAGGCTGTGACTAAAACATCAAGGATACGACGGATTGTCTCCACGACATTGCTAGCATGATCATAGTGGTGATTATCCGAAAATTCTCTCTTATGTTCGATGTCCATTGTTGGTGTGTCTGAACTAGATGTCCTACGTTTGTGGGGGTTGAATTGTAGAACATCCGAACCAATTCGTATAAAGTGCGCTTCGAGAGGTAATTCGTTTAACTCCCTTTTATATTTAGATTTTTTATTAAAACGCATGAACAACGCCTTCAAAGAATCAGTATAAAATATATCATTTTTGTTTCCGCTACCTATACATGATTCATGAAACCCCAACAATTTAAACAGAAGCAATTGCATCATCCATAACTTCTTTGATGGGTAGAATAGTTTTCAAAGGATTCTTTTGAGCCCAAGCATATTAAAAGAGATAATAATGTCCTTATAGATCTTCTTTCCAAACTCAAGGAAGATTTCTCATTGTTCATGTTAGTTTCCAAAAGTCCGATTGATGAATTTTGAACACAAGATACGAAAACTAGGTTCCCTAGAGCCCAACACTCTCTTTGATAATCTCATAACCTCATGTGAGAATATCAATATAATATCTTTAGGAAATATGGTGGGCTAAGTCTTTAATCTATTGACATGCATTTGGCTTATCCGTTCATTCATCCTTTGTCTTATTCTGTAGATGATGAATTTTTGGGAGAACTCAAATGGTTTCACCGGTATACATTTGATTGTCACAGTTTGGAGGTTTGATCAGTCCACCTTGTTGTGCATTCGATGGTGGCAATCCTCGATTTTGATCCATCTGTGGCAGTGGCGGCAACTGTGGTGGTCCCATCTATCTCCTGAGACAATTCCTAGCCAAGTGACCTTGCTAGCCACACTCAAAACAAGCACCTAGCCTAGAATGACACAGGGCTAATCCATGTCATCTTCCGCAGAAGCGACAGGTACCATTATGTCTTTGCATGGACTTTCCTATTCCACCCTTCCTGTTGGGCGGAATAGGATACCTTCCTTCGGTCATAGGTCTTTTCCCAAACCTATTTCCTTCTCTGCTTGAGCTGAACCTCAATCCAGATGAAGCAGCTTGCTCATTGTGATCTCTCTCTATCTGTTGGGCTCGTTTAAATAGGTCGTTGTAATTTTCAAATTGAATGGCACCAACGGACTTCTCAACTCCTATTAGAGCCCATCTCTAAACCTTCAAGCTCGATCGTCGGATCTTCAACCAGTTTAGGACCGTACTTCGATAATTTAACGAACTTTGCTTTGTACTGATCCACGATTATCGTACCTTGGTGGATGCGCTGAAATTTTGCCATCTTTAGTTCTCTGGCATTGTCTAAGAAGTATTTGCTGTTAAATACTTCAACAAAGGTGTTCCACTCTAGGACCACACCTTCTAGGAATACTACTCCTCTGGTGGCTCTCTACCAAGTGCTTACAATCCCCTGCAGTTGATAGACTATAAGGACGACCGTCTCCTCTTTAGTGCACCTCAGTAGTGCAAATGCTTTCTCTAGGTCCTGAATCTAGAGAGCTGTGGCTTCGACATCTCCTCTCCTGGCGAACCTTGGAGGGTTCAATTTCAGAAATTGTTCAACCAGCTTATGCATGGGTCTCTCTCTCTCTCAGCAACAACGTTCCTAACTGGAACTTCAGCAGGTGTGGCAATAGGTGCGGCAATGGTTGCGGCAGCAGCAATAGCATCAACGGCAGTAGTGGCGGCTGCGGTAGCAGCGACTGTAGCGATGGTTGAAGCAGTGGTGGCGGCAACTTGATTCTAGGCTTACTGTCCCACTTGTGCTCCTATAATTTCAAGTACCTGCATGATCTCTTCAATCTTGGGATCACCAGGGGTTGCTACCCCAGCACCAACTGGAGGTGGCGTTACTCCACTAGCCCTAGCCTGAGTCGGCACTCTACCACGACCACCTCGAGTACCGACCCTTGTCGGCGTTCTACCTCAAGTCACTAATGTTATTGCCCTCTTTCTAGGAGTCATTTGCTCCTAATCACTCATGTTGTGGATTTTCTACAAAAGCGATTCCCAATTCCATACACAACTAGAAATTGAGTGATCCCACAAATAATTTACCAAACAACTATCAATCACATACATCAACGAAAAATAAAGGTTATTCCTACTAACTATCCCAAGAACCCATCGCACCTTATCACTCCAACTACCAAACTACTTTGATACCATTAAACGAGGATGCCACACCCCGATCTTCGAGCGTGTGCCCATCCCTTTTTGGTCGATAAAATTTATGACTTCCCAAGATGAGTCGTCGACCCTTTCATTTTATTGCCCATGCAAAAACGAATAATAAATCCCTTGATAGTAACCATCTTGAGATAGAAAAGCAGGACAACAAATTCACAAACAAACATGCTTTAATAAACATATTGAGACATGTACAAAGTCTATAACCAAAAGACTTCAAAAGACCAGCTCTCAAAAAGAAACTATCTTAACTGACCTACTTCTTGGATCCCCTCAGCTCGGCTCTGGGTCCTCTGCTCTACGGCCCTGAAAATTAAGCCCATGACAGGGTAAGAGGGTAATACGCCAAGAGGCATCCTAACCACACAATCATACAACCACAGAGACTTACCTTATCTCAGATCCACCCTACACGTCAGCACAATTCATATCATAGACAGCACGAAAGCAAGAGCAACAATCAAGCTCAATTAACTGGAACACCATACTCAAATTTCAAACAAGCACCAGGGTCCTAATTATAGGGCCAAATCGTTATGACACATTTCATACCATGCCACACAATTTTGTCCCATAATTTGACACATTTAACTCAATTAAACATGTGTTCCTAGTTTTGATCTCAACATATAGCATGGCCTACTCTTTTTTCGGCGGTTTTCTGGCATTGCCAACCATCGTCTCACCCCATTAAGCACGACTACGTCTTTCTTAAATGGTTTTCCTAAAGAAGCAAGGGTCCAAAATCTACGACGATCGACTTTCCGTTGTCTAGTGGCGTCGCATATAGGGTTAACGTTCAGCTTAAAAGCCCGGGACAAGTTCTCTTAACCAACACACAACCAATCAAACTTGGCCCAAGCCACCGCGCATTGCACTCAAATGCCTCAATTAAAATGGTGAACTTGGCATATTTTCTTCATATTAGAAATACGCGGTACAATAGTTGTGTGTGGGTACACGGTCAACTCCACCCAAAAAAAGTGATATCCTTCAATTTAAAATCCCACTATTTTATATAGTACAAAAAACCATTTTCGGTGTTAAAACCCAGCACCCGATAATTTCTAAATAATTACCGAAATTTTCAAATTTTAAATTAAATACTCAAAATTCCAATCTACACTCAATTTGCACAAATTAACACTCAATTGTAGAAATTAACCACACTATTGCAATCAGCACGAAATTCCGGTAATCAGCTATCTTAGTCTAATTTTCGAAATATTTAATAATTAAATAATTACTGAAATTAATTAAATAAATCAATTTAAATAGCAAAAATACTATCTTAGGCTGTAATTGCTAAATTAAATATTGAAACGGGCCCAGAAAATTACCGAACCAATCTAGATAAATAATACGATCTATTTAGTCTCTAATTTAGCCATTTTAACCACCTAACACGCATCATTAACTAATTAAATTACTAATCTAGTCTAACTGACCACCTAATCCGTAATTAACCTAAACTAAACACCCATTAAACGTCATTAGCCTATTAAGTAGAGTTTAGTGCATAAACTCACCAGTTTAGAGAAGGGGGCCCAAAGTCAACAATCTCATCCTTTCCATTAGTTGCTTGTCCCCTATTACTTTTTAACAAGCAAATTCCACAATAAACTCAAATTGATACCAAATGTTGCACCCCCCTCAAGCCTAGCTCCGAATTTCACTAGATTGAACTTCAATTTCCTCACCCGATTCCCCAAATTGACGTCCAAATTTTCCAAGGAAAAAGCCCATACAATTTCTACAATTTCCCATCACTAAATAGCTTGGTAAAGAGGCAAAAAATGTGGCATCCTAGAATTTCATGAAAAGCCCTAAATATGCCAAGAGCCATGGATAGGCGATGGAAACACTGTTATTGTATTTTTGTAGCCTTTTTGATCCATGATTCAAATGAGATTTATGGCCAAGTTTTTTATGGATAAATTTTGGGAAAGAAAGTTCTATCTTTGGCCATATGTACTATAAATTGGAACTTATGGATTTATGATTGCAAGTGTATAGCCATTTAATTTTCAATTTAGTACTTTGATTTAATAGGGATTTAATTAGTTTTTAAAAGGGTTAATCTTAGGTTATTTAAGCTTGGGTCTTAGGCCCAAGAGTGTTGGGCCTAAGATGGGCCAAATGGCTAGCCCATAAAGCCCATGAGGGGATGTCGACGTGCAAGGGAGGGGAAGAGACCGGTTGCATGCTTCCCCCACTTGTCCCATGGAGATGGCCAAGTGTCACCCATGCAAAGAAGTGATGATGGCTAATGATGGAGGGGAAGAAAATTAGGGGAAATGATGGCCGGCTTAAGCGAGAAAGAGAGGGAGAGAGAAGGGTTCGTCCGAGAGAGAAAGAGAGGAGAGAAAGAGACGAAGAAAAGGAAGAAAGGAAGAGAGGAAGGAGGTTCAAGGGCCGTGCGTTTGCTGTCCATCGCTGCCATGTCCCGTCGCCATTGTGAGCTCTGCTTGCTCGGTTTAAGGCAAGTGGGATCCTTGATCTACTCTTGCCTGTTGTGCCTAGTGTATGTGATTTAATGGTGACAAATTTCGGATGTTTAGGAGGTGAAAAATTGAAGTTTTAAGAGTGGTGTTCTGGAATAGTAAACTGTTCTTGAGAAAACAGCTCGACCATGGATGTTCTAGTGGCTTGCATGTGATGTTCGAGTTGGATTTTGGCTTTGACTTCTGAATGAAATTTGTTAAGGACTTCCTGGAGTATAAAATACTCAAATTTGGGATAAAAAAAACAAGTTTAAGTGGGTGAAATCTTCATTCTTTGGAGAGACTGGATCTGGAGATTTCGGTAACTACCTTTGATGAATTCATGGACTGTAAGGCTATCTTTTTGTTGAAATTTCATTTTGATTTCTTAAAAACAGATGTAAAGGACATCCTAAGGTTTAACATATCAAAAATTTAGAGAAAAAAACAAGAATAGGTAGGTGAAATCGTGGTCTTTCGGAGACGGTTAGATCTGGAAATTTCGGTACTGGGAACAGAAGTTTCAACCGCCTATATTCATTACCTAGGACGAATCTGACTTCGATGTCCTCATGAAGTATGTACCTTATGGCCTTGGCTATCACATAGTTGAATTTCATAATTTTTGAAGGTCATTTGGGTATTTAATCGAAAGTGTTTCTAAAACTGTGTAATCTGATGTGTTCTGACTTGGTAACGTTGTAATGCGTGGTCTATAGTGTTTTGTACGAGATTATTTTGGAAAAGTGTTCTGTATGAAATATCTTTTTTTTTCTTGACTGAAACATATTCAAATTTCGTAATTTTTGAAGTTCATTTGCCTATTTAACCAAAAATGTTTCAAAAACTGTGCAATTGGAAAGGACAGAATTAGTAGTGTTGTGATGTGTGTTCTGTATTGAGCTATATGGGAATCTTTTGGTGTAGTGTTCTTCATGAAGTATCTGCCCTTATGTCTTGACTATCACATGTTTGAATTTCATAATTTTTGAATGTCATTTGGGTATTTAATGAAATTTTTTCCTAAAACTGTGCAAGCTGGATTGTGCGAATTTCAAAGGCTGAAATTGACCTTGTTGCCATTACATCATGTTCCATGTTGATATTGAGACACAAATGTGGATATGAATTATGATAAATGAGGATACCGTCGGAGGTGTGAGCCGATGATGCCCCGGAGTGTTGGGATGCTCGGAGGTGGGTGCCAGATGCTCGAAGTGTGTGTGCCGGATGTTTTCAGGAGTTTCGAGATGCCCGCAGGTGTGTGCCGGAGGTTCCTCGTGATGCCAGGTTGGGTGCGAGCAATAAAATGTGGGATGCAAATTACTGGTCCCGGGAAAGAAAAATGTGGTGACTCAATTGAAAGATAAAAAGCGGAAATTGAATCATGCATGGTATGGTGATATGTATGCATGGCTGTATGATATAATATGATGAGTGTATGGTGGTATGTGCACATAAGGCATGGATATGCATGAATGATTGAGTGCATGGCTGTATATGCACCTATGGCATGATGGTATACACATGAATGCTGATATAGTGGATGATGGTGTATGCACCTATGACATATGCATAGCTACAAGGTATTATGCATGAATGATATGTACTCTACTATGATGTTATGATTGTTCTGTTTGATGCATTGAGTAATTTAATAGATTCTTTACTTGTTGAGTGGTTGTACTCACCCCTTTGGGGACCAACATTTTAGATTAGACAGATGCCTCTCGCTCCGGTCATGCGAGGTACCTTTTGTGGCCTTCCATCTGACGTGGAGGTCGATTGTTTGGAACTTGATTGTGTCACCATCCCTAGTTTGATGTTCGTACGGTTCGGGCGCTGGTTATGTATCATGTGGGCCTGGCTGGGGGCTCGGTCGTCCAGGAGTTCTTGTCTATCCACATCCGCCATGGCGGAGTGATGCGGGGGATGTTGCCGCCACCACCGCCCCGTGCACCTGGATGGGTGTGATGGCCTGCGTGAGGAGAGGGAGCTAATGTTTTTTTAATATATCCGACATTTGTAGATGGAGGGTTATACGTGATCGATATAGGGGGTCGAGATCTCTCTTTTGAGCTGTAGCCAAGTTTAGCTAAAAGTCTTGGCTTTTCTTTTTGGTTGTGCCGACCCAAGATGTCCATCCTAAAGATGTAAATAAAAGTGGCCCGGCTTATGTTTTCCTTCGATGTGTAGTAAGTGTGCATTGTACCATCATTAAGAGAGTAGAGGGATGGTGAGACTCGTCTTTAATTTCGCTATGAGCTGCGCTAAACTCTTATAAAAAATGTTTATGAACTACAGTGCTTCCGCTAAGAGTAATTGGTATTCATTAGGAGGAGCGATAGGTAGTTGTGGCGACCTTAGCTTTTCGGGGGTGCCACAAGCCGGTTTTGGTATCAGAGCAATGGTTATAGATTGGAGTGATAAGGAGCCTCATTTGGGAATTGAGGAACATGATGATAATGCACACCATAAGGTATTAAATGGAATAATTGGTTAACCTTGAATAACAGGTGATGAGTATTCAGTCATAGATCCCTAGTAGTTTATTATGAGTTGCTTTTAGGTACCAGTAACATGTTTATGTAACTTATGTAGTAGTAGTTGCTTTGAATAGAGATAGTGAGTCTCACATTATTCCTAAGGATATGCTTGGAAATTGTAGGAAAGTCATGGTGCAAGCTGGAAGTGCTCATCCATCGAGGGTTGAAGCCTCTACTGCAAGGGCTGAACCCCGAATGGAAGACATCCTTAGGCATTGGCCAACATTGTAAATTTGATGGATAGGAAAGCACAGCAACAACTTGGAATGGAACATCGCCCTCAAGGACTGGTGGAACAATTTCTGAAGTTGAAGCCACTTAAGTTTAGTGGAATGGGAAGTCTTGAGGAGGTGGAACATTGATTGATGGAATGGAGCAAATTTTCCAGTTGTTGGATTGCAATGATGCTGAGAAAATAGTTTTGGCAAAGTACCAGCTGGAGGGAAATGCAAAGTTTTGGTGGAGAGCTTCAAAGGATACCATATTTCCACCAGGTGCCGATGTGAACTAGGAAGAGTTTGTGAGAGCTTTCAATAGGAAGCATTTCTCTGATTGTGCTAAAGATAAGAAAATCACTGAATTTGTTCAATTGGAACAAAAGGAGCTGACGGTGGATCAATATGAGGCAAAATTTTCTGAATTGTCTAGGTATGCTCCCAGATTGATTGAGGATCGTGAGGAGAAAGCTAAGAGATTTCTGAAAGGATTGAGGACTGATATTAGGAAACAACTGGTGCCTTTGAGTATAAGGGATTATCATGAGATTTATGAAAGGGCACAGTTAGTGGAGCAAGAGCTAGTAAGAGAGCAATAAGAGTTTTAGAGACAGCTGAATTTTAGTGATGTGAGAAAGGGTAAGAGACCTTATTTTGGTCAAGGTCAGACTTGGAATGCCAAGAAAAAGAGCAATTTTGGAAGTTTTGGAAGAGCACCATATCAAAATGAGGAATGTCGAAGGTGTGATGGGCAACATGGCCCAAGACCTTGCAATGGATGACTGAGATGTTATGGTTGTGGGCAAGTGGGACACCTTAAGAGAGATTGCCTGCAAGAAAGATCGCAAATGAGTGTTGGCTCGATGCACCAAGGATAGCAGAGTGCTATTAGACCAAACCTACCAACGAATCCTCGGAGGCCACCAGCACAAGGAAGGGTGTATGCGGTCACCCAAGAGGAAGCAAAAGCTTCCAAAAATGTTTTCTCAGGTATGATCTTTATAAATGATAAAAAGGCATATGCATTGTTTGATGCGGGTACTACACATTCATTTGTGTCTGAAAGATATAAACAGTTGAGTAAAATAGAAACTACGTCTCTTGAGACACCTCTTTGTGTTTTTACACCTTTAAAGAATATGGTATTATCTACGCTGGTGTGTGGAAAATGTAAGATAACAATGGGAGGAAAGGATATGGAAATAGACTTAGTCGTAATGGCTATGTATAACTTTGATGTTATCATAGGAATGGACTGGCTTCATAAGCATAGGGCTAAGGTGGATTGCTATAGGAAAGTGATCCAGTTCATGTTACCTGATTAGTCTAGTTGTGAATTTTTGGGAGGTCAGACCAACCTATCTATAGCACTTATTTCAGCAATAGAAGCCTGTGCGTTACTTGACAAAGGATGTTAAGGATACCTAGCCATGGTTAAAGATTATACTAAGGAAGAGCCTAAGCTTGATGAAATTCGAGTGATTAATGAATTTCAAGATGTAATTCTTGAGGAGTTGCCTGAATTACCACCAGAGCGAGAAATTGAGTTTGAAATTGAATTAATGCCTAGAACAGGACCAATATCGAAAGCCCCATATAGGATGGCCTTCGTCGAGTTAAAGGAATTGAAGGTGCAACTACAAGAGTTGCTTGATAAATGATTCATTAGGCCAAGTGCTTCGCCTTGGGGTGCACCAGTCTTGTTTGTGAAAAAGAAGGATGGGTCGATGCATCTGTGTATTGATTATAGATAGCTGAATCAAGTGACTATAAAGAATAAGTATCCTTTGCCTAAAATTGATGATTTATTTGATTAATTGCAAGGAAGTTCAGTCTTTTCTAAGATTGACGAGAGATCGAGATACCATCAGTTAAGGATTAAGAAAGAAGACATTCCTAAGACTGCATTTAGGACTCGTTATGGACATGATGAGTTCTTAGTTATGCCATTTGGATTGACAAATGCACCAGCTGCATTTATGGATCTAATGAATAAGGTATTTAAACCTTATTTGGATCAATTTGTGATTGTTTTCATTGATGATATCTTGATATATTTTAGAGGACTTGAAGAGCATGAGTAACACTTGAGTATAGTTTTGCAAACTTTGAGAGATCATAAGTTGTATGCTAAATTCAGCAAATGTGAATTCTGGTTGAACCGGATAGCATTTTTGGGACACATGGTGTCAGGACGAGGAATTTCAGTGGACTCGCGCAAAAGTGGAGATGGTAATAAATTGGCCGAGACCGACAACACCCACTGAGATACGGAGTTTCTTAGGACTGGCTGGTTATTATAGAAGGTTTATTGAAGGGTTTTCACGATTGGCAGGTCCTTTAACAAAATTGACTCGAAAGAACGCGAAGTTTGAATGGAGTGGGGAATGTGAAGGGAGTTTTCAGGAACTTAAAAGAAAATTGACTTTAGCTCCAATCTTGACTATACCGTCTAGATCTGATGGTTTTACGGTGTGTAGTGATGCATCTCACAAAGGATTGGGATGTGTTTTGATGCAGCATGGCAAGGTCATAGCCTATGCATCGAGGCAATTGAAACCTCATGAGCTGAATTACCCAACGCATGATTTAGAATTGGCAGCTATAATGTTTGCTTTGAAGATATGGAGACACTATCTGTATGGAGAAAAGTTTGAAATCTATACAGATCACAAGAGCTTAAAGTATCTATTTTCACAAAAAGAATTGAACATGAGACAAAGGAGGTGGATGGAG
The DNA here is from genome assembly GCA_014182405.2 of Eucalyptus sideroxylon. Taxonomy (NCBI): domain Eukaryota; kingdom Viridiplantae; phylum Streptophyta; class Magnoliopsida; order Myrtales; family Myrtaceae; genus Eucalyptus; species Eucalyptus sideroxylon. The sequence continues at coordinate 53,107,934 of CM024555.2, read as the reverse complement.
TTGTCGAAAGATTATGACTGTGAGATACAATATCATCCAGGAAAGGCAAATAAAGTGGCAGATGCTCTTAGTCGAAAGTTGGCTATGGACATGGCTAGTCTAAGAATAACAGAGTGGAATCTGTTAAAGTCTATTGTGGATTCAGACTTTAAATTGGAAATGGATTACCTTACTAGTATGCTTACTACATTAATGATTGAACCCAAAATTATTCAGAAAGTTGAGATCCTGCAAGAATCTGACCCGGAGATTATGAAAGTAAAAGATGTAGTGTCTTTAGGGAAAAGACCGGAATTTCAAGTCTCTAAAGATGGTGTAATAAGATACCAAGGACGACTTTGTGTTCCCGACAATGAAGAAGTAAAGAAGGAAATTTCGTCGGAGGCACATAAGAGTAATTATAATATTCATCTAGAAAGTACAAAGATGTACATGAATCCGTGTCAGCAATTTTGGTGGAATGGCATGAAGAAGGATATAGCTAAGCATGTCTCTCAATGCTTAACATGTCAGCAAGTAAAGGCGGAACACCGCAAACCCGCAGGACTGTTGAAACCATGGGATATACCAGAGTGGAAGTGGGAACATGTAACGATGGACTTTGTGCAAAGACTGCCAAGGACATCAAATGGTCACGACTCTATTTGGGTAATAGTGGATCGTTTGACAAAGTCTGCTCATTTCTTAACTATCAGTGTAGATTACTCGATGAGTAAACCTGTAGAGATGTATGTAAGCCAGGTAATACGCTTGTATGGTATTCCTGTAACGATCACTTCTGATCGAGACTCTAGGTTTACTTCAAATTTTTGGTGAAGTCTTCAAGATGCCTTAGGGACAAAACTTCAATTTAGTACTGCTTTTCATCCTCAAACAGATGGACAAACAGAAAGAGTGATTCAAACTCTCGAAGATATGCTGAGAGCATGTGTCATTGACTTTAAAGAAAATTGGGATGAGAATTTACACTTGATAAAGTTCACCTATAACAATGGTTTTCAGAAAAGTATAGGCATGGCTCCGTATAAGGCATTATATGGAAGGAGATGCAGGACCCCTATCTGTTGGAATGAAGTAGGTGAAAGAAAATTGACAGGACCGGAGATAGTACAAGTTACTACAGAAGCGGTCGAAATAATCAGGAAAAGACTTAAGACAGCCTAGAATAGGCATAGAGATTATGCAGATAGGCGTAGAAGGCCTTTAGAGTTTAATGTGGGAGATCACGTATTTCTTAAGGTATCTCCTATGAAAGGAATTCTCGATTCGGAATGAAGGGTAAGCTGAACCCTAGATTTGTTGGACCTTTTGAGATACTTGAAAGAATAGGAGATGTAGCTTGTCGTTTGGCATTGCCTCTTAAATTGGGAAAATTACATGATGTGTTTCATGTGTTGATGTTGAGAAAGTACTAGCCGGATCCTAGTCACATACTCGATCATGAAGCCATCAAAGTGGATGAGAAAGTGACGTACATCGAAGAGCCTGTGCAAGTACTGGATCGAAATGAGCAAGCCCTTAGGACGAAGACAATTCCACTGGTTGAGATATTATGACGACATCATGATATGGAAGAAGCCACATGGGAGAGTGAAGATCAGATGAAGAAAAAATACCCCTACTTGTTTCAAAAGGCATGAGTGATGTCTAATTTCAAGGACGGAATTCTCTAAGGAGGGGAGAATTGTGGCATCCTAGAATTTCATGAAAAGCCCTAAATATGCCATGAGCCATGGATAGGAGATAGAAACACCGTTATTGTATTTTTGTAGCCTTATGATCCATGATTCAAATGAGATTTATGGCCAAGTTTTTGATTAATAAATTTTGGGAAAGAAAGTTCGATCTTTGGCCATATGTATTATAAATTGGAACTTATGGATTTATGATTGTAAGTGTATAGCCATTTAATTTGCAATTTAATACTTTGATTTAATAGGGATTTAATTAGTTTTTAAAAGGGTTAATCTTAGGTTATTTAAGCTTGGGTCTTAGGCCCAAGAGTGTTGGGCCTAAGATGGGCTGAAATGGCTAGATGGGCCGAAATGGCTGGCCCATAAAGCCCATGAGGGGCTGTCCATGTGCAAGGGAGGGGAAGAGACCAGTTGCATGCCTTCCCCCATTTGTCCCAAGGAAATTGCCAAGTGTCCTCCATGCATGATCTAATGATGGCTAATGATGGAGGGGAAGAAAATTAGGGGAAATGATGGCCGGTTTAAGCGAGAAAGAGAGGGAGAGAGAAGGGTTCATTCGAGAGAGAAAGAGAGGAGAGAAAGAGACAAAGAAAAGGAAGAAAAGAAGAGCGGAAGGAGGAGGACCATTCATCGACCGTCCGCCGTGCGTCTGTCATCCGTCGCCGTTGTGAGCGCTGCTTGCTCGGTTTAGAGGCAAGTGGGATCCTTGATCTACTCTTGCATGTTGTGCCTAGTGTATGTGATTTAATGGTGACAAATTTCGGATGTTTAGGATGTGAAAAATTGAAGTTTTAAGAGTGGTGTTCTAGAATAGTAAACTGTTCTTGAGAAAAAAGCTCGACCATGGATGTTCTAGTGGCTTGCATGTGATGTTTGAGTTGGATTTTGGCTTTGACTTCTGAATGAAAGTTGTTAAGGACTTCTTGGAGTATAAAATACTCAAATTTGGGATAAAACAAATAAGTATAAGTGGGTGAAATCTTTATTCTTTGGAAAGACTGAATCTGGAGATTTTGGTAACTACCTTTGATGAATGCATGGACTGTAAGGCTATCTTTTTGTTGAAATTTCACTTTGATTTCTTAACAAAAGATGTAAAGGACATCCTGAGGTTTAACATATCAAAAATTTAGAGAAAAAAAACAAGAATAGGTAGGTGAAATCGTGGTCTTTCGGAGATGGTTAGATCTGGAAATTTCGGTACTGGGAACAGAAGTTTCAACTGCCTATATTTCATTACCTAGGACGAATCTGACTTTGATGTCTTCATGAAGTATTTACCTTATGGTCTTGGCTATCACATAGTTGAATTTCATAATTTTTGAAGGTCATTTGGGTATTTAATCGAAATTGTTTCTAAAACTGTGTAATCTGATGTGTTCTGACTTGGTAACGTTGTAATGCGTGGTCTATACCGTTTTGTACGAGATTCTTTTGGAAAAGTGTTCTGTATGAAATATCTTTATTTTTTTATTTTTTATTTCTTGACTGAAACATATTCAAATTTCGTAATTTTTGAAGTTCATTTGCCTATTTAACCAAAAATGTTTCAAAAATTGTGCAATTGGAAAGGACAGAATTAGTAGTGCTGTGATGTGTGTGCTATATTGAGCTATACGGGAATATTTTGGTGTAGTGTTCTGCATGAAGTATCTGCCCTTATGTCTTGACTATCACATATTTGCATTTCATAATTTTTGAATGTCATTTGGGTATTTAATGAAAAAATTTTCTGAAGCTGTGTAAGCTGAATTGTGCAAATTTCAAAAGCTGAAGTTGACCTTGTTTCCATTACATTATGTGCCATGTTGATATTGAGACACAAATGTGGATATGAATTATGATAAATGAGGATACCGTCGGAGGTGTGAGCCGACGATGCCCCGGGAGTGTTAGGATGCCCGGAGGTGGGTGCCGGATGCCCGGAGTGTGTGTGCCGGATGTCCTCGGGAGTTTCGGGATGGCCGGAGGTGTGTGCCGAGGTTCCTCGTGATGCCAAGTTAGGTGCGAGCGATAAAATGTGGGATGCAAATTACTGGTCCCGGGAAAGAAAAATGTGGTGACCCAATTGAAAGATAAAAAGCAGAAATTGAATCATGCATGGTATGGTGATATGTATGCATGGCCGTATGATATAATATGATGAGTGCATGGTGGTATGTGCACATAAGGCATGGATATGCATGAATGCTTGATGATGAGTGCATGGTTGTATATGCACCTATGGCATGATGGATATGTATGAATGCTTGATGATGAGTGCATGGTTGTATATGCACCTATGGCATGATGGATATGTATGAATGCTTGATGATGAGTGCATGGTTGTATATGCACCTATGGCATGATGGTATATGCATGAATGATATGTACTCTTCTATGATGTTATGATTGTTCTGTTTGATGCATTGATTAGTTTAATAGATCCTTTACCTGCTGAGTGGTTGTACTCACCAATTTGGGGACCAACATTTCAGATTAGACAGATGCCTCTCGCTCCGGTCATGCAGGGTACCTTTTACGGCTTCCATCTGACATGGAGGTCGATTGTATGGAGCTTGATAGTGTCACCATCCTTGGTTTGACGTTCATACTGGTTCGAGCGTTGGTTATGTATGATGTGGGCCTGGCTGGGGGCCCGGTCATCTAGGAGTTCTTGTCTATCCACGTTCGCCATGACAAAGTGATGCAAGGGATGTTGCCGCCACCACCGCCTAGTGCACCTGGATGGGTGTGATGGCCCGCGTGAGGAGAGGGAGCTGATTTTTTTTTATATAGCCGACACTTGTAGATAGAAGGTTATACGTGATCGATATAGGGGGTTGAGATCTCTCTTTTGAGCTGTAGGGGGTTGAGATCTCTCTTTTGAGCTGTAGCCAAGTTTAGCTGAAAGTCTTGGCTTTTCTTTTTGGTTGTACCGACCCAAGATGTAAATAAAAGTGGCTCGACTTATGTTTTCCTTCGATGTGTAGTAAGTGTGCAATGTACCATCATTAAGAGAGTAGAGGGATGATGAGACTCGTCTTTAATTTTGCTATGAGTTGCGCTAAACTCTTATAAAAAAAAATGTCTATGAACTACGGTTCTTCCGCGAAGAGATGTAACTGGTAATCAGTAGAAGGAGCGATAGGTAGCTATGGCGACCTTAGCTGTTCGGGGGTGCCACAAAAAATCCCTTCGATTTGGCTCATCCGAATTTTTGGTTATTTTCCAAATCATCTTAATCAATTTTTCATAAAAATCTCGAACTCGTTGAAAATTTTTCTGAAGATGAGTCGACATTCTTAAAATAAATTATAACATGAGAGAACTTTCAATTTCTGAAGTCGGGTTCAAATTCACGGTTAATTTCAATCTGACGCTATTTTAGCGTGACTTAACCTACCGGGTAGCTTTTATGAATTTTTAATGCAATTGACCCGTGGTCGATTATTTTCAAGCCACAATGTACATCTTTGACTCATTGGAGACTCTCGGTTGTTGTGAAAATCTCGAGATTTCAAATACGGACACAGGGTATGAAAGTGATAGAAAAATCAGTTTAGTGCCGATCGACATAAATTTTGCAATTAGGTGGAATCACCCACACGCTAATCACATATTTCTATTGAATCGGCCTATCTCTGGTCTTTGATCGATTTTTGACTTTGTCGTAATGACCTTTGCAGACTAGCACGGTCGAGCAGTCGATTCCTGGTCAAATTCTCAAGTCTACTGCGTTAAAATCCCTTAATGGTTTCCCCGATAGTCTCTCATGAGTGATCAGCTCAAAAAATAGAATTATAGGCGTGTCGACGAAAGGCCCGATGTGACACCCCGAACCCTTCGCGGGTCGTCACCAGCGCCGGTGTTACACTTTCTTTCCTCTTTCTATCTTGTACTTAATACAAGCGTCATTAATCACAGGCATTTTTTTTTAAAGCGGTCCCAGCGCGACTCATAGCGGAAGCAAATTAAACATCTCCATCTCTCCCCTTACTAACCATGATACCAATACACACCAGCTACACATCAGGATTTTATATACGAACATCGACACTTTATTTACATATTCTTTTAAGATGGGACTCCTCCTTTCTAGGGTCGATACAAAACGAGAAAAGCGAGGACTCTGCCATGTCCTGCCTAAAATCTCAAAAAGAAACTATCAACCCTCTACATCAAGCGCACAACCCCCATCAAAAGTGTCGATTATCTACATCAAAAGGCTCGGCTCCTACTCGTCGCGCGTGAGTCTCACACCCAACCCGGTGCATCAGGCGGTGGCGGCGGCAACATCCCTCGCATAGCACCATCTCGACGGACGTGAACAGAAATGAACTTCTGAATGATAGGGCCCCCAGTCAGGCCTATATCGTACATCACTAGACATCGCACTCGGATGTAAGTCAGTCCGGGAATAGAGGGACAGTCTATCTCCACACACTCGACCTCTACATCAGTCGGTAGACCATAAAACGTACCACGCGTGATGGTAGGTAGCGGCATACTTGCTAATCTGAAATGTTATCCCCAAAAGGGGTGAGTACAACTACTCAGCAGATAGGGAAATCCAATAACATTCCAATGCATCATGCATATCATCACACATTGCAAGCATCACTTACCTTGTAATCATGCGTATCATGCATCATCACATCATATACATCATCCTCATCATGGCATATCATACATCATTAACATCATCATGTATTTCATCATGCATATATTATCATAGGTGATCATCATATCACATCACATGCCATCATCATCATGCATCATCATGCATATATTATCATAGGTGATCATCATATCACATCACATGCCATCGTCATCATGCATCATCATGCATATATTGTCATATCATGGGTGATCATCACATCATATCGCATCACATCATCATCATCATGCATATATTATCATAGGTGATCATCATCATGCATCATCATGCATATATTGTCATATCATGGGTGATCATCACATCATATCGCATCACATCATCATCATCATGCATCATCATGCATATATTATCATAGGTGATCATCATATCACATCACATGCCATTATCATCATGCATCATCATGCATATATTATCATATCATGGGTTAATTATCATCTTTATTTTTCAATTTTTGATCACCACATCACCCATTTCTCAAATCATCAATCTCATCATCAAACCCTTCGAGCAGAAACCTCCGACAGGGTACCATTATCAATCTCATCATCAACCCTTTGGGCAGAAACCTCCGATAGGGTTCCCAGCCAACTCAGCCATCCCATGGCCACCGGGCTTCTGGCCCCCCACATTCCGGGCATCTCGCATCTCAACTAGCATCACGAGGCATTCCCTTCGGGCAGAAACCTCCGACAGGGCTTCCGGCCTTTACCCTTCTAGCCAGGCATCCCGCACCCAAATCCTGGTGTCGCGAGGCATTCCCTTCGGGCAGAAACCTCCGACAGGCTTCCGGCCCCCACATTCCGGGCATCCTGAAACTCCCGGGAATCTCTGGAATTACGCCACCAGGCCACCAGACAACATCCTCCACCACAACCTCATTCTCATCCACATTTATCTTTTATCTCAATTTAACATGGCAATTGGCATGGCATCAAGCAAATCACACTTGCATTTTAATTCACATGTCATACACATGCCAAAGCTTAATCAATATGCATTTCAACTTAATGCATGTGCAAAGACCTCATCACACAAGTGCCACACAAATGGAATTGAATCCACGGCCAAATAAAAATCCATTTTATTATTTTATTATTATTTATTTTATTATTATTTTATTATTATTTTATTTTCATAAATATTAAATTTAATATCTATGATTTTCCCAAAATCATGATACTAAAAAATCATTAAACAAACAAATAGAATCACAATTTCATACAAAATTCGTGGCCAAATTTAATTTCTCATAACTTCACAATTTTCACAAAATAGCACCTTATATTCGGATTATGGCCAGACTTGCACAGTTTCCGAATAAATTTTATTAAAATACACATATGGCCTTAAAAAATTACGAAATTTTACAGGGTGATAGCCAACACATTTTCGTACCTTTTTCATTCAGAACTCTAAGCCAAATTATTTCTTTATTTATTTCGATAACCCTACGAAGCTTCTGGAACCACGACCGCAACGTCCAGAACACTCATCTCCGAATTTCTTAGTTTTCACCCATCAATTCTCTTTCGTTTCTTCTGAAATTTGAGTATGTTATGTAACAGGGTGTCATTTACAAGTTTAATGAAGGGATATAGGTCAAATAACCAGATTATGGTCACCATTTTAGTCCATGAAGTCTCGGGTGTCTCGGTACACCTCACCAGAATCAACCATCTCCAAGATCTAGCCGATTTACTAGGCTACACTCATTCATTTCTCTTCAAATTTGAGTATGTTGTAGCTTAATGTGTTTCCTACAACTTTAAAGAAGACAACAAAGTGAGATCTCCAACATAAATCAACATGTAAACAAGAAATCGACAAGAGGTCAGTGAAATTTTGCAGATCTAAGCCTCCTTATAATAGAACTTTTGACCCCTCAAATATCCATCGTTTTCTACGAATTTTTAGTATGTCATAATACAAGACGTTAGCTTCAACTTTCATGAAGACACCGAAGCCAAAATCGAACTCCAAACCCACATGCAAACTCGAACAAGCTACTGACTCCAACAAACCGAACAAGAACAGTCACGCGGTTTGCAAATAAACAACTCCTACCTCGGTTTTTCGCACAAATCACACCTAAAATCTAACATGCAAACACCACAACAAACATGCAAGAGAAGTTATGGACTCCACTTGCCTTAAAGGTGAACAAACGGCGATGAACGACGGCGTACGGTGGTCAGATAAGACGGTCGAACGGCGAGCACACGGCGGCACCTCCCTCTCGGCTCCGCCTTCTCTCTCTCCCTCTCGGCCCTTCTCTTCTGCTCGAGCTCTCTCTCTCGCACACCTCTCTCTTTGGACGAAAATGAAGCAAGAAGTCCGGCCACTCTCTCTCTAACCCCTTTTATACCCCCTAAAGCCCATGATTAGTAATGATTGATTCACCTCATGTCCAACCAATGCATGCTCTCCTTTGTGCCACATGTCATTTTTATTTTTGAATTTGAATGGGCTTGGGCTTAGGCCCATCCGGCCATTCCCCCTTGGGCTGGTCGAGCTCCCTTCTTGGGCCCTAATGGGCCGACTAGCTTGGCCCACCAAGCTTTAGGCTAATGGGTCCAAGGCCCATTTCAAAAATAACCCTCTTTTTCCTTTTTTTTTTAATTCCTTTTTATAAATATTTCTAAATTCAAATTTCATCTTGGCCAAAGTCTTGGGATATTTTTAATTATTGAAATTTAAATCATATGGCCAAGCATTAATCTATTAAACTTGAATTTCCACAATCACAAGCATAATTCATTTAAATTAAAAGACTAATTGGCTAAGGCATAAGCCAAAAGAAATTCTAGCACCTAATCAAAGATTTTTAACACACCATAAGGCTCGACCTTGAATTTCTGGGATGCCACACCCGATTCATTTAATTGAAAATAAAATCAAAATTTTAGGATGTCACATTATGAGCATTACCTCTAAATCTTGTCCTTTTCTCCCAATGAAAAAGAGGAGGATCACGACACATAGGTTTGCTAAAAAATGTAAACTAGGTTAGACTTAGGATCATTCTTTTAATAAGTGATTAGCTTAGTTTACATTAATATCATCACCCTTAATAACATGAATAGAGTTTAGGCTCACCTTAATCTAGGGTTAGAATTAGTCTCTAGCATCAAGCTTATGGAGGTTCATGCCTTAAGACTCATAAGAAGGCGATGTAAAATTCTTTGCTCAACAAGTATTGGTTTTTCATTTCCGCTTTTTCCTTCAACCTTTTAATACTTGGATGTTCCATTCGTGCAATTTTAATATATTGGTTTTATTTATTTATTTTAAGAATGGTTAGAATAAACCTTAGGACCATAATATATCCAATGCATGAACATCTAGAAACTTGAATGACTTTTAGGGTTCATAATTGGTAACAAAAGCAGTTTGATTACTTAGATGAACATCTCAACCAAGTTAGAGGTGAAGTAGCTAGAAAGTATCACCTAAAGGGGATGGATAGATGATTCTTAAAATCTTGATAATTTAAAGCAAAATAGAAAGAGTCAAGATTAAAATCTGAACAGGGGTCAAATTCTGGAATGTGCTATAGAACGAACTATTAAAAGCACCTTGTAAGTGTGCAATAAACTATAAAAGTGAATTGAAAGAGATTAAGGATAAAAAAAATTTGTACATAAGATTTTAGGTGGTTCGACTTAGATCAAACCTATGTTCACTCTTCCAAGTCAATAGACTACCAGCTAAATTTCATTAGATGATCAACAAGAGATTATAATATTGAGTGTTTACACTCAATGTATTAAAGATCACACTATCTCGCTCAGTTACTCTTTTGATATTTCTCTCACGATCACAAAATTGAAGCTTACTAAAGACAAGTGTACGGTCAAAATATGCTCATACTTTGGAATTTAAAAAAATTGGGCCATATCTCTCACATGCTCCTCAACACCTTAGCCTTTTTAAATATTCCTCTACTTCCAAAATAGCCATTAGACAGTCTCTAGAGGATCATCTTCCAATCTACCCTTTGGAGAAATCTCTATCAAGGAGATTGAGTAACTATAAAGTGAAAGAAGCTGAATCTCCACTTAATTCTAGTTGCTCATACAATCTGAGTCTTGGTTTCCACAAATAGAGCTTTTTCCTTTCGAAAGGACTTGTCTCAAGACTAACTTACCAATCAAATAAGATCAAGTTAATAAAATCTTTCTAGGTGCAAAATTACCAGCTATTATACATTCTAAACCAGGGTCTCATTCTAAAATTATGTCACGTTTTGAATTTGAGTCATGTTTAGAACTTGTGTCATGATGGGAACCAAAATAATATTTTTTTGAGGCTTGAAGATCTTAGTGTTCAACATAGAGTCTAAACTTAAGTTTGAGCTTGTTCCGTCTGAAGTAGACTCAAAATCTAGACTTGAGTTTGAGTCGAATCAAGATTGTTAAAGGCTTCATTGTGAGAGTATTTCCCTTATTTGACATATGTCAAGACATTAATTAGACTTATGAAACTCTTATGGATAGTTTTGTCAATTTCAAAATTTATTAGGAAGTTTTGTCAACAAGGGGTATCGAAAAGGCACTAATTAGACTATTAGTATAATCAAGTTCCCGAACCTTGAAAAACTCTGATTACAAAACTAGTGAGACAATCTTTTGTGCCTCACTTGGTTTTTAGATGATCCCAAAAGGCTAGTGGCGATTGTCTTTTTACATAAAAACATTTAGGATTAATCCAAACATAAATGAACCTAAGATCATGCAAACTAAGAGCTTAGGAGAACTCAAATTTAAATGAGGGTTGTTAACCTGCCTTTTGGGCATTATATCTAAACCTTATCCTTTTCCTCAAATGAAAACTTAGGAAGGGCTATGATAGACCTTATCCTTTTCGATTTTTGTGATGTGGGTTTCACTTGGCATTGACTCCCACTTGGTGTGTGTCTATGGGCAGAGGTTGCACAATGAGGGTATCCTCTCGAGGAGAAGGAGGCGGCGGAGGAAGTCGAGGAAGCAGAGGAAGCCGATGAGGACGAGGACAACGCCAAGGCCGAGGCGATGAGGAGGGAGTCGAGTGGCTGAAGTTGGATGAGGGCCTTTACGAGATCAAGGCCATCCGGCGCAAGAGGGTTCGCAAGATCGTCCCCTTGAATTTTTACTTTCCCATTGTAGTCAAGACCTCGTTTTTCACTCCTAGGTTCGTCGTTACTGTCTTGTTGGTTCTTGTTTCATAACTTGCTCTGTGAGAGGAGACCGTGTTTCTTTCAAACACATGAAGCCAATAATATGTTTAGGGCTGAACAATGTTTCGACCCTAATTGTTTTCTTGTTTCATAACAACTACCTGAACAATTTAAAGACCCGAAACATGAAGTCAACTTGTTTCGTGTTTGATTTGTGTTTGAGTCATGTTCGGGTTGGGTTGGGTTTTTCGACACCCCTACGTTAAACCCATGCATTGACACCAAGGACCAAGGCATTGGCATCGGAACATGGGCTTGGCTTGATAGACCTGAGTCCAAGTGCTGTGAACTTGGTCCTAGATGCTAGGGACCCAAGGATAAGTGTTAGGGTTTCCATACCTAAGAGTAGAGTTTTTAGTTCAAGCGCTGTAATTTTGTCATATTTTGGAAAATGATTTCCCATTTTGTAAAGAGAGAATCATTTTCTTGGGTTAAGCATAGGTTTTTTTTTTGACTTGGAAAACATTTTCCGTTCACAAATTTTTCTAAGCCATCCGAATTTTGGAAAATAAGGAAAATGTTTTAAAGGGAAGCAAAAGGAGCTCTAGACACAATTTGTTTCTTGGAGGATGAATGATTTAGATTTTTTTTAAATTATTAGTTAATGAAAAATATTATCATTATTGACATTAGCTTACCTCTAAATATTTTCACGTATGATTGAAATTATTTTTTGTTCATTCATTTTCGTAAGCAATGCAAACAATCATTTTTAGAATTTTTTCTTTCCAAATCATTCATTTTTCTGCAAATCAAGTAGAGTCTTAGTGAGTAGGTCTTTCTAGTTTAGGATTAGACATAGACTAAATTTCAGAATTAGTTCACAGGGATCATGTCCCAGGACTCAATAACAAGGCCATGTATATCCTTTACTTGACATTATATTGGGTTTACTTTCTTGCAATTTTCCTTTGTCGCATTGATTTGGATCGTTGACTAAATCAATTGCACACCCACGTCTGGACATTATTTAGTGGCGTAGGATAATAAAATGTGTGAATATCGAATGAAACTCATTCGCAAAAGATTGAGAAGCGGTACCGAAATGGCGTTAATGAGAAAATTAGTAAAACAAAGTCTCCAACCTTAGAATCTCTAGTTTGTGGGAAGTGAGACTGACATAAGATAGATTATTGGTGACTATAATTAGATAGAAAATTTTCATTATTTTATTGATCTCTCAAATGTCGCAATGGGTTACGGGTTAGGACAACCCACACTGAACAAAAGCAAGCACCTCAAATATAGGGACCGCCCGTTCCTATTCCACAAACCGTTAGACCAGCTCCCTCTCCAGACAAGAATTTTTAGGGAGGGTTGCGACATTGTCGATGGAGCTTGGCTCTAAGAGGAGAGAGGAAAGTGGAAATATGTGAGAGAGATCGTCATTGTGGCATTTGGAGAGGGAGAGAGTATTTCTACAGAAGTTGGTTGTGGGGTTTACATAGGCAAATTTTATTCCTATGATTACTCATTTCACGGGCAAACTTGTCCAACTCTATAAAAAGCTTTGGCTATTAAGTACTAAGGTGGTAGATTTAGCCTCACCTTAATGTTACAGAAATTGATTGTTAACACCTAAGTTGATTGTCGATGGGGTGCTTGCGAAATTCAAAATCCCCGTTCAAATTCGTCGCCTCATCGGCTGCAAATGAACAGCGCAGTGAGGCAGGCAGCTAATGTAAACGTAAAATGGATGCTGTCGAAGACGGTGACTACCTACCGAGATGGGCACGAGTAGCTTCCCAATGAATCATTGATGGCATACGAGACTTCCATTTGAACTTAGTCTTTGATGGTTATGGAAGCTGTCCTACTGCTAGTCAATAAGGAAGCTTTTTCTTTTGTATTTAGTCATTTTTGGGATTTGCAAGCAGGTTTATATTTTGAGGGAGGGAGGGGGGTGTTGAGGGCTGGCTTGAGGTGGCAGCGTACTCAGAACGACGGCTCACGATCAACCTATTCTTATGGACCGACCACGAAGTTCAAGAGCAGGTAGTTTTCCATTTACACAAGTTTTTGTTGCCGGTGGTGTAGGACATCTTTAAAGCCCAGCTTCAGAATCTAAGATATGCTTAATTAAATCCTAAACATTTCCACATTTTGCAAATTGAGTCCATCCGGTTAAATTTGATCGGAATTTGCTGACATGAACGCTGGTTGTCTAACGTGGGATGGCTGGTGTTGACGTGAAGAACTGTAATTGTGTGATCCTAGGGGATGAAAATGCCCAAAAAAACTTCCCCACCAATGGCTGACGTTGCTGACGTTGCTGACGTGTATAAAAAAAAGACAAAAAGGAAATTGGCTTGAGCCAAGACCCGAGAATGCTAGAAGGATCATCATTAAGAGCAGTATCAAAAACAAAGCTGACAGAAGTAAAGTGAATCTAGTAGATGGCTGAATAGATAACTTGATCGACGAAAAGACGCTGGAAGTTTTGTTCAATGGTTAACGTTACCCGAATCGAATAGTGAGGTCGTTCAACCAAAAAGTCCGCCCGAGACAATTTGAGGTCATCGATTTGGTTCTGTGAAAGATGTTACCCATTGCATGAGATCCCCTTAGGAAATTTGCTTCAAAGTATGGCAAGCTTGAAGTTGTAAAGAAGGTGCTCCCTGGGTGGACAGATCTCAACAGAAGTGGGTGGTCCGGAATATTTAAATTTGGTATAATGCTGATGTTGTTAAGTACTTTACATGAATTGAATCATCGACTTGGAAGGCCTTTTTCGTGCACTTCAAGTCACAGCATGTCTATCATAGCATTTTGCATTGCATACATGCGCATTGTTGCTCGACGCACCATGCAATCGTAGGGATGCCGACATTAAAAGGCCTTTCCTTTTCTTTTTTTTAAGAGAGAGAGAGAGAGAGAGTCGTCTGTGACTAATTGTGGCATTTTTCTAGGAACAGTGTGAAGACGAGAACTGTTTGCCACAAGTTGTCTGTCCTAATCAAATCTTCTCCAGATACCTGTCTATGTAGCGGACCTTAACGAGTTCAGGGGACATGCTGAAAATGCCAAAAGAGGGGCGGCAACGAAGAAAGGCAACCCTTGTCCCACACAGTTCCTTATAAACTTCGGAGACATGAGATTCACATAGAGAGTTCGCTATCGTTTAAGGTAAATGATTTCTATGAAGTACCTAAATCTATGTATGTAGTCTAATCCTTGTGGAGAATAGGAAAAGAAGTCTTAGACATATACAAGACTCTTAAAACTAAATTGATTACGCAGAAGAACTATTTTTTTTTTTTGCCATATGCAGGAGCGCTTGTGGTAAATACAGAACGCCCACCTTTGTTACTTTAAAGGGAGAGACTCCACCCAAATATTAAACGTTTTATAAAATGCCACCGGGTTATGGGGCTATGGTTAAATCGTAGAGATTTTTATACTGATACCGTTGGTCATCAGGAGTTCCACTTCCTGCAATCAGTGTAAAGCACATTTGGTAGATGGCTGTGCACACATGGACCCTCCGGTTCTATTGTCCAACGACCTAAACCGTGCTCGATGAGCGAGTCATCGTATGCATTAAAATAGTGGAAATGACCCGGCCACTGCACGCTGCAAAAGAAGAGTGTACCGTAAATCTTCGGGAAGAATTTAAAGCCCCAATACTTATTGGGAGCGATGTCGTGGAACCCTAGATCGTCGTCCTTAGATTGGCAATGGACTCTGAGCGTCACTCTTCCTGGTAATTTGTTGGTGATTTGTACATAAACTCTTAAGTCATCAAATATGCCAGCAAATATGCCAGCAAATATGCCAGCAGCGTTAACTTGATGGAGAGCCATAATGGCCACTAGCACGAGAAGGATTCTTGCCGATGGGACCATATTTGGGAGCCGTTCTTGGCTTGAGACATGCATGGCAAAGAATGGGAGACCCACTTTAAGGAGTCATTCGAGATCTTTCCATCAACCGACGCTTCTTAAACTCATCATTACGTAAATTAATGTACGTTGCAGTTACTCATGGGTAAGATTTTTGTATCTACATCTATCATCATAAACAGTTAAAAGTTTGGAGCATATATCTTTCAAATGACACACATCGCATCTTATAGATTGGGGCTACACCCACACCCTAAATGGCTGGCCATGACTCGCACTTGGAAATCAGATGAATTGGTCATGCACCTTTCGGTTTGGATCTCATGAATCCGTGTGTCGGCTGAGCCGTTTGCTCGAGTACTTTGTCATGATTCGTCTGTTAAAGGCCAGAGTCGAGTTGAGCAGCATACTGGCGGTTTTTGCCGCAGCTTGTGTTGCAATGCTCCAGTGGTGGCGGCGACAATAACACAGATCACAAATTCTTCCTTACGTGGTAACGCGGTAGCCCAGGGCTGGCACCGGAAGGGACATGGTTTGGCGGCCCCATGAGGCGTGGTCGAATAGGAATGGAACTGAAAGAGGAGAACATGAAATGGACGCGGGCGCGTTTGTAAAGTGAATTGATATGATGAAGAAGATGATCGTGCCAAGTGTTTGGCGCGTGATCTTTTGTTATTGGGTCATAGCCTTGGCGTGACTTTGTCATTGAATTTCTTTTTTTTTCACGTCATTAAATATCCTTTTTCCTCATAAGAGATTTTCTTAATGAGACTTGTTACGAAAAATGATAAATGGTGGGGTTCATCATATGATTTTGGCGGTCTTTGCTTTGATTGAGGAAAGGGACACGTTACTTTGGGCAATTTGATCTGTCCAACATTCTTTTGTTTGTTTCTAGCCATATGGATGCAGATTTGGCCCAAATCTACCTTTTATATATATGTATGTATGTATGTATGTGTGTGTGTGTGTGTGTGTGTGTGTGTGTGTGTGTGTGTGTGTGTGTGTGTGTGTGTGTGTTACCTTAATGATGTCCAATTAATTAATTAATTAAAATTTCATTTTTAGATGATTCTTTTCTAATCTAATATGAAAAATAAATGTAAGTAAATGATGAGAAGTAGAGCAATGAAATTGAAATGATCGCTTCGTTTGGGTGTTCCAATTTCTACTTATTTAATGGCCAATCAATTTAAGTGTGTTACTAAGTTCAGAGAATATGAAGTGTCAAGAAATCTTCAACAAATGCAGCTGGGGCTGGAGGAGACATGCATGTATAGGAGCAGTAGAGCAGTTCAAGGTTGGGGTAATTTGTTTGAAAGAAAAGGTTCAAGAGAGGGCCGGTCGTTTATTGGAAAAATAGGACAGCGAACTTAACTCCCCGATTCTCATTGCTATGCATTATTCCTTGGTAATCTCTAGTTTGATACGGGAATTTAATTAGTATATTGTTTGTAATGATGTGCGTTACATGTTGATGAGCACCTTTTCTCGACTAGTCTTTCCATTAGTATCTTGTCAGCGTCCTTGCTCGAAATGGTCCATGAGAGGGCCAGTGGTTTACCCGAAAAATCGGACAGTGAACTTAACTCCCAATTCCCAATGCTATGCATTGTTTCTTGGTAACCTCTAGTTTAATAAGGAATTTAACTAGTTTGTCGTACTAGTATGTCGTTCATGGTAATGTGTGTTACAAGTTGATGGGCACCTTTCGCCAACAAGTCTTTCCGTTAGGGTCTTTTTAGGGTTCTTGCTTGGGGAGATCTAATTGTACTTGTTATCATCATAGCGCACCTCTTAGTGATGAAATGATACTACTGTGATCCAAGATTTGTATCTTGACGACACATTGGATAACCTTTGGTGGGACTAGAGAAGATCTATTGTAATTTCATTTTGCGAAGCGGAAGCTTTTGACGAGTTTGCTCCGTGGTTTTTTCGTAGCTTGGGTTTCCATGTTAAATCTCGTGTCTAGGTTTGGCATTACCCGATTGACTGTTATATTATTGAGTTTTTATTATACGCATTTAATTATGCAAAGAGGGGAGAAGGAATTTGTTGCACACAACGAGATGAGGTCATAAAAATCTTTCCGCAATAGACAGCTTAGAGGAGAAACGAAAACTACACTCTAGTGGCATGACTTGAAAGAGCCCTTTGGGGTGATTGGTCGATTATGTTCGGCTTTTGGTCCTAACATTGTGAACAAGTATCTTAATGTGTTTTAGATGTAGTCATAATTATAAAAATTGGAAGAAAAACCATCGAGACAAGTAGTTGAATTTTTAGCGACTTGAGGTACTACGAAATATTACTTTGAAGCTACATAAAAATTATTTGCGACTTATTTAGTGTCTTAACCTCGGCTTTTCAATGAATCTAGTCCGACCTAAGTGAAATCGGTCTTTGCTTATTCTCGTCTTGGGTGAATAAGTCCTGGATTTGATTGTGATATGAGGACACTTCACAAATCAAACAATGGGTTATCACAATGACAATGCCATCGATGGAAAGCAAGAGTGAAAGACAAAAAATATAAGAGAATTTTGTCTGCTCTATTCTAGTCTTATTTTATTAGATCAAAACAATCTTCAATCACACATGATGGCATGGTTTATGCCCGCATATACTCACGGTCCCATGTGTTGCTATTGCTGCTAAAGTAAACCCGTCATCCCGCACAGATCAATAGCACTGGATAGAATCACAGCGATCCTCGTCTCGGTTCGTCACGAATGTGGTTGAACTGCTTATACCGCCCCTTCCACTGGGCGGAGCAAAAGAAGAGGGTATTCTTGAAGACATTGATTCGGAAATGGATTAATTGCTCTTGATCCGGGTGGAGGGTCCGAGTCCCGAGATCACCGTTCTTAGATTTGCAATTAAGCACGAAGTCACTGGGCAAGTTGTTAATGATGTGGACATGGTACATCCTGAATAGAGTGGCTTGTAATGGTGGAAAAGGGAATATGAAGGAAAGTGACTGGAAAAAGACAAATGTGAATTGGCTTAGGGATTTCATTGTTTTGAACTATTGTGATGAGTGACGTTTGATGTGGAATCTTTTTGATGTAATTTATAATCAACATTCTCTCTCCATGATGAACAATTATGGTAGCCCCATTAGTAGGATAAACTGTATCGACATTTTCTCATTATGTTCGTTCTGTACTCTATATGCATGGTGCATGATTAAATTTCAGTTACAAACGCAAAATTTTTTAGAACATTCCACTTTCTTTTTTTGGCCAAAGAATATTCCACTTTAGCAAAGACTGCTAAAAAGTTTGAATACACGGAGGAAGCAAGTTCATGATTATAATGTAGTAGAGGAAGTAAGTGAATGGCATTTTGAATTTAGAGCGGGTGGTCTAAGTTCATCTCTTGTGCCTCAAAATATATTATTGGGATAATTTTAAAATCCTCTCTAATTTTCACTCCGATAATGGGTTGTATTTGCAAAATGAATGAACATGATGAAGAAGATGATGGGACCAAGTGATCTGGGTGTATTTTTTACTTTTCGGTCAAAGCCTGGGAGTGATTTATTTATTTATTTATTTATTTTGTCTCACATCATGAAATTTCTTTTTTCATGATAAGACATTTTGTCCATGAGACTGTTAGAAAAATAATGCATGGTGTCTATTCCGCATTTTTTTTTGTTTCCACACATATGGATGTGGATTTAGCCCCACCCTACCTTATCTTAAAAATAATCTTATGTATAGAGAGGGCTTCGGTACACTAACAATGTCCAATCAATTAAACTCTCATTTTCAAATGGTTCTTTTCTAATTAATATAAGAAAATATACGTAAATAAATGATGTGAGGAGTAGAGCAAGGAATTTGAAAGGGTTGCTTCGTTCTTGTTGTTCCAAATTCTACTTATTTAATGGAAAATCTATTTAAGTGCGTTACAGACACAAATAAAATAAATTAAGTGTGTTACTAAGTGCAGAGAATATGAAGTGTCAACAATAAGTCTCTATCGTTCTAAACAGTTAAATTATGCCTACTATACACTGTCGCATTTCCTACAAAGAGTTAAATTTGAAATTACCACCATCTGGATTTTTGGATAACTCCGAGGGCATAAATTGAAAGTGAGGTCCTGTTTAGGAAAAAAATCACATTACTTCCAGCTGTTAATAAAGAGTCCAGGAATTGTGATGACTCTCAAGTTGTAATTAACATCATGGGTCCACTTCTCATCGAGGAAAAGTTTTTTATCTATCAAATACAATTTTGAAATTAAAGATAAAGATGTGTTTCTTTTCTTTGGTTGAAGATAATGTGCATTTCAATTATTCAGTCTCATGATGAAAAGGTGTAGAGAAATTGTGTATTAATTACTGGTCTAGGGCGTTCCATGTATCACAAAGATTATATTTCTGTATTTCGTAGTTGTACATACATGGACCATCCGGTATTATACTCCATCGACAATCCCTACACTTAAGGATTATCTCTGGTGAAGGTAGTAAAATTGACCCGGCCATTTCATACTGCTAAAGAAGACCATCTCCAAAAGAATAAAAAAACACAAAAAATGGGGCTGAAATTTGAAACGTCAGTAGTTGGCAGCGGCAATGTAGTGAAAGCCGAGGTCGTCGTCCGTAGAAGGGCAACAATTCTTGCGGACAAGATCACGTGTTGTGTTCGCTCTTGGCTTGAAATGTGAATAGCAAAGGGTGGAAGAACTCTCACTATTTAAGGAGGAAAACAGAGGTTACATATGGTAGGAGGATTAATAAATCTTGTACTTGACTAAGCATATTGAAGACGCATACTTGGACCATTATGAAGATGGATAACGTCCCAAACAGAAAGATATGTTGTGTCTGTCGTTCCGGTTAATCCATCTAAGAATTAATTCTCCTGACACAGCGCGCAAACAAATGGTAGTCCTCGTACTTATCCCACGAACATTTATTGAAAAAAGGAATAAGGGGCTCAAAAATGAAATTAGTCACTCTAATTATGATATAGTCAACCGAGGTTGGACCCTACTAGAAAGGTCAACTCCCATACTATTGGACCAGCAATTTCAATTGTTGGCATATCTTGGATTGAATAATCTATAATAGACATGTTGAAAATTCTCTGCACCCTAAGCTAATATGATTCCACGAGGAAGTGTTTGTTGGAGAAAAACTCCTATGATGTTGTGAAACTGACAAAACTTATCTAAGTTCTATTTAAAAGAGTGCTAGACTTCTGTGTTAAAGTCTATCTTACATCAAAAGTCTACCAATTCTGATAAGTTCCAGACTGAACACAAGAATGAAGACTTAATCAGACTCAGGATTATTTTTCTTCCTTCAAGGTTTCAGTATGTACAAGATATATTAGGCTTTCTAGTTAGAAATATCACTTACCATATTGGTTATCTTAATTTGAATCAATTTTGAAGAAGCAAATCATTTTGGAATGCAAGCTTATTTGGAAAGAATCTACTTATAGAAACCAAGATACTGATTGTATGGGCGAACAAGATTGACAGACTTTCATATCAAATCTTCAAACAGCTCAAGATTTTTTTGATTGATTTTGTCCAACGGGTAGATTGGAAGAATTATTTTGAAAAGTGTCAACGGTCTAAAAGGCATTAAGGAGTATTTAAGGGGGTTTTTCAAGTCATTCGAAGAAGAGTGAAAAAGAAGAATTCCAAAGTCTGAAGCTACCGAATTACTTGTCCTTCATCATTTAGTGCTTAAACTTATACTCAAAAGAGAGAAACTCTATAGAGTGATTGTGTGAAAAGCAGTAAAATCACCTCTCTGAAAAGTTGAGATCACAGGGCCATAACAATCTCTTTTGATTCATAGTGGAAACCAGCCAAAAAGCTATCAGTGTGGGAGAGGTGAACATAAGCTTGACCTAAGCTGAACCACTATAAATCTTGTGTTTATTTTTCTCTACCTTGAACTCTTTTACTTTATTTGCTACGATATACTTATGTGTTTTGAAATAGTTGCTAAAGTCTAAATCCTTCTGTAAAGTCTATAGTCAATCGAACTTAGTTTAAAAGTAAAGCATTTTTACTGCATTTTGCAAAAATCTATTTTCACACCTATTCACCCCCTCTAGGTGTTCTACTAGCCCTTTCGGTGTTAATCTCTCTTGGTATCATATTTTATGCAGACTTGTAAAATTGTTCCTTAGTTTTGAGACTTTTTCCTCCCATACTTCTTTTGGCTAAAGGTAGAAAGGACGCCAGTGTTAGCGCTTGCTTCTATGAACATTTCACAAGAGCTCCATGTCCGCAATTAGAATCTTTAGCTTTAGTCATAACTATAAGTCAAGGCAAGTAAGTCATTGCCACATATGAGAAAAAGTACTAAAAAAGTTATAAACCTATTGCATTGGTACCAATTTAGTCATAAACTTTTCAATTGGACTAATTTAGTCCTAAAAATGTTCATATTGATACAAATTCAGTTCATTTGTGTCACACCTTAGACCTAAAGCGCGCGCACATCCCACAGTGGTCAATACAAATGTGACGTTCCCAAGACGCGTTGCCGATTCAATCGGTTAAGTACATGCTTAAGCAAAACAATAACCCTTAATAACAAATAACATGGGATAGAAAAGCAAAACAACATTCCTCTAAAGGCACACTTTTACAAACAACGGGGTTTAGATACAAAACGAGTCTAGTCAAAAGTCTACAAAAGATCGGCTCTCTAAAAAGAAGCCATCCTACGATAAACTAGTCAGACACATACGCCAATCCTTTAGACTCCACCTTCACAGACTCTGGGGCTTCAGGTCCTCCACAACCACCACCTAAGGACTTGAAAAGTTAAGTCCACGACAAGGTGAGATATTGTCTCAATAAGTTCACCCCCTAAACCCCTATTAGGAAGGAAATACACTCAGGGTTGGCCTAGCCATACAATACAAAGGACTTATCTCGCCTCAGTTCCTTCCTGCATGTTAGCACAATTCATATTTCATATACGTGCAATAACATCACTCACCAATTGGAATGCATCACACTATATCTCAATCAATTTCTCGTTCCAATTATTTATCACGGCCACACACGGGCATGACCTACTCCATGTTAGGTAGTTTTCTAGTGTAACCAAGTTAATCACGGCCCAATGGCACAACCTACTAAATGTTAGGCGATAAATCATGGCCCAATGAGCACAGCCTATTTCCAAGTTCGGTGGTAATGACGGCCCAATGGGCACAACCTACTTTGACGGTTGATCACGGCCCGATAGGCACAGCCTATTCCAAGTTAGGCAGTTCTCTGGCTTAGCCAGGTGTCATACCCAGTTGCTTACAATTCACAATCAACACACAATTTCACAACCCAATCATCAATTACACAATCCAGCAAGCAATGGCATATTCTAACCAATTCACAACTACCACTCAAATGCACAAATCATCGCTCAACTGATCAATCTAGTAATCAATTACATAATCTAGCCATACCACAGTGATTAGTTCGAAATTCTATTGAGCGGCTATCCCGGCATAATTTCTGAAAATATTAATTAATTAATAATTAAATAAATTCCGAAAAGTAATTTAATTTAAATAATAAATAATATAAATTAAATAATATTAAATAATATAATTTATTTAATAATATTCAAGTTGAATAATTAATTAAATTAATTAAATAAATAATTAAAAGTCTAATCATGCTTACACTAATCTAATTACATAATTAGGCTAATAAAATCATCCCTTAAACTAATCATGCACATAATCTAATTAACAATTAACTAAGCTAATCTAACCACCTAAACCATTATTAGGCTAATCTAATCACCATTTAAGCATAATTAACTCCCTAAGCAGAGTTTGGTGAGTAAACTCATCGGATTTGCGAGTCGGTGAGTCCACGGTGACGACAATGTGGAGGTGAGCGACAAACCTCTTATTGGCGACACCAATGGAGGTTGGGAAGGGCTCAGAAACAAGCCACAAAATCCCAAAGCCTTGCTGGTTTTGGCTTCTAATCAAGGCTGAATCGTGGAGAGAGAACCAGTGGCTAAAACGACGAGGAAAGGTTGATTGGAGCTCTGGCGAGGGGTTGGCCGGCAACTAGCAGCAATAGGGGGTCAGGGGGGAGTGACTGGTAGCTAGGTTAGGTGAAGGAAGGGTCGAAATGGGAGAAAACAAGCTGAAAATGTGAAATAGTTCACTTCAGGTGGACTTCAAGCGATCTAACAAGCGATAGCTTCTCGCTGGTGGACGGGTCGGCTGGCGGCTCCATTCAGCGAGCAATTGGGCTCATTCGTACAGATTGGCTCTCATGGACACGATGGTGGTTGAAGCTTGGGTTGATTCTCACGAGAAAGCAACGAATAACTCGAGTTTTTGCAAGAAGGTCGGTTGGAGCGAACGGGGCCAGGCGATCAGATTGCCGCTGGCTTCTGCGGGCCGACGGGTCATCCGGCGGTTCCAACGACGGGTCATCCGGTGGTTCCAACCGACAGTTCCAACCGGCGAACAGCCAAGTCCTACCATACGGTTTGGACCTCTTGAGCGCCGTGATGGGTGGCACGTGATTTGATTCATCTAGGAAGCCAACAATCAACTCAGTTTTGTGGAGGAAGGTCAGCTAGAATAGAAGCGGGGAAGAGAGAGAGAGAGAGAGAACGAGGGAGAGAGGGGTTCGGTCGAGATAGGGTTGATGGAGGGGAGAGAGAAGGCTGCTGCCAAGGCCCCAAGAGCTGGCCCCAAATCCCCATGCAAGTCCCCTAATCTTCTCTCTCTTCCCTTGCCCTTATCCAAATGCTTTTAGGGGCAATTTGGTCATTTCCACCTTGCACAATTTCTGTGGCATCCCGGAAATTCAAAGCCAAGCCTTAAGGTGTGTTAAATGTCTTTAATTAGGTGATAGAATTTTATGGCTTATGCTTTAGCCAATTTGTCTTTTAATTTGATGAATTTTGCTTGTGTTGTGGAAATTTAAATTTAAATGCTTGGCCATATGATTTAAATTTCAATAATTAAAAATATTCCAAGACTTCGGCCAAGATGGAAATTGGAATTCAAAAATATTATAGAATAAATTTCAAAAAAAAAAAAAAAAAAAAGAGGGAAAAAGGGATCGAAAATTCGAATGGGCCTTGGGCCCATTAGCCTAAAGCTTGGTCGGCCAAGCTAGTCGGCCATTAGGGCCCAATAGGTGGCTGTCGACCAGCCCAAAGTGAGTGGCCGGTTGGGCCTAAGCCCAAGCCCAATTAATTCAAAAACAAAAATTACAAGTGGCCAAAGGAAGAGCATGCATTGGTTGGTCATTAGGTGGATCAATCATTGCAAATGATGGGATTAAGGGATATAAAAAGAGAGAGAGAAGAGGAGTGGCCGGTTCCTCTAGCTCCATTCGGTCGAGAGAAGTGAGAGGGAGAGAGAGATTTCGAGAGAAAGGGAGAGGAGGGACCGAGAGAGAGGAGGTGGAGCCGAGAGTTGCCGCCGCCCGTCCGCCGTACGTCCGCCTAGTCCGACCGCCGTACGCCGCTGTTCATCGCTGTTTGTTCATCTTGGAGGCAAGTGGGGTCCTTAACTTCTCTTGCATGTCTGTTTTGTTGGTTGCATGTTCGGTTTTAGGTGTGATTTGGGCGAAAAACCGAGGTAAGGGTTGGATGTGTTCAAGCTATGTGACTGTTTTCGTTCGGTTTGTGGTAGTCAGTATCTTAGTCGATCTTGCATGTGTATTTGGAGTGCGATTTTGGCTTCGGTGTCTTCATGAAAGTTGAATCTAACATCTTGTAGTATGACATACTCGAATTTAATGGAAAACGATGGTCATATGTGGGGTCAAAAGTTCTGTTATACAGAGACCTCAGATCTGCGAAATCTTCACTGACCTTTTGTTGATTTCTTGGTTGCATGTTGATTTCTGTTGGAGATCTCACTTTGTTGTCTTCTTGAAAGTTGTAGGAAACACCTTAAGCTACAACATACTCAAATTTTAAGCAAAAATAAAAAGTATAACTTGGTGAATCGGTTAGATCTTGGAGATGGTTGATTCTGGTGAGGTGTACCGAGACACCCGAGACTTCATGGGTTAAAATGGTGACCATAATCTGAGTATTTGACCTAGATCCCTTCATGAAACTTGTAAAGGGCACATTGTTACATAACATACTTAAATTTCAGAAGGAACGAAAGAGATTTGATGGGTGAAATCTAAGAAATACGGAGAAGTGTGTTCTGGACGAAACGGTAGTGGTTCCAGAAGCTTCGTAGGGCTATGGAAATTAATCTAAAAATAATTTTGCTTAAAGTTCTTAATGAAAAAGGTACGAAATTGTGTTGGCTATCACCCTGTAAAGTTTCGTAATTTTTGGAGACCGAATGGATATTTTAATTGAATTTATTCGGAAACTGTGCGGTGGGTTTAAATCCGAGAATTTTAGGATGTTTTTGGAGGAAATTGTGAAATTATAAGAAATTCAATTTGGCCACGAATTTTATATAAAATTGTGATCCTATAAATGATTATTGAATATTATGATTTTGGGAAAATCATAATTATTAAATATTTATTTATGAAAATAAATAAATATATTAAAATAATAAAATAATAATAAAATAATGAAATAATAAAATAAAATAGATTTTTATTTGGCCATGGATTCAATTCCATTTGTGTGGCACTTGTGTGACGAGGTCTTTGTACATGCATTAAGTTGAAATACTTATGTGATTAAGCTATGACATGTGCATGACATGTGAATTGAAATGCAAGTGTGATATGTTTGATGCCATGCCAAATTTCCATGTTAAATTGAGACAAAAGATAAATGTGGATGAGAATGAGGTTGTGGTGGAGGATGTTGTTTGGTGGCCTGGTGGCGTAATTCCAGAGATTCCCTGGGAGTTTCAGGATGCCCGGAATGTGGGGGGTCGGAAGCCCTGTCGGAGGTTTCTACCCGAAGGGAGTGACTCGTGATGCCAGGATTGGGGTGCGAGATCCTCGGCTAGAAAGGTAAAGGCCGGAAGCCCTGTCGGAGGTTTCTGCCCGAAGGGAATGCCTCGTGATGCTAGTTGAGATGCGAGATGCCCGAATGTGGGGGCCGGAAGCCCGGTGGCCATGAGATGGCTGGAATGCTTTGGGATCCCTGTCGGAGGTTTCTGCCCGAAGGGATGATGATGATGGTGAATTTGATGATTTGAGAAAAGATAATGTGGGGATCAATTGATAAGTAAAAGTGGAAATTGATCTATGACGTGATATGCATGGTGATGCATGGCTGATGATGATATGATGATGTGATATGCATGGTGATGCATGGCTAATGATGATGTGATATGCATGGTGATGCGTGGCTAATGATGATATGATGTGATATGCATGGTGATGCATGGCTAATGATGATATGATGTGATATGCACGGTGATGCATGGCTAATGATGATGTGATATGCATGGTGATGCATGGCTAATGATGATGTGATATGCATGATGATACATGGCTGATGATATGATGTGATATGCACGGTGATGCATGGCTAATGATGATGTGATATGCATGGTGATGCATGGCTAATGATGATGTGATATGCACGGTGATGCATGGCTGATGATATGATGTGATATGCACGGTGATGCATGGCTAATGATGATGTGATATGCATGGTGATGCATGGTTAATGATGATGTGATGATAATGATATATGAGATGCCATGATGATGATATATATGCTATGATGATGCATGAATACGCTTGACATAAAAAAGGTAAGCAATGCCTGCATTGTATGATGGTATGCATGGTGCACCGAGTTGTTATTGGATTTCCCTATCTGCTGAGTGATTGTACTCACCTCTTTTGGGGATAACATTTCAGATTAGCACTATGCCGCTACTTGCTGTTTCGCGTGGGGTATTTTACGGTCTACCGTCTGATGTTGAGGTGGAGTGTACGGAGATAGATTGTCCCTCTGTGCCCGGATTAACGTTTATCCGAGTACGATGCTTAGTTATGTATGATATCGGCCTAGCTGGAGGCCCTGTCATACAAGAGTTCCTGTCTGTGCACGTTCGACGGGATGGAGCGATGCGAGGGATGCTGCCGCCGCCACCACCTGACGCACCGGGTTGGGTGTGAGACCTGCGCGCAAGGAGTAGGAGCTAGATCACTTTTTGATGTAGATAGTTGATGCTGGTGATGGGAGGGTTTTGTGTTCATGTGATGTTAGGGGTCGGAGTTCCTTTTTGAGATTTTAGGTGGGACATGGCGAGTCTTAACCTTTCTGGTTTTTGTACCGACCCGAAGGAAACCCCATCTCGCTATATGTATGTATGTATGTAAGCAAAGCGTCAACGTTATTTATAAAATCGTGCTGTTAGTTGGTGTGTATTTGTATCATGGGTTAGAAGGGAGATAGATGACGATGTGAATTTTGCTTCCGCTATGAGTCGCGCATGGGACCGCTTTAAAAAAAAAAAAAAAAAAATGCCTGTAATCTGGCAAGGCTTAGTTTAGCCAAGAGATAGAGATGGTAAAAGATGTAACATCGGCACTGTTAACGACCTGCGAAGGGTTCGGGGTGTTACAATTTCCTCATTTGCCCTTGGGCTGAAATTGATGTATAGGCCTAAGAAATGGGCTAGGCAATGATTAGAAATGGGCTTGGGAATTGATTGGGCTCAAATGGGCTTAAGGCTAGGTAATGAGCTTGGAAGATATAATAGTGGATTGGCCAGTCATGGTGGCTGTCCCACCTTGGGCCTAAGGCCCACACTAGCTTGGCCCGGCCCACGTCCTCATTGGCTCGTTTCCTTGGTCTGAAAGTTCATTTTCCAAGTGCTTGGCTTAACTGGTGCTGTTGACTGATAAAGTAGCTTAATCCAAAGTCCGCCCCAAACGTTCTTGATAATTCAAAGTCCAATCTTGGATTCTCATGCCATGTCAATTTCACCCTAATGCTATTTTAGGTATAACTCAGAATGACAGGCGGTTTTAAGGATTCACACGTAACCGACTCATGCCAACCCATGTTCAAGACATCTCGATGCATGGACGTCCTTGACTACATGAAATTGTAGATGATAGATTCTTATTTCAAAGTACACGATTACTAAGGATCGACCCATGGTTGTTCACGAGCTCGATAATAGTAAACAAAATCACCCGTCATTCCATTATGTTTGTCTGCAAATCAACTTCTAGTCGTCCTTGAAATCGGTTTGTTTATCTACAGGATCTTCCTCACACAAGTCTCACGGTCAAATCGTTTTCCTAGGTCGAGTTCTTTAGTCGTGCGAGTTTTGTCTTCATTAGTCTTTCCCCTTAAGGTCAGTATCTTAGGAGTGATCAATTCCGAGTGAGATCAACCTACAATGCATTGATGAAATTCACGTTCATTCATCCCTCAAAGGGCTCAAATTTCAAGATGTCACAATTTGGTCAATTTTGGCTGATCGGCAATAACGTGGACGCTAGCTAGTGGTTGGATGCTAACGTGGCAATTTTTAAATAATTTTGTCCGAATTTTTTATTAATTTTTTTTTATTAATTTTCTTTTCTTCTTCCTATTATTTTCTTTTCTTCTTCATCCTTGGACTTTCCTTGTAGTGGTCGGCAAGGGTCGCGGCCCTTGTTCAGCCTCGCCCAAGGCTACGAGCAAGCCTAGGCGAAGGCTGCCATGGCCTCGCTAGCAATGGGCAAGGCCAGGCGAGGGTTACTGTTGATGAGGGCTTCGCGGCCCTCGTCGGAGGCTTGCTGGCCATTGAGAAAAAATTCCAAGGAGGAAGAAGAAAAGAAAAGAAACAGGAAAAAGAAGAAAAATTGATAAAAATTAGAAAAAATAAAAATTTATTATAAAATTGCCACGTTAGTGTCTGGGCACCGATCGGTGTCTAGGTCAACATTGGCTAACTAAAATTGGCCGGATTGACTAAATTAGTACCAATGTGAAAATGTTTAAGGACTGAATTGATTCAATTAAAAGGTTTAAGACTAAATTGATACTAATGCAATAGGTTGATGACTTTTTTGGTACTTTTCCCATGCAAGTTGTGATAAAACTTCGTATTGGTTTATAGGGATTTAATGAACCACCATTAAATTTCAAAACATCAGCTAATCAATCGTATCTTGTGGCATTGAAAAGGATTCATAGACCCCTAGAGTATCATAACTTGGCACAAAGGGACACTTAAGTGCCATAACTTATGAAAGTAACACTTAAGTGCCAAAATCGGAGTAAAATAGATCACTTAAATGACAATCTAGCCAAAATCCAGCCAAAACGCTAACGTGTCAATTTTCCAGCGAAGCAAGTGCAAAACGGTGTTGTTTTGGTGCTGATGTGGTAAAAAATTAATATAAAAATTAATTAAATTAAATTTCAAATTAAATTTATTTAAAAAATTTATAAAAAAATATACAAATATTTAAAATATTTAAAATATTTAAAATATTTTATAAAAAAAAAAAATTTTAAAAGGGGAGCGGTTAAGCCCTTAGCTGTTGCCGCCGGTAAGGGTCGACTACGAAGGGGTGAGGGTCGGCTGGTGGTTGGGCCCTAGCCGGGGGTGGCGACCCTAGCCGACTGGTGGTGAGGGGGAAGGAGGAGGACGAAAAAAAGGGGGGCAAGGGGGAGGAGGAGGAGGAGGGAGGCAACCGGCGGTTGAGGGCTCGGCCCTCGCCGCTCGCCACCATCTCCCCTTCGTCGCCGGGGAGGTAGGGGAGGGTCGGCTGGGGCCGTCAAGCCCTCGCCGAGGGCTGGTGGCTCCAGCCGATCGACAACGAGGGCTCGATGGCCTCGGCCGACCCTCCCCACCTTCCGGTGATGACGGGGAGGTGGTGGCAACGAGAGCTCACCCTTAGCCACCGGTTACCTTCCTCCTCCTCCTCCTCATTCCCTCCATGTGTTGTGTGTGTGTGTGTGTGTGTGTTTTTATTATTATAAATTATTATTATTATTATTATTATTATTATTATTATTATTATTATTATTATTATTATCTTGTTTTAAATTAAATTAAATTAATTTTTATATTATATTAAAATTCAAATTATGCCAAAATGACGTCGTTTTGGCCGATTTAAGGGCATTATTTTGGCCAACTATAAAAATGACGTTATTTTGGGTTAATTAGAGCTGAGTCAGCTCTCTGATGAGCCACCTCGGCGAGAAATATTAATATTTAATTGACATGTATGATTTATGGTCGGCTTCGCCGAAGGTAGCACTCAAGTGTCTCACTTTTCTTAAAATATGGCACTTAAGTGTTACTTTTGTAAGTTATGACACTTAAGTGTCCCTTTGTGCCAAGTTATGGCATTTGAAGCGATCTTTTGCCCATTGAAAGTGGTACTCTTGCTGGATTTCTAATTGTTTTTGCTGTTAAATTATTGATTAGACCCTTAAATACACAATTATCAGACACCCATGGAGAGGTACATTATAGTATTTATATGCTTCTAGTAGAAAACAATTTTCATATGCCTTGTGTACAAACCGAACCTACACCTAAGATGAATCAATTTTATGAGATCAAGGGGCGATTGGAGGATTTTGACCCATGATGAAATGGGTTCGAACCTCATGGCGGTAAGTTTTATCGAACTTGGAGGAGTGTGGGTTGTAAGTGTTATCCTAACTCAACTTATCCCCTTGTGCGGTTTTTTCGACTTGTATCTTCTTTGGAAGGAAGGCATATCCTTATTCATTGGATGCCAATTAAGACTTGACCATTTTTTTGAAAAAGGACAAACAAGTTCTTGCAATCATTAGCGTCAGAGAAATTGCCAATATGGCAATCGGGATTTATTCATGATGATCACATTATATTGCACTTCCAATAAAGCTTCAAGACGCAGCTCCTTTTCGTGAAAGATGTGGACTTAATTGCACAAATTATAAGGTTTCATATTGGATTGTCTTTGTTCACTATAGGTTGTTGGATTGATAGCTTAAATTAAAAGATTTATGACTTTGTTGCTCTTGTTTAATGCGATTCTCCAATGTGGAAATAGAAGATTGCTTAGGTTATAGTTATAGATTTGAATTTTTCATTAGAGGTTTAACAAACTATCAGCAATTTTTGAAAAATTAATTTCGACAAATCAGCAGAAATATAACAATTTCCAAAAATATAAAAGGCAAGTAATAATTCAAGAATAATCATACTTGTTCAATAAGGAAAGAAACTTACACACCAAAATTTGAAATATAACTACCTAAGTTTAGAAGGCTTTCAGAAGGATGTTTCTATCATAGGTTGAATTGATGAGTCTGCTCATCCATAGATTTTAGCTAGAAGCAAGAGTAATATTTAGCTTGTCAAAATGAACTCAAATAATCCTTTGCACATGGTCTCTTATGAAATGATGCTGAATTTTAATATGTTTTGTCCTTTAATGGAGAATAGGATTTTTGGTGAGGTTGATCATACTTGTGTTGTCACATCTAATTTCAGTACAAGGTTCTTCTATTCCAAAGTCCCTTAGTTGTTGCTTGATCCAAAGAATTTATGAGCAGCAACTTCCTAGAGCAACATATTATGTTTCTACTATTGAAATTGCCACGGTGTTATGCTTCTTTGAGAACCAGGATACCAACATTTGGTCCAAGAGTTGGCATGTTCTTAAAGTACTTTTCTTGTCAACTTTACAATCGGCATCTGTGTATCTAATTAATGTAAAGTCTTCTCCTTTGGGATATACCACGGGCCTAACTTTGGATTTGTTGCGATATTTTGATAATGCGTTTAACAGCACTGAGATGAGATTCTCTAGGATTGGCTTGGAATCTAGCACATATACACACACTGAATAGAATATCGAGTCGAGAAATAGTAAGGTAGAGAATAGAACCAATCATACTTCTATATATCTTTTGGTCAACTTTCTTTACATCTTCATTCTTGTCAAGTTTGGAAGAACTTGACATGAGAGTCTCAGTCTTCTTGCAATCTTTTATCCTAAACTTCTTGATAACATCTTTGGCATATTTGTCTTGATAAATGAAAGTTTATTTATTTAATTATTTGACTTGTAGACCCAGAAAGAATGTTAACTCACCCATCGTGCTCATTTCAAATTCTTTTGGCATAGACTTTGAAAATTTATTCCACAAACTTTCGTTAAAGACCCAAAGATTGTATCATCTACATATATTTGAACAAGTAGAAATTCTTTTTTTTTTTCCCTTTTGATAAACAATGTTGTGTTAACCATTCCTTTCTTGAAATCATTACTTACTAAAACCTTACTCAATCTCTCATACCAAGCTCAATGTGCATGTTTTAAACCATATAAAGCCTTCTTCAGTCTATAGATAAAGCCTTTTTCTTGTATGAACCCATTTAGGAAAACACTCTTGACATCCATCTGGAATAACCTAAAATTACGGAAACATGCATATGCAAGCAATAGTCTAATGACTTCCAACCTAGCAATAGGTGCATATGTCTCATCATAGTCTATTCCTTCCTTTTGCTTATAACTTTTTACAACAAACTTTGCTTTGTTTCTGGTTACTTTACCATTTTCATCCATATTGTTTCTGAACACTCACTTTATTCCACTCACAGATTTTCCTTTTGGTTTTGGAACTAACTCCCAGACATCACTAAAACTGAATTGTTTGAGTTTTTCTTGCATTGCTCCTATCTAGCATTCGTCAGATAAAGCTTCTTCTACTCCATTTGGTTCTATTTTAGAAATAATAGTTAGGGCACTTGAGTCTCCTTTTACTTTGGATCTGGTATGGATTTCTTCTTCTATATTGCCAATAATAACCTCTTTAGGATGGCTTGATTTGTGCTTCCAATTACTTTTAAATTTGTCACTTTCTGCAAGGGTTTGCTTAATGTCAATTTTCTTTGATTCTTCTGACTTTTCTTCTGCTTGACTTTGATCACTAGAAGACTAAGGTTTTTTTTTTTTTTTTGGGGGAATCAAACTTTATTAAGTTTGAAACTAGTTCAAACTCTTCAAGTTGAGTCTAATCTTGTTGATTCTGAACACTTTCTTGAAATATGACATTTATGGATTCTTCAACAATTTGTGTATTCTCGTTGAAGATCTTATAAGCTTTGCTTGAAATAGAGTAGCCAAGAAATATACCTTCATCCGATCTTTCTTTAAATTTTCCAGGCCCATCATTTCCATTCTTCAAAATGAAGCACTTACAACTAAATACATGAAAATAAGAGATATTTGGCTTTTTTTTCTTTGTAAACTTCATAGGGAGTTTTCTCTAGGATTGGCTTTAAAAATACTCTGTTAATTATATAATAGGCAATTCAAACTGCTTCGGCCTGAAAACAAGAAAAGACTCTACTTTCTATTAGTGGAGTTCTGGCCATCTCTTGTAGTGACCTATTTTTCCTTTATACAACTCCATTTTGTTCTTGAGTGTATGGTGAGGAGAAAATATGTGGAAGACCATTCTAATCACAAAAATTTGCAAAGTCTTGATTTTCAAATTCTCCCCCATGATCAGTCCTTATGCTTGAAATGGCATAACATTTCTCATTTTGAATCTTCTTAGCAAACTTTGAAAAATATAAGAAGATTTCTATTTTATTTGCCAAGAAGAAAACCCACATGAATCTTGAATAATCATCCATAACTATCAAGCAATATTTATTATCACCAATGCTTTGAGTTCTAATTGATCCAAAAAGATCCATGTGAAGAAGCTGTAAGACACAATTAATGAAAACTTGATTTATAGATTTAAATGAGCTTCTAACCTATTTTTCCAAGATACATGAAGTACTCAACTCAGACTTCTGGTACACCATTCTGGGAAGACCTCGAACCAACTTCTTAGAAGAAAGTTTAACAATCTGTTTCATTCTCACATGTCCCAACTTGCAATGACATATATAGCTTCATCTTGAATTGAGATAAGACATTGAGAGCTCTCTAGACTTATGTCCATAAGATAAATATTACCATGTCTTCACATAGTGAAAGATTGAGAGAAGTCTTGACTTATTCCAGAATAAACATCTTCTTGGAAATTGATTCTGAATCCCATATCACATAACTAGCTTATACTCAGAAGATTGTAGTTCAAACCTTTCACTAGAAAAACATTATTGATGATCAAACTTCCAATCCTCATTGTTCTATGTCTAATAATTTTTCCTTTATTATTCCCACCAAACGAAACATTTCCTCCTTTTTCGCTTTTCTAGTTTTACAAAACCACTTAAGTCTCCAATCATGTATCTAGAACAACCACTGTCCAAATACTATTTGCTTTCCCTTTTAATAGTAACCTATAGTCAAAAAGAAATCTCAAAATTTCTTTGGTACCCAAATTTTCTTGGGTCTTGGCAAGTTAATTTTAAAGACGGTCTTTGCCCAATCCTTCTTAAGAGGTCTCCAAACTTTAAGACATTCATTCTCCAAATATTCTGAGCTATTACACTTAGAATATTTAAGAGCATTCTAGCCAACAGGTGTGATATTTGGATTTCTCTGGACCTCAAATGCATAATGGTCCGTGATGTGTCGACGAGTTTGTTGTTGGACTATGTCATTGGCACCACTTATGGCCCCGTTTCGTCACTACCATCACTAGACTAAGACATTACATTTCATCATGTTCTTGTGGCGTACCCTTATCATCGAATGGAATGGTGAACGTGAAAGGAGTTTCTAGGAGCTCAAGAGAAGATTGACCACGGCTCTGATACTAATTATTCCGTCTAGATCTAATGGATTCACGGTATATAGTGATGCTTCCCATAAATGATTGGGATGTATTTTGATGTAGCACGGTAAGATCATGGCCTATGCATCGAGATAGTTAAAACCATACGAATTGAACTAGCCAACTCATGATCTCGAATTGGTAGCTATAATTTTCACATTGAAGATATGGAGACATTATCTGTATGGAGAGAAATTTGAAATCTATATGGATCACAAAAGTCTGAAGTACTTATTTTCTCAAAGGAATTAAATATGAGCCAGAGAAGGTGGATGGAACTGCTAAATGATTACTACTGTGAAATATTGCATCATCTAGGAAAGGCGAATAAGGTGGCATATGCTCTTAATCGTAAGTCAGCAATAGATATGGCAAGTGTAAGGGGAACATAATGGAACCTGCTAGAAACGATAGCAAATTCAGAGTTAAAGTTGGAAATAGACCATCTCACAGGTTTATTAGTTGCACTAAGGATTGAACCTGAAATTATTTGGAAAATTAGAACTTTACAACGGTCTGACTTGGAAATAGTGAAACTACAAGATGAAGTATCTTTAGGGAAAAGACCAGAGTTCTAAGTTTCTGAGGATGGAATGGTGAAATACTAGGGACGATTATGTGTTCCCAACAATGAAGAAATAAGAGGGGAAATTATGTCGAAAGCACATAGGAGTAACTATAGTATCCAACCTAGAAACACAAAGATGTATCGAAACTTACGTCAATAGTACTGGTGGAATGGCATGAAGGTAGATATTGCTAAACACATATCTCAATGCTTGACTTGCCAACAAGTGAATGTAGAACATTGCAAGTGTCACGGCCCAAAAGAAAGCATTTCCAAGAGGTTCCTACGGGACGGGCGTGACACATCTAACCCTCAGCTTGTATCCTTGAAACTTAGGGTTTTCTCGAGTCTTCTAGAATACTCTTAGGGGCGAGCGATATGGTAAATGTATTTGTATGTAATAAATACGAGTAGTTGGTAGTTGGGGAGATGTAATCTCCACCGTTAGATCGAGGAGCGATCTATGGTTACGGTTTGCCTTGTACTTGTATAAATAGGGGTCTCCTCCCCATTTGTATCATCTCATTTTTCGTAAGTGAATACAATCCAGAGCTTCTATCTCTAGAGTTTGCTCTCTCTATGATCCTTGTGAGTGAGTGTGAGAAAGGCTGACTTGGGAGAAGTTCCTAAAGCCACACGGGCAAGGGAAGGTTAGATTGATCGGCTCGTGACAAGTGGTATCAGAGCGAAAGTTTGTTCCAAGCGTAAGCACAATGGTTGATCCACGATCTGATGAGGCATTCGCCATGGGTGGTGATGGCATTGATCGTGGGAGGAACGCCGAGAAGGGCACTGCCAAGGGCAAGAAGAATTGTGGTGGTTTGAGTTCAAGGGATCCAACGGGGGATCTTGTGCATCGCATGACGAAGCTAGAGTTGTTCATCACCAATGTCTAAGGATCAGTCGATGACCTGACCCAGACCGTGGATGGAGTCAACGTCGGAAGGGAGGAGCTCGTTGCTGAGGTGCAAGAGCTCAAGACTGGCATGGGAGAGCTCCGACACAAGTTGTTGGGGACCCTATAGGAAGAACTCGCGCAATGATACGAGCCCTTGGAGGCCACGGTGGCGGCCATG
The DNA here is from genome assembly GCA_014182405.2 of Eucalyptus sideroxylon. Taxonomy (NCBI): domain Eukaryota; kingdom Viridiplantae; phylum Streptophyta; class Magnoliopsida; order Myrtales; family Myrtaceae; genus Eucalyptus; species Eucalyptus sideroxylon. The sequence goes on along the minus strand of CM024555.2, from coordinate 53,071,207 downwards.
CGCGCGGAGATAGCGGAGCTCAATAGTAAGCTTGCTTAATCGGAAGCTGCATGCGTGAACGGAGTGATCACCATGCAAGGTCCACGAGTGGACAGATCGAAGCCAAAGGAGTTTCGGGGCTTGCGGGTGGCCAAAGATGTGGACAACTTCCTATGGTACATGGAACGATATTTCCAGGCCATGGGGATCAACGACGACCAAACACGGGTAAACACTGCTTCGATGTATTTAGTTGATAGTGCATTGTTATGGTGGCGTCGTCGGTTGGATGATAGGTGTGGGGATCCTATCACGACCTAGGGCAGATTCGTCAAGGAGTTCCGACGAAACTACTTGCTCGCTTATGCAGAGGAGGAAGCTCGTGACGAGCTTAAGCGTCTTAAGCAGAAGGATGGTGTACGCAACTATATCAAGCGGTTTTTGGAGCTACTACTCCAAATCCCCTCGATGAATGAAGTTGAGGCATATCACTAATTCATGAGTGGTCTCAAGCCATGGACCAAGCAAGAGCTGAAGCGGTTCAACGTGGGAGATCTCACGACGGCTATGACGGTAGCCGAATCACTCATGGAATATAAGGCGCCTTCCACATCTCGATCGGACTCACGTCCAAGGGACAAAGCCACTGGTAGGGGAGATCAAGGGAGATACAACCACCTGATCGGAGGTAGACCACCGGCTAATCCTCACAAAGCTCATGCTGAGTCGAGCGGAGGAGGACAACAGAAGGTACGATCTTATAAATGCTTCTTTTGTGATGGTCTGCACATGGCGCAGGATTGCCCGAACAAGGCCAAGCTAGCCGTCTTGTGTAAGGAAGATGAGCCTAAGGAGGAATCGCAGGTGGGTTCGCTGCGACTCCTTAGCACCATCAAGTCTAAGAAGGTGAAGAAGCCTAAAGGCTTGATGTTCGTGGACTTAAAGATCGGAGAGTCCACAATGAGTGCGCTTGTGGATACGGGAGCATCTGACATCTTCATATCGGAGGAAACCGTGAAGAAACTTAACCTATGGATTGAGAAGGGAGCTGGGTGGCTTAAGACAGTGAACTCAAAGGAAGTCCCTGCAATCGGTGTCGCGAGGGACGTGGAGCTACAACTCGGGGCATGGAAGAGCAAGGAGACTCTCGAGGTAATTCCCCTTAACGATTATGATATTGTCATTAGAATAAAATTCCTAGATAGAATCTATGTGGTTGTTGTCCCATTTGCTGAGTATATATGTGTGTTGGACAAGCATTGCCAATGCGTGATTCCAGTCCACCGTGAATCGGACCTTGATCGGAAGATGATCTTGGCTATGTAACTCACCAAGGGAGCAAGGAATGGTGAGGTGACAATCCTTATAGCCTTAAAGGTGGAGGACTAGAAGGGTGAAGGGGGTGAAATCCCGACGGAGGTGACCCGTGTCCTCAACACTTTCAAGGACTTGATGCCTTTAGAGTTGCCAAAGAAATTGCCACTCAAGAGAGAGGTGGATCATCGGATCAAGCTAGTGCCTAACGCTCAATTGCATGCCATGGCACTATACCGCATGGCACCCCTAGAATTGAAAGAACTGAGGAAGTAGCTGAAAGAGTTGCTCAACGTGGGTTACATCCAGCCGTCGAAGGCTCTGTTTGGTGCGCCGGTCCTATTTAAGAGGCACAATGGGTCACTTCGAATGTGCATCGACTACTGGGTGCTGAACAAATTGATAGTGAAGAACAAGTACCCGATCTCGCTCATTGCGGATCTCTTTGATCAACTTATTGGAGCTCAGTAATTTACCAAGTTGGATCTCTGATTGGGCTACTACCAGGTTCGGATCGCCGAAGGGGACGAACCAAAGACAACCTGTGTGACGCGGTATGGGTCTTACGAGTTCCTTGTCATGCCATTTGGCCTGACCAACACTCCGGCTACATTCTGCACGCTAATGAACAAGGTACTCCACCCATTCTTAGATTGATTTGTTGTGGTTTACCTAGATGATATTGTGGTATATAGTTGAATGCTCAAGGAGCATGTCGAGCACTTATGGCAGGTCTTCCAAGTCTTGCGCGAGAATGAGCTGTATGTCAAGCACGAGAAGTGTGCCTTCGCCCACGAGGAAGTTCTATTCCTGGGGCACATCGTCGAGGGTGGACGAGTGTAGATGGACAAGGCAAAGATCCAGCCGATCGTCGAATGGGAGCCGCCAACAAAAGTGACGGAGTTAAGGTCGTTCATCAGCCTCACCAACTACTATTGGCACTTCATCTGAAGCTACTCGAGCATCACCATGCTGCTCACAGACCTCTTGAAAAAGGAGAAGCAGTGGGAGTGGACGGATCGATGCCAAAGAGCATTCGATTGATTGAAGAAAGCCATGACAGAAGAATCGATGTTGGTGTTGCTCGACCACACCAAACCTTACGAGGTAGAAACTGATGCATCGGACTTTGCTATTGGTGGCGTCCTTATGCAGGAAGAACATCCGGTGGCGTACAAGTCGCGAAAGTTGAACGATACCGAGCGTCGGTATACCGTTCAAGAGAAGGAGATGACCGCAGTGGTCCACTGCCTTCAGATGTAAAGGCATTATCTTTTGGAGTTCAAGTTCGTCGTGAGGACAGACAACGTGGCCACGAGTTATTTCCAGACTCAAAAGAAGCTAAGTCCGAAGTAAGCTCGGTGGCAAGATTTTCTAGCATAATTCAACTATGTTCTGGAGTACAAATCGGGGAAGGCCAACTTCATGGCGGATGCACTAAGTTGAAGAATGGAGCTTGCAAACATGGTGAGTCGACCAAGTTGTCCTTGGGTTGACCGCATCAAGGAGGGGTGAAGCATTATCCAAGAGCACAAGCCCTTATCGAGTATCCGAAGGAAGGCAAGACTCGACAGTTCTGGTGTGAGGACGAGCTCCTCTACACCAAGGGAAGGCGTCTGTATGTGCCCTTCCATGGGAAGATAAGGAAAGAGATTTTGCGCGAGTGCCATGACTCAAAGTGGGTGGGTCATCCAGGGATCCACCGCACCTTGGCCCTCGTTGAAGATCGGTACTACTAGCTGTAAATGCGGGACGACGTGGAGGCTTATGTGAAGACTTGTCTAGTATGCCAACAAGACAAGCTAGAGCAACGCTTGTTGTTAGGCCTGTTGGAGCCGCTTCCTATTCCAACTTGTCCATGGGAGAGTGTTTCCATGGACTTTATTGTCAACTTGCCAAAGTCCGAAGGGTGTTGGACTCTCATGGCCGTGGTGGACAGGTTCTCCAAGTACACGACCTTTGTGCCTGCAACAAAGGATTGTCCGAACGAGGAGGTGGCCAAACTGTTCATGAAACACATGGTCAAGTACTAGGGTGTGTCACAAACGATCATGAGCAATCATGATCCTCGCTTCACGGGGCATTTCTGGTCCGAATTTCAAGCTGTTGGGGTCGAAGCTAAATATATCCACGAGTTTGCATCCCCAAACCAACAGTCAAACGGAGTAGGTTAATGCACTCTTGGAGATTTATCTCTGACACTACACGAGTACAACGCAAGTGAATTGGGCAAAGTTGATCGATGTAGCCCAATTTTGTTACAATCTGCAGTGGAGTGAGTCACCTGGCTAAAGTCCCTTCGAGATTGCGACTAGGCAACAACCAAATACCCCGAGTGCAATCGCATCGGGTTATTGGGGGAGTAGTCCACCCACTTACAAGTTCGCCAAGGATTGGCAAAAGTAGGCCGACTTAACAAGGGCATGTCTACACAAGGCCTCTAAGCGCATGAAGAAGTCGACCGACAAGAAGTGACGGCATGTGGAGTTCCAGGTCAGGGATCAAGTGTTGGTCAAGCTACACATGGTGCTTTGATACAAGGACGTGCACAAGGGGTTGATCCATCTCTATGGGGGGTCGTTTTATGTGCTGTAACGGGTCAAAAAGGTCGCATACAAGCCGGAGTTACCACCAAATCTCAAGGTACATCCAGTTTTCCATGTGAGTATGCTTAAACCTTTCCAAGTTGATGAGGAAGATCCGGATCGAGGGGAGTCGCAATGGGCACCACTTGGGGCTAAAACCTCGTATGATCAAGAAGTCGAGAGCATCATGGCGGATCGAGTCATACAGAAGCGGTACTGTGCGCCCAAGCGAGAATATTTGATTCGATGGTAGGGTCTTCCGGAGAGTGAAGCAAGTTGGGAGGTCGCAGAAAGTCTTTGGCAGTTCAAGAAGGAGATCGATGCTTTCCACACCGAAGACGCGACGAGGCGTCACCTGATTAGGTGGGAGAGAATGTCACGGCCCAAAAGAAAGCATTTCCAAGAGTTTCCTACGGGACAGGTGTGACACATCCGACTCTCGGCTTGTATCCCCGAAACTTAGGGTTTTCTTGAGTCTTCTAGAATACTCTTGGGGGCGGGAGATACGGTAAATGTATTCGTATGTAATAAATATGGATAGTTGGTAATTGGGGAGATGTAATCTCCACCGTTAGATCGATGAGAGATCTACTAATACGGTTTGCCTTGTACTTGTATAAATAGGGGTCTCCTCCCCATTTGTATCATCACATTTTTCGCAAGTGAATACAATTCAGAGCTTCTCTCTCTAGAGTTTTCTCTCTCTACGATCCTTGTGAGTGAGTGTGAGAAAAGCTGACTTGGGAGAAATTCCTAAGGCCGCATGGGCAAGGGAACGCTAGATCGATCGGCCTGTGATACAAGCCTGCAGGAATGCTAAGACCACTGGATATACCAGAGTGGAAATGGAAGAACATAACAATGGATTTTGTGCAAGGATTACCAAGGACGTCAAGTAGTCACGATTCCATCTGGGTGATAGTGGATTGTCTGACTAAGTCTGCCCATTTCCTAGCAGTACGTATGGATTATCCAATGGATAAATATGCCGCAATATATGTAAGCCAAGTAGTACACTTACATGGTGTTCCTGTAACCATCATGTCAGATCGGGATTCGAGATTTACCTCAAATTTCTGGCAAGGGCTCTAAATCGCATTAGGGATCAAGCTTCAATTTAGTTTTCCTTTCATCCATAGACAGATGGACAGATTGGAAGAGTAATCCAAATATTGGAAGACATGTTGAGAGCTTGCGTAATTGATTTAAAAGGATGTTGGGATGAGAAGTTATACCTAGTGGAGTTTGCGTATAATAATAGTTTCCGGCAAAGTATCGGTATGGCTTCCTATGAGGCACTATATGGGAGAAGCTATAAGACACCTATCTACTGTAATGAAGTAGGTGAGTGAAGATTGATAGGACCCGAGTTGGTACAAGCTACTACGAATGTGATAGAAATCATTAGAAACATACTCAAGATGGCCCAGAGTCGACAAAAGAGTTACGCGGATAAGCGTAGAAGACCATTAGAATTTGGCATGGGAGATCACATATTTCTAAAGGTATCCCTGATGAAGGGTGTATTGCGATTTGAAATGAAGGGCAAGTTGAGCCTGAGGTTTGTTGGACCTTTCGAAATCCTCGAAAGGGTAGGGGACGTAGCCTATCGATTGGCATTTTCTCCTAAATTGTCGAATCTACATGATGTCTTCCATGTGTCGATGCTAAAGAAGTATCAACCCGATCCTGCTCATGTGCTTGATCATGAGATTATCAAAGTAGATGAAAAAGTGAGATACGTGGAGGAGTCGATGCAGATACTGGATCGGAAAGAGCAAGTCCTCTGAACGAAGGTGATCTCGCTAATTAGGGTGTGTTTGGTAACAATTCTGTTTCCGAGAGCAGATTCTGATCAGAAATGATTCTTTTTTATTCTGTTTCCGGGAACAGATTCTAAGCATTTTAAGCCGTTTGGTAACTGTCCAAAATTTCTGATTCTGGAATAGAATTGCGTTTGATACCGTTCTCATTGATTCTGTTCCAAATCAATTTCTTTTAATTTTTAAATAATTTTTTAACTTTTTTTCTTTTTTCTTTTCTTTTTTCTTCCTTTTTCTCTTATTCTTCTTCTTCTTCTTGTGCTCGACGACCTCACTAGAGCGTTGCCGACCCTCAGCGAGGCTGGCCCTCATCGGCTAAGCCTCACCGGTAGCTGGGCGAGGCTCGCCCAGCCCCATCATGGCTCGGCCTCGCTAGATCTAGCGAGACCGAGCCTCGTCAGTGGCTAGGCCAGCCTCGTCGAGGCTAGGCGAGGCCTACCTGGCCATCGGCGGGGCTAGGCGAGCCTCACTAGTGACTAGGCGGGCCTCACTCGGGTTGGGCAAGGCCCGCCTGGCCACCAACGAGGCTGGGTGTCACGAGGCTTACCCAGCCCCAGCGAGACTCGGCCTCGCTAGATCTGGGGAGACCAAGCCTTGCTGGTGGCTAGGCTTGCCTTCGGTGAGCTCGCCGGACCGATGGACGGCAACCGGCAGCGGCGAACGGTGACGGGCGGTGGTGGATGGCGGTCGCGGGATGGCGGAAGGGAACAAAAAGAAGAGTTGGTTTTGATTCTCAAATTTGTTCTCGGAACAAGAATCAACCTTTTTTATTCTTGATTCCACTCCAAATCTGTTCCCGGGAACAAAATTTTTATCAAACGCGATTCTGTTCCAAAACTACTCCCGGAACAAAAAATCAGAATTAGGTACTGTTTGGCATGTTACCAAACAGCCCCTTAAAGTCTTGTGGCGACACCATGACGTGGAAGAGGTCATGTTGGAAAGCGAAAAGGAAATGAGACAAAAGTATCCTCATCTTTTTGTCACTACCATCATCGGACTGAGACATTATGTTTCGTCATGTTCTTGCAGCGTACCCTTATCGTCATGCCTTCTCCGCATCATGACGATTCGATTGTTGTTTAGCCTATCGCCATATTTAATATTTTCTTCATGCAGCACCACACGCGAGACCAAGGTTCATTCCACATAGCACGTCGCCAAGTTGTCTCTCATGCAGACTTCCGCCGCCCCTCATGTGTACGTACACAAAGCAAGAGGACCGAAAATTCTTCAGCCCATGTACACGTCCGTTCGGCAGTCAACCAAGAGAGAAATGTTGACCCATGCAGCCACGTCTCTTCTCTCTCCTTTGGTGGCCAGCGAATGAAGAACTTTACATGTAAGGGACACGTTCTTGCATGCAAGGGTTGAATGCTTGAGCTGTCTTCGTTCCCTGTTGCCATCAAATTCACGTTGTTGACTCATGGAGTCAATAGCCAAAAGGGGACGATGTTTTCTTCTTCATTCAGTGAAGACCAATGTCCGATTTCCTTTGTCCATCAACGACAGCAGCAAATCTTCAGTCGATTTCCACCCAAATTTCCAGCGCCATTCCGCTCGCGCTTTGTTGCTGACCATGCACCACCGCGCCACCAGCCTCCTCACCGTCTCACACTAGCCCGCTACCGACCTAGAAGCCACTGCTCGCCGTCTTTTAACAATGTTGCTCACCGCCAGCTGCTTCCCCGTGCGCCGCTGCCACCGTCGCCTCGCCATAGCCACGCCTGCCACTGACACTCCAAGAACCCGAGGCAAGTGGCGGTTTTGTCGCACTCTATTGCATATCAACGCCCTGCTCGTGTATTCTCCCTAGGATCGACCAGAATTCAGTTCGTTTATGTGTTGATTGAAGCTGGATTGAATGATGTGCATGCGTGGGTCCGTTAGGTAGATGATAGGCGGTGCTGATCATCGGATTTGGTGGTGCGGACTTGGTAGGCTAAAGTCCGTTAGGCGAGCTGAGGTTCAGCATTTGTTGGGCTGGAATTACTGTTGAATTGCCTTGTTTTGTGTATAGTGACCATCAGCATGGCCAGCCCTAGTTGGGTGTGAAACCGAGAGTCCTAGTGAGCATAAGACAGTGGTACCGACCTTTAGTAGAGCCGAATTGATGCTGATCGGTCCTGAGTCGGTCATGGTGCTGTTCGGGTTTGAAATTAAATGGACGAGTATCAAAATGTTTTGATAAATCAACATGTTTGATTTGGGTTTGCAGGCTATAATTTCTTAGGCGAGTCATCGGGAATCGAATCGAACGTAAAATGGTATGAATCTCGGTTAGATGGTCGATTTTGATCTAAGCGTCTATAGTAGTTCAAGTTAGACGTGCATGATGGCTTTAATAAAACCTGTTAGGTACCGCGTCATGGTTGAACTGATATTGATGCCATCAGGCCCTTGTGACGATAATGCCTCAGGTGTCGAGTTGCCTGAAGGGTTGTGAAAACGATGCCTTTGGATGCCTGGGGACAGTGATGAGCCCCGGAGGTGCCCCGGATGTCAGGATGCCTAGAAGTGTGATGTAACACGTACTGGATGCCTAAGGATAGTGATGAGCCCCGGAGGTCCTTGTGATGCCAAGTAGGGTGCGAGATGCCTGGAGGTGTGATGAACACACTCCGGATGCCCGAGAAATGAAAGATGAAACCGGAGGTTCTCGTGATGCCAGGTAGGATGCGGGATGCCTGGATGGATGCAAACATGGGTCCCTCTAGAAGATGGCGGCAGTTAGAATTAAAGTCGAACTGATTATTGAATTGTTATGATTGTTTATTTACCTTCTTAGTGTCTCATTTATGTTCTTTTAGAGTTTTGGTATCCTCAGTTGTATCATTTTACGTACTACACGTTTAGAATGTCGTAGCTAGAGTAGCGGTAGACTTGTGTAATATGGTTTGACAAGTTGTTACTGCTGAGTAGTCGTATGTGGGACTATTATATTTCAGAGATGTGATCATGCTACTGTCACCCGTGTCTTACGGCATGTTCTATGGCATTCCCATTGATCTAACATGGGACCAAGTGGAGCATGCTGACCCTGACTTTCCGAGGGTCACATTTATTCGGATCACGGTGATCCTCACCGTGGATGCCGGTCTCACCATGGGCCCTATACTTATGGGGTTCATTGTCTTGTATGCCCGAGTCAACGGGCGTATGGTGGGGCCACTACCGCTTTTGGAGGATGATGATGACAGCTCAAGTAGGGTCGAGTAAGGGGAGGACCCAGGAGGATGGTAGCATTTTTGGACGCCAGGACGTGATGCCAAGACAACAATGTAGATAGACTGCTGGATAGTACTGCTAGATAGTCAAACAATTTTGGTTTAGCCAAAAATAGGAACTTTTTGCCCTATATGTACCGACTGGTGTTGTCTGAAAATTATAAATAAATAAAAGTGCCTAGTTTATATATCATGTGCATCATTTTAAATTAAGAAGCAAAGGAGTTTCAATACCCGCTTCCGCATTGAGATAAGCGCAAGGACTAAAGGATGGCGTGGCAGACCCAAAGGGTCGAGGGTCGTCATCGGCTAGCCCGTACAACAAGTTTTACAAAAACTTTTTGAAAATGACTTTTGTAAAAAAAAAAAAGAAAAAATTGAAGGTTTTTGTCTAAATCTCTCATTGACTTTAGGAAAATCGATCAAAAGAGTACTTTCTTCACTCAAACCCAAACCAGAGTTGTTATAATAAGATATTTGAGCTGAAAGGATTTTCTCTAAAGTTTTTTTATCGTTTGGAGAACTTTGTAGTAATATCTGAAAACGTCCTTTTTTAAACATTCATTTTTCTTTTGAAAGCTAATCAGCATTTTCTTTCAAATTATCAAAATCATTTTTCAAATTCTCAAACTTTTCTCTCCAAGAATTATCATGTTGCCTGAGTTTTGAATTTTCATTCTTTAATTCAGATATCCTTTTAAAAGAAGATTTGAGGTTCAAGTAATTTTCATCTATATACTTAGAAGCTTTAATAGGAATTTCTAAATGACTTATCTCGATTTCCTTGTCAGATTTTGAGTCTGTGTCTGAGTCTAATTCTGATTTTGAGTCTGATTATGAGTGAGCCATCAAACAGATATTTGCAAACTCCTCTTCACTTTCCTCACATTCTGTGTCATCCTAGGTTTCTACTTTTAGAGCTTTCTTATACTTACCATACTTTCCTTTCTTCTTTTACAGTGAGGGACAGTTAGGTTTGATGTGTCCCTTCTTATTGCACTCAAAGAATATCACGTCCTTGCTAATTTTAGTATCTTCCATCGATCTTTTCTGGAAATTTTACTTTGCTTTTTCGACTTTCTTCCTTTCCCATTTAGTTTCCTGAATTTTTGTATCATAAGAGCTAGCTCCTCATCATCCATATCATCATATGTGTCTGTATCATTAGAATCAATATTAGACTTAAGCACAATTGACTTCTTACCTTTTGGATCATCTTCATCATTGATTCGTCCCACTTCATACGATTGAAGAGTGCTTATCAGCTCTTCAATAGAAAGAGACATGATTCTTTGTGTCTCATGAATTGATGTTTCACATGGTTCCGATCCATTGAAAGTCCTTGCAAAAGTTTGTTGACCTTCATTGGAGCAGAAATTAGTAGACCTTGACATGCCAACCCATTTACAATTTCTGTAAATCGACTGAACATATCTCCAATAGACACTCCAGACTTCATCTGTAAGATTCATATTGACTAAGTAAGATATTTATTTTTGTCCCCTTTACACGGTCTATTCCTTCATATATGACATGAAGGCTATCCCAAACTTCTTTAGTTGTTTTACATGAAAAAATTATATTATATTTAGTGAGAGACAAGGCACAATATAAAGAATAGATGGCTTTTGTATCAAAAGTCTATCTCTTGGTAATTTCTGATTAGTTGGATTGCTCAGCATCCTTATCTAAGACTTCTTTTCCCTTATCTGAAGAGGAAGCTGCCTTCGGGTTGATTCCTCTTTCTACAACATCCCATTCTATAGGATCTTTAGATCTCAGAAATGCCTTCATTTTATTCTTTCACACATTGTATTCTTTTCCATCAAAATAAGGTGGCATGGTATTGCTCTGTCCCTCCACGAGTCTTGGTGCTAAACAACTAGTCATAGAAGATCTTTAGCTCAGAAGTATAAACACTTCAATAAAAGAGCACATGGTTTTGATACCAATTGAAAAAACTAGTACGAACACCTAGAAGGGGTCAATAGATGTTTGAAAACAAACCTTGCCAAATAAATACGGAATAAAATAAGTTGCAAACAAAATCTAAAAAAGGATCAAAGTCTAATTAAACAAGGTATTGGACTTCTACTGCAAAATTGAAAATTAGATAACAAATGGACTAGATTTTTGAGAAACTTAAAATGTTACAACAAATAAAGTTGAAAATAGTTAACAAAAGAGAAAATTGCACATGAGATTTATAATGGATTGGCTTAAATCAAACCTACATCCACTTTCCTACGCTGGCAACCTTCTGGCTGAAATTTACTAAAGTATCAACAAAGAAATACAATATTTTGAGTGTAAACACTCAACGGAAGATTTATTTTTCCACACTAAGTCACTCTTCTTATGATTTTCTCTCTTAAATACAATTTGTAAGAGTTGTTGTTGAAGAACAAGTGGTTGGAAAGGCTTCAAACTATAATTTCAATTTTCAAGCACTATCTCAGATAGACTAAATGACCTCATTAAATACTCATCTACACCTTACTAGCCGTTGCATTCTTGAAAGGAATTTCTTCCAATCAATCCGTTGGACAGAATCAATTAAGGAAATCTTGTAGCCATTTGAAGATTGAGATGAAAATCTGTTGATTCTGGTTGCTCATACAATCAAAATCTAGGTTTCCACATTAGTTGCTTCCAAAAAAGGAACTTGTCTTCAATATTGATTTCATCAATTTGTGATTAATTCCATCAATACATTTATAAAAGGTAAGTGAGATTCTTCATCAGAAAGCCAAATATTAAAGAATAAATCTCTATAACATTCATATTGAATTCTTGTCATAAGATTAATAATTTTGAGTCTGATTATAACTTCGTTTTGAACTTGATTTTAGTCTAGATTGCATTAGAGTGGGAAAGACTTCTAGAATGAATAGACTTGACAAGAGTCTGCGATATGACTTCAGAAGTCTACTATTTTTCTGAATAAGAATAAGAACAAGAAAATTTTGTCAACTTCAAAACTTGGCAAGAGTTTTCTCGACAGTCGAAGCCTATTCCTACATAATGTCCTCTATGCTCTAGATATTCGACGGAACTTAGTCTTCGTAGTTGTTCTTCTTAGCATAAGTTATGTATTAAATTTCCATGGTGATTGTGTTGACATTTTGTTTGCAACAGTTTATTATGGTTTTGGTCATGTATTTAATGATTTTATGATGTTAGACATTTACTATAATTTGTACAATGTTAATGTTGATAGTTGTTTTAATTGCATCTTCTAGTAATGTTGAGATTGATATAAGTACTTGGCATGCTAGATTAGGTCATATTGGGTTAGAAAGAATGTAAAGGTTAGCTGGAGAAGGCCTTTTAAGATCACTCGCTAATGTTGATATACTCGTATATGAACATTGTCTACTGGGAAAGGCAACTAGAAAGCAATTCAGTAAAGAACTAGAGCCGAACTTCCATTACAACTCATACATTCTAATATTTGTGATTCATTGAATGTGAGGGTGAGGCATAGACTCTCATATTTCATCACTTTCATTGATGATTTCACGCATTTCGGTTATATCTTTCTAATCTCCTATAAGTCAGAAGCATCACACTACTTTAGACGATATATAACGATGGTAGAGAATCAGTTGAACAAAATAATAAATCAGTTGAACAAAATAATAAAGGTATTGAGAATTGATTGTGGACATGAGTATCTATCTGAGCAATTCAAGGCTCTTTGTAATGAAAAATGAATTGTACGACAATTGACTATTTTTGGTACTCCGCAACAAAATGGGGTTATTGAAAGAATGAATAGAACCCTATTAGAAACAGTTAGGTCTACGACGGCGCAAACAAATCTATCTATCTCGTATTGGGGAGATGAGTTATTGACTACTGCCTATGTATTTAACCATGTACTTTAAGTCAGTTATTTTCACCTCTTATGAATTGTGGACTGGTAGGAAACCAAACTTAGGTAATTTACGTCCTTGGGAGAGTGTAACTTATGTTCATGATTCTTCCCATAAATATGACAAATTAGGCCATAGGTGGGAGAAATATATATTTATAAGATATTTTAAATACTCCAAAAGGTACGTGTTCATAGGTGAACGGGCTGATGGAAATGTGACCGAAATGAAGTCACAAAATGCCACGTTCTTGGAGAACGATTTTCTTAGTAGATGTGAGAATGATAAGGACTTCCAATTATATGAGATTGAAGATTCTGATAACATACCCACTAATGTTGTTGAGAGAAATGAAGATTTACCTTAACATACAAGATCTAATGAAAGTGTTGCATCGCTTGGTGAACTGAATTCAAAAAAAGTTCAATTGCGTAAAAGTAATCATAAAATAGTCACCGTCGACATTTTGAGATTGAAGGGGAAGCATTTATGATTGCTTCGCAAGACAATGCCAAGCTTAAGACTATTTAAAAAGCTCTCTCATCTTCTAATAAGGAAGAATGGAGAAAAGTTTTGAAATATGAGATAGAGTCAATGAGGGCAAAACATATCTGGGACTTGGTTGATCTACCACCCAATTGCAAATGTATTGGAAATAAATGGGTTTTAAGATTAAGTAAAGAGTGGATGAATCCATTGAAAAGTATAAGGCTTGTCTTGTGACAAAAGTTATACTCGACAAGAGGGTATAGACTATGAGGAAACATTTTTCACCAGTTGTAAGGTTTACTTCAGTACGCCTTATCATAGCAATCATTGTACAGTTAAACCTAGAATTACATCAAATTGATTTAAAGACGGCATTTTTCAATGGAGAACTAAATGAGGAAATCTATATGAAGCGGTCGATAAGTTTCATAGCTAAAGGTCAAGAACGTAAAGTTTGCAAGTTTCATCACTCAATATATTCTAAGCAATCATCTAGACAATGGTATCTTCATTTTCATCAAGCCATAACATCTTTTGGATTCACGATGATCGAAGAAGATCATTGTGTATATGTCTAATGGTTCGAAAATAAATTTGTGATTTTGTCACTTTATGTTGACAATATTCTATTGGCTAAAAATGATAAGGTTTTTGTGATGCACCATGACGTCCTAGGCCGTCACTCTAGACCCTTAAGTATAATCTTTAATTTCTATTACGCAAGTGGAAGAATATACACTTAACAAATTTCAAAATGATAACATGCTTCTCTTCATTCATCATAAACATGGATTACAAGAGGAAAACAACATCTTGACAATTACATCATGGCAGTACACACATCAAGATGACCCGAACAAAACACCTAGGAGAGGCCAAAAAGGAACCTAACTCCTCTACCCGGTAGTTTTCCCCATCCACTACATCTCTCCATACCATGCACGCCTCCTAATCCAAGCTCAAAGCATCACCAACGGATGGGGCCAAACAAACTCCCATTCACATTGAGATACATGGATACAAATTGCATAGGAAAAAGATTAGGGCGTCCATCATCTATCTAGACAGTACAAATATAACGAGTCAAAACAAGACCAGAGTATTGATCTTCAAAGTTTCTGTCTTGCCCCGATCCTCAAGCGCGTGCCCATCCCTCAGTGGTCGATTAAATTGCGAATTTGCGATGTCCCAGGACGCATCGCCGACCTTTTCGTTTTAGTGCACATGCAGAAGCGAATAATTAAATCCCTAAACAACACAAAGATGGGATAGAAAAGTAGAGCTAAAATTTTGCAAACTACAACACACCTTTATATACACAACAAACTAAGTTATATATACAATACTAGTCTATTCACAAGTCTACAAAAGATAGAAGAGCTATAGGTCCTCTAAGCATTCGAACCCTCAACCGAAGACTCTAGGGTCTCTGGCTCCGGGGAGCTCAGGTCTACCACTGCACCATCAGGAGGGTCAGCCGTACCCTTGCCAAAAGCAATCTCCAGCACCAACATAGAGATCTCAAATTCTGGTAGAGGACCTTCTTTGGGCCCATCTCGCCCGCGACGATACCACAATCTATATTGATAGGGTACCATCTGGGATAGACCCATATCAACCCAAACAATGGATCTCACGAGTTTGTAGTCCCAAGCTCCTTGACCCCTAGGAAGAGGAATCAAAGAGACATGTTCGGTAACCTTCTTCAGCTAGCCAAAATGTTTGGGACAAACCGTCATCTAAGGACTTGAAAATGTTAGCCCACGATGGGGGTGAAACAATGTCTTAGCAAGTTCACCCCTTAAACTCTTACTAGGAAGCTAATACACCTAAAGGCTACCTATGCACACATAAGATAGAGGACTTACCTTTGCCTTAATCCTTCCTACAAGTCAGTACAGTTCATGATCTCAACCAATCCACTCAATTCAAATCAACCCATCAATCAATCAGTCAATCAGCTTAATTCGATATCAATAGTACTATCTATCAATTTAATATGACCACTGTTCACACAAGCTGAAATAATCGGTCAATGCTCTCACAAGCAACAATATATGGTCATAACTCTCACAAGCTAATATAGATAGATAGTAGCTCTCACAAGCTAATAATATAGATCGTTCTCTCACAAGCTAATATAACAATCTTAGCTCACACAAGCTAATAAGGTATACTACTTTCACAAGCTGACGTGCAAAGGGTCCTCAAAAACTGACGATAAATATGCTCTCACAAGCTGATATGCATATATGCTCTCTCAAGCTGATATATCACCAAGTTAAAAGTACCCGATAAAATTAATCATGTGTGGGTACACGATCAACCTAATCCAAAAACACAATATCTTTTTTTTTTTTTGGAAAATCTCACTATTTAATATAGTCCATAAACACATTTTTGGCGTTGTAAACCGATGCCCAGTATTTTCTAATTAAATACCGAAATTACTCAATTTTGGAATAAATACCCAAAATTACAATTCTCACTCAATTTGCACAAATCAACACTCAATTAAATAAACCAATCATACCATTATAATTAGCACAAAATTCTGGTCACCGCCTATCCCGATATAATTTTCAGAAAATAATAAATAATTAAAGAAATACCAAAAATAATTAAATAAATACATTTAAATGCCATAAATGCAAACTTAGGCCAGAAAAGCCTAATTAAATATCGAAATGGGCTCGGAAAAATTCCAAACCTAACTAGATAAATAATACAACCTATCTAACCACTAACATGCAATAATGAATATTTAAATCGATAATCCGTTCTAACTAACCACTTAAACCATACTTAGCCTAAACTAATCAACCCTTAAGCATATTTGACTCTCTAAGCAGAGTTTAGTGAGTAAACTCACCACTTTTGAAATTTGATGAGTCCACGATAACGGCAACACAAAGATGGGCGATAAACTCCGAAGTGGTGACACACTACAAGGCCCGAAAGCGGTTTGAAATGGGTCTCGAAGCCCACAGAGGCTTGTTGGCTTTAGCTTCTGGTTGATGGGCCGAGGGAGTGAGCTGGGCGACAGCTTGGGCTACAATGGCGAGGATGGTCGACGGACGACTATAGCAGTGCACTGTGGAGGCGGACGGCAACGAGACAGCGACAACGGGGCTCCGACTGAGCTTGACGTGGCCTGAGGACGCTTGAGGGATGGCCTGGGGTAGTGGCTGGAGTAGAACGATGGTGGACGAGCGTAGGACTAGCGCGGCTCGCACGGGGGATGCGACGCGACATGGTGGGGCTCTTGCTACCTTAGGTGAATGTGTGACAACTAAGGGGGCTTGGGCTTAGTTTCCTCTAGTTTTTGGGAGCTTCAAATGGTTGGAAATGGAGAAAGTAGCTGAGGAGGAAGAAGGGGGACAATTGAAGCTTGGAGGGGGCCACCTTAGCTTCAATCTCACCCCTTTGTCCTCTTGGCAAGGCCTCACCAGATGGGCTGGCTTCCTCAGCATATTTTGCAGCCACCACGCTTCCTTAGGAAGCCATTGAGGTGGTCCAAAAGTCCCTCCCCCCATGGCCTACGAATTTGACACCAAATTCCCCAAATTGAGTTCAATTCTTCTCCAATTGGACCCAAATTGGAGTCCACAGTTCTCACCAAGGTGTCCTCAACCAAATTAATATTTTTTTCTCGCCAATAGAACTAACTTGCATCCCAAAAACGCGATAAAAAACGGTCCCCTGAATTTTCCGGACAAAAACGACCCTATATTGAAATTCCGCCAAAATTCTCGGTTTGCAGAAAAATCCTCGGATGATGAGTCGACGTTCCTAAAATGACTCATGACATGACTAAACTTTCAATTTCTGAAATTAGAATCAAATTCACAGTTAATTTTAATCTGGCGTGATTTTAGCGTAACCTAGCCTACCGGGTAACTTTTAGGAATTTTTGTGCAATTGACCTGTTGTCGATTATTTTTAGCCACATTGTACATATTTGACACATTGACAACTCTTAGTTGTCGTGAAAATCTTGGAATTTCAAATATGGGCACAAGGTACCAAAACAACAGAAAAATCAATCTAATGCCGATTGACGAAAATTTTGCAATCTGGTGGAATCATCTACACTTTGATCACATATCTTAGTTGAACCGACCTATCTATGATCTCCGATTGATTTTTAATTATGCCGTAATGACCCTTGTAGACTAGAACAATCGAGCAGTCGATTCCTGATCGAATAGAACTATAGGCGCATTGATGAAAAACTTGATTCATTTAATTGAAAACAGAACTGAAATTTCAGGATGTCACAGTTCCTATACATGCCATCTACCCGCACAGGTGTGCCATAAGTCGCCAAAGGTGTCACATCCATAGCTAATGATTTGAGAGGAAAAATAAGGGGTGAGCAACAATGCCCAGTAAAGGATAAAAGCATGGCATTAAACAATGAGATCTTAGCTTTGCTCAATAGTGAAAATAGCACCAACATAGTGAATCATCATGACTATGGACAACATCAAATAAGGCAGCATACAGTACCAATAATATCATGCGAACTAGGCAAGCTAAAGTGAGTATAATGCATGAAGACTACACCGAAATGTGCATAGATACTCCATTCATGCATCACACAACACACACACTCACATTCATGCATCTCATGTCACACGGCAACCCATCATATATACTCACATGCCTTGTTGATTAATTTTAATGTGTAATCATTTCATATCCACCCTCGAAAAGGATTGCACCCAAGATGCTGGCCAAATCTGTTCGAGTCACTTCTAGGTTGCTGGTCGAACTTCCAGGGGATGCTGGCCCTAGGCATCTCTCTCCAAGGCATCCCAAACCTCGCTATTTGGGGCATCCCCACTCCCCGAGGGCATCACCGGAATGTTGTCTGATGGAACATCTCTTATGGGATTCATTCATACATTTCACCATGTCACAATCTTCTATTATGGCACACTTTTAACACCACCAGTACACATATGCATCACAACACAGCATTTTCAGTGTACAAAGATATCAATGCATTAGCAAGCACAAAACATATTCGCCGTTCATACAATCTTACAAACTTATCACGTATGATTTCGCACATATACTAAGCACTTCACACATATAGCCATCAAGCATAAGTTCTTAGCACACCAAAAATCAATCAAATCACGAAATATACATTTTCTAGCAAGCAAGACACCAAGAACAACCACAAGACTGCAACTGGCCATCACTGGTAGAAACCAGGTCCACTCGCACATCTCCATGATTAAATCTAGAAACATAACCAAATGAGTTTAGAAAATCCTCAAATTTTAATATGTTATGAAGACACCTTGACCCAGACCTTTCTAGAATAGGAGCTGTAAATTGCTTAAATCATTACCAAAATTGTGTCCGTGTCCAGAAATTACATTTTCCAAAACCAATTTGGTTCGAGGTCCAAACCTCATATATTTTCTCTGAAATTTGACTCTATTAAACTTCAAGATGTGATGAAAAACTTTTGTGAAGAACTCTTTCAAAATGAAACCCTAAGAGTTGATAAAAATCTTTTGAACACCAAAAAGTCACAAATTCCAGCATAAAATGAGATTTTATCTTGCATGCAACGAAGCTATAATCTTGTTTTTTTAAATCTAGAAAATCTTGAGTAAAATATATATTATAAATGAAAATGTTTAGAACATTTTTCAAGAAGAAAGCAATCTCAAAATCGTAGCATGTTTCAACCTACAAAAATAACAAACATTGAGTGTCCAGTAAACAGATCTGGAGAAAAGTCCAAACCCAGCCCCTTTGAGCACATCTCTTGCAAGCTTAGTAACCACAAACCTTCAAGAAACTCACACGCAAGACTTCCCACATATTACAGCATAAATGCAAGCTAAAGTTATTCAAAGATCTAGCTCCTACAACCCAAAATCCACTAGATTGAGCTAAACCACCCTCAAGCGTCGAGAGGATATCGAAGTTTAGTACCTAACTTATTCCCTTACCTTGTTTAGGACTCAAAATCTCCTATCTTGGGCTCTCTTGAAGGCTGGTTGCTTCTTTAGTCATTGGTCCTTCGAAGAACAGCAAGAAAACAAGATGGAAATGAGAGAGGGAAGTGTCTAGTGCGTGAGGGGAAGAAAGTAGGAGAAGAACAAATGGGAAAGGAGAAATAGAAGCAGAAGTTGTGGGAAAATGATTGTTTTCTTGGGAAATTTCCCTTGCTATAGCCATGTATAGGAGGAGATTGGCTGGTGAAGTTTTTAGGGCCATCATGAGGCTTAGGGTTTTTGGCTGGGGGGGAAGAGGGTAGAGTTGAAATTTGCATGGGGAAGCTAAAGCCAAATGCAAAAGATCCTTGATTTTGTCCTTTTCCCCTTGACTTATCTGCCCTAACAAAGTTTAGTCTAAATGAAATAAAGCTAATCCTCTTCCTAATCCAAAGATTCCGGCCACCTCTAATACTAGGTACAAATCTAAACAACTTTATTCCAAGATCCTCCATTATAAATGTAACCAAGGATTAGTAGGATGGCACATGCACCTTCAAGTCGCACTTTCTAATACCTAAGGACCTTACGTCCAAAATTAATTTCGCATGCATCACAATGTCACAAATTAAGTCACAAGAAAACACCATTGAAAATTTGAAATCACTCAAATTTGCGCAAGACAAACAATGGCCAAAAAAGGATTCTTGGCATTTATCCTCCTTAACTAGCCCTTACACACACGTCCAGCCCATGGGCCTTACTCATGGTCCACCGATCTCTCTTTAGCCCGAACTCAACCCAAAAAAAATAGGCCCACTAGGCCATCACACGCCTAGCCCACACGGAAAGTCCATCGAGCGATCCACCTATCCCGATTTCTCTTCCATCGACAAGCACAAGCTTAAGCAAAATTCAAAGGCTGAAATTTCAGGATGTCACAGTTTTGGTTATCACCATAAAAGAATGGTTGTCCTCCAATTTTGAAATAAATGACATAGGAGAAGCTGCTTATTTATTAAGAGTTTAGATCAAAAGAGATCAATTAAGAAAACTCATTACTTTATCAAAAAAGTTATATATAATGAAAATTATTGAGCATTTCCATATATAATATTGTAATCCTATTGATACTCATGTCATGTAAGGTGAAGACCTAAGTACTAAGGTGTGTCCTAAGACTCTAGAAGAAAATAAAGAAATGGAAATTATTCTTTACGTTAGTGCAATCGAAAGCTTGATGTGTGCTATAATGTGTACTCGACCTGACATATGTTATGACATGGGGTTAGTAAGCCGATATCAATCAAATCATGGTCAAACACACTAAAAAGCAAGGGAATATTAACTTTGTTACCAAGGGAATAATTTACGCCTATTAGGCTAATCAAATGCTGATTGGGGAGGAGATCAGATGAGCATAAATCGACTTTTGGATATGCTTTCTTGCTCAATGAAGGTGCAATCTTTTGGAATAGCAAGAAATAGACATGCATGGTCTTATCTACGACGGAAGCAGAATTTATTTTATGCTATATCGTAGTGCAAGAAGTAGTATGGCTAAAACGTTGCTTGAAAAAATTAGCCATCGTCACCAAGATTCCAAGACTTATGATAATTAATTATGATAGTCAGGCAGCCATTGCCTATGTGAAAGATCCCAAATATCATGGAAGGATGAAGCACATTGACATAAAAAATAACTTCATTAGAGACATAATAGCGCAAAAAGAAGTGATCCTTCAATACATTTCAACTAATAGAATGGTTACTGATCAATTTACTAAGGCTGTTCCTAGGGACGTATTTTTTACCCACAGGATGTCTCAGGGGTTACATAGAATGTGATATGTGAAATTGTAAAAAATCATTGGTTTAGATATATGTGAACATATGTATTGTACTTGTTTGTTTTAGTGACTTGATGTTTTATCAATAAGTACAAATCCATTATGAGACTAGCACCAACACACATATATTGTTAAAAAGTATGTCAGCAAGTAATGATTGGCTTACTCACACAAACAATCACCTCAAGTGCTATAGTTAGCACGTTGAGATAAGATGTTATGTACAAATAATTGCTAACAAAAAAAAATTAGTATATAAAATAATATGTCGCATTGATTGGAATCAGGATTAGGTCTGTGATTTGTATCTGATAAGACCGAACATGAAATTTCCACAATCATGTATGCCTAAAAGATGCCGAATGCAAGTACTTAATTAGGCGTTGTAGAAAGCAAACCAATATAGCAATTGAGCTAAACTTGAGTACGTGAGAAGCACATAACTATGTTTAGGCTAAGATCAATATAGTAGATTTATCTAATAAATAACATACACCCTTATATAAAGAGAAATCCACCATAGCATGAAATTCAACTACATGTGCATTATATAACCGACAAGGGAAGGTAAGTGAAATTATCCCTATTTACTCATGTAAGCCCTTGAGATAATTTATAATTTACCTCATTGCGTGCCCTATGTTACTTCTGACAATGTTCTTGAAGTGAAAAACCAATGTTGCTACTTTTGCATGTTACCGGCGGTCTTGAATAAATATGGCTTTATGGGACATGTCTAGGAAAGCAGTTGTTCAAAAATAGAGAAAGATATGAGTGTAAAAGAAGACTATTATTATTTTACATCTATCACATATATTTACTAGTCAACCAATTAAATCGTCTTATGTGATTTTGGCTAAATTGTAAATACATAGTGTTATGAGAATAGTCAAGTATAGCCTTTAAGGGATATGTATACTTGGATTAATGTAGCAAAATATGCCTAGGTATTAAGAGACATCAAATATTTAAAATTGCATTGATTAAATTAACAGGTTTAAAACTTAATTGGTTTCCATACAATAAGTTTAGGCTAACGTAATTATTCCAGAGCAAAGCATGTGAACAATAAATTTTGGTCCATAAAACTCGAATAAAGGGATTGCCCCATTTACAAAACTCGAATGAAGGGATTGCCCCATTTACAAAACTCGAATAAAGGGATTGCCCATTTCCAATTTCTGACTCTAGCATTGTAAACCGAGCTGTTAATTTTATTGGAGATAATACATATATAGGACAAAGCATAAAGAATAGAACAAACATAATTGAGAAATAAACAAATTATGGGGACGTTTAAAGACATCTCCAAAATATAAACTGAAAATTTAGGATGAAGCAAAGGAGGAGAAAGGAGATGAATTTTTCAAATTAGAACTAGTTTATTGAAATTTGCATATTAAATTCTCCAGAGGACCCAAAAAAAGGAAAAGAACACAACAGTTGCTGTCACAAATTTTTCTGCCCGAAATTGTTGTTGTTTCTGTCAGCAGTCAAAATGGAAAATTCTAAGGGAAAATGGTCAAGTGGATGAAAGGTCTTCCTGATCGACGATGACATGCACTCACAGAATTTCCAAACTACCATTCCTGAAATGGTAGTTCAGAGAACCAACGATTAAATCAGGCTCCTTTGGGCGGTATCGCTAGAACATCAAGATCTCGTCAATCGCCTATGCTCGACGTGAACGACCTGCTTTTAGCTGACTCGATATGGTGGGCTTAGGGCGCGTTTGGTAACGATTACATTCCCGGAAGCGAATCGATTCCCGAAATGATTATTTCGATTCTGTTTCCTGAACTGATTCGAGTAAAAAACGCGTTTGGTAACAAATAAAATTTCTAATTCTAGAATAGAAAAAGAATAGAAACGTGTTTGGTAACTATATAAAATTTATATTCCAATTCTTTTTTAATTACCTTTTTAGATTAAAATAAATTTGATATTGAATTTTCATAAACCATTCACTGCTTAATTATATTTTTATACTAAGTAATAAAAATATTAACTAATCAATTTTTATTATATAGTAAATAATAAACCATAGTATAAACTATACTAATATCCCTACAATATGTAATAAATAAAAATACTAAATTATAACATAAAATTAAATATATATTCTATATACAACAAATATATATTTCATACTAGGAAGAAATAAAAATAAAATATAGAAATAATTTTTTTTTTTGATTCGGCACTTTTGATTCTCTTTTTTGATTCTCGGACGGAGAATCATATTTTTTCTGATTCTGAATTCTTGTCCAAAACTGATTCTGGGAGTAAATTTGTTCCCAGAATCAGTTTTGGACAAAAAATTTACCAAACGCGATTCTGTTTCCAAACTGATTCTGGGAACAAAAAATCAGAATCAGGCACTGTTTGGATGGTTGCCAAACAGGGCCTTAGTCTACGATATGCCAAAGAATAATCCAAGATAGCATTTGACCACAACACTGAAAATATCCCTTTCCAGTGCCAGACGTCGAATTTGGAAGTGATGGACAAGAACAATATTCTTATATGAACGAAGCTCTGACGGTGATATATGTACGACCACTCTCCTCCATATATAGCACCTAATTAATTAGGATAGTATCAAAACGGGGGAATTTTGTGATTTTCATTTTTGTCAGTCATGGGGTGTCTGAACCAGTTTTCATGTGTCTTGACTGTCTACTTTCTTGCGCGATCTTTAAGGATGGGGAAAATTACCCAATCAGCTCTATACGTATTGTAAGGATACTAATTTGGTTCTTTTCCATTTTTCAATTTAGTCCTAACTTTTTGTACAAATTTCCAATATATTCTTTTCAGTCAATTTCTGCTGAAGATTGTTGATGTGGCAGTTTAATCATCGCTGGCCATCCTATGAGCACACCGCCACATCAGCAATTTCTGCGAAAATTGACTAAAATGATCATATGTATCATGCATGGCAACATCTACTGAATTTGATGGAGGATAATAAGCGAGTCGTTCATTGTGTCCAACTCGATCCTCATTGCTTTTGGACTCTGTGGACTCGTCAAAACAGTTTTACGAAGGTAGTTGAACATCCTATAATTGACTGAAAATCAAAGGATGAAGAGATTGGAACCAAACTCTGAGTCAATTCTGCTTCCAATCTTGAAGTGACATTTTGTTTCTTTCGTAGCGAAGGATGAACCCTTTTATGGGATAAGACATACTTGCTGGGTTGATGGTCAAATCGCATTGTACGGCTCGGTTCAATTCGAAGTCTAAGGAATGCCAAAGATGCAAATCCATGATTGCTAATGAATGTCTGATTCAATATGTTAATTATCAATTGAAGCGATTCAATCTGATGTATGTTTATCTATCAAATTGCATGCCATTTATCTTATTTTACCGTATATGTCATATTTTGACACATCCATAATGGCAACTAGCCTTATTTCACTAAGTGGGATCGATTGAATGCCTCATATTACGTCATTGCACTCGATATTTTGTTAGATTCCGTTTGAGCTCTAGAAGTTTCATGTTCATCCTTATCGTCTCACTTCGCGTCCTCCTACCCTTCCTCTACTCCTTTTAACCAATGCCTCAAATCCTTGTTCACATCGCCTCACTAGTTACTAGGACGTCAGAAGGCCTTTGTTCAACAAGGCCAAATCATCTTAGACAACCTTCTCTCACCTTATTCCCAATTAGAGTAACACTTGCGTTTTTCACTATTAGCCATCCTGTAAAATTTTCTCTTAAGCTTGAATACTATTTGATGGTCGTACAAAATCATAGATGCACTTGTCTACTTCATCCATACCACAGGTACTCTTTGGGTAAGATCTCCATCTAATTTTTCTGTATCTTTTTAGAATGAATTCAAGATATCTACAAAGTTGATCCACTGACACTTTCATCTCCAAATTTTACCAAGAGATCGTTTGAACTTCTGCCCTTACTAAAATTACAGACCATATATTCATTCCATCTTAGTTCGACTCAATTGATAACCCTTATATTCCATATGCTGAATTTTGATAGTTATAAAGTAGTTGGAAGCAAACTTTGCACTTCACAATAAAATGATAAATGCAATGAAATTTAAATATATGTGGCTTACATTCGAATGTAATCTTTATGTTAGTAGAACAATGGGAAATTACATCTTCTTACGCATAGGAATTATCAAATGGATTGGAAAATTAGGATTTCCAGTTCACAGAGATAAATCTTACTAGCAGGACATATTATACTGTTATTTTCTATGTTCATCGGTTTGATTTTCGATTCATACATTCAAATGTTCAATTCATGATACATATCTCGATTTACAAATTTAGAGGAAAAACCTATTTTGTGTTCGTCACATATCTTTTCTTTAGACTCATGTGGGAACTTTGAAGATATTGGAGCACGCAATGAACTCCCTAACGAGTACGATAGTCCCCACTCCCACTCAATTTGGATAAGTACCGAACACACGTCCATGGCTTTCTTGAGAATGCTTGAGAGAGTAAAAGTGCTCTTGGAAAAAAATTTCGTAAAATTGCTTGTATCCTGTAAAATAATTAGCTAATGAAAAATGTTTGTATTATTGACAACAACTTATGTCAAATATTTTCATGGATGATGAAAATATTTTTCACTCATTCATCTTTGTAAGGAATACAAGCAATTATTTTTAGAAAAATGTTTTTCAAAAGCTCAACCTATTTCCACCCATTTTTAGGCCTTGACACTTCCTTTCAAGTCGAATTGATCAGGCCCACTCTTGACTTAAGATTATTTTTTGCTTTTTTTTTTTTTCCTTCTTTTTCTCTTATTTCAATTTTACTAAAAATGAAACTACTTATACTCGCCTCAAACAACATTTTTTTAAGGTTAAATATGGGGCATACTCTTGATTTAAGATTATTGCTTTATTTCTTTTCTTCTTTTTTGGTTTTCTTCATTTGCTTTCTCCATTCGAAACCAAATTTGTGTACCCCTTTTCAAAAAGATTTATGTGGTGGATAGCTAAGTAATTATTCAACCAAAAAAAAGCTAATTTTGTGTTACTGAATTGTATATTTCTTCTTCTTTTTTAACTAGGACTTAGTACGCATTTGGTTTAATTATGACTTTAGAATGTGTCATTATGTTGTAATTTGTGTAATTTAACTACTCAATTTTCATTTTGTTTTGTGAATCCGATAGTCAAATTTTTAATTATTTATCGTATGACGCATTAAATATTTTGAGTGATTGATTCTTCTTTTGTTTATGACAACATACTTCAAAACGATAGTCAATCAAAGGAGTAAGTATACTGCCCTCTCTTTGGTACCAAAAGTTTATTTTAGATCACTTAAGTACCAAAAAGTTTGAAAAACGATCATTTCAATGCCAACACCAATCTAATTGATCGGAAATCCGACATTACACCTTTTTATTAAATTTTGAAGCTAACGTGACTCGCTGGAGAGTACAAACAGCATTAATTGTCCAAAACGACATCATTTATATGTTTGCCTCAATTATAAACCGTAATTTTATTTGCAATTTAAGGTTTTTTTGTCCAAATTAGGTTTTCTCATTATCAATTTGCAAAAGATTAAAGAAGGAAAGTGGAAGATGATGAGGGATGAAGATGATGAAGCCAGTTGGTTCAGATGAATGTGGTTGCTTGAGTCGTGACCATGCTCCGTTGATGCTATCATCGTCGTGGGAGGACAAAGAGGAACAAGTGAAGGTCTTGACCGAGCTCGAGAAAAGACACCGAGGCTCCGACAAAGATTACAAAGACCTAATTTGAAGGCTTCCTCAAGTTGATCTCTCTCTCTCTCTCTCTCTCTCTCTTCTCGGCTTCGATTTGACTCAAGCATTCTTCAATCTCCCTCCTTTTCTTCTTTCCCTCTCTTTTTCCTTCTCTCTGCAAATTTTCCCGAAAAATGGAAGAGCGTATTGAAGGATTCTTTCTCATACGGCATCATTTATGAAGAGTATAGCCACGTCATAATCCATGTTGGACTTGTTTTTTAAATAAAAAATTCACGTAATATTTTGGCCAGACTTTATAGTTGAAGGCACTTAAGTGATCATTTTTTCTCTGATTTAACACTAATGTGATTTGGCAGAAACTTTTGATACCAAAGTGAGCACCATACACAGCTTTTTTAGCACTCTAGTGTGCTTATCCCGTCAATCAAATGAGTCTAATCTTTCTTCTTTGGCATTCAATGGAAATATTTGTCAATCACAATAATTATCTCCCTTATTGCAACCAAGAAGAGTATATTTGTCTCTCTTTGACCTTTTTATAGAGACAACATAACCTTGAGCAAGAAGATGTGTCTGCACACTACTCAAAGGATCCTCTCGTTTTAGAAAATTACCTAGTAAACTTTCAAATGAACTTGTTGACATGATTAATTGTTTTTCTCCATTCATAATTTCATCATCAACAAATACGTTTAAGCAAAAAAAAAAAATATTGTCTCTAATAGTGACTGTACTACAAAATAATTTAATGAAAAATGAGTAAATTGTGTATAATACATACATTAACAATAATATCAAAGTCGAAAAATTCACGATTGTGAGGCAAATGTGCAAATGGAACTAACATTTCTTTACTAGGACAGATAATTAATGCTTGCTCATACGAGAAACATGGAGAATAAGGTTAGAAGAAAACAAACATGAAGCAAATGTTGAATATAATGGATGTGGAAGAAGCGACTAGAGTGAGAAAAACAAAAAAGTTGTTTGAAAGGGATGTGAATAGTTTTGTCTTTTAGTATATTTGAAACAAAAGAAAAAGAAGAGAAATGCAAGAAATTATCTTAAGTCGAGTGGGACCATCAAGGGGCAAGGAATAGTATAGTCAATTCAATATGAAAAGGGATGTTGGGAGTCGAAAATGGGGTGGAAATAGCGCGAGCCTTTTCAAATCATTCATTTTTTATGAAACAAACGGAGCCTAGCTTTGAGTGAGAAAGACTACACTTACCACTTAAGTAACATTGGGTTGTAGTTGTCCTGTACTCATAGTTACATTTCTATGGAGTTTCATTATTGGTGGTTGCATATCATTTTTGTTCTTTATATATCGATACAGATGTTAATGGAAAAATCATGTACATTTCTCTTATAATAAAGCAAATGGGTATTTTCATACTAGCTTCCTCATTGCACATTTTTCACATGAAAAGTTTATACGAATTAAATGCAAGTGTTGTTCATACTTGCTACCCACCAATGAGGAAGCTAGTCTGAAAATGTTTTCTCTATTCCTATATGGAGGAAAATATGGCCTTGACTCCTTTTTGTAGATCATGTGTAGTAAAAAATTCAAGGGAAATCATCTAATCAGTCATAAACTTATTATATTGATATCAGTTCAATTCTAAACTTTTCAATTTTAGCAATTTGGTTTTAAACTTGTGCTAAATTTCAATATAGTCCTTTTGGTTAATTTTCACCAAACACTGCTTACTAGGCAAAGTGTTCGTAGGATGACTGATATTGATTGAGCTGCTTCATTAGTGATTTACAATGAAAATTGACGAGACGGACTATATTAAAATATAACGTGAAGGTTTAGTACTAAATTGGTAAAATTAAAAAGTTTAAGAGTGAATTAACATATGCATAATAGAGTTAGGATTTATTTGGTAACTTTCCTTACAATCTAAACAAGCATAGAAAGATTAAGCATTATGCCTATTGTTGGCTGGTCCACCTCTTGTGGGGCCCGGCTAACATTAAAATTAAAAGGGAAAAAAAGAAGAAAAGTCAAAAAGCAAAAGACAAGAAAAAGAGGCTTTGCGCAAGTCAGAGGAGGAGAGAGAAGAGAAAGAGTGAGCCCCCTACTCGAGAGCACCGAGAGACAGGGAGAAGAAAACTAAAGAGGGCTGAAACTTTGCGATTTCGATTCGAAGGTCAAACGTTGGTAGAACTAGCTCAAATTCAAGTGTGTTGTTTGTGAGACCAAGTGCTTCAAGTTGATTGGTTTCATTCGTTGAGAATCTCCTCCAAATTCTCCAATCACAGGTAGAGTTTTCTTGCTCAGAATTTGTTGATCCATCTTTGTGGTGAGAAATTGTGATTGTATTGTTGATTTTGAGCCTCTGGTTTGTGATTAAAGAAGAATACTTTGTGTATCCTACTATTCTTAGTGATAATAGTGATAAGTGGAAGTTTTTGGGTAGTCCATGGTCTTTCCCGCACTGGGTTTGCAGTTAAATCCTTGGTGTTGTTGGTTTTATTCCTTATCGATTTGGCATTATATTTGTTTATTATGAGGTTACATTAGCTAATTGTTGATGGGGCTAAGTTGATTTTGATTGATTTAGTTTTGGGGTAGGAATTGATCTTGGATTGGGTTTAGCTCCCGGTGCATTATTATCCAGCTCTCCCCAACAGATAGGTATCAAAGCCCAATTTTCCAAACAAACCCGAATCCTACAGTCATATAAGAGAGTTACGAGTTTTTGTGCCTTCGACTTAAGGCCCGACATGTGAGAGAAAGATTGTTGAGGTTGTTTTACATCAATTGTGGAATGGGCTGGTGGTTGATTTATAAGTGTAAGAGAAAACCTTATCCTTTGAGCTAACTTTTAGAATGAGAGAGGCCTAAAACCACATAACAAAGTTATATTAGAGCTAGCATTGAGATTCTAGTGATTAATGAAAGAAACTAGCGGCATAATATTTAAGTTAAATACCTCGAATTATTCTACTTGGAAGCCTCAGATGAAAAACATGTTATATTACAAAGATTTGTTTGATCTAGTTGAAGGTGATAAGGGTAAATGAGAAAAGGAAGACAAAGAGTGGGGGCAAATGAATCGGAAATTGATTGGATTTATTCGACAATGGATTGTTGATAGTGTGTTTTATCATAATTCTTAAGAAACGAAAGTAGGTACTTTGCAAAAAAAAATTACAAGATCTCTATAAGAGGAGAACTCCACAAAATAAAGCTCTTCCAGTTAAATAACTTGTGAATTTGAGATATAAGGAGGAAAGTAGCATGTCAAAACACTTGAATGAATTTCAAAATATTGTAAATCAGTTGACAAATCTTGAGATTAACATTGGTGATGAATTGCAATCATGTTTATTGCTCCATACACTTCCCGATAGCTAGGACATCTTGGTTGTGACGTTAAACAATTCAGCTCCTTTCAATGTGCTTTCTACAAGCATGGTTAAAGAAAGCTTGTTCAATAAAGAATTAAGAAGAAAATGCTTGAATTATGCTTCTAGATCAAATGCTCTTGTCATTGAAAATAGGGCGAGAAGTCAATCAAGAAAATTTCAGAGTAATGATAACTAGGGCAAGTCAAGAGGAAAGTCAAAAGCAAGGCCAAGGAGGAGTGTGCTATAATTGTAGTAAAGAGCAGATATTATGCCAAAGAGTGTTGATTGCCAAAAATAGATAAATCGCATGAAAGAAATGGAGATCGAGAGAAAGAAGAGGAATAAGTTACGACGGCACTTGCATTTGATGGCAATATTGTGTTCATATGTGAAAATGGTTGTGTGAATCTTACATGCGAGGACTCTGCATGGGTTCTTGATTTTGCCGCTTCTTGTCATGTCACCTCACGACTTGACTACTTTGCTTCCTATCATAATGCCAATTTTGGTTGTGTAAAGATGGGAAATAGTGGTGTTTCCAAGGTTATTGGCAGTGGAGATATCTATTTGAAAACCGATGTTGGATGTAATTTGCTTATGAAAGACATGTTTTAGATATTTGACTTCACTTGATCTCTATGGTACCTTAGATGATAATGGTTGTCGCAATTCCTTCTTTGATGGCAAGCGAAAATTGACTAAATGTTTCATGATAGTAGCTAAGGTTAAGAAGACATGCTCTCTCTACACCATGCAAGCTAACTTGATTAGAAAAGAGGTAAATGCAGTTGATGATTCCTCGGTTGATTTATGGCATATGAAACTTGGTCATCTTAGTGAGAAAAGGCTTGATATTCTTGCAAGAAAGAATCTTCTACCATTAAAGGATATAAAATTGAAAGAATGTACCCATTGTCTTGCAGGTAAACAACATACCTTCTCATTTCATAGTTCCCCTCCATGCACGAAATTAAATATATTTGATTTAGTTCACACTGATATTTATTGCATGGATGCTAGAACATTTGGTGATGCATTATACTTTGTGACATTTATTCATAACTACTCTAAAAAAGTGTGGGCTATTACTTTAAAATCCAAAGACCAGGTTCTGGCTACTTTCAAACAATTTTATGTCAATGTCAAAAGAAAAATTGGAAATAAACCAAAATGTGGTCGAGCTAACGATGATGGTGAATAAAAATGCCCATTTGAACATTATTGTAGAGATTATAGTATCAAGCTTAAGAAAATTGTTCCTAAAATACCACAACATAATGGAGTAGTAAATAGGATGAACCAGACAATTAATGACTAGATTTGGTATATGCTCTCTCATGCAAGGTTGTCTAAGTCATTATGGGATGAAGCAATGAGAAAAGAAATGGACTTGATAAATCTTTCTCCGCCGGTTCCTCTTAAGGGAGATATTCCACAAAGAGTTTGAAGTGGAAAGGATGTTTCCTACAATCATCTAAAAGTGTTCAGTTGTCAGACATTTGTGCATGTCTTAAAAGATGCTTGATGACAAGTCCATGTAGAGTATTTTCGAGTTATGGACATGAAAAGTTTAGTTGCAGTTTATAAGATCTAGTTGCAAAGAAAGTCATTAGAAACTGAGATGTGGTTCCTTTTTCTTTTTAGGTATCAAACCATTAAAGACATCGACAAGTCAGGGAGGCCAAAGAATGTAGCTCAACATCTTGTTAGTTTTATACAAAATCCTCTATCGCATTAGGTAGAAATCAAGGGGGAGAAGTGTATGGAAATCATGAAGATGGCAAATCCTCACTTAATATTGATTCTTCATCTAAGACAGGTGAACTAATTGAGCAAGCTAATTAAGCCAATTAAGTAAGAACAATCTATTCTACCTCAAGTTAGAAGATCTAAAAGAAGCATAGACCTTCAAAAAAAAAAAATTGCCGCATGAGTATTTATTACTCACTGATGTAAGACAGCCAGAAACTTATGAAGATGCTATGTCATGTGAATAAAAGAATGAGTAGTATGAAGTCATGCAAAAGAAGCTTAAACCCTTACATGAAAACCACACATTTGAATTGGTGAAGTTGTTCAAAGGTAAGAGAACACTCACAAATAAGTGGGTGTACAAGTAAAAGACGAAAGAAAGTAATTTGCAACTACGATACAAGGCTAAGCTTCTTGTGAAGGGTCTTCGTTAAAAGAAGAGCATTGACTTTGAAGAGATCTTTTCACTAGTTGTAAAAATGCCTTCTATTCGAGTTGTTCTTGGGTTGGTTGCTAGCTTGAATTTAAAAATTAAACAACGTGATGTAAAGACATATTTTCTTCATGAAGATTTAGAGTAAGAAATATATTTGGAGCAACTGGAGGGTTTTGAAGTAAAGGCAAGGAGCTTCTTATATGTAGATTTAGGAAAAACTTATATGGTCTCAAGCAAGCATCAAGACAATGGTACATGAAGTTTGAATCATTCATGGAAGAAAATGGATATGGTGAGACCAACTCCAATTCTTGTTTCTTTATGAAAAGATTCTTAGATAATAATATTCTTATCCTCATACTATATATGGATAACATGTTGATTGTTGCGCATGATACTAAGAAAATCAAGAGCTTGAAGAATTAGTTGAGTAGAACAATAAACTTTATTTATCTCAAGAGAAGTACATTAAAAAGGTGCTTGAAAGATTTAACATGAGCAACTGAAAACCGATAAGTACTTCACTTGCAGATCATTTTAAGTTGAGTAGCAATGAATGTCCTACAAGTAAGAAAGAGAAGGAAGAGATGAATAAAATTCATTATCCATCAGCCATAAGTAATTTGATGTATAACATGGTTTATACAAAACCTGATATTACTCATGCAATTGATGTTATGAGTAGGTTTCTCTCGAATCTAAGTAAAGAGCATCAGATTGCTATTAAATGGATTTTAAGATATTTTAGAGGCATTTCTAAACTTTGCTTGTGTTATGGAAATGCGAAACATGAGTTGAGTGACTACTCAAATGCAAACTATGCTGGTGATGTAAATTCTCAAAAATCTACATTAGGTCACATGATGACCTTTGTAGGGGGAACTATTTTGTGGCAATCAAGATTGCAAAAAATATATTACTTTGTCTACAACTGAAGCTAATTATATCGTTATTACTGAAGGAGGTAAGGAACTATTGTGGACGCAAAAATTCCTACAAGAGTTGGATTTAAAGCAAGAAAAGTTTGTTATATATTGCAATATCATGAGTATTATCTATCTTTGCAAGAATCCAATATTGCATTCAAGATTAATTGATATGAGATATCATTGGATCTGAGAAAAGTTAGAATAGAAGTTTTTCCTACTTGAGAAAGTCCACATCGACAATAATGAATCCAATGTGATGACTAAAGCATTGCCCATGATGAAACTTAACTCTTGTAGAAGCAAAGCAGGTATGATGAAACTTCCACATGAGGTGGAAGGGAGATTTGTTGGCTAGGTCCACCTCTTGTGGGGCACAGCTGACATTAAAACAAAAGGAAAAAAAATTAAAAAGCAAAAGACAAGAAAGAGAGGCTTCGTGCAAGTGAGAGGAGGAGAGGGGAGAAAAAAATGAGCCCTCACCCAAGAGCACTGAGAGATAGAGGAGAAGAAAACCAAAGAAGGCTGAAATTTCATGGTTCCAATTAAAGGCCAAACGTTTACGAAATTGGCTCAAATTTGAGTATATTGTTCATGCGGCCGAGGGCTACAAGTTGATTAATTTATTGAGAATCTCCTTTGAATTCTTTGCTCGCGGTTAAGGTTTTCTTATTCTCAATTTGTTGACCCATCTTGTGGTAAGAAAACATGGTTGTATTGTTGACGTTAAGCCTCTAATGTGTAACTAGAGAATAATATTTTGTGTATCCCACTATTCTTAGTAATTAGTGGAAGCTTTTGGATGGTCCATAATTTTTCTTGTGATAACCTGATTTTCAAGTTCTGTTTTCAATTGAATAAGTCGGGCTTTTCATCGACACACCTATAGTTCTTTTCTCTGAGTTGGCCACTCACGAGATAACTAGCCTATCAGGTGAAGCCATTAAGGAATCTAAACGCAATAAACTCGAGAATTCAATCATGAATCGATTACTCGACCGTGCTACAAGGATCATTAAAGCACCATCAAAATTGATCAAAGACCTGAGATAGGTTGGTTCAACAGAGGTATATAATTAGTGTGTGGATGATTCCACCTAATTGCAAAAATTTTGTCAAACGGCACTAAACCCATTTTTCTGTCATTTCTGTACCATGTGCCCATATTTGAAACCTCGAGATTTTCATGACAACTAAGAGTCACCAATGTGTCAAAAATGTACAATGTGACTCAAAAATAATCGACCACGGGTCAATTGCAAAAAAAATTTCTAAAAACTACTTGATAGGTTAGGTCACACTAGCATTGCGCTCAGTTAAAATTAATCACGAATTTAAACCCGATTTCAAAAATTGAAAGTTCTGTTATGTCATGATTCATTTAGGAACGTCGACTCATCCTCTGAAGATTTTTCTGCAAACCGGGAATTTTGCCGAAAATTCAAAGTAAGGTTATTTTGGACCGGGAAAATTAAAGGGCCATTTTTGGTTGCGTTTTTGGGATTTAAGTTGGACAAATTGACGAGAAAAATTCATGAGATGGACGATGGCACCTTGGTTGAATTTTTCGACACCAAATTGGGCTCAATTTGAGGAGTATTAAAGGGGAATTGAATCAATTTGAAGGGAATTGGTCCAAAATTCGTAGGCCAAAGGGAGACAACTTTTTAGACCATGTGGAGGCTTGTTGAGGAAGCTTTGGAGTAGCAATTTGGCTGAGGAAGACAGCCATGCATGGTAGGGCCAAGAACTCAAGTGTTTAGTTATTTCGTGGCCCCATCCAAGCTGCAACAGCCATCTTCTTCTCCCTTGCTCTGCCTTTCTCCATTTTATTGAGTGTTTGAGAGCTTGAAATTCCAAAGAAACCGAGTCAAGCATCCCCCTAACCATTGACCACCACCTGGAACCGTTGGGGATGCCCGCTCACGCCCGCAAGTTTGTCGTACCACCCGCAAGCCCGTTCCTGCTCGTCCCGCTCGCCCGCACCTCCTACTCATGTCCCCACGTGTCTTGGCCACCATCGAGACTTCATGGTCACCATCCAACCACCGTTTGCCACCGTCGAGCTCGCCTGGAGTCGCTACAGCCACCGCCGCTCATCCTGTTCCATCTCAACCGCTCGAGCAGCCTCCTTCAATCGCAAGCAGAACCAAAGCTTCTGCAAAGGCTGAGATCTTCGAGGTCCATTTTAGGTCTCTTCTGAACCTTGGTTGGCATCGCCATGGGCTTGGTTGTTGCTCACCTTCGCGTCGTCATCACCGTGAAATCATCATATTGCTAAACAGGTGAGTTTACTTACTAAACTCTACTTAGAAAGTTAATTATGCTTAAGGGATGATTAATTTAGGCTAATTAGGGATTAGGTGGTTAGTTAGTGTAGATTAGTAATTTAATTATTCATTTGTGCATGTTAGGTGATTAAAACGGATTGATTAAGGTCTAAAGAGGTCGTACTATTTATCTAGATAGGCTTGGAAATTTTCTAATCCCGTTTAGGTGGTTAGATTAGCATTTCCAGCCTAAGTTGGTATTTATGGTATTTTAATTGCATTATTTAATTATTTTTTTATTTATTTAATTATTTATTATTTTCCAAAAATTATACTAGGATAGCCGGTGACCGGAATTTCATGCCTATTATAATGGTGTGCTTAGTTTCTGCAATTGAGTGTTAAATTATGCAAATTGAGCAGTTATTGCAATTTTGAGTAATTAATTCAAAATTTAGAAATTTTGGTAATTATTTAGAAATTACCGGGTGTCAAGTTTTGATATTGAAAATGGTTTTAAAGACTATATCAAATAGTGGGATTTTAAAAGGAATAGTATCAATTTTTCGGGTGCAAATTAACCGTGTACCCACACATGATTATTTTTACTGTGTGTTTTTAATACAAAAAAAAATTGGCCAAGTACGTCATTTTAATTGGGATATTTGAGTATAAAGCACAATATCTTGGCCGGGAATTGAATGGGTGCATGAAAGGTTAAGAGAACCCGTCCCCGAAATGAGTCGGGTGGGCGTGCCCCCATATGGGATGCCCTATCAATGGATGCCGGTCACAGTAGAGGCAGGACCGATGCTCGCTTATGGAATGTTGTCGACGTAGTGATGTTGCCGTGCTCGATGAGGCGAGATGATGCCTAGTTACACCAAAAGACTGCCAAACGTCAAGTAGGCCGTGCCCGTGTGTGGCCGTGATTAACAATTGGAACGCATGTTAAGTAAAATTAACGTGCCAGATTATGGGACAATTGTGTGGCACGGAATGGAATGTGTCATAACGATTTGGCCTTATAATCGGGACCCCCATGGCTGTTTGAGAGATGAATTATGGCATTCCAATTGACTGAGTATAAATACTGCTTATGTCTGTGATATAAACTGTACTAACATGCAAGAAGGATCTGAGACGAGATAAGTCTTTGTGATTGTGTGGTTGTGTGGTTAGGATGCCTCTAGGTGTATTTCCTTCATTGTCGGAGTTTAGGAGGTGAACTTGTATTGTCTCACCCAGTTGAAGGCTCAATCTTTCCAAGTCCTTAAATGGCAATTCCTCCTGAACGTTTTAGATAGCCACGGGCTATTACTGAGTGGGGGATAGACGTCCAAATCTTTGGTAGTCATTGGGTCTATGAGTTGGCCGTGACCACTGTCTAGGTCAATGAGGGTCTACTTGAGAGGGTACCTCATCGATTCAGGTCGTGGTTCCGCCATGGATTCAATGGATACAGAGTAGGTCCCCTTTAGGGTTTTGAGATCCCCGATGTGGTTGTCGACGCTACTTTTGGTGAGAGTGCAGTGTGACATCCCGAATTTCGACCTCATCCTGAATATATGAAATGGGCATTTCGCCAGCGCGCCTATGGTCATTTTTCACTAAGCTGATCACTCACGAGTTAACCAATCTATTGGGTGAAGCCGTTAAGGGATATAACTGCGATAAAATCCCTAAAAGCTACCCAATATGTCGGATCATACTAAAATCGCATTTAATCGATTTTAACCACGAAATTGAATTCAGTTTCGGAAATCAGATGTTCGAGCATATCACAATTCATTTATAGGATGTCGTCTTGTCTTTTGGAGTAATTTCGTTGAGTTCGAGATTTTACAGAAAACTTATTCGGACGTTATGGAAAAATAGCAGATAATCGGATGGGTTCAATTGAAGAAATTTTAGACTTCCAAGCCGAGCTATATGGTGTTGGGGACTTACAGAAAATTTATGGGCTTTTTCCTTGGAATATTTGGACATTGATTTGGGGAATTGAGTGAGCAAATTGAAGTTCATTTTGGTTCAATTCGGAATAATGGAAGAGAGCTGCATTTTTTGCTTCAATTTGGATTATTGGTGGGATTAAATGTTGAGAATGTATTAGGGGACATGAAGATAATCTTGGGGGCTTGTGGGGACCAAATTAATGATGAGATGAGATACTTATTTTGGCTTTTGGCTTCAAGCTTCCGTCGCACGTCTTGACCGCCGTCCCTCCCTTCACGCATTGCCATCTTCGATTCTCCCTCTCCTCTGCTTCTGTTCTTTTCATTTTTTTCATCCGTTGAAGCCCCCCCCCCCCTCAACCGAATCTCTCTCTCTGCTTATGGGTTGTTCTCTTTCACCTTTCTTTCATTTGCCGAAATTCCTTTTGCCATCTCCACTAAATCTTGTCTTCTTTAGTCAACACTCATCTCACCGAAGTTTCATTTGTTGACCGCCCTTGCTTGTTTTCTTTTAATTGAAACCAACGTTGCCTCGTCTCTTCATCTCCACGAAGACAACCCCAGCTTCCGACACAACCCACCGGGAAGCAAGCCCGCCAAATCAGCTTGCTTTCATTTCCTTTGTAGACTTCCGGTTAAGCCCGAGAATTCCACCAAGCTGCCACTCGTCCAACAGCTTCGTCCGTGTCTCGCCAGCAGCTCCTAGCTGCTTCCTTGTTCGGTCAACTTCAACAACTCACGAAGCCACCGACCGAAGCAGCTCTCCACGGTTCTTCATCGCCAGCTACCACGTTGAAGCCCATCTCCCCCAGCGAAGTGTTTCTCCGCGTGTCTTTACGACTTAGTCCATAAGTCCAGCGTCAATTCCCTTGTTCGTGGCCCAGCTAGCAAGAAGCCAGCCCACCTGCTTCTCTTGTTCGGCCCGTGAAAGGCTATAGCAATTCAGCCAAGCAACTCCAGCGAAGCCCAGCAGCCCGTGCCACTTGAAGCCTAGCAAATTCAGTAGTTCAGCCCATCTTGGGCTCGCGAAGTAGGCCCAAGCCCATGAAACAAGTCGGCCCAAGTTCGGCCCAAGCCCAGCTTTTTTCTGTGGGCCTGCAAGGCTTGGAGGCCCTGCCCGAGTGTCCGTTGATGTTGCTGAAAATTCGAATTTCGGCCGCCGTCACGGTGTTCCGTTCTCCGCTTTTAATCAAGTGAGTAATCTCACTAATCCTTGCTTAGTAGACTAATGATACTTAAGGGCTGATTAGATTTAATTAAGTGCAATTATGTTGTTAGATTAGAGTATATTAGTGATTATTAGATAATTGTGATGCATGTTAGGCAATTGAATTATGCAATTAGCAAGTAAAGATGTACTATTATTTATTAAATGCATCTCGGGATTTTTCCCGACCCTTATCGGGCTTCAATTAGGCATTACGGGCTTAAATTAGATTTTTAGTATTTATTTATTAATTTTCGAAATTAATTATTTAATTATTTATTTTTTGGAAATTAGGTAAGGATAGCCGGCGACCGAAATTTTGTGCTTATTGTCATGGTGCAATCCGTTTATTTATTTGAGCTCTACGTTGTGCTGAATTGAATTAATTGTGCAATTTGAGGAATTATTCCTAAATTGATTGAAATTGAGTGAAATTGAATGATTAACCGGTAGATAACCGAGTATGGTTATTTAGCATTTATAATGCTTTGATGAGTTGTAAAGCGGAAGGAATCAGGAGATTGAACTAAGAATACTTTTAGCTGAGACCGATCAAGTACGAGGTATAAACATACGTAGTTCGATGATAAGGAAATCATTGGTGAAAGCGGCGCCTTAAAGAACGCACGGGTACTGTCTATTACCTGCATTAGTATAAACATATGTGGTTCGGTGATAAGGAAATCACTGGTGAAACGGCGCCTTAAAGAACGCACGAGTGCTGTCTACTACATGCATTATTATGGACATACGTGGTTCGGTGATTAAGAATATCATTGGTGAAAATGGCGTCTTAAAGAACACATGAGTGATGTCTAGTACATACGTCACCTTGGCGAAAACGACGCCCGATAGCATTACTGTAGCTCTGTGACTGAGAGTGCAAATGGGAGGTTTTATATTGAGAAGTGATTTGACCTGAAAATGGTCCGACTTACATGTAATCGACTAGGTCGATTGATCAATGATTTGATCCGTTGTCGTGAATTGACTGATTGAGTGGAAGTGACCTTGAATGGTCCAATTGACATGTAATCGACTAGGTCGATTGATCAAGATATCAATATATGATATAATTACTAGGGTACCTATTGAATTGTGCTAATATGCAAGTGGAATCTGAGGTCAAGGTAAGTCCTCTGACCCGTGCGTGTATAAGCAGCCCAGTTAGTGTATTGATTTCCTAATTGAGTCGTAGTGGGGTAGAACTTGCTGAGACGTAGTCTCATCCCGATTGTGGGACAACATTTCAAGCCCGTAGATGAGCTTGTGAAGAAGGAACCAGAAGAGGAGGATGAGCCGATAAAAGATGAAGAGCTTGAAGGATGTGAGCTTAGTGAAGAAGAGTCAAAAGAGGATTAGATGATCCTGAGTACAACCCGGATGAGAACTGAGATCCCATTCTCTTTTTTGAATCTTTTTAAATGTGAATAGTGTGAAACTAGAATGTTATGAATAGTCTTGTGAATAGACTTTGAGTTATGCCATGTATAAAGGTTTGATTGTGGATTTCAATGTGAAAAATATGGTATTGCTTTTCTATCCCATTGTGTAATTGTCTGGGGATTTATAACTGCTTCTGCATGTACTTAATAAACGAAAGGGTCGGCGATACTTAATCCTGGGATATCGCATTATAAAATCGACCAAGTAGAAAGATGTGTGTGCCAGAGGATCGGGATGTGACATGTAGTGACCCTTCTGATGGAGTTGTGGAGGACCTGTTACCCCCAGAGCCCATGGAGTCTAAAGGATCAGTGAACATGTCCGACTAGTAATTCGAAGGACAATTCCTTCTTAAAAGCCGACTTTTTGTAGACCTTTGTATATAAACTTAGTTTGTTTATAAAGACGTTTGGTTTGATGTGTTTATCTTGCTTTCATATCCCATTTGTTTGTTGTCAAAGGTTTTTAATTTGCTTCCACATGTGCAATAAAATAAATGGGTTCGCAACACATCTTAGGTTGTCGCAATTTAATTGACCACCGAGGGATGTGCGTGTGCTCGAGGATCCGAGGCGTGACACTTCTGTCATTGGCTTTTCACGTTAAGTCCTTGGTGGTGTTGTTGGCTTTATTTCCTCATCAATTTAGCATTATATTTCCTTATTTCGAGGTTGCATTGGATGGTTGTTGATGATGCTAAGTAGATTTCAGTCGGCTTAGTTTTGAGGGAGAAATTGATCATTGAATGGGTTTAGTTCTTGATGAATTATGTCCTAGCTCTTCCCAACAAACAAGAATCAAGGCCGAGGTTTGCCAATAATTCTGGACCCAACAGGCATATGGAAGAGTTACGAATTGTTGCACTTTTGATCCAACGCTCAATGTGTGAGGGGGAGAATGTTGATGTTACCCCACATCGATTGTGAAATGGGCTGTTGATCGGTTTATAAGTGTGAGGGAAAACCCCTTTGAGCTCACTTTCAAGATTAGAGAGCCCCTAGATAATTATAAACTATCTAAAGTAATCTTGAAAGTAAGGATAATATAGAAGTTGGCCATGTCTAGTATTTGTGTGTGTGTCTATATATTATTATCAAACATTCCATAGTTCATTTTGTGACAACCCTCGACCCGTTAGGGTCCCCACGGCTTTTCCTATCTTTGCTATTATTTTGTTGTGAAAGCATGTAACGACAACTCCAATATAACTTAAATTGATGCACACGAAATACGAAACCAAGCACTTTATTTATTTATATGTTCTAGATGACTTAGGTCGGTACATTAAGGCCAAAAAGTTCCATTTTTCTGGCTATCCCAAAGTTCTGTCCCGACCATCTACAATCTATTCACACGGCCGTCTTCATATCACATCCTGGTCTCATCCAAAAATGCAACCTTCCTCCCCCGGGCCCTGTCACACCCTGATCCTCCAAATGCGTGCCCATCCCTCTAAGGTCAATTAATAGCGGCGTCCCATGACGCATTGCCGACCCATTCATTTTAATGCACATATGAAAGCAATTTTTTAATTCCCTAGACAACAACAACATGAGATAGGAAAGTAGGGCCATAATTTTGACAACCAACATCGCACTTATATATACATATCACAACCAGTTATAAACAATACAAACTGATATATATATATATATATAAGTTCTACTGAACAGGGGTGGCAGTTTCACAAAACTATGGATCTTCATCCTCCTCTCCATCATCATCCACACTCCAACGAGAGCCTTTAGCAAAATACACCGGACTTCTAGGATCTTCAAAATCTGGGTCTATCACATTTGCGACCGAGCCTTGAGGAGGATCTGCTGTGCCTTTCCCAAAAGCATCCTCCAACATATACAGATGTATCTCAGATTCCAGTATAGGACCCTCTCTCTAGCCATCCTAAGCCTAGCGGTACCATGATCTGTATCAGTGGGGCACCTTATGGGTGAGACCCGCATCGACCCAAACTATGGACCTTACCAGCTCATAAGTCCAGCCTCTAGGGCTCCCATGCCACGGAATGTAAGAAGTGTGTTCTGTAACTTTGTTCGATTGCCCAAAAAACTTAAGAGGAGCTACCATCTAAAGACCTAAAATGTTATCCCACAACGGGGTGAGACGACGTCTAAGCGAGTTTAACCCCCTAAGACTTGACTAGGAAGAAAATACACCCCAAGGGCTGCCTAAGCACAAACATAGGTCGAAAGACTTACCTTTGCCTCAACTCCCTCTTGCAAGTCAAAATAATTCAAATAGACATTCGATTATTTCAACCAATCAAATCATCCAATCATTTGAATTCACCAAATCATATTGAATCATCGATTAATCGACTCAATCAATTACATGTTATCACGTCCTTCTCTCTGTCAACCAAATCAATACTATATATGAAATTCGATCATATCAAGACTGCTCCCTCTAAGCTGATAAATAAATAGTATAGCTCGCGCTAAGTTGATAAATAGTATACCATTTTCTATCTAAGCTAACATATCAAGCCCTTAGGATAATATAATATACTAATAATGCTCACTCTAAGCTGATAATAACATTGCTCACTCTAAGCTGATAATAATATTGATCACTCTAAGCTGATAAGGTATACTACTCTCAAACTAAACTGACATATCAAAGCCCGTAGGTTGATATAGTATACCGGTATACTGCTCTCTATCTAAGTTGACATATCAGAGCCTGTAGGTTGATATAGTATACCATCCCGATTATCTAACAGATTCACCATTTTATCATACTCGATAAAAATACTCGTGTATGGATACACAGTCGGCCTTAGCTAAAAATACAATAATTTCACCTTTAAAAATCCCATGAAGTTCAACAATCCAAAAACACATTTTAGGTGCTATAAACCTACTCCTGGTAAAATTACCAAAAATATTAATTTTTGGGATAATTACCCACAATCACCAATCACACTTAATCTGCACAAAATAACGACCAAATAAATAAACAGATCGTACCACTGCGATCAGTACGAAATTCCAATCACCGACTACCTAGTCTAATTTCCGAAAAATAATTAATTAATTAATTAATTAATTAATTACGAAAACTAATTATTAAATACCAAGAATGGCAGCTTAGGCCCGTAAAGCCTAATTAAAAGCCGAGACGAGCCTGGAAAATTTCTGAACCACTTTAGATAAATACTAGAGCTTGTTTAGGCTCTAATTACACTACTCTAACCACCTAACATGTAATAACAAGTAATTAAATTTCTAATCTAATCTAACTATTCACCTAATCCATACTTAGTCTAAACTAATCAACCATTAAACGTCATTAACTTACTAAGTAAGGATTAGTGAGTTAAACTCACTTGTTAAGTGATCCACTTAGATCAAAACGATGGGGACACGGTGAGGGACGAGAAACTCTAAAGCGGGCTTTCCCACCGGGGTCGGGAACGGCCTGAAAACGGGCCAAATAGCAACTTGGAGACCCACTAGACTCTACTTCTGTTCGATAGCTGAAGAAGCTGGCTGGTTGTGCAGTTGAGGTAGAGATGAGCAAGGCTAGGCAGCGAAACTGCTGTGGGGACCAAGCGAGGCCTCACGGTAGTGAGATGGCAGCGCATAGTGGCTAGTGGAGCTGGTCGTGACCTCTGGATGCATGGATAGGCAAGGAAAAAGCGGCTAGGATGCTGGCTAGCGCGAAGGATGCGTAGCTCACGGGTGAGGTGCAACGGCGACGCGGTGGAGCTCCGGTTTTTGGACGGTGGTACGGCGGCTTGAGGCTAGCTGCTAGTCCTTCTCAAGAAATTTTGGAAGCTCTCAAGGTGCTGGAATGGGGTTGGTCGATAGTGGGAAGAGAAGAGGGAGGAGGAAACCAGTTTTGGCATGGAGAGGGCCACCAATGGCCTCTTCTCATCTCTTTGTCTCCCCTCCTTTGGTCCCCACCACCAGCTAACCTCCACAGCTGTATTTCCAAACCAAAATGCCATCTTCCATAAGCTTGAGTTGGTGCAAAGGTTGGATCCATGGGGGCACACGAATTTCACTTGATTTTTCTCCAATTGGACTTCAATTCCCCTTTGAATCAACTCAATTCAGCCTTTTAAATTCAACCATCAAGCTCACAATCAAATCAGTAGTTTTCTTCACCAATCTAACCTACTTGCATCCTAAATTCATGATAAAAAAAAAAGGTCCTCTTCATTTTCCGATCGAAAACGGCCTAACCTCGGCTTTTTCCCAAAAAGTCTCGGTTTGCAAAAAAAAATTCGAAGACTGAGTCAACGTTCCTAAAATGATTTGTGACATGATAGAACTTTCAATTTTTGAAAACTGTTAATTTCAATCAAGTGCAATTTTAGCTTAACCTAGGCTACCGAGTAGCTTTCAGAAATTTTTAGTGTAAATGACTCGTTGTCGATATTTTTTCGAGTCACAATGAACATTTTCGACACATTGGCGACTCTCGGTTGTTTTT
Organism: Eucalyptus sideroxylon; assembly: GCA_014182405.2. Classification (NCBI taxonomy): domain Eukaryota; kingdom Viridiplantae; phylum Streptophyta; class Magnoliopsida; order Myrtales; family Myrtaceae; genus Eucalyptus; species Eucalyptus sideroxylon. The sequence continues at coordinate 53,026,550 of CM024555.2, read as the reverse complement.
TAAAATCTCAATGATTTAAATATGGACACAGGGTATCAAATCAATAGAAAAAATCAGTTCAAGTGCCGGTCGACAAGAATTTCTCAATTTGGTGAAATCACCCATGTTTAACCACACATCTCAGTCGAACTAACCTATCTCTGATCCCTAAGCGATTTTTAACTGTGCCATAATGATCTCTATAGATGAGCACGGTCAAGTAGCCGATTCATGGTCGAATTCACAAGTCTATTGCATTAAAATCTCTTAGTGACTTCCCTAGATAATCTAGTCATCTCAAAAGTGATCAGCTCTGAAAATATCACTATAGGTGCATCAATGAAAGACTCGATTAATTTAATTGAAAGCAGAAGTAAAATTTCAAGATGTCACAAGTCCTCCATCTACTCAACCCCATTAGAACCATCATCGTCATCCGAGAGTGGAAGCGGTCCCAACGTGTGCCCATTGACCCGAGCATAAAATGCAATGAACCCCATCAACACGGGACCTGTCATGAGACCAACATCCACCGTCAGGATCACCATAATCCGAAAGAACGTAACATCCGAGAAGTCGGGGTCCACGTGCTCCACTTGATCCCACGTGGGATCAGTGGGGATGCCATAGAGCATAATGGAATACGCGTGTCACATCCCGATCCTCCGAGCACGTGCCCATCCCTCTACAGTCGATTAAAAAGCAACGTCCCAAAATGCATCGCAAACCCTTTTTTTTAATACGCATGCGGAAATAAATAAATTATCCCCAGACAACAACAATATGGGATAGGAAAGTAGGGCCACAATTTTGAAAACCAACAACATACTTATATATACATATTATAACAAGTCATACACAAACCAAGAACTACTAATCTTCCTCTTGCTCCCCATCCTCACTAACATTGGAGCCTTCCTCCAAGTACACCGGAGTTCCTGGGTCTTCAAGATCCTAGTCTATTGGGTCTACCATTGAACTTTCAGAGAGATCTGCCATGCCTTTCCCAAAAGCAACCTCTAGCACATACACAGGTACCTCAAATTCCTGTATGGGACCCTCTCTCTATCCATGACGCTCACGACGGTACCATGATCTGTATCAATGAGGTACTTTAGGGGGTAGAGCCTCATCGACCCACACCACGGACTGCACCAACTCATAGACCAGACCCTTTGGGTGCCCATATATTGGAATATAAGTTAACTACTTTGTAACCTTCTTCGGTTGACCAAAACACTCAGGAGAAACTGCCATCTAGGGACCTAAAAATGTTATCCCACAACCGGGTGAGACAATGTCTCAACAAGTTCAACCCCCTAAGACCCAACTAAGAAGAAAATATGCCATAAAAGCTGCCTAGGCGCAAACACAAGTCAGGGGACTTACCTTAGCCTCAATCTCTTCCTACAAGTCAATACAATTCGAATAACCATCCAATCATTTCAACCAATCAGATCGAATCATTAATCAATCGACTCAATCAATTATATGTCATCACGACCATTTCCTGGTCATCTACATCAATACTATCTATAAAGTCCAATCATAATCAGGACTGCTCACTCTAAGCTGATAAATAGTATACTACTTGCTCTAAGCTGATATATCGCCCGTAGGCTGATAGAGTATACTAATAATGCTCACCAAAAGCTACTAGGTATACTGCTCGCTCTAAGCTAACATATCGAGGCCTATAGGCTGATATAGTATATCATCCTAATCATCAAACACTTTTACCATTTTTATCATACCTGATAAAAATAATTATGTGTGGATACACAGTTGGCCTTAGCCAAAATACAATATTTTCACCTTTGAAAATCCCACCAATTTCCACAATACAAAAACACATTTTTGACGCTGTAAACCAACGCCCAGTGATTTTCTAATTAATTATTGAAATTATTAAAATTTGGGATAAATACTCAAAATTGCAAATCACACTAAATCAGCACAAATTAGCAATCAATTAATTAAAAAAAAATCACACCACTTTGCGATCAGCACAAAATTGCAGTCACTAGCTATCACAATATAATTTTTGGAAAATAATAATTAATTAAATAATTACGAAAATTAATTATTAATTACCAATAGCAAAAATGCACATTTAGGCCGGAAAAGCCTTATTAAAAGCCGAGATGGGTCTGGAAAATTTCTGAACAACTCTAAATAAATACTAGAGCTTGTCTAGGCTCTAATTACACTACTCTAACCACCTAACACGCAATAACAATTAATTAAATTGCTAATCTATTCTAACTATCCACATAATCCATACTTAGTCTAAACAAATCAACTATTAAACGTCATTAACTTACTAAGTAGGGATTAGTGAGTTAAACTCACTTGATTAACAATCCACTCAGATCAAAATGACGGGTACACGGAGGAGGCCCACAAACTCCAAAGTGAGAATGCCTTTCGGGGTCGGGAAAGCCACAAAAACGGGCCAAACGGCAGCTGGAAAACCCAAGGGCTTTGGTCTCTACTCTATGGTCAAAGGAGGCTAGATGATGGATGTCTGAGGCAGAAACAGGCTGAGATGGGTGACGGAGGTAAGCACGGGTCTAGGCGGACTGTGGCGAAGCTTCATGGCGGGGAAGGTGACTTGGACGGGCTCCGGTTGAGCTCAATGCAGCCTAAGGGACTCCGAATTGGGTAGCACATCAACGAAGAGAACTGGACATCGCAACTGGGACACGGGCGCTCGCACAGGCTCGCGGTGGCAATGACGACACTCAGCAACTTCGGTGGGATACTCGATGGCCAGGGAGGAAGGAGGCTCGGTTTCTAGGTTTGCTAAGGTCTTCAAGCTGCTGGAAGATGGAGGCTCGATGGTGAGAGGGAGAGAAAGGGAGAGGGGACCGGTTGGCTAAGGAGGGGCCACCAAGGTCACTCTCTCATCTCTTTGTCCCCTTTGGTGTGTCCCACCAAGCAACTGGCTTCCTCAGCACATTTTCCAGCAACCTAGTCTTCTTCTAGAAGCCTTGAAGTGGCCCAATTGTTGGGTCCAAGGGGACATGTGAATTTTGGTTGGAATTGGTTCAATTTCCAATCAATTCCTCCTTGAATCAACTCATTTCGGCTTCTATAAATTCTATCATCGAGTCCTCGATCAAATTAATATTTTTCCTCGCCAATTGAACATAGTTGCATCCCAATTTCGCGTTCAAAAATAGTCATCTGAATTTTCCAATTGAAAAAACGGTCCTATATCAACTTTTTCCACCAAAATCTCAGTTTGCAGAAAAATCTTCGGTGACTGAGTCAATGTTTCTAAAATGAATCGTGACATGACCAAATTTTCAATTTCTGGAATCGGATTTAAATTCGCGGTTAATTTCAATCTAGTGCAATTTTAGCATGACCTAGGCTACCAAGTAGCTTTTAGAAATTTTTAGTGCAAATGACCCGTGGTTGATTTTCTTCAAGCCACAATGAATCTCTTCGACATATTGGTGACTCTTGGTGATCGTGAAAATCTCAAAAATTCAAATATGGACACATGGTACCAAAACGACAGAAAAATCAGTCTAGTGCCGATCGACGAGAATTTTTCAATTTGGTGGAATCACCCACGTTTAACCACACATCTCAGCCGAACCAACCTATCTCTGATCTCTAGTTAACTTTTAATTGTGCCATAATGATCTCTGCAGATGGGAACGGTCGAATAATTGATTTATGGTTGAATTCCTAAGTCTATTGTGTTAAAATTCCTTAATGACTTCCCAGATAGTATAGTTATCTCGGGAGTGATCAGCTCTGAGATCAGCACTATAGGCGCATTGATGAAAGGCCCGATTTATTAAATTGAAAACAAAATTGCAAATTTCAGGATGTCACAAAACGCAGGTTGGAGAGGCATGGTCACGTGTCTGAAATGTAATAATCCCACGAGGGGTGAGTACAACCACTCAACAAATAAGAATCTACTAAACTATACTACGCGAATCTATCGCCACCCATTCAACGCAATCCAAAAACAAAGTACACAACTGAAATAATGAAATTTGCATCAGTTCTAAAAGAATTTCATAAAAACAGTATATCAAAAAGCAAATAGAAATTTCAATTTCAATTCATCCATATTCGATTACCACCATTTTCCGGAGGAAACCATATACCATCCTCCAGGCATCTCGCACCCTACCTAGCGTCACGAGAACCTCCGGGCCTTTATCACATTTCCCGGGCATCCGGAGGGCACCATATCACCCCCCTCCCGGGCATCCCGACACTCGGGGCATCGTTGTCAATGTGGACCAATGGCATCCGTCAATTAAATACCATGGTGTAGCAATCCATCCATCTAAATTTAAAATACTTTCCATGCTGTTCATGCAAGACCAATAATTCGATTCCAAAATCCAGAATTATAGTATAAACCAAGTGCAAACAAAACTTTGAAGGCACATCAAATCCACGTCAGCAGAACCATTTCGCAAAATCAAGATCTTCAACACTGAATTGATAACAATCAATTTCACGGTCTCACCTCTGAAATTCGAGTTGTTCTAATTAAATACTTTTGAAAATCACAAGCAAGTATTTTCATGACCTTATCAAGTCCAAAAGTTCAGAACTCTCGTATAACTTTAAACAGTTCGCAAATTAGGCCTTAAAATTCAGGAATACCGAAAATTAATACATGCATGGGTCCACAAATCAAATCTGACCATAGAAAACACATAGTTTCACTCCCAAAGTTCGTGGTCAGCCTGAAAGACTTCTGAATTCACCAAATAACGCAAATGTCATGGAAAAAATAGTAGTTTGTAGAATTCCGATGGAACACATCTCACCAAGCAATGACAGAATTCACATAGCATAGGTTAGTCAACGTCTACTTGCCTTAAATACAGGGTGGTGCAAGCTGGGGTGCGAGCTGCGAGACGACGAGAGCTAGTGGCGGAGTGGCGGAGATAACGCAAGACGGTGGTGCAGTGAGGTGGTGCGGATGGCCGGCGGCAAGCGGCAAGGAGAGAACGTGACCGTGAGAAATTTTCGTTAAGAGTTTGCTGAGGAATTGATGGGCGAATGAACTGTGACGAGGGAAAAGAAAAGAGACCGCCTCTCTTCTGCTGTTGACTATTTTAGTCAACGTTCCTCTTCCATGCGGTGGCAGCAGGGGCGGAGACAGCTCCGTGGCGTTGGTCTTGGCGTGAGACACTTGCAATATTCATGCAAGGACGTGGCTATGGCTTGTTCAAGCTCTTCAATGTGCTGGCCGGAGGAGAAGAAAGAACGTGGCTGAAGATTCTGTGGTCAAAGTCTTCGTTTTGCATGAGGAACGAGTGGGGGAAAGTGGCTGAGCTTGGTCAAATTTTTCAATTTGCTGGCCGGAGGAGAAGAGAAAGCGTGGCTGCATCTTTGGGTGGTGAAAGTCTTCATTTTGGCTACTTGGACGTATGCATGGAAATGAAGAAAGGTTTGCATGGAATTCAACTTGGCGACGTACAATTGAGAGTAAACATTGATCTCGCTCGTGGTGTTTTGTGAAGAAAATTTAAATGAGGTAATGGTCGAGCTGTCACGGTACGACGGAGACGTGACGATGAAGTGGTGCCGCAGGGACGTGATGAGACATGACGGTTCAGTACGGGGATGGTGGTGGCAAAATGATGGCCGTGAATGATGCCAACGTCGTAGTCTGACAACAAGCTTGTCGATGTGGCACGAACCGTTACGTACTCGAGGCTCGAGTGAAGTCTGGATATCACCTATGAAGCACAAACACATTGCACGTGCTTCCATATTGTGTTCGACATGTATCGGAGCATGTTGGACACGTCGACACGCTCGAACACGCGGTCAACGCGTGTCGGATTTTCCGACACATGGTCAACTTTTTATGACACGTTTCAATATGCATGTCGGATGGAAGTGAGGGCGAGGGAGCATAGACGAGGCCGCAAGCGATGGCGAGCCAGCGATGGCGAGAAACCGCCAGAGAAAGAGTAGAGACTGAGGCTAGGGCGGCCACTGTGATGCTGCGATGGTCCATCAACGGCGAGGCTGCAACTGCAAGTGAGGAAGGGCCAAAGACGAGGCGGAGGAGGAGGAGAAGGATCGAGATGAAGAGGAGAGGAAGGGGGTCGTGCAGCAAGGAGATGGAGAATGATCGAGAGGAAGAGGAGAGGAAGGGGTTGTGAGGCGAGAGGCAAGGAGAAGGAGGAGAAGGGGGCGCTAGCTAGGGTTTTGGAAACTCAAAAAGAATTGAAAAAAAATAGAGACTCTGATGGGGCGAAGTGACAATCTGGTGGGGGAGGGGGAAAAAGTGAAATAAATTTGGGGTTGGGGGAAATAGTCTAACGTGGGAAAGGGAGGGAAAAAAATTGAAATAAATTTGGTAGGGAGGGAGGAGGGGAATAGTCTAACGTGGGGGAGGGAGGGAAAAAATTAAAATAAATTTAGGGATGGGGGAAATAGACGAGGGAAAGAAGAGAGTGGGGGTTTAATCGAAAAAATAAATAAAAGAGATTAAAAATAATTTTAAAAAATAAAAGTATTGAATTTTAAATGATGATAAATTTTGATCATTGTAAAAAATCATTGGATTTATTTAAATAAGTTAATTCTAATTTCTTGTTAGTCATCGGTTTTATCAATAACTTTTGTTAAAGTTAAAGATATATTTCCAAACATGGATACGTATTAATTATGAATATATCTTTCGAATTTCCAATGAATTGATTTATTAATATTATTAGTGTAAATTCATTGTAGACTCTTTTTTAATTATTTATTTATTTATGAATTTGAATCAAATTAATTAAAAATAAAAATATTCGTTTAGTATATAACGTGTCCCAACATGTTGGAATTCTTTATTTTTGAGAAATAACGTGTCAACGTGTCGTGTCGAATGTCCGTGTCGCGTGTCAATGTTACTTAGGATATCACACATTTGCCGTCACTTTGAGCACATAGAATGATGTAGGAGTTCGCCAAAATCGAACGAGAGAACTCCAGAAGGGTATGGCAAAAGCCTTCACCAAGCTCTTTCATTGATTCCAATGCTAGGAACGACGAGTATGGAAATTTGGAGATTGGTCTTTGAATAATCAAGAATTAAAGTCGTTTAACATGTGTGTAACATGTTGATGGGCACCTTTTCTCGACAGGTCTTTCCATTATTATCTTTTCAGCATCCTTCCTCGAAAAGGTTCATGAGAGGGCCAGTGGCTTATCGGAAAAATCAGACGATGAACTTAACTCCGATTCTCAATGCTATGCATTATTTCTTGGTAACCTCTACTTTAATAGGGGAATTTAACGAGTATGTTGTTCGTGTGATGTGTGTTACATGTTGATGGACACCTTTCCTCAACGAGTCTTTCCATTAGTGTCTTTTCAACGTCCTTGCTTAGGGAGATCTAAGTGTACTTTTATTCGTATCATTATACCACACCTATTGGTGATAAAAGCATATTGCTGTGATCCAAGATCTCTATCCTGGTAACACATTGGATAACCTTTGGTGGGACTAGAGAAGACATATTGTAATTCCATTTTGCAAAGCGGAAGCTTTTGGCAAGTTTGCTCCGTGGTTTTTTCCTAGCTTGGGTTTCCACGTCAAATATCTTGTGTCTAGGTTTTGCATTGCCCAATTGATTGTTATATAATTGAGTGTTTATTATACGCATTTAATCACACGAAGAGGGGGGAAGGAATTTGTTGCACACAATGAGATGAAAACTCCACTCCAATGGGAAGACTTGAAAGAGCCCTTTGAGGTGATTGGCTGATGACGTTTGGCTTTTGGCCCTAACATTGTGAACAAGTATCAAATACTTTTTAAATAACATTCTTTTGTATTTTAAATGTATTCATAATCATTAAAAATCGGAAGAAAAACCATTGACACAAGTGGTTGAAGTTTTAGCTACTTGAGGCACTGCAAAATATTACTTTGAAGCTACATAAAGATTATTAGCGACTCATTTTAGTGTCCTCGGCTTTTCAACAAATTTAATCCGGCCTTAATGAAATCGGTATTTGCTTATTATCCTCTTGGGTTAATAGGTCCTGGAATTGTGATATGAGGGCACTTCACAAATTAGACAACAGATTATCACAATGACAATGCCATCGATGGAAAGCAAGAGCGAAAGGCAAAAAATATAAGAGTCATGTCCGCTCTATTCTAGTCTATTTTATTAGATCAAAACAATCTTCAATTACACATGATGGCATCGTTTATGCCCACATATACTCACGGTCCCATGTGATGCCATCATTGCTAAAGTAAAACCCGTCATCCCGCACAGACCAATAGCACTGGACAGAAATCCAGCGATCCTCGTCCCGATTTGTTGTGAATGCGCCCCTCACATTGGGCGGAGCAGAAGAAGAGGGTATTCTTGAAGACATTGAGCCGGAAACGGATCAATTGCTCCTAATCCGGGTGGAGGGTCCGAGCCCCGAGATCGTCATCCTTAGATTTGCAATGAAGCATGAAGTCTCCCGGCAAGTTGTTAGCGATGTGGACATGGTACTTCCTGAATAGAGCGGCTTGTGATGGTGGAAGAGAGGATAAGACCGAAAGTGACAAGAAAAAGACAAGTATGAATTGGCTTAGGGATTTCATTGTTTTGAGGTATTATGATAACTAGTGACGTTTGATGCAGAAACTTTTGATGTAATTTGTAATGAACATCCTCTGTCTGTGATGAACATTTATGGTAGCCCCACTAGTAGGATAAAGTGTATCACATTTTCTCATTATGTTCGTTCTGTACTCTATATGCATGGTGCATGATTAATTTCACTTACAAATGCATATGATTAGAACATTCCATTTTCTTTTTTTGGCCAAAGAATATTCCACTTTATGAGGACACTACATTGAGGAAGTTTGGAATATTCCCCTGCACATACAATTTTTACCAAAGACTGCTAAAAAGTTTGAATACACGGAAGAAGCAAGTTCATGATTATAATGTAGTAGAGGAAGTAAGTAAATGGCATTTTGAATTTAGAACGGGTGGTCTAAGTTCATCTCTTGTGCCTTAAAATATATTATTGGGATAATTTTAAAACCATCTCTAATTTTCACTCCGATAATGGGGTGCATTTGCCAAAGGAATGAACATGATGAAGAAGATGATGGGACCAAGTGATCCGATGTATTTTTTACTTTTCGGTCATAGCTGTGGGAGCGATTTTGTTATTGAATTTCTTTTTTTTCACATCATTAAATTTCCTTTTTCATGATAAGAGATTTGTCAATGAGACCGTTAGAAAAATGATGCATGGTGTCTATTGCGCTTTTTTTTTTCTTTTTTCTTTTCTGTTTCCAGCCATATGGGTGTGGATTTAGGCCCACCCTACCTTATATATAATCTTACGTATGGAGAGGGCTTCGGTACATTAACGATGTCCAATTGATTAAACTCTCATTTTCAAATAGTTGTTTTCTAATCAATATAAAAAGTATACGTAAGTAAATTATGTGAAGGGTAGAGCAAGAAATTTGAAAGGGTTGCTTAATTCTTGGTGTTCCAAATTCTACTTATTTTAACGCCCCCAAAAAAAAAATCTACTTACTTAATGGCAAATCAATTTAAGTATGTTACATACCCAAGTAAAAGAAATTAGGTGTATTACTAGCTGCAGAGAATATGAAGTGTCGACAATAACTCTATTGTTCTAAACAGTAAAATTCTGTCTCCTATCCATTGTCGCATTTCCTTCTAAAGTAACAATTTGAAACTACCTTCATCTGGATTTTTGGATAGCTCCTAGGGCATAAATTGAAAGAGAGGTCCTATTTAGGAAAAAATCAGGAAAAGTATCAAAAAGCCCTAAACTTATTGCATTAAACTTATTGCATTTGTACTAAATCAATCATAAACTTTTTAATTTGACCAATTTAGTCCTAAACATTTTCATATCGGTACCAATTTAATCCATTGGGTCAATTTTGGTTGGCCGGCGCTTACGTGGACACCAGCCGGTGGTAGGGTGCTAATGTGATAATTTTTAATTTTTTTTTTAAATTTTTCATTAATTTTTTATTTTCTTTTTTTCCCTTTTCTTTCTTTTTTTCTTTTTTTTTCCTTTTCTTTTCTCCCTCTTCCTCCTTGGACTTTTAGTGGCCCACGAGCCTCCGACGAGGCTCGTTGGCCACTAGGCGAGGGCCGCGAAGCCCTCACCGACGGCCAACAAGGGCTTCGCAGCCCTCACCCAACCTCACTTAGGGCCGCGGGCGAAGGTGGCCTTGCCCGCAGTTGGGGAGGCCATAGCAGCCTTCGCCCAAGCGCTGGCTAGATCTGGGTGAGGTTGGCCTCGCCCAAATTTGGGCAAAGCTGCCTCGCTAGAGGCCTTGGATGATGTAGGGGGAGGGCTACGAAGCCCTCGCCGGCCACTAAAAGTCCAAGGAGGAAGGGAAAAAAAGAAAAGAAAAGGACAAAAATTAATTAAAAAATTGAAAAGAAAAATTATTTAAAAATTGCCACGTCACCGTCTAGCCATGGGCTGATGTCCACGTCAATGTTGGCCAGCCAAAACTTGTCTAATAAGCTGAATTGGTACTAATGTAAAAAAGTTTAGAACTGAATTAATCCAATTGAAAAGTCTACAACTGAATTTGTACCAATTTAATAGGTTTATAAACTTTTTGGTACTTTTTCCTTAAAAAATCACATTAGTTCCAGCTGTAAATTTGAAACTACCTCCATCTGGATTTCAGGATAACTTCTAGGGCATAAATTGAAAGTGAGGTCCTGTTTAGGAAAAAAATCACGTTAGTTCCAGACGTTAATAAAGAGTCCATGAGTTATGATGACTCTCGAGCTGTAATTAACATCGTAAGGCCACTTCTCATCGAGGAAAAGTCATTTATCTATCAAATACAAATTTGAAAGTCATTTGTATTTCTTTTTTTTCTTTTTTTGGTTGAAGATAATGTTTAATTCAATTCTCATGATAATAAGGTCTAGAGAGATTGTGTATGTCACACCCCAAAACCAACAAGAATGGGGGATGACACGGTCGTCCTTCCACTTAAAGGACGCAGCCTTAAAGCTCCCAAAAATCCAACTCTTAAAAGTCCCCACATCCATATTGCTCTCATATCTACTCATCGCTAATCGAGGAACCTGAAAAACATTGTAAAATAAAGGGGTGAGCAACCACGGCTCAGTGAATAGTGCATCTCTTCTAAGTAGATCGAGCACCCACTATGTATATTTACAAAACCAACTCGCCATTCTTTTAACTCAAATCTAGGATATAACAAATATACAGTAAAAAGAATAAGTCACATACGTTTCAACATAGCTATATTTATAGCAAACTAATCATTTCATAATAACATCAAAATAAACATCAATGGTCTAATCCACTAATCAATCTCATTAATTCATACGCCAATGGTCCATTCCATTGGTTAATCTCATACCACACCAAACCCAGAAATATAACAAACCTTCAAGGCCAAAATATAACATTTCTTACTTTAACACAATATGTTCAAAGCAAAAATATTCAAGATAATAATAGGCAAATGCCAATGATCTAATCCATTGGTTAATCTCATAAAACATGAATCAATGGTATATTCCATTGATTAATCTCATCAAATCACACATTGATAATCAAATGAAATTACACGTCGATGGTCCATTCCAACGACTAATCTCAAATTACACATCGATAGTCCATTCCATCGATTAATCTCAAATTACACGTCGATGGTCAATTCCATCGACTAATCTCAAATTACACGTCGATGGTCAATTCCATCGACTCATCTCATATCACATGTCAATGGTCCACTCCATTGACCAATCCGTTGCTCAATATCAAACCATGGTCACGATACAACGCCTGGTGACGAGGCGACCAAGATTCCCCCCTTGGCAAGGTCTCCACCTATTATTAGCCGGTGGCTCGGCCCACAAGGATATCCTAGATTAGTATGCGCATACTCACAAGCCCCTCGCTGGGCTCACAGCGATATTGAGCATTCACATCAATCCAAAACAACACCATCCATAATTCCCAAACCAAATCCATAAAACATTTCATATATCACAAAAAGATTTCGCAACTCAACTTATCCGCAAAAAATACTTTTCATAAAACATTCTCAAATAACTTCAAGACCCGTCTCAATAAATCAATTTCAAATCAAATACATTTCAAAAGCTCATCACAAAATCGATATTCATATAGCCTTCCATAAAATCTTAAATCCAAGATCTTCGTAAAAAAGGTTTCACAAATTCAAAATATGTAATATTTCTCAACTTCGTTCATCAAACAGAACGTATATTTCCACCAAAAATGCTCGCGTTATTCTTAAATATCAAAACGCAATAAATGCCCGATCCAGATTTTATGCAATAAATATGCTTATTCATAACTCATAAAATATCAATCATTTATCATTTTGAAGACATGAGCTTGTAAATTCTTAGAAGAGATAGCACCACTCACCTGGTAAAGTCGAAAATCAACTACGACGCTCACTCGAACCAACGCACTCGGATCCCTAATAATTAACGGAAAAACAATATCAAAAGACCGAGTAAAAAGGATATCGCATAACGACTCGTCTATACTATGCCTATTTTTCAATAAAACGACACATATGCGCCACGAAAGCTCGCATTTATAAAAAAACCCATCAATTTCCCGCAAGGCGCAGCCCATGCGCCGACTTTGTCGCGCCATAATTTCCTCCACAAAATTCCGTTTCAAGCCATATTACAGTCTTTAGAAAGCTCTCTTAACGTACAACAACAACCCCAACTCAGCCACCCCAAAACAGCACCGAAAACAACAAAAAAACAAGCTCGAAGCTTACTGTTCGCTACAGTACCAGCATGCGCCCCCGACTTCAAAATTCCGTTCCGGACAAACCGCAAGCTCAAATCACGATCCGTAAGATACTATAGCTTCACAACATCCCAAAGTACCATTTCTATAAAAATATCCAGCTTAACGACTCAAAAATCATACTTCGCCGCTCGATTTTCCCAAAATTCCGAATTTCAAACTCTAGGTCCGAAATTACTCCAATTGAACAAATGGGCGGCACGAGCGCTTACCAGGTGTTGCGTTACATAGTTAATGCGGCTTGGCGAGGCTTCCATGACGAGAACGCACGAAGCCCCTCCTTTTCTTTTCTCCTCCTCTTCTTCTTCTTCTTTCTCTCTTTCTTCTTCTCTGCATTCAAGCTCTCTGCCGTCCCTCTCTCCCCTTCTTTCCTTCTCTCTTTCCCTTTTATCTCCTCCTTTTTCTTTTATTTTTCTTTTATTTTTCTGTCTTTTATTCCCCTCTCTCTCTCTCTCTCTCTCTCTTCTCTTTTCCCTCTCCCGAAAACTCTCGATTCCTCTCTCTCTCTCTGCTGAAACTTCTACCTTTTTCTTTTCTTTTTGACTGGGTCAAAACCCATATTTTACAGTGTATCAATTGCTGGTCTAGGTGTTCCATTTATCACAAAGATATATATCTGTATTTCGTAGTTATACATACATGGACTGTCCAGTATTATACTCCATTAATAATCCCTACATTTAGGACCATCTCCGGTGAAGCTGTATATGCCATAGTAGTGAAATTAACCCAGCCATTCCATGCTGCAAAAGAAGAGCGTCTCCAAAAAGAAATGCGGTTGAAACTAAAAAAGTTAATAAAACCTGAGCATTGCTCCTTCGAGCAAAATGTTTGTGATTTTGACGTGAGCTTTCCTGGGAGCGATGAATGCGTCGCAACTCATTTGTAAGAAGGCGAGAATGGCCACTAAAAGGGCGAAAAGTCTTGTGGACAAGATCACGTGTTGGGTTCGTTCTTGGCTTGAAATGTGAATAGCAAAGGGTGGAAGATGCTCTCACTTTTTAAGGAGGAAAACACAGGATACATATGGTAGGAGGAAAATAAATTTTGTACTTGATTTAGCATATCAAAGACGCTAAATTGGACCATCATGAAGATGGATAACGTCCAAAACTGAAAGATATGTTGTGTATGTCGTTCCGGGTGTTAATCCATGCTAAGAATTAATTCTCCTGACACGGCGTGGAAACAAATGGTAGTCTTCGTACTTATCCCGCGAACATTTATTTAAAAGAGGAATAAGGGGCTCAAAAATGAAATTGGTCACTCTAATTATGATATAGTCAACCGAGTTTGGACCCTACTAGAAAAGTTAATTCCCATACTATTGGACCAGCAATTTCAATTGTTGGCATCATCTTGGAATGACTAATCTATCACATACATGTCGAAAATTCTCTGCACCCTAAGCTAGTGAGATTCCACGAGGAAGTGTTGATCCCTTCTGGTATCACATTTTACGCAGACTTACAACTGTCCGCCAGTTTTGACTCTTTTTCCTCCTATACTTTTGGCTAAAAGGTAAAAAGGGCTGCAGGCGTTAGCGAGTCCTTCTGTGAGCATGCTCGGAGTTGGATTGTCCGAATTGAGTCATAATTATAAGTCAAAGCAAGCTGATCATCGCCACACCAATAGATGCAAATACTATTTCCAATGCCACAAGATATGATTGTTTAGCTTATGTTTCCAAATTTAATGTTGGTTCATTAAATCCCTGTAAACCAACATGAAGCCTTCATGTTGGTTTATAGGGATTTAATGAACCAACATTAAATTTGGAAACATAAGCTAAACAATCATATCTTGTGGCATTGGAAATAGTATTCTTGCTGGATTTCTCATTGTTTTTGCTGTTAAATTGTTGATTAGACCCTTAAATAGATAGTTACCAGACACCCACGGAGAGGCACATTATGGTACTTATATGCTTCTAGTAAAAGTTTATTGAACAGTTTTCATATGCCTTGTGTACAAACCGAACCTACGCTAAAGATGATTCAAATTTCTGAGATCGAGGGGCGATTCAAGGATTTTGACTCAGTGATGAAATGGGTTCAAACCACATGGCAGTAAGTTTTATACAACTCGGAGGAGGTTGGGTTGTAGTGTTATCTTAACTCATCCCCATTAATGTTTGCGCGGTTCTTTCAACTTGTATCTTCTTTGGGATGAAGGCATATCTTTATTCGCTGGATGCCAATAAAGACTTGACCCTTTTTAGAAAAAGTAAAAACAAGTTCTTGCAATCATTAGCATCAGAAATTGTCCATATGGCAATCGGGATTATTCATGATGATCCTATTATATTGAGATAAGTACACTATCAGTGTCAAAACTTGTGTACGGCGCTCACTTTGGTGCCAAAACTTTATTTTAGATCACTTAAGTGCCAAATCAGAGGAAAAATAATCACTTTGGTGCCATCGGCAAGAGATTCCAGGAAAATGATTACGTGGCTTTTATATTTAAAAAAAATTTTGACATGGCTTTTAAATGACATCATTTTCCGTCCTCCTTAAGAAAATGATGTCGTTTTGCCGTCCTAAGTGGATGGTCTCACAAAAATGATGCCGCACAACTCATTTGGGGATAATTTTTTTTTATTCGAGGATTGAAATTATGGCTTTTTTGTCCAATCCTTGCCCAACGCCGACCTAGCTCGCTCGGCCACCGTCTCGCTTGGCTGTCGTCACTCTGCCACCGTTGCTTGGCCTCTATCATAGTTGCTCGACTAGGCGAGGGAGGAGAGGCTAAGGTTGTTGCTCTGGCAAGAAGCGACGGGAAGAATAGGAGGCGTGGGCGGAGGAGAAGGAGGAAGAAGGGGGGTCGAAGGTGGAGAGAGCGAAGACGAGGAGGGCGAGGGAAACAAGAAGGGCGCAGATGGAGATAACGGATTGGGCTCTGCTCAAGGAGCGGCTGAAGTGGGTCCTTCTGAAGGGAGAAGGAGACAGAGGAGGAGAGGAGGAGGAGGACAAGAGCTTGGACTTGTCAACAATGTCAAACGAAACGAAGGTGGAGTTGTGCTGGTGCGTTGCTAGTGTCGCTACTAGTTGGTGCTAGTGTTGTTCTTCGGGGAAGAAAACGACGAGAAGCCCATGCCATGCCCTCTCTCTCTCTCTCTCTCTCTCTCTCTCTCTCTCTCTCTCTCAATTTGGGGATTTAGGGTTTTGAATTGGGAGAAAGACACCAAACGGCATTCGTTTTGTTGTTTAAATATTGACTGTACTCTCCAGCAAGCCACATTAGCCTCAAAAATTAATAAAAAAGTGCCACATCGGATTTCCGGCCTACTAGATCGGCATTGGCACTAAAATGGTCATTTTTCAAAAGTTTTGAATCTTAAGTAATCCAAAATAAAGTTTTAGCACCAAAGTGAACATCATATACAAGTTTTGGCACTGATAGTGTACTTACCCCATTATATTGCACTTTCAATAAAAGGTTGAAGACACGATCTCTTTTTCATGAAAGATGTGGACTTAAGTGCACAAATTATAAGGTTCAAGACTTGATTGTCTTTGTTTACTATATAAGTTGTTGAATTAATAGCATAAATCAAAAGATTTATCACTTTGTTGCTCTTATTTAATACGATTCTCCAAGGCGGAAATAGAAGATTGCTTAAGTTATGGTTATAAATTGAATTTTTCAGCAAAAGTTTAAGACAACTTGATTGTACTCTTCAGTATGATCATAGAAGTAATGCTATGAAAAAAATGTGAGTACCAAACAACTAGAGTGCCAAAACTTGAGATGGAAAGATACATAAAGTGCTAAAAAGTTACGAAAGTGACACTTAAGTGCCAAAATCATAACAAAATGGATCAATTAAGTACCAATAAAGAGAAAATCCAGCCAAAATGCCGACATGGTGATTTTCCGGCCAGATAATACAAAAAAACGTCATTTTACATGCTAACGTGGCTAGATAATTAATATAAATATTAATTAAATTAAATTTAAGATTAAATTTATTCATTAAAAAAAAAAAAAGGAAGAAGATGAAGATTGCAAGTAGTCAAGGGAGGCCAAGGCCTAGCGACCCTAGCCTATCCTCCCCCATCGTCGTCGGCCCATCCCAACGATAGCAAGGAGGCAGTGACGAGGGTTGAGCCCTCACCTTCTGCCTTCTCCTTTTTTTTAACATAAAAAATATTTTTTTTATTTAATTTAATTACTATTTATATTTAAAAAAAAAAAAAAAAAAAAAAAAAGATAGCGACATCATTTTGGTTCTTCATTGCTAACTCAGCTCTTCAGCATGCTACGTAGGCGAGTTGTATTATTAAAAAATTGTCACATAAGATTTCCGACCACCTTCATCGAACTTGGCACTCATGTGTTCCATTTGTTTAAAAGTGACACTCAAGTATCACTTTCGTAATTTTTGGCATTCCAATATCCCCCCGTACCAAGTTTTGGCACTCTAGGTATTCTTTTTCTAAAAATATGTCATCTTGAGCTAGAGTAAAAAGTACCGCTTTGACACTAGTTTTGCAGTAGACTTTTCAAAAACAACACACTCGACATGAGAAATTGAAAGTCTTCTTTCACCTCCCTTTTTCCCCATCGTCTTCTTCAATTTTTAGCCATGGGCCCTCTCTCTTTTGTTGATTTTGTTTGTGTTTTCCTTTTTTTTCCCTTGCTTTTTCTTCTCTCTCGATTTAGATCTAGGAGCTCTCTCTCTCAGTCTAGTTCTCAATTTAAGAGTTTTTTAATCTAGTTCTAAAGCAAAAATGCCAAGAATTATCCAACTAAGCAATCAAGAAATCGGCGATGGTGATGGTGGAAGGTACTACCACTTTGCAAAAATGCTTTGTTGGTTTAAACCCTTAGGAGTACAGATAGCCTTTTCCACATAACAACCAAGAGTATGCTGGTCAGATCCAAAGCTGCACACAATCATTTTCTTTTATAGGCCATGGGTGTATATCAAATTAGACAGCAACGTTTCTAGGTACACGGTGGACATAGGAGTTCTGATCTATAAAGCTCAAGATGTTTCTGTCAAGCTTTATAAAACGCTCTCATGTTGTATTGAAGCTAATCCATGAGATTACTGAAAAATCCACTGAGTCCTTTGTGAGGCTAATCGCACCATTCCTTAAGGAGTTTGGCTAGATGATAATACGAATGTACCTTGGGTTATTCTTGGGATTCTCTTAAGACTGGATCTTTGATTAAAACTACTTTCGCAAAATTTAGAAAGGACAATCTAGACCAACCATCATCATAACAAGACCCATGGTGTGGACCACTCTCTCAAGATCTTTTAATTCTAGATCGTCATCAAGTCTAAGGAGTCTATCATCATTGATGGATTGGGACAACTAGCCCAAACCTGTCACACCCCGATCCTCCAAACGCATGCCTATCCCTCGGTGGTCAATTAAATAGCGACGTCCTAGGACACGTCGCCGACCTATTCATTTTAATGCACATGCGGAAGTGAATAAATAAATCCCAGACAACAACAAGATGGGATAGAAAAGTAGAGCCACAATTTTCAAAAGCCACATTACACTTATATACACATCAAACTATGTCATATATAATATTATCTGACTATATACAAGGTCTGCAAAAAGGGGGGTAGAGTGTTATAGATCTTCAAGCATTCGAGTCTTCCTCATAATACACTGGGGACCCTGGATCCGACAAATACGGGTCCACCACTAAACCACCTAGAGGGTCTGTCATGCCTTTTTCAAAGCAACCTCCAGCACCGACATAGGGACCTCAGACTCTGGTATGGGACATTCTCTCTGTCCATTCCGCTCACAACAGTACCATGATCTGTATTGATGGGCTTATGGGATAGAGGCTCATCAACCCAGACCACGAACCTTATGAGCTCAAAGACCCATCCCCTTGGGTTCCCATGAAGTGGAATATAAGATACCTGCTTCGTGACCTTATTCAGCTGTCTAAAACGCTCGGGAGGCACTACTATCTCAAAACTTGTAAATGTTATCCCACAACAGGGTGAGACACGTCTCAATAAGTTCACCCCCTAAACTTCGACTAGGAATGAAATACGCCCTAAGGGCTGCCTAAACATAAATACAAGTCAGAGGAATTACCTTTGCCTCAGTTCCTTCTTGCAAGTTAGTACAATTTGTATATTCAATCAATCATTTCAATTCAAATCAACATCGATCAATCAACTCGCTCAACTCCATATCATTAAGACCGTCTCTCAGTCAACCCTTTCAATACTATCTATGAAGTACGATCACATCAAGTACTGCTCACCCTAAGCTGAAGATAGATAGTATAGCTCACCAAAAACTGATAATAGATATATATGATAATGCTCACCAGATCTTCTATATATCTACAATGCTCACCAAAGCTGTGCAATATTTAATGCTCACCAAAGTTGTGCGATACTTAATACTCACCGAACCTGTGCAATACTTAATGCTCATCAAAGTTGTACCATACTTAGGGTATACTACTCACTCTAAGCTAATATGTCGAAGCCCTCAAGCTGATACCATTCTAACCAACAACCCATTTCACCACTTTTATCATACTCGATAAAATAATCATATGTGGATACACGGTCGGCCTTAACCAAAATACAATATTTTCCCTTTTTGAAAATTCCACTAATTCCAATAGTTCACAAACACATTTTTGACGTTGTAAACCAACGCTCGGTACTTTTCTAATTAAATATTGAAATTATTAAATTTTAGGATAAATACCCAAAATTACAATCAACACACAAATTGCACAAATTATCATCCGATAAATAAACCAACCACATCATTGCAATCAGCACAGAATTCCAGTCACCATCTATCTCGATCTAATTTTCAAAAAATAATTAATTAATTAATTAATTACCAAAATTAATTAATAAATATCAATAAATGCAACTTAGGCCGGAAAAACCTAATTAAATACCAAAACGGGCCCAAAAAAATTCCAAACCTATCTAAATAAATACTAAGACTTATCTACTTACTAATTACATAACTCTAACCACCTAACATGCAATATCGAATGATTAAATTGCTAATCCATTCTAACTAACCACCTAAACCATACCTGGTCCAAACTAATAAATCCTTAAGCATAATTAACTCCATAAGTGGAGATTAGTGAGTAAACTCAATGGATTAATGTTCTGGTGAGTTCACTTCGACAGGGATGTGGAGGCAGGCCACAAACTCTAAAGCGGGGGCACTAAACGGGGCCGAGAGAGACTTAGAAATGAGCCTCGAAGATCCAAAACCCTTGCTAGATTCAGCTTCTGTTCTTGGCCGAACTAGCTAGAACTAACGACCAGTTGTGGCCGAAACAGCAAGGAACGGGCAATGTCTGCAGCAGCAAACTTCTGGCAGCTAGACGGCAATGTACAGCGGTGGTGGAGGCTTCGACGATGGCCTAGTGGACAGCGAGCAGCTGCTAGATGGCGTAGGACGCAAGACAAGCGGCTAGTGTGCAAGGCACAATGATGACACAACGAAGCCGGCAGAGGTCGGACGAGTGTGCGACGGGCAAGGGGAGGAGGCTGCCGTTTTTTTCTAGTCTTTTAGAGCTTCATTGGTCTGGAAAAATGGAGGAGTCGACCAAGGGGAAGAAGGAAGGAGACGGCAACTCATGCAAGGGGCCACCTTGCTTCAACTCTATCCTATTATCCCCTAGAAGAGGTCCCACAGGTTTGCTGGCTTCCTCAGCACACTTGCAGTAATCAAAGCTTCCTTGGGAAGTCTTGGAAGAGGTCCAAAATGTTGAGGGACTAAGGGCTACAAGTTTTGTACAAATACATAACAATTCCCTTAAATTCCCCTTCGATTCCCACCCAATTAAGCTAGATTTGTCGACCAAAAATCCAACCAAGGCGTCCACAGTCAAATTGACATTTTCTTTGCCAATAGAACCACCTTGCATCCCAAAAATGTGATAAAAAGCGGTCCCCCTGAATTTTCCAAACAAAAACGACCATATTTTGCCTTTTCGCTGAAAATCTTAGTTTGTAGAAAAATCTTCGGAGGATGAGTTGATGTTTCTAAAATGACCCGTGAAATAACAGAACTTTTAATTTCTAAAATCGGATTCAAATTCGCGGTTAATTTCAATCTGGCGCGATTTTAGTGTAACCTAGCCTACCAGGTATCTTTTAGAAATTTTTGGTGCAATTGACCCATGATATATTTGTTTCGAGTCACAATGTACCTCTTCGATGCATTGACGACCCTCAATTGTCGTGAAAATCTTGAAACTTCAAATATGGACACAAGGTACCAAAAAGACAGAAAAATTAGCCTAGTGCCGATCGACAAGAATTTTGCAATCCTGTGGCATCACCCACACTTTGATCATCTATCTTAGTCGAAATGACCTATCTTTGATCTCTGATCAATTTTTAACTGTGTCATAATGATCTCAAGAGATGAACATGGTCGAGTAGTCAATTCATGGTTGAATTCTCAAATCTATTACATTAAAACTCTTTAATGGCTTTCCCAAATAGTCTAGTTATCTCATGAGTGATCAGCTCAGAGAATAGTACTATAGGCGCGTCAATGAAATGCTCAATTTATTAAATTGAAAACAATATTGAAATTTCGGGATCTCACAAAACCAGTAATGCTTGGAATGCATTTATCTCTCAATGTGCAATATTTTATAAGGTAAAACCATTATGACACGTCCTATACCGCGAGTGACATCGTCCAAAACTCTCGCCTAGACGACATTCTACACAAGAGCATCGTCCCACGTAAATGCATCAGGACAGGTTCACTACCCATCAGGGCATTTAGGTGATTACACACCAGCACATACTTGGCCAAGAACACTGTGCTTCACATTCAAATACCTCATTTTCAAATAATGAACTTGGCTACTTTTCTTTGTATTAAAAATCATCCCAGTAAAATAATCGTGCGTGGTCACACATTTAAATCGAACCATCAAATTTGGTATGCTCCCAGTTCATAACTCCACAATTTTATATAGTACCTAAAATTTTGGCGTAAAAAACTGACACACAGTATTTTTCTATTTAAATACCCATAAAATCGGGTTTTGCAATATTATCCATAATCACCACCAAGCACTCAATTTCACATATCATCACGCATAAGTCCTAAGCATGCCAAGAGTTAACCACATCACCAAATATGCATTGTCCAGTAAGCACTACACCAAGAACAACAAAATCACAACCGGTTCTAATCAATAGAAATCGGGCCACTTGCGCGTCTCCAAGTTTAATTCTAGAAACATAATCAAAAGAGTTCAAAAAAATTTCAAATTTGAATATGTTATAAAGGACATTTAAACGAACACTTTTCATGAAGACATCTTGACCTAGATCTTTCTAAAATGAGAGCAGTAATTCGCTCAAACTATTACCAAAACTATGTTCGTGTCCAGAAATTACGTTTTTCAAAACCGGCTTGGTTTGACGTCCAAAACTTGTCCGTTTGATCTGAAATTTGACTATGTTAAACTACAAAATGTGACAACTTTTGTGAAGAAACTCTTTCGAAAATAGAACCTTAAGAGTTAATAAAAATCCATTAAACACCAAAAGGCCGCTGTTTCCAACACAATTCGAGATTCTATTTTGCAAATAATGAGACTGAAATCTCATTTTTTTTAAATCCCTAAAATCTTGAGTACAATATATGTTATAATTGAAGATGTCTATAATATTTTCTAAAAAGGAAGCAACCCAAAAATCGTAACACATTTTTCCCCATGAAAATAGCAAACAGCAAGGGTCCAACAAACTGATCCGGGAGAAATCCACTAAACCAAGCTAAATCACCCTCATTAGTGCTAATCCAATCAACTAGATCAATACTAATCCACCTTAAGGCTAATCTAACCAAACTAGATTAACACTAATTCATCTTAAGGCTAATCTCACTTAATACTAATTTAACTTAGCTAATTAACACTAATCTAACCCATAAGCGCAATTAACAACATAATCAAGAATTAGGGAGTTAACTCACTAGATTAGGACGGCGGCGCGTTCACGGCAACAGTGACGTGAAAGCGGTGAACACCCGAGCCTACCGCATCTCTAATGGAGGCCTAACGATGGCTGAAACAACAAGGGGAAGCTCACGGCTTGGGCTGGTTTCGATTATGTTCTAGTTGCTAGTTGGTCTCAGTTGCCGGACAAAAGGCTAAACAGTGAGAGCTGCGGCTATGTTGGAGCTGCAGCGGCTGTTGGCATGACTGTTCGGTGGGAAGCTGGGTGGTAAAAGAGTTGCGACTGCTGGTGGGGGTGGCATTGGAGGAAATGGGCTGCTAGACGTGAGGTCGTGTGACGGAGCAATTGAAAAAGATGGCGCTGGAGAAGAATTGAAGAAGGTGGTGCTTGGAGTGGAGGCGTTGGTGGGGCTACAGCTAGCATGAGGAAGGGGATGGTGGGCGTGAGGTGGTGTTGGATGTTAGAAGGTGGGATGCGAAGGAGTAGTTTGCAGCAATGGAATAGAGAAGAAGTTGGAGGGAAAAACGTGAGGGAGAAAAATGAAAACGGGGGCTGGCTGCAGGAGGTCTTCACGCACCAAGAAGAGATGTGGAGGAAAGAGATGGGAGAGAGAAAGCCATGAAGTCAATTCAGCAACCAATGAAATGCCTTGTGAAATATCTAATTCCACTATCACAAGGTCACAAAAGTCTCCATGCCCATAGTCAAGAGGTCCTCCAATAAGCATTTAGTCCTAATTCCTCACAAAGAAGCCATTTTGGGCAACAAATAATCCCTCCCTTAAGCCCATCCGAATTTCCCTTTTCTTTTCGTTTTGTCCAAAATTGATTTTTCCGCAAAATCTCGAACTTGACAAAATTTCTCCGAAAGATTAGACAACATCCTAAAAATAAATCGTGACACGCTCAAACGTCTAATTCCCGAAACGTAATTCAATTTCGTGGTTAAAATCGACCGAATGCGATTTTAGTACAACATAACCTATTGGATAGCTTTTAGGGATTTTAGCGCGTTTGACTCGTGGATGATAATTTTCGATCCATGTTTGTGCATTTCCGACTCGTAGGCAACTCTCGATTATCGTAAAAATGGCAAGATTTCAATTACGTGTCCTGAATATAATATCGACAGAAAATCGGGTTATTACCGTTGAGCAAATTCCACAATCATGCAAAATCACCCGCAATTCGATTACGTGATTTCATCGAATCAACCTATATCCAATCACTAATCGATTATAACAGTGTCGTATTGACCTTTGTCGATTAATATGGTCGAGCAGTCGATTTCTAATCAAATTATCAAGTTTGCCGCATTTATATCTCTTAACAGATTCACCTAATAGATTAGTTAACTCGAGAGTAATCAGCTCCGAGAAAAAAGGACCATAGGCGTGTCGACGAAATACCCATTTTGTACTATCGAGACGAGGTCAAAATTCAGAATGTCACATTAATAGTGTGTCATAACTATCATGTTGATTAGTCACACATCATTTGTCACGCCCCGATCCTCCAAGCACGTGCCCATCCATCTACCGTCGATTAATAGTGACGTCCCAGGACGCATCACCGACCCATTATTTTAATATGCGCATGCGGAAGCAGATAAATAATCCCCAGACAACAACAATATGAGATAGAAAAGCAAGGCCATAATTCACAACCGAAACAAGCCTTTTATAAATAAATAGGTTTATATATAATGCCAGGCTATTTACAAAATATCGGCTTAACAAAAAGGGAACTGTCCTATGACCCACTAATTAGACACGTTCGGCGATACTTCGGTCTCCATCTTCCCAGACTCCGGGGCTTCCGGTCCTCCACCAACACCATCTAAAGACTTGAAAATGGTTATATAATAACTGTGAGATAATGTCTCAGCAAGTTCAACCCCCTAATCCCTAACTAAGAAGAAAATATGCCCCAAGGGCTGCCTAAGCACAAACATAGGTCAGAGGTCTTACCTTTGTCTCAGTGCCTTCCTACAAGTCAGTATAGTTCAGATATTCACAATTCACAATCAATCAAATTATCAAGCCGATTGAATCATTGATCAATCGAACTAGTCGATTCCATATCATCACGACCTACTCTCGGTCGGCACATTCAATACTCAAACCAACTACTAATCCCAACCACTCACGAGCACAACCTATTCTAGATTCGGTGGTCTCCTAGTGTAACTAGGTTAATCATGGCCTAATAGGCACAACTTTGATTATGTGGTAAATCACGGCCCGATGGGCACGACCTCTATTAGGTGGTAAATCATGGCTTACCTCTATGAGGTGGTTAATCACGGCTCAACAAGCACAACCTTTATAAGGTGGTTTTCTTGATCTAACTCATAACATCACCAAGTTACTCACCCACGGACAACAACATTATACTCCATAAGTAAATTCCTCAAATAACATAATACCTTGGCTTATTTTCCTCGGTTTACAGATACTGGATAAAATTACCGTGTCTGGGTACACAGTCGGCCTTAACCAAAATACAAGATTTTTCACTTTTGGACATCCCACTAGTTTCAGCAGTCCCAAAATAGATTTTTGGTACTGTAGACCAATGCCCGGTAATTTTCCAGTCAATTATAGAAATTAAATAAATTTAGGAATAAATTCCTAAAATACAAATCATACAAAATCTGCACAAATTATAACTCAATTAAATAAACAGATCACACCACTGCAATCAACGTAAAATTCCTGTCACCAGCTATCTTGGTCTAACTTTCGAAATATAATTAATTAATTAATTAATTACGAAAAATAATTATTAAATGCAAATAAATAGAACTTAGGCCCGTAAAGTCTAATTAAAAGTCAAGACGGATCCGAAAAATTTCCGAACTACTTTAGTTAAATATTAGAGCTTGTCTAGGTTTTAACTACACTATTTTAACCATCTAACATGCAACAACAATCAATTAAATTGCTAATATAATCTAACTATCCACCTAATCCATACTTAATCTAAACTAAACAACCCTTAAGCGTCATTAACCTACTAAGCAGGGATTAGTGAGTTAAACTCACTTGTTTAATGATCCGCTCGGATCAAAACGATAGGGATGCGGCGAGGGGCAAAAAACTCCAAAGCAGGCTTGCCAACCGGGGTCAAGAATGCCTTCAAAACGGGCCAAACAGCGGCCTAAAGACCCACACCAATCAGTCTCTATCCAGTGGCTGTCAAAGATGCTCCGGTGGCTAGTTGGGGCCGAAACAAGAAGGGAAGACTGGCGGAGGCTTGCTTGAACGGGTGGAGGCGGGCTTCACGGTGGCTCCAGCGACCTCCACAGGGCTAAGGCAAACAGCTGGACAGCAAGCTAAGCGAGAATGACGCAACTCTAAACGACGAGATGGGGACGGCTTACGCAGGGCGCGCGGGCAAGTGCGGACGCGCGACGGCGGCTGCTCGGGCTCCAACGGGGCTGGCAACGGTTGTTCGCTGCAACTCGATCTTCTCTAGTCTCTTGGGGAGTTTTGCATGGCTGAAAAGAGGGGATGAGGGCTTCGACAGGTGCAAGGAGGGAGAAGGGGACCGGTTTCGGTTGGAGGGGGCCACCAATGGCCTTATCTCATCTCTTTGTCTCCCCTTGGTGTGTCCCACCAAGTGTGGCTAGCTTCCACAACAATCATTAGCCTTCAAACTTCCTCAACAAGCTAGGGAAATGGTCCAAAAGTCATGGGTTAATTCCCCTCCAATTGGACACCAAATCCTCCTCGAATCAAATCAATTTTGCCTCTATAAATTCAACCATCGAGTCATCGATCAAATTGGTATTTTTATCACCAATATATTCCACTTACATCCCAATTTCGCAACCAAAAACAATCCTCTAAAAATTCTGAACAAAAACGACCCTACCTCAACTTTTTCCCAAAAAGTCTCGATTTGCAGAAAAATCTTCGGAGACTAAGTCGATGTTTCTAAGATGATTTGTAACATGACAGAACTTTCAATTTCTGAAAGCGGATTCAAATTCGTGGTTAATTTCGATCTGGCACGTTTTTAGCGTGACTTAAGCTATCGGGTAGCTTTCAGAAATTTTTAGTACAAATGACCCGTGGTCGATTTTCTTCGAGCCACAATGAACCTATTCGACACATTATCGACCATCGATTGTCATGAAAATCTCAAGTTTTCAAATACGGACATAGGGTATCAAAACGACAAAAAAATCAATCTAGTGTCAATCGACGAGAACTTCGCAATTTAGTTGAATCACCCATGCTTAGTCACATATCTCAGTTGAACCAACCTATCTTTGATTTCTAATCGACTTATATCTATGTCATAATAACCTCAGCAGATGAGCACGGTCGAATAGTCGATTCTTGGTCGAATCCTCAAGTCTATTGTATTAAAATCTCTTAATGACTTCCCCAGATAGTCTAGTTATCTCACGAGTGATCGGCTCTGAGAATAGCACTATAGGCGCATCAATAAAAAGCCTGATTAATTTAATTAAAAGCAGGACTGAAAAATTCAGGATATCACATCATTAATATTTCATAATGGGCCATGATGATTAGTTATGATGTAATTAATGTTTTAAGGTGAGTCATGGTGATAGATCATTTTGTAATTAATGTGTTGATGCTCATGACGTTTTGATTAATGTCTTAAGATGATTCATGGTTAAAAGTCATAGGTGTCTTAGTATGAATCATATGTTTTTATTAAGCATAAATATGCATGTGCCAAAATGATGTAATCTTACGTGCCTTTTTTCCCTTATGCTTATAAAAGGCATGGTATTTGTAAAATATTGGGGCAACACTAACATTTATCAATAAAATGTGTGCTCAAATCATGCAAATCTAATCCTGTATTTTTCTCTTCAAATTTTTATTCGGCATTAGAAATCTTAGAATGGTAAGTTAGCACTTTATCTTGGTTGTATGCTTTGCACTTGCCTTCATAAGAATCTTGTGCATCAGAAACTAAGGCTAGAAAGCCTTATGTTTGGAATGAGAGTTCAGTTGGATGCTAAGAGTCATTCCTAATTGGATAAGGCCTAAGAGAGGCATTGCAAGAGAATTTAATACATACATTTGCTAAGTTGTTGTTCTAAACAAAGTCCCTTCCATGGACAATGCTTAGCTTTGGAACTCCAAACTTAAGCATGCTCAAGTGGGAGTTGGAAAGGTGCCCACTTGTACGTCAAATGACAAAATCATGAGGCTTGATATGAGATGGATTAAAGTGAACAATACTTCAAGTGAGTTAAATCTAGGCAATATTGTATGCATCAAAGGAGGACCCCTTTTGTCGATATATGGCTCGGAGACGATCCAAATAGAAGCTAGTGGGCTTATGACGAACTGGGCAAATGGGAGCGAGGAGTGTTCACTGGGGTTAGAGAGCTTGGATAAGGAGCGCTTGTCAGTCCGTCTTGTCCTTATGTATAGATATCTCGAGCACCCGTCTTTCCTCCTTTCATTTTATTTATAGCAAAAATACAGAAATATTTAATATATAAGAAAAATGGAGCATTTGCCTCATTATCTTCTCACCACTTTATCCTTTTGGCTTTGCTATTGAATGTTCATCCCTTTCCTCGATCAAACTCTCTTTCCTTCAATGTCTCCTTCTTTAGGACCAAGGAAGCATGCAAAAAAGAGGAGGTTGATAAACTTAGCTCGAAGATCGGGAATGGAGACTCCAACGTACGTTGCATAATAAGCAAAAACAAATGGAAAGGTGGAAGATGTTAGAGAGGTTTATATGGAGCCTTTGATGAGAATAAAACCTCGTTCAAGCTACCTCTCCTCGGGTGAATGCATAAATTAGATTCTTCCCTCCAAAGCGTAGTCGAATTCCCTATGTTAAGCATATGGATTCTGAAAGCCCAGTGAGCACTTTTAGATGACTACTTGAATAAAATAAGGAGGCGCTTTCTCATTTGACTAAACTTCTAGGATGATGAAGGGGGCATAAAATAATCAAACTATGCATCGAACAGAGGGAGAGCAATTCTAAGATGTGTGCGCACGCGCATGTGTGAGAGAGAAAACTAGAATTAACTCATGAATATACCTTTTGATGTAATGATAATGTTTACCTTTGGAACTCCAAAGTTAAGCATACTCAAGTGGGAGCACTCCCAATATGGGTGACCTCTTGGGAAGGTACTCACCCGTATGTCAAAAAATAAAACTGTGAGACTTGATATGGGAAGAGTAAAAGTAAAAAATACCTCAAGTGAGTTAAATTTAAGCATCATTGTGAAATCTCTTATGTGATTGAAAGATTCAAGGAGCAAGCAATTTGAAGAGGTTTTAGAGATAGAAAAGTAAAGAACAACAGTCTAAAATGAGGTGATTGCCAAAAAATTTGGAGGTGAAGAAGGTTAAGGTGAGGGAGAAGGAGAAGTCCTCGAGCTAGTCAAGTGAGAAGTCAAGGAGTGTGGAGACCAAGAAACCCAAGGATGAGGTAAGACGCAAATACCTACATTTCTTTGTTGGTTGAGGAAAATACAGATTTTAAGGACGAAATTTCTTTAAGGATGGTAAATTGTAATATTTGGTGCCTTTGACTCAGTAAAAAAAATCGGGAACCCTAGGGTTCCTGATTTTTTCGGGTCACGCCCCTGGGTCGTCGGGTCGGACCCGGGCTGAGAGCCGGGTAGGGTTTTGTGCGTTTTAGGGCGGCTGGAAAGGATAAGAGAACGTTGAAAAGTCAAAGAAGAGCGGAAAAGGGGATGCTCTACCCATGCATAAAAGGGAAGCGCATTCAAAGAGAGAAACACATGGGAAAGAAAGAAAAGAGAGAAAGGGGGAGAAGAAGAAGAAGAAGAAGAAGAAAGGGAAATAAAGAAAGGGGTTTCGCACATTCATGCCAAGGAGACCTTGCCAAGCTGAAGTTACTTAGATTCGCATTGCCCGATAAGTATTTGCACATCTGCTTCTTCCAATTAGAGTACTTTTCAGAACTACGGCTTAATTTCAAAGTTTTGTGAAATTTGAGTTGCGAAATTCGATTTTTGAATTGTTGAGCTATGAAATTTTGTGTAAATGGTGGATTATGATGACGTAGAACCATGGGATTTGATGGGAGTCATTTAGAGCAACATTTTAGTTGGAACAAAATTTTAGAGTTTTGCATTTAAGTTCCACATTACGTTTAGGTTTGAATAATTGCTTCGAGTGAACGATCTATTGTCGTATAGAAGTAGTTTGTTAGCTTTTAGGCATAGTTTGGTAGATTCATTGTTTTTGTAGTAATTTATTTTAATGTCAATTTGTGTTTAATTGTTAGGATTACAAGATCACCGGCACATATAGTTGTGTTGTGAGCATTCCTATGTAAGTAGTACTGAAAGGGCATTGGTTTAAATAGTTAATGTAATCAAGTCCTGAGATTAACCACTGAGATTCCAACATGGAAGGGGGGAGGTGATCAAATCCCCACCTTCTCATTGTTTTAGGAGTGGGTTTCAACTCCCACGCCCGCAAGAGAGGCGGGGCAAAAAGAATGATACCAAAAAAAGTCCTGAGATTTAAATCTAATTGTCCAAGAAATGAGATATCTTCCTATATCTCACTTGGCTCCTAGTCGGCCCAACAAGCAAGTGGTAGCTCTTAATTATGTTGAATTCGTATACAATTAATCAACTAAAAATGAAAAATCTCAGCGTCATGAGGCAAGGATTTTAGGAGAACCCACGCTGATTCTCAACATGACACTGCCTTTAAACCCATCTCCTTGGACCACTTGGGACGGTCTTGACAAGGCTCGATCAATTTTTCACCTTAAATAAGGTGCACTCTTGTTTGTTCTTCGGTTAGCATTTCCATTGCTTTCTTTAGGTTCACTCTTCTTTACCAATATTCTACATTAAGGTTCAACTCTTCTTCATTGAAATGAGCAAAGAACTCACTCTACTGGCTCGAAAAGACATGGAACTATAAGCATTGCAAAACAACTTGGTGTCAACTCACCTCCTATCGTGGAGGTGGATTGCTCAATTGGATTAGTCATAATAGTGAGAATATTGTGGCGAAAGGGATAGTCTCTCAAGGCTTAACAGAAAGTGAAGTTGTGCCACTAACAAATTGGATAGGTTGCTTTCTACAATAAACAAGTTGAGTCAAAATAATTAGATATTTATAAACTTTTGAAAGTATTTGGCCAATAAGGGTATATTTGTCTATTTCCTTTATTATTCTAATTATGGTGGCAATGAAGGTGATATTGTAATTTTGGCCTCTTGACTTTATTATAAATAAATAGCTTAGAATTACATCGACCTAACCAAGTATTTAGTATTAGTTTTTTGTCTTTTAACATGAACTCTACAAAGAAGTGATGGCGGTTGATAGTTTTGATGAAATCGCCCATGGCTTTGATTATCTAGTGGAAATGAGGGAGCTGCAAAAGCATTAATTGTCAAAGAGTGTTAAGCTGAAAAATTAAGGCTTGAAGACTTCTTTAATAGAAGAGAAAATGGATATTGACTTAGAGTAATTGACGAGATCGAAATCATTTTTAAAATAACATCAAAACACCATAAGATATTTTTGTCACAATATTTAGCATACCATCAAATAAATGAAAATTAATCATTTTTTTTCGAAAATAATTTTTACAGACAATATTTTCCTTTATCATGAATTTTTCTTGAAATAACCACACCATAATAAGAAAATGTTGATTTTCATAGAAATAAGTGTGCCCCAAACCTTAAAGTTTTTAAGTGGAGTGAGAAAATAAGTACATAAATGGCATATTAAAAATAAAAATAACATGTTAAAAAGTCCAATTCATAAGTCATAAATTTAAATCTATAAACAAAGATGAGTTACGTATATATAAATATCGTAATTAAAACGATAATAGCACAGTTTAATAGTGTATGTCAGATATTTCAATTACTCGTGTCTCGAACACTTTTTTACCATATCCTTTTACTTTAACAATGAGAAATTTTAAATGAGAACAAAATTTTTAACAGCATATTTTCTCCCTTTTATGCTGGGTCGGGTCGGGTCGGAATGTGAGTATAGGTAGCGCAATTTATATTTTAACCCCGAAAAGAGGGGCCAACGATAAACCCCACCCCCGTTCTCACGCTCTCCTCCTCCTTCCTTCTTCCTTCCCCCTGCTTCTTCTCGCTTGTAGCCGGAGCGACGACGCCGGCTGCTGCTTCAATCCCGCCTCCGCCCCGTCAAGCTCATCTCGTTTGCCCTGCACACCTTCTCCTTCTTCTCCTTCTCCTTCTCCTTCTTCTTCTTCTTCATCGCCTCCCTTCACAGTTGGAATCTTGAATCTCCTGCTTGCGCCTTCCCATTGAATCACCACCGATCGTGTCCCGCCACCATCTTCGGGGCGGCTTCGTCCCACTCCTCTGCTTCTCGTAAGCCCCGTTCCGATCTTTCAGTCTTAACATGTATTAGTCTGTCGGGACGGCTTGCTGGGCAGGTTTGGTTTCTTGCTCGTTTCGTTCCTTCTTGGGGTTGATTTCGAGGTCTGTCATCGTCTTTGGATCCAAATCATGATGCATTTCAGTTCGGCGAAGTGGGTTTTTTCCACTTCTTTGTGTGATTGTGTTTCGATGGTATCGGCTTTGAAACTGTGGATGTTGAGTTGGGTTTTCTGTTTCTTGAGGTGTGTGCTCTTTCTTTTTGCCGCTGATGATTGTAACTGGCGTGTGTTTTTTTCCTTTAAGTTTCGAGCCGCAGGTAAAGAAGGAACCTAATCACTCAAGGGTAGTGAGTGAAATGAGGTTTGGAATCCTAAGAAACATCATTCAACCGCTGTCCAGAACCCTACAACCCCGCACATTTGTCTCTTCGGGGACGAACCCATTTCGGGTCACGCCTCTTGAGACTAATCCTCAGCTCCTCCATGGTGGGAGCTCGCTGTCGAAGCTACTGGCTCCGTGGAATCAAGTGTTCTCTCGCATCCACAACTTGACCGACACGCGATACCCCAAGAGAAGGCCTGTTGACAAGCCCCGTCGCAAAAGGGCCAGCCTGAGACCCCCAGGTTTGTCTACTCTCCTTCTCTCTCCCCCTATTCAATGGTGTTCCTTTATATGTTCTGCAATTGATTGGAGATTGAAGAAGACTGGTTCTGCTGTGGATACATTTGAAGCTAATGTGGTTGCGATTATGTCAAATTGAAAATGTAGTTTGCCTGTAATTTTCATTAGATGTGTGTGATAGCATTGGGTGGAGTTGAAGTGGAGTCAGAGGCTACTAGCCAGTGTGCCTCGTAGTTTCAAGATGGAGTTAAAAACGTGCATTTGATGTTTCTGGTATTGTAGGTCCATATGCGTGGGTTCAGTATGTTCCAGGTGAACCCATACTTCCAAATAGGCCCAACGAAGGAAGCGTCAAGAGGAGGAACGAAAAAAAGCGCATCAAGCAGCGCCATGCTTTTATAGTGGTGCGTGCTCATTTAAATTTTATGGCTGCTACTTGAACATCCCTGGGTGTTTAACTGTGTTGTTGTACGATTGATGATCCCAACACTGTCTATCTGAGATTTCTTCAATTGTGTTTCCAAAATCTCTGAGATTCGGCTTTTCCCCTTATGTGTATGCTAATGTTTGATACTTATGATCTTCTCTAGAAAGTTAGCACATTTTGCTTTGTTGTGATTAATGGCTCTGTTAATGATATAACCTCATTCATTGTAAAGCGTTGTATCCTTTTATTTATAAATCTTAGACGGCTAAGTGCATCATCAAGGACTATTGAAACTAAATGACAATGAGGACCATGGCTCTAACATTTTGCATGTTTTAGAAAGTTGAGTCCTGCCCATATATAAATTTGCTGGATGGTATCATCTTTTACTAATATTAATGGGTTTTGAGTTCTGGTTGGAGGCTGAGTTTTTGGGTCTGATTACTACTTGTTACCCATGAAAATAGCTGCTGTACTGTGTAGGATTTGTACTAGTTGAGTCTGATATTTCAGTGGTTTCCTCCATTGTGCAGTCTGCGTATATATTCACTGACCTAAAGCTCTGATGGGCAATGAGTATTATATCTTGTCAGCACTGACGAGGAAGTCTCCACCCAGTCAGTTGAGCAAATTTATGAGTAATATATTATACTCACCAAATTGCTTGACTTTTCCTTAGGTCAAATCGGGTATATTTTTCTGAAAGATTCTCTTAAGTGTGTAAAATGCCTGGGTATACCTAGAATGGAACTCTCTTATGTGTTAAGCTTAATCTGTCTACATAAAAATTTTATTGATGCTTCTATTGAGAAGTTTTGGTACTTCCACATTATTAACAAACAAAAAGGAGGTATAAAATCATCTAACCATCAACCTCCACTGTTAGAGAACCTCCTTGGAATGAGCATCCCTAATGTAGTCATGGAGTTCATTGTAGAAGTTTGGAACCCAGGAAGTATATTTGAGAGGTGTGTCAGTGGATTTTCCTTCTTTGAAGAGAGGAGGTCATGGATTCAGTCCTTGAACTCAAGATAGGGTAAGGAAGAGTAATTCCCTAAGAAATCACTGAAGCGTTGTATTACATAGCAAAAGCTAAAACTAGAGAAACATCATATCTATGATGTGATGAACCTGGGCTTTTATTTTCCTTATTCATTGCCGTAAAAACTTAACTCTCTTGATTTGTATATGCTTATTCAACATAGTCCAATTAAGAAAGGTAAGGGGAGAGGTCACTAGGGCAGTTGTGACTTTGCATAAAACAAAATGCAATTTGAGCAAGTGTTGTGCATGATTTGAGTGCATTTAGAAATTAGAGGAACTAACACTCTCAACAGTAGTACACAATTTAATCAACTATTGAGTTGCCCACAAGTGGCTTTACTGTGCTCGCTCATGCACTTAGGCAACAAATATGCAATCATGTCTCCATCTCTCTTCTAGTCCTTGTGCCATCCTAACTTGGCTTCTGGAATCTGAATTTTAAACAGACAAGAGAACTTGAAGAAGTTTATGGTTGTGGTTGTATATTAATCTAACATGCTTCTTCATAACATCTGAATAGTTAGCAGTTCTTTTTTGCTAGAATGATTAATTCCTTGCATTCTATGTCATGCAATGGTCTGAGTCAACAAATGTACAATACAGACATGATTGGAAGAGGTTTCTCTAATCCAATCACCAAAGACTTTTAGGAAACAGTTATAGTGAGTAGCGTGGATGGTTGCATTGTTGAATAATCAAACTTCGTTTCCTTAAAGTCCAAGCTAGAGTAAAAATCTGAATTGACTGGGAAAAATTGAAGCAACTTAGAGCTGGGATTTTCTGCCTTTCTACCAAGACTAATAGATCTTGATATCAAGTCCACCTACCCCCTTGTTTATTGCCTAACAGAAAGATGGATTTAGCATTGTTTGCATTGGTTTAGGGAGAAATTCCCAGAAAATTATGTTTCTCTTGGGATACTTTTGGTTGTAATTTTGCTATTCTTAACATGCATTCTCTCCACTTGCTTGACATTTATGATTGTGTTTATCCTAAATGCCCTTTTGGAGTCATGCACAGGCCGAACGGAAGAAAAGAAAAGCTCTAGTGCAAGAAGCTAATAGAAAGAAAATCAATGCTCGGGTAGAGAGAAAGATGGCTGCAGTGGCAAGAGACAGAGCATGGGCACAGAGGTTAGCTGAGCTGCAGCAACTTGAGGAAGAGAAGAAGAAGTCCATGGCTGAAACTTAGCTTGCTTGGTCCGTTGAGCAGACAATAGTTACTGTTAAATTTTTCTTCTTTTTTTTTTCCTTTCTTTGGTGGATCATAGTGGAAAACTGTTGTTGCTGGAGCTCCTGTTTTAGGTTTACCCCTTGATCAGGTGAGTTTTGTAGACTAATAAAAATTGATTGATTCTTGTCATGTTTTTAGTACTTCATGCCAATTAGCTTATCAAGCAAAACGGACTCTTAGAACATGCATGACGTCTGGATAGTTGATGCTGGAGCAATCTTGATTATTTTGTCATAGTCTCAGTTGATGAGATGTAATGCAGTTTGCTCACAGAAGATACAGTAGAAGCTGGTATCAATTTGGTGAGGTAGGCACTCATTTGCACGAGGGATGATTGGATTGTAAAAAAGCCTACTTCTAAACCTGATCTTTAATGTTTCTGGGGATCTTCTCATAATCCTTTTAATCTGTTTTAGTAACACCTAATCTATCAGCTAATGATTTCAATTTTCTTGTACTCTCTGCTGTCTTAGTTTCTGAGAGATGAGTACTTTGGAGATGATATTCATTTCCCTCCTACCCGATCATCCCTAACAAGCTTCTTTATGCCTTAAATTTTATGACTCTGAATGAGTATTGACATTTCAATGTGGTTGCCAAAACTCTCTTCCTGGATACTCTCAATCTGCAGCTCTACTCTTTGCTTTAACAAAACCAGTGTCTGTAACATTGATTTGATTGCAATCTTCTCACTTGGGGACTAGGATCTATGACAAAGGGCCATCAGTTATGGTGCATCTCTTGAACATCATAGCAATTGGTACACTTCCTCATGCTCGTCAGACACTGTCTCAGGCACTTAGACAAACATACAAGAAACCTGTGCTTGTTTATTTTCCAGTACTGTTCTCTGAGAAACTAAAGAATAAGATCAGGAGCTGCATGTTCATGACTTGCCCAGAGCTATTTCCTTGAGAAAACATCCTTTGTTTGGGGGTGGCATGTCCATTTGAATTATGGGAGTAGATGTGATTCATTTGCTTCTTGTTTAGATTAGCTAAGCAGGGCTCACTGGCGTTAGTATATTTCATCCTTTGCATGCATCTCCACAAGAGCTTGTTTCCTGCGTTGAGTTTTACACGCGAGGCATAGTTGCAGAACTCAGAAGACCCATTTTCTTACTGTGCCTCTTTCATGGTGATGTAACCCGGCCCGGCACAGAAGTGAGCACAGCGCATCTGGTATGAAAATGCCTGGCCATTTCATTTTCTTTAACAAGGCACTTTGGCCAATAACTGCACATGAAGTCATTCATCACAGCAAAGCATTTGGCCAAGCAATCGTCATCACCAACTCGTCATTCAACCATCATCCTCAACTCATTATTTGATAGCAAGCGTTTGGCCAAGCAACAACCGTCATCTGGTCAATTATTAAACGCTTGAATTCATTAAATTTATGTATTTGCTTTACAAAAAGGGAAGGCGACAAATTACGAAACAATCTAACATTCCACTCATCACATTCATTGGTCACAGCTCATCTTAAAACAATCAATCTAAAGCTCTATCAGACTTTTGCAACAACCAATCACGGCTCCAAAACATTACATCAAGAAGCAATCATAGTCCTATTACTTTCCACATGTTCCTAAAAGTAGTACATTATCGCCCGTGAAACTATTAGTCCACCCAGTAGAATCTTCCCTCGCGTTCTGCCTTGTTGAAGGCCGCCTTCAATTCGCAAGAGCTGTAGATGAGTTGGTGGGAGTTTTCAGCTTCAATGACGTGATCAATGCAGTCGAAGAAGCCACAATTTCCTCGCTACAAGGTTAGAGGAAGCGACATTGCCAATAAACTCGGGTACTTGCATGAAGAGTGATGCGAAGAGAAATGCAACTGGATTACTCAATTCAAAGTCGGTGAATCATGACTCTAACTAGATAACCAATGCATGACCAATCAGTCTCTAACCATGACTTCGATGATAGCTCTTCATGTGCCCTTCTCAAAGACACCATCTAAATTCCCACAACATTCTGGGGAGGTTTCTGCCAAAAACATATCTGCATCAAGAGCATTAGTTACAGCCAGTCTAGTCTTACTCACGCTAGAACAGCCCTTGACATCTAGCATTTAAAAAGGATGAAACTTCCCAGTTTTTACCCTTTTTTGGGAGTAACTAAATCCTTGTATTGCAAACCTTCAGAGGTGCCAGAATTATCCCATTATCCCATTACATGGCGAATCACTCCAGGAAACTGACAGCTACATCCAAACTTAATTATAATCCAAACAGTCAGTAAAGCAACTAGTACTATTCAAAAGCAACTTATTCTTCTCACTGTATGTTGAAAATTTCATAGGCAATGCTAGAACAGAGATCTGTTGTCAACAAAAGCGGGGGACTTACATATGGACATACCTCATGTATCGGAATTATGTTCGAGAAACGCGTGCTTTAATTGAGGTGAACAAAACAGTACTAACTCATGAAGCAACGCAATCGAACTCAAACCTAACAGAGTGAGTGAGGGCACGAAAATCGCACAATGCAACAAACTTTGGTCCGACCACACCAATCCGAGCTGATCTATCTCAAAAGCGCCTAAGTAAGTTGAGACCAATCTCAGGTCAAGTGATAAAGGACAAAGCCGTTAAGTTTAGCTAAAAATGAATGACAAAATTGCAAGCCAAAAAGAAAAGGTTGCGGACACTCTGAGTACAAAGATGAGAAAAGAAACTTCATATTCCTCTCAGGCGGATCTTACATTGCGGATTTTAACAACAGTGGGGGTCGAGCTGCTAGGTCATACAACCGGAGTGTCGGCCCAAAGTTCTCTTAATTTGCATATTCACTCGTGCGACTTAATTGACAGTGAAAAGCTCCTCACAATCGCAAACTAGCACTGGAATAGAAAACGTGTGCGAGAAGGAGAGCTAAGAGGATTCCCTCTGATGTGATTGGGAAAAAAATCTAGTGAGAGAAGTAGCATTGAACCCTTCAGTCAGAACTCTTCGAAATTTTTGTTTTTAGCATTTTATTCAATTTTTTACTTTGTTGGAAATTTTTAACCAAATCGCTTACGCTTCAAACGTTAGTGTTAAATTAAACGTTAATAACAATTTGTTAAATTATCGATAAAGTTTTTCTTCAAATGACAGGAAATTTGAACTTTGGAAATTTAATGATTTGTTAAATCGAATTTATCAATAAATTTTTTCTTCAAAGGATTGAAAATTGGATGAAGAATGGAGAAACAATTTTCTTTTTTACTGGTAAAAAAGAAAATTTCTTTTTTGGACTTTCTCTGCACAAATAAGACAGAATAAGAAATAAGAGATAAAAGAAAAAGGAAGAAAAAAAAAAAAAAAAAGGAAAGTTTTTCCAACTTGCGTTGTACGAATCCCTCTTTAGAAGAAGGAAATAAAAGTGGGGCCCAAGGTCCAACTTTTGACTTTGGGCACAACGCACGCCTAGGTTTTCTTTTCTTTCTGCAAGTGATGGACGCACGCACAAGCAACAGTAGAAGCCGCAAGACAAGCTGAAGAGAGCCACACATGAAGAGAGAAGAAGCATACGAGTTCTTCTTTTCAGCATATGTAAAATACTGAACTTGAATATACGGTAATTTTATGTCATAAGTTGTTTATTTATAAACACTTTGGATTTTGAGTTAAATTTAGATATAGAAAACATTCGAGCGGATAAGCGATTGTAAAACTCGATTTTCGATTATAGTAGATTATTTCTTCTTTGATTTTCCCCGTTGAATGTAGTATTGATACTCGGACCGAATCACGTAAATTTCTGGTGTCCTTATTATTTTTTATTTATTTTTCTTGTGATTTTACGTTGACGTAAATTGCAAAATTTTGTTGTTTCCATGTATTATATTACAACGGTTAGAATAAGAAATAATGACACAAATAATCCCTAAATGATACAAATGGTCAATGTGTAATGTGATCCATGAACTTTAACCTAATATTTAATATGATCTTTAAGCTATTAATTGATTTAACGTGGTCTATAAACTTTTGATACATGTTCTAATAGTTCCCAAATTATATGAAAATGTTCAATGTTGTTTTTCATTAATTTAATATCAAGAAAAATATTAAATATTTTCATAAAGTCTAATGATTAAATTGAATATGTACCAAAAGTTTAAGGACTACATTAAATAAATTAAAATTTTAGAGACCACATTATATATTAGGCTAAAGTTCAAAGATTACATTAAACAAATTAAAAATTCATAAATCACATTACATATTAAGTCGAAATTTATGGACCATTTATGATATTTTCCTTTAGAACAAGCCAGCCGGCAAGATTTGGCTAATTGATAAGATTGGACCCGACATGGCCATTTCAAGTCTTCATTTAAGATAATGTTTATTTTTGGTCATTTTACAAGAAAATGGCCTCATTTCAAATATTTATTCAAAATTCTCCATCAATTTTAGGTAGGTTTGCCAAAAAAATCTGACATGTAGATTCCCTAATAAATAATTGGACTTTGTTAGCATAATATGAGAATATCAATTTATTGTGAACTGCAATTTTTTTTAAAAAGTAGGTCCCACAATAATTTATAATTATTTATAATTTGATTTTTTGTAGTCAAAATAAACTATTATTCTCATATAGATCAAAGATTATTATGCAATTATTTCTCTAAATAATTTACCTATAGTTGGTCTCGAACTCGCTGAAAAAATGGAACAATAAAATAAGAAAAATGAGTCAACTTTCTTTCTTCTAATCTTGCCCATTTGTATTTTCTTTCATTGGTTATGTAATATTATATTTGTTGCCTCTACATCATGGCATACGCCATAATTTCATATTGTTTACGACATCATATGTAAAAATTTCTTAGTAAGAGTTAGTTAGAGGCTCTCTCATTTATTTGGATAAAAAAATATTATGGCATGGGCATTCCAATTCCAATGCCCATTGGAATGCTTATCCCATTTATAGATGATTTCCTACTACTTTTCACAAAAGTAATTATGGACACAATTGCTAACTCCTATTAGTTAATACTGTATTACAATTAAAATTATTAATTATGGAATATATTAAATATTATAAATTAATAAATTAATATTTGTAACTAGATGATGACATAACATAACCAATTATATTAATGACAGCTACTAATTAAATATTAATCATAAATTATGCATTTTTTAATTAATCAAAATAACTATCATACTTGATTAAATCAAATTTTGAATATCGAATAAACTTATCAAGGAAGTAACTTTAAATTTTCAATACATTGTGAGATATAACTGGAACTTCATGTAAAATAAGTAAAATTACTTCTTAATATATTTATTAGATGTGGGCATATTTTATGTTTTCAAACTAAGTATCTAAAACTCTCATTTTATTCCACTGTCAAAAAAAAATAAAATTCATACAACTAAAAACGAAAAAACTTTATTCTGTTTCATACCATTCCAATTCTTAATTTCATTCCATTCTGTAAAATGCAACATTATATATATAATGCCAATCTTACATTGATCTTCAACATATAATTTCGAATTTTGTTTGTGATGTTAGAGAAAATGTTTAACTGAGATATATAAAAGTCGGTTCATCTCTATCAATTCTCAGATTTCCATCTCTCAAATTTTCTTCCGATAGGGAAAACCAATTGGCATTGCCATATGATTATGAAAAGGTTGTAAGCCATGCGATACAAAATGTTACAGCCATTCAAACCATTTCCAATCACTTAATAATCCATGTAAATTGAATCAAATTGTAATTCCGCATTCCAACAATTGGTCATTTAATCTGACTGCTTGTTTGGTGTTACCAACGGAATAAACTCTAACTTGCTTCATCATTATTCTCATTAAACCCACGTCCAAATTCATGGAGAGATATGCATTATTGAAGCTACAAATGAAATTGCCATAGGAAGCAATCAGTACGACTTGATATCAAGATTTTCTTCATAGGATACCAATTGAACATCTTCCTTATTGATGAGGATATACAAATCTTCCCATCTTAGCAAATGAAGCTTCTTGTTTCTCCCTAGGTAGATCCTCAGACCATATTCATATTTCGTATAAAAAAACAAAGGTTACAAACATGTACATGTCGACTAGACATTTTATGGTATTCATGGTCACTCTTGCTCTCCCTCAAGCTAGCTCCGAAGCCTCTTTCTTATGTGGGAAAAAATGTCCAAATCATCGATAGTGTGTCAGTACGAGCGACACTTATGGTTCATTGCCAATCTATAAACTATGATCTTGCCTTTCGTAAGATCCACCCAAATGGCAGCTGGGAATTTGTGTTTTTACTTTGGGGATAATTGTTCAAAAAGTCCTAAACCTATTGTACAGTTGTTAATTCAATCCTAAAAATTTTAATTATACCAATTTAATTATAAACCTTTTGACGATTTGCTAATGTAGTTTTTCCAACCAACTTTTGGCCAAAAATTGCTAAAATGGATGATAGTCGTCCCATGTTGCATGACCAATACTAATTTGGACGATTTTTGCAGTGTTTTTTTGTTAAATTTTTTTTATTGTTTTCCTTTTCTTTTTCTTTTTTTTTTTCCTTTTTCCTTTCTTCTCCTTTTTCCCAAGCATAGGCAAGGGTTGCGCTCGCTGGCTGTAGGCGAGAGTTTTCCTTTCCGAACCTTGCCCAATCTAGGTGAGGGATGGCCAACAAGGCTTAATAGGAAAAAAAAAAAACTTAAGAAAGCTTATAAAAGAAATATAAACAAATAAATAATTCATAAAATAAAAAAATTGTAAAAATTGCCTATATTAGCACTATCCTTGTCACATAGTACCGCTGAAATTCATGTCAATAATTTCCAATCAAAATTGACAAGAGAACTACATTCTCAAATCATCAAATAGTTTATGACTAAATTAACACAATTGAAAGGTTTATGATTAAATTGATATTTGTATAATAGATTTAGGACTTTTTGAACAATTATCTCCGACTCTTCCAATTATAACAACTCTAATCATATTGGAATCCACTATGAAGTCTTCGGAAGTTAATGCAATTGTGGATGCTTTCTTGTACTCAGAACGATTTAATCCTACATTGACAAGGAGGCCTTAGTACAAGCAAGCCTTACTATAACTCCGTCTTTTGACAGACGTGAAACACAATTTTCATTTGACTTGGCATCAAGAACATTATAGGCACAACTTCTAACTCGTTTTTATCTGTTGATCGCCTACAACTTGGCATCCCTCAAACTCGATTGGGATTTGCAACCTTCTTAGGTCTTCCAACACCTAGGGAGACTCTTCGTGCATGTGCATGGTTTGTATAGAAAAGACCATTATATTCTATTGTATTGCATGACATAAATTGCCTGAAATGGGCAAATTATTTCATTTGATTTCAATGATCTTTTACATGACCCCAAATAAGCTACATAAAATCAAGAACTTATTTTACTTATTGTCGACCGCCTTTCATATAATTGAAAAGAAGATTACAATATGTATCTCTTGATCTATTACTACCGATGGTCATATTGCTTCGAGATTGAGTACTCAATAT
Organism: Eucalyptus sideroxylon; assembly: GCA_014182405.2. Taxonomy (NCBI): domain Eukaryota; kingdom Viridiplantae; phylum Streptophyta; class Magnoliopsida; order Myrtales; family Myrtaceae; genus Eucalyptus; species Eucalyptus sideroxylon. Next base: position 52,983,531 of record CM024555.2, on the reverse strand, counting down.
TCAAGTTACTCCCAATCAGTGCATGAAATTTGATTTATTTGCAATTGATGAACTACGGTCATCATTCTAAGATGAATTTTTCACCAAAAAAAAAAGAGGATACGTTTGTCATCGAGATACTAACTAGAAGACAAGCGAGGTCGATCTAGGTAGTGTGGTAGGGCCGCGTACCCCTTGTATGTTGATGGCAATGATTGTGCGAAGGTCATGTATCGATCGTTACGGACAGCCACAGTGGTGTATATAATCTAGTTAGTTTGGCTGATACAATTCGATATGCACTCAAGCTACTTTTGAATTACAACTGGATCTTAGCTCGAGCTGGATCAAGTTTGACTTCTCTAAACTTGAAGTCAACTTGATTAAACTTTCAACAAGCAGCTTGAGCTCTATTGCACTAGATTAGCAAGTAAAATTTTAGTCTAACCTCGAGTCAACCATGGATCCGAGGTCCAACTCGAGGTTGAATTTTAAAACACAATGGAGTTTTAATAGGGTTAATATCACGATAAATCTCAAACTAGTATACTTGTGATAAATTTATTCCAAACTAATTTTTTGACAAATTTACTTTTTTTCAGTTTCTATTGAATTTTGCCATCAAATTACTAAGTTAGATTATACGTAATAGTTAATAAGTACCATCCATTTGTCATAGGTGTAATCATTTTTTGTTTTTTTTTTTTCGTGATATTTAATATAAACTAATAAAGAGTAAATTTATCACAAATGTACAAGTTTATAATTTTTGATAATTAAAAAAATAGGTTAGGCTAAATTTATTATAGGCATATCAGTTCAAGATTTTTTGTGATATTAGTCCATTTTAAAAAGTGCTATTTAGCTTTTCAGAATCATAAAAATTGTTTACTAAAGAACGAAAAAGAAATAAAAAAAAAAAATCCGAGTCCAACCATTGCAACGGGATGGGTTTTTTTTTTTTTTTTTTTTTTTTTTTTTAACGCTGATATAAGCAAGTACTTAAAGTTCAAATCCACGCAGTCAAACCTTCACTTTATTAACTTCTGCTGATTGACTCTAGCATTGTACGCGAAAATTGACCTTTTCTTTGGATTTTGATAAGGAACACCTTTAAGCAATTTGTAAAATATATCTAGTAAGAAAATATTCTACTTTCGTAATAGACGGTGCATATCACAAGAATTCACTTAATCAAAAAATGTCACAAAAGCTTTTTAATATTGTATTTTTTATTTGGATTAATATTACGAAAAATCTAAAACTAATAAATTTGTCTCAAATTAATTTTTTGACCACAATAATTTATAAATTGTTATGCCCGAGACAAATTTACCTAAACTAATTTTTTTTTATCATAAAACTCCAAATTGATACATATGCGACAAATTTATTTTCCGTTAGTTTATATTGAATTTTACTGTCAAATTATTGAGTTGGATGACATGTAACAATTGACAAATATATAAATTTAGGGTTTTATTCTTCGTTTGTTACAAATATAATTATTTTTAATTTTTTTATGATATTAATTCAATTTAATGGAACTAAGGAATTTTACAAATATATTAGATTGGGATTTTTATAATTAAAAAATTAGTTTGAGCTAAATTTATCACATTTATATTAGTTTAGTATTTTTGGTGATATTAGTCCGTTTTAAATAATGGTATTTAGCTTTTCAGAATAATTAGAAATATTTATTAAAAAATAATAATAATCCGAGCCCCACCATTGTAATGGGAGAGTCCATTTGTCGTACAACGGTATGAGCATGAGCAAGTGCTTAAAGTTCGAATCAACGCATCGAGCCCTCACTTTACTGTCTTTTGTTGACTGATTCAACTATCGTACGCGAAAATTGAACCTTTTTTTTTTTTTTTGATTTTTTAAAAGGAACACCTTTAGACTATTTATAAAATATATTAGTCAGAAAATATTCAACTTTCGTAATATTGACGGTGGATGTCATAAAAATCACTTAATCAAGAACTGTCACGAAAGCTTTTCAACATTATCTTTTCTTTTTAGTTAATATAATAAAAATCTTAAACTAACAAATTTACTCCTAAATTAATTTTTTTATCACAAAAATTCTTAAATTACATATATATGATAAATTTATTCTAAATTAATTTTTTTATTATCAAAAAATCTCAAAATTAATATATTTGTGATAAATTTACTCTTCTATTAATTTCCGTTAAATTATATTATACCACAAAAAATTAAAAACTAAAATAAACATAAGATAAAATCCTAAATTGATATACTTATTAATCTAATCATTCGACTAATTTAATAGTAAAATTCAACGGAAATTAATATAGAGTAAATTTGTCACGACGTTCCATTTTGAAGTTTAATTTCGGATTAATTTATCGTAAGCCTAAGATTTTGAGATTTTTCTCATGGTCTTAATCTTTTCTTCTTTTAATAAGGTGGAAAATAAATTTCTTGGTTATTTTTCCTTGTTCATATTGGACTGTGAATGCAATAATAATGCAACCGAAGTTTTTACCTCCAAAAAGAGGAGGGCCGAAGGTAAAATCTCATCTCTTCCCCCCCCTCAAGCTCACGCTAGCCTCCTCTCCTCCTCCTCCTCCTCCTCCTCCTCCTCGTCGCTTGTGGCGGAGAGTGAAAAAGACTGGTCGGTGCTCCGAACCCCAAGCCCACCTGCCCCCCACGCACGAGCTCTCCACGCCTCCCCTACGCAGCCCTTAGCAGCCGGAGGCTTCTTGAATCTTCCCTCGTCTGCCCTTCACGTTGAATCGCCGATCGTGTCCCGGCGGAGTCTTCGGGACGGCTCCGTCCTGCTCCCCAGCTCCTCGTAAGCCCCCCGTTTCGATCTTTCGTCTGAGTTTCTGTTGGTGGGTTTTGCATCGTTTTTGCTCAGTAGGTTTAACTTGTTGTTGGTTTCGCTCCGTTTGGTGTTGTTGATTTCGAGGTCTGCTTATCTACTTTGGATCCGAATCATGGTGCTTTACCGGCGAAGTGGGATTTTTGTTTTTTTTTTTTTATATGAATTTTCTTGATGGTATTGGCTTTGTTGTTGTGGATGTTGAGTTGGGTTTCTCTTTGAGGTGTTTGCTCGTTCCTTTTCCTTGTCGAAAGTGGCAATTTTTTTGTTTTTTTGTTTTTTGGCCTTTGAGTTTCAGATTTCAATGTGCATACGGAGACTCCGCGGTTAGTTTACGATTGGTTCGATATTATAAATGGGGAAGAAAGCGAAGAAGAAGGCCAGGACTCCTGTCAGGGAAAAGCACCATGTCCAGAAAACCATGGCCCCGCCAAACGTTGCTGAGAATGAGATTGCCGAAGGCCATCTGGTTCAGAATGAGAGCAAAACCTGCGCCCACCGGGAAAAGGGTTTTGATTTGAATGCTTTGTCTGCAAAGATCAAATCTTCTGAATCGGTAAAGTGCGAGGATTGCAGAGAAGGTGTAGCTGATAGAAGAGGGAATAATAAGGGAAAGGGTAAACAGGGGAAGAAGAAAGGCGGCGCTTCAACGGACTCGAAGTCCGAGTCCAAAGCCTTATGGGTTTGCTTGGAGTGTGGGCATTATGCCTGTGGAGGGGTTGGTTTTCCAACGACTGCTCAAAGTCATGCTGTTCGGCATGCACGGCAAACACGCCACCCCTTGGCAATCCAACTTGAAAAGCCTAGCCTTCGGTGGTGCTTTCCATGCAACACACCAATCCTGGTTGAGAAAATTCAAGAAAATGGCGAACAGAAGGACGATCCGTTTGCAAAAGTCGTGAAGTTAATTAAAGGGCGGTCTACACAAGCGCCATCTGAGGATGTCGAAGATGTTCGGCGTGGAAGTGGCAGTGGTACCAGCGAAGTGAATTCGACAAGTAGTGGCTCCAGTTTAGACAGTAGAGGTGGTTATGTGGTAAGAGGAATGGTTAATCTTGGGAATACTTGCTTTTTTAATTCAGTCATGCAAAATCTTTTAGCCTTAGACAGGCTAAAAGATTATCTTGGGAATCTCGACACATCTATTGGACCCGTCACTAATTCGTTGAAAAAACTCTTATCAGAAGTAAAGATGGAAAACGGTGGGAAAAATGTGATTAACCCCAAAATCTTATTTGGATGTATCTGTTCCAAGGCTCCTCAGTTTAGAGGATACCAGCAGCACGACAGTCATGAATTGCTTTGCTGCTTACTGGATGTGTTGTCAACTGAGGAGTTCGACATGAAAAAACAGTCAAGACTTCCCCAGGAGGGTGGAGTTCCTCATAATCAGAATGTGACTTTTGTTGACGCTGTCTTTGGGGGCCAGATATCAAGCACTGTTTGCTGTGTTGAGTGTGGGCACTCGTCCACTGTGTATGAGCCATTTCTAGATCTCTCATTGCCTGTTCCCACCAAGAAACCTCCACCTAAAAAGAACCAGCCTGTTTCTCGAGCGAAGAAAGGAAAAGTACTGCCAAAGAAAGCTGCACGGATACGATCAAAGGTTAACAAAGATTCAGAATCCATTACAGCTCATAGTGCGTCCAGAGCATCAGCGAGTGCACAATCTACCAAACCTCCTATAGACACTGTTGCTTCATCTAGTGATTCTAGGATTGAAACGTCTACTGGCTCAGGTGCTGTAGTTGATGACAGTGTTACTTTTCCACCAGATCACTTGGCTATCAAAGAGCATGATAACACACCTCTCTCTGGAAAAGAGACAGATACGATAGCTGCTTCTATGGAAGAGTTAACTTGGTTAGATTACCTTGAGCCTGGTGTTACTGATTTGGATTTGCAAGATACTAATTTTGGGCCTGCGGAAACATCCAGAAATGGAGATACTGTTCTTGATGAATGGGCTGCAGATTCACAGGATCTGTCTACAGCGAAGGTGGACACTGTTGAAGAGTCCAAGAGTGAACAGGTCTCTAAGAAAGAGTTGGAACAGCATGCTGTATCAGCGGATGGTTTGGCATGGTTGGACTATCTTGACTCACAACCATTCCATAGTGAGATTAATTCTTCTTCACAAGACGATGGGTGTAGGCAGGTCCAGGGAGATGGTATTGCAGATGTGGCTGATTATGGCTCACAACAAAATCACTTTTTTAGCGATGGTGTTAATGAAGCAACTGATCTAAAAGAGGAAATATCTTCCAAAAATTCCTGGGAAGATGAGACACCATTGCAGGTCCAAGATTCTGAAGTCTTGTTGCTTCCGTACAAAGAAAACACGTCAACTACGGGTGACATCACCAGAGAAGGTGTGACATCTTCGATGGGCTTCACACAAGATGAATCAGAATTTGATGGCTTTGGTGATATGTTCAATGAGCCTGATGTTGTTTATGGGCCTGTGGCGGGTCCCTCTTTAGGTGGTAATAATTTTGAGACAAATGACGTTGCAGACTCTGGTTTGACGGCCGGAAATGGCAGTGAGTCTGATCCTGGTGAAGTTGATCATTCAGATTCCCCTGTATCTATTGAGAGTTGTTTGACTCACTTCACTAAAGAGGAACTTCTTTCTAATGATAATGCTTGGCATTGTGAGAAATGTGCAAGAACTCTGCAACAACAGCAGCTTGAATCCAAGAAGAAACAGACAAAATGTGTAGCAAGCTTATGCACTAATGGATGTGAGACAGGAAGCCAAATAATTTCAGCTGATTCGAGTTCAGAATCCTGCTGTCCAGATGAGGCCCAAAAGCTTAGCAATGGAAGTAGCAAAGATGATGATCACTCTGTTGACACTAATCACAAAGAAGTTATCCTTCAAAATGGGAAGATAGATATACCATCTCATGTGAGCTCAAGTGATCAAGCTACTGGGTCTTGTACAGGTGATGAACTTAGTTGTACTGGACCAATTATTGAAAAACTTCAAAAGGACAATCCCATGTTGGCTATGAAATGCCAAATGGAGATAGTTGACGATGAGGCTGATTCAGGAGCTGTGAAAGTGAAGAGGGATGCAACTAAAAGGGTCCTCATACATAACGCTCCACCAATCCTTACCATTCACTTAAAAAGATTCAGCCAAGATGCTCGTGGTCGTCTAAATAAATTGAGTGGTCATGTCATTTTCAGAGAAACAATTGATCTGAGACCATTTATGGATAAGAGGTACCCTCACTTTCCTGCTCTAGTTAGAGTGCTTTATATTTATTTCTTGCAATGACCTTAAACAATCGACACCTGCTGAAAGAAAGGAGAGGAAAACTGGTTTAAAAAAAAAAAAAGATTGAAGTGGTCCATCGCCTTTCTGTTTTTGAAGTATCTATAACTATTGCATGAGTAGAAACACTGGTCTCCCACATGGTATCATTTTTCCCTGGAGTTGATGCCTTAATTTATTGATGGTCTTATCAAGTGCACTTATCAACCTCATGAAATGAAATCTAGGTTTTTCAGTTTAGGATTTTATCTTTATAATGGACAGTCTTTTCAACAGGAAAATACAGATGGTTAAGACCGTCATCATAATAAGTGATTGATTAATTAGTCACATCTATTGGTTCTGCTGTGAATGATTCAACTCAGATGGGAGAATCTGATAAAAACTATGTTCTGGGATGCTCTATTGTGCAAATTGACAGGCTAAGTCAACTTTCTCTTAGGCCAAATATATTCCGATGGGGTGCCAAATAGATTGAAAAACCTAATCAACACAGAGAGGCGCACTTCCGAGACAAGTAGATTAATACCTAAATCAGACTCTTCTGTCATGGTACCAATCCTCAAACATCAGAGAGAGAGAGAGTGGGAGAGGCGCACTACTGAAACAAGTAGATTAATACCTAAATCAGAAGCTTCTGTCATTATACCAATCTCAAACATTTATAGCCCTTTAAAGTTTTCAAAAGGAAACGGCCAAAAAAAAAAAAAAATTTCTCAAAGGACAAATTTTTACACCGATGCTGTATTAGTCATAATCATCCACTTTAATTTAGTCAAATCGCAAGTCCACCTTCTTTCATATTTGTCAAATTATATTCAATCCCAATTGTATGTTCTTCAGCTTGTGCTGGCAATATTTCAACCTCTACAAAGATACGCCCAATAAATTGTTGTAGCTTTTTTTGCCCCCTTTTTCTGGTAGTGGTTAGTAATGTCCGCACAAAATTATAAGGAAGGTGTCAGTGATATATATAAATAGGGTGAGTTAAATGAGAGTACGTAGGGAAGGGGCTGTTGGACTGGCTCATGGCCTCTTCTTAAATAGACTGTTAGCAGAGTACACATAGAAATTTTCACTTTTGCAAAATGCAAGATTGAGGATGATTGGCTATTTTTGTTAACAATGACCATTTTTCCTCCTGCCTTTATCAAGAAAACGAAAAGTTGCAATTTCCTGCTTTCAGTAAGCCAAGCATGATAAAGTTACACCCAAAAGTAAATTGCCTTTAACAGTCTCTAGTAATGGGACAACATAGAGCTTCCAGTGACACCTTCAGAAAGCCGTCCTATTCGTAAATTACTTCTAATGTAAAGCAACAGGCAAAAGCATTTCGCTTTTCAGTGACACCTTTAGCCAACAAACTTCAGCATAAAGTTGAAATATTCAGTTCATTAAGGAAGTAGTCTACTGTAGGTTTAGTCAGGAAAATTGGTATGTTAATGCCTTACATTGGATCTAAACTAGCCATTCAAATCCTGAAAGGGGACTGACCTTCCCTCTGCGTCTTCCCTCTGTAATTGACTGAGGTGGAAACGTAGCCCTGGGTTGCCCTTCATGCTTAATCTAGAGGCCCAGAACCGCATCTGAGAAGACCCTTAACATTCTTGATTTCTTTCTATACATTGAAGTAGGGACTAGAAGTTTGCAAACTGAGGCACCAATCTTTCATTATTTGAAGTTCAAAGGGGAAATAAATTGGGAAATCCAGAATCTGCACTTTGAACTGGCCTTCTGGATGAAGGCTTTATCATGTGCTTGTGTTTCTGACTGTGCAAGGCCTTTTGTTCTTCACACACACTGTCATTCAGCAAAAAGCATTCATACCAAAGAGATATATTAGCAAATACATTTAAGTATTGTGGCAGAAAAAGTATAGTTAATATGATCCGGGATTGAAAAAAGAAGTACAAACGGCCTTATTTTTTTGGAACTATATCTGTTTTTTTTTTTTGGTGAACTGTCTGATTAGGACAGGTAGACTTTGGTATGTGATATACTCCAGGTACTAGGTACCATGGCAATTCGTGGTGAGCCATTTTGATGTTTCCCAGGGCGAGTAGCCTCAAATTATGAGATAGTTATATTCTTGCTAAAAAGATAATGTCCCTGTTATTCCTGGACTCATGGAAGTCTGACTTTTTGTTTTTAGAATATTCATTTGTTAGTTGGTTCTTCCGTTTCATTTTATGTAGACATTAGCTCTTTGGTGTGTAATACATAATTGAGAGGTATTTCAGTAATGGGGCTCAGTTTTACTTAAGAAATAAAGGACGAACTGAAATGCCTAAGTTGAACTTTAGAGGCTATGGTTTAGTGGTTGGTAAACTACAAGACATGCAGGTGATTGATGATAGTGGGATTCCACGTGATTGAAGTTTAAAGAATTAGTTATGATTTTGGAGATCATAACTTTTGAAACTACTTTGTTGTTCTTACTTAGAAGTGACTATTACTGGAAAAGTAAAAGTTGTCTTTGGCACCATCAAGTGTAACTTTAAGACATTTTTTGCAGTTACCTTTACTGAAAAGCCAAAAGCATAGGTTGACAGTTCAGAGAAAATGACGCAGTTCAGTTGTTGATTGTTACTGGCTGAGTTTTGACTGGTCTTTTAAACCAAAAGGTGTGATGAATTAGAAGCCATGACTCAAGAAAAGTCTGAAGCAGATGTTTGGAAGAAGTCTTGCCCTCCCCCCACCGGATAATTTGCCAGAAAGAATTTAATTACACAATAGTTATGAAACTAGGCTTTTAGACCTGTAACATTGGACGTACTTTTTTCCTACAATGACAATGTTTGTAGGAAATGCCAAGTTACTTTTACTAAGCAAATCTAGAATGTAATGAATGAAAAGAACCATAAGTGTAAAAAACCAGAGTAGTAAGGGTATGATGAAGCCAGTCCTCCGTTGTTCAGATGAAGTATACTGGGATGACGTCGGCTTTTTTAATGAGAAAATTAGGTTATATGGCAACATTTTCAGTATTTAATTCAATGCTTCAGCTGAAAACTTCTTCCACTACCCACTTTCTTTCTAGATTTCTTCTGTTCCATCAGGCAAAAATGCAACAAAATTTCCTAATACCAATCGGTGTGTAGTTTGTCTAATAGCTAGAGGATAGTAAACTGTTTCCAAGGGAAGATTTACTGCTTAAGTATATACTGGGTCATGTCTTGAGCACAACATTCAATGTTTGAGATCCTTGTCTTGCTAACATGCCATTGCACATCATTGTCTTATTAGAGGCATTGTCCGAACAAAAAGCATCAAAGCATACATATTTCAGGTTTCTTTTATGGTATAGCTGCACCAGTAGTCTCCTTTAAGTTTTATGAGGCTTGGCTGTGTCTCCCTTATAGCTTGACTCTCTTTTTCCATTCAGGTGCTGGCATTGACCATGTGTAATTGAATCTTCTTGTATAACACAATAGTGCCGGGTGTTTCCTTTTTGCTGTTTTGCAGGGAAGAGAGAAAGGAAAAGTGTGTCTATCGTCTCACAGGTGTTGTGGAGCACATTGGGACCATGCGTGGGGGCCACTATGTTGCCTACATATGTGGAGGTGAGAAGAGCAAAAACGGAGTTGGGGCTTCCGTCTGGTATCACATCAGTGATGCACATGTGCGTGAAGTCACATTAGAAGAAGTTCTTCGCTGTGAGGCATACATCTTATTTTATGAGATAATTTGAATTCAATCTTCATTTTTGTTTCGATATGTTTTTCTTGATTCTTTGTCCCTCAAGAGCATGTGGGCCTTTTTGGAGGGAGATACAAGAGAGAAGGCAGAGAGAGAATATATAGGCTGAGTGAACAAAAGGGTTGTCATTTACCCTGAATTACATAGCTACCGTTTTTTACTTTGAGGTATAATGAGCTGCAAAAGGTGTACTGGTGAAATTATTTTTGGGAAAATTTTCACTGAATTTTTGTATCATATCTTTCAGTTTTAATTTGTAGCCTGATGATGCCTGAAGATGTAACTTTCTCAATGGTAATGAGGAAATGACGACTCTGTCCCTCACTTTGTTCACGTCTGAGCTAGTTAAGGTCATGTTTTAGATGATTAATGTCATGAACTCTGCCAGTTGAGTTCGGTCATATCTATTTTTGTTAAAGCAAAAGAAGAAAAAGCCAGGGCACATGTCGGGAGAACAAGAGGAAAGAAACACCCGATGTTGTATTGTCTAGCGAATATATTTCAATAGCCAGTAAATGCTTGTAGGTTCCCTCCTTCAATTTTGTATTTTCTCTTAATCGTTAAATCAACTGACATTCAGAAAAAGATTTCAATTTGGTACGAACATTCCCTTGTACGACTTATATCAAGGACACCAGTGTCTTCACACAGACTGCATTTACGACTGAAGAAGATGAATGCATCCTCTTGCTCACATACAACAGTGATAGTTCCCTGTTTCAATTGTAGAAAAGTGACGACTGTCAAAATTCTCTTTTTCAAAAATTGCTCTTTGTGAACTATCTGGTCTTGTGCACTTGATCAGAAGTTCCTCTTTCCCTTGATTGGGCACTTATCAGGTTGCCTAACGATGTAGATGACATCGCCTGCATACTTGTACATGTCCTGATTCCGATGCCATGTCCACAGAGCATGAGTCTCATTCTTCACCTGCACGAGGGTAGAAGACAGTGGCCGTCATGATCTCCCTAAATATGGTTGCTTTCCCAGTGTATAAACTCTTCTAGCACTATACGTGAGGGTGAAATAAGTGAGATGGAATGCGCTAACTCTTATGCATTGTTTGAGGAAAGAGACTGGTGAAAGATAACGTGCAAATTTTTAGTTCTTTTTGCAAATGGTGGAGGGAAATTCAATGTTGTCATCCATTTTACGCCTCCATGAATTGCAAACTTAGGATTAAGGTCATGACCAAATCTTCCTAGGTGATGGTGTGGCATAAGCCGTGCCTGATCCACCCAGCAGTCATTAGGAAAACAAGCACCGGCTGACTTGATCCCAAACACAGGTTTCACAAGGAGAAGCAACCCTTAATCATGATTTGCAAAATGCACGGACCATCTGCAGATCACCGCAAATGCACATTGAAGTTGCGCATTTACCCCACAAGCAACGGCAGATTATAAAGATCACGCATTGAGCATCTTAGCTTGTGGAGGAATCATGGCAGTATGAGTTTTTACTTGAGAGTTTCACATGTTAAAGTTGTGCTGTGCTTTCTTACTGTACTGTTTATATACAGCCAAAACGCAGCATGGCCTTCATAAATCTTAACAAGATTATGGAGTGCATTTGGTGTATACATGTTGATACAGTCATGTAAAGTACCTAAGGGATTGTTAGGTACCTCAAAAATGCCATGCCCGAAGCTGCTTTCTCTGTATGCACTATATTCCGGTTGCCTGTCCCAACAGAAGTTGCCTTTAGCGGGGCCTGATGTGAAATTAAATGCACAGAAACCACCCATGTACTTATCGGGGGTGGTACTTGGGTCTGGACAGTTTCCAGGTTCATCTGCATGTGTAATTGCCATATTCTCTCGGTTACCACCATCTCCGACAGCGATGTGAACAGGGCCACAGGGATCCAGAGTGTAGTTGTACACTCTATTGGACCTCTCATAGGCATGAACCTGTTGATTATTTCCGATAGAGATTCGTGTCAAGTGTTGATCGTGTCAAACAAAAGAAGAGGGCCTCCTCGAGCACAAAGATAAAGACACATTGCAAAAGACTCATAAGAACGTCATAAGCCCATGTCATAAATGTTTGAGCATGTCATATTGCTGAGATGCAGCTAGTGCTCAGAACCAGATTATGAATCGATCTGCCTCGTATAACGCATAAGATGGATATGTAAGACAAAAAGGACTAAGAACATTTGCACCCTCTATTCCGAGTTGGAAAACAGAAACAGTGGACCCATCGCTGGTGCAGCAAATTAAAGATAAATGATAGGGAATGGTGACTTACATGTCCATTAAAGACAACATCAACGCCGTAACTGTACAACAAATCCTCCATTGCAACCCTCATGCACTCTGTCTCTCTGTAATGTTTCTTGTAAGTGCTGTACCACGGAGAGTGCCATGTAGCCACCAACCATGGTGTGACTTCTCTGTTGACCTTAGCTAGGTCTTTCTCTAACCATCTGTACTGATCAGCTGATGCGAAAGCATAAAAGTGTCAGGCACATGCTTCAGAAGATTCTACTATTTGAGGGAAAAACAAAAGGAAGAAGCTCACATGATTTATTATAAGAAATATAGGCACCAAGCATTAAAAAGTGTATGCCGCCTGCATTGAAGGAATAGTAAAAAGTAGACGACGATCCACTTTCTTTAGATGGAAATGCAAATCGAGAACTATAAGCAACAAAAGTCTGATTCTCAGCCTGTTCTTCAATCTCGTGATCCCCTTCTATGACCATGATGGGAACTGTAGACACTAGAGGCTGCATATACCTGAAAATGAGAAAAAAAAATTCATGTTATATTAGACTCCAATGAGTAAGTGAAAACCAGCATACAAAGAAAATTAAATGCTTCATCAGGAACACAATGCTTGATGCCGAATACACAATTTTCAGAAGCATCCACATGAATAATTAAGAGAACCCCACGCGCAATATAGCAATATATGTAGGAGATTCCTTTCACTGCACTCTCAGATGAGCAGGTTTGAAACACCATCAAGATCAGTTGGCTCTATTTCCATTTCAGATAAGTGAGAATGAGGCACCCTAAATGCTGATACAACGGTATTTTTACTTCTCATGAGATTCGAAATGAACAGAATTCATCACAGCCAATTAGTTAGTGACTTAGCTGTGCTAGTCAAGACTGAAGAAAAGCGACTCATTAATTTCCATCTAGAAAGAACAAAGCAGTATGTCAACCTTCCCCAATAATCCCATCGTGGCTGGTAGGTTTCGCGAATAGGAGTTTGTGGAAATGAACAGGAGTAGCAATCGGCCCCAGTTCCATTCGTGAGATACAAGTTAGCATAACACACATCCCCGATCAAAAGAACCAGATCAGGATGATTACTCAGCATGTGGCCGACTGTGGAAGTGGTATTGTATGTAAGACCCAAGTCACCAACCACTGCCACTCTGCTGGGGTAACTACTTGGGCCAGTGACAGGCATAGTCGTAAAATAATATACTTCGCTCATTGCTATTGAAGGATCTCCACATTGGTAAGAGTATAACGTGCTGGGCTTCAACCCTGAAGATAAACCAAAATCAATAAGTGATGTCAAAGTGGAAAATATCAGCGTTCAAAATCCCTTGAAATTCAGAATTGCAAAAATCGGTGACAGTGTAGTGCCAAAAACAAGCTGCCCATTTCAGAAAATTATGTTAAGATTACTAACTGCAAGACAATCAGACATTCAGGAAATTTCTTCAGAGATTTTCCTCACATTTTCATTTTCAGATGAACTTCCAAGCTCGAGAAAATCAAGAATTTGACAGAAGATATCGAACTGCAAAATCAAGTGGAGCTTCACATTTGACTAATTGAAAAGGGAGCCTAAAAACTTGGGATGACTAGGAAAGCCAGGGCACGGACGCCAATAATGGAAAAGTGAGAAATTTTCCTTTCTTTATGACCTATTGCCGTGAGAAACAATTAAATAAGCTATGCATAAGGAGGTTCAGAAAATACAATGCAACTTTACTGCTCTGACACCAGATAGTTGAACAAAGCTTTTGTTACAGATTGTGAAAGTACAAAGTTCACACTAGCTCGGCAGCGGGAAATCTCTCTCCTTCACCATAGTTAATCAGATTGATTTTTGTCAGTAGCCTTATCACTAACTTTTACCAAAAAAGGAGAACAAAAGAAAGGGCAGAACAAGATATTTCTCACAAATGCTAGAGCTTGAAAACATCATTGATGCAAGAAAATGATGCATACAATACCTTTGAGACGAACATGGTGTATAATGCCAGAAGTGTAGTTCTCGAGGCCTTCGAAGGGATAAAGTTGGTTGTAAATAAGCGAATAACCGGTTGCCTGATGACTCCGTCCAGATCCGGAGCCTACATAGTAAACAACACTCCGGACGCTGTTCGGATCCAGTGGGGTGATGTCATCACCTATCTGGTACTCTCCTGCAAACATTTCGAGAAACATTGATCGCAGACACAACAAGTAAGTAACAATCACAACCATTGTACTGCTCCTTAGCACAAAAATCATCAGAAATGACAAATACCCAGGCATCCCACACGGCTCCCGCCAGACAAACAACCAAAGTACTGTATCAGAAACTCTACCCAAACATTGAACAAATTACAGTCAGCATCGATTCCATGCTCCACGTTATATTTACAATCTTCGCCTCAAGAACAGAGGGTAGTCCATTTTATGAGCTTATGATTTCAAAGTCCAATCAAATCGAAACACACGGCATTGCTCACTAGAATAAATCCAACTCCGACCCGCCAACACCGCCTTTATCTAAGAACAGAAAACACTAATCACTGACACTACCTCCACCTAAACATGACTAAATGTCACATAAATATCCGACTTTTCACGGCCAAGTCAAATTTGTCTCATCCAAGTCTAAAAGTCAAGCTCCATTTAATCTCTCTTACACATCAGTTTCCTCCTCACACCTATCTCGAACACAATCCAGTGAACAAAACCCAACAGACAAACGGATGGATATTATCAGAAGTCGGAGCGAATTTGGCAACAATGGACAAAGCACAAGCAGACGCGAACGGACCTGTGATCCAGGAAATCCAGACGGAGTCGTAGCTCGAGGAAAGCGAGACGGAGATTTGCTCCGGCTCGAAGTGGGAGACCGTCCTCTGGACTCGGCGGTCGGTGTCCGGCAAGTCGACGGCGTTCCCACGGAAGCTCTTGTCGAGGGGCACCGTCACCGGCGGGAACGGCCCCTCGAGAGTCGTCGGGATGCCTCCGGCGAGCAGTGGCCAGGAGGAGCAGAGCAAGAAGAAGCAGAGCAGGGCGAGCGAAGCACCCGACGGCGGTGGCGCCGCCCGCATTGCCGCCATTTCTCGCGCGTCGAGAGAGAGAGAGAGAGTCGGACGGACAGACGACGACGACGACGACAGTGGCAGCAGCGAGGAGTTTAAATATGCGGTTGGATATGGAGGGACAGGTTAGCGGTTTCCCATGCGTCGTGGCCATGCGGAAAAAGCAGGGGAGCGGGCGTGGTGGGTACTGCGCCAGAAGCCGCCAAATGCCAAAGGACGACGAAGAAGCTGTCATCGCCATTGCCGCTAGCTTGTGAGTTTGACTTGCTCGTTGCAGAGAGAGAGATAGAGAGAGAGAGAGAGAGAGAGAGAGAGAGAGAAATTGGAGTCGAGGAAGACGAGGACGAGGAAGTTGTCTGGTAGTTAGTTTCGGATTCTTTCACGTTGTGATTAACGCAGCATTCGAACGTGCGAACTATTTTCTGCACTTTAAAATTAAGATTAAGTCGGTTGATACATTGGATGCAAATATAAGATTGTTAACAAGTAGTTTTGCTGGTTGGTTAATTTATTATAAGTAGCTTATGTCAGAATTGAGAGATCCTATGGTTTGAATTTTTAGTATTCTCTTATTTATTACTTGTGTTTATCGTATAGGTAGAGCATCATCGTCCATTGTTATTAAAAAATCAAAGAAATGGAGGAATGGAGAGACGGCTGGGAAGAAACAAATCTAGAAATAGAAATGACGAGATGATTTTCTAGAATACGGAATTTTGAAACTAATTATGTTATGATTGTCAAATGTTCGATGCTTCAAGCTTTCTATAAGATAAGAGCAAGACGTGGTTCTAAGTTTAAAATGGCACGAGACCAATCCACTTGCACTCTGACAAAAAAAAAAAAAAAAAAAAATTACTAGTACGCAAGCTAAGGTACAGGACAACATGGAATTAAAGACATTTGGACACACATCTCCTCCCTAGCCTGTATACCATTGAGGGCGGGTCCACTCAGACATAGCAGCAGCATGATATTGCCATCATTGGTCACGACTCGCCCACATTTGCATCGACTTTTAAATGCATCATTTTAATTTAAGGTTGCGCGAGACTTATCTATCAACATAACAAATCGAGTCGAGACAGCATGAGTCTATAAATACAACTCGCAATTCTTTTGATTTGGATTGTAAATAGAAACCTCGGCAATCTAAGTAATATAGGGAATGATTAGGAAGCGAATGTACTTTTGGATTTAATCGTATTGGTCTAATAGAGTAATGTTGACGATTTGGGTAAGCCAACTTCTTTGACGCCGTCTTCCGGGTGATGCGTTCCGATGGATTCCGCGACTCGATTTGGAACGCATTTCTCAGCCGACGCGGATGAGTTCCACATGGAAATGTTCGATCCACCTCAAGCCGGGTCGACAAATAATGCGATGCAAATCGAATTTGATAATTCTTGTTTCATTCCATTCAAAGGTGGTCACGATGAGTTGATTCGCAATTACATTAAAGAGAAGGATTTAACATATGTTTAGCGCCGCGTAGTTTTTATCAACGTCGAACAAAGACGGGTTTTCAATAACCTTTGGATAGAAAGAGCTATGAGATCTATATTAAAAAAAAAAAAAATCATACAAAACCATGAAGAGCCCCCGACAAATTGAACAAATTGAACCAAACAACCCAAATGAGGAATATTATTCAAAAAATTCTAAATTGTTTACCAATACAGTCTTAAACCTTTTAATTTTGTTACATCCTTAACATTTTCACGTTTTATTAAATGAATCCATCTCAACCAATTTTTCAAAAAATTGTTAATGTTGATGTTGGCTATCTTATATGGCACGACTAGTGCTAAAGTAGATATTTTTTAATAATATTTTAATATTTTTTAATATATTATTTTTAGAGGTTCATTTTGATTTGGTTTGGCGAAATCACAATCACCATAAGTAACAAAAAAAAAGGATAAATTAACAAGAAAAAATATTAAAATATTAATAAAAATTATTAACATCACTGCCGACCATGCCACGTATAATGATGAGCATCCACATAGTAATTTCTCATTAAAATTGGCTGAATGAAATGGATTGGCAAAACATAAAAATGTTTAAAACCCAATTAACAAAATTAGACAGTTCATAACTGAATTTGTAAAATGTAATAGGCTTATGATTTGTTGGATAATCCCCCCCCCCAACACCCAAAAACACACACAAATAATAATTAAGATAATGAGTTAGGGGGTCGAAAATCATTCAGATGATGGGTTAATTTTGCGGTTGGATAGGGAGGGAGAGAAAGAGTGGCTTTATCACGTGAGAAAGCCCGTCACGAGATGGTCGTCGTCATGCAAAAAAAAGTTAAAGAAGCGGGGCGTAGTTGGTGCTTGGCTAGAAAACGCCAAATGCAAAAGGTTGAAGAAGCCATCATACCTTTTTTGTCGATGGTTGCTACTTTTTGGACCTTACATTCTGACTTTGATTAGGAGAGAGAGAGAGAGAGGAATCGGAAACGAGGAGGACGGGGAAGTTGTCTGGTTGCTACTTTTGGACTTTACATTCTGACTTTGATTAAGAGAGGTGAGAGGGGGTGTGGGGGGAGAGAGAGAGAGAGAGAGAGAGAGAGAGGGGGAATCGGAAACGAGGAGGGCCAGGAAGTTGTTTGGTTGCTACTCTTTGGACTTTACAATCTGATTTCGATTAATTTCGCTTCGACGTGCGAAATATTTTATAGGGCTATTTCCATTCCTCAAACGACTAAGGATTCATTCGTTTCATGAAAAATATCACCTCTTTACAAAATACCTTTTAGGAACTTATTTTCTTGAAAAATGACTATCTTTTTCAATGTTCGACTAAAACCCGAATTTTGAGTGGAAAATATTTTTCACCGTTCGTTATCTAATTTAATTATTTGGGAAAAATTTATCAAAAATTTGAATTTTAAAATTTTTAATTGACCAAAAACTTAGTTTATATTTTATATATATTTTTTACAAAATATATATTTTTTAATTTTTTGTATTTTAAAAAAATCGAATTTTTTTTTTTCCTTCTTTTTCTTTTCCTCCTCCTTCCTTTGCCGTCACATGCTTGACAATGGCCGGTTGCCCAGCGGTCGACCAAGACGCGGTCGCTAAATCCAGCAAGCTCAAGGCTCGACTGATCCAGGCGAGCTGCAAGCTCGCCGGATTTGGCGGCGGAGCTCGGCTCGCCTGATAGATTGGGAGGCCGAGCTCCACCGCCAGATCCAATGAGCTCGTGGCTTGCTAGAGCCCGACGAACCTTTGATGAGATCAGGCGAGGCCCGAGCCCTGCCCAACTCGTTGGAGAGAGAGAGAGAGAGAGAGGGAATCGGGAATGAGGAGGGCAAGGAAGTTGTCTGGTTGCTACTTTTTGGACTTTACATTCTGACTTTGATTAAGAGAGGTAAGAGGGGGCGTGGGGGGGGAGGGGGAGAGAGAGAGAGGGGGAATCGAAAACGAGGAGGGCGAGGAAGTTGTCTGGTTGCTACTTTTTGGACTTTACATTCTGACTTTGATTAAGAGAGGTGAGAGGGGGCGTTGTCTGGTTGCTACTTTTGGACTTTACATTCTGACTTTGAGGAGAGAGAGAGAGAGAGAGAGAGAGAGAGAGAGAGAGAGAGAGAGAGAGAGAGAGAGAGAGAGAAGAGAGAGAGAGAGAATCGGAAACGAGGAGGGCCAGGAAGTTGTTTGGTTGCTACTCTTTGGACTTTACATTCTGACTTTGATTAAGAGAGGTGAGAGGGGGTGTGGGGGAGAGAGAGAGAGAGAGAGAGAGAGAGAGGGGAATCGGAAACGAGGAGGGCGAGGAAGTTGTCTGGTTGCTACTTTTACATTCTGACTTTGATTAAGAGAGGTGAGAGGGGGCGTGGGGGAGAGAGAGAGAGAGAGAGAGAGAGAGAGAGAGAGAGAGAGGGGAATCATAAACGAGGAGGGCAAGGAAGTTGTCTGGTTGCTACTTTTGGACTTTACATTCTGACTTTGATTACGAAAGGTGAGGGGGGAATCAGAAGCGAGGAGGGTGAGGAAGTTGTCTGGTTGCTACTTTTCGGACATTACATTTTGACTTTGATTAAGAGAGGTGAGAGGGGGCGTAGGGGGAAGAGAGAGAGAGAGAGAGAGAGAGAGGGGGGAATCGAAAACGAGGAGGGCAAGGAAGTTGTCTGGTTGCTACTTTTTGGACTTTACATTCTGACTTTGATTAAGAGAGGTGAGAGGGGGTGTGGGGGGGAGAGACAGAGAGAGGGGAATCGGAAACGAGGAGGGCCAGGAAGTTGTTTGGTTGCTACTCTTTGGACTTTACAATCTGATTTCGATTAATTTCGCTTCGACGTGCGAGATATTTTATAGGGCTATTTCCATTCCTCAAACGACTAAGGATTCATTCGTTTCATGAAAAATATCACCTCTTTACAAAATACCTTTTAGGAACTTATTTTCTTGAAAAATGACTATCTTTTTCAATGTTCGACTAAAACCTGAATTTTGAGTGGAAAATATTTTTCACCGTTCGTTATCTAATTTAATTATTTGGGAAAAATTTATCAAAAATTTGAATTTTAAAATTTTTAATTGACCAAAAACTTAGTTTATATATTATATATATTTTTTACAAAATATATATTTTTTAATTTTTTGTATTTTAAAAAAATCGAATTTTTTTTTCCTTCTTTTTCTTTTCCCTCCTCCTTCCTTTGCCGTCACATGCTTGACAATGGCCGGTTGCCCAGCGGTCGACCAAGACGCGGTCGCTAAATCCAGCAAGCTCAAGGCTCGACTGATCCAGGCGAGCTGCAAGCTCGCCGGATTTGGCGGCGGAGCTCGGGCTCGCCTGATAGATTGGGAGGCCGAGCTCCACCGCCAGATCCAATGAGCTCGTGGCTTGCTAGAGCCCGACGAACCTTTGATGAGATCAGGCGAGGCCCGAGCCCTGCCCAGCTCGTTGGAGAGAGAGAGAGAGAGAGAGGGGGAATCGGGAATGAGGAGGGCAAGGAAGTTGTCTGGTTGCTACTTTTTGGACTTTACATTCTGACTTTGATTAAGAGAGGTAAGAGGGGGCGTGGGGGGGAGGGGGAGAGAGAGAGAGGGGGGAATCGAAAACGAGGAGGGCGAGGAAGTTGTCTGGTTGCTACTTTTTGGACTTTACATTCTGACTTTGATTAAGAGAGGTGAGAGGGGGCGTGGGGGAGAGAGAGAGAGAGAGAGAGAGAGAGAGAGAGAGAGAGAGAATCATAAACGAGGAGGGCAAGGAAGTTGTCTGGTTGCTACTTTTTGGACTTTACATTCTGACTTTGATTACGAAAGGTGAGAGGGGGGGAATCAGAAGCGAGGAGGGCGAGGAAGTTGTCTGGTTGCTACTTTTCGGACATTACATTCTGACTTTGATTAAGAGAGGTGAGATGGGGCGTAGGGGGAAGAGAGAGAGAGAGAGAGAGAGAGGAATCGAAAACGAGGAGGGCAAGCAAGTTGTCTGGTTGCTACTTTTTGGACTTTACATTCTGACTTTGATTAAGAGAGGTGAGAGGGGGTGTGGGGGGGAGAGAGAGAGAGAGAGAGAGAGAGAGAGAGAGAGAGAGAGGGGATTTAGAAACGAGGAGGGCAAGGAAGTTGTTTGGTTGCTACTTTTGGACTTTACATTCTGACTTTGATTACGAGAGGTGAGAGGGCGGAGAGAGAGAGAGAGAGAGAGAGAGAGAGAGAGGGGAATCGGAAACGAGGAGGGCCAGGAAGTTGTTTGGTTGCTACTCTTTGGACTTTACAATCTGATTTCGATTAATTTCGCTTCGACGTGCAAAATATTTTATAGGGCTATTTCCATTCCTCAAACGACTAAGGATTCATTCGTTTCATGAAAAATATCACCTCTTTAGAAAATATCTTTTAGGAACTTATTTTTTTGAAAAATGACTATCTTTTTCAATGTTCGACTAAAACCCGAATTTTGAGTGGAAAATATTTTTCACCGTTCGTTATCTAATTTAATTATTTGGGAAAAATTTATCAAAAATTTGAATTTTAAAATTTTTAATTGACCAAAAACTTAGTTTATATTTTATATTTTTTTACAAAATATATATTTTTTAATTTTTTGTATTTAAAAAAATCGAAATTTTTTTTTTTTTTTTTTTTTTCCTTCTTTTTCTTTTCCCTCCTCCTTCCTTTGCCGTCACATGCTTGACAATGGCCGGTTGCCCAACGATCGACCAAGACGCGGTCGCTAAATCCAGCAAGCTCAAGGCTCGACTGATCCAAGCGAGCTGCAAGCTCGCCGGATTTGGCGGTGGAGCTTGGGCTCGCCTGATAGATTGGGAGGCCGAGCTCCGCCGCCAGATCCAATGAGCTCGTGGCTTGCTAGAGCTCGACGAACCTTTGAAGAGATCAGGCGAGGCCCGAGCCCTGCCCAACTCGTTGGAGAGAGAGAGAGAGAGAGAGAGAGAGAGAATCGGGAACGAGGAGGGCGAGGAAGTTGTCTGGTTGCTACTTTTTGGACTTTACATTCTGACTTTGATTAAGAGAGGTGAGAGGGGGTGTGGGGGTGGGGGGGGATAGAGAGAGAGAGAGAGAGGGGAATTAGAAACGAGGAGGGCAAGGAAGTTGTTTGGTTGCTACTTTTTGGACTTTACATTCTGACTTTGATTACGAGAGGTGAGAGGGCGGAGAGAGAGAGAGAGAGAGAGAGAGGGGCGAATTGGAAACGAGGAGGGTGAGGAAGTTGTCTGGTTGCTACTTTTCAGACATTACATTCTAACTTTGATTAAGAGAGGTGAGAGGGGGCGTGGGGGGGGGGAAGAGAGAGAGAGAGAGAGAGAGGGAATTGAAAACGAGGAGGGCGAGGAAGTTGTCTGGTTGCTACTTTTTGGACTTTACATTCTGACTTTGATTAAGAGAGGTGAGAGGGGGCGTGGGGGCGTGGGGGGGGGGGAGAGAGAGAGGGGAATTAGAAACGAGGAAGGCGAGGAAATTGTCTGGTTGCTACTTTTTGGACTTTACATTCTGACTTTGATTACGAGAGGTGAGGGGGGAGAGAGAGAGAGAGAGAGAGAGGGGAATTGGAAACGAGGAGGGCGAGGAAGTTGTCTGGTTGCTACTTTTTGGACTTTACATCTTTGATTAAGAGAGGTGAAAGGGGGAGAGAGAGAGAGGGAGAGGGAGAGAGAGAGAGAGAGAGGGGGAATTGGAAACGAGGAGGGCGAGGAAGTTGTTTGGTTGCTACTTTTTGGACATTACATTCTGACTTTGATTAAGAGAGGTGAAAGGGGGGTGGGGGGGGGAATCGGAAACGAGGAGGGTGAGGAAGTTGTTTGGTTGCTACTTTTTGGACAATACATTCTGACTTTGATTAAGAAAGGTGAGGGGGAGAGAGAGAGAGAGAGGGGGGAATCGGAAACGAGGAGGGCCAGGAAGTTGTTTGGTTGCTACTCTTTGGACTTTACAGTCTAATTTCGATTAATTTCGCTTCAACGTGCGAAATATTTTATAGGGCTATTTCCATTCCTCAAACGACTAAGGATTCATTCGTTTCATGAAAAATATCACATCTTTAGAAAATATCTTTTAGGAACTTATTTTCTTGAAAATGACTACCTTTTTCAATGTTCGACTAAAACCCGAATTTTGAGTGGAAAATATTTTTCACCGTTTGTTAGCTAATGTAATTATTTGGGAAAAATTTATCAAAAATTTGAATTTTAAAATTTTTAATTGACCAAAAACTTAGTTTATATTTTATATTTTCTAAAAAAATATTTTGTAATTATTTGTATTTTTGAAAAATTGAAATTTTTATTATTTTTATTACTTTTTTTCCTTTTTTTTTTTTTTTTTTTTTCCCTCCTCCTTCTTCCTCCTCCTTCCGATGTCATCGCATGCTTGACGATGGCCGGTTGCCCAGTGGTCGGCCAAGACATGGTCGCTAAATCTAGCAAGCTCGAGGCTCGGCTGATCCAGGCGAGCTACAAGCTCGCCGGATTTGGCGGCAGAGCTCGAGCTTGCCTGATAGATTGAGAGCTCGAGCTCTGCCGCTAGATCCAATGAGCTCGCAGCTCGCTAGAGCCTGATGAACCTTTGGCGAGATCGGGCGAGGCCCGAGCCCTGCCCAACTCGTTAGATCTGGCAAGGCCCGAGCTCACCGAGCTCGGGTGAGCTCTACTTCGCTAGATCGGGCTAGGCGGAGCCTCACCGGCCTAAGGTGAGGCTCGAGCTGGCTCATGGCCGGTCGCTGATCACCGCTCTGGCCAACGACCAGCTAAGGCCAAGGAAGAAGATTAAAAAGAAAGAAAGAAAAGAAAAAAAGAAAGGAAAAAATTAAAAAGTTGATTTTTTTAAAAATAAAAAATAAAAAAAAGAAAAATAAAGCATAAAAATAAAACGAAAATGTGTTTGGTGAAAGAAGTTATGGAAAATGTTTTTCACTTTTGAAAAATGGAAAACATTTTCCTCACTTTTAAAGGTTATTTTTTTTCAATAATGGAAAGCATTTTTCTTGACTAGTTCATTTTCCGTGAAACGAACGGAACCTAAATTTACTTGCTTTTTATTTTTTGCTAAAAAAAGGAGAATTGCCCTCAATTATTCAATTACAATTAAAACTGATGACCCTAAATTAATTTACTTTCCTTTTTATTTTGTATATCTATCCCTATGTAGGATTTGGTTATCAAAAAGACAAGATTCTCATGTATGTTATAGGCACTATGTTTTCTTTTATCGTTAGATTTTACTTCCACAAAAATTAATTTTACCGAAAAGAGAAAATTTTAGGAAACCTAAAACTTTTCTACGGTGTGGAGTGGATATGTGGATAAATTGTCAGGTAGAATTTAGAAAAGATTTGACATAGACAATTTCTTAACGCAATCGTTTCTTTATAAATTTTCACTTTTGTTGTACATACCATAGTCAAATCCCTTTTTATCAATCTTCTCTCATATTCATATACATAGAGTGGGATGATCAATTGAAGGAGAAGGATAAAAAAACCCTTCTTGAAGATTTTCCAAAATAAACTCACAATTACATTCTTCAACGTGAAACTTTAAAAATGAAATTTAATTAAATCATAACATTGCATAAAATAATATAGTTTTTGAAATGCCAGTGAAATCTAATTATTTTGAATTAACAAAAATTAATATTATTTATAAAGTGTTTATGAAAGAATATTCGGATTTATGATTGTACATGATGTTTTTAATGTATTCCTAGATATTTTTATAACATCTGACATCTGTAGGAAAGGGATACATTTTTAATGTATATATATATATATATTTTAGACCATTGAAACTAAAAATAAAAAATTCACCAAGAAAGTAAGCTTTTGAAATAAGAGAGACAATTCGACAAAAAAAAAAAAAAAAAGAGGGACAAAGTTGACAAAAAAAAACAGTTAAGAGAGATCAAGAATAGATAAAATAATATAAGTGCAATTATGAAAAAAAAAAAGACTTAAGTTTTTTATTGTATCAAAGAATTTGTCTTTTTTCCTTATCATTAGCAAGATACTTTTACTTAAGACATGTAAAACGTAATAGGAATATTTAAGAATACACTAAAAAGATAGAAAAAAGGAGTTAGACCATCACTTTGCAATTGAATTAGGTTCGCGCTATTTTCAACTCCTTATGGGCTCTCGACACTCCATTTTATATTGAATTGATTATACTACCCCTTGCGAACTTCACTCTAAATTTAAAATTGTTTCTTTTCCTTTTCCTTTTCTTTTTCATTTGTTTCAATTTTACTAAGACAAACTACCCTTACCCCTCTCAAATAATATTTATTAATATTAAACGTGGGGTCCACTATTGATTTAAGAGCAAAGCTTGCTTTTATTTCTTCTTTTTTTGGTTTTTTCATTTTCTTTCTCAATTTGCAATAAAATTGGCGCCCTTCTGTTTCAAAATATTTATTTGATAGATAGCTATCTAATTATTATTTTTTTGGCAAAAAAATAACTATTTTGTTAATATTTTTTATATTTCTTTTTCTATACTAGGAAAGAATTATTCAAAAAGTAATGTAAGTACAAGTAAGAGGATAATCTTTTGAGTAAATTGTGTATAATGCATACATCAGCCACAATATTCAATCTTTGAGTAAATTTCTACCAAAACTTGAAGTCGAGAAATTCCTTATCATGATGATAATCTATGGAAATAGACTAAACTTTGCAGATAAAATTAACATTTCTTTACTCCAATACATTATTAGTATGTACGTTGGTTATAATAGTGGAGAATAAGTTTTGAATAAGACAAACATGAAGGAAAAGTTGAAAACAACAGGTGTGGATGAATCGGCAAGGGTGAAAAAAAAAAGTTGTGTGAAAGTGATGTGGGTAAGTTTTTTATTTAATAAAATTGAAAAAAAGAAGAGAAGTAAAGGTAAGATATAATATTCAATTAAGAGCAAGAATAGTAATGGATAATATAGTTATTTCAATGTGATAAAAGATATTAGGAGCCAATAATAAGGGGTGAAAGAAGGTCAAAAATAATCTTACATCAAAAGTGGGACCACAAAGGTTAATGTAGTCAATTCAATGTAATAGAGAGGTGTCGGGAGCCAATAAAGGGATGGAAATAAGGCGAGCCTTGAATTATTAAGGGCAATGTCGTATTTTTATGCAAATAAGGTGGATTTAGTCATTAAATGGCGAGGGAAAAGAACCCCAAAAGTTTTAAACATATTGTATTTGTATCAATTTAGTCATAAATCTTTTAATGGTGCACATTTAGTCCTAAAAATTTTGACTTGACGTCAACTTAGTTTTAAACATTTTAATGATGCCAATTTAGTTTTAAACTTTTTGAATTATGTGCCAATTTAGTCGAAAACCTTATGATTTTGTGTCAATTTAGTCATTCCAGTTAAGTTTAGTCGAATTTTGCTAACATGGATACTAGTTAACTTATGTAACACTGCGGCATTGACATCGATAATTTTAATAATATATTAATATTTTTTTCATTTTTTTATTATGTTTTTTTTTTTTTTTTTTTTTTTTTTGGGTTAATACTTTGAAAAACCCTAAACTGGTACACTTGTGACAAATTTACCCAAACTATTTTTTGACTACCAAAAACCCAAAACTAGTATACTTTTTGACAAATTTACCCAAAACTAGTACACTTGTGACAAATTACCGCTCTATTAATTTTCGTTAAATTTTACTATTAAATTAATTGACATGACAGTTGAATAGTACACTAATTTACGATTTTACATTTTGTTTGTTACAATTTACAATTTTTGTGGTATTAATCCAATTTAGCGGAGTATATATTTGTCACAAATTTACCAATTTGGGATTTTATGTGGTTAAATAAATTAGTTTGGGATAAATTTGTCACAGGTGTACCGGTTTGGGATTTATCATGGTCAAAAAAATAGTTTTTGGTAAATTTGTCACAAGTGTACCGGTTTAAAGTTTTTTAGGGTATTAACTCTTCTTTTTTTTCCCTTCTTTATTTTTCTTCCTTTTGCTGGTGACTAGCCACTAGCTAGTGCTTCGCCCTAGCGAGGGCAAGCCAAATTTGGCTTGGGTGAGAGCAATCCAAGGGGCAAGGCAAGAAACTAAGCGATTTTCGTAATATAAGAAAACGAATGTACATTTAATTTATTCTGAAATGATTACGGAGTTTTATCAACCCGTGAGACGATAAGAAAGCGAATGCACTCTTGGATTTGCTGGCATTGATCTAATCAAAGTGATGTTGACGATTCGGTTGATCCACAGGCACAATATGTTATCTACGTTCTTCACGACCATTAGAAAAGTAGATTAAAAAACAAGTGTGCCCACTTCGTCCATTGCTCTCATCTTTGACGCATTCTTCTGAGTGATCCATTCAGCGAGCGGTGCGGTCTTTATTTGGAATGCATTATCGACCAATATTGATGATTTCACATGAAAATGTTCGACCAACCTAGCCAAACTGAGATATAATATGATGCAAATCATAATTCCCGATTCTTGTTTAGTTATATTTGAATTTGTTGTCGATGAGTCAATTCACAATTGTATTAAAAAGTGGGGGCTTTAACATAAGTATAGCACCGTATGGTGTTTACCGATGTCGAACAAAAGGAAAGTTTTCGACAAGTACAACCACTGGAAAGAGTCATGAGATCCATCTAACGAACATCGTGTGAAACCATGACGAGGAAAACATGCGTGGTATAAGTGCTGACAAATCGAACTAAACCACGTAACGTAATTAAGATCATGAGTAGGCGATCGAAAAATGATTATGAGGATGCAGAAAGTGAATATTCAGGAACTGAATCTTCTCAATCTAAGGACAGTAAACTGAATTATCACCTGATAACTAGGTAATCATCAAAATAATGGATGTTAATTTATGTAATGTTCTTGAAAGCATAAGTTAAAAGTCAATTGATGATGATCGCGATTTTTTCTATAATATTCTAGGCCCCTGAACATACACTTTCATACGTATGTGTGTGTGTATGTCGATAAGTTAGTAAATATGAATTCTCAACCTAACACCAAATTAAATTATCAATTTGGGTTACTTTGCCCCGGTTTTGGCTTATTGGTTTTCAGCTCTGTTTTAACCGTCCTCGCCCAATGTAATATGTAATCTAGTGATGGTGGCTTGACCTTATGATTTAGCTAGGGATAGAAAAGAGTTGAAAGCATGTTCGGAAGGCGAAAAATTTGTCGCCTCGAGGCGGGCTTGCATATTATAAAGTGTTGAGCCTACTGTCAAGAGTAGGATTGAAGATGATCCTAATTTTGATGGAAGAGTCACTTGAGACATTCATAGAGCTCTGCGCAGGAATTCGCATGCCTGGTTTTGTGGTAAGTGTGCCACATGAGCTTGTAGCCGGAAAGCATGAAGTGGTATCTCCTGCACTTCCAAGTTCGAGCTAATGAAAGTCCACTTACCCATCAGAAGAGAAGTGGTCATTGTATATATCATGTTCTAGTTCATTGTTAAGGCTAAAAGGATCAGCTGCAACTAAGCTGATTTCTCACAACCCCAAGTCATGTACATTCAGATCTCGTTAAAACGATGATAAATGGTAACAGCAATAGCAATAGTTGCAATGAACAAATTATTGCTCGAGTAAATATAAGATAACAATGCATCTGCAAGGTGTAGCTCATCAATTGTAAGCCAAAGAAAAAAAGGGAAAAAGCAGAAAGGTGAGGCGTGCAAGCAAAAATATGCACCTCGATCACAAATGATCCATTTACAGAGAACCTAGACAAGATGTAATCTATGAAATCTGCAGACAAAATAGTCCTGAGAAGCTCCTTCAGATTAGCTAATACATAGCGTGGTCCTAAGCTCTTAAGACCGATGAAATTCAATAGCTGCTCTAGATCCTACAGCACAAGAAGATTATATGAGAAGTATGCAGAAGAAAAAAGAGAAAAAGGTATAACGACAATTGGATCTCAAATCTTTTAGCGCGCCACTACAAGTCCATGACAAATCACATGTATGTGTAATGCAAAATGTGTGGCAAAGCACACTGAAGAACCGAGGCAATATCGATGTAGAGAGCCACCTAGATTGTATAATGAACATAGAAGAAAGTTTGTCAGATTTGGACTTGATTAAAAGTGCATAACATGCTATGATAAATGGTTGTCCAAATGCTGATATAAATTAGCAGTCCATCTTAAAACGAGCATCTACCCACAAAGTCAACATATAATGATGCAGCAGCACACTCCACTATTTTTTAAATGCGTAGTGCATGAAATCAAGCTTCAGAGTATCTTCAGTAAGGATGCAAGCCAAAAAGCTTTGCAGCTGCAAGTAAATGGCAGAAAACCCCATATGGTAAATATGCTACATTTACAGTAAATTCGATGCTTCAAGTTTAAGATAGCACAAGACTAATCCACTTGCACTTTGACAAAAAAACAAAAGAATTTACTGGTACGCAAGCTAAGGTCCAGGGCAACATGGAATTAAAGACATTTGGACCCACATCTCCTCCCTAGCCTTGACACCATTGAAGGCGGGTCCACTCAGACATAGCAGCAGCATGATATTGCCATCATTGGTTGTGACTCGCCCACGTTCGCATCGACTTTAAATGCACCATTTTCTTTGAAGGTTGCACGAGACTTATCTATCAATACAATAAATCAGGTCTGGACAGCATGAGTCTATAAATACAACTCAAAATTCCTATGATTTGGATTGAAAATAGAAACCTTGGCGATCTAAGTAAAATAGGGAATGATTAGAAAGCGAATGTACTTTTAGATTTAATCGTATTGGTCTAATAGAGTAATGTTGACGATTTGGGTAAGCCAACTTCTTTGACGCCGTCTTCCGGGTGATGCGTTCCGATGGATTCCGCGACTCGATTTGGAACGCATTTCTCAGCCGACGCGGATGAGTTCCACATGGAAATGTTCAATCCACCTCAAGCCGGGTCGACAAATAATGCGATGCAAATCGAATTTGATAATTCTTGTTTCGTTCCGTTCAAAGGTGTTCACGATGAGTTGATTCGCAATTACATTAAAGAGAAGGATTTAACATATGTTTAGCGCCGCGTAGTTTTTATCAACGTCGAACAAAGACGGGTTTTCAATAACCTTTGGATAGAAAGAGCTATGAGATCTATATTAAAAAAAAAAAATCATACAAAACCATGAAGAGGAAAATAAGCATTGTACAAGCCCCCGACAAATTGAACCAAACAACCCAAATGAGGAATATTATTCAAAAAATTCTAAACTTTTTACCAATACAGTCTTAAACCTTTTGATTTTGTTACATCCTTAACATTTTCACATTTTATTAAATGAATCCATCTCAACCAATTTTTCAAAAAATTGTTAACGTTGATGTTGGCTATGCACGACTAGTGCTAAAGTAGATATTTTTTTAATAATATTTTAATATTTTTTTAATATTTTTTTTAGAGGTTCATTTTGATTTGGTTTGGCGAAATCACAATCACCATAAGTAACAAAAAAAAAAAAAGGATAAATTAACAAGAAAAATATTAAAATATTAATAAAAATTATTAACATCACTACCGACCATGCCACGTATAATGATGAGCATCCACATAGTAATTTCTCATTAAAATTGGCCGAATGAAATTGATTGGAAAAACATAAAAATGTTTAAAACCCAATTAATAAAATTAGACAGCTCATAAATGAATTTGTAAAAATGTAATAGGCTTATGATTTGTTGGATAATCTCCCCCACCCCACACCCAAAAACACACACAAATAGTAATTAAGATAATGAGTTAGGGGGTCGAAAATCATTCAGATGATGGGTTAATTTTGGGGTTGGATAGGGAGGGAGAGAAAGAGTGGCTTTATCACGTGAGAAAGCCCGTCACGAGATGGTCGTCGTCATGCAGAAAAAAGTTGAAGAAGCGGGGCGTAGTTGGTGCTTGGCCAGAAAACGCCAAATGCAAAAAGCCAGCATCACCATTTGCCATAAGTTCTTGATCTTGAATTGCTTGTTGCAGAGAGAGAGAGAGAGAGAGAGAGAGGGGAATCGGAAACGAGGAGGGCGAGGAAGTTTGTCTGGTTGCTACTTTTTGGACCTTACATTCTGACTTTGATTGAGAGAGAGAGAGAGAGAGAGAGAGAGAGAGGCATAGGAAACGAGGAGGGCGAGGAAGTTGTCTGGTTGCTACTTTTTTGGACTTTACATTCTGACTTTGATTAAGAGAGAGAGAGAGAGGAATCGGAAACGAGGACGAGGAAGTTGTCTGGTAGCTACTTTTTGGACTTTACATTCTGACTTCAATTAATTTCGCTTCAACGTGCGAAATTACCCTCACACGATTAAGTTTACTTGCTTTTTGCTAAGAAAATAAAATTACCCTCAATTATTCAATTACAATTAAAATTGATGACCCTAAATTTATTTGCTTTCCATTTTATTTAGTATATCTATCCCTACGTAGGATCTAGTTAACTTTTCTATGTTGTGGAATGGATTTGTGGATAAATTGTCAAGTAGAATTTAGAAACGATTTGAAGTAGACAATTTCTTAACGCAATCATTTATTTATAAAATTTCACTTTTGTTGTACAAACCACAGTCAAATCCCTTTTTATCAATCTTCTCTCATATTCATATACATATAGTGGGATGATCAATTGAAGGAGAAAAAAAAAGCCCTTCTTGAAGATTTTCCAAAATAAAATCACAATTACATTCTTCAACATGAAAATTTAAAAATGAAATTTAATTAAATCATAACATTACATAAAATAATATAATTTTGAAATGCTAGTGATATCTCATTATTTTGAATTAACAAAAATTAATATTATTTATATAGTGTTTATGAAAAGATATTTTGTACATGGTGTTTTTAATGTATTCCTAGATATTTCTATAACATCTTACATCTATGCATAAATATCTCACCAACAATAAGGAAAGGGATACATTTTTAAATAAATTTAGTAAAGAGACATGATATATATTTTAGACTATTGAAACTAAAAATAAAAAGTTGACCAAGAAAGTAAGCTTTTGAAATAAGAGAGACAAAGTTGACAAAAAAAAAAGTTAAAGAGAGATAAAGAATAGATAAATTAATATAAGAGCAATTATGAAAAAAAAAGACTTAATTTTTTTTATTATATCAAAGAATTTGTCTTTTTTCCTTATCATTAGCAAGATACTTTTACATAAGACATGTAAAATGTAATAGGGATATTTAAGAATACACTAAAAAGATAGAAGAAAGAAGGAGTTAGACAATCACTTTGCAATTGAATTAGGTTTGCGCTATTTCCAACTCCTTATTGGCTCTCGACACTCCATTTTATATTGAATTGATTATACTACCCCTTGCGAACTTCACTCTAAATTTAAAATTGTTTCTTTCCTCTTTTTTTTCTTTTTCATTTGTTTCAATTTTACTAAGACAAACTACCCGTACCCCTCTCAAATAATATTTATCAATATTAAATGTGGGGTCCACTATTGATTTAAGAGCAAAGCTTGCTTTTATTTCTTCTTTTTTGGTTTTTTCATTTTCTTTCTCAACTTGGAATAAAATTGGTGCCCTTCTTTTTCAAAAATATTTGATGGATAGCTATCTAATTATTATTTTTTGGCAAAAAAGAACTATTTTGTTAATATTTTTATATTTCTTTTTCTATACTAGGAAAGAATTATTCAAAAAAGTAATTTAAGTACAAGTAAGAGGATAATCTTTTGAGTAAATTGTGTATGATGCAAACATCAGCCACAATATTCAATTTCTACCAAAATTTGAAGTCGAAAAATTCACTATCATGATGATAATCTATGGAAATAGAGTAAACAATTTGCAGATAAAATTAAAATTTCTTTACTCCAATACATTATTAGTATGTACTTTGTTTATAATAGTGGAGAATAAGTTTGAAGAAGACAAACATGAAGGAAAAGTTGAAATATAACGGGTGTGGATGAATCGGCAAGGGTGAAAGAAAAAAGTTGTGTGAAAGTGATGTGGGTAAGTTTTTTATTTAATATAAAATTGAAAAAAAGAAGAGAAATAAAGATAAGATATAATATTCAATTAAGAGCGAGAATAGTAATGGATAATATAGTTATTTCAATGTGATAGAAGACATTAGGAGCCAATAATAAGGGGTGAAAAAAGGTAAAAAAATAATCTTACATCAAAAGTGGGACCACAAAGGTTAATGTAGTCAATTCAATGTAATAGAGAGGTGTCAGGAACCAATAAAGGGATGGAAATAAAGTGAGCCTTGAATTATTAAGGGCAATGTTGTATTTTTATGCAAATAAGGTGGATTTAGTCATTAAAGGGCGGGGGAAAAGAATTTCAATATTGTATTTGTATCAATTTAGTCATAAATCTTTTAATGGTGCACATTTAATCCTAAAAATTTTGACTTGATGTCAAATTAGTCTTAAACATTTTAATGATGCCAATTTAGTTTTAAAATTTTTGAATTAATGCCAACTTAGTCATAAATTTAGTCAAATTTTGCTAACGTAGATACTAGCTAACTTAACATCATTGGCGTTGACATGGATCATTTTAATAATATTTTAATATATATTTTATAAAATATATATATATATTTTTTTTTAATTTTTTTATTATGTTCTTTTTCTTTCTTTCTTTTTTTCTCTTATCCTTTCTTTTTCTTCCTTTTGCTGGTGACTAGCCACTAGCTAGTGCCTGGCCCTGGCAAGGACAAGCTGAATTTGGCCTAGGTGAGAGCAATCCGAGGGGCGAGGCAAGAAACTAAGTGATTTACGTAATAAGAAAACGAATGTACATTTAATTTATTCTGAAATGGTTATGGAGTTTTAACGACCTGTGAGACGATAAGAAAGCGAATGCACTTTTGGTTTTGCTGGCATTGATCTAATCAAAGTGATGTTGACGATTCGCGTTGTCCACAGGCATAACATGTTATCTACGTTCTTCACGACCATTAGAAAGTAGATTTAAAAACAAGTGTGCCCACTTTGTCCATTGCTCTCTTCTTTGACGCATTCTTTTGGGTGATCCATTCAGCGGACGGTCCGGTCTTTATTTGGAATGCATTCTCGACCAATACCGATGATTTTCACATGAAAATATTCGACCAACCTCAAGCCAAACCGAGATATAATACGATGCAAATCATAATTCCCGATTCTTGTTTGGTTATATTTGAAATTGTTGTCGATGAGTCAATTCACAATTGTAGTAAAAAGTGGGGGCTTTAACATAAGTAATGCGCCGTATGGTGTTTACCAATGTCGAACAAAAGGAAAGTTTTCGACAACCACTGGAAAGATTCATGAGATCCATCAAACAAACATCATGTGAAACCATGACGAGGAAAACATGTGTGGTGTAAGTGCTGACAAATTGAACTAAACCACGTAACGTAATTAAGATCATGAGTAGGCGATCGAAAAATGATTATGAGGATGTAGGGAGTGAATATTCAGGAGCTGGATCTTCTCAATTTAAGGACAGTAAACTGAATTATCACCTGATAACATGGTAATCATCAAAATAATGGATGGTAATCTATGTAATGTTCTTGAAAGCATAAGTTAAAAGTCAATTGATGATGATCGCGATTTTTTCTATAATATTCTAGGCCCCTGAAAATACACTTTTATACGTGTATTTGTATATGTATGTCGGTAAGTTAGTAAATACGAATTTTCAACCTAACACCAAATTAAATTATCAATTTGGGTTACTTTGCCCCGGTTTTGGCTTATTGATTTTCAGCTCTGTTTTAACCGTCCTCGCCCAATGTTATATGTAATCTAGTGATGGTGGCTTGTCCTTATGATTTAGCTAGGGCTAGAAAAGAGTTGGAAGCATGAAGTGGTTGGTATCTCCTGCACTTAAAGTTCGAGCTAATGAAAGTCCACTTACCCATCAGAAGACAAGTGGTCATTGTATATATCACGTTCTAGTTCATTGTTAAGGCTAAAAGGATCAAATGCAACTATGTCGATTTCTCACAACCCCACGTCATGTACATTCAGATCTCGTTAAAACGATGACAAATAGTAACAGCACTAGCAATAGTTGCAATGAACAAAATATTGCTCGAGTAAATATAAGATAACAATGCATCTACATTGGCACAACTGAATCGTTGGGTTAAAAGACTTTTCCATTTTTTTGCTGAAGTTACAATTCCGTATACCAACCTTTCAAGGTCAAAAGAATTAACCGTCAGAAATCTATACAATCCTCTTAAAGCTCCATGATTAGTAGACCATACTAAATCCCGCAAGGTGTAAGCTCATCAATTGTAAGCCAAAGAAAAAAAGGGAAAAAGCAGTAAGGTGAGGCGTGCAAGCAAAAATATGCACCTCGATCACACATGATCCATTTACAGAGAACCTAGACAAGATGTAATCATGTATCTATGAAATCTGCAGACAAAATAGTCCTGAGAAGCTCCTTCAGATTAGCTAATACATAGCGTGGTCCTAAGCTCTTAAGACCGATGAAATTCAATAGCTGCTCTAGATCCTACAGAACAAGAAGATTATATAAGAAATATGCAGAAGAACAAAGAGAAAAAGGTATAACAACAATTGGATCTCAAATCTTTTAACACGCCACTACAAGTCCATGGCAAATCACATGTATGTGTAATGCAAAATGTGTGGCAAAGCACACTGAAGAACCGAGGCAATATCGATGTAGAGAGCCACCTAGATTGTATAATGAACATAGAAGAAAGTTTGTCAGATTTGGACTTGATTAAAAGTGCACAACATGCTATGATAAATAGTTGTCCAAAAGCTGATATAAAATAGCAGTCCATCTTAAAACGAGCATCTACCCACAAAGTCAACATATAATGATGCATCGGCGCACTCCATTATTTTTTAAATGCGTAGTGCATGAAATCAAGCTTCAGAGTATCTTCAGTAAGGATGCAAGCCAAAAAGCTTTGCAGCTGCAAGTAAAGGGCAGAACATGCTACATTTACAGTAATTTGAATTCAATCTTCATTTTTGTTTTGATATGTTTTTCTTGATTCTTTGTCCCTCAAGAGCATGTGGGCCTTTTTGGAGGGAGATACAAGAAAGAAGGCAGAGAGAGAATATATAGGCTGAGTGAACAACAGGGTTGTCATTTACCCTGAATTACATAGCTACCGTTTTTTACTTTGAGATGTTATGAGCTGCAAAAGGTGTACTGGTGAAATTATTTTTGGGAAAATTTTCACTGAATTTTTATATCATATCTTTCAGGCTTAATTTGTAGCCTGAAGATGTATTTTCTCAATGGTAATGAGGAAATGACGACTCTGTCTCTCATTTTGTTCACTTCTGAGCTGGTTAAGGTCACGTTTTAGATGATTAATGTCATGAACTCTGCCAGTTGAGTTCGGTCATATCTATTTTTGTTTAAGCAAAAGAAGAAAAAGCCAGGGCACATGTCGGGAGGACAAGAGGAAAGAAACACCCGATGTTGTATTTTCTAGTGAATATATTTCAATAGCCAGTAAATGCTTGTAGGTTCCCTCCTTCAATTTTGTATTTTCTCTTAATTGTAACGTCAAGACCGACATTCAGAAAATGATTTAAATTTGGTACGAACATTCTTTGTACGACTTACATCAAGGACACCAGTGTCTTCACGCAGACCACATTTACGACTGAAGAAGATGAATACATCCTCTTGCTCACATTCAAATAATCAGCTTCCTGTCGAAAACAGTGATAGTTCCCTGTTTCAATTGTAGAAAAGTGACGACTGTCAAATTCTCTTTTTCAAAAATTGCTCTGTTTTGTGAACTATCTGGTCTTTGTGCACTTGATCAGAAGTTCCTCTTTCCCTTGATTGGGCACTTATCAGGTTGCCTAACGATGTAGATGACATCGCCTGCATACTTGTACATGTCCTGATTCCGATGCCATGTCCACAGAGCATGAGTCTCATTCTTCACCTGCACGAGGGTAGAAGACAGTGGCCGTCATGATCTCCCTAAATATTGTTGCTTTCCCAGTGTATAAACTCTTCTAGCACTATACGTGAGGGTGAAATAAGTGAGATGGAATGCGCTAACTCTTACGCATTGTTTAAGGAAAGAGAGACTGGTGAGAGATGGCGTGCAAATTTTTAATTCTTTTTGCAAATATTGGAGGGAAATTCAACGTTGTCATCCATTTTACGCCTCCATGCATTGCAAACTTAGGATTAAGGTCATGACCAAATCTTCCTAAGTGATGGTGTGGCATAAACTGTGCCTGATCCATTCAGCAGTTATTAGGCAAACAAGCACCGGCTGACTTGATCCCAAACACAGGTTTCACCAGGAGAAGCAACCCTTAATCATGCTTTGCAAAATGCACGGACCATCTGCAGATCACCACAAATGCACATTGAAGTTGCGCATTTACCCCACAAGCAGCGGCAGGTCATAAAGATCACGCATTGAGCATCTTAGCGTGTGGAGTAATCATGGCAGTCATGAGTTTTTACTTGAGAGTTTCACATGTTGAAGTTGTGCGGTGCTTTCTTACTCTACTGTTTATATACAGCCAAAACACGGCATGGCCTTCATAAATCTTAACAAGATTACGGAGTGCATTTGGTGTATACATGTTGATACAGTCATGTAAAGTACCTAAGGGATTGTTAGGTACCTCAAAAATGCCATGCCCGAAGCTGCTTTCTCTGTAAGCACTATATTCCGGTTGCCTGTCCCAACAGAAGTTGCCTTTAGCGGGGCCTGATGTGAAATTAAATGCACAGAAACCACCCATGTACGTATCGGGGGTGGTACTTGGGTCTGGACAGTTTCCAGGTTCATCTGCATGTGTAATTGCCATCTTCTCTCGGTTACCACCATCTCCGACAGTGATGTGAACAGGGCCACAGGGATCCAGAGTGTAGTTGTACACTCTATTTGACCTCTCATAGGCATGAACCTGTTGATTATTTCCGATACAGATTCATGTCAAGTGTTGATTGCGTCAAACAAAAGAAGAGGGCCTCCTCGATCACAAAGATAAGGACACATTGCAAAAGACTCATATAAGAACGTCATACGCCCATGTCATAAATGTTTGAGCATGTCATATTGCTGAGATGCAGCTAGTGCTCAGAACCAGATTATGAATCGATCTGCCTAAGAACATTTGCACCCTCTATTCCGAGTTGGAAAACAGAAACAGTGGACCCATCGCTGGTGCAGCAAATTAAAGATAAATGATATGGAATGGTGACTTACATGTCCATTAAAGACAACATCAACCCCGTAACTGTACAACAAATCCTCCATTGCAACCCTCATGCACTCTGCCTCTCTGTAATGGGCCGTGTAAGTGCTGTACCAAGGAGGGTGCCATGTAGCCACCAACCATGGTGTGACTTCTCTGTTGACCTTAGCTAGGTCTTTCTCTAACCATCTGTACTGATCCGCTGATGCGAAAGCATAAAAGTGTCAGACACATGCTTCAGAAGATCCTACTATTTGAGGGAAAAACAAAGGGAAGAAGCTCACATGATTTATTATAAGAAATGTAGGCACCAAGCATTAAAAAGTGTATGCCGCCTGCATTGAAGGAATAGTAAAAAGTAGACGACGATCCACTTTCTTTAGATGGAAATGCAAATCGAGAACTATAAGCAACAAAAGTCTGATTCTCAGCCTGTTCTTCAATCTCGTGATTCCCTTCTATGACCATGATGGGAACTTTAGACACTAGAGGCTGCATATACCTGAAATTAAAAAAAAAGAAGTTCATGTTATATTAGACTCCAATAAGTAAGCGATGGCCAGCATACAAAGAAAATTAAATGCTTCATCAGGAGCACAATACTTGATGACAAATACACAATTTTCAGAAGCATCCACATGAACTATTAAGAGAACCCCTCGCACAATATAGCAATATAGTACTAATGTAGGAGATTCCTTTCACTGCACTCTCAGATGAGTAGGTTTGAAACACCATCAAGATCAGTCGGCTCTATTTCCATTTCAGATAAGTGAGAATGAGGCACCCTAAATGCTGATACGACGGTATTTCTACTTTTCATGAGATTCGAAATGAACAGAATTCATCACAGCCAATTAGTTAGTGACTTAGCTGTGCTAGTCAAGACTGAAGAAAAGCGACTCATTAATTTCCATCTAGAAAGAACAAAGCAGTATGTCAACCTTCCCCAGTAATCCCATCGTGGCTGGTAGG
This sequence comes from Eucalyptus sideroxylon, assembly GCA_014182405.2. Classification (NCBI taxonomy): domain Eukaryota; kingdom Viridiplantae; phylum Streptophyta; class Magnoliopsida; order Myrtales; family Myrtaceae; genus Eucalyptus; species Eucalyptus sideroxylon. The sequence goes on along the minus strand of CM024555.2, from coordinate 52,944,759 downwards.
TTTCGTGAATAGGAGTTTGTGGAAATGAACAGGAGTAGCAATCGGCCCCAGTTCCATTCGTGAGATACAAGTTAGCATAACACACATCCCCGACCAAAAGAACCAGATCAGGATGATTACTCAGCATGTGGTCGACTGAGGAAGTGGTATTGTACGTAAGACCCAAGTCACCAACCACTGCCACTCTGCTGGGGTAACTACTTGGGCCAGTGACAGGCATAGTCGTAAAATAATATACTTCGCTCATTGCTATTGAAGGATCTCCACATTGGTAAGCGTATAACGTGCTGGGCTTCAACCCTGAAGATAAACCAAAATCAATAAGTGATGTCAAAGTGGAAAATATCAGCAATCAAAATCCCTTGAAATTCAGAATTGCGAAATTCGGTGACAGTGTAGTGCCAAAAACAAGCTGCACATTTCAGAAAATGATGTTAAGATTACTAACTGCAAGACAATCAGACATTCAGGAAATTTCTTCAGAGATTTTCCTCACATTTTCGTTTTCAGATGAACTTCCAAGCTCGAGAAAATTAATGACAGAAGAAATCGAACTGCAAAATCAAGTGGAGCTTCACATATGACTAATTGAAAAGGGAGCCTAAAAACTTGGGATGACTAGGAAAGCCAGGGCACAGACACCAATAATGGACAAGTGAGTTGGCACTTTCCTTTCTTTATGGCCTATTGCCGTAAGAAATAATTAGACAAGCCATAGATGAGAAGGTTCAGATAATACAGTGCAACTTTACTGCTCTGACAGCAGATAGTTGAACAAAGCTTTTGTTACAGGTGAAAGTACAAAGTTCACACTAGCTCAGCAGTCAGAAATCTCCGTCCTTCACCATAGTTAATCTGATTGATTTTTGTCAGTAGCCTTACCACCAACTTCAAGCAAAAAAGGAGAACAAAAGAAAGGGCAAGCAAGATATTTCTCACAAATGCTATAAATGCTTCGACACTAGAGCTTGAAAACATCATTGATGCAAGAAAAATGATGCATACAATACCTTTGAGACGAACATGGTGTATAATGCCAGAAGTGTAGTTCTCGAGGCCTTCGAAGGGATAAAGTTGGTTGTAAATAAGCGAATAACCGGTCGCCTGATGACTCAGTCCAGATCCGGAGCCCCCATAGTAAACAACACTCCCGACATTGTTCGGATCCAACGGGGTGATGTCATCACCTATCTGGTACTCTCCTGCAAACATTTCGAGAAACATCAATCTCAGACACAACCAAGTAAGTAACAGTCACAACCATTGTACTGCTCCTTAGCACAAAAATCATCAGAAATGACAAATACCCGGGCATCCCACACGGCTCCCGCCAGACAAACAACCAAAGTACTGTATCAGAAACTCTACCCAAACATTGAACAAATTACAGTCAGCATCGATTCCATGCTCCACGTTATATTTACAATCTTCACCTCAAGAACAGAGGGTAGTCCATTTTATGAGCTTGTGATTTCAAAGTCCAATCAAATCGAAACACACGGCATTGCTCACTAGAATAAATCCAACTCCGACCCGCCAACACCGCCTTTATCTAAGAACAGAAAACACTAATCACTGACACTACCCCCACCTAAACATGACTAAATGTCACATAAATATCCGACTTTTCACGGCCAAGTCAAATTTGTCTCATCCAAGTCTAAAAGTCAAGCTCCATTTAATCTCTCTTACGCATCAGTTTCCATCTCACACTTATCTCGAACACAATCCAATGAACAAAACCCAACAGACAAACAGATGGATGTTATCAGAAGTCGGAGCGAATTTGGCAACAATGGACAGAGCACAAGCAGAGGCGAACGGACCTGTGATCCAAGAAATCCAGACGGAGCCGTAGCTCGAGGAAAGGGAGACGGAGATTTGCTCCGGCTCGAAGTCGGAGACCGTCCTCTGGACCCGGCGGTCGGTGTCCGGCAAGTCGACGGCGTTCCCACGGAAGCTCTTGTCGAGGGGCACCGTCACCGGCGGGAACGGCCCCTCGAGAGTCGTCGGGATGCCTCCGGCGAGCAGTGGCCCGGAGGGGCAGAGCAAGAAGAAGCAGAGCAGGGCGAGCGAAGCACCCGACGGCGGTGGCGCCGCCCGCATTGCCGCCATTTCTCGCGCGTCGAGAGAGAGAGACGGACGGACGGACAGACGGCGGCGACGACGGTGGTGGCCGCGAGGAGTTTAAATATGCGGTTGGATATGGAGGGACAGGTTAGCGGTTTCCCATGTGAAAGCGCATCACGCGTTCGCCGTCGTGGCCATGCGGAAAAAGCAGGGGAGCGGGAGTGGTGGGTACTGCGCCAGAAGCCGCCAAATGCGAAAGGTTGACGAAGAAGCTGTCACCGCCATTGCCGCTAGCTCGTGAGTTTGACTTGCTCGTTGCAGAGAGAGAGAGAGAGAGAGAGAGAGAGAAATCGGAGTCGAGGAAGACGAGGACGAGGAAGTTGTCTGGTAGTTAGTTTCGGATCTTTTCACGTTGTGATCAACGGAGCTTCGAACGTGTGAACTATTTTTCTGCACTTTAAAATTAAGATTAAGTCGGTTGATACACATTTATATGATTGGATGCAAATATAAGATAGTTATATGTAACAAGTAGTTTGCTGGTTGGTTAATTTATTATGAGTAGCTTATGTCAGAATTGAGAGATTCTACAGTTTGAATCTTTAGTATTCTCTTATTTATTACTTGTGTTTATCATACAGGTAGAACATCATCATCCATTGTTATTAAAAAATTCGAAGAAATGGAGGAGTGGAGAGAAGGCTGGGAAGAAACAAATCTAGAAATAGAAACAACAAGATGATTTTCTAGAATATGAAATTTTGAAACCAATTATGCTATGATTGTCAAATGTTCGATGCTTCAAGCTTTCTATAAGATAAGAGCAAGACGTGGTTCTAAGTTTAAGATAGCACGAGACTAATCCACTTGCACTCTGACAAAAAAAGGAAAAAATTTACTAGTACGCAAGCTAAGGTCCAGGACAACATGGAATTAAAGACATTTGGACCCACATCTCCTCCCTAGCCTTGATACCATTGAAGGCGGGTCCACTCAGACAAAGCAGCACAATGATATTGCCATCATTGGTCGCGACTCACCCGCGTTCGCATCGACTTTTAAATGCATCATTTTAGTTTAAGGTTGCGCGAGACTTATCTATCAATACAATAAATTAGGTCTGAACAGCATAAGTCCATACATGCAACTCAAAATCCGTTTGATTTGGATTGAAAATAGAAAACTCGGCGATTTAAGTAAATATAGGGAATGATTAGAAAGCGAATGTACTTTTGGATTTGATCGTATTGGTTTGGGTTAGCCAACTTCTTTGACGCCGTCTTCCGGGTGATGCGTTCCAACGGATTCCGCGACTCGATTTGGAACGCATTTCTCGGCCGACGTGGATGATTTCCACATGGAAATGTTCGATCCACCTCAAGCCGGGTCGACAAATAATGCGATGCAAATCGAATTTAATAATTCTTGTTTCGTTCCGTTCAAAGGTGGTCACGATGAGTTGATTCGCAATTACGTTAAAGAAACGGATTTAACATATGTTTAGCGCCGCGTAGTTTTTATCAATGTCGAACAAAAGACGGTTTTTCAATAACCTTTGGATAGAAAGAGCTGTGAGATCTATATTAAAAAAAAAAAAAACATCATAAAAAACCATGAAGAGGAAAATAAGCATTGTACAAGCCCCCGACAAATCGAACCAAACCATCCAAATGGGGAATATTGTCCAAAAAATTCTAAACTTTTTACTAATATAATCATAAACATTTTAATTTTGTTAAATCTTTAACATTTTCACGTTTTGTTAAATGAGTCAATCTCGGCCAATTTTTCAAAAAATTGTTAATGTGGATGCTGGCTGTCCTATAATGATGAGCATCCACATAGTAATTTCTCATTAAAATTGGCCGGATGAAATTGACTGGCAAAACATAAAAATGTTTAAAACTCAATCAACAAAATTAGACAATTCATGACTGAATTTGTAAAAATACAATAGGCTTATGATTTGTTGGATAATCCCCCCACAACACCCAAAAACACATACAAATAATAATTAAGATAATGAATTAGGGGGTCGAAAATCATTATGATGAGGGGTTAATTTTGGGGTTGGATAGGGAGGGAGAGAAAGAGTGGCTTTATCACGTGAGGAAGCCCGTCACGAGATCGTCGTCGTCATGCAGAAAAAAGTGAAAGAAGCGGGGGGCGTAGTTGGTGCTTGGCCAGAAAACGCCAAATGCAAAAGGTTGAAGAAGCCAGCACACCATTGCCACAAGTTGTTGATCTTGAATTGCTTGTTGTACAGAGAGAGAAAGACAGAGAGAGAGAGAGAGAGAGAGAGAGGAATTCGGAATCGAGGACGGCGAGGAAGTTGTCTGGTTGCTAACTTTTTGGACTTTATATTCTGACTTAGATTAGGAGAGAGAGAGAGAGAGAGAGAGAATCGAGGACGGCGAGGAAGTTGTCTGGTTGCTAACTTTTTGGAATCGAAAACGAGGAGGGCGAAAACGAGGAGGGCGAGGAAGTTGTCTGGTTGCTACTTTTTGGAATTTACATTCTGACTTTGATTAAGGGGGGGAGAGAAAGAGAGAGAGGAATCGGAAACGAGGAGGGCCAGGAAGTTGTCTGGTTGCTACACTTTGGACTTTTTGACATTCTGACTTCGATTAATTTGGCTTCAACGTGCAATATAGGGCTATTTCCATTCCTCACCCAACTAAGGATCCAATTCGTTTCATTGAAAATATCACATTTTCGAAAAATATTTTTTAGAAAGTCATTTTCTTGGAAAATGACTATATTTTTCAATGTTGAACTGAACCTGAATTTTGAGTGGAAAAATATTTTTTACCGTTCGTTAGTTAATTTAATTGTTTGGAAAAAAATATCAAAAAATTGAATTTTAATATTTTTAATTGACCAAAAAATTAGTTTTACTTTTTATATTTTTTTAAATGAATTTTTAATTATTTCTATTTTTATAAAATCGAAATTTTTATTATTTATTATTTTTTCCTTCTTTTCCTTCTTTCCTTTTTATTTTCCCTCCTCCTTCTTCCTCCTCCTTCCTTCGTTGTTGCATGCCTGGTGATGGTCGGCTGCCCGACGATCGACCAAGATGTGATCGTCAGATCCAGCGAGCTCGAAGTTTAACCGATCCAGACGAGCCGCGAGCTCGTTGGATTTGGCGGTGGAGCTTGGGCTCGCCTTCGGCTCACTTGGATCGGGAGCCCGAGCTTTGCCACCAAATTCGACGAGCTCGCAGCTCGATAGAGCCCGGCAAACCTCCGGCGAGCTTGGCTTCGCTAGATCGGGCTAGGCGAGCCTCACTAGCTTGGGGCAAGGCTTGAGCTGGCTTGTGGCCAGTTGCTGGCCGCTACCGTGGCCGGCAATCGGTCAAGGTCAAGGAAGAAGATGAAAATGAAATAAAGAAAAGAAAAAAAAAGAAAAGGAAAAAAAATTAAAAAACTTGGTTTTTTAAAAAAAAAAAAACATTAAAAAAAAAACGAAAATGTGTTTGGTGAAAAGAAGCAAGGTGGAAGAAGTTATGGAAACTGTTTTCACTTTTGAAAAATGGAAGACATTTTCCTCACTTTTAAAGGTTATTTTTTCCAATAATAAAAAACATTTTTCTTGACTAGTTCATTTTCCGTGAAACGAACGGAGTCTAAGTTTACTTGCTTTTTTCTTAAAAAAAAAAAGAATTGCCCTTAATTATTCAATTACAATTAAAACTGATGATCCTAAATTAATTTACTTTCCTTTTTATTTAGTATATCTATCCCTATGTAGGATCTGGTTATCAAAAAGACAAGATTCTCATGTATGTTATAGGCACTATGTTTTCTTTTATTGTTAGATTTTACTTCCACAAAAGTTAATTTTACCGAAAAGAGAAATTTTCAAGAAATCTAAAACTTTTCTACGTTGTGGATTGGATTTGTGGAGAAATTGTCGAGTAGAATTTAAAAAAGATTTGACGTAGACAATTTCTTAATGCAATCATTTGTTTATAAATTTTCACTTTTGTTGTACATACCACAGTCAAATCCCTTTTTATCAATCTTCTCTCATATTCATATGCATATAGTGGGATGATCAATTGAAGGAGAAAAAAAAACCATTCTTGAACATTTTCCAAAATAAAATCACAATTACATTCTTCAACATGAAACTTTAAGAATGAAATTTGATTAAATCATAACATTGCATAAAATAATATAGTTTTTTAAATGCCAGTGAAATCTCATTATTTTGAATTAACAAAATTAATATTATTTATAAAGTGTTTATGAAAAGATATTAGGATTTCTAACTGTACATAATGTTTTCAATGTATTCCTAAATATTTCTATAACATCTTATATCTGTGCATAAATATCTCACCAATATTTTTAAATAGTAAGGAAAGGGATACATTTTTAAATAAAGTTAGTAAAGAGACTTGATATATATTTTTGGGAAAATTGAGACTATTAAAACTAAAAAAATAAAAAATTCACCAAGAAAGTAAGCTTTTGAAATAAGAGAAATTAACGACCAAGTTGACAAAAAAAAAAAAAATAAAAAATTCACCAAGAAAGTAAGATAAATAAGAGAGATAAAAAAAAAAGAATAAAGATAAATTAATATAAGAGCAATTATGAAAAAAAAAAAATTAAGTTTTTTATTGTATCAAAGAATTTGTCTTTTTTCCTTATCATTAGAGACATACTTTTACATAAGACATGTAAAATGTAATAGGAATATTTAAGAATACAAGAAAAAAGAACAAGTTAGACCATCACTTTGCATTGAATTAGGCTCGCGCTATTTCCAACTCCTTATTGGCTCTCAACACTCCATTTTATATTGAATTGATTATACTACCCCTTGCGAACTTCACTCTAAATTTAATATTGTTTCTTTCCTTTTTTTTTTCTTTTTCATTTGTTTCAATTTTACTAAGACAAACTACCCATACCCCTCTCAAATAATATTTATTAATATTAAATGTGGGGTCCACTATTGATTTAAGAGCAAAGCTTGCTTTTATTTTTTATGTTTTGGTTTTTTCATTTTCTTTCTCAATTTGGAATAAAATCGGTGCCCTTCTTTTAAAAAAAAATATTTATTTGATAGATAGCTATCTATTTATTATTTTTCTGGCAAAAAATAACTATTTTGTTAATATTTTTTATATTTCGTTTTCTATATTAGGAAAGAATTATTCGAGAAGTAATTTAAGCACAAGTAAGAGGATAATATTTTGAGTAAATTGTGTATATTGCATACATCAACCACAATATTCAATCTTTGAGTAAATTTGTACCAAAATTCGAAGTCAAAAAATTCACTGTCATGATGATAATCTATGGAAATAGAGTAAACAATTTGCAGATAAAATTAACATTTCTTTACTCCAATACATTATTAGTATGTACTTTGGTTATAATAGTGGAGAATAAGTTTTGTAGAAGACAAACATGAAGGAAAAGTTGAAATATAAGAGGTTTGGATGAATCGGCAAGGGTGAAAAAAAAGTTGTGTGAAAGTGATGTGGGTAAGTTTTTTATTTAATAAAATTGAAAAAAGAAGAGAAATAAAGGTAACATATAATATTAAATTAAGAGCGATAATAGTAATGGATAATATAGTTATTCAATGTGATAGAAGATATTAGGAGCCAATAATAAGGGGTGAAAAAAGGTAAAAAAGAATCTTACATCAAAAGTGGGACCACAAAGGTTAATGTAGTCAATTCAATGTAATAGAGAGGTGTCGGGAGCCAATAAAGGGATGGAAATAAGGTGAGCCTTGAATTATTAAGGGCAGTGTTTTTTTTTTTTTTAATGCAAATAAGGTGGATTTAGTCATTAAATGGCAAGGAAAAAGAATCCAAAAAGTTTTAACCATATTGTATTTGTATCAATTTAGTCATAAACCTTTTAATAGTGCACATTTAGTCCTAAAACTTTTGACTTGATGTCAAATTAGTCTTAAACATTTTAATTGTTCTAATTTAGTTTTAAACTTTTTGAATTAGTGCCAATTTAGTCTTAAACCTTATGATTTTGTGTTAATTTAGTCATTAATGGTGCACCTTTAGTTCTAAAAATTTTGACTTGATGTCAAATTAGTCTTAAACATTTTAATTGTGCTAATTTAGTTTTAAAATTTTTGAATTAGTGCCAATTTAGTCTTAAACCTTACGATTTTGTGTTAATTTAGTCATTCCAATTAATTTTAGTCGGATTTTGTTAACGTAGAAACTAGTTGACTTATGTAACACTGCTGGCATTGACATTGATAATTTTATAATATTTTGATATTTTTTCATTTTTTTTATTAAGTTCTTTTTCTTTCTTTATTGTTTTCCCTTCACCTTTCTTTTTCTTCCTTTTGCTAGTGACTAGCCACTAGCTAGTGCCTCGCCCTGGCGAGGGCAAGCCGAATTTGGCCTAGGTGAGAGCAATCCGAGGGGCGAGGCAAGAAACTAAGTGATTTACGTAAATATAAGAAAACGAATGTACATTTAATTTATTCTGAAATGATTACGGAGTTTTGTCAACCTGTGAGATGATAAGAAAGCGAATGCACTTTTGGATTTGCTGGCATTGATCTAATCAAAGTGATGTTGACGATTCGCGTTGATCCACAGGCATAATATGTTATCTACGTTCTTCACGACCATTAGAAAGTAGATTTAAAAACAAGTGTGCCCACTTTGTCCATTGCTCTCTTCTTTGACGCATTCTTTTGGGTGATCCATTCAGCGGACGGTCCGGTCTTTATTTGGAATGCATTCTCGACCAATACCGATGATTTTCACATGAAAATGTTCGACCAACCTCAAGCCAAACCGAGATATAATACGATGCAAATCATAATTCACGATTCTTGTTTGGTTATATTCGAAACTGTTGTCAATGAGTCAATTCACAATTGCATTAAAAAGGGGGAAGTGTGGCGCCGTATGGTGTTTACCAATGTCGAACAAAAGGAAAGTTTTCGACAACCACTGGAAAGAGTCCTGAGATCCATCAAACAAACATCATGTGAAACCATAAAGAGGAAAACATGCGTGGTGTAAGTGCTGACAAATCGAACTAAACCACGTAACGTAATTAAGATCATGAGTAGGCGATCGAAAAATGATTATGAGGATGTAGAGAGTGAATATTCAGGAACTGAATCTTCTCAATTTAAGGACAATAAACTGAATTATCACCTGATAACAGGGTAATCATCAAAATAATGGATGGTAAGGGAAGAGCCGGCACCAAAACTTGCACTCAGAATGTCAGAGTATCACTCGAGTGGAAGGGTGCCAACCGGAGCTGCAGAGAAGGAAAAAGGAAACAGAAAAACAGGCAGCTAAAAGAGGCTGACGAACAGCGCAGCCAGGGCAGAAAGCATGCCAAAAATAAACGAAGAGGGAGGGCAGAAATACAACCCCACAACACCAGGATACAACCAAATGAAAGCAGTAGCCGTGTGAACTGGAAGCAGCAACAACAGCGATTAAAAGACCAAGGGTAAGACGAGATAGAGAACCACCCAAACAAGGGGGAAGAGGGGGCTACCCACGAGCATCATCAATGCAAAGAAAGACACGAACGGAGACGGCCAAATGATCTCTTTAGTAGGAGGCCGGGACACTTACTCAAAGATAGAAGGGTGGATACCCCAACTAAGCTGAAGACATTTGTTGCGGGGGATATCCGGGACCTTGGAGAATGTAAGGGCCTTGTCTTTTACAGCTTTGATTAGAGGGGCTTTCATGGCTGGGAGGGAGAGCTGTTGGTTGCGGAAGATGATATTGTTTCTCTCCTTCTAGACAAGATAACATAAGGCACCAAAGGAAAACCTAGCCATTGATTGATGGAACCCTGAATTAGATAAGTGATTAATAGCCCACAAAAGGTTCACTTTCCAGGTCTAGTTTCTCCAAGGAAGATTAAACTTCGCTGCCCAAAAGGCCGCAAGGCCGCGAGTAATGGAGCAGCCAAAGAAAAGGTGATCGATTGAATCCGGTCTAATTGAACAAAATGCACAAGACACATCCGGGATTCTTCCATGGGTGAGCAACCTCACCTGAGTTGGTAGGCGATTGCGAGTAATCAGCCACAGGTGAGTTTGATAACGAGGAGGGAGAGAGGGGCTCCAAATAAACTTGTAGCAGTGACTAAATGGCTTCCTCGTCCTCAGGAGATTCCAAGCAGAAGCTGAAGAGTAGGTTCCAGACGGGTGACCCAGCCAAACCAGTCGGTCATTTTCCCCATTAAGGATCGGAAGAGGCTCTTCCCAAGTCGCAATAACACCCACAAATGAGGAAGGGGTGGAGAGGGCTGCCAAACCAGTTCTAATTGTAGCAAGACGTGGAATACCGGAGCTATAGATATCACGATTAGAGAAGATCTTATAGAAAGGGCCACGTGGATGCCAATAGTCGAACCAGAAGGAGGCTGAAGAGCCATCGCCAATATTCCATCTAAACTGAAGTTGGATCAAGTCACGGAGACCAAGTAATTTCTTCCAAGCCCATGAATAGGACGTTGGCTTAAGCACTATCCAAAAATTCTTATGCTTTAAGAAGTTTGAGTGGATCCATTTACACCATAGGGACTCTTTATCAGTAAAGAGGATCCATAAGTGCTTAATCATTACCGCCAAGTTACTTACTCGAACGGATCGAATCCCCAACCCACCTTCCTCCTTAGGTAGGCAAACATCCTCCCAAGCCACCTTAGCCCCACCTGAGCTCAAGGTAGGCCCTTTCCAAAGGAATTGTCGAAAGATTTGTTCAATTCGCTTAATAACCGAAGAAGGCAATATAAAGACACTCGACCAATACACCTGGATGGAGTGGAGGACCGATTTTATCAATTGCAACCTGCCTGCCATGGCCAAGAATCGGTTGGTCCAAGATTGGACTCTTGAGGTGATAGCATTCACCAACACAGCACAATCTACTTTCCTAAGTCTAGTAGAAATAATAGGCACACCAAGGTACTTAAACGGAAGAGATCCTAATTGGAAGCCTGAGGCACTTACCAGGGCATCCGTAAGAGAAGGAGGCCCTCCAGAGATAAATATATCACTCTTGCGAAGATTGGGTAATAGGCCTGACCAATCGGCAAAGAGATGGATCCCATCCATTAAGGTAATCTATGTAATGTTCTTGAAAGCATAAGTTAAAATTCAATTGATGATGATCGCGATTTTTTCTATAATATTCTAGGCCCCCAAAAATACACTTTCATACGTGTGCGTATATGTATGTCGATAAGTTAGTAAATACGAATTTTCAACCTAACACCAAATCAAATTATCAATTTGGGTCACTTTGCCCTGGTTTTGGCTTATTGGTAACCGTCCTCGCGCAATGTAATATGTAATCTAGTTATGGTGGCTTGTCCTTATGATTTAGCTAGGGCTAGAAAAGAGTTGGAAGCATGTTCGGATGGTGAAAAATTTGTCGTCTCGAGGCGGGCTTGCATATGCAGTGTTGAGTCTACTGTCAAGAGTAGGACTGAAAATTATCCTAATTTTGATGGAAGAGTCACTTGAGACATTCATAGAGCTCTGCGCAGGAATTGGCATGCCTGGTTTTGTGGTAAGTGTGCCACATGAGCTTGTAGCCGGAAAGCATGAAGTGGTATCTCCTGCACTTCCAAGTTCGAGCTAATGAAAGTCCACTTACCCATCAGAAGAGAAGTGGTCATTGTATATATCATGTTCTAGTTCATTGTTAAGGCTAAAAGGATCAACAGCAACTAAGTCGATTTCTCACAACCCCAAGTCATGAACATTCAGATCTCGTTAAAACGACAACAAATGGTAACAGCAATAGCAATAGTTGCAATGAACAAAATATTGCTCAAGTAAATATAAGATAACAATTCATCTACATTGGCACAACTGAATCGTTGGGTTAAAAGACTTTTCCATTTTTTTGCTGAAGTTACAATTCCGTATACCAACCTTTCAAGGTCAAAAGAATTAACCGTCAGAAATCTATACAATCCTCTAAAAGCTCCATGATTAGTAGACCATACTAAATCCGCAAGGTGTAAGCTCATCAATTGTAAGCCAAAGAAGAAAAGGGAAAAAGCAGTAAGGTGAGGCGTGCAAGCAAAAATATGCACCTCGATCACACATGATCCATTTACAGAAAACCTAGACAAGATGTAATCATGCATCTATGAAATCTGCAGACAAAATAGTCCTGAGAAGCTCCTTCAGATTAGCTAATACATAGCGTGGTCCTAAGCTCTTAAGACCGATGAAATTCAATAGCTGCTCTAGATCCTACAGCACAAGAAGATTATATAAGAAATATGCAGAAGAACAAAGAGAAAAAGGTATAACAACAATTGGATCTCAAATCTTTTAGCACGCCACTACATGTCCATGACAAATCACATGTATGTGTAATGCAAAATGTGTGCCAAAGCACACTGAAGAACCGAGGCAATATCGATGTAGAGAGCCACCTAGATTGTATAATGAACATAGAAGAAAGTTTGTCAGATTTGGACTTGATTAAAAGTGCGCAACATGCTATGATAAATAGTTGTCCAAATGCTGATATGAAATACTACCCACAAAGTCAACATATAATGATGCAGCAGCACACGCCATTATTTTTTAAATGCGTAGTGCATGAAATCAAGCTTCAGAGTATCTTCAGTAAGGATGCAAGCCAAAAAGCTTTGCAGCTGCAAGTAAATGGCAGAAAACCCCATATGCTAAATTTGCTACATTTACAGTAATTTTTCTGATAAGCAGTCCAGTGGTAGAGCAAATTAAGTATACCTTGTTCAAGAGGAATACAGCATAAGCTGCTCTTGTCGTATCCTGACCTTCTAAAAATAGTGGAAACTCTATGGGTTTCATGTTTGAAGGTAGGGTAGTACTTGATGAAGAATCAATTGGCATTGTTTCTACAGAAGGGGCATGATCAATTATATAGGAATGTGATCCACCTAAACGCAAAGGATAACGCAAAGGAACTTTTAAGTAGGAAGCTATGAGAGAAACGGCCTGCAATTAGAAAAAAGGCAACAGTTAAATCAAAGTCAAATAACATTAAAAGCAAACAAAAGTTCTCCAGCATAAGCTGCATTCTGCTTTCAACAAAAAACACTGAATCGCAAAGGAAAAGTGTGACTGAAGTTCCTTTTTAAAGATATTTCTCATATCAAACTCTCCCGATCCCCAACTCTCTCTTTCACCACCCACTCACATGTGGCACACGCGCATACAGAAGTGCCAATATAAGGTTGATCCAGAAGAAAGAACTTACATGCCCCACATATGCCAAAGCAGTCGCAGACCTCTGTACCTCTTTTTTATCCATAAAGAAACTCATCTTTGTAAATGGAAGCATGGTCAATTGCAGGCCGAGAATCGTCAAGGATTCAAGATTTACAGGCTTAGAACCAGCAGAGCTACCTGAAACTATATCCAACTAAAGGTCAGAAACTACTGATGCAAGCCTAGAAATGAAGAAACAGCACAAGTTATCAAAGGTTAGCTCATGAACATCATGGAACATTTGAGTCCTACATCTGCTAAGATGTGGATACAAAACACACTCAAAGAAAAATTAAATCTAAACTAAAGTTGGAAACAGATGGAACAGATATGTGATCGTGATTGTGCTAAAACAGACCTAGCTCACATTGACTCACTAATAAGACCATGATCTTGACCAATAATGATCTCAGATTTGTTTGATAGAGACCACAAATCATATTGCAAGTCATATCTTAAATTAAATCCAGAGAAAAGAAAGTTGTTTTTAGTGGGTTTCCTAGTCCTATTAGCCTAATGGTCACACCAGTTACTTTTCTCTTGAAAAGTGTTAGAAAGTCCAATCCAAAAGCTTAAGCTAATAGGTGGAAGGAGGAACACATGAATATAAAAAGCATTTAGGCCCTACGTCAAGCGATATGGGATAATACTTCAGCACCCTCTCTCATGTGCAAGCCAGAATACGAGCAGCACATGAAATTTTAAAAACACATTCCCGTGGAATTTTGATCATGCAAACTCATGAAAAAGGGATAACACTGGCTCCAATACGATGTTAGAAAGTTTAACCCAAAAGCTTAAACTAATAGGTGGAGAGAGACTACATGAATATAAAGAGCATTTAGGACCCTAAGGCAAGTAATGTGGGATAATACTTCAACAGAAAGCTTCGTGTGAAGTACCTTATTGTGCCTTAAGTGCCAGCAGAACTCTCTAAAGAAGATTGGAAGCCTTTAGTAGAGAGTATTGCCAGAATCTTCAACTGGACACAATAGCTCGTACACAGGCAGACTACGACTCATGAATTCAGTTCTGTAAAATTTGGCTAATTACTGAAGTAATATCTTTATCCTACCAGGGTAGGTGTTTCGATTGCTTGAACAGATACGTAAAGCCATTTTTTCCATCAAGGTAGATGCTCATGGTAGCAGAATCACATGTGGACAGAAATTGTCCTCGGAAAGAAAACAATGGGAAGCTGAAGAATAAAAGAGTGGATAAAGCCAGATTGCAGGATACATATGTAAGTCTATTTGCTCAAGTAGGTGCTTGATGCTTGGAGGAATTGAAACTTGGGCAGATTAAAAGATCTTTTCACAATCACAGTATAGCCTATATAAGAAACAACACAAACCATTTTATGGCTTGATAATAGGCCTATTGGTGAGCAATTTTCCAGAGCTATCATCACAAAGTGGTTTCTGACTGGATATGCACCATTTCAAAGTTTCTGCTGTAATCAGATATTCAGATTAGTTTTAGCCTGCCCCAGAAAGATCTGAAGACCTGCTCCAGAATCAATCAAGGGTCTGCATTAGGGGTGTGCAATGGGAACCGCCCGAACCGGGAACCGGCCGGACCGGACCGAACCGGTCGGTTTTGGGTGGTTCCCATGGTCGGCGGTCCGGTCCCCGGTTCCTAATCTTGGAACCGGTGGCCGGTCGGTCCGGTTCCCGGTTTCAAGGTGGGAACCGGACCGAACCGGACCGACCGGACCGAACCAAATTTTTTTATATATAATTTATATACATAGAATTAATAAAATATATAAACATGATAACTTATTGCAACCAAAATTGCAATTTGAGGTAGCAACCTCTTATGTGGCCAAGAAACCATTAAAATCCTTTTTGTTACTCTTTTATTTATAGAAAAATCTCCTTGATAGTTTCAACGTGGGACTAAGACTTTAAGAGATCCCGTGAATCACACAAGTGAAGTTTGAATTTTTGCACGTGGAACACTTGTGATTAGTTTTGTTGAATTGCCCGAGAATCGAATTGAATTGATTGGTCAAGAACGCAGTCACTCTTTAGTTCTTTAGTGCAAAAAAGTAGAGTTGATTTTTTTGGACCGGACCGGACCGGACCGGAACCGATGGTCCGGTCCGGTTCTCGGTCCTAGGACAAACGGTCCGGTCCACGGTTCGCAATTTTGGGAACCGGTGCTCCCGGTCCGGTTCCCGGTTCCAAGGTGGAACCGGACCGAACCGGGAACCGATCACCCCTAGTCTGCATCAACATGCACATGTCTCTGATTCAGCTATTCAGATTCCAGCTGCAAATGGCAAATTTTCTGTTTCGAACCTGTGCAGTCTGAAGTGAACTAAAGCACGAGGGTTATATGGCATAAGGTTATTAGATTTTTCGATTGCTTCATAACCTCTTTTAAGTATTGTGATAGACTAGTTACTAATAGCTTCCAGGTAAAACAGGGAAGAATATCTTCACTCTGATTTATAATGCTTTTATCTGGGGTCAAGAGACCATCTCTTTCTCAAATACCCTTACAGCCAGAATATCTGGACCAGGATACTAAACTTGATAAAGAGTAAAGACCTGCAATGAGCTTGGACCAAAGAACAGTGATGGATAATAGTCACTTGAAGGGAAGGCAATTAAGATTCTTACATGAAAATTGGCAAGGGCCACTCAGGGATTAATATTTTAAGTTAAATCCGTAATTCTAGAGGTTAGAAGTAAAATAACAACCGTGAAGAACTTATTCTGTAATGTTGTCAAAGAAAACCAAAGCTCTGTAGGTAGCAATTGGGAAACATGGTATCACTTTTTTGTTCCTTTATGCAAACCAGTCAACTTGTTTACCTGTAAAACTAAATGGCCTATGGCAGGAGTGATTATGCAGCAAGCTTTTGTTCCAATAGTATCACTTAATTATCCCCTACAAAGTGTAAAAAAGGTACCATCTACCCAACAAACCTTGACAGGATATAGCTATAAAAAGGTTGAGCCAGTTTAGTTTAAAGATAAAGATCCAGCTTGGTAAGGCCAGAATAGCACATCATGTGAAAATAGAAAAGCCCACTACAACAGTGGCACTCTTAAGGCCAGAAAAGCTTATCCATTGCACAATTTTACCTGGATAATAAATGCTCATCCAGGTGAGCATGGAGAAATAAAATAAAATAATGAAAACAAAGCAACTTTGATTGTATGTATCTGAAAATTTCTGTAAATACATTGTATAAGAACTCAGAAGAGAACATCCATATAAGGGTTACCCTTGAAACAGTAAGAACTTGTATAATAAACTTGGCAGCTTTAATTCCAAACTTATCCTTTACCCAAGAAAAAAGAAAGGATCGTGTCTTTATGCATGTGTTCTTAATCAATCAGCAGTCAAAATTGTTAACCTGAAAATTTGTAGTCCCTTACCATCCTAAGGCTACAATTTTGGCTTTGACTAGAAACCTTTTCACTCTTGAGATTGACAAACTCATGATTTAATCACACAATTGACAACTAATGCCAAATGCACGGTTTTCTTTAATCAAATACGTCCAAATTATTAAAAGGAATCTCGTAACTGTCCTGTCCATTACCTGATTTAGTAGTACTTGGAAACGATTCAAGTTCTTGCTCTTGTGATTGTCCAGCAAAATTTTTAACAGGATAGAACACTGAAACTTGTGATACCATGTACTGCTGCCTCATTCTTAGCATCTTTTGCAAATTTTTGAGCTTGCCATAACCCCTTTGCCCAAGTAACCTATTTGATTCCTGCAGCAACAGTGCCAACCACATTGGCAGGATTAAAGAAATATACCCACAGTATGCAATTAAATAAACAGGAGAAAAAACTAAGGGAGAAAAACAAGAAGAAACTAAAATACTATGTACGTTGTCTAAACTAAGATGAAGGATGCCCGGTGCCAGCTACTGAACGTGAAACAGCAACCCTATGATGACCGATTCATCAATTACAATCTAACAGCAGCCGTTTTTCTCATTTAGTCAAAGAACACATTGGCTTTGTAATGGTCAAGAAATTTCCAGCATAAAAATTCTTTTATGATTCACCTCCTCATTTAATAAATATTGATAAGTGAAACTTACTATAATAGAAATGCTGAATCTAGATAAAGCCTGTCTAACGGATGGAAGAAGAAAATGAATCTTCACTTTTATCAAAATATATCTGGAAAGCAGCAAAGCATGAGCCCGAAATAGACAGGATAGTACAGATAAAACAGAAGCCAGACTATGCAGCGCTATTTGACCACATTGGATACATAAGTTCAAACCAAAGATGTTTCAAAAGAAAAGAAGAATCATAGGAGATAAGAGAGATATTTGAAAAGGCCATATTGTATGGTCCTCAGATGTATGCAGGCAGGCTGCAGATTGATCTTAGATGCCACAAAGAAAATCAATACAGAAATTCCAGAAACCATCCCCTGATATGATAAATATCCAAAAAGGCATGAAAGACACACCAAAGTCAGCTAGAACATGGAAACGCAGGGTGGGAACCTCTAGACTCAAGATGATGGAAAATATAAAAGCCCTTTACATAATCTTTCATGAGGACACACCAGCATTTCAAAGTATTCCAGCAGAGGCTTTGAAGAATGGTAAAATTCACTTCCTTCATATCTTGAAGTACAGCATCAGGACAACTAAAAAAGCCTTTTATAAAGACTAAAGAAAGCCTATAATCTTTTTAACCTACAAATTCTGAACAAAATACTAAAGCACGAGACAATATAGTAAAATAGCAGTAGAAAGTGGCACCTGCAGTCGTTTCCGGGCAACGGAGAGAGCTGTGCCTGAAACTAACAATGACCTAACTTCAGCTGCAAGATCTTCCTCTTTCCTTTTAGCGTCTTCTACAACAACCTTCGTACGCAATTGCAAGTGCTGCATCGCAAGCTTTCTACCTTCCACTTTTTCCCGCATTTCTTCGAGCTCATTCAATCTTCCCAAAGACTCATTTTTAACCTGCCAAATACGTTTCCACCCGCTAGCACGCGGGCTATTCAATCAAAGCTCGATGCAGAAATCAACACGTGCGACAATTTCCAAACAACGGGCATGAACACAAACAAAGCAAATCGAGATAAGTAGTTAGGTCTCCAGAAGCAGCCTATACAATTAAATTAAAAGCTTCATGCCATATAAATTTCTCCACAAAGGAACAACCGATCCTTTCTTTCCAAGGAGTAATAAGCCCTCTCGCTAATCGCATCCCCGCTAATGCAACACAAAGAATCCCATTTTTCGCTAGCTGTGAAGAGCGAAACTGAGCTAAATTCGCCACAAACACAGGCCGTATCGTCAAGAAAAGCAAAACCCATCACTCAAAACTCGATGGCGAACCCAAAAAAAGACAGGAAACCATTCACAATCTTGAAATCGCCCATCAAGACCATACCTGAACAAGCGACTCGAGCTTCCGATGGAGGACCTGCTTCTTCTCCTTAGCTCCCTCGAGGGCGCAGGAGAGGCTGACGAGCCGGGCGAGCTCCGGCTCGAAATCTTCCCACTCGATCAACTTCGGCTGGGGGGGCGGATCGGTCTCCCTGGGCTCTCGGGCGGAGGAGGAGGCGGCGGCGGCATTCGGTTTCGCTTCCATCGGCGGCTAGAGATCGAGATTGGATGAGGGGTTTCGAAAACACTTCATGGGTCGACCTCATCGTCCTCCGGCGCCGGCGAATTAGGGCTCGGTTGTCAGGACGGCCGGCGGCCCATTTTCTGGGCGATTTTCTCGAGAAAAGTTTCTTGTTTTCTTTTCTCGGGAAAAGAAAGTGGAGTGGGAATCAGGGGAAGAGAGAGAGAGAGAGAAGGGCTTGCCGTTGGTTGGGGGCAAAAGGCGAAAGGAAGAATGACGGGTGGGAAGTTTCAACGGTTTACTTTTCGCAAACTCAAGTATTTATACGATTTTGGTGCGCTAAATAATAACTATATTAAAAACTGTAGAATTTATTATTATTTTTTTAATGGACGTCCCTCGGGAACTCTTTTTTTTTTTTTTTAGTCGGTTCTACTCTATCATAATACTCCCACTCCAACCCTCAATGAAAGGGTGGGGATTCGAACCCCTACTTCCTACTTTCTTTCAAGTTAGAAGGGTAGTTACTGAGGTAAACCCCAGTGATTCCTCAAGAACTCATTCACAAGATGAGAAAATGGCACAATGGATTTTTGAAATTTGACTTGACATGTAATGTGGTGCCTAAATTTTTAATTTGTTCAACATATTATCATAATCATAATCTGATATGAAATATGGTTCATGAATTTTTGATTCGTTTAATATGATCTCTAAACTTTTGGTTAGTATTCAACTTAATTCCTAAATTATATAAAAATATATAATATCGTCATTCCATTAATAATGTAAAATTGTTCAATGTTATCCTCGAACTTAAATGATTTAATGTCAAATCAACCATTACAAATTTTAAATACATTTTCAATAAATGGACCTTCAGGCTTTGATGGCTCAATCTCAATTATGGGTCATGTGGTGCAGTTATGCAATATCGCTTACATACATACCAATTGTAGAGGTAAAGTTAAGTGTCACTTGACAAATACATAAGAGAACATTCCCTTGATTCCGACTTCAAGCTTTGATGGCTCAATCTCAATTATGGGTCATGTGGCGCAGTTATGCAATATCGCTTACATACATACCAATTGTAGAGGTAAAGTTAAGTGTCACTTGACGAATACATAAGAGAACATTCCCTTGATTCCGACTTTTGACAATATAATAAATGTTGATCTCACTCTCTCATAAGCATTTACGGAATTGATGTTACTAGAAGAAGATTATAGAATGATACTGTCATGTGTTTACGTTGATTATAATGAATAGAAGCTTGTATGCTAAATGCCGCCCACCCTGTCAAAAGATTTGATAAAATGGCTCATCTACGATAATATTACTCCTTTGTACTTTTTTTAGGAAAAAATAATATCATATAAACATTTCAATGATTATGATATGAGCTCATGAAAGTTTTGGTGAGCTCATGAAAGTTTTGGTATTCATATAATTGACATGTTGCGTTTCAATTGAAGATCAACGAAAATATATAAAATAAGTTGAAATTGAATTAATTTTATTATGATGAGAAGTGATATTTACATGTATCTTTCATTGTAAGGTTAGAAAAAAAATGCCAAAGATGAAAATCTTATTGAAAGGATTGAAATCCTTTCATTTACTTCTTAATCAGGCCTCGTCTGGTTATCATAAATTAATTTTCATGCACGCTCTACCTGCATGTGTGATTATTTCATTCATTTTATGACGTTATTATAAATTAATAATGAAAGCCATTTCTTTAATTGAATGACGAAATAAAATACTGACATCTTCTTCTTCTTCTTTTAACTGCTATATAAATTCATGTTAGAAAGCAGTCACTTTAAAATGAACATTTTGCTATTCTTAAAAACAGTTTATTCAAATTTTAGCAAAAGAAAACGAGAGAAATAATTCTTTTTCTGTTCAACTGTGGAACTTCGCTAAGTGCACTTTTAGTGGAAACTGTTAAATAAATTTCTTTCTTTTAACTTTACCATGTTATTCTTTTTATTTAGTCATTTTACATTTATTTTTCTATTTAAAGTTAAAATGTACTGCAATATTCAAGTAATATGTCGATGATGGCAGAAGGAAAAATCAAAAATTGAGATACAAGGGTATGTGTGTGTGTGTGTGTGTGTGTGTGTGTGTACTTAAATGCCCTAGGCTTTACGAATAATCAACTCAAACCCTAAATATTCCCTAAATTTTCCTCTCCTCCGTCCTTGCCTCAGCCGTGTTTCATCAATCTCGTTCTCGCATCCCGCCCACTCGCCACCCATCGTTGGCCAATTGCGTGCTCCTTGGCACGACCATGTTAGGAATGCGAATATATGAAGAGAAAAAATAGAGAAGAAAATAAGTAAGAATTTTTTATGAAAAAAACCCTTCAAAATCAGAAAAAAAAAAAAAAAAAAAAAACCATGGTGCTGTACTAGGCAATCTTTCCACTATTAGCATCAGTGTTTCAAGTTCTGGGGTTACTAATTTTAGCGTTACAGTCATAAAAGATATCATTTCTATATATAGCGGGAGTTTAGGACATACATAATTGATATGGAAATTACATGCATGCCATTAGCAACAATAAAAATCTTATTGTCTGCTTTAACATGATAGGACGAGTGATTGCCTAAAATAAATTGTTTCTGTGCTTGAACATTATTTTCCTTTATCAAACTCCGCAACTTCATCAATCTCCTACTTTGAGGCTAATCTTAAGAAAAATAAAATAGTGATAATCATTTATGGTCTTTATCTTTGTAGCCCGAATACAATCTCCCTTATCACTTACCATGGAGGTCAATTGAGGCAATGCACAATCTCAATTTCTCAATGGTGACAACTTTTGTTAACATATTTTTGGATTTTCTACATCAAGAATCTTCTTCAATGACAAAGTCCCATTATCTATCAACTAACGAATTTGATAATATTTTAACTTAGTATGTTCTGTCCTTGAATGAAATACTGGATTCTTTGCAAGACAAATAGCACTCTGATTGTCACTAAAAATATTACTGTTATCTTGCTCCTTGCCTATCTCATTCAAAAAAAATTTCAACCAAAATCATTTCCTTACCAGCTTCAGATATAGCAACATACTTTGGCTTAGTGGTTGGGAGAGACACACATGTTTGAAATCTAAACATCCAACTAATTATAGTGCTACTTAAGGTGAAAACATAACTCGAGATGCTCTTGCTATTATCCAATTCACCACTAAGATCTGCATCAACAAAGCCTCGTAAAGTTACACCGTTTTTCATAACACATAATGACTTATTTGAAGTACCTCTAAGGTATCTTAATAACCACCTTATAGCTTCCCAACGCTTTAATCTTGGATTTGCCATGTATTTGCTCACAACTCCCATTGCATAAGCTAAATCTAGTCGAGTACATACCACAGCGTTCATTAAACTGCCAATAACCGATGCATAAGGCATCGTAGCCATATATTTCCGCTCTTCATCTATCTTCGATGATTGCTTCTTTGAGTGCTTGAAGTGACTTCCTAAAGGAGTACTTCTAAGATTTGCATTCAGAACTCCATATCCATCTAGCATCTTTTTAATGCACTTTTCTTGATATAATTTTAAAATTCCTTTGATTTATCCCACGTGATCCTCGTCCCAAGAATTTGATTTGTTATGCCCAAGTCCTTCATCTTAAACTCTTTTGACAATTGCTACTTCAGTATATTGATCTCCCTCATGTTAGATCTTGCAATGAGCATATCATCCACATACAACAGCAAAATGATATAGCAACCATCAAATTTTTTGAAGTAATAGCAGTGATCTATATCACTTCTAGTGAACTTGTTACCACACTAAGTGTCAAATTTTTGGTACCACTGTCTAAGAGCCTGTCTAAGAGCCTATTTCAAGCCATATAGACTTTTTTTCAATTTGTAGAAATAATTTTCTTTTCCAGGAACTTGAAAACCTTTTGGTTGTATCATGTAAATATCCTCCAAATTACCATAGACCGCAATCTTAACATCCAACTGCTCCAAATATAAATTCTTAATAGCAATAATAATTAATACTAACCTAATAGTAGTCAATTTCACAGCTGGAGAAAAAATCTCTGTGTAATCAATTCCTTATATCTGTTGAAACAACTTTACTATTAACCTTGCTTTGTACCTTTTCCTACCATCAAGTTCTTCTTTGACCCCATATATCCACAAATTCTACAATGCTTTCTTCCTATATGGTAATTGAGTTAACACCAAAGTTATGTTTTTCTCCAGTGAGTCTAACTAATCATGTATTACTAATTCCCATTTAACAGAATCTTTAACCTGCACTACTTTCGAAAATTTTTCCGATTTGCAAGCGTCAGTCAAAAACAAATAATGCAGTGACAGAGAATATCTTTATATATGTTTAGATGTTCTACTAGATTTTCTCAAAGTGGGTTCAGGTATATGTAATTCTTGTTTTGGTTTTTGATCTATGTTGACAACAACAATTTCAGGATTTTCAACTTAAACACTTTTCAAAACCTCCTCTAATGTAATCTCTCTTTTCCACTGTTTGTTTCTTCACAATATATTCTACTATAGATTTGTCTGTAAATAACATGTTTTCATTTAATGTTACATCAACAGTTCTTATTATTTTTCTATTTAGTCTATCCTAAAATTAATAACCAAAATAATCAGAATCATATTTGATGAAAAAGCATTTTTTTAGCTTTTACATCAAACTTATCTCTATTTTTAGAATCTACACAGATATATGAAACACAACAAAAAACTTTCAAATGCAAGAGACTTATCTTCTTTCCACTCCATTCTTCTTTCGATAACTTAAAATCAAGTGAAACTAAAGGTCTTCTATTAATTAGATATGCCGTAGTGTTAATTGCATTCGCCCAAAAAGTCTTGGGTAATCTTGCATGCAATATATACTTCTTGCGCACTCATTCAAATTCATATTCATCCTTACAGCAATGTCATTTTGCTATGGTTTGTTTGGAATAGTTCTTGTCATTCACCGCCATTTATCGGATCTTAGACATTTAATTTTCAGGTCAGTCTCATTCTCCACTTTAGTTTTCTATCTCTTAAAAGTATCAAATACATCATATTTATTTTTCAAAAATAAACCTATATCTTTTTAGTGGAGTCGTCAATGAATGTGACATAATAGTGCAAGCCTCTAAGGGAATGCATAAGGGCTAGTCCCCACACATCTATATGCACAAACTCTAATTTTCTTTTCTTTGGTTTTCTCCCAATCTTCGAAAAACTAACACGTTTTTACTTGCCCTAAACACAATTTTCATGTAGACTAATGTTTATGGACTTCAGATTAGGCAGTTTTCCCTTAGATACTAACAGCTTCATCCCTTTTTCGCTCATGTGGCTAAGCCTGTGGTGCCATAATTTAGAATTGACTTCAGACTCAGCAACTGCTGTAGTTTCTCTACTACTTTTAGTTATGTAAAGCATCCTTAACCTTGTTCTTTGTGCCACAATCAAAGCACCTTTAACTATTTTCCAAGAGCTATCTCCAAAAATAGTTCTATATCTCGTGTTGGCTAATTGACTTATAGAGATTAGATTTCCCTTAAGTCTTGAAACATATTCGACATCATGCAACTTTCATGGATATCTGTTAGTAGATTTTACATAAACATCACCCTTTCTTGTAATATTCAAAGGTTCATCATCAGCAAGATAAACCTTTCCAAATTTTCCAGCAACAAAATTGTGCATTAATTCTTTGCACAAAATAGAGTGAAATGACGCACCTAAGTCAATTGGATTGTCAATGCTCAAAATTAAAGCAACACCTAAGTCAATTGGATTGTCAAGTCTCAAGAGTGAAATTTCTTCTTTGGGGCTCTAAAATTTCAATTTAAATGGCCTTTCTTTTCGCAATTCCAGCAAATTATTTATCCATGAGGTCTCAATTTACTTCTCCCTTTGGACATTGATCTATCACAGTAATGGTTGCACCCTTGTTATTCTCCCTTTGTCTTTAGTATTTAAGGCAGTACTTGAAAATTCATCCGATTATCTTATGCGCTCGCTAAGAATCAAATCTTGGATTGCTTGAAGCTTCAACTTTTTCTTTCCAAACGAATTGCTCACTTTAGTCATAGTTACACTCCAACTTTCAAGTAGAAAAGATAATAAAATTAAAGCCTTTGCCTTGTCATCAAATTTGATATCCATTGAACTCAACCGATTCATGATCACATTAAATTAAGTGATGTGATTTGTCACGGAAGCACCTTCGTCCATCTTCATATTGAAAAGACGATGCATCAAATATATCTTGTTTGATGCAAAAGGCTTCTCGTACATGTTGGAAAATGCCGCCATCAAATCTACCATTGTCGCCTCATTGGCAATGTTGAAAGGAACGTTCTGCGCCAATGTGAGATGAATCAAATCTATAGCTTGCCGATCTAACAATCCCCACTTTTCTTGCTTCATATAGTCTGGTTTCTCTCCATACAGAGGCTAATGTAAGATCTTCCAATGCATTTTCCATAAACCAAAGCTCTTGCCATTGAATTGATCGATCTTCACCTTCCCTTCATCCTATTCACTCCCACTATTTTGCCAAAACGAGGCTCCAATACCAATTGTTAGGAATGCAAATATATGAAAAGAAAAAATAGAGAAGAAAACAAGCGATAATTTTTTACGTTTTGTGCCAATGTGAGATGAATCAAACTCAGAGCTTGTTGATCTAACAATTCCCACTCTTCTTGCTTCATAGAGTTTGGTTTCTCTCCAAATAGAGGTCGATGCAAGTTTTTCTAGAAACCAAAGTCCTTGCCATGGAACTTATCGATCTTCACCTTCCCTTTGTCCATATCGCTCCCATTATTTTGCCAAAATCAGACTCTGATACAAGTTGTTAGGAACATGAATATATGAAGAAAAATAAAGAAAAAAACAAGCGAGAATTTTTTACGTGGAAAACCCTTCCCAAAATCAAGAAAAGGAAAAAACCACGTTGCCGAACTAGTTAATCTTTTCACTATTAGTATTAGTGTTACAAGCTCTAGGATTACAAGCATCAACATTATAAATATGAAAGATATTGCGCCTATATACAGCAGGAGTCTACAGCATACATAATCAATATAGAAATTACATATATACCATTAGCAGCAATAAAAGTCTTATTATATGCTTTAACATTACAGGATGGGTGATTGCCTAAAATAGATTATTTTTGCACTTGAACGTTACTTTCTTCTATCAAACTCCACAACTCCATCAATTTTTGTTTGTTAGGAGTGTGCAACAGAATTTCAATACCTTAACCTTAGGAGATCGTCAAGAGATAGCCCAAAATTCGAGCCCGTCAATATATCTAGTTAGACCCACCTCAACTCAAAGCTTAAATCAATGAGTTATGGATCAACTATTCACTCGACACCACATTAATTCTCCAATATGAGACTTCTCTAACACAATTAACATGTGCATCCTAACAATCTTTCCCTTATGTGTGAGCTCCAATATTAGATATGCTCTCCCTTAATTCATGTATCCTTCTAGCTCAACTTCATCCTTGGGCTTGCGTTGCTACACCACAGCACCCACCAACTTGGAAATTTCAACCATTAGCTTTCATACCATTTGTTAGAAGCACACAATAGAAGTCTAATACTTTAACCTTGGGAGATTGCAAAAAGGGAGTCCAAAATTCAAGCTCATCAATATATCGAGTTAAACTCACTTTAACTCAAAAGCTTAAATCAATGAGTTATGAGTCAATTATGATATATCAACTACTCAACATCACATCAATTCTCCGATGTGAGACTTCTTTAACATAACTCACACATGTATCCTAATATGCCATCCTTGGGTTGTTGTCCATCTCTAATGCTCACTCATCTCAAATGATATTTGAGGTCGCATGAGGTTGATGACCTTGGATTTCAAGTGAAGACCTCAAATTAGGAGATTGTGGTCTCGAACATGAACTTGAGATTTAGGGGTTAGGATCAACAGAGGGAAGAAAAGTTCGATCTTGCTAGGAACAATGATACAAATGGATCCTAAATTTATAGCCCATGAACTTTAAATTTGTTCAATATGATTCTTGAATTGTACTCCAATGTGCAATGTGATTTATGAACTTTCAATTTATTTAATGTAGTTAATGAATTTTTAATACATATTCAATTTAATCCTTAAAATCTGACAAAAAACAAAAACTTAGCCTTGAAACTATATGAAAATATTCAATATTATCATTCCCGAATTTGTAATGTTTGATTTGGCATTAAATCATTAAGACCGTTGAATCATGTTCGATATAGAGAATTAGATGATTTATACAATTCGAAGTTATATATATTCTTTTTTTTTCTTTTCTATCATCACAAAATGCATACACGTCATCCATATTTAGACAAATACGAAATGTGTTATCTGCAAAAAAAAAAAAAAAAAATGCTAGTGCTAGTGCTAGTTAGTTAATAATTTAATTTGCAAATTTTATCTCTTTTGGTATGAACTTTGAAGAAAAGAAAAAGTTGATATCTTGAAATAATTTTTTCACTAAAATATACTATTTTGAAAATTACTCATGATCGTAAATTTGCCCATTCAGTTTAAAATTAACGTAATATAAGTCATTATGTGAATATCATAAATAACATGTTATTCAGAATATAATTGATAATATTAAATTACATATAACCACGTAACTATACAAATAAATCATGGATAAATTCCTTATACTCAACATATGTAGACAAAACCATATTCAAATACATTTTAGAAAGCATGAGTTAGTTTAAAAGAAATCATGATAGTAAAATCATTAAGATTGAACTTTTTAAAAAAAAAAAAAACAGATGAAGATAAAATATCTTTCGAAGTTAAAGTAAAGTGAGAAATATTGTTCATTATGTCAATAACATAGATGACCCAAGTTATTCTGAAAATAATTGATGATATCAAACAATATATTATTATGGCTAAACAATGCAGGTAATTTATAGAGTACTTACTCCTGATTTTATATATAAATTATGGCATTATGCGATTTAACTTCATTTGGTATTAACCTAATAACACTATACAATGAAATTAGTTTAAATAACAATTTAAAACCTATATTTAGAAATGGAAATGGAAATCAAACAAAATAAAATATTGACACTAATAACAAAACAACAGCTGCCTAACGAGTTGTCGCATGTCATCGAGGCCGATTATATAGAGCATGGTTATCTACAGAAAGAGTTTCGACCTAATAGGCATTTGAGTAGGATTTTTCTCCAAACCCCTCCCTGTTAATCTATGAAAAATGATCAAATTGAATATAAAACTCATCTGAATTTAAAAACATTGCGCCCTCTATTGTCTGGTGCAACAATGGGAAACAAATTTAAGTTTTGGTTTCAATTACAAAATCTCCTCAAAAGTTCTAATCCAAGAAAGGATCTGACTCTGGACTCGTTGGCATCGTCTTCTCATCCAAATAAAAGGAAGAAATGCAATGAAACAGGTAAATTAAATCACATCCCTTTTGCCGATTCGCACTGCCATTCTAACACACCTCGTGATTCAAAGAACAAGCACTTGTGCAACGTAAAAGACCTGCTCAATACTAGATGTATATTTCAGATACTTAAGACCCTACACTGTAAAAAACAGAGAGTAGTACACAAAATGCTACAACTGAATCTCTAGATGCTTGACCCCCCATCAATCACCACACCCTAACCTGAGGGTGGCGGCGGTGGCGGCATGGACATGTGTGGCATGGGGGGCCTCCCGAGCATTTGTTGCTGAGGTGGTGGTGGTTGCCAAGTATGTCCTGGTGCTACCATCCCAACTGGTGGTGGAGGTGGTCTCTGGAGCATTTGAGCTGCCTGAGGAGGTGGTGGGGGCATGCCAGGAGGTGGCCGGAACTGCTGCACAGGTGGTGGTGGCATTCCAACTTGGGACATTGCCTGACCAGGCTGCGGAGGCTGACCAGGCCACGCTGGCCGAGGGACTTGCATAGGTGGGAAAGTCGCTCCTTGTGGAGGAGGTGGTGGCCGGAGCATTGACATTGATGCTGGGGCAACGGTCCCATTTGCAAAGGGGCGTGGAGGAGCTGGAGCAACCATGGCACCATTGGCCTGAGGACCAGGAAGAGTTGGTGGGCCACTTGCAAATAAAGTATGGGGCCTACTCTTCGTGGCATTTGGATTGCTAGCTGCCAAAACTCTCTCTGCACCATGAATGTATTTGAAATTAACCACTTCATGTCTTAACCATGAAAAGAAATGGTACCAAACTAACACACAGTCCATTTATGTCATAATAGCACGTGTGTAGGGTGTGAAGAAAGCACCTCAAACAGAGACATACTCCATGAACAAAGCAACTTACCTGCAGGAGTACCATGACGCTCCCCTTTGGTGTCTTTCTTATATGCATATGAGACTGTAATTTGTCGATTGCAAAGATACTGGCCATTCATCGCCTTGAATACAAGATACAAAAACCAATTACTTACTTCTCTAGAGAGCAAAGCAAGTTTTACATCATAAGCAATAACATAAAAGTAACCATGCAGAAACGTCAAATCGATAATATCTAAAACATTTCATTTAAGAGTACTTGACCAGCAATCCATGTGTTGATGTTTTACCACAAACAATAGTGTGTCACTGCAAAGTAACAATCTCTATTGTCACCCTAAATCATTATTCATCAATAAAATTCCCAGGGCAATAAAGAATGAAAGATACCTCAATAGCTGCATCAGATGCCTCAAAAGAATCATAACTGACGAAACCAAAGCCACGAGAATTTCCAGTCTCAGGATCTCTCATAATCTGGAAAGAAAACATGCAAATCTACAAATGTCAGTGGTTCTTGAAGATGATCCTCACATTTCATGCAGAAGGAAAGATGCTTAAGCTGTTGACACTAGAGCCTTTCCAAATCATCCATTCACTCCATTGCTCAAAATCTGAGAGCAGAAGAAGGACCTCATACTGCTTACTCACTCCAGGGATTTCCATTATCTAAGACATTCTGAAACTAAGCGGCATACCAGGAACAAAGATTTCAGCCTCACATATGTTTTATCTATCGACACAGAAGATAGCATAATTCTCCCTAAGTAAACCAAGTTTACAAACAGCGGTCCATTCATCCTGGTACCATAGGCAAAATGACTTATTCAAGCCAACAAGAGTTCAGAAATGGTGCATTTTGTCCATGGAAATACAAAGTATAGCAATTAATGTAGATGGCACAGCAATCTTCAAGATATCACAATGAATATTCTTGCCTCCTGACCATCTAATTTTTCCTTGAAAGGAGAACAAAAAAGCTGAGATTAGGTTGAAAACTCACTGAAGACATGCCAATTCATCTGGACTGTTTCAAACCAGTTTATGAAAATCTAAACACAAGAATACATCCCTCAAAGAAAACATTGAACACCAAATATAACCAAACTTACCACGAAAGCTCTCTTAAATTTGTGTATGTACATACCATTGCAAAATATTAAACAAGTTGCATAATTCAAACCCAAACCTAATGTAATTAACAGATTAATACAAGCACATAATCTGAAATTTTAACCCTTCAAAAGGCGTCTTTCAAACACTTCCTCAGACAAATTGCACCTCGTTACAAGACTCAAGACAAACCCCCTATATCAACTAGACAAATGAAAGTGAGTCTGGGCAAGAGAAGACTAAATTTTCAAGTCCTAAGCTCATGAATAGCAACTACCTTCATTGATAGCAGACCCAAAATAATTGGTATTGACATGAAAACAAGACACCAAACAAATGCTTAAAGAGGCCTGAGATTGTCAATTTGCACCATGTAGTCTAGAACTTTATGCCTTCTAAAGGATAGCAAAAGAAGGGGTAAAACCAAGAAGAAATGACTGCTCTACCCTTCACCTTACCAACCCATAATGTTACTTCTATTCAATGTACCAACTTGAGAGAATTGACCATAAAGCACTATGAAAACACAGGCAAAAATGCCCAAAAACACCGATAAAACAGAGAAAAACCCAGCCATGTAAAGAGAATATTGCAACAAGACTTAATTTAAATACAGCAACATTAAACACACACAGGGAAACCAAGGAGAGGAATACAGACACAGAGAAAGAGGTAGAAAGTCCAAAGAAGCCACACATCAATTCAAGCAGAAGCCAAACAGCAAAGAGTAGAGATAAAATCAGAAAAGAAATTACCAGCAAATCAAACACAACCAGAGAATCAAAGGTGTACTGCGCTCTCTGTTCAAACAGAGCACACCCAAGCATGCGACTTCTCACTCTTGTAACACATTCACTATTCACACAACTAACATATTCATGTGCTGAGTACTCTCACGCCACAAAGCACCTACATAACATGGCAGTTTTTCATGGCAGGGGCTGTTATCTTCTCCATACTTAACCGGCTCCTGAGCCTGTCAACTCTGGTAATGCATAACAATGGTGACCAATCATTATCCAATAAAACATTCACGGCAACTACTACTAATTTTGACATAATCTATGTACTTAAAGGGCCCACCACGACATCTCTAAACCACAGCATGGATACAACAGCCACATCTCAGTCCTTCAGCACTCATAGAGACACAACATAATGCAGGAAGCAACATTAAAAACACAATTAGAGTTGTTTCGACTGATCTTAACGAACACATTAATAGTAGACACATGGAGGCAAGTTCATGCGGTTTCTCTTTGCATTCCATCCTTTTCGTGATGAGAGATTCTCCCACGACAATTGCAAGAAAATCTTCCACGTTTTTTTATGTATAACCCAGCGAGAATAAGAAGAATTTTATTTAAAGAACCATGTTGGGTAAATATATCATAAGAATTGATGAAGAGATGGCATGAACAAGCACAAATTGATCAATCATAGAAGTCTCCAACTGAAGTCTATATCAAGCATCTTCAAACTTTCAAATGAGCTGTTGTGATTTGTATTCAATCCATGGTGTTCACTTGGGTTCTTGATGACAAGTGGCAAGAGGATGTCAAGCCCCAACCATTGGAAAACTTTATAAAATGACTCCAGAGACATTTTCTGTAGTGTGAGTGAGAGCATCATTTTTTTTTCTGGTAACCACAGGAATATCGAAATGGTACTAATAGAATTTCCTTTTCATCAAGACTCACTGGAAGTGTTAAATGTCCTCATGATATCTACCAGTGAAAATCACGTTAAACTAGTGATTCCATACAGAAGGGCAAAAGGTGAAGAGGAAAAACGTTTGAATGCATTTGCAAGATCAGTTAACCAAGAACAATGCACCAGCAATACAACAAAATATACAAATTTTCAACCCCCAATTGTTTCACCATCTAGAGGGCCCAAGTAGTCCTCTGCCCAGGGAACTTGCGAGCTTATTCTGATTTCTCAAACCAAAGTGTGATAACATAAGAATCTAATAAACAGATTCCTTCAAAATTCAAATAAACAACGCTGCATTTGGAAGCAATAAAATTACATAAGAACACCCCTAGTAGATGGGTCGTAGAATCAACACGAAAAACTGCATTCCCAAGATACATGTAATCCATCTAGTAGGCAGGCGTTAGAGGGTGTATATTCATATCGGCTTATCAACTGGCAATACCAGGACATGGCGCTCATAACTATCCAACTTAGACCGCTGTCACAATCATTATGCCACACATGAAATAGAGATCAATTAACTATACAAAGTAAGCCACATTGCAAGGGTATGACACAGCAATCGTAATCAACCCAGGTACTTTCATGCACTACAATGCTCTTAAAAAATTTACATGCTTGAGAAATCAAGAAATGATTGACTACTGTAAAGGTGGGACTTCATGCAAATCAAGGAAAAATCCAAAGCATCACCTTTGGGTTTGTAACAATTACACCAAATGCACTGAAAGTATCATACAGAAGCTTTTCATCTACATCCTGCAGAGGATATGCCATAGGCAAGGAATTAGGACTTCTATATTGACAGACTTAGCCCATTGATAAAAATCATAGTATCTGACTACTTACAGGGTCAAGATTTCCAATAAAAAGGTTTGCTCCCACATCCAAGCTCTTTTTATCTTGGGTTGCCTGAATTTGAGCACAATAGCAACATGTTAAAAAATTGAACAAATTACAGATTCAATAGATGGTCCAGGTAGCTATTCCCTTAATCAAAAGATAACCTCCAACACAATAAAACATGTAAATTCGTATACCTTATTCACACGTATAGGCTTCCCATAAAGTTTTATCATGTTCAACACCTTAATTGCCTGCAATCATCAAACGATCAGTAAGCCAGAGAACCAGAACTAGCAATGCAGTTACTTAGACTAGTACTTACATAGTCAGCATCTTCTTCACTCCGGAACTCGACAAATCCATATCCTTGGTGAAGGTTTGTCACTCTGTCCTTTGGAACATAAACATTAACTGAAACGAGTTACAATAATGGTGAATATTCATCCTCAATAGTCTGAAACCTCAAACAAAGCAAGGAAAGGTGTGGGGGCTTTATTCACACAAAAGGAAAAATAAATTACAAAAATGAGCTTAAAGGAAAAGAATAGAGAATTCTGCTGGGTTAATCAACTCCACTACATGACAATGCACAGAGGCAAACCCATCATTTATATTTTCTGAACTCAATCACTGAATTAAAGAAACCCATCTGGGAGAGAAGAAAACAAAGTTCCTCGCAAAACCAAAAGAAAGATAACGACAACTGACTCTTCACACATGACCAGTTCAAACTTACTTTTCCACTTCAGAGTAATTCCAAAGTACTTTAGAAGAGAGATTTAAGAAAAAGTTCCTTGTTTTTTTTTTTTTCTGAAAGCACAACAAAGGGGCAGCTTAAAGGACATCGTGATCAAATACACCAGCAACACAAAGCTATGAAAACTGCAGCTACCAGCGATTGCTTCCATGGCATATTCTAGCATTTCGTCGAAACCAGACATCGACACAAGAAAAAGGAGCCGAACTTACCAACAGGACCCGCTTGAACAAACAGCTCCCAGAGCAACTCCTCCGACACCTGCAAGCCAAACACGCGCCCTAATCAATTCACAACCACATCTCCCCCTAGCAAGCCACCATCGAAACCGCTCCCACGAGCGCTTCCGAGACTGGAACGAAGCGCTCGGACCCGGAAAAGGAATTCGAGAGAGAAACGAAAATTGGGTCCTAGGGCGAAAGAAAAGGCGGGGTGACCTGAGGGTCGAGGTTGCC
Source organism: Eucalyptus sideroxylon (assembly GCA_014182405.2). Lineage (NCBI taxonomy): Eukaryota > Viridiplantae > Streptophyta > Magnoliopsida > Myrtales > Myrtaceae > Eucalyptus > Eucalyptus sideroxylon. Next base: position 52,910,628 of record CM024555.2, on the reverse strand, counting down.
GACGTAGGCGGTGGCGTCCTGGTTCCGCTCCGCGGAGTGCTGGCCGAGCAGGTTCGCCCCGACCCCCGGAGCGATCCGCGTCGTCATCGCTCTGCGCCGGGTCGGTGTGGTTCGGGCCCGCGCTTGAACTCGAAGGAGAAGAAGAAGCAGCAGCAGCAGAAGAAGAAGAAAGCAAGAGAAGAAGCAGCAGCCTAGCGCGGAGTCTCTGCTGTCTGTGCGCAGAGATTTCGAGACGCGAGGACGCGGTGGCCGTGGTGGTCGTGGTGGAGGATGAAGAAGAAGGATGGCGAACTGGGCCTCGAGCCCGTTAAAGAGCCCTAACCACGTGCCAGGCCCAACCTGGCCTTTTTTTTTTTTATCTTCCTCCATTTTCTTCTTAAATTAATTTTTCCTTTTAATTTTGTTGATATTAGGTTTTGACAGAATATTATGAAATTTGAAAGGAAAATCAAACGTATATTCAATTTCTTTCATTTATCATTCTCACGTACCCGGATATTGGACTTACGTGCCTTGCTTTTATGAGAACGAGAATTAGAGACATGAGGGGAGGGGTCGGGGGGGGAGACTCTTCTTCACCTACAACTTTTTCCATGATCGAAGACATGATATCATTTATTATCAACAACGGCTATTGACATGGTATCTTGATTCATCAATTTCGCATAGATGTACTTTTAAGGATATATAATCTATAATTGCAACACAAGAATCACATTTATTAAATATTAAAATAAACTTCCATTCATAAAGATTTGAAACGCCTATTTCCACAAACATTCAAGTAATAATCTTGAAATATAAATATCACTTCGAGCCTTTTCTATACTTGGTGTATTCATAAAATATTTTCTTGAGATTCAACCAAGTCCGAGATGTTCTTCTTGGACTCAATAATGCATAATAACAATATTGTTTAGCTTATTCTTCACTTTATTGGGACGAATTTGAGTCGCTTGTTAAGCTCCAGCTCTCCATTTGCAAGATTTTTATTAGGCAAATTTGTTCCCAAATCGTTTTGGACAAGAATTTAGAATCGAAAAAATGTGATTCTTGATATTAAATCGAAAAAAGAATAAAAAAGGCGGACATATCTAATCCTATCAAGTGTTTGGCGCACCTTAGGTTAAATTAAAATAAATATCCATTCAATTAAATTATAAAATGGATTAGAAATTTAATCAGTAGAAATGTAAATATTTATTGAAAATGAGAAATCACCATGATAAAAAAAAAAAATCTCATATTTAAATATAAATGATATTGAAATTCTAATAAGAAAAAAATTAAAATAACAACAATTTTCGTTTTTATTTTTATTTATTTATTTATTTCTATATTTTATTTTAATTTCGTCCATTCTGAAATATATATTTGCTATATATAGAATTCATATTTAATTTTGCTTTATAATTTAGTATTTATATTTATTACATATTTTAGGTATATTAGTAGAATTTTTATGGTTTATTATTTTGGCAAACCATTTAATAAAATCATTTTTAGTTATATTTTTATTGAGCCATGTAGACTATAAATTAATAAAATATGATCACGATAGATTTCTAGCGACCAATATTGGAATTCCATAAAAATGTTTAAAAGTAAATCATTGTCAATAATGAAAATATCTTTTGTTCATTAATTATTTCAAACAATATAAGAGAACGATCAATTTTCATTAACTACCCGAGATTACAATCCCTCTCAGATTCCCTTATGAACTGCTCACGTGCACATGATTTTGCAGATTCTTCAAGGCAATCATCGTCATTTTCAAAAGCTTTCTTTGTCAAATTTTGGACATGCTTCTATAGCACCCTCTCCATATATAGTAAAATCATTCACGACCCAATAATACATACATCAACCACTGAGTTTAATTTTCCATTCACCGTTTCAATTCTATTTTTTGACTTAAGCAAATTCGTTCCAAATAAATGCTAGGCTTGAACAGCCGGGAATACTTTGACGTCTATAGGCAAGAAAAAAAAAAGAGAAATAAAAAATAACACGAATCTTAAATGACCCAATTATGAATAATAACATATAAATGTGATATAAACAAATCATAAATTACCGAAAAAAGAAATTAAATAGCAAATATAAAACAATAGACGAATCAAATGAATTGCTTTAGCTAGTAATTAAAACCTTAAACTGAAACGAAGTACCAATTGAGAGCCCCCGGTAATTTGCATGATGTGAAATAGTTGTTTGCGCAAAAAAAAAATGACAAATTTTGGTTATTGTTGACAAGTGATAGACTTAGTCGATGAGAGCAAAGTTTGGTCATCTATGAATATAATTATTGACAACTTGATGAATCAATGGCTTGGAGTCAATAATCTTGTATGTATGAAAAAACTGTGAAGGTAGTTGAGATTAGGGGTGTGCATGAAGATAGTTGAGATAATATAACTATTAACCATTTAGTAACCATTTTATAACCTTTGATTGTAACTCTTTTCCTTTCTATGGAACCGATCTTGACACGAAACAATTTTGGTTTATAACCTCCATCAAAGCAAGCCAAAGAAAGAAAAACCAAATTTAAGTATGTGGAGATGCGGACGGCGGGATAAACTTTTTAAATTTGCACATGCTGATGTCTACATCTTCTTGAAATAATAGACTTAACGCAAATGAAGATTACTAGTTGACTTAGGCCCTCCAAAATCAAGCATTTCAAACAAACAAATATGCTATTTTTCAATTATCGTTCCATTTCTGCATAGTAGTTATAGTTTTCAGACTTGTGTTGTCGATTAAATTCTGGCATGTTTCTTGGCTGTAATTTTAAAATTTGTATGGTTGATTAAATTCTGGTGTTGTATTTTTACATTCTTAGGCTTTGTCATCGACTCAATTCTGAGATCTCGGGTTTCTTTTAGTAATTTTTTTTTTTAATATTAAAAGGTTTCGGTCCGGTCCGTTTGTGTATGTTTGTTTTTGATTAAATCTGTTTGAAATACTTACGTTCTCAAGCTTTGTTGTCGATTAAATTTCATTAAAGTTTGTGTATGTTTGGCTTTGTTTGAAATGAAATTACTAACTACCTTTTCTACCTATGATATTTTCTTTCTGGAATTGCTACAAAACTTATCTCCTCTAATAAAATAGAAGAATGATTTTTGGTAAAAGATATTTCACCATAGAGTCGAATTTAGACAAAACATCCTTTTTGACACGCCTGATGGAACCAATGTGGTTAGTTTAAGAAAGTACAATGCCAAGCACAAGGAATCATCTAAAGCATAATCATGTTGTGACCAACAACCTTAGTGATATGGCTACCCATGCCGAGACCTTAATCACTCTAACAATAGAGCTAAGCGAAGGGGACAACATCTAAATCCCATGAGACTTTGTGGAGGAACAAATGAGGGAGTTAGCACCAAGTCTTACTTTGGTGGCTACCATGAAGAGACTATATGAGGAACATTAGAATAAAATTATGAATCACATAGCAAAACACATGTTTAATGTGATCAGGTAATAGTCAATGTGATCAATGATGTCATCTTTAGGCTTAAGACATTCAACTAGTCCATATCGATCCAACTCAATGTGGCAGCTTTCTTGTATGTTTCTCCAACTCTTAATCAATTAAACAATGGAAATAATTCAGGTCATGTGGTCCCATCACCAGTGAGTAATTTACAAAGGCTTGAAAATCCTTTCTATGCCAAAACTAGGGGGCAAGAAGGTTGAGTCTATTAATCTATATACCCTAAACCTAGGTGGCAAGAAAGGTGTCGACTTGCAAATCCTAATCAAGTGGCTAAAACTCATATTATAACAATTAGGTGCCAATAGCAAAATGTTTAGGCCAATATATAGGAAGTCACATTTTGATTGGATTGACACTATACCCTAAAATTTTCAAAACTTCTAACTTAACTAGTCAACCTCCGAACACATTGGTCAATTTATTGCCCAATGTGGAGAAGCAAGAACAAATGAACTCCTAAGACTTAGGTCGTTCTCTTTGTCTTTATCAAAAGCTGCCTTTATTTGGTATATGAATTTATCTCCTAATTTAATCCCTACTTACTCTAAGATGGAAAGACAATTATTTAGTAGATTTCATTGAGCTGAAAAAAGGAAAGGATTACATTGGCTGGTTGAGGAATAGGGCGAAATATCGAAGGAGAAAAAGTGAGAGGATGGTTGTCTTGAGGTGGAAGAAAAGGAAAATGACTTGGAGAATGATGGAAGGTAAGAAAAGCTAAGCTCGTGTTCAATGTCATGTCCATCACCATTTTTCTCGAGAGACAAACAACAAACTCTTCTTTGTACGTCTACATGACATGTTATTTATTGTCCTGAGCAATTTCCCAGAGTGTTGTACATAATAGTGACTATATTAGGATCCTGGAACAAGTGGTGTGTCAAGAATTTAATTCCCTTGTTTATAGTATATTATAGGGTTTGTATTTGTTCTAGTATCAGTCTTCATTTGTCTAAATATAGTATCACAATTTCTCAAGCATGGATCAAGCTTAGTATATGGGTAAATCAGACTTAAGCTCGTTTCTATTTATTTTGATGGTTGTAGTTTCATTTTTCTGCTCTGACATCTATTCTTGTTATGCCTAACCTTTCTTTGCACTCTTAGGACCTGTTTGGTAACCGGTTAAATAGTGCTAATTTCTATTATTTTATTTCTGGGAGTAGATTTGTGATAGAATTGCTTTTGGTAAAAATTTTGTTCCCAAGAATAGATTTGGAGTAGAATCAAGAACTAAAAAAAAAAATGTTGATTCTTGTTCCTGAGAACAATTCTAAAATCAAGCATCTATTTTCTCATTTTCTTTACCTTTCTCTTGTTCTTCTTCCCTTTTTCTTCTCAAGGTGTGTGAGTAGATGTGATGAAAGCCGTGTGCCATGTGATGCATGGAAGGATTCGTGTGTGCCTTGTGGTGTGGTCTTCATGCGTTTTACTCACTTTAGCGTGTTTAGTCCACATGATATTGTTGATACCATATGCTGCCTTATTTGATCTTGTCTATGTTCATGAGTTATTCACTATTTTGAGTTATGTTCACTAATGAGTGAAGTTAGATCTTATTGTTTAATGCCATGCTTTATCCTTTATTGGACATTGTTGCTCACCTCTTATTTTTCCCTCTCGAATCATTCATGATGAATATGCCACCATTGGTGACTAATGGTACGCCAGTGCACGTGGTGGATGCACATATAGGAACTTTGAAGATCAAGAGTCTAGCCTTACTTTGACTCATTATTTTTATACTGTATGGATAGATGATATGGGTAGATGATGGGCATCCCAACCCTTTTCCCATGTGTTTTATGTCTGTATATCTCAACATGAATGGGAGGTTGTATGGCCCCATCCGTTGGTGATGTTTTAGGCCTGGAGATTGGAGGTGCACAAGTAGTAGGGAGTGATGTGATGGATGAGGAAGACTATCGTGTAGATGAATTAGGCATCCTTTTGGTCTCTTCCAAGTGTTTTGTTCTAGTCATCTTGATTGTATTTTGACTATGTTAGTGTCTATTAAGATGTTTTTTCCTCATGTAATCCATGCATATGATGAATGAATGGAAGGAAGTTATTATGAATTTTGCTTTAGAGTGCATTACTCTTATATTATGAATGTAAATTGATGTATATTCTTCACTTGTGTAAAACAAATAAAAGATTATGGTCTAGGGTCTAGAGGGTGACGGCCTAGGGACATCACAAACTATGTGTTAATGTTTCTAAAAATTGATGCAAAAGGGCTAAGATGATGAGTACATTGATGGGCATGTATAAGAAAAATATGCAAAGATTTGGGATTATATTAGGGAATGTAGGCTTTGAAATCTATCTAGTAAAATTCATGTAGAGATTGTGAGTTGCCTAATCATGGGACACAATTTGGTATGATGCTCATAAGCTTTGATGCATTTATAAATGTATTTTTGGTTGATTGTAGGAAAGTGATTGATTAGATCATAGTTTTTTGAGGGGGTTGTGCAATGAAGAGTTTATTGGTTGCCTTTAGGAGAGATGGAAACAAACAAATATTTTCAATAGCTTGGGCTGTGGTAAATGTGGAGAATAAGGACAATTAGTCATGGTTTTAGAAAAATTTAATGGTTGATTTTGGAATAATTGATGAAAGATGTCGGGCATTTATGAGTGATCAACAAAAGGTACTTGTTGAGTTATTGTCTTGCTAATATCATTTATATAGCTTACAAATGTTTGCTAGTTTTGTAGGGACTTATTCTAGCTATAGTTGAGTTAATACCATATGTTGAGCACAAAATGTATGCTCGGTGCATATATGCAAAGAGCATTAGAGATGATTGACTATGGAAGTAATTTTGGTTGATTGTAAAGAGCATAAATATGGTAGGTTTCAAAATCCATGAGTAAGCTCTAAATGCCTTTCAATTGAAGCTTGTGAAGCATTGTTCCAAAAGCAAAGTATTTGTGTAGAACTTTCTTTAGTAAATAATTCAAGTGCGATATTGTTTTTTTTTTTTTTTGGTAGAAAGGGTAATAATCTTTAGGAGGTTTTCAAAAATGGAGGAAAACTTATATAAGATAAAACAACCCGGTGGAAGGATGCAAATCAATTATTGTTGATAACAATCTTTATTAGATTTTCAATGGCAGGATTATATAAGATAGGTGCAAATCAATTGTCAGTATGCTTGAAGACATTAGAGTTATGGTTATAACATGATTGCAAAGACAAAGAGATGAATTTTAAAGTGGTCTAGATAACGTGAGCCTAAGATTATAAAACAGCTAAAAGACAACATTATTGTTAGTAGATTCTATCAATCAATTTGGAATGAGGATGATGGATATGAGATCATGAATGATAGTGACAAGAATGTTGTCCATTTGTAGAGAAAAAAATGTTCCTATCGAGCATGTTAATTGAATGGAATACATTGTCCACATACAATTTGCGTCCATCTAATGGAGGAACTCAATCTAGAGGATTATGTAGAAAATTGTTACAAAAACAACAAGTATCTTTTTGTATATCAATTTATGCTGTAGCCTCTAAGAAGTGGTAAGTTCCTAAAGAAAACCCATCAACCCCTAGAGCTTCTACCAATGAAGAAGCAAGTTGGTAGGTTTAAAAAAAAAAATGCAAGGAATTGAGAATAGTGGTAATAGAATGAGCAAGGTTGGTGGATAATTTAATGCTGACATTGCCATAGGGAAGGGCATAATAGAATTGGTTGTCCAACTAAGAAGAAACTACATTACCAACTTTGTCCAATAATGTACAACCTATGAGTAAATGTTGAGTAGAAAATTTTTCATTCTCATTTATGTTTCAGATTTATTTTTTGACTAAAATTTATTCCATAAATTGAAAAATGAAATTTTTTATTAAATGATTTTTTTTTCAAACCTATTTTCAATAACAAAAAATAGGTTTGGAAGTTGGGGCACCTGCTTTTGCATGAATTTTCAACATCCGTGAAAAAGAGGACAAGAGGACATATCCATTTCTACTAGAAAGTGGAGTCCTAGTAGACTTAGGATACGATTTTGAACCGGTTCACGAAAGGTTCCACTTGAGAACCGTACTTGAAATTAATCTAAAATGGGTATATCAAAAGAGCCGGCCTGAATCGAGAATCAAACCGGTCAAGGCCTATTCTCCCATCTTTTCACTCGGGAATCGAACCAATACCCATACAAAACAGCTTAAATTTGGCAGAGTAAGTCCGGTCTGATTCGGTTCCCGGTTCGAAACCGGCCCATTGCTCACCCTTACCTCAAGTTCATTTCCCTTTACCTCTAAAGCAACCAAGCCAAGCGAAAACAAAACCAGATCCACTCCCCGTCTCTTTCCTGGCCATATAAAAAGGGAGGAGATCGGTCGTCGTCGGCGTCGTTGCCCGCCGATCCCAACCGCTTCGTCCGGCGATCGCGAGCCCTTTCGATCCGAGCGGAAGCGATTATCCCTCCGATCGGAAGGGGATCGGAGCCCATGGCCGGCGTCTCTCTCAAGTGCGGCGACTGCGGCGCCCTCCTGAAGTCCGTGGAGGAAGCTCAGGAGCACGCCGAGCTCACCTCCCACTCCAACTTCGCCGAGTCCACCGAGGCCGTCCTCAATCTCGTCTGCGGCGCCTGCGGGAAGCCCTGCCGATCCCAAACGGTGCGCGAATCCCCCTCGCCCCTCTTCTTTTGGGAGTTCTAATCTGAGCGCTTGAACGCGTGCGTGGGTCCGACGGTGCTTCCGGCGCCGGTCTTTCGTTTGGTTGGATTGATTGGGAGGACTTTTTTCGCGTCGAATTGTGAGTTAAGGGAAGCAGATCGAGTATTGCGGCGGAGGAGATAGATGTCCCGCGGGAAATCGAATTGTGTCCCCTTTTGTGTCTGATGAATGAAAGGGATTTAAAATTACAATTTTGTAGCCTTGTAGAGGGGAATTTGTAGCTTTGCCTCAACTCCACTCCGAAAAAGAAAATAATTGTTTGTGAGTTAGAAAAGGCAGGAAAAGGGAAGATGGTACAGTTGCGGGTGCGGCTTATTCTGTCCTTGTCAAATTTTGAGAAGGAAAGCCTGTTTTCCGGAGCATTTCCCTTGAGGGGGTTGGTTCTTGATGGTATGATTATGTCCAGAGCTTATGATTATGTCCAGAGCTTAAGTGTTGCTATTTGTGATTCTATTGGATAATTTGTTATATGAAATATGCATGAGTCAGTTGACTCCATTGTGTATTCCACATTGGAAGATTTGTTGACTTTAAGGAGCTCTGGTATTGGTGGGAATGATCTGCTGGGATCTTAGCTATGTTTGATATGGTAAGTAGAAAATAAAATTTGCACTAATTGAGATAAGTAGGAGAAGTGAATTGAAGCTACTGTGAGCCCTCAATTTATCATTTGCTTTTTTGTTAAAAGATGAATTCTTTCTCACTGATGTCATTCTGAAAACCTTGTAAGGTGAAAATATTTTGATACTCATCAAATAGTTCAGGGAAAGACCCTACTTAGTGGAAAAGGCCTTGGTTGTTGCTGCTGAAATGTTTTGGTCCTGTACAGTGCAAATATGAAGGTTCCCTATTAAGCTTTTGAGAAATTCCCATTTTCTTTAGGAAATAAGATGAAAAACGATGTTTGAACTGTTTCATCTCTACTACCTATTAGGAACTTGAAGGTATTTTTGTTTATCGAATTCAATAAATAAATTTCTCTTACCATCCTCGGTAGTTGTCATTTTAATCAAGCTAGAATGGTAACACAAGTAAATCTTCAGCTACCTCCTCTCTCTATTTCAATAAGTACTGCACATTCACTATCTCCCTTCCTTTCTCTAATTTTGTGGGAGGTACATCTTTTTCCTTTAAACTAGTTATTGGAATAAAGAAATTAGGCATTGTAATGTCTTTACCTTTTAGGACAGAACGTTCTACCGGTCCATGGGTTAATAAGTCTTTACTTCTAATTACCAAGGAAAATCAAAATGTTGGGAAACTTTTATTTTTAATTTGAATATGTTCTTCCTTGATCTTGTTGTCAGGAAACTGATTTGCATAAAAAGAGAACTGGGCATACTGAATTTGTTGATAAAACTTTGGAGACAGCAAAACCAATAAGTTTGGAGGTTCCAAAGGTTGCTACAGAATCGGCAGATGCTCCAGATGTAACAACTAGTGACCAGAGTGAAGGTACCTTTCTGGCTTGATTAGCAAAGTGTGCAACTTGAGATTTACTAGCTGGTGGATAATGTTCTGAATGTCTTTGGAATAATCCTTTTCCATGTGATTGAGTGTTTAGCATGAGGATGGATTGCATGTACTAATGTTCGGGTTTCCATTTATTTAGTCTGATTGTACATTTTTTTTTTTTTTTTTTTTTTTGGTGCTCTGATAATATCCTGCACCACAGATTGCCAAGTTGTCTGCTAGTGATCAGTCGTTTGAACTGCCAGTATGTATCCTCTTTTTGTCTGAACTTAATTTTGCAAAAAGGAGAAGAGACAGTTCTGGCTCTTTGATATATATCAGTATGAAGCTTTACCTTTTCGTGAAGCTTCACCTTTAGTTGAACACTGTCAATTCTTAATATTTTTGCATACTGTGCTTGTACAAGCATTATGGAAAGTTTGGGTTTTGCTCAGCCATGTATCTGCAAAGTTTGATGTAACCTTTGATTGTCCATTTTCTGTCCTGCCATTGTTTGACCATGTCTTCGAGTATGTACATGAAGTGTTGTTGTCAAGACTCAGGTGGTTAATGGGACTAAAAGCGTCACTGGTTGCATTTGTCTGGTGATGCTGAGGAGGATTTTGCAATAATTGGAAAAGGGTGATGGCCTGTTGGATTTTATGCATTTTTGGACCCTAATGAATTATCTGGTTTTAGGTTTTGGGTTCTGGGACTGGTTCAAGTAAATTTAGGAAAACCTAAGGTTTGGATTCATTTGGTTGTAATCCTGTAGCTTGAAGTCAACTTGCCATGTGACAGGCAACACATGTACCTTGTAACAGTTACATTTGTAATTTCATTTATTTATGAACATAAAAATATTGGAATGGTGGATCTGGCATATGTACAGTTCATGTGTATTGTACTGGATTAGATTTTCATTAAAAGTGTATACTGGGAGAGAAATTGTAATTGAGCTGGTTCATGATCTGCATAGCCATAATCATATCTTTACTTTCACTCCATATTTCTTGATCTTTTTTTACTAGATCTGCTTGTATCCATTGGCCCTTACATTAGATTTCACTTGAGTCAAGCAAAAATCTGGATCGTGAAGGGAACATCGAGTACTTTTTTTCTTTGTAGATAGAGAATTACAATTTTGAAGCCCTGCCTCTTTCTCTGCCTCTGCTTTGTATATTTGAACTAAACAAATATTGGCCGTCTCATTGTGGCTGTGGGATGAATAGCAAATGGGCAAATGCCCACTTAGTTGACAATAACAAGATTAATGATGCTTTGCTTTTTATTCAGAGATGATTGTGCCTGAGGTCAACAAAGAACTTCTGCAAGAACTTGAAGTAATGGGTTTCCCCACAGCACGAGCTACTCGAGCTCTTCATTTTTCTGGTAAATATAAATTTTACTCGAGTGTTAATTGCATATTGTTGAGGTGAATTTATGAAGTACTACAGATACGTGTCTTCTTAATCATGGCTACTGCATTTAGTTTGATGCTTGGTTTGGAATTGCTTCTAATAATTTGAGTGTTCAGCAGTATATTCGAAAGTGTTAGCTTTGGGTGCTGTGGGCTTGATTGCTGTGGTCATTTATAGGCAAATCTTGGACTGCTTGGTAGAATTTGTTATCAGTTGTTGATTTATGTGAAAAGGCTCCAAACATACCTATCTAAATCACAAAGGAAAAAACTGTGCTATATGAATTGTTTGATACCAACTAATTTTGGTAAACTAGAAAAAAAAAAGAGCATATATCCATTCCAAGCAAATGATTTTTGCAGATGATTTTTTTTTCTGGTGAGTTTAAATAAAATAGTTCCACTTTTGCTGAAGGACTTGAAATCAGTTTCATTCATGGATATGTTTTTGTATTCTGAGGCTTGTGCCCAGAGTTTAATATGATGACTTGAGAATGGAGTTTAAATTTGGATTACCATGTTTTTCCTCTTCTGGTTCCTAATAGTCCTTATGTCTGATTGCACTGGTTTGATTTGATACATTTGGGAATGATGACACTTAGCCATTAATGAGAAAGAAATTTGGTTCACTTCATGTTTCTTTGGTTTATTCTAGATTTATGCTTTTACCATTTATGGTTTAGTTGTTTGTTTCTCTTGTGCGGAAAACATTGGTAATGATTAAGGCTCTGATTTGGCTAAAAATGATTACTTGCTAACATGATTTATCAGGCTGCCAGTATTGGAGGCTCTTCTCATGTTTTGAAGTGATATTTTCTCCACTGTCCTACACCTTGAAGTAATTGATTTTAGGCTTTTTATTTATGGGGACTATATTATTAAGTTTTTATTGGCAAGTAAATAGGCAGTGTGTGGTAAAATTCCATGCTTGTAAAAAAGAAAAATGTGATGAGAAATTTTGGCATCAGAATTTTGAGTTACCTTCACTTTTGGATTGGGAACAGAAAGACTTACAGTAAAAGCATTGAATTTTTCATGATGAAGTATCTCAACTCTTGATTTTCTTTTCATGCCTGTGTCAATGAGATAATAGTTTAGTAAATCGTGATTTGTTTTTTAAGGAAACTTAGCTTCTTAAAAAAAACCAAAACCAGTCGGTACTAAGTGATTAAGTTGGAATGTTCATCTGATTAGCATGGTAAATCTTTCTGTGAGGTTGAGGTATAGATGCTCACCTTTATTAAGATTAGTTTGTAGCCTGATAGGTTTATCACGATAAAATGGTGGAATTTTTTTCCCCCTGATATGTGCATTTGGGATTCTCTTTTCTTCTTGGTTGATCCATGCTATTGTACAGCTGATGGACCACTTGATTAATGCAATCATATCCAGCTGAGTGGTTTTGTGAGGTGCATGTCTGCATTCAACTCATAGAGATGTGCGGCTATTTGAATGATGGATGATCTCTTTTGTCTCCTTAGGCAATGCCAGTGTTGAAGCTGCTGTCAATTGGGTGGTTGAACATGAGGATGACCCTGAAATTGATCAGATGCCTCTGGTAAGATAACTCTATCAACCTTTTAAAGTTTTTGATTTTCTTTTCTTTCCAATTGACACAGATTGCATCCCAATTTTCAGCCATGTGCCCTAGCAAATGCATAAAGCCCACTTGCTGTACACATATGAAACACTTTCCTTCTTTGATAATTTAGGGCAGCCAAGTTGGCCCTGGATATGGAGGCATCAATTTGATCTCCTCGAATGTCCAATGCCAATATATTGCAGGGTTTTTGTTGATTTTTGGGCGACATTTTTTCATGTTTTCCTCTGTTGAAGGTAGAGGTACTTAAATTGTTAGTAGAGATATATCTGGATATGAGGTTGCACCTTTAAATAGTTGAACATGCAACAAACAACAAAAAGAACCAAAAGCAAGGGTTTGAATTGAGAAGAATTGAAGCTGGAATAGAAATTAGACATTCCAGGGTTTAGATAAACTGATGGTATTTATATAGAAGAAGAAAACTGAAATCAAAGTGATTGAAAAGACCTCACAAGAATTGTAAAAGGAATATTGAAAATTTGAGCGGCTGAAGCAGAAGCAGCTTGGTTCAAGCTTTCCCTAGCCCGTACCTGCAACTCATTTACCAATGTTACTAACCATCTAAAAAAAAATCAAATTAGTAATGACTGGGCATTCTTGCACATATGGTGGTGAGCCATGTAAGATGATCTCAACCCTTAATTGAACATAAACTGTTTCTATTGTCAAGATCATCTACCATCAAATCTCATTAAAAAGTCACATGGCTATTACATTAGCACTTATTAACCTAAAAACATAAGGAAAGACCAAATAAAGAAGAGACACTTAAAATTACTAGAAAAATATCTGCTCATGCATCAGCCTTTATTCTAAAAGAAAGAGGCTATACATCATTATTTGAAAGCGAAGGAGCGGCATTGATTCTTTGAAAGAAAAAATGAGAAATATCATCAGCTTGTTAGTTTGAACTTCTATTCAGTAGATGATAGGGTATTATCACTTTTACATATCTGTTTGGCTCCTACAAATAGTTTACCTGGCATTGATGATGTTAGGTTTAGTACCTAAAGACACCTTTAATAGAAAGAAGAAAAAGGGACGATGATATTTAGTCATCTGATATTGCACCAGCTCACTGTGGTGGATCGATCTTTCTATACTTCTGGCCAATTTATAGACTTATAGTAGTCATGGTATCATGATTATACTACACATTATGCATGCTTGTTGTATTTTGTTTGATAGATAAGCTGCAGGACATTGAACATCACTATTGTTTACTTAAGCCTAAATTTTACTGAAGTGACAAACCTCTTCTAGGTTATTGAGCTTCAGCTTGTCCTCGTATAATTCTGTTTAGGTCTTTTGAGTTTGTCAGGTGCCTGTTAACACCAAAGCTGAAGCTCCTAAGCCGTCTCTCACCCCAGAAGAAATGAAGCTTAGAGCTCAAGAACTTAAGTAAGGAATAATGTATATTGTTGGCAGTTTAGACCACGGTATTCGTCATCTATGATTGCCGTCTCTTTTTCTGTGCTTTTTACTATTTCCTATAATTCCTAAATTTGATGGGATTTTGATTTAATTGAATGGATTCTGGTACTGCTGCAAGCGTGAGTGTTTGTGCACTTTCTAGCATTCATCTGTTGTCAATTAAGGCATGGTTTCGAGGGAGACATGTTGCTTGAATATTATTTTTCTCTGACTTCTATCTGCGCATGTTGACTTTTTTTATCTTATCTTGCAAATTATTAAATGTTACATTCATATATATATTCATGTTTACTGTATCTGCATTAGATACAAGGCAAAGTACTTTGATAAAACTTACTTTTTATTTCCCTAATTGATAAAATCATAGCATAAACATTTCATTTCACTGCATGGTGATTTTTCTCTTAATTAAACTATAGGGAACGAGCTCGCAAGAAAAAGAAGAGGAAGAAAAGAGGATGGAAAGAGAGAGAGAAAAGGTAATTCTGTTCTTTCACATATTTTTCCAAGTCATTTCATCACTCTTTTTTCTTTTTTGCAATGTTGGTGTGTTTACTAACTTGGTTCATATCTTGATGTGCATGTGACGCAGTTCCATATTTTGTAGTAATCTAGACATTCTTTTATAGTGAAACATTGAACTACCATTTGTCACTTTTTAACGATAAAATGTACAAACTTTAATTGGTCTTATAAATTATATTGTTTAAAATGATTTTAGATTGTGAAATTTATAAAGGATTAAAAATTATGATAACATGGTGATTTCAATTTGTCTGTGAAAATGGATCTTGTTTTTTTTTTGGTTGCATCAGAGCAGTGGACTCACTAGGCTTTCTTTTAGATTGAAAAGATGATCTGTAAGCATGAAAACCAATTTAAGCAACATTCTGGTAACAAATTAATCTAATTCATGACCTGCTGTGGTTAAAGTTCTTTTGACCTAAGCTGGATAATCTGGCTTATATCATACTTTCATGTTTTTATACTTGATAAATTACTTAAGGTGATTGAAGAATAGGAAAAACACAAGAACTTGGGGTGCATGGAGAATAGGAAAATACATGTTCAACTCTGGGATGGTCTTCTATTGTAGGCCCATAGATTTCGATACGTTTGTGGGCCTAGCTTGTGAAAGTTGAAGCTGACAATGAAACTGCAAACTCCATTCCATTGTCTTCCACTTGATAAGGGGTAAATATGGTTACTGGATGTTGAGGTTATCATAGTATGGCAGTTATCAGAAAAATAATATATATATATAGTAATCATACTGCTGGGATATGTCTTCAAAATATGAAGCAAGAAGTTTTGTGCATAAAATGACTAAAGAAGCTGCAATGTGTGGTTTTTGATCCCATGAAAGTTCACTTATCTTTCAAATATGTAAGTGGGCTTTTGAGATAAGCTAACAAATAACCAACAGAGTTGAAAATTTATTGTTTTTGCTTCAGTAATAATGGAGTGGAGGGCAGTACTCTTAATCAGTTTCTATCTCCTTATTTTGGTGATGACAAGCTCACCAGAAGTATTCGAGATGACATTTTACAGTATTTGTTAATTGTATAGGCTAGTGCATGCAACTCACGCAAGTATTAACTTTTCTCTTTACTAATGGAAATACCAGAATATATAGTGTGCGTTCAGCAAATTAAGGAGGGCTTAAGTCCAGGACTTGAAAGTTAAACAGGCTGATGATTCTGAGTACTTGGGTCTTGCCAAAGCATGTTATGGCATGACTATCCATTCGGCACATGTCACTTTGTAGTAGAGGAAGGCTTAAAAGGCTTGGAAAATCTCACTCAATTACCTTTCTTCTCAGTAGAATTAACATTCAAAATTTGGAGCATCATTATTATGTAGCAAATTTAAAGGGTGTATCCCAAATGCAATCTGGATTCTGCTTAATGCAATTTGGAGAGTACCTGTTGTTAAGGAACCCATCATATGCTTGTCTGTTAGGTTTGCTTGTCTAGGGGTTTATGTAGGCCTTCGGTACATGTAGTCTTCCTCCTCTAATAGCTTAAGTTCTTCAATTACATATTTTAGCATTTACATAACTCAATGTTATACTGTAATTTAACCTTAATTTGAGGTATTGTATCTGTGTGAACACATAATCATTAAGCAAGAAGCGCATCATCGTTATCTAGGTTGTACCTTTCGGAATACTCTGCAACCGACCTTTTCAGTGGTTTTTAATATGAGCTTTTAAGCGTGCGTGGCAAGGTTGCCTCTGGGAGTATATTCATAGTTTTCTTGTCAACTTTCATTGTGAAAACCACCTGCCGAATTTTGCAGGAAAGGATTCGAGTGGGCAAGGAACTCCTAGAGGCAAAGCGAATTGAAGAGGAAAATGAAAGGAAACGGTTAGTTATCAATTTATATTATAAATAGTTTTAGAATGCAATCATTATGAAGAATTCTCCTAAGAATACTCCAAACAGTTTTCTGTTGCTGTGACTAAGGCCTTTTTTTCCCTTCTACCAGTTTGATGGCTTTGCGGAAAGCTGAGAAGGAGGAAGAGAGGAGGGCTAGAGAAAAAATTCGTCAGAAATTGGAAGAGGACAAGGTATAGAGCATGTTCTGGTTGTCGCAGCATTCTAGTTATAGGATCCCGTTATAATGCATTACTCATCTAAATCTCTTTTATGTGGGATACACATTTTCTTTCTTTAGGTAGAGATAACTTCTCAAGCTGACCACCCGCCGTGGTGGCTCAGCTGGGTAGGCGCTAGACTTCCATCGAGGAGGTCTAGTGTTCGAAGCTCCTGCAACGCAAGTTGCAAGAAGGCTAGCTTTGAGTCTCTTGGCGACTTACCCAGTGGCACGTGTGTGGTGGCTAGCACGTGTCGCCCCCAATGGTTTACCTCCGGCTGCCGGCCGTGCGGGGTTCCCTCGGTCATCGAAAAAAAAATCTCAAGCTGAGTGTCATACAATGAAGTCACTATCACATGATCATCATTTTTTTTCTTACTGTTGAGTGCTTAGTTCAGATAAGTACAACCACCTAATGAGCATTAGATGTTTTATTTGTAGTTTACTAGAAAGATAAATAACTCCAAGAAGGAAATTCAAGTTTTAGATTCTTTAAGTTTATATATCTGCCTAGTGATGTTCCATCAAAGATTCCGGTGGGTGTATTTTGATCGACCTGACTGTATACTAAGAACTACAAAAGTAGAGTAACAGAAGTACTGAAGAATTTAGAGAAAAGAATTGTGATAATTCTCAATAATTTTGTACCGGGATTACAAAGCTATTTATAGGACTTCTACAAGTACTAACTAGGAAAAAAACAGATCTGTAAAATATAGCTATAATCCCACAAATCAAAGGATACTAATAAATCATTTCCTAACTAATTATTTACAGCTATTTCCTAATAATTAGAACCCAAAAAATCAGGATTGAATATTCCTAATAATCAGATCCTAAAAATCAGGATAATTCAACACTCCCCCTCAAGCTGAGGAATAGATGTCTTCCATTCCCAGCTTGAAGATTATTTCATGAAAGATCCCACCATTAAGTCCTTTGGTTAGCACATCAGCTAGTTGATCTCCGGAAGGTATATAGGACATGCAGATCAACCCCTCTTCAATTTTTTCTTTGATGAAATGCCTGTCAATTTCAATATGCTTCGTCCTATCATGCTGTACAGGATTATGAGCAATATTAATTGCTGACTTATTGTCACAATACAGCTTCATAGGACCCTCCCACTTGATTTTCAAGTCTTCTAGAATGATTTTAAGCCATAATAGCTCACATATTCCTTGGGCCATTGCTCGAAATTCTGATTCAGCACTTGATCTTGCAACTACATTCTGTTTTCTACTCCGCCAAGTCACTAAATTTCTGCCAAGAAATGTGCACTAACCAGATGTTGACCTTCTATCCACCATGGATCCTGCATAGTCAGCATTTGTATAAGCTTGCAGCATCAGTTTTTGATTTCTTCTGAATAGGACTCCTTTTCCGGGACTTCCTTTTAAATAATGTAGCACTCGGTTGACAGCATGTAAGTGTAATTCTCTTGGGTCATGCATAAATTGACTAATCACACTTACTGAATAGGCAATATCAGGTCTAGTATGAGCCAAATAGATAAGTTTCCCAACCAATTTTTGATACATTTCTCGATCAACAGCAGGTTCTTCCTTTGCATCGCCAAGCTTTTTATTAGGCTCAATAGGTGTGGCTACTGGTTTACAACCAAGTTTTCCAGTTTCCTTCAAAAGATCAGTCACATACTTCTGCTGTGAGACAAAAATTCCCTGTCTAGAGTAAGAAACTTCAATGCCCAGAAAGTATTTGAGTCTTCCTAGCTCTTTTATTTTAAACTCTTTAATCAAACACTGCTTTAGCTGCTGTTTCTCCTCATCATCGTCACCTGTGACAATAATATCATCGACATACACTAGAAGTGCTGTTACTCTCCCTCTTGCCGAATGCTTAATGAAGAGGGTATGATCACCTTGGCTTTGTTTGTAGCCTGAAGCTTTCATAACTCTGGAAAATCTCCCAAACCAGGCTCTAGGTGATTGCTTGAGCCCATATAGTGCTTTTCGTAATCTACATGCTTTGTTTGTTGTTTTTCTCCTTCAAATCCCGGTGGAATACTCATGTAGATCTCTTCTTCTAGGTCTCCATGTAAGAATGCATTCTTCACATCATACTGCTGAAGTTGCCAATTAAAATGAGCTGCCAAAGAGAGTAGAATTCTCACAGTGTTCATCTTTGCCACCGGAGCGAATGTCTCCTGATAATCTACTCCATAAGTTTGAGTATAACCCTTTGCCACCAATCGTGCTTTATATCTCTTAAGAGAACCATCAGATTTGTATTTCAAGGTAAAAACCCATTTGCAGCCCACAAGATTCTTTCCTTTAGGTTTTTCGACAATCTCCCAAGTCTGGTTTTTTTCTAGTGCATCCATTTCTTCTCTCATTGCATTTCTCCATTCTTCTTTAGACAATGCCTCAGATAAAGTATTTGGAATAGAAAAGGTGTTTAGACTCACAATGAAATTTTTATGAGATGGTGATAGGCGGTCAAGTGACACATAGTGAGATAGTGGATATAAGGGTCGCTTTGTGCATTCTCTAGTACCTTTTCTAACAGCAATGGGAAGATGCGAGTCATTTTCAGGCATATCAATTGACTGTTTATGCAAAGGAGAGTCAGAACTTACCGGAAATTCATTTGCAAAACTCGGATGGGAATCTTGAACTTGTGTTTGGTCTGGAACAGCTGTCTTTCTTGAGTATACCTGAGGAAATCTCATAGAGTCATAAATACGAGGAGATATGGGAGTGGACTCTTGTTCCGGAATAGGCTCAATCGTAGAGAGTGAGTCTGGAATTAAAGTAGCACGAACTGATTCATCAGAAACTGATTCATGAGGAGCTCGTTGATCAGAATTGGAGGCTGATTGGTTAGGAGTTGATTGATTAGGGATTGGTTGATCATAAGTGGGAGCTTGGATTGGAAGATTATTAGGAGGTAAATCAAGATTAAGGACCTCAAAGTCTTTATCTTCAGCTAATGACTTCTCCCCCTGAAGATAAGATTGTGGAAAGTAAGGTTTGTTTTCTACAAATGTAACATCAACTGAAATATAAGTTTTTCGAGAAGGAGGATGATAACATTTATACCCCTTTTGTGTAGCGGAGTATCCAAGAAAGACACACTTGATTGCTCTAGGATCTAGTTTTCCCCTTTGCTGATTATGAACATGTACAAAAGAGGTGCAACCGAAGACTCTAGGTATGAGATTATTTGTTGTCCTGAAATGTGGATAAAAGCTAGAAAGAACTGCCATAGGAGTTTTGAAATTTAATACTCTTGATGGCAATCTATTAATCATGTATGTAGATGTAAGGACAGCTTCCCCCCAATAAGACTTAGGGACATTTCCATGAAACAACAATGCTCGAGTAGTGTTGAGCAAATGACCATTTTCCTTTCAGCCACCCCATTTTGCTGTGGTGTGTTTACACAAGATGACTCGTGGATTATCCCTTCCTTTTGGAAATAAGTTGACAAGATCTGATTAAAGTAGTCTCTAGCATTATCTGATCTAAAGTTCTTAATTTTAACTCCAAACTAATTTTGAACCATAGAATTAAAATTAGAAACAATACTACTTACATCAGATTTGTGTTTGAGTAAGAATATCCATGTGACCCTAGTGCAATCATCGATTAGAGAAACAAACCACCGAGCCCCTGAGATATTTGGAATTGTGGAAGGTCCCCAAATGTAACTGTGAATCAAATCGAAAGGATGAGAACTTCTTTTGTTGTTTATAGGAAAAGATACACGGGTGTGCTTAGCAAATTCACAAGTATCACATTGGAATTGACTCATATCTAATCCTTTAAATAAAGAAGGAAACATGATATTTAAGACACGAAAAGATGGATGACCAAAACGAAAATGGTAAAGCCAAATGACATCCTTATTTGAAGCACTAAGAAATGACAAGGGTGAATTATTCATGACTCTTTTTGAAATCCTCGGTGTCTCAAGATAGTACAACCCATTCTTTTCCTTAGCAAGTCCAATCTTCCTCTCCGAATCCTGTTCCTGAAAAACACAGTAGGTAGGGTAAAAAATTGCATAACATTTGAGGTCATTGGTGAGCCTTTGTATGGAGACTAGGTTGGCTGATAATTTTGGCACATGGAGGACATCTTTTAGAGTGAGAACAGGCGTAACATAGATATCACCAACTCCTGCAACAGTGGCCAAAGAGCCATCTGCCACCCCTATTTTTCTATTGCTTGGACAAGGGGTGTAGGTACTAAAAAAATGAGAAGTGTGAGTCATGTGATCAGTGGCACCTGAGTCTATTATCCAAGCTTCACTTGAAAGTTTTTTTGAGGCATTTAAACTAAAAGAGAATGGAGACTTACCTGAGAGTGCTAAGGAACATGCACCAGAGGGTTTATCAAGAGACCCTAAAAGCCCTTTAATTCTTTCTATTTCCTCACTGCTGAAGGATTCTTTCACCTGTCCTTCACCGTGACTGATTTGCTGGTTGGTCTGTTCAATTAGATGAGCCTGAGGCCTTGGCTGCCCTCCTTTGTTTCCCCACTCTCGGCTTGAGGTTGCTGGTTTGCCATTCAATTTCCAGCAACGTTCCTTTGTATGCCTTGGCTTCTTACAGTAGGTCCACCACAAACTGTCTCGATTATCCCTCCATGTAGACCTCGAAGCATCCACCTTTCCTCTTTCTTGTGTTGATGCATTGCGAGTTACTAATGCTGAGCCTTCCACAGCTTGAGGCTCTAGCATTATTCCCCTTCGATTTTCTTCCGCTCGGATTAGAGATTGTCTCTTCCAAAGAAGGGATTTCTTCTTTTCCAAGTATTTGAATTCTGACTTGGTCAAATTCAGAATTAAGACCTGCCAAGAAATCATATACTCGATCCTTTTCAATGAAGCTTTTTAGAGTTGCAGCATCATCTGCACACTTCATCTCAAATACTCGATAATGATCGAGTTCTTGCCATAGATTTTGAAGGGAATTGGCATATTCTGTCACCGTTTTGCTCCCTTGTTTTGTTGCACTTGTCTTTACCTTGATTTCATATACTTGTGCTGCATCTCGAGCCTTCGAATAAGTCCTGCGAATAGAATCCCAAATCTCCTTTGCAGTTTTGAGAAACATACATGTATCACTTATGGCCGGATCCATTGAATCCCAAAGCCATGACATGATCATTGAATTTGCCTCATCCCATGCGTTGAACGTGGGATCTTCTGGTGTTGGACCTGTTCCGAGAAGATGGCTGAGTCTTCCTTTACCTTCAAATAGGTCTTGATGAATTGTGACCATTTGAGATAATTCTTTTCATTCAGCCTATAAGTTGCTCTCACATTTTGTAGATCTCCGGTCATATGGTTGGTGTTGGCCTCCTCATTTTGACCCGAAATATCTCCAATCAATTTTCTCTTAGACATGGATAATTCCAGGCACAAAGAAAGTACTTGGAAAGGAAGAGCAAAAGAAAACAGAAGCAGTAAAGGCTGCTGCAAGTGAATGAGGTTTTAGGGTAAAAGAAAAAGTTGGGACAAGTTTAGAAGTAAAGAGGGAAAAATATAGCTAAAGAGGATCACAACAATGACAGTAGCGATCAGATTGTTAAGAACAAAGACAAATCCAGCAATGAAGGCTGTGATTGGAAGATTATTGCATCAATGAAGGATGCATTGCAACATTATCCCAGAAAAATAAGCCTAATGCTCTGATGCCATGAAGAATTTAGAGAAAAGAATTGTGATAATTCTCAATAATTTTGTACCAGGATTACAAAGCTATTTATAGGACTTCTACAAGTACTAACTAGGAAAAAAACAGATCTGTAAAATATAGCTATAATCCCACAAATCAAGGGATACTAATAAATCATTTCCTAACTAATTATTTACAGCTATTTCCTAATAATTAGAACCCAAAAAATCAGGATTGAATATTCCTAATAATCAGATCCTAAAAATCAGGATAATTCAACAAGTACTTGTCAGCCAATGCTTTTGAACACTTGTCACCGTAAGCTGGTTTTGAAGACAAATATCTCAATTCCTCCAACAAAAAAAATGCTATATGGAGATTTTGCTTGATGGCTTTTTGGTTGTAAGAACAACGATCACCTCTAAAGTTTAAAATAGCAATTGGAGGGCAGCAGCTCATATGCCTGCATTTAAATTCTTGGGATTAACTGAATTCAAACAAAATGAAAAAGCATTGAGATGCTTTATAAACCAGGCTTTGTTCTGAAACAATTTTTGAGACAGTAACTACAAAGCTACTTGCGGATCAGGTTGGCGCTGTTACTGAGGGAAAGCGAAGAGCTGTTTTTAAGACCATTTGGACATGAGGCAGGGTCTTGTGTCTGATCTGTTTCTGACTATGAATTATACGATCGTTTTCTGGTCATGACCTGTGTTTCTCTACTGAACATACTGAAACAACAGGAAAATGCCATTGAGCCGTGGGTGATGTCGATATTCTTTATTGGAACCTTCTTTCGAACTGTACAAGTTTTATAACTATATACAAGTTGGCTTAGCAGCTGCTTGATCTCTTCACAGGCAGAAAGAAGACGGAAGTTGGGACTGCCACCGGAAGAACCTTCAACTGCAAAACCATCTACACCTGTTATTGAGGAAAAGAAGGTAATGGGCTTTACTGATGAAACAATCTTCTATCCTTTTGTTGTTCTTTAAAACTATTGGGGATTCTTGTTTAAGTTCTTTGTTGTTTCATGTCCTAGAGCTCACTGCCTATAAGACCTGCCACCAAGGCTGAGCAGATGAGAGAATGTTTGAGATCGCTCAAGCAGAATCACAAGGTAAAAAGCCGACAAGTACATTGTTCTGTAACTATTATATGCTGTCCGTATGGCGATGTCCTCATGTTCCCTGAAAAATTATGCACTTCTATTGTTTCCCTTCTTTGTTTGAATCAATTGCTTTTGATTTCTGATGCATGTATCAAGAATTTTGAATGTGATAAGAGAGGACGACTTTATTCTTGAGGAGAATGCTATTTTATGCTCTTCTGGCAATAATTCTAGATGGTTTTTATGGATAAAAAATTTCTATATTTTTGAAGTGTTAATCTTTTGTAGTGACTATGCTGCATTGCTGTTGCTGTAATTTTTTTTTTGTTTTTTTGGCTTTACTTGAAATAGGAGGATGATGCTAAAGTGAAGAGAGCATTCCAGACCCTGCTAACCTACATAGGGAATGTTGCCAAGAATCCTAACGAGGAAAAATTCAGAAAGATCAGAGTCACTAACCCATCCTTCCAGGTTTGAATCTTGTTATTATTATTTGGGTTGTTGGAAATGCATTAAAACCTTCTCAATGGATTGCCAGATATATGAGAAATTTAAACCTACTACTGTCCTTGAGACCCAAAATTGCCAGTTTTGGTGGCTTCTTTTCTTCCATCTGTTTTGCCCCAATCTGGCAATTTTATCAAACAAAAGCATAATTTTTTTAGCTGCTGTATATTTTACATCTCCCTTAAGTCCTTTTTCTTTTCCCTCCCTAGTTTCTCTCTTACCTTTTGGTGATGAAGCAGAGCAGCATAAGAAAAATTATTTCCACATGCATTAATAGAAAGTTGTGGACATTGTAGCAGCCACATCTACTGTAAAGCTCGTTATTCTTTGAGTCGAGCTATCATACCTGTCATTTGTATGCAACCAAGTCAGCTACTTGTGCATGCATAGTCCTGGCAGCTTGCCCAAATCACTTAATTTCTTTTGCTAGATCAGTTGAAAAACGTAACTATATGTAAATCATGAATATTTGAGCCATGCAGAGTTGTGATCGTTGATGGTAATAGGTGTTCCTTGCTTGCGTGCTTCTTCAATAAGATTCTGACCTTGCCACACGTGTCCATGCAGGAGAGGGTGGGTGCATTGAAAGGAGGCGTTGAGTTTTTGGAGATCTGTGGGTTTGAGAAAATGGAAGGCGGTGAATTCCTGTTTCTGCCCAGGGACAAGGTTGACATGGCTGTGCTGAACTCTGCCGGTTCCGAGCTGGACTCAGCGATTAAGAATCCCTTCTTCGGGATACTCTGAGTCAAAGTTAAGTTCCTCATTTTGTAGAATCGTTGGAACTATTCAATTTAAGAAACACACCAGAGTTCATAAGATGGGCTTTGACTTTGCCTGAATTGGTGTATGGTTTGGGGGAGTTCGACCAGATTTGTTCCATTTTGAGAATGGCATGGGAATCATCTATTTATTCGGAAAGGGAAGACGGGGTAGATCGCTCAACCATACTCCAATTGGACCTGCGCAAGTTACCTTGTTTTACTTCTCATTACAGACTCATGTTGGAGGAAAGAGCAAATGCATCTCCTTATTTTCTCTTGCCAATATTCAATTAGAGCGCAGATGGACGAAGCTTCAGTTTGAGTCTGTTCCTCTTTACCTCAGACCCGGTGCAAGGGACGGAGGATCTTTGTCTCGTACGGTGCTTTTGTCGGTGTTTTATTCAATTCTCGGTCACCATACACAAGTAAGGTCTCCTTGATCTTTGGCCCGATCGCTTCGACTAGTGTTCAGGGTATTGGCATTCGTGTGATTCGGTTGTCTAAGCGCATAGAGTTCAATTTTCTCATTACCCAAACCTTCGTTAAATGCATCATGATGGACCATGAAGACATGAGCAATCGCTAGCCGACCTTTCCAAATTAACTCCCTTGTCCAGTAACGCTAGCAAGTGGAATAACTCAAGGAAGTTCTCACCTGATAAATATTAGTTGGACAACACTGAATAACTGCCTTCCCCTTTTTAGATCCTCTGAAATGTCGTAACTTTACAGACCAAAAAAAAAGAAAAAAATGTCGTACCTTTTAGATTACGTCTTACTAAATCTATATTATCAAGGCAGATGTTGCAGCTACTAAATTCGACGAATCAGTTCGTTTCAAGAAAAGCCTACAAACAGAATTCAATAGCTGCTTTTGCTCTTTTAAGGTTTTTGAATAAAAGGTTTAATATCATGAAAACACATGTGACGAATTTACTTCAAATTAATTTATCACTCATGAATAATTTATTTTTTGTTAGTTATCATAAAATTTTGTAGTCAAGTTGCTAAGTTGGATGTCATGTGATAGTTTGTAGGTGTACCAATTTGAGGTTTTACATTCCATTTATTAAATGTGTGTTAGTTTATAATTTTTTTGTTGTATTAAACTAATTTAATGAAAATTAACTAAAAGTTAATTTGTCACAAATATGTCAATTTGGAGTGTTCGGAGTGTTTGGAGTGTTTGATTGATGTCCAAACCATGCACTAGTTGAACCTCTTCCAAAGCTTTACCATCGCATAATTTCAAACATTAACACGACACCTCTTGCAAATTCAACAATCGAACACACCACCACCCTAGCCGACCCTATCTAAGTTCTTGCCACTACCATGCACGTCCAAAATTACACCCAAAACGATCTAATTAAGGAGCCTAGCAACCACACGATCTTACGGCATGACTTGCGCACCACCGAACCTCATAGACAAACATCGATGACCCACGATTACCGAACCTCACAACCAAAATCTCACAAATCGAGCCATTGACAATTCGGGACGACGGAGCCTCACACCGAAACCACCGAGACCCACCATCACCGAGCCTCACACCGAACCCACGACCACGTGCAAAACCAAAATCGAGCGTAAATTGACCAAATTGTAGTCCTAACGATCCCTCAACATCTCCCGATGCATTGCATGAAATCTGAACTTTGATCAACCTGCGACAATAACATAATCCGCCTCAAATTACTATAAACCAAGTCAAGACAACGCAGACAAGCAACCTAGCACATCAAAAGCAAGTTTCATCGATCCGCATAACGAGCAAATCAACATAGCATAGAGAATTGGAATCCCACTTGCCTCAACGAGCAAAACCAACCTAAACTTGCAAAAAAACCGAGCTTCGACCCCTCGCCTTAGCTAGATGCGACTTGACATAGCTTGAGTGCCTTGATCTCGTGAGCAAAATCAAGAAAATTAGGGGTAGTGAGCGATCGGGGGAAGAGCGAGTGATTGGAGAGAGAAAGAAATGTGTTTTATACGCCAAACTAATAGTCTAGTGTCACGGGTCGGTCGATTAGGATCGATCAAACATCATGTGACCTTAGGATTTATGATCCCAAGTTAGCATTTTCACACACACGCACAAACACTAGGGTCGGATGCACAAAGGAGCAAGTATATTCACTTGTGCATGAGCTGAACACAATGAGAGGGAGGGACCCCTATTTATACAAGTTCACGTCGTCTGTCGGCGTTGATTGTCCCTCCGATCCAATGGTGGAGTTTGAATATGTATCATCATGTCAAGTCTACATAACAAGCCACTCAATGGCTGTAGGCCTTGGAAAAACCCATGGGTGCATGTCAGAAGCAAGATCAGGGTCAACATGGCTGCCTGACATGGAGTAGGTGAATTACTGCAGGTTTGGGCTGGCCAAATATTGATCATGAGTCGGTCACTGGTCGTGCACGGGCTTTTGCTCGTATCGCACATGGGCTAATCGTGCATGATTTGTGGATCGTTCACGAATCGATCAAGACTGTCCGCGGGTAAAGCCCTTGTGCGTGACACAGCCAAATCACAAATAGTCTTGGATCATGCTTCATCCGTGGGTCGTGTCACTAGCATGCAATTTCGTTGAATGCATGTGGCAGCAGTGCCAGGCTCATTGTTTGCCACATGGCAACGGAGAGAGGGGGGAGGGAGGGAGGGAGGGGGAGGGAGGGCAGTTCTTGAGAAAAAAATGGAATCATTGTGTCTAATTTTTCCTGTACGTTAGACATTAGGGATTGTAAACTAAATCTAGAATTTATCTAATAAGTCCCAAAAATTACCATTCAAAAACCATTGTCTTCAAATTCCGCATTGACACATTTTTCAATAGTGTCAATTTAACTAATCTAATTATCACTGCTAATTTCCATGTTTTTGACTCACTAATATGATGGGTCAAAAATTCGGATGTCACATAAATTCTTTTTTTTTTCCGTCTTATAAAGCTATAAATTGACTTGCGATAATTTTCGAAATCTAACATGTTTAGTTGGGAACAGAGCATTATATCTAAAGGGGATAATGACAAATATTGTCCATAAAATTTGACTCAATGTGTAAATGATCCATAAATTTTTAATTTATTTAATACAATCTATGAACTTTAGTACAATAATGAAATTTTAATTCTAAACTTTTTGTACCTATTTAATTCAATCTCTAAACTATATGAAAATGTCCAAACGGACTAAATTGAACATATACTAAAAGTCCAAAAACCACAATAAATAGTTGAAAGTTTATTGACCACATTACATATTGAGTTACAATTCGAGAACTACAAAATTCAAGAATTATACTATTTATTGAGACAAAATTCAATAATTATTTGTGTCATTTTCCCTATTTAAGGTCGAAAGACGACCATCTTCAACCATCTTTGAGTCGGGACAAGTCCACTTTCTTTCTTTGGCATAACATGCGCCTTTGGGGCATGTTCCGCGAGTGGTGTAGTAGGGTTCCTCCGAGAAGAAAGAAGAAAAATAGCGTGTTCATGGGGCTGTCAACGTGGGTCTCTCAGTCTGAGCACGTGATTACACTTTCGATTGGCAATGATGTATTGCCAGCATCATGTGGAGCAACACCGGTTTTTTAGACACGCGGTATGATTCCGGGAAAGAGATTGTCGATTGTCTTCGGTATTTCATTTATATCTGCTAAATGCAATATTACTATATTTTAGGAAAAATTGTAAAAAAAAAAAATCTACAAGATATTGTATGGATGTTAATTCAATTTAATTTAGTTGATTTAGCTATAAGCATTTTGATAATTTGCTTTTAGTCGGTAATCATCAATGTGGATGCCAATCATCTTATGTAGCATAATTAGGGTTAGTGTAGATAATTTTTTACAATTCTTTTAAAATTTTTAGAATTTTTTAATAAATTTTGTGATTTTTTCCTTTTTTTTTTTTTTTTTTTTTTTTTCACCATTGGTAAGTGATTGCCAACCCTCAAGGGCCAACGGTGGAAAAAAGAAGAAGAAGAAATAAAAATAATAATAAAATCCTTAAAATGTAGAAGGATGAGTTGCAGTTAGATAAAGTTAGGAGGACTACAAGTGAAAATACAAAAGCGTCATTGAAAAAAAAAAGCCAAAGTGATATAAGTAGTCTTTAAATTTTGGCCTAATGTGTAATATGATCTTTAAATTTTAACTCTATCGATCTCAAATTCACGCTCGTCGATTTAGCAAGTCTTGAGCTTAACGCTCGCGTTCGCCAATCTGGTGAGTGAAAAATATTTTCCTTATCGTATATTGAAAAATAATTTTCGAAATATTTTTAAATTTTAATCAAACATCAGAAAATATTATCATTTTTTTAAAAAAATATTTTTCGAGAATTGCTCATTTTCCGCGAAACAGAACGACCTTAGTTATACAAATTTTGATGAATTGGATTGAGCGAAACATTGCCAGCGTGAAGGCCGATCACCAGCACGAGCGGATCACGTGATCTCTTCCTCCTCCAACTGCTCTCTCTTTCTCTCTCTTCCCCATTTCTCCGTCCCTTTCTCTCTCTTCCCTTCGCTCCCGTCGCCGACGGCGCTCGGATCATCGCCTCCCGCGAGCTCCTAGCTGAAGCTCGGCCCCGGCGTCGGATCTCTTCCCGCCCGCCGCCTCCTCCGCCGCCGTCGCCGCCGTTCGCATTTCTCCTGCATGCGCGTCCATGGACGCGCACCAAGCGGCGACGACGAAGAAGAAGGTCCCCGATTGGCTCAACAGCTCCATCTGGATCTCGGCCCCGCCTCCCGCCGACGATCGCCCCCATCGCCCCGCGCCCGATCCCCTGGCCGCCACCGCCGAGCCGCTGACCTGGCCGCCGCTGCCCCTGCCGCCCCCGTCGGCTGCCCGGCGGGAGCCTCCGCCCGAGCCCGAGGCTGAGGAGCCGAGGGATGGGGACGGCGGCGAGAGCCGGGAATCCGGTGGCCCGTCGGCGGAGGAGATTTCCAGGCAGTCGCATCTCTTGGCCGAGGTGAGCGAGTCTGTCTCGTTGTTCTCTTTCTCTGCGGCGAAATTTGGTTGTTTTGGGGAAAGTTGATGTGGGGCTGTGTTGGGTGATATTCAGCTGTCGAGAAAGGTTGTGGATATGCGGGAGTTGAGGAAGATTGCCTCTCAGGGCATACCGGACGGTCCGGGAATTCGTTCCGCTGTGTGGAAGGTATCGCGCACTACTTCCTTCACTCTACTTTTCCTCCTTTATCTTCTGTACAAAATTGTGGTCTTGAATAGGAGGAATGCTCTACTCTTCGTTTGTATGTCGTTTGTTCTGGTTTTGATGAAGTACAGTTGTAGATTCTTACCCTCAAATTGGCTTAGTCTTTCCCATATTTCTGGTTTCACTTTTATTTGCAAGATTTTTGAGACAAAGACAAGTGTTTCTGCATTCTAAGTGCTTTACAATCTATAAGACTGGGTTTAATGGACAAGTTCTGGTGTAACAGCTTTTGCTGGGATATCTGCCGGCTGATCGTGGGCTTTGGTCTTCTGAGCTGGCAAAGAGAAGATCTCAGTTCAAGAATTTTAAGGGAGAGCTCTTAATGAATCCTGTAAGCAAATGGCTAGTCCTCAGCATTGTTGTTTCCCCATGTTTGGCATTCCTTTGCTTGCAAGAATAAGGTTCCTCTATTACCACTGCTGGTAGGATGCATATTGTAGGGAAAAAGAAGAGAAAAGATAATTAGAGGTAAAGAAGATGTTGATAAATTTAGTTTTGCGTCCCTGATAGGATGCATATACTAGGGGTGATCGGTTCCGGTTCGGTCCGGTTCCACCTTGGAACCGGGAACCGGACCGGAGCACCGGTTCCCAAAATTGCGAACCGTGGACCGGACCGTTTGTCCTAGGACCGAGAACCGGACCGGACCATCGGTTCGGTCGGTCCGGTCCGGTCCAAAAAAATCAACTCTACTTTTTGCACTAAAGAACTAAAGAGTGACTGCGTTCTTGACCAATCAATTCAATTCGATTCTCGGGCAATTCAACAAAACTAATCACAAGTGTTCCACGTGCAAAAAATTCAAACTTCACTTGTGTGATTCACGGGATCTCTTAAAGTCTTAGTCCCACGTTGAAACTATCAAGGAGATTTTTTCTATAAATAAAAGAGTAACAAAAAGGATTTTAATGGTTTCTTGGCCACATAAGAGGTTGCTACCTCAAATTGCAATTTTGGTTGCAATAAGTTATCATGTTTATATATTTTATTAATTCTATGTATATAAATTATATATAAAAAATTTGGTTCGGTCCGGTCGGTCCGGTTCGGTCCGGTTCCCACCTTGAAACCGGGAACCGGACCGACCGCCACCGGTTCCAAGATTAGGAACCGGGGACCGGACCGCCGACCATGGGAACCACCCAAAACCGACCGGTTCGGTCCGGTCCGGCCGGTTCCCGGTTCGGGCGGTTCCCGTTGCACACCCCTAGCATATACAGTAGAAAAATATTCATTAAAAGAAAATATGGATAATCTATAAGAATGTTCTTTGATTGGTGAGTTGAGTGAGTTCCTTATATATTATCTCTTTCCCAGGACAAGCTAGTTAACTATTATAGGCTGCTTGGTCATAGGGAAATACCAGAGTGAAATTACATCTAAGACATGAAAGCGAAATCATAACTCACAACTCTTGGATTAAGGTCATGCCAATGAATGGGATAAGGATTGTACTAGTTTAGGCCTAAAGGAAACAATAGCCACTTTAGAAATGTCGAGCTTGCCATATGAGACCATGCTGCCGCTAGAAGTAGAACTTTGTACTTCCTCAGGAGAATTTCCTAAGTTCACATTGACAAATTTTCATGCAAATTAGGTGGGTCATCACCCTTCTTATGGATTCCCAGATTGAGCTGGTGATGAACTGATTAAACCCTCCTCTTCTGTCAATATAACCTTTTGATTTACTTCATGCATCCCTAAGAAAAAGTGAGAACGGTAATAGCTAAGTGCTCTGATGAAATATTTTTCTTCCATTTTCTCCTACTCCTGGTTGGAAATGAGATGGGCTCCGAGATAATTGTGTCCCCAGTTTCCACCAATTTCCTTCTTCTTTTGATAACAAACAGAGGAAGTACTTCTTACAAGCCAAACAGAGAAAACATTTTATTCTGCAATTATACCTTCCCACTTCTCTTCACTTTCCTGATCAGAACACTGCATGCTTGACTGAAATGTCAGAGGTTAGAAACTAGGTTTGTCTTTCTGTTCGTTGTCTTGAAATTTAGAAGGAAGGACAACTCATGTATTTTTTTTTTTTTTTTTGAACTTCACTTCCTTTTCCTAATCAAATTTTTTTCTTCTGGGCCGTATATCATTTCAAGTTGACAATCGGCTATCTCTGTCTAGTTTCATAGCCTAATTTCTGTAAGGGTCCATTCAATTCATGAAAATGGTTATTGTATGCGAAAGATTTTCTTTGGAACAGTAGTTGTCATCTCATCAGAGGTGGTAGTTCTGGTGGCTGTCTAATAAACAGTGGTCATGCCGTTATTATGTCTAGTGATGGTTACTATGGACAGTATAGTGGCGATGATGGTCAATTAGTCCTTGATGCTTTGAATCCTCTGGTAGCTGTTGAGAAATCCATTGTGGTGGCCGATGATGGCGCCGATGTAGTGGCGACTTCTTTAGTGATGATAGTGGTGATTATACAGTAGCCACCAAATTACAGTTCTTGAGGTAGGTTCAAAGGACTCCTGTCCTTTGATTTGGAAAACATTTCTTCTGACAAGCCTTTTGCCATTGTTTCCTACATCTGCCTTGGCGTCAAAAAAGGAGACCCCAAAAGATAGCCCTTAACCTATCATCAATTACTGATTGTTGTCATGAGATTGCTGCATAATGAGGCTATACTTTTTTGTCCTGATTTTGTTTTTCTTTCTTTGTGGTTTTCAACCTTTGCTCTTTGAAAGAGGATTCTGACCTTTTCCATCCTGGTCAGTCAGAAATCACAAGGAGGTTGGAAGAATGCACAA
Organism: Eucalyptus sideroxylon; assembly: GCA_014182405.2. Lineage (NCBI taxonomy): Eukaryota > Viridiplantae > Streptophyta > Magnoliopsida > Myrtales > Myrtaceae > Eucalyptus > Eucalyptus sideroxylon. The sequence continues at coordinate 52,877,892 of CM024555.2, read as the reverse complement.
CTTGTGACAATGAGTTACGATCTGAAACCAGTGGGATGCTTTCAAGATCAGATATAACTCATGGAGAGCATCCATTGAGTCTTGGAAATACCAGTGTATGGAATAAGTTCTTTCAGGTATGAAATAAAATCATTTATTTTATTCGTGTTTGCTTTGATGCTTGCCCCCTCTTTTTGCTTCTTTCATGTATACTTTGTAATAAGTGGATGCTTTGATTGTTTCCTCTTTTCTTTGATTAGCAGTGTATGTGATTTTGTAAATGGTTTGGTATCCCCTTGATGCCTTTTAAATGAATTACCTAACTATTAGAAAAAAGTGACATGATTAATGTGATTTTAAAAATGTGCGGTTGGGATGAGAAAAGGACGAGAGCATAACATGATCTTAGTTAACTTTGTATGAAACTGAAAAAATGATTATTCAATGGCATAAACTTTAGATCCGATGGCAGTTTGCAGAAATTGACAAAGCCAAGGGAAAATTTAGTAAGATAAACGCAGGCCTGCTGCCCGATTGAAATACTTAATGCCGTGAGATCTGGGTGGCACTCCTTTAGGTTGACCAGTGGTTACTCTAATCTTTTACTTTTGGATTGTCGAGGTTATATAGATTGTGGATTTGTGAGGTGACCATTGTTCCATGTGAGACTGCATTGGTAGTTTACTGCCATTCTTGTTAGGTTATGGCCATCTTTCTCCATCTTGAGATAAGCTCTGAGTGGTTTCTCTTAGTTCTACGGACCAAACAAACTAACATGGAAGAGGAGCAGACTATATGATAATGTTCATTGGCTAAATTAGGGAAGGCTAACTAATCACTATTTGATGGAGGATTTTAAGGGTTAGCATGATGGTTCAAGGCATAAGATTGCCTTGTTAGTGGCATTGCGGTTTATTACTGGCATTGCAGTCTGCAAATGGCGGTAAATTGGAAGGGCTTCTATCTACTCATTAATGTCTTAAGTATGTTAAGCTAGAACCTTTTGTAACAGTTCTGTGATGGGTTGTGGTACACCCAGAGCCAGATTTCTGGTGAGTGGGCTTAGGGGTTTCTGGGTGTGGGGAAACAAGTTGCTGCATCAGATTATAGCATGACTTGCTTTATATAATGTGCAAGTGCAGCTGTTTCATGGCCTTTGAGCTGTGAAGATATGCTACAATTGAGGCAAGTAATGGGCTGCTGTTATAATCATGATGTATGATATGGTAATTGGGTGAGTTCTACATGAAAGTCATTTCCAACTTAACTGATTTCATGTTGCTTACACAGTAGGTCATCCTTTTCTTGTGGAAGGCTAGGTCCCTCTCAGTGGTTGGTCTGTATGAGCACCTCACAATTATTGACTCGACAAGAATTAGTTTAATCATCGTGAAATTAACTAGCCTGACTTCTGCCTTTCGCTAGTTTGAGAATCTCATCTGCATTAGACATATATCTGAAGCTTGGGATCCTTGATAGTTAAATTCCTTAGTTCTGGTTAAAGATGTGGATAATTGTTATCACAGTGTGTTTGGATAGGTAAAAATAATTGAGCTAAAGGGTACCAAGGGGGTACAAAGGCATTACAAAGCGAGCTGAAGAAACAAATAAAAGAATTTATCACTGTATTGAACAATCATTGTCAGAATGATCTATACGTATATGCATAGCCAAAGAAAGAATGTCGTGTTCCAAGACAGTAATAACGTGAATAATCTGCTGTTGCTGTTGCTGATACCTGGGTTTGTAAAGACCTCCATGGGAGAATATAGATCATCTTTCTGCTTTAGCTAATGACTGAAATCCTTTATGCCAGTGAACTTTGATGCTACCTTTTAAGTAGCATGTGCACAGATTATGAGGAAAATAGTATACTTCAACTTTGTAGGATACAGAGATCATTGAACAGATTGACAGAGATGTGAAACGGACTCATCCAGACATGCACTTTTTCTGTGGGGACTCGTCATTTGCAGAATCTAATCAGGTTTGTGTTTGTCACAGACTCAAGTTGTTAATGGGAAAATAGGATAGTTGACTGACTTTATAATCTTTCACATCTCCAGGAAGCTTTGAAGACAATTTTAATTATATACGCAAAGCTCAATCCTGGTGTAAGATATGTCCAAGGGATGAATGAAATTGTGGCTCCTCTATATTATGTATTCAAAAATGATCCTGATGAAGAGAATGCAGTATGTATTTTTGCATTGCTTTTAGCCTTTTTTTACAATGCTATAGCTGTCCATTGATTGAACGTCTTGATTGGGTAACCTTATTCAAGGAGGCTTTGTGGTTTATTGATGTATCTTGTTATTGATTAGAACCAGAGTTGTAATATTTCTGATTTACTATTCGAATTGCATGATTCAGTTTGGTTCACCCATCTCTCGCACTCTTGAATCATAAGAGTGCATGAATCGTACGATTGGGTACAAATCATACGATTCAACAATTCTCTTCAGTTTTGGAGAACAACCACACTTTGCATTGTTGGGCTTCATGATAGTGGTTGAGCGCAAAAGTATTGGGTCATAAAGAGAAATATAGGCTAAAAATTGAAAAAAAAAAAAAAAAAAAACGATTGTTAATAAAAGGTAAAAATTGTGCAAGCATGCTGGAGGACGTTGATTTTCTCAGCCCTCAGGCTAGCAAAGTACCTTGGAAAGCTGCTAGACTGCTTCTTGTCACTTGACCCGTTGTTGCTGGCTAAGATACCAACTGTTGCACCTCTGGCGACAATGCCAGCCATTGCTGGCCATTATGCCTCCTTTGACTTGTTTAAATCGCATGCTTGGACAACAGTCACAGCATGAGTATTTAGATTAGTCTCCTCTCTTTAGCTGGTTTCAGTAGACTATAATAGTGTTTTGAATTTTTTTTTGTGTACGTTGAGGTTTCTAAGTGTTGTTGACAGTGTTTTTTTTTCTTGTTAGTGTTTAGGCCTTTTTCATTTTGCACTTCTATATTTTTGAGAAGTTAGAAGTTAGGTTGGGCATTGACAATGGAGTAGCGAGTATAATTTTCTCAACAATATTTACTATAACATGCTTTTTATGTATTTTGGCACCTAGTAGCTTAATTTTAGTAGGAATGCTTATTTGTTAGATTTTTTTTTTTCACACTTTTTACTGATCTTGTGATCTATGATTCCATTCAATTCATGATTCAGAAAATGAGTTCTAAGATTCACAACCAGAATCTCGATTTAACAACACTGATTAGAATTATATGAAGTTATATCTTTGGTTATCTGTAAATCCATGGGCAATCTTTCCTATTTGATTTGTGGGCATGGTGCTTTTCTATATGTAGTTTGAGGAGCAACTGGCTGATTGCTGTATCTGTTGCAAGAGGATTTTTGTGCGGTAAAACGTTATTTTGCTATGCAAACTCAGAAAGAGTGAATCAAAGGGAATACCTTGATTTTTTTATTCTTTCTGATTATGCTACCTTTATCTTGTTTGTAGTAAATATTGAATAACTGAGTCCGTTTTCACATTTTGTTTTTCTGTGATGGAAAATTACTTCGTATCGCAGTTCTTTTGGTAATTGGTAATGCAAGTATCAACTAGTTGGAGCTGTGATTAATATATGTTTTCCACTTAGGTAGGCATGAATTCCTAGCAATGCTAACTGCTGAATGATGCATCTTGTACTAAATCTTTGTATCTATGATTCTTTTCTCTTATATATCTATGTGACTGCAACTGCCTCAAGAATCTCCTTTGTGTGTGGATCCATTAGCATTTTTGTGTCCTGATTATTATTTTTTATTTTTGGATCACACAGGCTTCTGCTGAAGCAGACGCTTTCTTTTGCTTTGTTGAGTTGTTGAGCGGGTTTCGGGATAACTTTTGCCAACAATTGGACAACAGTGTTGTGGGAATCCGGTCAACAATATCCAGATTGTTGCAATTTTTGAAGGAGTATGATGAAGAGCTTTGGCGTCATCTTGAGATTACAACCAAAGTAAGATTATGTGTAAACTCGCATACTCAAGTGTTCAGTGGTCAAATACTTTTATTCCCAGCCTCCTGACTGGTTATTAATCATCTAGTTAATATCTTACTTGACTGAAAGAATGAAATCGGTAGTCAGGCAGGGTGAATACTTTTGTTTGCGCTGATGTCAATTTTAAATGCGTATCTCATAGCTTTCTATATTTATATTATAATCTCTGCTCAGACCAAAAGAATGTACATGTTGTCTCTCTTTTCCTCTTGACACATTCTTTGAGGAAAATCTGGATATATCTCTTACATTGTGCATTCTAAATGAAGTTGTATTTTTCATTTTTACAAATGAATCTTAGTTGTCCCTGCAAAGGAAAATAAATAATATTGTGGGGGTAAGATTCATTACAGTAGTTTAGGGCGCATTTGGTGACCATTTTGTTCTCAAGAACAATTTTTGCTCAAAAATGATTTTTTTTTATTCTAATCCTGGGAATAATTTCTGAGTTTTTGAAGGCATTTGATAATTGTTCAAAATTTTTATTACCGGGATAGATATACGTTTAGTAGGATTCTTAATTTTCTTTTTGTTTCTTTTAATTATTAATACTTCTATTATATTTTTCTTGTTTTCTCTTTTTTCTTATTCTTTTTTCTTTTTCCTTTTCTCTTCTTCTTCCTCCTTTGTGGCCAGTCACGGGCCGCGACCGGCTGGGCGAGGTTTGGTAAGCTCGCCAGAGCCTTGCTAGGCCAAGAACGAGGTCTGGTAGGCCTCGCCCAGCGAGCCGAGCTTGGCCACCAGTGAGGCTTGACCTTGCCTAGGCAGCATGAGGTCGGCCTCGCCAGCGAGGCTCAGCCTTGTTGGGCCACTGCCAAGTGACACCGACCTAGAGGTGGCCTAGCAAGGCTTGAGCCTTGCCGTGGCTGGGCATTGCTGGGGGCTGGTTACGCTCCGGCAAGGTCGCCAACCCTCAGCCAAGGCTTAGGCTGACAAGCCTCGCTGTGGCTTGGTCTCTTTGGGGGCCAGCTATGCTCCGGTGAGATCGACGGCCCTTGTCTAGCTGGTTGCCAGCCATGGCTGAGGTCGGAGACTGGCCAAAAGGAAGAAGAAGAAAAGGAAAGAGAAAAGAAAAAAAATTAGACTTGATTCTAGGAATTATTCCTAGAAACAAGAAACTTTTTTTTGCTTCTTGATTTTGTTCCAAATCTTTTCTTGGGAACAAAAAATTTGATTTTTTTTCCTAGGAACAAAAAATTTACCAAACGATTTTTATTTTTTTATTTTTTGCTTCGGAGAACAAAAGAATTGAATCAGTTGTTCTCAGGAGTGTCACTAAACAAGCCCTTATTCTACTGACTGACCTCCTCCAGCATCTGTAGCTAATAGGATTCCGGGAGCTTCTTGTACAACATCGGATAAAATAGGAGCTTCTACATGAACATTTCTAACAGTGGTTCCTCCCCCAAGAGCAAGCTATCTTTCATTGAAGATGGAATACAGTGAAGCTTGCTTATATTTTATTCTGAAAAGGGACAAGTATGAAACTTGGGTAGGGGATATTAAGAATATTGACTATTAGCTACAATGTACTCATAATAAAGCTCTTTTGTTGTATATGTTGGATAGGGTTTTAAGTTGTGATATGTCCTTGTTGGTTTCCTTTCATTGTGCAAATGATTATTTGGACAATGCTACCATGAGTTGCTTTAACTTTTTAAAGTTTTGACAGATGCTTCTATAATGTGGTTTCCTTTCATTGTGCAAATGATTATTTGGACAAAGCTACCATGAGTTGCTTTAACTTTTTACAGTTTTGACAGATGCTTCTATAATGTGGTTTCCTTTTGCACAAGAGGTTCAGTTTTTTTTTTTTTTTTTTTTTTTCTAATCCCTCGTTGTTTTCAATGTCAGGTCAATCCCCAGTTTTATGCGTTCCGATGGATTACTCTCCTCTTGACCCAGGAGTTCAATTTTGCAGACAGCCTTCAGATTTGGGACACCCTTCTGAGTGACCCTGATGGTCCTCAGGTATGAACTTTTCTTTTAGAGTTAATTTGCCAAAGGCATTTGATGGAGTTTCGTGAAATCATTTTTCCTGACTTACATGAGATGCTGGTTCAATTGAGCAGAGTTAAGATGGATGAGAGAACCTGAGATATAACAAGACAGGAATTCATGCTTACCAAAGTCTTCACTGAACATTAGGCTCAGTTTTTGATTCCCAAGAGTGCTTCATCTGCTAGAGCTGTGTTAGGGCCAGAGTACAATCTGTATTCTCCTTTTTATGTAAGACTGTCAAGTTAAATACAGTTGGGATTAGTTTGGTGTGCAAGAGAATATTTAGTATCTAATAATGCAAAGGAAGTGAAGTCAGACTAATATTGATTAGGTAAATTCATCTACCTAAAGGTGCCCTTCCTCCATTATTTGGGGGGAAAACAATAGAACTTAATGGAGAAAGAAGCTGCAACTTGCAAGTATTTGCCCCACTGCCACTTGCTATCCAAGGCACAATTGTGGGAGATTAAAAATTCTGTTTCCTGATTTTTTAACCATACAATAGTTGTATGCTTGGTTGGAGGAGCTCTGCTTGACCTTTATGACAGCCTCACTATATGCATTTTTTCACTGCTAGTAAAAAGGAATCTGTGAAGAAACGGGTTCTATCACCATCACTAGGTTGAGGACTAGGTAGTAGGGAGTGTTGGCAATAGTGATGTTTGGTTGTTGGAGGTTATGGTGAGGACAGAAGATAAGTTGTGATGGTGTGATTTTGGTGATGTTGGTGTAATGGTGATTTTGGTGATGTTGGTGTAATGGTGATTTTGGTGATGTTGGTGTAATGGTGATTGTGGTGAAATGGTGGATGACCAAAGATTGAGGGCAACGGTGAGATGAGAGTTGGGTATTTAAATTTGAGAAAAGTGCTATAGGATGTGATAAACATATTTATCAATGGTTGAATGAGTCTTCAAGACTACTTTGGCCAGTTGATTCTAAAGCTTATAAAAGTGCAAGTCAAGCTTAACCTCTTCGGCAGTGACATTTAGCCATCGATAAATGGCCCCTTTTCAGCTGTTCACAAAATCAAGCATGATTCACCATAAACAAGGAGTACAACACAAGTTCTGTAGATGATTGAGTGACACATTTAATTCTGAGGATCAATTGAAAAACAAAAATCAAAGTTAATGGAGGTGAAGGAACAATCCTGAACTTTTTAATTTTTTTCCTTGCCCTCATAAAACTCATGATTTTAACTGGTGCTCAGAATCAAGCTCGCCACTCTAGAATTGATCAAACCTCTCTGTTTTATTCCTTAATTATGGATGAAATCCTGCTTGATCCAATGAGAAACCAAAATCTTGCATCTACTTCAAAATGTTTAGGACTTAGTTGACCAAAAAGTAGAATGTTCAGGACTTAACTGCCCAATGGCCGAAACGCAGAGGAGGATTTATGTTGACTGTCCCTTTTAAACTTTTGTCCTGGGTAATACAGAATAGCTAGTAGTGGAAGGGCAGTCTTGTCTTGCTAAATTGGGAAAGACTGGTCTGCATGACAGCAAAATTGAGAAATGAAGTCGTGTTGGTAGATGTGTTTTACGAATGATTCATGGTGGTGGAGGTTGTCATGTAGTGGAGGAAGAGGATAGGCAAAGGTGATGATGTTGCAGCGAGGGTAATCAGGCCATGCCATTGGTTCAGGTTGAGATGGTGGAAGGGTAGTGGTAGTGGGTTGCTAAAGGTGATGGCAAGTTTGGGTGATGGTAATTACTAGAGAGACGTTTGTGGAAGGAGATTGCTATCTCATGGTTATGGCTGAGTTATTCTTGTTATATCCTGTTGTGGTGACAAAAGCATCCTGTTCTTGAGAATTTAGACATATTTCGTCATAATTTTCCGTCATTCCAAGATTTGCACACATGCCAAGGCATTACATTGAAATCAAATCTGGGTTTAGAATATTTTGCACATTTTAAAGGAGTATCATCATTATATGACTATTGGCTCCTGAAGAGATTGGTTATCAACACATGGTAATTTTCTATAGGAGCACTGTGACCGCTGATAATTTGCATATATAATTATAAATATGGGATTGACTTAATCTGTGTAACAATAATTTTACATTTTCACCATGTGTCATCCAAAAATTTTCTGTCTGAAGGTTCTGCTGAAAAGGATTCTCTGTTCAACCATTAGTTGAAATTGGAATCAAGGGCTGTAGATGTTGGTAAAAGTTGGTCCCGACTCATAATCAATTAAGCATGGAGAATAAGATGCAAGTAAATTTAATTCCATAAGGTATTGAGGCTTGGCGTGTTAATGAGCTGTCATGCAATCCATTTAGATTTAACAACACCATTCCCAAACAACTGTGTATGATCCTTCCCAAATTTTGAGATTTGCCTAATGTTCTCCATTTGATTTAGGAGGTTAATCTGAAATTGGGCGAAAGAGATGCGCTTATCACGTCGAGTTTATGAATTTTAAGAAGACACTTTTTGGCTTTTGATAACCCGGTGATGGAATTTGTGTTGCATTTCAGGAAACTTTGCTTCGAGTATGTTGCGCCATGCTAATTCTCGTTCGGAGGCGCCTTTTGGCTGGTGATTTCACTTCCAATCTCCGGCTACTCCAAAACTACCCTCCCACAAACATCAGTCATCTGCTGTATGTGGCCAACAAATTGCGCGTCCGAGGATCAAATTGATACGGCAGCCCTGGCTTTCCTTGTGCTTTCTCTCTTTCTTTTTCCTTTTGTTTCCTCGTCGATGTATGCTTCTATGTTTTTGGGGATGTAAATGCTATTGTCATCGACCAACCGGAGTTGTGTTAGCCAATTTCATTCTTTTCTCTTTTCGGCTGTTGTTGTCCTTCACGAAGAGATGAACTTGTATCTATCTTCTCTTTGCCTCAAGTAATTATAGCTCGCTCGTTCTCTGTGTCCGAGCCAATGTCATCTGTTTCTTTTTGCTGCTGAATCAGCTGATCACGGCATTCATTCTTGTGATGGGGTTGCTGCTCAATTTTGGCTTTTGAGCTGCACCAATGTTGGTCGCTCAGTCGCTGCAATCAAAAAGCAAACAAGAAAATTCCGGTGCACGATTTCGATTTTGAACCTCTGCATTTTCACGTTGTATTAGATTACATGCAAAAGAACTCCTTAGAAAAGTACAAAGAACATGACAGAAATTACCAAATTCATATCTTGAATATCATCCGATTACCATTTTCGTTCCCCCTGCTTTTCTTTTTCTTTACTCTAGAAGAAATCCTACAATAAAAGAAACCAAGTTGCCCCCTCCTGCAAATCCGTAAGGCTTAACACACGCTCTCCCACATCAACAAACCCTCATCTCTCCACCGCACACGGACATCCGCTGCCACCGACTCCGCACCCTGCCACGATTGTAATGGCTACCGACTCTCTCTCTCTCTCTCTCTCGTCCGCCACCACCGACTCCTCACCCTGCCACGATTGTAATGGCTACCGACTCTCTCTCTCTCTCTCTCAAACTGACCCCATCAACAACCTTGTTGTCCACGACCACAGTGATGCCTTATGACCTTAGTTTGAGGTTGCCAGCCGCTGTGGCCGACCTAGATGAAGGTTGCCTATGGCAACGCAACTACTTAAAACCTCAACTGGAGGTTTTGAGTTGGGATTGGGCAACCTTAGACAAGCACTCAATAGTAGTCAAGGTAGCATAACCATAACACAAATTACCTAACTACTAGAGGTGGGCATGGTTAGGATGGGCGTAGAACTGAGAATCACCCACTAAGGACCGGTTCCAAAAAATTGAAATCGGGAACCATCCGTTGGTTCTATGAATCCACCCAGGTGGAACCATGGGACCGGTCCCACCAAAGATCAACCAAATATCTCCATTCTTTTTACCGTAAATTCCGTACCATAAACAACCTCATCAAGCATTGAGTATATATAATAATAGCCTTGTACATTTATCGTCACAACATATAACAAGCAAAATCAGAAACCCTATTTATTTTAACTTATTTTATGGCAAAATAAGAAAGTAAAACAAAAATAATTTTGTGGAACTGGTCTCACTATAAGCCAAAATCAGAAACTATAAGCCAATTTTCTTAATAAGAACAAAAGAAAATGAAAAAATCACCACGATAACTAGAAACCAAAAGCAGCTAGAAGCCAGAACATTATGTGGAAAGCAAAAGAAACTAAAAACCAAATCAAAAGTCACAAATTAATAATTTATTAATTTGTATATTAAAAATTAATATATTATTATAAAATTGGTCCGGTTTGGGTGGGTGGGTGGGTAGTTCCGCTCATGAAAAAATTAGGAACCAAACCGGTTCCTTTTGGAACCATCTATTCCGGGCCGGTCCAGTTTGGTTCTGAGCGGTTTGGGTGGGTCCTGATTCTTTTGTACATCCCTACTAATTGCACCACTCAGCCGTTACCACAATAATGATTGCAACTTTCTTTTATAACTTTTTAAAATACACATAATTGTTCAATGGCAATTTAATTGCCATATCATTATTATTATTTACTTTTTGAACAAAAGGACTAAGCTAATATATATGTATGTGGATTAGAAAACCTCAAGAGTTTATGGAGCGGTTCCGCCATGAAAAAGGGAACCAAATCAATATCCATCGGTTTCAATAAATTGGAATCGGGAACCAGACTGGTTCTCTTAGGAACCATCTGTTCGGGCCGGTCCAATATGATTTCAAGTAGTTCGAGTGGGTCCCAATTCTTTTGTACATCCTTACTAACTGCACCACTCAGCCATTACCACAATAATGGTTGCAACTTTTTCTATATTTTAAATATGTTTATTTTATGTTATAATTTTATAACTTTTTAAGATACACATAATTGTTCAACGGCAATTTAATTGCCATATCATTATTATTATTTACTTTTTGAACAAAAGGACTAAGCTAATATATATGTATGTGGATTAGAGAACCTCAAGAGTTTATGGAGCAGATTCAGAAGTGTGGAGACTAAAAGGCAGTCTCTAGTTAGGGGTTGATGTGTTTTGCGGGATAGTATAATTTCTTTCGGACATTCATGATCTTCTCCATAACCCTTTCACGGAATACAAGAAACGTCTTGAATGGATAAATTGAAAATGTACGGGAATGACCATTACCCTTTATCACTATTCTTTCTTCTCCATCTCTCCAATCTTAATTTTCAACATACAACATGTCCTTTTTTTTTTTTTTTTTTTTTAATTGTTCTCCCAAAAACAAAACAATTTGGATTGACGCCATGTTTTAGTGAAGATATTATGAATTTCATGTGACGTCTTTAGAGTCAACCAACTTTAATCAACACAGTTGAATTATTTCTCTTTATATATCAAAATAATGTTGAGTATCTGTACTTCTACATTATCAATTTATCATTTTATCTTATAAAGAATTTTCTTTTATTTTGCTCTATAATTAGGATCGAATTGCAACTTTAATAAAATTTATCTCAGTTATTATTTATAAATTATGAGGGGACAATGTGATGTCTTTTTTTTATGACACGTCATATCCTAGAGTTCTTTTCCTCGATTTCAATTATTTTGCTAAATACAGTAATTGAAAAATCAAGTTAATGTCTTTATGATATGTTTCAATGTGTTCTATTAAACAATATACCGTATGAGGTGGCAATATAATTTATAATCTTTATTACTAGCAAAATGAGAGCACATAAATGCTTATGAAAGATAAAAAGAAATGACCAAAAACAGTATAAGAAAACTTCACTTTAGTAGCTATGAAGAGATTTTTCGGATATTATAACAGTTATATTGAATTTTAAGATATTGTTTGTTCATTTTAATGAAAAAATTCAGTCATTATTCATCAGGAAGTATGAGTTTCATTGAATTTCTTTGTCAAAATTCGACTTAAAATAATTTATTAGATTTGCTTTTCTATAGGAAAAGCTATCTTCCACATATTAAGTCAAAATCATTCTTTGTCTCACTTTTCCTTTGCCCAACAATAAAAAAATAAAAATAAAAATTTGCATCTACCTCCAAATTATTTGAGCACTAAATAGCAAAAGGAGCATGAAAATATCCACTCGTAGGTAGTCGTGATGGTTGGGCTTTACTATTTCATTGCCGATGGAACGAGTTCGAATCTCCGGATGTTTGCGACTTAAGTAGGGGTCTCAGGGGTAGTATATTAAACTAGCTCTCGAGAGTTTACGTCTAAATAGTGGCTCCACCGGTGTTACCGAGCATTAGAGAATTGTATGATCCCGAAGAGTGATCTTTGGTGGTCCCTTGGTCATAATAAAAAAAAAAAAGAGCATGAAATTAATTTCCTATTATTATTGTAATCACGTACTTTTGTGTTAATTTTACATACAACACTCACGCGATTTAATCATAAACTTCTGCAAAGCTCATACCAATTAAGCACAAACGACGTCGTCAAGGTCAAAACTCCGCCTTCCAGTTTTCCACTGCAAAAAGCGAGCAAACGAAAATCGGATCGGCGTCGGGAAGAAGAGCTCGAAGATTTCCCAGGATCGGAGAGCTTCGAATCCGCGGCGGAGAAAATGGTGAGACCCCGAGCGATTTCGATTCAGCATTCTCGCCGATCGCTTGCTCGGCCGTTGTTGATCTCCTGGTCGGAGCGAACCCGATGAGATCGCAGCGGAATGGAGCTGCCGAGAAAGCTTTTAGATCGTCTGAAATGGTTCGGCGATTGATGATCAGTTCGACTGATTTTTTTCTTGTTTTCGCTGTTGTGTGCGTGCGTGTGTGTTCTTGGCAGGCCAACTCGTTGCGGTTGTACCTGACTTGCATCCGGAACACTCTCGAGGCGGCCATGTGTCTGCAGGTGAGGCGAAGAATTTGCACATTCGCGGCGTTTGGGAACTAGGGTTGAGTTGAAGTAGACTTCTCTCGCCTGTGGTGGTGCTGAAGATTTATTTCCAATTATGAGTCGTGTAATGGCGGAAAAATAGGATACATTGCCACTAGTCGCGGCAAATGTGCGAAATGAACGTTTGAGTCGCATTATCGTAAAGCCGAATAGGGCTCGTTCTTGATGCAAATGGATAAAGTTGTGTGTGTGAGCTCCAGGTAGTAGACTCTTGTGACCCGTTGCGTTTTGGTGGAGACTAACAATGCAAAATCCCGCAAGATGTTTGATCATGAACCAGTCGATTTGGGTTTTCTAAAAGCTGTTTACTTTTGCTAGACTAGGATATCATTCAGAAATTCATGAATTAGTTTTATTAGTTTTCTTACCCAATGTGACTTGTGGCATGACTTTGTTGTGGTTGCCTTTCCAAAGCCTTCAACTATAACATGATCCTTCGTAGCTTGTTCTTGACCAAACTGTACAGGGATGATTTTTTTTTTTTTGATCTCATTGGCCTTCAACTATAAGCCTGATTTTTGACCATTTCCTGATTGCAGAACTTTCCTTGTCAAGAAGTTGAGAGGCATAACAAGCCAGAGGTTGAGCTAAAGTATGTCTATGTCTCCATGGTTGGCAATAGCCAACTTTTAGAATGTCTGAACTCGGAATTAAAGAGATGATATTCTCATGTGCATAGCTCTATACAATCTAACAGAGTGTTATTATTACCTCCGTGGGAAGATATGAGTGATTATTGAGATTGATGAGTACTCTCCTTTACTATAGAGCTATGGATGTACTCTTAGTACTTGCGAGTTGCTAGTAGATGTCTCATGCAGGAGATTTTATGCCATTTTTTCTATTTTGCAGGACTAGTCCTGAACTTCTGCTGAAACCGGTAAAAAGCAATTTCAGTGAGATATCATAGCTGAGTAATTCTTTTTTGCCTTCTACCTTTTGTCATTATGAAGGGTTATCGGACTTATCTAGCTAAAGAGAGAATCTATTTTCAGCAACCCTTGTACTTTGTCATTGTATAAATTTTTGTGTCGAATCTCTTTTCAGATATTGATATGCAGAAATGAAGCTGAAAAATGCTTGATAGAAACTTCTATTAATTCATTACGGAATAAGCCTCAAGGTAACACTAAACTTTCTTTGTTTCGCATTTCTCTTGCATGGAAGCTACTTTGAGGGATTATCTAGAATTGAAGCGTTTTAGTTGACTCATGTTTTTGCTATATTTAAATAGTGAAGATGTAAAGCCCTTTCCTTTTAACTGGATGCAACATTACTAAAATCCTGATCATACCAATTGAAGTTTACCTTCAATCAAGTCGACTAAAATTTCATGCTTTTATGCCTTTTGCATCGTAATTTATATCACAGTAGTAATATATATCATGTTTTGCACTATCTTTTAGGCTAAATACTCGGGTTTATGATTGAGTGCCTTGTGGACACTATTAACAGAGTATGAACTAGAGGATGGTCTTTAAATCCGGGCTAATCGAGTAGGAAGGACCATACATGAAATAGGGGTTATTACAGGTAGAAGTTGAAGATATTTGTTCAAGTAGAGTAAAGACTTTGAAGTTGAGTATGGTTACCTCAGATTACAGTTCCCTGCATCATTAGGCTTTGAATGCCAGTCTCATTCATTTTCCATGTGCTGGCTACTTTTTTGTTGTATTTAATTCTCAATGATTTGTGGATGTTATTTTGGGATGCAGATGATCTCATCATTATTGAACGCAAAAGGATAAAAGAACTGAGGAAAATATAATAACCCAAAAAGCATTATAGGAAGCCCATGAGTTGATTATCCATATTTCATGATTGAAAATGCTGGTAATTCCCTTTTCCTGCATCTGGACTGCCAGAGGAAGAATTTTGAGGTGCATCTGCATCTTTAAATATCTGACTCTGAAGAGGAAAAATTTGATAGTCAGACACAACTTTAGAAAGCTATTGGATAGGGTCTGCTGAAAGTTGATGCATTAGATGTTACATTTGTTCCCATAATTAGGGCATTTGCATCCCACTCTGGCAATTTGAATAATAGCGAGAATAATCAGATAAGCAAGCATCAGAAAAGATTGGGCAGCGACGCGTAAAATATATATATATATTTTTGGTAAGTGATGCGTAAAATATTGTTTTCTGGTAACATGGTTATCTGAATTCTGAAGTACAATGATGTGTTTGTTTGCTTCCCATTCATTTTGAATTGTTCAATGTAGTGTTTGCCAAACATTTAAGTACCTGCCAGGTGATTGGCATGGCCTGTCCTCTTGAGTCTCATGATTGCATTTTGACTTTCACCACCTAAGTTTGAGTCTCCATGCTTCTTTTTAATGTGTTTTTATTTACTATTTGCTAGGTAAAACAGGCAGATGAACTTGAAAACATATTGACCAAGAAGTTCCTAAGATTTTTGTCTATGAGGGCAGAAGCATTTCAGGTGTTGAGGAGGAAGCCAGTACAGGTAGATATACATTTATTCGCCATAGAAAGATGCATTGCCCAATATAAATCGGGAATGATGTCCTATTGAAGATGTTCAGACATTTTTTTCCTTTTCGTATGGAAAGGTTGCATTTGCATCTGATTTAGGGCTTACCTTAATTGGCGAACTTGGCTTAAGTCTTGATTTATTGATAATGCAAGCTATTTCTCTAAATTCTTTTCCTAGGTGCATCCTTTTCAGTTTACTTAGTGTTCTAGAGAGTATAGTAAGAGATAGTCTGCTTAATGTACAACAACCATCATAACCTGGGTCGTTAGCACACTTAGCTCTTGATACCTGGATTCAGGGAACAGGTATTTAGTAGGGTACGTCACTTGTCGTGTCAATGTAGCATTACAAAGAGGGTAGGTTTAGTGGTATGCTAATTTGGTACAATAATCTTGGGAGCATTCATTTGGGATCATGCACCGTTAATTGTTGGAGTTTAATAGTTCTTTCGGAAGGCTTTCTTTTGAAATTAGAGTCATACTGGATAGCTTCAACAAATCCAAAAAGTACTGAAGATATTTTCCATAATTTCAGAAGCTGTTAAAGAGTAAAAAGATGGTTTGCTCTATATAAACCCATGGCACAAGATTCCTTGTCAATATCTTTATATTACATAATGTCAGAAGACAGTTGTGGCTGATAACGACTGGAGGATTCAGCAACATTCATGGTGAAATCAGCTGAGCAATAGTAGGCCATCAAACTTTTTCGTGGAGCAGTATCTTTATATGTTCATTTGTCCATGGATTCTTTTCTGCTTTTCAGATTGTAGGAGTAAAGTTCCTGGATAATTATATTATACCTCTTTTAACACTAAAAAGGTTTCCAGCGTGTAATAAGGCTTGAGAGATTTACTTATGTGGTCTTCTGTGTTCATTTATAGAGAACAGAGTTTGTAGTAGCTTCTGTGCATTGTGGATTTATCTATTTCTTGCCTTTGCTTGAAGGGTTATGACCTAAGCTTCCTCATTACGAACTACCACTGTGAGGAGATGCAGAAGCATAAACTCATTGATTTCATTGTGCAATTTATGGAGGCAAGTTTTCACCCTTTACACTTGGTTCTTTGGTCTGTGGTGAATTACTTTAAATATTATGCTTTCTTGTGGACATATTAACTCTACTTATTTTTCTTCATCTACCCAGAGGTTCTCGATTGAAAAACTTTGTATTTTTTTCAAAAACAAAACCATTTCCCTGCCAGTTCAAAAACTTGTATTACTGTTTATGACTAAAGCTGATCATTTACAAAATAATGCTGCATTCTATGATATAGGCAATTAATATGGAAATCATTTTCTGCACATGTTTACCTCATAAGAGATGTTTTTTTCCCATGAAAAGTGAAGTAGCTCAAACACTAAAATTTTTAATCGAAGCATCACTACTATTTCCCCTAAAAAAGTGAAGATGGCAGATAGCTCTATGAAAATGTAGGGTCCTGGTTTCCTTTGTGTGTCATGACTGCTCTTTGAAACTAATGGATGTATTGGAGTTTGGTTTGCAGCTGTGTGTCTTGGGAGGTGCTGAAGTGGAGCCGTATTAATAGTTTACCCTGAGTTTGAGACTTTTACTTTCATTTATATCTTTGAATAGGCCTAATGAAATAAATTATTAAAAAGGAAATAAATATGATAGCAAAAAATATTAACAGGGAACAACTCGTGCAGTTCACAGGATTGGCCAATTAAAATGTATAGAATGCAGCAACGTTATTTATAGGTCAATGGGCTCAATTTATTTTGTCTTTCACCCTTGGTCCTTGTTTGGTTTTCATTTGTTATGTGTCCTTCTAATGTTCAGATCGGGGTCTTGTGACTTACAGGATATAGATAAAGAGATAAGCGAACTCAAGATGTCTGTTAATACACGAGGAAGGTTGGTCGCTGCAGAGTTTCTGAAGCAATTTATCTGATCCATCTTATTGTGCTATTGACTCATCAAGTTTCCCCCTGAAAGATTTTGTCGAGCCAAATTCTCATGTCGTTGTGATGCAGCCGCAAGCTCGGACCGGCATTGTCAGTCCCTTGCTGATTGCTGTTTGTGAGTAAGTAGTCATTTAATTTTCAGCTGACAAAAAAGAGGGAAAGTAAGCTGGGCAGATTGTCATATTATACTGTTTTGAGCATGAAGAAGATCAGACTTTATTCTGTTTGTCTGATTCAATGGCTGTATAGTATTTGATTTGTTAGAATTGCTTATGGCTCAGTCTATTGTGAACTATATTTTCTTATTCAGATGTTGCCAGTGCCGATTTCTACTTTTAAACGAGCATAAGCTCCTGTCGGAATCAGGAGTTGCCTGAGTTGGGCATAAAGCCCTACCTCGCTCAGATTCCTGAAAAGTACGCTAGTTTAGAGCTCCAATGCGCTAGAGCAAGAAGAGCATTGTAAACCCTGGACTAGCTCTGGATCTTTGCTTGGTAGTACAAGCATGGATGATGCAAGAGATGGTGATAGAAAAATTCTTAAGGTGCAACCCCTTGCATTGTTTTCATTCCAAATCCAGCGGCTGACAATTGATATTATATGGTAGGAGGTGACAAGATTAATTAAAGTACTTGAACAGACAATCATAAATGCCTATGATCCACTTGTTTATAACCCAATTGTCCTCGTGATCTCTAGTAAGAAGACTTCTAGATCTTAGTTTTGGCTTTGGATTCTTGAGATGATTCCACGATAGGTCCCCTAACTCGTGTGGTTTTGGCAATTGAATCCTCAAATTTTTAATTGGTGCTTTGAGTAACCTAAATTTCATTAGTCGTTTGAATAAAATTCTATACTTGTAAAAATAACACACTATTATGTCCATGTCCCTGTTGATATGGCATTTTTGCTATAAAAAAATAAAGAAATCCTGTGAAATATCTAGAAAATTCTAAAATTCATCCGAAAATGGGAATGAGAACTTGAAAAAGGAAACTTACGGAAAAATCAAGGGAAAATAAAGGAGAAGAGAAAGGAAACAAAGAATAACTTGCTTAAAGAGAAGAACGTCCTCTTTCTTCTCATCTTCTTCTCTCCATCCAAACAGTCCAAAGAAAGGACTACTTTTAATGATGGTTGGACTACTTTTAACCATTGAGTTAGACCGATTAAAAATTAAGATTCAATTGAGAAAATCAGGGGATCAATTGTGGACTTTATCCCTTTGTTTAAAAAAAAAAAATGAAATCAAAGATAAAGAAATCCGACTTGCACCATCTAGAAGCAACTAAGATTACCTATGATTGTTCAATTATTGTTATGTGTTGATGATTACAGTTATTTTTTAGTTACTTCTAACATCGGAATCCTATTCCTCGTAAAGATTTTAAATTCAGGAATATAATTTCATATATCTGGTTTACATTTCCATTATTGACGCTTACATTTTGGCGAATCTTTTAGTCACTCAATGCATAGAAAATTTGAAATTGACCACAACTCCTAACAAATATATTATTAATTTGTATTTACATATAAGGAGCATTTTCATAGTAATAAGCCCACAATGAATTACGTTCTAATTAGACTGGGGCAGGAAGGCTCCGAGCTTGATTGAATTATTTGGTCCGAGTCCGTGAGATAGTAATTTTCGGCCAACCTCGTTGAATATCCCTGTGGTTGAAATTACATGTGAGGTGCACATGGGACGGTCTTCGATTGGAAGATAACAGGACAAGTGTCAATGTGTACCGTTGTTCACAGACCAAAAAAAAAAAAAAATCCCTTCGGTCCAAATTGGAAAAGTAGAGGATTCTTGTTCTTTTTGAGACAACCATAAATCTCACCTATATAAAGGATCTCTCTCTCTCTCTCTCTCTCTCTCTCTTAAGATTAAAGGTGGTTGATCAATAGAGAAAAGAAGAGGCACATTCACGTGATAACATTGGAGTCAACCGATCGAACTCTCTCCTCACCGTGCCTACGCCATTGCTGCTGCGCCTCACAGCCGCGCCAGACCAGCCCTCGCCGTGCCAGACACTCTGGTGAATTCCTGCAATTTTTCCGGTGACCCCTGCAGCACACCTAGCATCACCACCGTCGTTGTAGGCTCGCCCGTGAAGTTTGGAGTTGTCGTTCCTCCGGCTGCTTGTTTCTAGTCCCTGCGCCATCGTTCGCCACCTAATCCTGACATTATTGCCAAGACTGCCAGCCTCTCCGCCACGCCCTGGCCATACCCTTTGCCTGGTTATCGCTGTGATACACTTGTCGCCGGTCGTCGTTGGAATCAATTGTCCAATTTAGGTAATATCCAAAATTACATTCTATTCAAATGGTGAATTACCTAATATGAAGAACTGTGATTCTACTGTGATTTGGTTTGGGTTTTAGCTATATCTCGAATATGTAAGTTTCCCTGTTTGAGTTATAATTGGGGATTTGATCTTTGAGACAAAATTGGATCCATGATTAAATTTGTTTCCTATTTTGGGTGAGGTGAATATTTAATAAATCTTTACTCGTTAGTTTAGGAACATTCATATAACATAAATATAAAAAAGATTGCATTGCATTTAGTTTAAATTGCATCCATGAATGTTTCCTAATTTATAAATTCATATCTTTAGTGCATTGAAATAATGTAATAAGTTAGGAAATTACCTGATTTAGATTGAGATTTAATATAAATTATTTCCTAGTTTAATTTAGGTCATAATGTGAATTTAGACAATTTCCTAATTAAATTCATAAAGAAAATGTAAGAAATATTGCATACATATCCATATAGAATTAATTAGTTTATAATACCCATGTCATATTATCATGTCATTTTAGTAATCATATGCTTAGGGTCAAATAATGTAAGTCATGTCATGTAGATTAATAATTACATTTCATGCATTGACATGAAAATAAAAAAACAAAAAAAAAAAAAAATTAATGGTCATTGCATTTAGAAATCATGTTTGAAGCATGCATGCATTATTTGGTCTTTAAGTAATATTTTGCAAAACATGCATTGGACATAATGAAGCTTTACTATTGCGTAGCCCATCAAGGTTGTTCTATTTCTTATGTTTTACCGTCTGTATTTCCAGTCAAGATAGGATTAGATATGATAGGATAAGATAAGAAATCTAGGATTTTTGTACTATTCTATCGACTATTTGGTGAACTATAGATTTGAAGTTAGATATTTTCATATCCTATCTTATCCTATCATATCGATTGTTTGAAAGAAATTGTATATAAATGTAAAGGATATATATGCCCCTACATGATGCTCATGAAATGATATTGATCTTATTATCATAAAAATATCATTCTCATGCGTAAATATATCTAATCGTACAACTTTTTCAACATTTTCATCATCAACTCTATGTGAGATTACCCTTGATGCTTGAACTATTGAACTTTTCTTCAAACCACTTCTAAAATGTAATGATGTAACAAATTTTGAACCAGTTATCGGCTTCCATTTCTCACACAACTAGCTCTTTAAAACCATCTAAAAGTGCATTTTCTTCATCTATTGTCCATACATGTTGTTCTTTCTTTGTTCCCCTTCCTTGAGTTGACTCAAATCGCTACTTTCCATTGCTAAATAGTGTGGTAGAGAAAATTTGATGATGGGACAAACATGGTAATACAAATTTAAAATGATAAAAGTCATAATTAAAACATTACATAAGGAATTTATGTCTCAATAATGACAAACCATTACACTTGTCTAATAGAAATGAAAAAGAAGAAGATTACAATGCAAGTCTTACAACAATGCGAAACACACGATTCTTTTAAAATAATGCCAAATCATGCAACTCCCCCATGTCCTTGACATGCATTCCACTCATTAAACATTTGCATTGCCAAATTTTGCCTCCATATCATCTAATGATCCAACAACTCAACAACATAAATTGTTTCCACATCTTCAATGGTGTTAGCAACTTCATCTAACCATGCCTCAATTGGATTAGTGGCCATGTCTCTTCTCATCAAGTTTGTTGGATATTTTAGTAGTTTTGAAATATTTATTAGAAATTATGATCGTCATGAAATTCATCATTTTTGTAACGGCTTTTTCAACGGTCATATAATGGCTTTCTAATGGTTGTATAATGGTCGTCTAATGGCTTTATAACTTTTGATTTATTACTTCATAAACTCATTATTTTATAACGGTCATCTTTTTAATTACCAATTGATTATGATGATCTCCTAACGGCTCTCTCTTTTCCTTGTTTAAATATAAATTAAACTTCAAACCACAATCGTAGTAGATACGATATGTTCTCACATCTTTCCTTTTCTTTTTGCTCGGTTATACACAAATGTTGTTATGTTTCCTTCTAATATTCAGTGCGGAGAATAGAAGAAGGTCTTTTGTATCTTGGGAGGATAGCCACCGAAGCCTTATGCACCGAGTTTCGTACTCCGAGGGGCAGAATTATCCTTAAGGACAGTGTTTGCACGCCTCAGACATTTCATTTTATTTTCTAATATTTTGTAATGCATTTCCAATCATTATTATTACTTTATGTATTCTAATACTTTTTCCAACAATTTTAAGGATAATTGCCTTAAAGCTTTCAAAGTTGAAATTGCTGGTGCTTCCACCAACCTTGGAATTGAACAAGGATTTGGAGATGGTGAAGGACAAGTTTTGCATATTCATGGATGGTTTGCCATGCGACATTGCTAAGTATTAACGGAAAAGAGCTTTTGATCATTTTGGGGCAATCTTAAATCACGTAATGCCAAGTTGACAAAATTTTTTGTTATTTCTTTTGGCATCTAGCATATGTATATCACATGAATATTTTGAGTTTTATTTACTATCATGTTTGTGTACATTAGCTTTGGATGGTTGTTGAAAAGATCCACCATCATATTTAATATAATGGGCATTATTTTGTTTTATAACATGAACATAACATGAACATGCATATCTATATGTTTGATATGATGTTTATACATGTTGTATCACTTGTTGTGACATGGTGAATGTATGTATATGTTATGGGCTCTCGCCATGGGCTGTTTTGCTCTTCTCATTGATGTTCTCATTGCTAGCAATGCCTCATTCATCTAGATTATTTTGTAGTTGATAAGAAATGGGGCATGGCTAAAAGCTATATGTTCTCCACTGTCTAGGATGCCTCGCTATGATTTAATTAAGGCATCTTATGTAGTGGATTTCCCATGGTTTTAGAAGAATACAATGATGTAACTAGATTTAAAATTCAGATGAGACAAAATTCATTAATCGATATATGTTCACCTTGTGGAGGTGTCTTAACATAAAAAGCAGTCGGATGAAATTGTGGGGGAAATGACAATCCTGTTCAACCAAAATTTGACTTGGTTGAAGTAGATGATTTGTTGATGTAATTATTGTAGTCATTTTCCAAGCCAATGTTTTGGCAAATGCAAAAGAATTGTAGGTAAACTCAAGCACTACCAAGCATATATGTTAAAAACATAATACTTTATCCTCCTAACCTCTAGTAAGGAAGGAGAAGAAAATATTTACTATTTTTTGGTAAATTGAGAACTATTCAAGTTTTTGAGGAAAAGAGAAAATTCTTCTCACTCATATATGAAAATGAGGCTAAGTAGTTGAGAAACTCTTAGCATATATTCCTTTGGGAATAAATTGACACCTTATGTGTCTAAGTATCGTGATTGCCAAGTGGCAATAACCATTGCAATGAAAATTTTTTAATGGTAAAAATGGACACATCTGATTGAAGGATGATGTGATAAAGCAATTGCTTAATGATGGAATTATGTTCATTAATTATATGAAGTCGGAAATGGATTTTGGCCAATCCTCTGACTATACATCGAGGGGAATGGACAAGCCAATTGAAGAAAATCAACAATGATAGTAACCCAACCTATGTGATTGGCATTCCCATGAATTAGGTTCATATGGGTAATAACAAGTCATTTGTTGATCTAGTGCACTGTAAAAAAAAAAAAAAATTATTATCCCTCCTAAGGTGAAAATATTGCAAAATTGCAAGAAAAAAGAGGTTGAGCTAAGCTCTTAATGAAATTCCATAGCCATTATTGGTGGTGTATTAATCTGCAATATACATTTGATGGAATCACCTATATAAGTGTGGAGTGGGGCCGCTCCTATGAGATATTTTGGCGAAAATCTCTAAAGCACTTATGAATAAACCAAGCACGCGCATGGCCTATTAGCGCAAAACCGTGTTGAACAACAAAGTTTGTGGGAGTGTAATGTGATTGGTGAAAATTATAATTCACAAAAAGAAATTCTAGGTTCATAGAAGTTTCATACTTCATCAATGATTTCGTGAATTATATTTCATTCTTTCTAGGGTTGGTTCATAGCCTAACAAGCACCAATTCCGATGCATTACTCTCCAATAACCCAGCATTATTTTATTTTTCTTGTCAAAACTTTCTGAAATATGTGGATGATTGTTGGATATTTCAGTAGTTTTGAAATATTTATTAGAAATTATGATCATCATGAAAGTCATCATTTTTGTAACGGCTTTTTCAACGGTCATATAACGGCTTTCTAATGGTTGTATAACAGTCGTCTAATGGCTTTATAACTTTTGATTTATTACTTCATAAACTCCTCATTATTTTATAACGGTCATCTTTTTAATTACCAATTGATTATGATGATCTCCTAACGGCTCTCTCTTTTCCTTGTTTAAATATAAATTAAACTTCAAACCACAATCGTAGTAGATACGATATGTTCTCACTTCTTTCCTTTTCTTTTTGTTGGGTTATATACAAAAGTTGTTCTGTTTCCTTCTAATATTCAGTGTGGAGTATAGAAGAAAGTCTGTTGTATCTTGGGAGGATAGCCGCCGAAGCCTTATGCACCGAGTTTCGTACTCCGAGGGGCGGAATTATCCTTAAGGACAGTGTTTGCACGCCTCGACATTTCATTTTATTTTCTAATCTTTTGTAATGCATTTCCAATCATTATTATTATTTTATGTATTCTAATACTTTTTCCAACAGTTGTGTATAAGGCAACGAGCTATGATTATTCGATCTTGCTTTCTAATTGGATAAAAAGATGGACTCTTAAGAGTAGCCCACCATAACTAAAGTAGACCAAAGCATCTTTCTATGTCATTTTCTAGCTTGAGAATGCTTTTATGTTTAAGTACTCCTCAAGGGAATTTGGCATACAACCTTATGTCCACTCGAATAGGTGTTATTGAGTACCTTTATAAGGAGCAAGAAAGCCCTCCCCATTTGTGTATCTAGTATCTACAAGATAATAATTACCTAAAAAAGTTATAGCATTATTAATTGTCTTAGAATCATCAAAACCTACATGATAAAGAATGCAACATATGGATAAAGCTTTGTCTTACCAATAGAAATAATCATACCATTAGGTTTAACTAAAATATCTCAAAGCACTCTAGAATATACTTTTGAGCCTTCCCATTTAGGTTAAATATAAATTAATCTTATGCCGCATGAGCAAACTCCTAATACATTGGTTGCTACCTCACCCTTTCTATTATGATACCTTGGTTTATCAACCTCCTGAACACGTATCTAAACATATGTGCCATCTAATGCTCTTGAGCAACCCTAGAAACATGAAGTTGATGAAATGAACTTATCTTTAAAGTATTAAATTAATTCCATGTAATAGCATAACAAACATACCTTAAACCATCTCTCATCTTTTTATTCCTCAAGGACTTGCTCAAGTGAGACATAAAGCTTACTATGCATTCTTATCATGACATTTTAAACTAAATTAAAATATGTACTTATTGTCTCTCCAGACCTCAAATCTAAACTTGATGACAATTTTTCATATGATGGCAAGTATATGTAGGAACATTGTCACTTCTATCGTTACAAGTGCATCGTTTTTTAACCCACCAATTGTATGTGCCAACTTGCATAGTAGAGTAAATGTTTGTTTATCCATCCTCAGTTATTCCACACTATTCAAGTCACTATTGTTAATGAGGCAATCAAGGTGATATAACGAGCTTGGCTTCTAACAAATGAGTGATCCTTCAATATGTGCCTACAGTAGTGCCTTTCAATAGTATTGGACACTACAATCATATAGATCATAGACAAAAGCAACTTCTAGAGGTTCATCTTCTCTAATATCAGAATGGTAAAAAATTCCTCTCTATTGATCCATTTCTAATAAGGAAAATAACCATAACATTAGGCAAGGTTAGATAATAGCAAAATCATCCAAAACAACATCTCTTTCAAATCAACAATTTTTCACAGAATTTCACTAAACAAATCCATGATTACTGCTAGAAAAAATGTTTATGCAAAAGAAACAAACTAAAATTGATTCATGATTATTAACGACTCTATGAAGAGATAATTGTTTTCTATTATTCAATAAAAAAAATAGGGTTACATATATACATTCATAACAAAGTTGTTATTTTACCCTAATTACTCACTATATTTCCCAACACTCCCCCTCAAGTTGGGATATAGATATCGAATAATCCCAACTTGTTACATAAGAAGCTCACTCTAATCCCCCGTAGAGATTTCATAAAAGTGTTTGAGAGTTGATCCTCTTTGTGTGTTGAAGAATAACCTCCATTTCTAAACTTTTTCTCGCACAAAATGACAGTCAAACTCAATGTGCTTAGTTTGCTTGTGAAAGATGGGATTAGATGCAATATAAATAGTGTATTGATCATAATACATCACTGGTGGATTTGATGGTGACATTTCATTCTTTGATAGTAAGAATTTCAACCATAGTAATTCACTTGTTGTGATATTCTGAATTTTAGGCTTTGTTTTTTATTAAATGAGTTGGGTTTTTCATCGATGCACCTATAGTTCTTTTCCCTGAGCTAATCACTCACGGAATAACTAACTTATCAAGTGAAGCCGTTAATATACAATGGACTTGAGAATTCAATTAGAAATCGACTACTCGATCGTGCTAATCTGCAAGGGTCATTACGGCATTGTCGAGATCGATCAGAGACTGGAGATAGGTCAATTTAACAAAGATATGTGATTAGTGTGTAATTGCAAAATTTCTGTCGAACCTAGACCGATTTTTCTATTATTTTTGTACCCTATGTCCGTATTTGAAACTTTGAGATTTTCATGACAACCGAGAATTGTCGATGTGTCAAAAATGTACAATGTGGCTTGAAAATAATCAACCACATGTCAAATGCACTAAAAATTCCTAAAAGCTATCTAGTAGGTTAGGTTATACTAAAATCACGCAGATTAAAATTAACTGTGAAATTGAACCCGATTTCAGAATTTAAAAGTTCTGTCATGTCACGAGTCATTTTAGGAACGTCGACTCATCTTTTGCATAATTTTCGGCGAGCTCGAGATTTTTACGGAAAATCAAATTGGACAATTCGGAAAATAATGGAAATTCGAATAGGCCAAATCGAAGAGATTTTTGGCTTCCAAACCGAGCTATTTGGTGAAGGGAATTTGCAGAAATTGTATGGTCTTCTTTCTTAGCAAAATTGGACATCAAATTAGGAAAATTTGGTGAAAAAATGGAAGTCCAATTGAGGAAATTCAAAGCCTTAGATGGGGGCTGCAACATTGGCATCAAACTTGAGTTATTTGTGGGATTATATGCAAGAAAGTAATTGGGGTACCGAGGGATAGTCATGGGGACTTTTTAGGGGACCAAGCATTGATTAATTTGGATAATTCTTGTTGACCTTTGCCCCCTCCCCTACGGCTTCTCACGCCAGCCTGCTGCCCTTCTCCTTCGCACGAATTCTACTTCATCGAAGATAGCTGCCTCTGCATTCCTTTCATTTTTCTTCTACCCCTTTCATTTTCCTTGAAGCTTAATTCTCCCACGACTGAACTTGCTACTCCACTATCGTCTGTCCCACACCATCAACCCCTTCCAGCAGCTGGTTCCCCTCTCTTCTTCGTGCATCCCATCTTCTCTCCATTGGATCTCGGCCCAACTCGTGGCCACATGTCCACGTTCGGTCTTTGCTTTTCTTTCATCCATTTGAAGCTCAACTCCCACTGACCGTCTTGATTTCCCCTTCTCGTGTCTTCTTTTGCTCGGTCAACCACCAACATCAACGCCCCATTGAATTCCTTGGTGTTGACTTTCCTTCGACGCTAGCAACAGCAACCTTTGCAGCTGCTCCACCTTCACCTGTCTCCTCTCCACCAAAGACAATCCCAGCTCTGCCACACGTCCTCTCTGGTCAAAACCAGCGAAGCCTCCCCCAAAGTTTGACTCTAGTAGCTTCTTCGAGACAGCTCCCCTCAGCTTCACCGCTTTAGCCAGCTTTGGTCATGGACTGTAGGGTCATTTTCGGCCTAGTCCGAGCCTTTGTCGGCATCGCTGTAGACTCGAGTTTTGGCCGGTGTCATGCCGTCGTCGCCATGAACTGGTTTTTACGCTAAATTGGTGAGTTTACGTTCTAATCCTAATTAGTAGGCTAATGACACTTAGAAGTGGATTAGTAGGCTAATTAGTGGGTTACTCAAGTTAATTAGGCTTAGGATGATTTAGTTAGAGTAAATATTTAGTTAGTTGGTTAGTTAGTTCAACTAGAATAGTTAGGTGGATTTAGTTAGGAATTAGTTGGATTATATAATTAGTGTAATTAGATTAAATTAGGTAGAATGGTTAGATTTATTTGTTAGTTTGATTAATTAGCCCGGTTAGTTTAGGTTGATTTAATTGAGTGCTTTAATTTATTTAATTGCCGGTGATTTATTTAATTATTAATTATTTTCCATAAATTAGACTGTGATAGTCGGTAACTGGAATTTCGTGCTGATTGTAATGATGTGTTCAGTTTAAGCAATTGGATGTTAACTTGTGCAAATTGAGTGCTGATTGGAAATTTGGTCAATTATTTCAAAATTTTTGAATTTTGATATTTATTAAGAAAATGCTGGGTGTCGGGTTTTAACACCAAAAATGGTTTTATATATTATATAAAATAGTGAGATTTTATATAATAATTAATAATTAACACGTGGACAAGCTATAGAGAAGAAGCAGCTCCAGTGGTGCTGATGCTGGCATCTTCAATGGAAGGTGAGGGAAAGTAGAAGCTGTGTCCAGCGATGGGAAAATGAAAGCCCGTAGAAGATTGAGGGGGGGGGGGACGGGTGAGAAAATGGAGAGATAAGAATGAGAAAAAGTCAAAGAAATAAAGTAGAAGAAGACCATGGCAGGATTAGTCGGCTGAGAGAGGGAGAGAGTGAGTGTCGTGCGGAGAGAGAGAGAGAGGCGTGCGAGAGACGTGAGAGAGAGGGGAACCGAAGGAAGGGGGAGGAAAAAATTAAATCCAAGACATTCTATTCTCATCCAAACTAGGTCCCACAACTTCCCATTCAATCCAATTTGGTCCCCAAAAATCCCCATGCTAAAATACTTGATCCTCACTTACTTTCTTGCACCATAATTCCCCTAAATAACAAGTTTTGGGCAGCAAAGATGGTCATTTCTTTCAATTCCGAATTCCATTTCTTTTTTCTTGAAATTAGATGTCTGAATAAATTTCTCGATTGGTGTCAAATTTTGTCAAAGAAAAATCTCACACAACTTCCTTTCACCAAGTAGTTCACATAGAAGGCCAAAAATCCCTTCGATTTGGCCATTTTGAATTTCCGTTCGTTTTTCGAATCGTCCAAATTGATTTTCTGTAAAAATCCTGAACTCATCGAAAATTCCTTGAAAGCTGAGTTGACGTTTCTAAAATAATTCATGACATGACATAACTTTCAATTTCTGAAATCGGGTTCAAATTCGCGGTTAATTTCAATCTGACGCGATTTTAGCGTGACCTAACCTACTAGGTAACTTTTTTGAATTTTTAGTGCAATTGACCCATGGTCGATTTTCTTCGAGCCACACATACCTCTTTAACACATTGGTGACTCTTGGTTATCGTGAAAATCTAAAGGTTTCAAATACAGACGTAGATTTCAAAACGACAGAAAAATCGGTCTAGTTCCGATCTATGAGAATTTTGCAAAGTAGTGGAATCAACCATGTTTGGCCACACATCTTAGTTGAACCGACCTATCTCCGATCTCTGATAGGTTTTCGACTGTGCCGTAACGATCCTTGCAGACTAGTACGATTGAGTAGTTGAATTCTCAAGTCTATTGCATTTATATTCATTAACGGCTTCACTTGATAGGCCAGTTATCTCATGAGTGGCCATCTTAGAGAAAAGCACTATGGTCGCGTCGATGAAAAGCCCAACTTATTCAATCAAAATTAGAAACTAAAATTCAGGATGTCACAACGTTGGTTGCCACATTATCATGATTTTCATCTTCCTTATGATCTAAGTCGCATGAGCTTCTGAAGGGTCTTCACTGAGATTTCCCTTGGCACGGTCTTTTCCAAATACGGCTGCTAGTCGATCATATTGAGGGAAGGACTTCCCTCTCAAAGAAGCAGCTCTTGGATAGGTCTACAAAGAAAATGTATTATTTTGTTAAAAATGAAACAATTAATAAAGAAGAAAAATGAGAAGAAGTGACACAATGCTTATTATTTTTGCCAACTATCCTCAGAATGAATATCAACACAATGCTTTTCATGGTCCCACCCAAAGCCACTTTGATTCCTCAAGTCATAAATCTGATTATACAACTTTTTCAAATTTTTCATTTTCGACTCTATGTGAGGATTACCCTCGATGCCAGAACAAGGCAACTTTTCTTCAAACCACTTCTCTGACATAATCATCTAACCACTTTTGAAGCCGTTATCGGCTTTCATTCCTCGCGTAACTAATTCTTCAAGACCATCTAGAAGTGCATTTTCTTCATCTATTGTCCATATACGTCGGTCTCTCTTTGTTCTCCTTCCTTGAGTTTGACTGAAATCGCTACCTTCCATTCCTAAACATCTCATTGCAATTTCAGAAAATTTAATGATGGAAGATAACATGGTAGAGAAAATTTAATGATAGAGACAACTTAGTACTTCAAATTTAAAATGATAAAGTCATAATTCAAACATTATATAGGAAATATATGTCTCAATAATGACAAACCAGCACCATATTACACATGTCTAATAGAAATGGGAAAAAAAGAAAAACATCTTATAACGCAAGTCTTGCAACAATGGAAAACAAATGATGTTTTTAAATAATATAAAAGCATACAACTCCTCCCTATCCTCGACTTGCATTTCACTCATTAAACATTGGTACTGCCAAATTTTGCCTCCATGTTGCCCAATGATCCGACGGCTCGACAACATCAATTGTTTCCACATCTTCAATAGTGGTAGCAACTTCATCTAACCATGCCTTGATTAGATCAATAGCCATTTCTTGTCTTATCAAGTTGTGTAGAAGGCAACAAGCTATGATTATTCGACCTTGCATTTTAATTGGATAAAAAGATGGACTCCTAAGAATAGCCCACCGTAACTTAAGTAGACCGAAGCATCTTTCTATGACATTTCTAGTTTGAGAATGCCTCATGTTGAAGTATTCCTCGGGTGAATTTGGTGTACAGCCTTTTGTCTGCTCAGATAGATGGTATCGAGTACCTCTATAAGGAGCAAGAAAGCCCTCCCCATTTGTGTATCCAACATCTACAAGATAATAATTACCTAATAACAAATGATGATGTTGTTAATTGTCTTAGAACCTTTAAAACCTACAATACATAGAATGCAATAATTACCAACGGGGATCTTTAAACCATTGGGTTTAACTAAAGCATCTCGAAGCACTCTAGAATCCGCTGTTGAGCATTCCCATCCAAGTAAAACATAAACGAATCTTATGTCACGTGAGCAAACTCCTAATACATTGGATGCAACCTCACCCTTTCTATTTTGGTATCTCGGTTTATCAACCTCTGGAACACGTACCCTTATATATGTGCCATTCAATGCTCCTAAGTAACCCTAGAAACATAAAATTAATAAAATAACATTCTCTTTAAAGTATTAAATTAGTCCATGAAATTACATAACAAACATACCTTAAACCACTTCCATCTCTCGTTGGCACATTCCTCTAGCACTGGTTCAGGTGAGACAAGAAGCACACTATGCATTCTTATCACTGCATTTAAAGCTAAGTTAAAATACCTACTTATTGTCTCCCCAGACCTCATAAATCTGAGCTTGATGACTCGATTTTTCACGTGATGGGCAAGTATATGTAGAAACATGGCCATTTGTTCTTCTATAGTTACAATTCCATCTTCTTTTAACCCACCAATTGTACGTGCCAACTCGCATAGTAGAGTAAATGTACATCAATCCATCCTAAGTTGTTCCACACAATTCAAGTCATTGTTCTCAATGAGGCAGTCAAGGTGATCTAAACGAGCTTGGATTCTAATAAATGTCCGATCCTTCAATATATGCTTGCGGTAGTGCCTTTCAGAAACAATGGACACTACTAGCATATACGTCATACACAAAAGCAACATTTGAGGCTCATCTCCTCTAATATAAGAATGGTGAAAATTTCCTCTCTATCATTGTGATCCATTTCTAATGAGGAAAAAAATAACATTAGACAAGTACAAATTAATAGGTTAGATAATAAAAAAAAATATGTAAAATAATGTATTTTTTCAAATCAACAAATTTCAAGGAGGTTTTCCTTCCTCCTTGCAATAAGGAGAATCTTTGATCTCGTGGATTTGCTTCAGCTGTTTTTCAAAGCCAAACTTTCAAGCATACCCATCAAACATTTGGGTATATAATTTGTGCATTCTCACACTCCCAAATTGCTCCCACGGCAATTGTTTCATGGTATACTTGATAGAGACTTTGAGCATTGAAATATGCTAAACTAGGTTTTTGATCCATTAACAAATATTCTAAGCTTCCTCTTTTTTTTTTTGGGTATTTTCCCTTTCCTGACTATATTTCCCCTGATTAAGTTAATGGGATCGTGAAACGGCCTAGCTATATCATGTCTACTTAGTGAGGTAAATGAAATTGGCAGGTGTCTGTCTCTATGCTTGGCGGGAATAGCACTTGAGTGTGCTTACCTTGCCTAGATAGGTCAAAAAGTGCAAACATGTGTTTTACGTCACCCAAGCATAGAGACAGACACCTACCAATTGTTGTAAGAGCTGCAATAGCCTTGGAAATCTGGGTATCGAAGAACTAAACCAAGAACGAACAATTCACGTTGAACATATCAAATATTTTGCACAAAAACAGAAAGGCCTTTATAAATCTACAGATTTAAAACTACCAAGAAGACGATTTCCAATCAACCAGCAAAAAAACCAATAGAACTACAATTCTGACTTGCATAAGCCGAAACATAGATGAAATAGGAAAAAAATCCACAACCAACCTTATGGCTACTTTAGAAGTCAACGTTAGAGAGAGAGAGAGAGAGAGAGAGAGAGAGAGAGAGAGAGAGAGAGAGAGAGAGAGAGAGAGAGAGAGAGAGAGCATGATTATTTACCTTCGAAAATTCATCACTTTCATAAAATTTCAATGTGAATCGAAGAGCTATTGAGGACAAGGCTTCAACGTCGATACTTTGGAAATAGAGGAGTTGGAGTCGTCTGTGGGTGAACAGCGGAGAAAGAAAAAAAAACGTAGGGTTTTATGTTTCGGATAAAAGAAATCCTATCCAACCTTATCCCACCCCCCTCGGATTTTTTTATCCAGTTTATATCCCTTCTATATCCAACCTTATCTTATCCTAGACAGCTATCAAACATGGGATAGATAAAACATATTATATTATGGTTTTTATTTGGTCGACCAAACGCAGCCTTAGGGTTTTCAAGTCTAGTCTTGGTCGGAAATCGCCGGATTTGAACTACGTTAGGTTTGGCAAAATTTTGCAACTTCAGATGTGTTACATATGGCCCGTTTGGTTCAACTTTGGGGAAATGCCCTTGGGAGAATGCAAATACCTTTGAGATAAAGGGGTTTTCCGAAATGTTACACCGTTTGGTTAATTACAATCTCAAGTAGCTTTGAAAAATAATTTTAGCAAAAACACCGTTTGGCAAAACTTGCATTTCCAATTAACTTTTGCTATTTTTTTTTTTAAAGTCTGAAAATAAAATCCGGTGGCCGGCGAACAGCCGGCCAGCTGCCGAATAGCCAATTTGGTTGCCGAACTGCCAGATCTGGCGGCCTGAGGTCGCGGAGGCCAGATCTGGCCTCCCGGCCCGAGGTTGGTGGCGTGACCTCAAGAGACGCTGCTTGAGGTCGCGCGGACCCAGCAACAACGCCGCTTGAGATCGCGTGACGCGGCGACGCCGCCGCTGGGTCCGTGCGACCTCGGCGGCGTCACCGGGTTCGCGCGGACCCAGCGGCGTCGCCTGGTTCGCACGGACCCGGGGCGTCGCCTGGTTCGCACACGCCAACGACGCCGCTGGGTTCGCGCGACCTCGGCAGCGTCGCCTGGTTCGCGCGCGCTAGCAGCGCCACCTGGGTTCGCGCGACCTCGGGCGACGCCTCGCACGCGCCGTGCGGCGCCGCTTGGGTTCGGGCGACCTCAGGCGACGCCTCGCGCGCGCCAAGCGGCGCTGCCTGGGTTCATGCGACCTCAGGCGGCGTCGCCTGGTTCGCACGCGCCAGGCGATGCCGCTTGGGTCGCGACGCCGCCTAGGTCGCGGTTGCGCCACCCCGGGCGGTGGTCACCGGGGACGCGCGACCCCCACGTTGTGATGGTGGTTGCCGGAGAAGCCGAAGGCGGCGGGAAGGCGAAGACGAACGGAGAAGAAGATGAGCCAAACGGAGAAGAAGATGAACAGGAATGGCGATGAACAGTAAATTTGCATTTCTGAAATGCTCAATGCTCAATGCTGGTCCTACCCAGCATTCAGCTTTCAGCTTGTAGAATGCCCGCATTTCGCAAATGGGCATTCGAAAACCATTGCCAAACATACAAATTTTCCCCAAGGGGCTTTGGGGGCTCAAAGCCCCTTGGGAAAGCCCAACCAAACGCCCCCATAGAGTTAGATCTTGTTGCCAAGGCTGAGTGGCATCATTTATAGGGCTAGTCGATGTGTTCCCAAGGTTGGTCAACGCAAGGGGACTCGAATGATGACAAATAGGGTCATCAATCAATGTCATGTGTCACCGACTAGCGGTGCAACCTTCTTCTAGTGATGGAACAATGTCATTGGCTGGAGATAATTGTTTTCTATTATTCAATAAGAAAAAAAGGTTACAAACATATAAATGCTTATATATGCTTAATCCTATTCATAAATAAGTTACCATTTTACCATTATTACTAATAATATTTCTGCCGGCTAGCCAACCTACCTCCTTTGCTAGGAGGCAGGCCTCGTCATCTCCCTGTACCCAGCCTAGCACACTAGGAAAAGGGCATCGCGGGGATCAAAGGGGGTTCCCACTCCGTAAAGGAGTTGGCTGGGATTACCCTTGGGGATATTATCCCTTGTTTCTTCCCCTCACTTGCCTTTAAATGGCTTATGGGGAGAAGACACCCAGGGATATCCAATTCAGGGTGGAGCAGTTTAAAGACCTGCTCAGGTCTAGCCATTTTACCATTATTACTAATAATATTTCTGAGAGAGAGAGAGAGAGAGAGAGAATGATTATTTTCCCTCGCGAATTAGAAAAACATTATTGATTATTTTCTCTCACGAATTAGAAAAACATGATGCTTCAACTCTTTCACTACTTCTGCAAAGCTTTGATATGAATCGGAGGGTTACCGAGAAGAAGGTTTCAACTTTGTTACTTTAGTTATAGAGGACTCGCATGGGTTAACAAAGGAGAGGGAAAAGGACATTGTAGGGTTTTCTCAAAATAGCTTTTATATTACGAATAAGAGAAATTCTATTTGACTGTATCCCATCCCATTTGGATTTTTTTATCCAGGCTATATTCCCCTTATATATAACCTTATCCTATCCTTGACAACAACCAAGCATAGAATAGGATAAAACATATCCTATGCTGACTTTCATCTAGACAACCAAATGCAGCTTAAATAGTTTATTTATTACTTTGAACTATTGACTATTATGTTTTTGTTTATGCACCCGCATAATCACCCATCATATGTTAGTGGTTTAAGGTTTAAATTGCTAAGAGTGCTTGCACTAAAAAGAAAAATGTATCGAAAGAGTGTTAAATTTACCTAGCATAATCTAGTATCGGTACCCATGAAATATTTGGTTTGTAAAGTAAGATGGTCTCCTGCATATTACTTGGGTTTCTAATTGTTGAGAAAACTTGGCCAATGGGGGGTATATTTGTCTATTTCCTCTATTATTATTTTTTTTTTCGTATGGTGGCAAAAAGGATCATATTGTAATTTTGGCCTTTGAGTTTTATTATAAATAGATAGCTTGGGGTCATATTAACCTACCTAAGCATTCGGTTCAGTTTTTTTTTTGTCCCCCAACGTAGTTGAAGACCTTAACCCCAATCTTTTCTCTATGCAACCTTTCTTTTCTTTTTCTTCTTGCTTCACCATCTCCCACGGAAATTCTTTCTTACCTTCTTATTTGCTTTCTCTCATAGTGCGAGACGATACTAATGAGGTGATTCTTTGAATCTATTGTCTGCCTTTAAACTTCATGTCTATCAGAAAAATGAAAACTTTTTGCAATTTGTGATAGGTGATTTAACCTGTTTCGTGAGTTTTTTTTATCTTCTTATTTATTGCCATTGGCCTACAATTTTCTCATGTGTGAAGACCAAGGCAATGCTAATTTTACCCTTGGACTGGAAGGGAACTAGCTTAGGTACTTTACCCTGATGGCTTGTAAGATATTGGCATGCTTTCTAATAGTACAGTCCGGAAAAAATAAGAGGGATGAAAAACTCCACTACCAAACAAGTAGAGGTTCGTGGACCACCATATATATTCAGATTCTTTGGGGAAAAGCAAATTATCATTTTTTTTTTTTTTT
The DNA here is from genome assembly GCA_014182405.2 of Eucalyptus sideroxylon. Classification (NCBI taxonomy): domain Eukaryota; kingdom Viridiplantae; phylum Streptophyta; class Magnoliopsida; order Myrtales; family Myrtaceae; genus Eucalyptus; species Eucalyptus sideroxylon. Next base: position 52,841,716 of record CM024555.2, on the reverse strand, counting down.
TTTTAGGTTTTCTAAACCCTACAGAAATTGATTTTTGCCTTCCTCAATCTGATTTGGTTATTTTTGAAGGATTACTTCAGCCTACTACCAAAGAACTTCAATCCAATTTTTTGCTTTTTCTAGCTAGTTTTGGCGGTTCAATTGCTCCTTTCACACTTTTCGAGGCGATCGTTGAGACACAATATCTAAGAGTTCAATTGTAAGCCCTCTAGCTATAGGAGATGGTTGAACAAATGATATTACTTTTGTTACGATCTCTAAGGAACTTGATGGCACAAATTATTTGATATGGTCTCGATCTGCATTTTTAATTGTTGCAGGCTACAGGCTCATAGGACAAATTAACAGCACTTATGTGAAACTAGATATATCAGGAATTACTTAAGACAAATGGATCTCGAATGACTCTTTGGTAATGTCTTTATTGCTTAACTTAATGTAGTCACATATTGCAAAATGATATTTGCTTCTTGATACCGCGGCATAGGTTTGGTCAGCTACAAGAGATACTTATGGTCAATTCTAGAATGATGCGTGAGTGTATGAAATTCAAAGAATGGTTCACAACACCACTCAAAAGGAGATGTTTATATCTCATTATTATGTTGAACTTTGGAATTTGTGGCAAGAGCTAGATCATTATGTCGATTATTAGCCAACCATGCTACAAATAATGTTGCTTACAAGAACCTTGTGGAGAATATTACAGTTTATGATTTCTTTGCAGCGTTGGATGTTGAATATGATCATATGCATGTTCAAGTCCCAAGCTGATCTCCATATTCTACTCTAGAACAATCCTATGCCTTAATTCACTCTAGAGAAAGCCAATGGACAGCAATGCTCCATCTCTCTACTGATTATCAATTTCCTCTACAAACTAGTGTTAGAACTATTGTAAGAGTTTTCCTAATGTGGACTAAATTAATTGATATTGTAATTTACTGTTTTTACGGTTACCGTAAAATGGAGTTGGTCTAAAGAGAGATAGAATGTTTTCTTAATTAGTCTAATATGGGCTGGCTAGTGTGGGCTGAGTTGAGCTTGGCCCGTAATGAGGGGGACTGGCTGGAAACTCTATAAATAGTGCTCAAGTCTCTCCTCCAACCCTAATCCTCACATGTATCCTCACCTAAGGAGCGTTTACCTAACGCTAAACGTGAGGGGGGCCGCCTCATTGAGCCAGTGATACGGAGGGCAATAGAGGAGAATGACTTGATGCGTGGATCCCCTTGATATATGTGGGTAGTCCTTTTTATGCTTCTGTTTTATGTTCGATGGATCTCAAAATAGGTGCGTTAATCTTTCTACTCAATTATGCATGTTCTTGTTCTAGTTATGGAGATCCTGGGGTTGCACAATTTGCGTCCAACATGTGGTATCAGAGCAACCATAACCCTAGAACTTGAATGCATAAAGTTTTTGCCCTAATTTGTACGTATTAGCCCTAATTAGTACGGATCTTACCCTAATTTGTGATTTTCGAGACTTTTTGTTCAATAAAAATTAAATTAAATCACAAATTCGGACTGGGCTCGATGAGACGAGCAAGACGGTCGGCTACGCGTCGCCGGAGGAGGCCGCACGCGCCCTCACGCGCGGCCACGCGCCGCCCACTCAAGAGGCACGTGAGGGCGCGTGGAGCGTCTGATCGGCGCGTGGCTGGCGGCGTTGGACTCGTATGGTGATTTCCTATCTCGTGGTATATTTATTTTATATGTTTGATGGTTTTATTGATGTGAAATTGCATATGAAACCCTAAATGCGTGTATTTTAAATGATTTTTTGCGTATTTTTCCTTGTATTTTTCTGTGATTTTGAAAATACAAGTGTTGGGTTATAGGTATATTATCACATAATCATTATAAATGTGTAATTCATCAATAAAAATCAATCTTTTATTGTAAACTGAAGCTGGCTTAATGAGATATAATCAGTATGTGATAGTATTTGAGCTATGTATTGATCTAATGAGAAACAGTAAAGGTTATGAAACTTTTGTTACTCAAGCATACTCCTTGAAACGCTGGTAATTTTTGAATGATGGACATATTAAGAACTCGTGACCAAACTGATTGTACCGATTAACACATCTACTGAATGTGGGTAATGCATGTCAATTAAGTTACTGCATATTGTACATGAACTCATCTGGTCACTTGTTAATGTCTATCAAGTTGAATATTTTTTATGGTTAAGGAGTATGACAACATTTATGCAGAGCAATAGTATTTACTGTTAAATTTTAGATATTTGGTTCTCTGGTTTGACTCAATTAATAGGCCACTGGTTGAAGTAATGATATTTGTTACCTAAAATTGATTAATAAATCAGTTGTTGGCCTTGGAGTCATTTTTGCCTTATGAATTTATGAGTGATAATGGATCAGCTGTCAAGCTTGTCGATTTGATGCTCCCTGTATTACTATTTATGTTAATTTGTGAGAGATATTATAGATTAACATTCTTTTTATGTTGTTCTGGTAATATGTAATAGGGGTGCATAAGAGATGTTTTATTCTATGTTATGAGAAGTTTCTTGTGTTACTGTGATCTATATATATATATATTGTTATTTTTATATTAATGAATAAAGCAATATAATTAGCATGATATGTGATTTTGGTAATATGATGCCCCTATCACTAAAGTTAAAATCACATATATATGGTGTATGTGAGGAGTAAAGCTTATATCCCTGGTATGAGAGAATTTCAATGATTCAATTGAGTAGTGACCGCCAAAGTGGCACGCTTGATTGGGTTTGAGAAATTTCAGTCTCGTATGATGATTGGGATGTCTCCTGATCTAATGCGTAATCATACTCCCAAAGGAGGTGATTGTGTATTAGTTTATGGAGGGATACATGATAGTGTGGTGGAGGAGTGACTGATTCTAGTGATTCATATGCCCAAAGGTGATGAATTCACGAAGAATTGGAACATATTCTCATAACCCTTATCATGTGGGGAGTGTACAATTGCATGTCATGTATTCTGCCCAAAGGTGATTATGTGACTTTGCATGTAACTCTCTGGATGTGTACTTGTACGTCAAGTTACACAATGCTCACATGATGCTAATTATATACTGCTTGTTTTTCAGTCACATTTTCTGTAAATGGTAATTCCGTCATCATTGAGGTTTTTACTGCTTCAAATTTTAAGTTGTGGACATATGATTTGTTGCTTGAAAAAAGAGCAATTGAATTTGCTTATTATCCATGAAGCGTTCCATTCTAGAACACTTGAAAAGAGGTTTGTCTACGGACTGCACTGCTATAAGATGATGGAAGCCTTAGTTGCTTGAAATTATGTCTTGTCTGATATTGAAATTAGGACACATCTGCAAAGATTGTGTTTAAGTCCTAATGATATATACATCTCGTATATGATTAAAAGGTTGTTTCCAAAAGTTTTTTTTTTTTATTTAAGGAAAATGACTGAGATAAATGTCTTAAAAGGTTGTCGGTGGCCGTTAGTATTTTGGCAAGTATGACAATGCGAAATAGCTTAAAGGGTCATTTGTCAAATACTTGGTAGATTCTGGGGTGGTAATTTAATTACTATACCTGAAAATTCTGACAAAAAGATTTGGTCGAAAGGCATAAATGCACTATATTGAACATGGTGATGAGTATGATTAGTAAGACTAATTTATCTGGTCTTTTGTGGGCTAATATTATGAAAGTAATTTTTTCATATACAAAAGGGGTATTGATTTTATGACCCTAAAGAAGGTATAAGAATTATGGAATTACATACTCTAAACTTTCTAAATATTGACGTAATTGTAGATGATAACTACTCTCAGACTATAAAAGATAATAGTATGATAGAGGTTACTATGTTTTTGTCTTTACCTATACAGATAATTATGGAATCTCATGTACCATAGACTAAACTTGTTGAGGTTCAAGGTACTATTCTTGATATAGTTTATAATGAAATTTCTTAAACCTCTCAAGTGCAGAATGAAGTGGTTGCAGCTTTATTAAGGAGATTTGTTAAGGAAAGACGATCGGTTATACCATCGAGACTATATAGTCTATTTGTGAGAGCATGATTACAATATCCACTATATGGTTGATGTAATGACATATTTATAAATGTTGTTTCTTATTCTCAATTAAGTATGTGATTAGATGCCATAAAAGGCGATATACAATCTATGAAACATGTTTGGAAACTTACTGACTTGTCTAAAGATCACAAGTTTATTAGTTGCAAATTGGCGTACAAAACTAAAAGAATTTCAAACAAAGATTGTGGAATTTAAAGCCAAATTTGTAACTAACGTTTTAACTCTAAAGAGGGGTGGATTGTTTATAGTGAAAAATAATTATTTCTTTAAATGTTCTTTCAGAGTAAACGTGGCATTAATAATTTATTTTGATATAAAGTTACGCCAAATAGATACAAAATCTATATTGTGCAACTGGATGATTTTGCAGCAGATTCAAGTAAACTTGTGTATAGACCGAAAAGTTCTAATTCATGATCTTAAGCAAGTTTCCATACAATATTATTAAAGTTTCATAGTGTTGTTATTTTGTTCAATTGGGAACAAAATAATTCAATATACTGCAAGGTCAGTGGGAGGAAATTTATTTTTTCTCATGCTTTATGTACATGATATTTTGCTTACAAGTTGTGACCTTGAGACAATATTGAGGTCTGTAATGATTGTTTTTGCCATATTATATTAGATTTTCTCGGAGGACATTTGCTGATTGTATATTGTGAATATTCAATATACATCATTGCAAGCCAGGAATTGCTCTTGTTGTTAAGGGTGATGGACTAAATCTATCACATTGTCCTTATTTAAATATTGAGAAAATCTAATTAAATGGTGTACCTTGTGTCAGTGCACTTAAAAGTATAATGTATACTCGAATTTGCACTAGACTAAATGTTGTCTTTGTGATGGGATTTCTAGGCAGATATCGGTCAAATCCAGGACATGATCACTGGGTTACTGTCAAGAAGGTTTTAAGGTACTTAAAGAAAACAAGAGATTATATGCTAATTTATAGACATGTTCAATTCTTGCAGTTAGTAGAGTATTTAGATGTAAACTTTGATGGCTGTTCTGATGACATGCAATCAATAACGGAATACAGATTTATGGTAGTAGGAAGTGCAGTAAATAAAGTTCTTTGTTATCTTCTACTATGTATGCAGTGTTAGTAACATTCTTTTAGGTTGTTACTTGGGCTATTAGGCTCCAAAACCTCATGACGGAATTGATCGTTTTAACTTGATGGATAGACCCATACGGTTGTATTGAGATAACAAATTTGTAGTATTATTTATTTACTATAGAGGTCTCAAGGGGTCTAAATATATGGTGGTAAGATATTTTTGACCATAAAGAAACGGTATAGAAATGTGACTTATGATATAACATATTTTCACAGATGATGTGGTTGCAGATCCACAAACTAAAGGCCTACGCCCATGTATATTTTAGTAACATATTGTTGACATGGGCCTAGGAGTATCTTTGGATACTGTTGTTTAGTGGGAGCTATTTTGGCTTTACTCTGATAAAGTTCACATCTGTGGTTCGTTACACTTAGTAACGGTTTGATATGTATCAACTTTTGCATTCAATAAAATATTTTGAATGTGTTGTTATTATGTTGAATACATATTGATAAAGTCTCAAGGGATTGTATAGACCTTGAGTGAAGGCTAGGGGCATATGAGCATCCGGTTATTAGCCTTGTGCATATGTCTTGTGATACATAAAGAAATGTTAACCATAAGGACAATACATATGTGGGTTCATTGGAACCATAAAGCATTCTCTTGTGACACAAGTTTTTGTGACACCTAAGATAAAAGAATGGTGACTGACAAATGGGATCTCTCTATGAGAGACGTTATCCATTTGACACACTACCATATTGAATCCATATCAATAAAGTTGAGAACATTCGTGACCATGGAAGACTCTGTGTGTATACACGCAGTTACCGCCATGATTCGGTGTTTAAGACTTTATGGGATATGATTGACTATTAAGAATTATCTCTGGACCAAATGTGCGCACATACGCTACGATTTCAATTAATATAGTCCAAGTGGGAGAATGTAAGAGTTTTCCTAATGTTGACTAAATTAATTGATATTATAATTTACTGTTTTTACGGTTACCGTAAAACATGGTTGGTCTAAAGAGAGATAGAAGGTTTCTTAATTAGTCTAATATGAGCTGGTTAGTGTGGGCCGAGTTGAGCCTGGCCCGTAATGAGGGGGACTGGCTGGAAACTCTATAAATAGTGCTCAAGTCTCTCCTCTAACCCTAATTCTCACATGTATCCTCACCTAAGGGGCGTTTACCTAACGCTAAATGTGAGGGGGCCGCCTCATTGAGCCAGTGATACGGAGGGCAATAGAGGAGAAGGACTTGATGCGTGGATCCTCTTGATATATGTGGCTAGTCCTTTTTATGCTTCCGCTTTTTGTTCGATAGATCCCAAAACAGGTGCATTAATCTTTCTACTCAATTATGCATGTTCTTGTTCTGGTTATGGAGATCCTGGGGTTGCACAATTTGCGTCCAACAACTATTACCAAATATGGTTTAATATCTTGATTTAATGATATCTCTAAGGAGGTTGTAAAGTGTAAAAACTGTGCAGGTTGTATCATACTAAGGGTGTGTTTGATTTAGTATTCTCAAGGGGCTTTCAGTCTCCAAAGCTCCTTGGAGAAATATTGAGCCGTTTAGGAACTATTTTAAAGTAGCTATCAAATGAAAACTAGCATTGGGAAGGCTGAAAGTCCAATGCTAATAAGAACTAGCTTTAAGCTTTCAACACTTTGCCAAATGCTGAAACTTTTTTTTCTTCCAAAACTATCATCACCCATTCTTCAAATTTCTGATTTTGCCCCCGTTATTATTTTTTTAAATGCCAAAATAATGCTAAAAAATCAAATATATATAAATGCCAAAAAAATTAAATATATTTTGGTCATTTTAAAAACTTATTTATATATTTGATTTTTTTAATTATATATATATATTTGATTTTTTGATTTTTTTAGCATTATTATAAATTTTATATTTAAAAATTTACATATATTATTTTTTCAATTTTAAAAAAATAAAAATTAAAAATTCCAATGAAGGGTTTAGTCTTTCTAAGAAAAATTATGTGTGTGTGTGTGTGTGTGTGTGTGTGTGTATTTGATTTTTTGATTTTTTAGCATTATTTTCAAATTTATATTTTAAAAGGTGCATACATATTTTTTTTTTCAATTTTAAGAAAATAAAAATTAAAAAATTTTGACGAAGGATTTGGTCAAAATTTTTTAAAATTATATATATATATATATATATATATATATGTATTTGATTTTTTTAGCATTATTGTCAAAATTTATATTTAAAAAGTTGCCTACATATTTTTTTTTTTTCAATTTTAAGAAAATAAAAAATAAAAAATTCTGATGAAGGGTTTGGTCTTTTTTTTTTTTAAAAATTATGTATGTATTTGATTTTTTTTTTTAGTATTATTGTCAAAATTTATATTTAGAAAGTTGCATACATTCTTCTTCTTTTTTTTTTTTTTTTTTTCAATTTTAAACAAATGAAATTAAGAAAACTAATATTAATCATTCAAATGGCTTTTCAAATGTGTTTTTTTACCAAACATCATTTCTCTTAAAGTTGCTTCTCAAAGCATAGTTTACCGAACGACCTTTAAATTTGCCTAAAGTCCTTTAGGTTAAACTACTTTGTATTCTCTCAATGGGCTTTCAAAATGTTGAACCAAATGCACCCTAAGCCTACTAACTAAAAGTTACATGGAAAAGCTGTAGATTTTGAGGCAAAATGGGCACAAAGAAATGCAAAAAAAATGAGGGAAACTATATTGAAACTATTCCTCCTACACCTAATATTGATATCAGTTTATCTGAGGAAGAACTCTAGATATTTCAACATGTATCAAAAGCTTTTGCTGTTGTTGCCACCTCCTTCACGATTACCAATTCGTCTTCCCCTTTTGCTCCAAAACTAGCCATTTCATGTATCTTCTTTTTAGGAGGGGTGGGGGGTTAATACATCCATTTAGGGGTGATCAGTTCCTAATCCCATCAAGGAAACAAGACTAAATCAACTTGTTGTTGGATCGGACTAGGGCAATCCATTCCAAGCAGTCCAATGGAACTAGTGAAAGATTATAATGAGGCACTTGAGTTACATTTCATTTGAGTGTTTCCCCTTCTTTGAAATAAAGCCTTTGCTCTTTACCTGCCAAAAAAAAAAAAATCAAAATGCTTCAAAAATTGTATGAATATGACACACTTAACATATACTACACTTGATCTTAGCCAAAGGGTAGAGAGAGGCATGCTTTGGCAAGTGCATGACTTGGTTTTTACTCACGACTTCTCTTACTGTTTTGCGTGCCCATTTGATATGGGACTCTCGGCATTCGCATGGAAGGCTCTAATGACAAGCCATGCGACTTCTCTAGAGAGCCTCACATTGAAGGCGTTCACATGGACAACTAGACACAATAGCAGAGACAAGCCAAGAGTCCTGCATTGAAGGCATTCACATGGAAGGTTGGATACTACAAAAGAGACAAGCCAAATATGGTGAGAGTCCCATACATCAAACGAGCATGCAGAGACCGTAAGAGGGGTTGTGAATAAAAGTTAAGCCATGCACCTACTCAAAACATACCTTTCTCAGCTTTTGGCTAAAAATTTCCATCATAACAACATTTAGAAAATCCCTAATAATTACGAGTTCAAATGATTTCTTTAATAATCTTAACAATCTTAAAGAAATAAAATTGAAATTTTAAAAAGTAATTGGTATGGTCCAAGTGGTTCCATCCTCAGAACCAAGAACATAGCCAAAAATCAGTTATTCTAATTTTATCGAACCGAGAATCAGATTGATGCCTTTGGGTATTGGACTAAACTGGTCCAATTGATTCATTTTGCTCACCCTTACATATGCTGTTTCCAGCGCATGGATCATTTATACATATGTTACATATCACATGATAGGTTCTTCTAGTCTCTTTAATCAACACACCCCTTCTTAACATAAAGTTCATGTAGCTAATAGAACCCTCTCTTCCATTGCTAGGAAAAGGGTCTATCAATTGTTTCTTCACTCTTTCATTATCTTCTGTTTTACATATTTCATCATTCTCTACTAATCTTTTTTTTTTTTTTTTTTTTTTCATATTAGTAGTCTAGCTCAAGACTTGAATTGTAAATAACCTATTTTTCCTTCTTATTGTGTTTTCCGAAATCTGGTAACGGATAAGGAGATTGGATATGGTAAATTAGATTATGAGTTTTATGTGCTGGAAGGTAGTGGGGTTCTACTTCTATTTCGTCTTCTATGACTCATCAAGATAATTCAGTGTTGATCAGATCTTCCTTAATGGTACTATAGATTAGGTCATCCTCCTTTGGGAACATTTAAAAAAGTTTTCTTAGTCTTGTTTTAGCTTGTAAAGATGAGCTTTTTTTTTTTTTTTTTGGTGAAGCCTGTATATATCCATCTTCAAATAATACAGTGTCATTTTTCTTTTCATGTGATTCATACTAATGTATGGGATCCTTTCCAGCATACTTCTATTTCTAGTAATCGATGGACTATATTGTCATTTTTGCACAACTTGGGTTTAATTGTTGAAATATAAGAGAGACATTTTTCCCTATGTCCAAATCCTTCACAAAATGGTTCACACTCAGTTTAATACCACTACGAAAATTCTTCACAATGACAATGGCACTAAGTATACCAAAGGTCAGTTTCAACAATATCTCTCTAATATGGCATTATTCATCAGACCAATTGTGTTAATACCCTAGCACAAAATGATGTTGCTGAAAAAAAGGACCAACGTGTGGTAGAGGTTGCTAGGTCTCTTATGTTTTCCCATCATGTCCCAACTTAGTATTGGAATAATGCTATCTTAACCATTGCCTATTTAATCAATTGGATATCAACTACAATTCTTGATTCTCACACACCTATTGATATTCTATAAGGATCATTGACTTTTATTCTTCTTCCCAAAATTTTGGTTGTGTTTGTTCTGCTCGCAACACCACCTTTAGGAGTAAGCTGGAACCCCATGGTCTTCATTATATATTTATTGGATATTCAACTACTCATAAGAGTTATAAGTTTTATCATCCTCCTTTTAGGTGCACTATTGAGTCTATGGATGTGATTTTTCACGAGTCTAATTTATATTATTCTACTCCACCTCTTCAGGAGTGTCCTTGTGTAGAGATGCTACTTATTCTAGATATTCTTGAGGATATTACACATACCCTCCTCCTTTGACAGTATTTGATGGTTCTCTTCCTTCTCAAAAAGGAAAGAATGCAACACAAGAAGAGGATAGTACAGTACTGTGGTACCTTAAGAAAAGATAACAGAGCAACCACTTCAGGGGGAGATCACAACTTGTTAGGCAAAATATTGGTACCTTTCAAGGGTGAATTGATAGTGGTGAAACATTGAAGACGTATCATCATAAGAATCCCACCACCAATATGCAAATTAAGACCACTTATATATTGTATGTTCAATTATAATCTCCATATGACTTCTTATTGCACTTTGAAAGCATACTAGAATTTGTACTCAACAACCTATATTCCATGTTGTCTCATGACTCTTTGTCTAGCTCTATCATACTTTGTGTATTCTTTATCTTCTATCTCTATTCCATGAAGTTGGCAAGAAGTTTTTGCAAATGAGAAGTGGAAGGCAACAATGGTGGAAGAGATGCATACTTTGAAGGAAAATGGCATGTAGGATCTTTTTGTTCTTCCTTGTGGGAAACGCCTAGTAGGAAATGGGTGTTTTTAATCAAACAGAAGACATATGTTATTATGGACAAATATAAAGTACAATCGATGGCAGAGAGATTTACTCAGACTTATGGAATTGACTATCAAGAAACCTTTTCTCCTGTTGCCAAGTTAAATATGGTTTGAGTCCTACTTTCATGTGGTGTTAATTATGGATGGGATCTTCAGCAATTAGATATGAAGAATGCATTTCTTCATGGAAAGTTAGAAGAGAATCTATATGGAGATTTCTCCAGGTTTTTCTTGTGACAAAACTTAAGGTAATGTGTGTAAGCCGAAACGTGCACTTTATGATTTAAAGTAGTCACCTCAAACATGGTTTGGTAGGTTTTAAAAGCTTTGATCTTTGTGGGGTTATAAATAGAGTAATGCTGATCATACTTTGTTTGTGAAGAGATCATGTGTTAAAGTCACTATTCTCATTGTCTATGTAGAGAAATTATTGTCATAGGAATGATAATGATGAGATCATCTGATTGAAGAAGTTTCTTGGATGAGAGTTGAAAATAAAGAATGAAGTTTCTTGGATGAGAGTTGAAAATAAAGAATCTTGGAAAGTTTTGGTACTTTCTTGAAATTGAAGTTGTCAGATCTTCAAAAGATATCTTTCCATCCCAAAAGAAATATGTTCTTCATCTTTTGATAGAAGTTGAGTTATTGGGAAGGGACTACACTGGTTTACATTTGCATTGCATATAAAATCACTCTGCATTTATCAAATATCTTATAAATTATAATTTCAAAAAATTGAATTTCTCATGTACTAATTTTCTAGAGCAACTCGATTGTTTTGTCATCTTCTCTTAAATAGTCATCATTCTTCAAGTAACTTTAACTCTAGTTTTGTGGCTTAGTACATGTTTCACCGGATGGAATCGCAAATACTTTTGCTTTCTGTAGTGCATTCCATTGTAAGCAGTGGACTTAATTTTTGTCCCTAGGTTATTGTACAGTTACAACTGTCATTTTTTCAATATATGCAATGTCACTTCTCGTGCACAATCGAGTCAACTTTACTCAAATTTATGAACATCGATATTTTCTCATTCTTGTAAAGTTTATTTATTAATATATTGTTTTGGATTTAGATATTATTAGATATGTTATTTGCATTATTTATACAGATTTTCCTACTAAACTTTAGGGATAAAAAAAGAATCATTCCTTGAAATATGAATTCATTTAATGTGCAAAGTCAATTTTAATATGACATGGTTGTCTTAAATAAGTTATTGTCATCTTTTTTTTTTTTTTTTTGTTTGCTTTCACTAAAGATTATGTATTTATATACATATGTATGTATGCATGTAATTTGATTGGATGCTAAAAGACTTGCTATTAATAAACAATAATTTTGAGGCAAGCGCATTATTGAAGAAGTGTATCTACGAAGAAAAAGGAATCGATTTTTTTTTTTTTTTTTTTAAGGAATTGAGTAGAAGTGCAGTATATATGACGAAAACAGAATGTATAGTTTTAAGTTTTCATGCAAGGCTGATTTGGCGTAAATGTATTTGATGAGTCTAATCAATGAGTATGATTCATGTGAATTATGTATTGTAGAGTCATCTAAGCCAATGTTTCATTAAACTTTTTACTAGACAGGTCTCTATTCCGGTGGACCGACTCTTGCTACAAGTCCACTATAACAATGTATCACAACAATCATCTTATTGATACTCCAGAACTCATTCAGAAGGCTATAAAATCAGTAGTGACATTCCCCCCAAAAAAAATTGAAATCCAAGTAATTTATACGAAAGATCAATAGTACATCTAAAAAGATCATATTAACATGTTTGACAAATGACTGATTCACCGTTTTGAGCTTTCCTCGTGGAAATCCAAAGCAACTTCATCATCACCATATGGTTCCCTTTTCAAATTTGCTTTGGCATAATTAAGGGCGCGAATGACAAAATTTATGTTTCTCTATTTCTCTACTTTTCTATTCCCCAGAACAGGTTTGGAACAGAAATCCGTTTAGGTTGCGCATGGTAAAATTTATGAAATAGAAATTGATTTCTGGCAAGAAATCAATTTTTCATTTTCTATTCCCCGGACAAATTTATGAGCAAAGAAACCTGTTTGATAACGACTCAAAATTTCTATTTCTGAAACAAAAATCCGTTTGATAACAAAAAAAAATTTCTATTTCTATGAATCATGCTATCCCCATCCTTTTACCTCACTCTTCTTGATGCTTGTGATGGTAATTTAATTTAATAAAAGTTGGTAAATCACTTTAATTTATATTGGTAATTCAATATAGTAGTTAAGAACTTCAAAACATTAGCAATTTATGTAATATGCATGAAAGGCAACACATACACAAGCAATTTAACATGAATCCAGTAAAGTCTTGACAGTCGATTGTAGTGTCACAATTTGGAGTTCCGATGAGGACGACTATACTGAACAACAATCAATCCAAACAATAAGCATAAGAATACTTCTCAGATTAGTTCACGCATTTAATTCTGGCATTTTAACAAACACAAAGGATTAGTTCGAAAAAGAGATCTAAACGCAACATTGAAGCAACCACTCAAACTATAAAAGCCTAGAAGCTAGGGCGTTGAAGAAAGGGTTGAAGCCAAGTACCCCCAAAATCAAAGAAATGAACAAGAACAGAGACAAGACAAAAGAGCACCATTTATTAACATAGTGATTATGCACAGAAATAGAGCAGCCCTAGACTCACAACACAAATTGCATAGTACAAGCACATAACAAGCATAGAACAACCAAGAAAGAGGCAAAAGGGAAGGATCGATCGAACGGCGACTGGATCCTCGGAATCAAGAGCGGAAAGGGATGCGGACGAAGATGGGCAACGGAGATGGGCGACGGCGGCGGTCGGAGTTGGGCGATCGAGAGAGAGCGGAAGGGGACGCGGACGAAGATGGGCGACGGAGATAGGCGACGGCGACGGAGATGGGCGATGGCGACGGCTACTAGAGTTGGGCGACAACGATGGCAGCCGGAGTTGGGTGATGACGGCTACTAGGCGATGGCAACTGGAGCGCGACTGGGGACGCTGACGGATGAGGCAGGTCCGACGGGACGACTAGAGCAAGTTGGCCGGTCGAGTTGAGCAGTGAGGGCGACGATGACGGTGAGATGAGCGGCAACGGCGAGAAGATGGGCGACGGTGACGGTTGCAAGAGTTGGGCGACGACGATGGCTACTGGGAGATGGCGACTGGAGCGCGACTGGGGACGTGGACGGACGAGGCGGGTCCGATGGGACGACTAGAGCAAATTGGCCGGTCGAGATGATCGGCGAGGGCGACAGCGACGGCGAGATGAGCGGCGATGAAGGTGAGGATGAACAGCTTCGGAGTCGCTAGGGTTTTTGGTTGAGGTGAGGAGAAGCAATGGGAAAGCTACGGTAGTGAGGAGAGAAGGAGTCGATGTTTGCTGAAGGAAGAAGAGGGATGGATAAGAAATAATTTCTATTTTTACTTCAGAAATAGAGAAGCTAAAATTTTTAGCTTCTGATTTCTCACCCAAAACAATTTCTGAAACAGAAATTTGTTTCAGAAATAGAGAAATCAATTTGCGTTACCAAACGAATTTTTGTTCCAAACCTATTCCTAGGAACAGAGAAATTGAGAAATTGAGAAACAGAAATTTTACCATGCGCAGCCTTAGTAACACAATATCATTTTTCTATTTCTAGAACAATTTTATATTTTAGAAATAGATTTTGAGCAGAAATTAGAAGTTAAAATTTTTAGCTTTTCTATTTCTGGAATAGAAATGAGAAATCAAAATTTTTCTTATTGTTCATTCTCGTCACCACTAGTCGCCCACTTGCCACCCGTGGGATGCCAGACACCCGCCATCAGTTGTTGGCTACTCACCACCAACCCCTGCCACTAGCTGCTGACCGTTGGCCACCGAACATAAGCTGCCAACCACCGCACTCCGGCCGCCCGTCACCAACCACCGGTTGTCGAATGCCAAACACCCAGTCATGGCTACTCATTGCCAATCATTGGATGCTGGAGGCTCATCACCAACCACTGGATGTTCGACAACGACCATCCGCCACTTGCCATCGACTGCCAGATGTCGGCCGCTTATTGCCAAACTCCAGCCACTGGCCACCCGCCACCGGCCTCCTATTGTCGGACTCTGGATGTCGGATGTCAGACATCAAACTCTGGACATCGGATGTCGGTTGCCAGTCGCCGAACTCCGATGTCAAACTCTGGACTTTGGCCACTCATTGCTGGTCACTGAACTTGGCATCGAACGCCGAACGTTGGACTTCGGATTTCGATCGCCCATCGCCGGTCACCAGACGTCAAACGCCAATCGCCAAATGTCAGTTGCCGAACGTCAGACTTCGGCTACTGGATGTTGGTCGATGCCGTTCCTAGAATAGAAATTTTATTCTGTTATCAAACGAATTTTTATTTCAAAAATAGAAATTTTGAATGTTTATCAAACACGTTTCTTTACTCTAAAACTCGTCAATGGAATAGAAATTGAGAAATCAATTTTTGGCCAGAAATTGATTTATATTCCAAAATTTTGTCATACTAAGTTTACAATTGCCATGACCAATTTGCCCTATAAAGATTAAGGACTTTCATCCACAAAAAATCAATAATAAAACACTAAAATTGACAATTCGTGAAACTTTTCTTCTGATCTTTTATTGTAGTCTCTCTCTCTTCTCTCAATTTCTTTTCTTCTACTCCATCTCTTTATCCCTCAATCTGTCTCCAGCAAGCAACATGGTCAATGTCTTGCTCGGCTTCGGCGACTTTGACAACTGGGCCTTTATGCATGTGGCAACCGATGATTGGGTTCAAGTAGATTTAACATGGCATGTCTCTAGTAACAAATATTTTCTCATAAATTATGTAAATCAAGTTTATCTCAATCTTATGAAGACAACATTGGTCCTGCTTAAAGTCACCATGGCCCATATCATACGAGGCCCAGTCCAAAATCGCAAGGGAATTACATTCGGCTTGAGTAGTGCTCGACTTAGCAAAATTCGACCCCGTGAACCTCGACCTACTTCTCTGACTTCATAAAAAATCAAGTATATTTACCGAAAAAAAATAAAGTAGCTTTCTCGCCAAGGGAGACTTCATAGTGCAGCATGTTGTGGCAAGTGTCACGGGCTGACAGATTCCTTGGCCATGGAACAACCCGTGCGGCGCCTGGCGAGCGGAACTCACCAGGCCAGCCTTCCTTTTGTAGCTATTCCATCGAACCATATGGTGAATATCTTCCCTAAATGAGATCGTACCACGTCCAGCTTCGCTCGGGCGTCTAGTCCATCGATAGAGATAGCACATCCCTTTAGGCTCAACAACTGGTTTCGGCCCACCATAGCCTCGTTAGGAGAGCAGTATTAGCTCCCGACCAGTTTGTGCAAGAGAAGCCAACCCCACCTTCAGAGCTCCTGAGTAATATAATCCTTATATCCTATAACTCTTAGCACCAACCGTCCTGATGCTATTCTCAAGGACCAGTTGTATTCATCTCTTCCGCCTCCTCACTCTTCACTTGATAACCCAAAGTACCACTCACAAGTGTTACGAGTAAGGGATGATTCACAGACTGTGACATTCTCCCCCACTCAATTTCACAACGCCCTCGTTGCGATCTATTTTGTTGTTTCCTTGCATCCCTTAACCATTAATGCGCCACTTTTGGAATTTCACATTGAATGGTCATGCTCACCCAACAAAACAGGTTTTGCTCTATTGGTAACCTCTTTTGATCTCAGTTGTTCGGGCCCTTCTCAATCGCCTGCATTTTCTTTAGCAAGTGTGGCATTTTTCGTCAACTGCATCTTTTGGCAGCACTATTTTTGCCTACTAAGCATCTTAACCTCAGCCAACCAAATTGAGGTTCTTTCCTTCTTGAAAACGTGGTAGTAGACCTCTTTTTCGAATTCATTGATCGATCTAGGAACATTATCCCTATTCAGTGAGGATTCGGTTCTTCTCCAACTCCCTATCAACTCGGTGAGGAACCGACTCGTCCTAGCACCCATTGCCATCCTAGGAGTAGAGAGCCGCACTTCGTTTGAGCATCTTTTGCCCCGGCAATTCACTTTCCACCCACTAGGATCGGTACCACCAGTACTTATCAGTTCGACCCACACTGAAGCAAGAAGTTTGATTCTCCGACTCACTCACTTATTGGAGGGATTCCTACTCTAATACCATGTGTCACGGGTTGATGGATTCCTTGGCCATGGAATGACCCGTGCGGTGCCTAGCGAACGGAATTCGCCAGGCCAACCTTCCTTTTGTAGCTGTTCCATTGAACAATACGGGGAATATCTTCCCTATACGAGATTGTTCCACGCCCAGCTTTGCTCGAGCGTCTAGTCCATCGAGTGAGATAGTAAATTCCTTTAGGCTCAACAACTAATTTCAGATTGCCATGGCCTCGTTAGGAGAGTGGTATCAACTTCTGACCAGTCTGTGCACGGGAGGCCAACCCCGCCTTTAGAGTTCCTAAGTGATATAATCATTTTATCCTAGAACTCCTAGCACCAACCATCCTGACGCCATTCCCACAAACCAGTTGTATTCGTCCCTTTTGCCTCTTCACTCTTTACTCAATAACCCCAAGTACCACTTATAAGTGTCACAAGTATGGGATGATTCATAGACCGTGACACAAGCATGTTCGACTAAGAAAAACATGAAAGTTGTGGCAAGCATGTTGTAGGAGGATTCAAAGAAAAACAAGCAAGCGGTGCGGTCGAAAAAGGAAATATGGGAAGTAATTTTGGTGCATGTTGTGAGAGAAATTATATGGTTGATTGCAAAGCGTTCCGTTAAGAGCTGATGTGACAAGTATGTTTCACTCTTATCAACTTATAAATGGACACTTGTCATTGGGCTAGTAACAATATGATAAATATTGAGAACCTTTCCTCATACAGGTCCAGTGACACAAGAGAGGAATAGATATGGTAGTGAGACATAAATAAGACACAAAGAGGGGTCAACTTTTTAAAGCTAGGTAACGATCTAAATCCTAAATCGAGATGAGTCATGTTAGCATAATAGTCTTTGAACAACTGTGAAAGTAATAATATGTTGTTAGTTATAAATTCTTGAAGAAGTAGACCTTATAATAATTTCTAATTATATGTTATTTATGTTTTTGTGATTCGGGATATATTATTATTATCACAGTATATTAAGGACGGTCATTTACTCATTTTTCAATCAAGATCGTCCACGTTAAGGTAATATTTTGTTTTATTATCTGCTTCTTTTCCATTTTTCACTTCAGCTGTCTCTGTCTTAGATACAATTTATGCATGACTCTATCCCCCCCTCCCTTTTGTCCTATCTGTTTGCTTTCCCTCCTCACATCCGAGCTCTCACTCTTCTCTCTGCTTTTATAAAATCTCCATCTCCTTATCCCCCTAATGATCGGCCCAGCTTCCTCTTTAGCACCACAAATCTAAGGAACATCATGACTATCTTGACTTAAATGACGTAGGAACTACCTTAACTTCAACAACTGGAATGAATTAGGGGTGAGCAGCTAGGGTTGATCTTGGAACTGGAATGAATTACCATGCATTTGGTCCACGGACGGGGTCGGTCAACCCCTGGACCAACCATGGATTATATTATATTATTTATAATTCTTTTATATATTCAAATCTAAGTAAAATGTCTAAATAGTATATTATATTATATTGAGATGTTCTATCAATAGTACTAATAGTAATTTCAATTTAAAACTTTTGTTGAGTAATAATTATGTGTCGTTTGTTTTGTTTTTAGGTGTTTAGAAGTTCAAGTAAATTAACAAAATGTGAAGTTATATATTCATGGTTTATATTTAATATTTTGAACTTTTTATAGTTTAATTGTATTTTATTAATGAATTTCATATGTATTGGTATTTATAGTTTAGTTGTATAATACTGTATTGTTGATGAATGTGTAATTTGAATTTATAGGTTTGCTTTTTTAGGGAATATAAAAAATAAGACGAAAAAAATTATCGATCGGTCCCGGGTGAGGAACCGGACCGAACCCATTGGGTCGGTCCGGTCCTTGGTCCCACAATCATCACCATTTTACATGCATTTGTCCACCTCCGCAAGGATTGGCCTCCTTTTCAAAATATAAATCATATTACTTCTCTACATTAATTCATCTTTTCAACCTCATTGGGTCCGTTATCTCCATGGTCCGTATCTATATAAAACAATTATAACGAGGTCCTTTAGGTATCGTCTCTAAATATTTAACTTAGAATTACATGTTCCTATAATGGCTCTCTCTTCATTGCAAGAAATTTATTTTATACTTTTCTTTATGAAAGTAATTGCCACCTAAATGCCACAGCAAAAAATTAATAATCTACTTAACTGCCGAGTTGAATATAGAATCCATTTTTCTTTCTCCTGATAAATTCATAACCTAATAGTCACGTCAAATTTCAGCCCCATTTTCCTAAATCATTAAGTTTGGCCAGGGTTGACCAAAAATTGATTAAAGGTTGACCGGGGGAGTTCCAAGGGACGCATGTTCAAACATTAGAATCCACACATCAAAACAAATCTTTTGACACTCATATAACCACCTAAATTTAACTTTCATTTTTTAATCCTTCCAAACCCCTTACCCATTTTTCTAGTGTCTTTCCTAATTTAGATTGCATATCCTGTAACGCAAGCATTCCCACGCAACCCAAATCGGGTCAAACGAATGTTGGACGAGAGAGCAAAAGTGGTCAAACTTGAATCAAACATTCCGATTCCCGAAGGCAAGGTCCCAAAGCCCAAAACCATGCTGTCACGAAATCAGACAATGATAAGCACTAAACCAGCACTAAGTTCAATACAAGTTGGAGTCTGGTTCGGTAATTTCGCTATTTGACCTAAAAATAATGGGCTTGTTGAAAATCTCTCGATAGGGGCACGCAAAAATCACGCTGATCAAAGTCAGACGGGAGATATGGGCCCAGAAAGAATGAGCCTGGAGATGAGGCGCCCAAACCCTATAGAGATCCTTTCCTTTATACATGGCAGTGAGTCTATACCTTGATAAGAACTGATTAACTGACAATTTTTAATTTACTGGTGAGAATAATGATCTGTTTTGGACCATAAAAAACTAAATAACAAATAATTATAAATTGTTATGAGGTTCATTCTTTTAAAAGTTTGCAGCTCACAATAAATTGTCATTCTTATAATAGCTCAAATACTATTACACTAGCAAAGCCCTTCCTTGATTCCTTGCTTTTCCAAGTCTCAAATTTCTCTTGTTTTTGCATCTTTTTCTAGTCGTATAGGCACCAAAATATTGCGTTGTCAAAGTAAGTCCCAACTCTCTCATTTTCAAATTTCTTATAGAAATGCATGTTAGGACGTCATAAAGTCTATTTAGAATAATATAATCTAGAATATGCCGTTGTGTTGCTCGATTAAATATAAAAAAAAAATGCATGTTTTTTTAGTCCGTCCTAGTGTTGAATTGATAACATGAAAGCTTAGCAAATGTGATTGGTGCCCGTTTGAATAGTTGAAAATGTACGTTTGTAGGCCCTCGTAATGTCAAAATTAGACCTCCAATTATATGACGCCGTTGTGCCATCGAAGTGTCACTAGGAATTATACATACTAGTAGGCCGTCATAATCTGAAATTAGGCTGTTACAATACTGGCTATCGCAGAAATACGATAGAATGCATGTTGTTGTTGTTGTTGCTGATATAAACTGTGTAGTCTAGAGGTGATATAAGTTGGTGAATATAAGGTGAAAAGTGACAGTAGAACACCTCTTTTATCCGTGAGCCAACCCACATGTCATGTATTAAAGGGATTGGGTTCGAGTGTAGGATTGGCTTGATAAAGCGGCTGGACTTAAAAAAAAAAAAAAATATAGCCATCATGATTCGAGCACGAGAAGAGAGGCCCAAAGCATGCGACCACTGATTTCATGACTTCGATTTGAAAAATGATTTTGAAATCAAACAAAGACTTTGATTTGACATGGCCGAAAGGAAAATGATGCGTTTTCATACCAACGTCACTATATCCGAGTAAAGCCGTAAATTGAATTTATGAGTCCTTACATCGTGGGGTTTGCACTTCACCATTGTTATGTTTTGCATTTGATTTACTATGTCGTGCTATATGTGATTATTTTCATATTATGTCATGTTGTTGTTATGTTTTGAATATGATTTTCCATGTTATGCTACAAGTAATTATTGACATATCATTTCATTTTTATTTTGTATTTGATTTATCATGTCATTTTGCATATAATTACTGCCATATCATGTCATTGTTACTTTTTGCAATCAATTGGCCATGTCATACTATATGTAATTATTGTCACGTCATGTTATCTTGTTGTCATGCCTTGCATCTATTTCGCCATGTTATGCTTGATATGAGTATTATCATATCATGTAATTTCATTATTATGGTTTGCAAATGATTTGCTATGTCAATTGTAATCATGTCATTTCATCATTATGTCTTACATTTGATTTGTTATGTCATGCTACATGCAATTATTGTCATTTCATGTTATCTGGTCATCATGCCTTGCATCTAATTCACCATATCATGCTTGATATGAGTATTGCCATATTATATCATTTCATTATTATGCTTTGCATATGATTTGCTATGTTATTAGCAATCATGTCATTTCATCATTATGTCTTACATTTGATTAGCCATGTCATCAAGTTGTTATGTTTTGAATTTGATTGCCATGTCCTGTTACATGTGATTATTGTCATGTTATGTCATCTCATTGTTATGTTGTGCATATGATTTGCCATGTCATGCATGCTGCACGTGACTATTGCTAAGCCTTGTCATCCCATCGTTATGTTTTGCATCTTTTGTCATGTCATGCTGCATGTGGTTATTGCCATTCACATCATCATTATGTTTTGCATTTGGTTTGCCATGTGATACTACGTATGATTATTACCATTCACATCATTGTTATATTTCTTTATTTGATTTGCCCTATCATGTTATAAGTGATTATTGCCATCATGCTTTGCATGCAATTTACTATGTCATGTTGTATATGATTATTGCCATGTCGTCATCTCGTATATGATTTGCCATGTCATGTCATCTCATCATCATATCTTGCATTTATTATCATATCATACTGCGTGTAATTATTGCCATGTCATATCATCTCACCATCATGTTTTGCATTTGATTTGCCATGCCTTGTTATATGTGGTTAATGCCATGTTATATCATTTTTATACATCATGATTGAAGTTTGCATTTCAATTGATATTTGCATACACATTCTCACACACAAACGGAGTCACCCAATATACACCCAATATACACAAGAAAGCGTCCTTGTTAACCAATAACAACGTTGGATAAGTGTTTTGCGGACATTTAAAGATTTGCAAAAGAAAAGATCTATATGTTTAAGAAATCAATTGATCGAATGCTTAATACAAAACAGGCTTGCGGTATCAAAAGGGCACTCTGGGATGCCGATTCGTCCCATGCGTAACTGAATTGCCAAACCTCATGTTTAACCAGTCCCTTTACTAGAGCAAGTAGTTGACTCTCTCATATCTCTATGTTGATCCTTTAGGTGCCAATTGACTTAGGTCTACCTATATTAGTTGGTGGTGAGGGCGACACTAGTATGCCACTTGAGTTTATGACCTTATCTTGATCCAATAGTTTGCTCGAACATAAGGTTTGGAAATATACTAGGGGCTGAAGACGATAATAGTGTGGCGACCCTCAGTCCCCAAGATTCAAGGTGCCACAGTATCAAATCGTGTCAACATATAAATGACATATTGTGTTATATCATATTTGACTTTTCTACAAGTAATTCTTGTTTTACCTACGTCATGTTTGTACTGTGCAAGCAAGTCGTGTCCAATTATTAGTCTTCAATGCTATTTATCACTCAATCATTTGAGAACAAATTAAAGAAGCCTTTGGGTGCCACGTAGATTTTTTTAAAAATATATACAAAGTTAATGCAATTGTAACTTTTAGAAATTATTTGCTTCAAGTTTTTTGTCATACCTTTGCCTCTCGTGTCGTTTTTCTATTTAAAAGGCGCAGAAGAATGACCAATGTTGATGGCCACCTAGACGTTACCATAAACGTTTCAACCTATTACAACCCATTCAGTTTCTTGACCCATTAACCCCTTAGTACATGTGCATTAGGTGCACGGTCATTGTCTGATTAAGGGCAAATTATTCATACTTGGGAGACCTTTCAAGCTGTCTCGCATTTTAATTGGACCTTACGGTTAATACCATATTTAATGAACTCGAGATTACCTATTCAAGGTTAGTTTGTCTTATAATAGAAAAGGTCAACTACTCAACATGACCAATACACTGAGGTTCATGTTTGCTGAGCCTGTTAACGCGATCCCCCAAGCACGTTGACGATCTTAATTCTCTACTCTTGGTCATGGTGCCAAAGAGCACAAGGGGGGTCGAGGTACAACATTGCCCGCCCTGGTGATTTTGTGGAAGATCTAATAGCACTGTACAGCTTAGGCAATTACAATGGCATCCTAATCTATCTAGAGAGCTCCACTTTTCCCATCATAAAAAATATTATGTATGGATTGTGGATAATAGAAATGCAATTTGATAATACTATGTTTAACTTTGTGAGGAAGGATAAAGTTCCATTTGTTTTGTGAAAAATAAATGACTTGAAATTACAAAATTATTCTTATATCACTTAGAAAAATGAATAAACAAAAATAATTTTATTATCTACGAAAATATTTAGACATAAATTGCCATCGACAATAAAAACATTCAATGGCTAATTATCTTAAGTTATAAAATTGATTACTTCTAAAAAAAATTTCAAATAATTTATTTTTCAAAAAAAATCAGAAAAGTTCATCCCATTGTCCATTAAAACTTCCGTTCACCCCATTTCCCTCCATTTCCTAAACATAGCAATTGGGGCATGATTGAAGAAGGAAAAGTAATGGAGGAGAAAATAGAAAAGAATCCCAAAGCTTGGTGCTACTTTAGCAATTGGCATGTAAATCAGGCCTAACTTAACAAAGAAGCTACCGCCTTTTTAGTTTATATTTTTTTTGTTTTTGTTTTTGTTTTTGTTTTTTTTTTATATTGAAGGAACCGGCTTGGCTACTGTAGCAATTGGACACTTAAATCCCACCACCTCACACCTAATAACAAAGAACCTTTCACCACTTCATTGAGGAGCATAGCTTTATTCTTTATTAAGTGGATTTCAGTTTATCCTGCTTTAACAATTGGCCAATAGCCGTTGTCAACTCTGTCCCTCTGGCGCTTCACATGCTTTTCCATCCTGCTTCCGACGATGATGATGGAGCGGTCAACGCCAACGAGCCCTCGCCCTCCCAGCCGCGGCGGCGGAGGAAGCGGCGGAGGTGGCCGTGGACCGCTGCCTACCGTGCAGCAACACCTTAATCCTCACGCTAGACCCTGGACTCCTCCGGCTCCTCTCATGAGACCACAAGATCATCATCAGCATCAGCATCAGCATCATCATCAGCATCCTCCTTCTCACCAGCATCAGCAACATTCTGTTCTGAGCAGCACAGAGCAGCTGGAGATGATCGACTGGGCCGTCGCGAAGGCTTGGCGCGATCTTCTCGTCACTGGACAGAGCGTCTCGTCCTGGAAGGTCTCGCAGGCCGTGGTCCTGGCTCTGCAGGTCGATTCGTGGAGCTCCTTAGGGTTCAGCATGGAGCAAGTGCCCTCTCTTCAGAGCTTAATGGCTGTTGAGGGAAAGGTAAAGGTTTTCTGATCGTAGTTGAAGCTTCATCTCCTCTGTTTTTGAGACTGCTTGAAACTGTGTGAAATGAGTAATGGTTTAGGAAAGAAATTCTTTTTTATTTTTAATCATGTTGTGCTCAGCGCTCGAGTAAGAGGCTTTTTAAATCAGAGAACTTTGCTAAGCTTGAGTTGCATTTACTTGGAAGATTCTGTGATTGCCTTTTCTCTCTACAATCTGGATTGGTAGTTTTCTTTCGTGGAATTCCTTTTCGGGAGAGGAAATACAGGGAATGAAGATGCTTGGTAGGAATTAGGTCGATCACTAAAGACTTTCAAGTCAACTTCTTTGTCATCTTCCTCTAAGGTCGGGGTTCTGTGATGGTTAGTGGGGGCCATGAACTCGCTGGGTCTGTTGCCTTTGACTTTTCTTTTTATTTCCAAATAATCACGCTTGATGTGCTTTTGCTGATGTAATTTTTGAATTGAATTCACGGTAAATAATGCTAATGAACTCCATCCATTGTTGAATTAAGTTGTGTGTATTTTGTGAGGGGACTAGTTGCAATGACAAGTGGAGATTTCCCCATATCTTCTACTTATTTGATTGAGATACCCATTGAGTTAAGGTAATTTGCTTCCCTTGCATTATCATTCTTCCCTATGCAAGTATGTCCCAAATAAGATACTCAAATAGTCTACTGGGACCATGATTCATCATCTTCTTTCCTTTGCTATTCATCACTGTCTTCTTTCCTTTGCTTTTTTCATGATTGCTTAACATATGGCTGCAACCCACTTGTGATTTCACTTAAAAGAATGTGGGATTCATGACATAACCACAGAGTCATAGATAAATAATCACCAAATGGTAGAAAGGTTGAAGAAGTTAACACCTAGAAAGGGTTTCTATATGCTTCTATCTAGTATAAGTTACAAATAAAGATCAATCTATGTTTGGAAGGTTTTTTAAGCAGATCTGTTGCCCTTCTTCCATCATTTTTAAGAACCCAAACATTTCTCTGGTTTGAAGATAGATTTATCTTGTTTATTATACACCTGTGAAAAGACTTTCTTCCTTTTGACTCACTTATTTGTTTAACATTTTTCAGATAAATTCATTTATCCATTGCTTTGTGGAAACTCAGACAATTGCCTCATTGTATGATCTGGAAACAGCAATCTGTGAAAATGAGGGCATTGAACGATTTGAAGAGCTTGCACTGGGCCCTTTTTTGCGACATCCCCTTGTTACTCAATACTTTTCCCTGAACAGTGATGTGACTGAAGTGTTCAAGATAACAAGTGGGCAGATTGTATGGTACCTTGGTAAATTCTTATCTGAACGCAAGCGTAGAGGAGGTGTTGAGATTGGGAACCTCCTCAGCTTTATAGCCAAAGAAAAATCAGTCTCAGAAGTGGAAAAGCTTGGAGTACGAATTCAGAGCTTGGGGTATGCGCTTCTTGTATTTTAATTTGTTATAACTGATAACAAAATTACATAGGATAATGAAAAAAAATTTGAAAAGCTGATTTGTATGCAGAGTTCATTGCTTGTTTTGCCATTCTTCTCATCTGACTCTTTTTGTCATTGGTTTTTTGTCCACTTTATAAGCTTAGAGAAGTAAGCATTTTTAACTTCTTGAGAATTGTTTTCTTTAGAAAAGAATTTGACTTATATTGTCTATCAAAAATTTCATCTTATGTCCTTCATGCATAGTTGTTGATAACTTTTTTTAGTTTATTTGGATTTTTGGACACAAAGATGAGTGATTGCCCAAATTATTAAAGGACTGAGAATGTAACTTAACTAAAGGTAGTTTGAATAGCGTTGGATGCCTAACTCTACAACTTGATTTTACTGATGTTACCCAGATTCTTAATTGATTTTCTTGACAAAGTTGACCCTAGATTTTAAGGATTGAATTCTTCAGAGCAACTGCATATATTAGTATAATTGTATCATTTCAGCATTTAGTTTTTCTTGATAGCCGCTTTTCATAATTAGCACAGGCAAACAGCCTTTTCCGAAGTGGAAATTTTCCTATCTTGGTTCACTACTTAAATGTTTCCCTCTATTATGGACTCCTCCTGATTTTGTGTGCTGTAAATTCTCATAGGATGAGCAATTAAACTCGATGTTTGCAGAAGGAGCAGGTTCCTTATAAGGTGAAGCTTCATATAGCTGGAACTGTCTAGTTGAGGGTGTTCTATTTGGCAAAGATACTAACCTTTTATCTTTAGGAAACAACTCCACTTGCTTATTTGAAGCACTGAAATAAATGTAGAAAACAGATCTTTTTTGTTCATCAGACATGCAGTTGACTATTTCGCCTTTTGGAGTTCAAGTCGGTTAATGCGTCCTAGTGGATGGTCTATGCATCTTCAGGTGTTTTCTTCTGTTTGTTAAGGCAATGCACAATTGATGCATGGAAAGCATGGTGGGCATTCTAGGCTGTAACAAGATGGTTTTGAGTTGGGGAACAAAAATGCTAGGGCAGGGGTAGAGACAATGGGGATGATCTCTGCCTTACTCTGCTGCATGTGGCCTTCTTTTCAACTGCTATAATTAGTGGCTCTGGGCAAATTTTTTTTTTTCTTTTTGGAGGGGGGGTGGGGTTGGTTGCAAAGGTGCTGGTGGAGTATAGAGTGAGTAAGAACTGCACAGAGAGACTTCAAGGTATAAGGAACCTGTCCACTTCCATCATCGGACTAATCATCATAGCAACATATATAGATCTAATCTGAGTTTTGAATTTCTAATGACCACCTTGGCTTCACATGTTATTCTAATTGAGAGTGGTTAGTCATTCTTGTACCCTCTCAATGTGCCAAATCCATTTGGCAAGAATTTTTTTATCTTTCCTATTTTCTAGAGATTCCTACATACAGATGACACATTAGGTCATGGATCCTTGAATTATGTTAGATTAGATGGTAAGTCAAAATGAAGGATCAGCAACAAATAGCACGCTCTATTATGATCAGATAGTAAATCATGATGAGAGTTCAATTATGAATAGTTAACCTTTCTTGCTGATGACAATTGTGTGGTTCCAATGCATCTGCGTGTAATGCATTCTGTAGACATTTTTATCTGGTCTATCAACTGGGATAAATATGTTATATTTGTTACATGTACTGACTCCTGATTTATGAACAAAGGCTCATTAATTATTTGTTTCCTTTTATATATGTAGGTGTCATATATCGTTTATCTTATATGCAAAGAAATCGGAAGCAACATGCTTGAGGAGATATCTGAACTTAAGTTCTGATGATGAAGACGATGATGACTTGTTAAATGAATATAATAAACCTGATGATAATTGTAATCAAGATGAAAAATCAGGCCAAGACATGCTCGTTCATGTGTCTGCAAGCTCACAGAGGTTTGAGAGCGAAAATCTCACTCACGCAGAATGGCTTAAAAGAGACATGGAAGAGCGGGACAAATTTCTGATGGATCGAACCAACTTCACAAAAAAAGGTAGAAAAAAGAAAGGTGCTAGACTGGTTCTGGAGACTAGTGCTATGAGGATTTTCATGAAAGATTGGAAGGAAGCCTGTCGAGCGTGTTCTCTTCCCATGGTAAGTTCATGGTTTTCATTCCTTGACATGATTGATGCCATTAAGTAATGAGGTCTCATCTACAATCCATTCCTAGCTTTTTGGTGTTTGACTATTGAGCATCTCTTGAAATGAACAATAGTAATATTAAATTGCTTCCACTATCAATTTTTTGGGTTGAATTCATACAACCACTCTACTATTTTACATTGATAATCCCTTAACTTGCGTGATTGTTCTCTATCATTCTCAATTGCCAATACCATTGGGTTACAAGTAGTCTTTTTGATGTTTGTGTTAATAGTTGAAACTATGTATACTTTTGGTTGCCTTAATAGCTAGGTTGTCATATAGTTGTTAAGTAATACTATAGTGTAGTTATAATTTTGCTTAGTTTGACACGTAAAGAAATAGAGAAAGTGTTCATGTATTATATCATGCAAGATTTCTGAGTAACTTATGAAATTTTCTATAATCATACATAAATTTCATGAAGTAATTAACTATTATTCTAATTAATGAAGTTACATAAATAGTATAACATTATTTGTTATTAGCAAAGTTCTTGAATCGAGATTAAAAATTGTGAATAGTAAAGCTCATATTCTGAATCGTGAATTGAATCAAACCGAACCTTGAGCCGTCAGATTTAGCAAGTACCTTTAGAGTAACTTTAAGGGTTAATACCAAAAAAAACTCCGAATTGATACACCTAGGAGAAATTTATCCCAAATTATTTTTTGAATACAAAAAACCTCAAATTAGTACACCTATGATAAATTTATCCCAAACTAACTATTTAATCACCAAAAACCCAAAACTGATACATTTGTGATGAATTTACCTTTTATTAGTTTCTGTTAAATTGGTGAGTTCGATGACATGTGACAGTTGACATGTGTAGTGGTTTAAAGTTTTATCCTATGTTTGTCATAGGTACACCAGTTTTGTTATTTTCTGGTATTAATCCAATTTAACGGAAACAACGGATGATGGGTTTTTGGTGATCAAATAATTATTTTGGACTAAATTTGTCACAGTTCTATGGGTTTAGGGTTTTTGTTATAAAAAATTAGCTTAGGGTAAATTTGTCACAGGTGTATTTAGGGTTTTTTGATGTCAAAATTAATTTGGGTAAATTTGTCACAAGTGTATTTAGGGTTTTTTGTGATATTAACGCTAACTTTAAGAGGAGGACATCTCGCTGAAGGCTGCCTATTAGTTGCCAAAATATAAAAAAAATAAATGTAATAAAACATATAAACACGTGATTTTGAAGAAATGTCATGCGATTGTTTTAGATGAACTCAAACAACCAAGTAGGAATTCAAATGACGCATTTATTAGTAAAATTGTGATACGCAAAAATTCGGAATATTGAATGTGTATAAAGCATAGTTGTTATCGTGAATCAAAATCGTAAGTTTATGATTCATGAGTTGAAAATTGAATTGAATTATTAGATTTGATCAAGTACCTAAAATAAGTACTTTGTGTTGTAGACATATATAAATTTACTAATTAATTATAGCAAGATATAGATTTTGAGTTAGAATTATGGAAAAAGAAATCTTATTTCAAGTGCATGTGATGATCCCTATGTATAGAAGATATAATTTCTGTTGTTACCTTGACATTTATTATAAAGTGAAAATTTATTTTTTCAGTCATTTTATAACAACAAAAAGTTAACATATATCATCAAATGTGACAAAGTCGCATCATTTTGATAAACATATAAAAAATTGAATTAACTGATATGTGTTGGATGGTAGAGTTGTTAGTGAATTCCATATATTCACTTACAATTCAGGTGGTTAGCGATCTACCTAATAGAAATGCATTGCTAGGGTCTCTAATCAGATGGAATCATACGACGAATCGAGAATGGGACGATTCTGATAACTTTGTTATAAAGCATACTGCCAAAACTTATGGGGCCCCAAAATCACAAATGCATAGTCCAACAAAGTCTTATTGAATCTTATCAAATTGTGTGGAATTGTATCAAATGTAATTTCGTTTGCCATTTTGATGCTGCATCTTCAATTCATAGCTAAAAATTGAATTGTTTAGTGTGTGAATTGAATCAAATCATACAATTCTAATTGTGAATCGTACAATTTTAACAACGTTGGTTATAACATACTATATTTATATTCGTATAACATGCTCATAGCGATTGTTTATTTCTTAATTTATTAGTCATTAGTATAGTAGCAATCATATTTATACAATTCTAGATTCCTTTGCTAATAATCATAAGCATAATCATCAGTAATACTATTACTATCATTTTATACCTAGAGTAGTTGTGTAAGTAAGTTTTTAATAATACAATATGAGTAAAGTGAGAGAAAACAGGCTGAACACTCATGGAGTAACTGTTATGGTGATTGTAATAGCTTTGGCGGTAATGGGACACTACTACTGCAACCAAACAAACTAATATGTAGACTTGTGATATAACAGACAATACTGTGTCCGAATGCTTTGTATCTGATTTAATCATATTCATGCAATATGATTGCTTTGGCATTCATACTATAGGATACTTGGCACTTCAACTCCAAATTTTCTTTCAGAATTTTGAGTTAGAGGTTTATATGCATATCTTTGGCCTGTCACCACCGAGATCTAGTCACAGAGGGATTTTATGTTTTATCCTCTTTCATAAAACTAATATCAGCTACAGGAAATAGGAAGAGGTTGATATGCAGTCTCTCCTGCATTAGTAACTTCAAGCTTTTACCATCATGTCTCACTATACAAAATGCATGAAGTGCAGACGTACAAAGATTTTTTGACTAGGTATATAATGTCAGAAAGTGTTTTAAGGCAGTAGATTGGTTGGTTAATTAAAATTCAACATGCACAGCTTCTGAAACAAGTTCTATATCTTTTTAGGTCATCGAGGAAATGCTAAACAAGTATGTACATGACCAGAAAAGGCGGGACAAGATGCGCACCATGCTTTCAGCATACCCATTGGCCGTTTTGTTGAACATCGCTGTGAGTTGACCATGATTTTCCTTATCTTTCCTTTAGACTGTAAAAGTGGATCTCACTTTCTCCTGAAAGATATCACCTAAGTTTATTTTACAACTTGACTTCCATGTGCTACATGTTTCTGCTTCTTAGTTTGTTTTTCTCTGCAAAGTTAAGTTTGTAGAGGAGCCAATGGAAGTGAGGCATGAAGCTATGAAGGGAAAGAAGGATGAGGACAGAATCAGAGAGACTGTGTCTTGTCTGAACATCTTGATGTTTAGCTACTTCCATTGTTTTGAACCAAGAAACATACTCTCAACTGCTGCTAAAATTCGAATCTTCTTATTTGTAGGAACAAACAAACTAGTGTTAGCAAGTTGGTCTACCTGAAAGTACCCTTCTCATTGAGCAAACTTGTGGTATGGTTATAGAATCTGCCTCTGACATGAATGAATAGCAAGTTGTTCTTGTTCTGGAGGAACTTAGTTAATCTGTGCTCCTTGGAGTTGCTGATAGAGAAATGTTTGGACTTGATACCTTCACTATCCATCAAAGGCTTCTTCTTTTGTGTTATAAAATGATTTTTTTTTTTTTTTTTGGGGTAAATCCTGGTACATTCAAGTATCCAGGAAGTATCAGACCGATGAATAAAGGAGGAACACTAAAAGAGGGAATAAGAAAACAGAAGGAAAGAGAAATATGATAGCCCTCTCTGATCCTATCTAATGGTAGGTTTTAGCTTAGAGAACTGCAGTTCCTGTTCCTCAAAGATTTGATATTCCGCTTTATGCATAAAGGAGGAGACCTCCACATCTCTTTTCCTCTTTATTTCCTTGGCGCCACTTCTAGCGCTTGTGGAACCTTTTGACAGATTGTGGCAATAACCCTAGAAATTGTTGAGAATGATATAAAGTTGGATCCAATGTCAGTTACTTCTTGACATCAAAGCAGAAGATGATCCACAGCTTTTTGCTGCAAAAGCAACGTTGACATGCTATAGCAGTTTTGAGTTAGTCTCACATTATATCCTTTTAATATATTGTATGAGCATGGCTTTTGGACTCTGCTGAAACAAAAAGGACTTCGGAGGGAGCTTTGACATCCAATATAGCTTTCACGGGAAAGATATGTTACTCTTATTTCTCAAACCCCTATGGCATTGTTAAGCAATAAATTTTCAGTGTGTATATGTCACGTACTATAGTTCTGTGTCTGTCCATTCACCTCTGGTCTTGGATAATGACGGTTTCTCAGAAAAATGAATGAATCTGTAAGTCCCAGTTCAATTCCCCATTTAGCAAATCCGCTGTACAAATCAAATAGGATGACAGCAGATCTTCTTATCTTCTGCAATAGCTAATAATTGTGGATAATTTCAGAAAGAGCATTATTGCGAAGACTTAAATCAGCCCAGCTTTTCTTTATCTGACAATAAGTACCAAACCTGAAGCCAGATGAAGTTGCAGAATTGTTGTGGCTTTTATGGTCTTGTTCCATGTGAGCTAAGGATTATGGGAATGCATATTAGTGATCCCAGACCTTGCTTCCATGTTCTTGTCCTAATAGAGCTTGAGTTCCTAATACTTTTCCACCAAAAGGAAAATATCCAAAATTTCTCAAACATGCATTCCCTCTATACCTTTCCTTCCCACCACCTTCCTTCCTAAGGAGAAGGGTTCCAAATAGTATCTCACTGGACCTGGTGAAAGTTATGAGCATCTACTAGTTCCTCTTCCTTTCAATAGGAAAATCTGTTGGTGCCTTCATTTCTACTATTTAGTATAGACATAACAATGCATGAATGAACGTCCAAGGGAGAGCATCATCAATGGAGACATTGTAGTTAGTGTTGCAACAATGTTCAGCCAGGAAAAGCAGTTTAAACCAACCTGATAGGGTTGTCACCATCCATGCATTCTTAATATGCCTCAGTTTATCTGTTCCAAGACCTCATTAAATTATTCTATGAAGCTGAAAATTTTGGTTATGCCCTGATGCCCATAGTATCAAGAAACAGGTTGGATTTGGCTTAAAACACGAATTGGCCTTTTTTTATTCAAAATTTGAATTTAAAAATATTTGAAGTTAAGTGCATGCTGCAAGATTTGGGAACGTTTCAGGTGTTTGTTATCAAATGAAGGTCAAGTGTCACAATTCACGCATCTTTAATATGCCTCCAGTTATTTGTTTCATGACCTCATCAAATTATTCTATGAAGCTGCAAAATTTTAGTTATGCCTTGATTCCCATTGTATCAAGAAACAGCTTTGATTTGGCTTAAAACAAGAATTGACCTTTTTATTCAAAATTTGAATTAGAAAATATTTTGAAATTAAGTGCATGCCACAAGATTTGGTGCATATTAGGTTTTTGTTATCAAATAAAGACCATGTGCATGCTGCAAGATTTAGAAAAAGCAAAAAGCAAAAGTCATTTCAAGCACACCTATTTTTAAAGTCATGTGGTGAACCAAAGAGAGTATTTTGCAGATTGTCTGAACTGCTAAATTTGTGACGAATGGCATGATTACTCCTTTGGTGGCTTTATCATGTTGCACTATTGGAAGGGCTATTTTTTTTAGCAAACTTCTAGTCTAAAACTTTGTTGATCTTTTTTTATTGGTTGCACAACGTTTTAATTGTTATTGATATTGTTTGATGTCATAACATAAGTCAGTTTTCATGGCTGTTTTTATGATTGCATTACCAGCAGGTTACTTCTTTTTTCTGATTGCAGGTTACTTGTATCAAATGGGGAATGTTGGAAGACGAATATGAAGCTATCGGGAAACAAATGTTGAATGGACTTATTCTGCCAACCCCCCTGCCTGTAAGCGAAGATACCCAATCAAGTTTAGAGAGTGCAACTGACAAAGCTCGCCACAGTGCAGAGCATACAAAAAGTATCATCTTAAAGCATGTGTTCCTGAGTCATTTATGCACTATTGGTTCTTAATTTGTATAATTGTGGGTGATACAGTTAAACAGTTGTCTGAAAGTATGTGTTTTTGACTGTTCCCCCTTTTCTCTGTTCTTGCATCCATCTAACTTTTGAGTTTAGTATACCATGCACATAAGTACGTTAGATCTTGCTCTAGGGCAGTGTGACAGAGACAAGCAAGCATAATTGGCCTTGCCATGAGAATAAGATGCCTTGTTAATTCACATGGAGCAATATGCAAATTGATTTTTTTATTATCTTTGATCTTGTATAAGTCACAAGGCTATGTAACTGGATGGAAGTTACAACCATTTAAAATTGAGGAGATAAGTAGCATGTAAAATTGAAATAGTGGGTTGCTTGACTTACTTTTAGTTACTGACTTTTTATTTTATGTGGGGTATTTGAAGAACTTTACATTCCAAGTTTTCACCTGCAAAATCGAAATAAAGGTTGCTTGAAGTACTTTTTGGTGGAATCAAATTTTAGTTATATCTTACTTGGTCACTTCATCTGATAGCTGATGATATGTGTAATTGATTTAGTTTATTTGTGTAAGCTTTGCCTTAACTGGAATGGCATCCATTAATCTCATCTCTCAGTATATAAATTTGGTAAACATAATTCACCCGTTACTCTCATCTATTAAGGCAAAACAATATCTTAATATGGTAAGAAAGCACATGCCAAATTATCAAATCCGGGGGATCCCTCCTATTTTTATTTTTCTATCATTGAATTCCTCTTTTTATTCTTTGTTTGTAGTTGTTACATTTGCATGCTGTGTTTTTGTGATATGTAATAGGCAGGGCTAAGGATATGCCTGATATAAAATATAGATGAGTTCTGCTGATTGCTTAAGCTTTTGGGATGAACAATCACTTAACATCGTTTCACAAATTTGACAGAATTGTTTAATGTTAGATATATGGACAGTCTGGATTTGAAGTACTTGTTTGACTAAATGAGTGGTTCAGATAAAAATTAGACTACTGGAGTCTTTCTGTAATGACTAAATTGTTTCTAAAAGTAAATAATGTGGAAAATCATGACATCCCTTCACGTGTGTAAGAACTTCATTTAGGGAAAATGTTTACCATTGATGCCGGAAGTGTGATCAATACGGATTAAATGTTTGAGTTAGAGTATCTCCATGATTATGGAAAAAAGTTGGATAGACAACATGCATGAGTTGACTGGAAGCTATGTTGAAATTAGAATGAAGTTATTAGGACTGAATTTATAGATGTTTATCTTGTACATATAACTGGATGTAATTTTATTCATCTTTACATCTTTAATTGGGCTACCTTGCCCTGGAAGCTTTGAATATCATGGGCTATCTACCATATATCAAGGCACTGACTTTTCAATTTTGGATCGAGGTATGTTCATGTACATTTGACCCCCTGAGTTTCTCAAGAGCAACAGACTGAATGATCTTTCTGAAATGTGCTCGATTGAAAATCTACCCTGGTGGCCTGTATGCTGCTGCAGCTTGTTTATTGTTCACCTCTATTCTCCATATTTTTTTCTGAGATGTCACACACTTGTGCAGTTGCTGATTCTGAGGTGCGTTCTCATAGATGAATCTTGTGACATCATCTACTTATTTATCAATTGATAGGTGTCACTGTTGAAGACATTGCCAGAGAAATTGGTGCTTATTATCAGCCTGATCATGAAAAACGAGCAACAACAAATCAGTTCTGGAGATGAGAGTTAATTTGTTAAGAAAGCTTGTTGACTGTGACTATTGGCTGGCGAAGCAATTTTTTGTTCAGGAATTTGAGTCACTTGGTTATGGAGAGTTTTTCAGTTTCCTGACAGAACACATATCTCTTATGCCTACTGGGCTGAAACAGCTCTTGAATGGTGACATGTATGAGAAGTCCCACTCTGAGGCTTGCCTGCTGCAGGATCAGTTGATGCTGCTAATATCACAAGCATTGAATAGCTCGTGGGATGGTAAAGTAGTGACCAAACAGATGATTTCGACATTGCTTTTGAAGCAATTTCCCAATCTCAGTTTCAAAATGGAAGTTGGTTCAGTGGAGGATTTATTAAATATTGTTGGGCAGTATAGAGATATTGCAATGTCAAAATGTGTCCTTTTCTCTCAGACACTGATGGGTGCCCATGGTCTGTTTATGTCGGCATTTGATGATGATTATGTGGTTGAACTTGAAACCATTGGTAGAGGAGCTGATGTCTCACAGAAAACAGGAAAATTGGCTTCAGTCTCATCTCAGGATGCAATGGAAGTCTTACTCAGGGCACCAATGCTGTCAGATTTAAGTCGTTGGTCACATTGGGACATTAAGTTCGCCCCATGTCTTGGCCCTCTTGTAGGATGGTTGTTGAATGAAGTTAATAGAACAGACTTGTTGTGTTTAGTGACAAAAGATGGTAATGTGATACGGATTGATAGTTCAGCCAGCGAGGATTCATTTTGGGAATCTGCCCTTCATTTATCACCTTTCCAAACAGCAGTTCAGTTGCTCTCTTTGTTCTCAATACGTGGGGGACAAAAACATGTTCCTCTGTCTCTTTTAAAAAGCCACGCAAGTCGTGCATTTGAAGTCATCTTGAATGATCATTTGGAAGATAAGGAAGTGACCAATAGATGGAATTTTCAGATGAAAGAAAGAGCAGCTGGTATGTCAAAGCTGTTGGATGAAGTTTGTGCTAGTAGATCATTCAAGAATTCCACTGGCACAGTTGATGCAGTGCTTGTTGCATCAAGATACTTTCTTGAATGCCTCGGTCATATTCCTTCAGAGTTTTGTACATTTGCTGCTGATGTGTTACTATCGGGTTTGCAATCTGTCATTAAAAATGTACCTTCTATTATCTTGTCAGAGTGTAAATGTATGGAGGAACGAGTCATGCTTCATGAAGTGGGACTATGTCTTGGTGTTGTGGAATGGATTCATGACTATCGTGTTATCTTCTCCTCCACTGATGGTGAGATGTCCAAGCCCTGTGAAGCTATATCATTCATAGCTAACACCTCTAAGTCAAGCACAGGCTCACTTTCTGCAGAAGAGGACAAGATCGTGCTCTCTCTTGTTTCTGAGGGTCAGAGTAACATATGTAGAGAAATTTGTCACGGTTCTGAAGGTCCAAAAGTCTGGATAGATAAGAGTGTGGCACAAAATGAACCAATTGAATACGAGGATGCTTACTCAATCATTGAATCTATCAGGCAAGAAGAATTTGGTCTTGATCCTAGTCTTTCTAGTACAGAAAGTACCTTGTTAAATAAACAGCATGCCCGTCTGGGGAGAGCACTTCATTGTCTTTCACAGGAGTTATACTCTCAGGATTCTCATTTTCTTCTTGAGTTAGTAAGTTCATTGTTGTTTTTAATTAAACTTTGCTTTTCCTCTCCAGTAGCTGTTGTCATGTAGCATGATAATACCGTGAGTTTACAATATCTACTTGCCCCATGGGATGCCGCTTAGGCTTTTGCTTTAGTTGTTTGTTTGATTCATGGTCTTTGATGTCGTTCATCCATTCTTGTCAAGTTCGTTGGGGTATTAATATGTGCCCATACATGCATGGACAAACAAGGGAAACTGAATTAAATGCCCGTCAATATTTCTCCAACAGCCTAAGCTGAACGTAGACACACTTGGTTTGCTGAAGCCTCAAGCTAAATCATGGAAGAAATGCCATTTCTTCATAGTGACCACTGACTGCCTTAGTGGAACAATTAATGACATCATTTTGCCCAATTGATTATTCACACAAACAAACAAAAATCCAGTCATATGCATAGGAGAAAGTGGCCTTCCTTATCCATGGTGTGATATGTTTAAAGAGTATATTGTTTTTTTTTTACAATGCATTGAAGTCAAATTACAGTTATAGTATGTATAACAGCAACCTGATGGACTTTATCATAGTTATGTCAGTCATGCCAGAAATACTAAGGAAACTTATTACTACAATTAGGTGAGGCAAAATTTTCAAGTTTGTACTGAGGAACATGACATCTAATTCAATTATGCGAAGAAAATATTAACATGATTGATTACATCTTATACTGCAAATTTTTATTTCTGCTCTTCAGAAGATCCTGTAATTTTCAATTTGATAAATCCAAATTCGGAAAGTGTTGGAGACTGAAACTCTAAAAACTTGACAAAGCTTCATTTGATTCCCATGATTTAGATATCTTAAACCATCCACTTTTATTTGCATTCCTCTGAACTTTTTGTTTTTATCTTATATTATGATTGAGAGTACACTCAACTTAACCGATATTTTCCCCCAAATAAAGTTTATGGACGGGGATTTATATTTTAAACCAGGACAACAAAGCTGATTAAATTTCAATGCTCTAATGGGACTGGTTGTCCTTACTGTTGCTGCAGGTTCAAAATGCTGATGATAATACCTATTTAGAAAATGTTGAGCCAGCTGTTGTATTCATTCTTCAGGAGTCTGGCATCATTATCCTGAATAATGAACAGGGCTTCTCTGCTCAAGACATAAGAGCACTATGTGATATTGGCAATTCTACGAAAAAAGGAAGTGCTGGATATATAGGGAATAAAGGCATTGGATTCAAATCAGTATTCCGTGTAAGTAAAGATAGCCTGACAAAGTGCCATCATATCTTCTTCTTTGGGCAAATCCCGTACCTCTTTTATTGCAGGACTACAAAAAGGGTTGGAGATTTAATATGCCCGAAACATGGATTTGAAGAAAAAATACAGGAAGGCACAGATGAGATTACACTACTCATATGAATGTAGTCTCATTTCGTCTAATTGCTTAAGCTTTTGGGTTAGAATTTTTAATATGGTATCAGTTCCAAGTCTAAATTCTTCATGCCCCATTCTCCTATATAGCATGCAAATACCGTTATAAATAGTCATTGCAAATTACTCCTATTGCATCCTGAGAGAGCTTCACCAAAAAAAATTTTAAATTCTTCTGCAGGTTACTGATGCACCAGAGATTCATTCCAACGGGTTCCATGTAAAGTTTGACATGAGTGAGGGACAAATTGGTTTTGTTTTGCCAACTGTTATACCTCCTCTCAATCATAATGTGCTAAGCAAGTTAACATCCACTAATTCTGTTCAGTTTGATACTAGCTGCTGGAAAACTTGCATTGTTCTTCCGTTCAAATCGGATTTGTCAGGAGGAACTAGAAGGAATAATGTCATATCCATGTTTTCAGATATTCATCCATCCTTGCTACTGTTTCTTCATCGTCTGCGGTGCATTACATTCAGAAACATGCATGATGATTCACTAATTGTCATGAGAAAGGATACTTGTGGTGATGGAATCATTAGGGTTTCATATGGTAAGGAGGAAATGAATTGGTTTGTTGCACGCAAGAAGTTACATGGGAAGATTGGTCATTGCAATGTCCAAACAACAGAGATCGCCCTGGGATTTGGACTTGAAGAATCAACAGATGGAAGTTATATCCCATGCCTCAATATGCAACCTGTTTTTGCATTTCTTCCACTAAGAACTTATGGTCTGAAATTTATACTGCAAGGTGATTTTGTTCTTCCCTCATCTAGAGAAGAAGTTGATGGGGATGACCCTTGGAACCAATGGTTGTTGTCGGAGTTTCCTGATTTGTTCGTGAATGCAGAGGGATCTTTCTGTTCTCTTCCTTGTTTCAGGGACAATCTAGGAAAAGCTGTGACAGCTTACATGAGCTACATTCCATTGGTTGGTGAAGTTCATGGGTTTTTTTCTTGTCTTCCCCGGATGATCATCTCTCAGTTACGCCGCTCAAAATGTCTACTCTTGGAAGGAGATGATGCCACATGGGTGCCTCCTTGCAAGGTTGTCCGAGGTTGGAATGAAGGGGCTCGAGTTTTTTTACCTGATCATTTGCTTCAAGAGCATCTTGGCCTAGGATTTCTAAAGAAAGACATAAGTCTATCTGATCCTTTGGCAAGGACATTAGGGGTTGAGGAGTATGGCCCAAAACTTCTACTTAAGATTGTAACGTCTTTGTGCCAGAAAAAGGATAGCCTTCCATCAATGGGTTTGTCTTGGTTGTCTGCTTGGCTGAATGCAGTTTATGAAACGTATGTGCATTCGGCCCAAGCATCTCGAGATGTTGAAATGGGCACAGATATCATAGAAACCCTCCGTAAGCTTCCTTTTATTCCTCTTTCTGATGGTACATTTGGCTCAGTAGATGAAGGTACAATCTGGCTGCACATTGATGTATCTGGGAATGACAGTGAGCATGGAATGGATGCTTTCCCAATGTTATATGCAAAACTCCGTATTGTAAACCCTGCTTTCATAACTGCATTGGATACTGATATTTATCGTGTAGACATGTATCCAAAGGACAACATCATCAGGATGCTCCTTATTGTTGGTGTGCAACGTCTATCTACACACGAAATAATGAAGGTGCACGTCTTGCCTTTTATATGTGATGACAAAAGTGCAAGTTTGGACAAGAATCTCATGGCAGAATTTATCTGCTTTGTGTTTATCCATCTACAATCTAGCTGCCCTATGTGCCACAATGAAAGAGATTTTCTGATATCAGAGTTGAAAAACAGAGCTTTCATTCTAACAAATCATGGCAACAAAAGACCGATTGAGGTACCAATCCATTATGGTAAAGGATTTGGAAGCTCTTTTGACCTATGTAAATTGTTCGACAACATTCAAATGGAATGGCATGAGGTAGACACTATCCACTTGAAGCATTCTTCAACTAAATCTGTCGTCGATGGAGTGAAAAAGTGGAAAAGATTTTTTGAAGAAATAGGCATCACAGAGTTTGTTCAAGTAGTTAAAGTTGATCGGAGAATGAGTGATATGGCCGATACATTTTCTGGGAAGGCAGGATTGAAAAGAGACCACGTTTCCTTAGGATCTGTAGCTGAAGATTGGGAATCCAGTGAGTTGGACCATTTATTGTCCTTGTTGTCAGCAAGTGGAAATCGTGATGGTTGTCAATTTCTCTTAGAGGTTTTTGATAAATTGTGGGATGATTGCTTTAGGGACAAAACCATAGGTTACTTTAACGATAAGTACAATGGGAAAAGGACACCCTTCAAATCTTCATTCTTGAACAGCATCTGTGGTGTTCCATGGGTTGTTTCATGCATGGATGACAAACTTCACTATCCTGAGGACTTATTCTATGACTGTGATGCCGTGCACTCTATTTTGGGTTCTTTCGCTCCTTATGCAGTTCCAAAGGTTAGTTCCATTATGGATTTGTATTTGCTGATTTATTACTTTTGGGGTGTCAGGAATGTCCAGTGTTGAACTTAGGTCTGAGCATTTGGCCATTGACTTCTTTCTTGCTTCTGCTCCCATTATCCAATTTCAGGACCTCATATTGTTGATAGGGGATGTACTATGCAAATAATTTTGTTGATAAAGAGATAGTTTCAGGCTTACTAGAATCTACTTTATCTGTATAATTTTGATAATTGATTGTCTATTTAATGTTTATGCTCGTTCTCTGTTGGTCCTTTTCCTTAGTCCTTCTTGGAATAAGGGAAACAGTCATGCAAATACCATTGAAGGTTTTTGGGCAGGAGCGTTTGACTGTCTGGTCTTTGGGTAGGAATGTAAATGTAGACATCTAATCATTGGAAAACCTCACCAACTAATGACATACTAGATAAAAGTAAACCCTGAAAAAGAAAACGGGAATGCGCAAGAGAATATAAGAGAACAGAAGCAGTCAGTCCTTATATATCTCAATATTGGTGGGAATACCTTGTGATTCAGGAGCAGGTCTAGGACTCATAATTACGCGCTTTATCAGCAAAATTTTTATCTTCCATTTTCAAAACTTACATGTGGATAGAACCTTGGAAATAGTGCTAGACTCATTAAAAATAAGTAGAAGTGCACTGAATTAGGATTTTACAGTATTGTGGACATCAGCATCTAGGGGCCATCTGTGGCTCCCTAGACTTAGTAACCTGCAGTAAATGCAAAGATAACTCAGTCCAAGAAAGAAATAAAGTAAAGACTCATTTGCCATGACCGGCAGCTGATGTTTGACTTGATATTATTGTTAAAGCAGTGCCACTTTTTTTATGTTATGCCACTACTTGATGTTGGTACTTCGACTTAAAACAGTTCTAAATTATAATGCTCTCTTTTGCTTCATGTCTTAATGTTATGCAAAATGACTGTCTAGTATAAACAAACCCGTCTGTTGAGGACTTTGGTCAATAACCATGAAGGGATTGTTCAACAGGTGAGAAGTGTGGCTCTTTTACATGATATTGGGTTTAAGAGCAGAGTTACCATTGAAGATGTCGTGGAAATACTGAGAGTCTGGAGAAGATCAGCGACCTTATTTAAGTTGAGGTACCCAATCACATTCAAGGAAATTCTTTTCTTCTTTTTTTCTCGTCATTTGATAAGTAGTGAACATGTATTAAAAGTAAAATGGTAATCCAAATGTACAGAATGGTTGCGAAAAATATAAAGTAGAAACAACACAAAAAATTCTCTCTTTACCCTGCTATTGAAAATGTCATCCACAGCATAAACATTTGCCGTTCTGTCCCATTATTTTCTTCTGTATTTGTTGCTGGCCTGAGGTCTAAACTTGCTATTTCATTTTGTGCAGTCCTAGATATTTTTCTTTGTTTAATTCTATGAGGAAAACGTACATTGTATTATTCAATAAAGTTTAATAAATATACATCAAAATAAACCCTAAAAGTGGTAAATACTCATTTACCCTTCTTACTTCTAACACTCCTCTCAAGTTAGAGTATAAATATTAATCATGCCTACTTGTTACAAATATGTTCTATCCTCCCATTACCCAAGGATTTAGTGAAGATGTTTGCAAGTTGTTTGCTGGTTCGAATATGATTGGGAAGAATTACTCCACTTTGCAACTTCTCTCGGATAAAATGATAATCAATCTCAATGTGTTTTGTTCTCTCATGAAACACAGGGTTGGAAGCTATATGCACTGCAGCTTTATTATCACACCATAGAGTCATGGGTATTAAATCTTTAAAACCTAACTTAGTCAATAACTATCGAATCCACACTAATTCACATGTCACTTGTGCCATGGCTCTATATTCTAACTCAGCACTGGAGTAGGCAACAACACTTTGTTTCTTACTTTTCCATGATATTAGATTTTCTCCGACTAAGGTACAATACCCAGTAGTTGATCTTCTATCATCTAGAGACCCAGCCTAATCAGCATTAGAAAAACCTTCAACCCTAATATGACCATGGTTTTGATAGACAATTCATTTTCTCGAAGTTTTTCAAATACCTCAATATCCGAATAACTGCATCCTAGTGAGATGTATGAGGGGAAGACAAAAACTGGCTTACTACACTGACAAAAAAAGCAATGTCTAGTCGAGTAACTGTAAGATAATTCAGCTTACCTACCAGTCTTCTATATCTCTTGGGATTATTAAGAATTTCTTCTCCATTAGCAACTAATTTAACCCTTTGTTCCATGGGTGAATCAAAAGGCTTTGATCCCAACATACTTGTTTCAGTGAGCAAATCCAAGACATATTTTCACTATGACAAAACAACACCTTTCTGTGATTGCACCACTTCAATTCCTAGGAAATATTTCAATTTTCCTAAGTCCTTAGTTTGAAATTGTTGCTGAAGATAGGTTTTTAGCTCAGGTATACCAATCAAGTCATCTCCCGTAATGATAATATCATCAATATACACAATCAAGAATAGTTTGCCTCCCCCTGATTGTTTATAAAAGAAAGAATGATCATTTCCACATCTTGATAGCCCAAAAGACAGTTAAGCCCTAGGCTCTAATACCATGTGAGGAAAACGCACATTGTATTATTCAATAAAGTTTAATATATATACATCAAAATAAACCCTAAAAGTGGTAGATACTCATTTACCCTTCTTACTTCTAACAAATTCATTTATTCACTATCTATGCTATATCGACTCTTTGGAAAAGAAAATGTATAATGATTTTGGCCGTCAAGTCATGGTAGCTGTTAACTCTGTCATTGAGAGGGTTTTTTTTCCTGGTGTGGAGAAATGGAAACTGCAATACATCAAGATTGGCCCATACTGATTCTCGTATTGCAAGCTTGTATTGTTGCTATAAATTTCATAAGTTTGGTATTTAATAAGATGGGTAATGGAACATTCTTAGATAACTTTATTTATTAAGCTGTCCCTTTCTGCTCTTTCTTTAACTCTCTCAAGGTCATTGCAAGGCTTTGATGAGGTTGTTATCTTCCCTTCCATCTTCACACCATCCCAATCATTTCGTGAACATCCTTCTAATTCATTTATTTGAAATTTAGAACTACATCCTCCAATTGGACTCGTATAATAAATATAATTTTTGCTCCAAATTAGGAAATGCATAGCATGTTATGGTATAAAAGAACTGTCCTCCCAGATACCAAAGAATTTATTGCTTTTGTTTAAAACTGTTAAAAAGACTGACCTAAAAGTTTAAGCTGTCATCAAGCACGTAAATTAACAACAGCAGTAAAAATTTACTTGCTAGTTTTCTGGCTGACTTTTGGAACTTTACAACGTTTCATCTCTCCTGCTGTTATGATTGCTTGCAAGGTGCCTTCTTTTGG
This sequence comes from Eucalyptus sideroxylon, assembly GCA_014182405.2. Taxonomy (NCBI): domain Eukaryota; kingdom Viridiplantae; phylum Streptophyta; class Magnoliopsida; order Myrtales; family Myrtaceae; genus Eucalyptus; species Eucalyptus sideroxylon. Next base: position 52,796,975 of record CM024555.2, on the reverse strand, counting down.
CTCTATGAAAATATCTAGATAAATTGTCCTCCCAATCTTTTGCCTGATTATTTAGCATTCTGGATTAGCCCTCTATATGGTTCATTTCAAGAAGGCTTTCTTTCCTTGTTTCTGCTGTTAAATTGCTATACCATGAGATAGTTGACTTTTTTCTTCTCATGCCAGTGTTGCACAAATGTCAAAAGTATACACTTTCCTATGGAAAGAAGTTGATACTTCGAGAAAGAACATTGTTGAAGATCTCATCTCAGAGCCATTTATATTCTTTCCTTCTTTATGTGCCTCTGGGTTTGAGGATATTGTGTTGGGCTCATTTTTGTTGCCAAAACAAGTTTGTTGGAATGATTCAACTGTGTTTCTGAACCAAATGGAAGAAATTGATTCCAAGTCTGGTGCAATTGGAGCAAAGCATAGCCTGTTGAGCAGGACTTTGTGCGACATATATCCAGGCTTGCGTGATTTTTTTGTCAATATATGTGGGGTTGAGGAGAGTCCTTCTTTCCAAGATCATTTCCAGAATTTGGTCCGTTTATCAACTAGCGTTTTGCCTTCGCAAGCAGCAAAATATGTAGGTACTCCTACAAGTTGTTTATTTATGTTTTATTCAAGTGTCACTAAGTAGCCCATTTTTGGCTTTATGCATCAGGTTTTTAAGGTTTTTCTGAAGTTGGTAGATGAACTGAAATGTGGAAAGGTTAGTTCTAAAGATATTTCTCAAGTTAGTGGATATCTTAAAAAATCAGAATACACCGTGCTTCCCACTCTTCATAATAGGTGGGTTTCTCTGCACTCTTCCTTTGGACTTGTGTGCTGGTGTGACAATGAGAAGCTAATGAATGAATTCAGCATTTTGGACAAAATTGAACTTATACATTTTGGGGAGCTCGTTGATGATGAGAAAGAGATGATTTATGTTAAACTGCCTCTTCTCATGCATACTCTGGGGATTCCTGCATTTTCTGAGGTAATTTGCTTACCTGCAACTCTATTTTGCAATGTAGTATGGAAGGTTTTGTCTAGATTCAGGTAGGAACTAGGGAAGTATAGTTTCAAGGTCCACTTATATCCACTTTGCATTTACACAGTACTAATTATGTGATGTACTCGCATGAGGGATTTTATCATGTGACAAAGATCGCTTTATATATGTTGTTTACCTAGCTTTGCTGGAATCATTTGAACCACTTGTTGTTTTGGCCAGAATTTTGCTCTCCCTCAGATACAATAGGGTCTTGTTAACAAGTACTCCAAAGCACTTTTTAACCATACCTAATAAAAAAAATATCTTCATTTTCAATATATTGGTTGTGCATAGCACAAGGAAAACAGTACTTTGGAAATGACAAAGTTTCTTTATTGGACGTTAATTGAGTGCCCTTGGGGTCATTAACAAAATCCTACACAATAATTTACAGTGGAATAGCTAAGCAATGTTCTGGACCCAATTTATTCAGAGATGTGCTATAGATTGTTGAAGAATGTTCCTTTCGCTATGTTTTTATCTGAGTTCATTATAGAGGCACCAGCATCGAGCTAAAGAAGAGCTTATTTTGAAGGAAGAATGTACAATGTTTATCAATGCAATTCTGTCCATGAAGTTCTTTTCACCATTCCAAAAATACAGAGTTTTGGACATCCATCTGTAGTGGTATTATTTGAAGAACCTTGATATTATAAAACAACTGAGATGAGTGAACTTGGTGAATTTGTTGTCTCAGCAAGAGATTTCAAGGTTCGATGGTGCAGTACCATTTAGCATGGCCAAATCAATTGAACTAGGAAATGTTTCTTCAACTTCTTAAATGAAGGATCACCAAGTCTAAGGCTATGATCAATATGCAATGCTATGACTAGAAAAATCCACAAGAATAAGTCTTCAGCTAAATTGATAGGATCATATACTTCTGGCCTTGTACTTATCCTCCTCATCTTCAATTATATAGCGACATAGCCTATCAAGCCTCTTCCCACTATGAGGTGGGCTTTTAGTATACATGACTGTTCCTGATTAAGTACTATATCCTTTTAAGAGAATCAAAATTATTGCTCGTTAGCATAAAAAGATGACTAGGCAATGTCATTTTACGTTCAGGATATGGGAGAGATGGGACTTGTAAGAAAGAAGATAGTTTGAAAACAGTGTCTACCACATCTCAGCATTTGATGTTGAATATTTGGTGCTTTGCTTAGTGGTGCTATGTTGTAGCTAAAGTTACATGTTTTTAGCGAGTGACATTTCCATATGATCTAGTGATTAGTGAAGAAAATGTTTTCCATACATTTACAATTGTAGAGTGGAAATAACTACCTTTACTATATGTTCCATGTGAAAACTATTAAATTCAACCGAAATCTTTGAAAAAAAAAAATTAACAACAAAGAGTGGAAAAGATTCTTTGAGCTACTTCGCAAAAAATAAACTTTGGGGTTTCTAAACTTATCCCCTGTTTTGACCTTCAAAAGTCTGTCAATGCTATACTGGAGGATCTGTAACTTATTTTAAAGCAAAAGCATTGTACCCAAAACACTGCCGAACAGGAACAAACGAGGGTCCCAGGTCTCGCAGTATTTGCATTTGTCAGAGTGATGTTGGGAAATGATTGTCATGCATATTACCAGATAAAAGAACCAAGAAGCAAACAAAATAATACGTGACCCCTTGTTGACCAAGATATTTTTTGCATATATTTGTTCAGTGAGCAGTGACCAAGGTTTAAATGAAAGAGAATGGAATATAAAACAGAGACTACAAGTCTAGAGAGACATCGATATGCTAATTTCGCATTAGCTGATTGTCTTAGATATGTAGAGACACAGGGCAGATTTTTGTTGAATGACCATATCAAGTTCAGAGTAGATTTCCGATTGAAGTATTTGGTTTACTAAAGTGGATATAGGAACAATTGTATATACAAAAGTACATCAGATCCTACACTATTTAAAAGCTTTAAAAAAAACTTTGCGCTTTATTTATGTAGAAAAGAATCCGTATTTTCTTATTATCATTGAGTGATTATAAGGTATATATAAATATACGGGAATAGAGGACTTAAATTAGGTGAGATAATCTCTGTTGGTAGCTAATTTACAGTTAACAAAATCAGATCACATAAATAAAATATTATCAAATCAAATAATATCACATAATATCCCAAATGATTTGGGAGAGATTAAAAGTGATTTTCCAACACTTCCCCTCAAATTAGTGAGTGAATATCTTCCATGCCCAACTTGCTGATAATCTCCTGAAATCTCGACAACAGTAGACCTTTGGTTAGTTAGCTGATCTTTGCTAGAAGTGTAGGGAGTACTGATCAAACCAGATTCAAGCTTCTCCTTTATAAAATGCCTATCTATCTCAATATGCTCAATTCAATCATGTTGAACTGGAGTGTGAGCAATGTTGATTGCTGATTTATTATCACAATAAAGTTTATAGTTCCTTCATGTTCCACTTTGAGGTCTTCGATGACAATCCTGAGCTATAAAAGTTCACATATCACATTCGCCATCGCCCTGAATTTAGCTTCAGCGCTAGATTTAGAGACCACATTTTGTTTTTTACTCTTCCAAGTAACAAGATTTCTCCCTAGAAAAGTGCAATAGCCAGATGTGGATTTTTTATCTATTGGTGACCTAGCATAATCTGCATCAATATAGACTTCAAGATTTAGCTTGTCACATTTTTAAAACAAAATACCTTTTTCAGGAGTAGCTTTGAGGTAGTGACGAATCCGGTAGACAGCTTGCATATGTTCTTTAAGATCATGCATGAACTGACTTGCAACTCCCACAACATAAGCTATGGCTGGCCTAGTATTAGATAGATAAATAAGCCTTCCTACTAACCTTTAATATCTCCTTTTATCAACAATGCCACTCTCTTCGCGTCCATCCATTTTATGGTTTGCATTAATAGGGTGCTCATCACCTTGCTATTGAGACATCATGTTTCCTTGAGAAGATCAAGTACATACTTCATTTGGGATATGAAAATACCTCTCTTAGAGTAGGTCACTTCAATACCAAGGAAGTATCTCAACTTTTCAAGGTCTTTGATCTCAAACTGTTGAGCAAGATTGCTCTTAAGAAACTTTTGTTGAGCTTCATCATTACTAGTCACAACTATATGATCTATGTACACAAGTAGAGTTGTGACCATACTTTCATTTGAATGTTTGATGAATAAGGTGTGATCCCCTTTACTTTGCTTGTAACCCATCTTAAGCATTGCCTTCGTGAACCTTCCAAACCAATCTCTTGGGGACCATTTGAGACCATATAGAGCCTTTTTAAGCCAACGCACTTGATTGTTTCCAAAGTCTTTGTCAAAACCTAGTAGATGCTCCATAAAGACTTCCTCCTCCAAATCTCCATGTAAAAGCATGTTCTTCACATCAAATTGCTACAAAAATCAACCAAAATTAGCTGCAAGAGAAAGTAGTATCCTAACTGTGTTCATCTTTGCTATTGGTGTGAATGTCTCTTGATAATTCACTCCATAGGTTTGGGTGTACTCCTTTGCAACCAACCTTGCTTTATAGCTCTCCAAGGTGCCATTAGCTTTGTACTTAAGAGTATAAACTCATTTGCATCCCACTGGTTGCTTGCCTTTGGGTAAAGTCAACTTCCCATGTATCATTTTTCTTCAATGCATCCATTTCCTCCATCATAGTTTATATCTAATCCCTATCCTCAAAAACTTCATGTACCGAGTTAGGAATGGTAATTGAATCAAGAGTAGTAATAAAGGTTTTGTGTTGAGTAAAGAGTCTATAATATGACACAAATTGGGAGATAGGGTGTTATGTACATTTCTTGGTAGCTTTTCTCAAGGCAATAGGTAAATCCAAATCACTTAACTCAGGTTCATTAGAAGAAAGCTGAGTGATTTCATTATCTAATAACGGTTTGAATAACGGAACTTGATTTAGTTTTGGATTGAGCTTCGTCCTTCTTAGTAAACTTGCAACTTGGTTGGTTCATTCTTAGGAGGACTAGATGTAGATGATGATGAACTAGGTAGAGGACTTAACGGGGAATTAGGACTGGTCAAAAGACTCAATGGACTTGATGAAGGACTAGGTGGACTAAGAGGGCTAGGACCTAACAGAAATGGTGAAGGAGACGAAGTTGGGTTGGACGAAGTACGATTGGGCGATGCACTAGATAGTGAAGGCAGTGGTTCAAACCTACTATCTTCATTAGGAGTCTCCCCTTGAAGATAGTGATGGGAAGGAAAAAACAATTTGTTTTATTAAAAGTGACATCCATAGAGATAAAAACTCAACGTGTTAAAGGGCCATAGCGTTCATAATTTTTTTGAGTATTAGAGTACCCAATAAAGACGCACTTTAGAGCATGAGGGTCAAGTTTGTTTCGGTTGTGATTATGAATATGCACAAATGCAACACAGCCAAAGACTTGAGGGGAAATGTGATATTTATGGGAGACAATAGGATAAAAGGTAGATAGGAGCTATAAGGGACTTTCATTTCCTACGGTTTTGGAAGGAACCCGATTAATAAGATATACTGAAGTTAAAACAGCTTCCCACCAAAAAATGCTTTAGAACAGACATTTGAAAGAGAAGAACCCAAGTAACATTTAGAAGGTGCCTATTTTTCCTTTCGGCTACTCCATTTTGTTGAGGGGCATCAACATAAGAAGACTCATGAATAATACCTGAGTTTGGAAAAAATGATCAAGATGTTGATTATTAGACCTAAGTCTCCTAATTGACATCCCAAATTGATTGTCTATCATTTTATGAAAGTTTTGAAGGATAGATTGAACATTAGATTTGTCTTTCATAAGATATAGCCATGTAGTTTGAGTGCAATAATCAATAAAAGAAACAAACCATTTAGCTCCTGTAAAATTAGCAATTCTAGATGGACCCCCACCCATCGGTATGGATAAGAGAGAATGGTGTTGAAACTCTAGCATTATTATTCAAAGGAAGTGAAACATGATATTTCGCAAGTTCACAAACTTCATAATGAAGATTTTCAATAGCAACGTTTTTTAAAATGGAAGGAAACATAGTCTTAAGAAGACTAAACGATGGATGTCTTAATCGAAATGGTGAAGCCAAATCTGAGATAAGTGGATAGGACTACAAGAGTTGTAAGAGGTATTATGTAGAGGTGTGCAATCAGATCGGGTATACCCGAGAACCAGATTGGCCCACCTAGAAAACAAGATTGGGGACCCATTCCCATTAAAACCAGTTCCCAAAATTTGAAACCGGTTTAAATCGGTCCAGGAATCAAGTCTGATTAATTACCCACCTGGGAACCGGTTCCAAAACCCGGGAATCGGTTCTCGGACCAATTTTAGAACCGGTTTTGTAAGTATAGGTCAAAAATCATATTTTTTCCCCTTATTTCTATTCTTACTCCTGCAATCGCACGATGTTTTTCCTCTTGGCTCTCTCAAACACGCATGTCACTTCTCCTTTGTCGTTCCTCTTCCTTGCTTCCCTTCCTCATCGGCTTTCTCTTGCATCATCCGATATTCATTGCCGCCAAATTCTTATATACCACACGGATTGACTTACCTAATTTCCCTATTGTAGTAGGATTTCTGCTTGCATAAATGAATAACTTTATGTAGTAGTTGTGGGAATAAGACTAATATTAGACTCATGTTTGTTGCTAATTCTTTTTCTTATGATTTTATTTATTATAATTAGCCCTATGGATCCTTAATTTTCGTTTAGTCAAAAAGTTCGTGTATTTATTTATTACAAGTGCTCAATATTTCAATACAAGAGGATTACGTTATTTTCTTGTGTATTAATATAAAATTTGAAGTTGTATAAGATATTGAGAAATTGCAAAATAAGTTTCAATGGATCGGATATAGGATTCAATACAAATAGGGTTGAATACAGGGTCCAAAAAATGGGAATCGGTTATGATAGGGTCGGGTATAGGATATAGGTCTAGACCCTATCCACCCTGCACCCGATCACCCCCAGTATTATGGATGCATTTGGAATTGGCTTGCAAAGGGTCTTTTTGGGCTTCTAAATATCTTTAGGCTAAATATTTGGTGTTTGGGAACAATTTTGAAATTCCCATTAGGCCAAAGTTCGCTTCCTCAAGGCTGAAAGCCAAAGGTAGGAGTGAGGGTGTCTTGGACTTTCAACTTTCTCAGCATACAATAGGTACTATTTATACTTTTATTTTCTTCCAAAATTGTCCTCACTTTCGATTTTTCTGGTTTTGCCCTTGTCATTAGACTATTCATCTTCTTCTCTATGGAGGTTGGCCAACATGTTGCTTGAGGCTGTGAGCAGCCGTTAACGACTCGGGATAGTCGCGGTGGCCCAAGAGACCTTCGTCGAGGAGTGTCGCAATTGCCGCCCTGTTTGGGTCGTGGCGATCACCATGGGTCGCAACGAGGTTTGGGTCACAGACCTCGCCACGACCTAATCTAGGGCAGCGAGGTCCTGATCCGGAGGCGGTGAGGTCGTGCGACCCCACTATGACCCAAATTTAGGTCGCAGCGGGGTTGCCTAATGTCCGGCGACCCTCGCTGGGGTTGCCCAACGTCTGGTGATGCTCGCTGGGACTTGCCCGACCCTAAGCAGCCCTTGTTGGTGGTCTTCAGGGGTTGCTCAACCCTGAGCGGCCCTCCCCAGTTGTTTCTGAGGCTGCCTTAGTCAGATGTTGGCCGCCGGCGACGTATTTCAATCACCAACAGCCACCTTCCCTTGTCGTTCAAATTTTTTTCTTTTCTTTTGATAATTTTTTTTAATCAAAGAAGTCTTTTGTAAATATAATCTCTCAAAACATTATTTTGCTCAAGGTACTTCACAATGAACTTTTAGATTGTAATTTACTAAACACAATTTGTATTCTGAAAAGGTCATTCAACTAAAGTTCTTTGCATTTTTCTAATAGCTTTTCCCAAAAGTCAAACCAAACGCACCCTATATCCCACAATAGACCAACCACTTCTACTCGAATCTTCAAGGTAGTAGAGCCCATTCCGTTCCTTAGCAAATCCAATCATCCTCCCCATTTTCAGGTCCTACAAAATACAATGATCAGTAGCTTACAATTTAGATTTTTGGTAAGTTGATGAATGGAAAAAGATTGATGGACAGCTTAGGAACATGAAGGACATTGTCAAGTTTAAGTGAGTGATTTAGAAGTATGGTTCCCTAGCTAGCTACAGTAATAAGAGATCCATTTGCTATGGTAATACTCCTATTTCCTAGCGATGGTTTATAAGTTTTGAATTTGGTGAGATCATGTGTCATATGGTTGGTTGCTCCTGAATCAACAATCCATGAATTAGGGTACTGAGAAGCTGTTGAGTTGTCGGAAATTAGACATGCACCTGACTAATGAACACATATCAAAAGATTTAGACAGAGAGTTAAGGAGAGCCCTGATTTTACCAACTTCTTCTTTGTTAAATATCTTGTCACCGACAGGTTTGTATTGGTCCATAGGGGCAACTTCACCTTCACTGGTTATGTGCACTTGCGGCTGTCTTTTAGCTCTACTGAGCACTTGCATTCTTCCATGAAGCTTGAAGAAATTTTCTCTTGTATCCCATTGTCTTAATCAATTTGGTCTCTTGTTTTTGTAAGGATTTGTTTCCTCAATTGCTTTTGTGGTGGATCCTTCAGTGTGTTGTTCTTCGAACATTGTAGTCCATCAGCTTTCTTCTCCTCTTACAGTAGAAAAAATTTCATTCAAGGATGGCAGCTGCTTCTTTCCAAGAATCTGAACTCGAATCTGATCAAAGTTTGCATTCAAACTTGCCAAAAACTCAAAAAACCTATCTCTCTTCATATGGTTTCGAAGAGTATTAGTGTCTTCAGGACACCTCATTTGTATATTCAGATTGTGATCTATTTCAAGCCAGAGACCTCTCATCAGATTGTAGTATTCCATAACAGAATTTTTATTTTGTTTTGTTGTTGAAGCCTATATCTTGAGTTCATATATTACTGCTGCATCTTGGACTTTTGAGTGAGACTAACAAACAGCCTCCCATATATCCTTGGCAGTAGAGAGAAAGATATAATTTTTGTTGATTTCAGGTTGCATTGAGCTTCACATCCATGACATAATTGAGGAATCTTCTTTATCCCATGTCTGAAACTTGCGATCACCTTGTCTTGGACCAGTGCCTTCTAGATGACTGAGCTTTCCTTTTCCTTCAAGAAAAGTCCTCACAATCTGTGCCCACTGAAAATAATATTTTTCATCCAATCGGTGCTCTTTCATGTTGGGAAAATCTCCAATCGATGAGTTGGATTGATTCTGAACAAAGGACCCAGTTTTGTTGGAGATAGCCTTCCCTAAATCTTCTATTCCAGCAACTTTGAGGACAAACTATAGGAGGAGACTAAGAGGGGATCGAGAAACAAGGGTGGTTATTACACAATTGAAGGCCAACAATAAGGCTGAAATAGAACAGCAGTAATAAGGCTTAAAAAAAAAAAGGCTGTAATGAAAAAAGAAACAGAGACAAGAAATACAAATTAGAAAACTAGGCTCTGATACCATGTAGAAAAGAATCTGTATTTTCATATTATCATCGAGTGATTGCAAGGTATATATACAGGAATAGAGAGGACCTAAATTAGGTGAGAAAATCAAGGATAGAGGACCTAATCTTTGTCAGTAGCTAATTTACAGTTAACAAAATCAGATCACATAATAAAATAAAATAAAATAAAATAATATCACATAATATCCCAAATGATTTGGAAGAGATTATAGGAGATCTTCCAACGATTAACTAAATAGTTTTTGTGAAAAAGAAAAAAAAAAACATATTTCTTGAATTGGTTCAACTTGTGTTCTTTCAATCTGTTGTCTAGGTCTTGGCCAAAACAAAAAAAATTGTTGCCTAGGTTAGTTTTGGGCATTTACACTTTTTTCAAGCAAAACGTTTAAGTTGCCTCCATTTTACAGGAGATTTCATGTCAAGCATTAACTTAGTTGTTAGTTATTATAGCAAATTCTTGACTAGGAAGTCCATCACAACACAATATTGAAATCATATGCTTGAAGACCGTGAGATTTTCATGCAAATTACTCATATTCTTTTACTTTCTCACACTCAGTATTTATGCAGGTTGTAACTTGTGAAGCTGTATATTACGGTCAAAGGGATTCTAGCTTCAAGGCTTCTTTTGTAAAAAACTGGGTTCTTCCTTATGCTCGGCGTTATATTTACTATGAACATCCCAACACATATGCCAAACTTAAACAGTCTGGATTTTCTAATCTGAGTGATTTGCATGTTGTTGTTGTGGAGAGGTTATACTATAGGAATATCATAAGAAATTTGAGCATTGCTTCTGAAAAGCAAGTGGAGACCACGTCAGTTCTTCAGGTATGTACTAGGAATTCAGGAATGTTCTGGATGTTTCTTTTATCTTTGTTCAACCAAAGAAAATGTAAAGCAACCTTCAAGCATCATGGTATGGATGGAGGATTGTTTTATTTCTTACCTTTCTTTTCTTTATATATATATACGGAATAAGAATATCACTTAACTATGTCTTGAGACTTCCAAATTGAAATTCAATCCAGCTCCAAATCTTGTTGGAGTCATCCGATTTTAGACATGTTTAATCTGTTGCATACTTTGGACTTGCATTGTTCTGATGCTGGTGATGTTATTGTCTAAACTGGATCTATGATTCATTGACAACCAAATAGGGGGGAGGGCTCCTCGCTCAAGCAGTATAGGACCACGTTCTTATGACCTAGAAGTGAGCTTCCTTGTTGAGGATTATAATGACTCCCTTAATTTTGACAGGGCAATACTTTATTTGTCACTCCAGAGTCTGATTCTCATGCCTTGTACATGGAAATTTCTCGTCTATTCTTTGATGGCACTGCAAACATTCACTTGGCAAATTTTCTTCACATGATCACAACAATGGCAGAGTCAGGTTCTACAGAGGAGCAGGTGGAGTCTTTCATCATAAATAGCCAAAAGATGCCAATCTTACTGGGTGATAAACCCTTGTGGGCCCTTTCCTTAATTTCTTCGTGTGAGGATGATGGATCACTAGAGAACAGAAGCTTTTCAGCAACAAGAGAAGTGTCCAAATCCTTTCAGACCAAAAGAAGGGCAGGAGTTACCTCAAATTGGCCTCCTTCAGACTGGAGAAATGCACCGGGGTCTGTTTATTCTCCTTATAGCCAAGTTAAGACACAGCCAGTAACTGTAACCACGAGCACTTGCTCAGAAGTGATAAAGGAGGATTATCATAAATTAACTGGAGAAAGTGATGGTGGCCATGAGGCGAGTGTTGATTTTACAACTGAAGATGTAGCAGCAAAATCTCCAATCAAAATTTCAATTTTTGATAGAGCAGTGTATGTCAGCAATTTGGATTCTTGCGCAGATGTCTCAGCTAATCAAATTGACACGACTCCAGTGTCTGATCTACCTGACTTGGATCCACCTCAGTTGATTGGGAGAACAATGCTCAATGTTGGCACACCTGATCCAGAACAAGCAATATTAGTGGGAAAACTAGGAGAATTTGTCGCTTTTGAGCATCTTGCCAAGAAATTCAATCGAAGTTCTGTTAAGTGGGTCAATGAAGATGGAGAAACTGGTCTACCCTATGACATTACGGTAGAGGATGGAGAAGGATTTCAATACGTAGAAGTCAAAACAACTCAATCGGAGGAGAAAGATTGGTTCTCCCTGTCACCATATGAGTGGCAATTTGCAAACCAGAAAGGTCGAAATTTCAGCATAGCACACGTCATTTGGGTAGGCCAGAGCAGAAACAAAATCAAATTATTTTCAAATCCATTTGAACTCTGTCGCTCTGGGAAGTTGCAATTGGCCATTGTGATTCCAAGCTAGCTGTAATGCCCTTAGTGGCTCAGCTTGTGTTGAATCTCTTATGCCTTAATTAAGCAGTGTATGTAGTGACACCGAACCACCAGTAGTGCTGGTAAGTACCTTGCATAATACAGAGAAGTTTGGTTTTAATCTTTCATGACTGGTGATGGAAGGAGATGCAAGTGACTTGAAGAGGTCATTTCTCTATAACTTCTGAAGATGGTTAATCTTTAAACAACTAGCCTTCGGAATAAGCTGCACAGGGCTCTCAAGCATGATTGCACAACTTGTGCCATGTGGTTATTCAGATGGACTTACACTAATCGTCACATTTCTGTGTAAGTAAAGACTAAAAGGTTATTTTGTTCTAGATGAACCCCTGCCATCAGGTTCCTTGTCAATATCTTCAAATTGTAAGCTTTGAAGACAGGAGTGGGTGAATAATGACTGGAGTATGCGGCAACATTCAGGGTGAAATCAGCGGAACAATAGTAGGCGGTCAAACTTTTTCATGGAGCAGTGTCTTATGTATGTTCATTTGTTCCTGGATTCTTTTCTGTTTCTAAGGTGTTCCTGGACAATTATGTCATATTTCTTAGGCGCCAAGAAAGTTTCCGGCTGTAATAAGGCTTGAGATATTTAATTATGGGCTTTACCACGTTCATTTACAGAGAGCAGACTTTGTAGTAGCTTCTGAGCATTGCATATGTATCTATTTCTTGCCTTTGCTTGAAGGATTACGACATGAGCTTCCTCATTACGAACGACCATTGTGAGGAGATGCAGAAATCATGCGCTCATTGATTTCATTGCGCGATTAATGGAGGCAAGCGTTTCATTTAATTACACTCCGTTCTTTAATCTGTGGTGAACAGTTCTAAAATATTTTGCTTACTCGTGGAGGTATTAAGTATGATTACATTTCGTCTTTCCAGAGGTTCCTGATTGAAAAACTTGGCCTTCTTTCAAGAACAAAACCGATTCCTTGCTGATTCAACCTTTCTATTATGATTAATGGCTAAAGCTGATCATTTGCAAATTAATGCTACCTTATATGATGCGGGCAATTTTTGTTGAAATAATTACCTGGGCATGTTTACCTAATAGGCGATAACGGATGCATCGCCACTTTTCCCCCTAAAAATTGAAGATAGCAGATGGTACCAAGAAAATCAAGGGACCTTGTTTCCTTGTAATGACTGCCTTGAAACACCCTCCCGATGGGAGTCAGAAAAAAGATAAGTTTAGAGGTATTGTCGAGTTGAGGACCAACTCGCACGAATTTTCTCAAACGATTACCTTGAGCAACTATAGTTGAAATTATATATATAAAGTAGTCCAACCTAAATAGGAGTTGCCACTATCATTTTAGCGCCAATTAGGAGCCAAGTGAGGCATGGGAAGGATACCTAACTTCTTACACTATTAGAAATTATTTAAGATTAGGGACTTGATTATGCTAATAGTCTAATTAATGTCCAGGACCGGCTTTCAGCATCCAACTAAACCCTCAAACACTTAAGGCTTTTTAACCTGAGTTTTTTATGCACAAGATTCTCATGAAGGCGAGTGCAAAGCGTGCTATTACTATTGTCAGATCTCTAAGACTGGATAGAAATTAAAAGACGCAAGGAGAAAATTACCTTTGCATAGTTTAAGTGCACAAACACACAATTTTATTGCTAAAGGCTAGTCTACCTTTACGTATTACAAACTATTCCTTTTATAGACGTAAGGGAAAGAAAAAATAAGCAATGTTACATTGGGTGCGTCTGGTTGGATTTTTGTGGAAAACCTTTGGGAAAATGCAAAGGACTTTAAGTTAAAGGAGTTTTCCAAAATGCAAATTATGTTTGTTAAATTGTAATTTAAAAGTTCATTATGAAGTACGTTTGAGTGAAATTTTGTTTGGAAAACTTATACTCATACAAAGCACTTTAGTTATAAAAAAAAAAAAAGTTGTCCCTAACAGACCAAATGGCCGTCGGCGATCCGAATTTGTCGCCAATGGATCACCGGTGGCCGTCGTCTGCCCTCAAAGACCACTAGCAAAGGTCAACTGGGGTTGGGCGACCCCCAGTGAGGGTCGCTCAGCCCCTCATGGAGGTCGCTTGGCCCTGGCAAGGGCCACCTGGGTCGAGCAAACCCAAGTAGCCCTTGCCGGCGCAACCCTTGTGGAGGTTGCTCAACTTCGACAAAGGGCAACTGGGTTGCACAATCCCTTGCTAGGGTCGCTGCGCAAACTCTCATCGGGGTCGCTCAACCTCGGCGAGGGCTAGGTGGGTCGAGCAAACCAAGGCCCTCACCAACGTGACTTTCGTGAAGATCGCTTGACCCCAACGAAGGCCAACTAGGTCGCCTGACACTAGGTAGCCCCTCACTAGTGTTGCACAACCACCAAGGGCCATCTGTTGTTTGGATCGAGAGACCTTAGTTGGCCTCCCGAGGGTCACGCAACCCAAACGGCACTTGCCTAGGTCGCACAACCCCCCGACAATGATTGCGCAACCACTAATGATGATCGCCAGCAACATTGCCTGCCTCTCTGTGGCCCATGGCCAGACCCACGCAGTCATAGCAAACACACCGACCAGCCTTAGGGAGAAGAAGATGAATAGTCGCAAACAAGGGCAAAGATGGAAAATCAAAAAATCAATGAGGATAAAATCGAAAGGAAATATTTTACTTCCCTTGCTTTTCGAGAAGACTAAAAGTCTAAGGCAACTTAGGACTTATCTTGAGCTTTTAGCATTTCAAAGGCAAGCTTTATCTCAAGGTGGGTTTAAAATTTTTTACCAAACACCCAAACATCGGCCTAAAGATCTTTAGATGCCTAAAGTCCCTTCCCAAAGTTAGTACCAAAAGTAGCCATTGTTGGTGATGCATGTCTATTAATGCCCAATAATATGCGGTTCACACCTATGACACCTATGACTTACCATACATACAACATGACTCATCCAAAACATTTATTACAACAACATAACTCATCTTAAGACATTTATTATCACATGACTTACCAACATGACATTTATCACAATTTGACTCATCAACATGACATATCACAATGTGATAACATTGTATGCCTAAACCATGCAAAGCTATTTTTTTCTTTTCCTCTTCAAATTTCTATTTATTGTTAGATATCTTAGAGTGGTAAGGTAGTACTTTGTCCTGGTAATATACCCTACACTCACCTTTTGTGCGAATTTGTGCATCAGAAATTGAGGCTAGAAAGCCTTATGTTCCGAATGAAGATTTACCTAGATGTTAAAAATCAGTTCCAACAATGTAAAGCCTAAGTACTGAAGAAGGTAGACCTAATCAGAAAATCCAAATTGGTCATCCCATTCATCAAACGGTCTTTGTTATCAATTATGAGTCCCAAAGGTCATTTGATGTCACTAAGAATTCATGTGATGTTTTTTAAGGATTTATTACAATCCTAAGGCTTATCCTAACCAATCCATAAATAAAAAAACAATCAATGTAATAAAATTTCAGGAATTAAACATCCAAGTATTAAAATGTTTAGAGTAAAATATGAGAAAGATGACCCGATACTTGTCAAGCAAATAATATACATGGCTTTGTTATTAAACCCCATGATAGAAACCCACATGAGTTTAGTTCATATTAAACTCAATTTTATAAAGAAACTAATTTTCCTCTATCAAAACTAGAGAAAATCGAAGGTACTCCTCACTCCCTAAACTATATGTATATTAACTAAATGAAATAAACCAACTCCAATATAAAATCTAAAAACCTAATCAAGATCTATTTTTCCAACTATTTTTCCAATTTTTTATTTTTCGGATTATTTTAATGTTTATTTCATTCAAAAAATTCCGAAAATGGGGACACAGACTGAGCATTTGGGCTCGGTCCAAAGAGGCCAAATTGGGCTTCACCTTCCTAGAAAGAGATGTTGTGGTTGATGTTGTTAATTATACATCACCTTCCTAGAAAGAGACTAAAGGTGCGAATGATAATTACTCTAATCAGAAATTAATTTCTAGTAACACAAAAATAGCGACAAACGGCAGTAACGACAACGACCAGCAATTAGCAACTAGCAGACAATGAATGGCGGCGGGTGACCAGGGGTGGCAAGCGACCGACAACAACAGAAAGTGGTTGACGTATCGCGGGGTGGTGGTGACAATGGATGGGTGGCTGGCTATTAGCAAGGATGAATAATGAGAAATAGAAGGGAGTAAAGATGTTGGGACTTACTATATTGGCTGACACCAAAGGCGACAGTATGAGGAAACGCAAGACAATGCCTCAATGGTAGAAGTGAACAGAACGGTCGTCTGCGCCGCTCATTCCAACAGGGTCTTGGAAGCGGTGAACTCTAGTGAGACTTTTAGCCACGAAGACTGTGTCGTCTTACCTTGAATACGAGCCGGACGTGTCCTACATTGATCACACTGGGACCAACGGTCTCGCTGCTTCAGCTCTCGATGGCTCTTGTCTCACGTCTCGGTTTGTTGTCGGAAGACAGGGCAGAACAGAGCAGAGCGAGGTCGAGGCCATTTGGGACAGATTCGACCGTTCCAAGGGGCATCGCCGCGTGTATGAGCGTTGCCGGGTCGGGGGCGTGACGGCGAAGTATCACCATGAAGCGGGTCGCCAGAGGTGCTAACGTGGCGTCCATCAGATGAGAAGAACTCAGAGAGAGAGAGAGAGAGAGAGAGAAGCTCCTTCAGTTCAGGCGGGATACACGGGGGTCTCATCATCACGGTGAGAGATCGGATGGACGACTGCAATGGCGTCCCGTGAAGGCTGAGCTGAAGCTCGGATGCACATAGAGGTCCCGTTCTTGGAGATAAAAGACTTGAGAATGAGCAGTTTCTTCTCTTCTTTTGGGCTTCATGTACAAAGTCTACTAAAGCTGAAATGGGCATATTCTATTAGATGGGCCAGAGTTGTGCGAACTGGGTCATATGAATTGACTGACCACGCCTTTTTCATTCCTTTTCTCTTCTTCTTTTTTGGGTATTGAATTTTCATTATCTAAATGCCGATTTGATATATCGACTAAGATTCCAGTGTCAGCAAGAATCTATTTTAACTTTTTATATAAGCGTAATTTCGGAAAAATGAAAAATGAGATGATGGTAAGTTTTCATGTAAATGTATTTAATGAGTCTAATCAATGTTGGAGTCTAAGTTTGCATTCAAATGAAATCTAAAATTATTGTATGGATACCAATGTGTCTACACAAAGTTCCAATGAAATCATTCTAGCTATTGTTCGCCAAAAATCGTCAACAGCATACCACGTAGGATGGTTGGAGATGACAATTGCCGCGTCTCAATGTTCAATGAAATTTTTTTTTCTGATATTTAATGTGAACTGTGTAAATTAGAGTCTTCTGAACCATAGCTTCATTGATCTTTTTTCTAGACATGTTTACATTCAGGTGGACTGATGCTTTCTACAAGTCCACTACAATCAATAAATGATATAATCATCTTATCGATAGTCCACAATTCATTCAGAAGGGTATAAAAATTAGTAGGGATTTTTCTCCCAATTTTGAAATCCAAGTGATTTATATCAAAGATCGATAATCCATTTAAAAAGATCACATCAACATCAACACGTTTGAGAAATGACGGTGTTTTGGGGTTTCCACGTAAATGTCCAAAACAGCTCCATTATCACTATATGGAAAGCTTGCCCTTTCCAAATTTGCTTTGGCACAATTAAGCTTATAATCACCATGACCAATCTAGAATCCTAGTTAAAATTAAGGACTTTCATCCACGCAACATCAATAATAAGACATTGAAAATTGAGGATTTATAAAACTTATTGGAAAGGCAATGATATCCTAGTTTGCAAGTACCTTAACTTTTGCTGATTATGCAATCCGCTCCAAGAACTTATTTTCAATTAAGTTTTTTTTTTTTTTTTGATAGAAAGAAAGATTTCATTCATTTTTCAAAATAATACTTGAGATGTACATAAAAGGCTTTCAAGCCAAGCAAATCCCAAATAATTGTTGAACAAAGCAAATGCCAAAATGCAAACAAAATACAATCTGCAACTAGAAGCACTCTCATTTTTCATGAGCAAATCAGTCACCATAAATGTTTTGTGGCCAATCATTAGATTCGATAATGAGCACAAGCCAAGATCCCCCACTTCATTTATAACGGTTTGCGTTGTGCATCTAGGTTCAACCTTCTCATTACTATCCCTGTGTAGAGATGTCAACATTAATATGTTGAAAGACCACAGATTGATTGACTACCTAAACTTGTCAAAGTTTGGCTCAATGTGAGACTCTGCAACAAAACAACTTTGATTAATATATATATTTGTTCGACGAAATACTCAATTGGTTATTACAACTTTGATTAATAGTAATTTTACCTTTTCACTCAAAAAAATCTAAGAATTAAAGAGGGCTGAATTTCACTAGCTTCCTTATTGGAAATATATATATAGATATTTTTGTTTGACGAAATACTCAATTGGTTATTACATATAAGAGTCAATTCCATAAAATAAAATAAAAAAAACACGAACTTTAAGTATCGTCCCAATGTAGCTTGAACTTTATTTTGTTTTAAAAAAAGCATCAACTTTCACTTGGGTTCTAAATCTAGCCCTCGTCAACCCTCCTTCCATAGTCACTGTTAGTCATCCAACGTGGCATTTTCACATCAGCAATAATATTCAACACAGCATGTTGGTGTGGATATAAAGGCAAAACTATACCTAGACTTTCTCTTCTTCATCTCTAACGCACAATTTATGGGATTGGGGAGAGTTCTATCTAGGGTTTCCTTTCTTTAGTGAATTCGTGCATGAGAGTCTTCAATCCGTTGGAAGATCTCACATGCTGGCTTGCTCGCTCATTCTCTCACATAGAGATGCTCTCTCTTGCACATATTCACACTTGATTATTCGAATATGTCGTTTCCATTGGAAATTTTAGGTTTGAAGGATTTGTGCTTACTTAAGGGTTGAAGCAAATAGAGCGTTGAAGGCATTTAACTAAAGATCATCTTGTGCTCGCTCGTTCTCCCACATGAAGATGCTAACTCTCACACACTCACGTTTGATCACTCGAAGATGTCATTTCTATCGGAAATTTTGGGCTTGAAGAACCTGTGCTTGCTTAAGAGTTGAAGTGGATAGGGCATTGAAGGCATTGAATTAAATGTCTTCTTATTCTTCTTTTTCCTTTGTTATTGGACATATTAAATTACGGTCATCGTGTGCTTAATGGTTTGCCTAGAAGTGATCTACCTTATAGAAATTGAAGTCAGTTGAATTTTTTTGGGCTTATCGAACTTGTGACATTACTAAGTCTCTAGAATCTTCTGGCCTGGAATGAATTTGGTCATGGCCATTGGTGGATATGTCCCGACTTGGAGTCTTGGACTCTGTTGATACTTCTATGCTTGCAA
Organism: Eucalyptus sideroxylon; assembly: GCA_014182405.2. NCBI lineage: Eukaryota > Viridiplantae > Streptophyta > Magnoliopsida > Myrtales > Myrtaceae > Eucalyptus > Eucalyptus sideroxylon. The sequence goes on along the minus strand of CM024555.2, from coordinate 52,777,694 downwards.
ATGATTCTATTTTTCTTCTCTCCACCCCTTGCCTTCTGTAAGGTGAGGATTTGATTGGCTTAACACTAACTTTAGGCCACATTTTTTTGCCATTCATGATCGAGAAGGGAAATTGATAACATTTCTCATAAACATCTTTTTAAAAACAATTATCAACATAATCATTGATGTCTAACTTCATATAAGCAATGCAATATATGGCATGTCTACATGGTATTCCAGAGATATCCCATTTGCTACAAGTCTAGCCAAGTCAACCACAAATCTATGGCCATCCCTTTCAACCTTAAATTTATTCTCCAGAGATGCTTTAATAAAACAATACCTAAACTACAGTTTAGTTTTCTCCAACTTCATTCTAATTCTTGGGCAAATTGGATTTGTTCAATCAACCATTAACTAGCTTCTCTCTGTCATCCTCTCCATCGACATAGCTCGTATTTCTTCAAGCATCTCAAAAATGGCTTTTGGTCTCGGTATGCAAATGTATTCATCAAAGGTCTCACATAAATTATTTTCAACTTATCTCAATGAAAGCCCTGTAGAAGTGCTTAGGGCCTTATCTCATGAGGTTTTCATAACCTTTAGGGCATTCCATCTACAAATCTGTCATTATCAAGTCAAAATCAAATTCAAAAGTACACCTCATAGCCCTCCAAAAGAGATTCTTCAAAGCATCTCCTTTATGTAGTTATTTTCCAATTAGCATATATATGTCTTGCACAGTTTCGATGTTCTACATGTGGAGATTGCCATCAAACTGCATTCATTAATCCTTGCAACCAAAATCAACCAATGAAAAACAAATATGTTACAACAATGATTACCTTTTGCTAATCACTGATAAAAGTGTAGTGTGGTGTAATAGCAATAAAGAAAAAATGTGAGATTACCTTTTGCTAATCACTGATAAAATCCAACATTCGCCCATGCCCACACTTAAGTCAATAAATAATCGAGTGAGAAACCAAGTCCACAATGCCTTAGACTCAACTTCCACAACTGCCCAAGTTATTGGAAATATTTAATTGTTTCCATCTCGTCCAATAGCACATGACAACATACCTTTCAATCTAGTCTTAAGAAAGCACCTATTCAAGCTTAGGACACACATCCTGCTAAAAACTCCCTTTTCGACTAATCAAAGCCCACATAAAACTCTAATACTTTGGTTGCTAGGTTGAGCTCCATCACGACTGTTCCATTCTTGTTAACTCTCTTGAGCTCCTACCAATAAAATCTTAGCATATCATATTGCTTCCTTATAAGGCCCTTATACAAATAAGGGCTATCCATATTGCTTTATAGCATTTTTTTTTTTTTTTTTTTTTTTAGGATCAAGGCAAACTTTTCTCTTGCATCTGTCTGCATTTTAGTAGCTGAATAAGTGAGTCTGACTCTAATTTTAGTCATGTACTCACGAGCAAGCCATGTAGAAGCGTCTTGCCTATTTGTAAGGCTTATATTGCAGCTATGTGGATTTTCAACTCTCTTTATTACAAAAGTTTTCTCATCTTGAACCCAATCGCCATACAACCACAACCACTCGCACACTTTGCTTCAATTCTTTTCTTTTTACTCATTTGCCACAAAATGTCAAATCCATTAGTTACTGCATATTTTGGCATAGCAATCTTGAGTTGTTCATAAGAATCAAATCTCATGGCTAGACTAAATATATTCGCGTTATTGTCACACATAGAATCGTACTTATTAACCATTCATTTAGTTGTACCACTAATTTCTTCAAAATTATCAATATCAGGACCACTTAAAGGCTCATCATCCATCATTTCATCTTCATCATCATCTCTACCATTGTGTGGAACAACACCAACCTCTCCTTCATTCTTATATCGATGGAACCTTCAGGTAAGTCTCCACCATCATCTACCTCCTCTATTGTTGCCTCCCTAAATTCTTTCCTCATCTCCCTTGTCTTGATCTCTTCATCATCAGACATATTTATTTCATTATCATACAAGTCTAATGAATCATCATCGTTATCACTTTCAATTGTGATAAAACACACACAAAGTCACACATTGGAAACTAAAAACAATATTGAAACGTAAAAAGTGAACAATTGAATGAACTCACCATTGCTTCTTATTCAACCTGTAACACTTCAATTTTCCATGAGCAAAACAACAATCGACGTAGAACCCTAACTGGCCCAATCCTATAAAACATAGATAGAGCAAAAAATTGGACATTTGGAGTTCAATGCCGAACTCATCACACTAATCAAATACCTAGTAAGACAAAAATAGCTCTACTAATTGTAAGGCATAATAAAAAATTATGACACACTTGACATTATGAAGAAGAATTTCACACAACAACAGCTTATTGTTAGAAACTCTATAGAAAGAATAAGTTCTAGCTCCCAATATCTAAACATGTGACAACTCATTTGAAATACATAACCATCTGAATTAATCCAAAATGATAAAATAGGAGTAAGGGAATTTCAGATTCCCAAAAAAATATGATCATACACATGACAATGAAACCACCCTTCTATTGATGAACCATTTGCAGGCACAAAAGTATCAACAAAGTCCAAGACTCCAAGTCATGACATATCTATTAGCTATATGCCCTAAAGCAACCATGTAACATTTACATGTTAAAAATTATTTGATGGCAAATAATCATTGATTCATCGTCCTATTTATATGAATGAGTTTATAAGATCAATTATAATTGAACCTATTCTTAAGGTGTTAAGAATATGTGTGGCCGGTTTACGATTTTGCTAAATCTTTAAACAATTCCTGGTCGATGGATTATTAAGAGAATATTGATGATCTTGTTGAGACTAGTGTGTTCTAAAGTTTCACCATTCAATATTGGATACTTGAGGGGATGATGAGTCATAAGTCATTGGATATTGTGATATTCGAGTGAGAACACATGTACTTGTCTTAGACAAGTTCACTAAACATGATATACATAGAATAATTAGCAACATGGAAGCTTTTAGAGAGGTCAATGTTTAATCGTTCACACTTTGGTTTGGTGTAAGATCTTTAGACCTGAGGCACATGTTGACTTGTATGTTGGATGGTTGTGATTTATACGTGCACATATTGACTTTTCATCAAACAATCTCTATACTTGATGGTCGTATTTTGTTCACATACGAAGGTGCATATGTATGCAATATGGGATCTGTCATCTTGTTATGTATAGATCTACAAGATTGATGTCATATACGATCTAATCGTGACACTATTTTGTAATCCTCGGTTAGGGTTATAACCCAGAATAAATGGTTCATGTCTTGAAAAAATACATGTCAATTAAATTTGGGCATATGATCGAATTGGTGGCTTGACTAATAATTCCATAGCCTTTATTCAATCAGGACATGGTAAGACAGAATGATTGAATTACACGGTTGCCAAAACTGACAAGTTCATTATGTTCTTAAAATATTGCACACTATCTGAGTAGCCATAATATCTTCCTAGATGTTACTCATGGTTTGTAGGAACAAGAGATTGATCTGGACAATCAGTTCTCTTGGTTGTGCTAATGAGTTAGTACAAGTCCTATTGCCAGATCAATGATGAACCAAGGGATGTCACACACCATAACCAATTAGAATGACGTTAGAATGAGAGAGAGGATATTGCAAGTGTGTTTGTAGTTGAGCCAATCAATTTAAGTTGAGCTAAAAATCTGAAAAAGAGGCTTCACACTTCATAAAGTCTGAAGCTGGTTACAGACTTTACAGCCGAATCAAAGATCTGAAGTGCGTTCAGATTCAAAAACCGAATTAATAATTTGAAGTGAGTTCGGAATTAATAGTTGCATTACTTATTGGAAGTGAGTTCAAAATCAATAGCTAAATTAATGATCTGAAGCAGTTCTAGACTTAATGGCTAAATTAAAGATTTGAAATGGTTTCAGACTTAATGGTCACATTAATGTTCTAAAATAGTTTTAGACTTAATGACCACATAATGATCTGAAACGGTTTCAAAGTCATACGACCGATTAATGCTTTGAAATGGTTTCAGATGTAATAGTCAAAATTAAATATTTATAACAATTGCAAAGTTAATGCCCAGAGTAAAGATTTGAAATGGTTACAAATTAATGCCTGGAATAATGATCTGTAATGGTTACAGAGTTAATACTCGAATTAGTATTTGCAATGGTGTTAGAACTTACATCCATTAGACGTTACGATCTAATTAATTCTGAAATGGTTTTAGATTTAAGAAGTATCGACACTTTTCGAGAGTTTTCGTGTAGTGTCAAATACTTTGACACATGTTCGACACTTGGTCAATATGTGTCGGAAAATCCAATACCTGGTCAACTTTTTTGACACACTCCGACATTTGAGTTGGAATTTTGACACGCAAGTTTCCAACACATGATTCCAATACGAGATGTCAATTTTAAATTTTTTAATAAATGATGGATCAAAATGTATATGCGTGAAAAAAATAAATAAAATAAAACTAATAAATGTGAAAAAAAAAGAAAAATCTAGTTTTCTCTTCTCTTTTGACTTTCACTTCTTGAGATACACAATTCACTCCCCAATTCTTTTTCTCTCTTCTCATCTCGACACATCTAACACATGAGTTCGAATGTGAATTGCTTGTTTTTTCTCCAAGTTTTATAGATTATTGGAATGGAGTTGTATTTATCAAATTGAAATAATTAATGATATTAATAAATTGTGGATTAATGCTTTTAGTGTAAATTCATTCTAAGGTTTTATTATTATTTATTTATTTGTGAATTTAAATCAAATTAATTTAATTGAAACAATCATAAAAATGATAATTCATTATGTATATATAAAAATATACATTTAATATATAATATGTCTTAACGTGTTGGAATTTTATTTGAGAAATAACGTATCGGTGTGTCGTGTCGCGTGTTGTGTGTCAGTACCGATGTTACTTAGTTGGTGCCAAGCAATATGGATAGTTCGGAGAACCGCATGGGGTAGTGAGAAGGAGAAAGCTTGCGGACATCGGGCGGCAATGCGCACAGATCACGATGCGTCGGAGTACCAGCAATACCGAAGCAAAGCGGTGAAAAGGTGGTTTTGGAATAGAGTCCTAGATTTTCAAATTTTGATGATTACTGATTTTTGCAGAAAATGCTAGTTTTTACTTATCAAAATATTTTCTTATCTTTGATTATCCAGTCGACTGATTTTTTTTTTTTCTGACTAACTAATGTACAATTTACAATATCAGTTATTTGAATATTTGAAGAATGTCTCGAAATCACTCATTGACCAAATTTCGTAAATCATAAGTAGAGGGTGATAAATGGGACGGGTGGCCTGCTCAAGCCTAGGATGCCGAATGAGTGGAATTTTTACATGTACTGCAGGGTGCTCCACGAGCTTGTAGATTATCAGAAGATAATACTTCTACTTCACGCGAGGTAGCGGAAGCAATGCAAAATCAAAAGGAATGCGTCAATTATACATATTTTCCGTCGTCTTATTATATAATACAGAGCTAATTTGTGAATAGATTTTTTTCCCCTTTTCATTTGTTGTTGGGTGGGGGCAAAGTGGAAGGAAATGGAGAAAAGGCGAGACGAAGGTTGATTTTTGGTTTGATATACATAAGGGAATTTGGAAACGGAAGTTTGGTGAAATCTAATGTACATCGCTAAAATCAATAAAGAGAAAAGGAAAAGGAAAGGAAAAGAAAGGAGGTAGAGATCGGAGAATGCGAAGGGGCTTTGTCTGGGCGAAAGCCATGAACACGGCAATTGGGAACGAGGGTGAATTGAATGGAATCGGCCCAGACGGCGGAAAGAGAGAGAGAAGGCGCGGCCCCCCCAACATCCCTGTGTCACGACAGAAAGATAGAGAGATGGAGAGATATCAGAAACCGAGAAACGTTAGCCTTCCAAAGTTCGGGATAAATGTCCGAAAATTCCTAAACTTATTGTACGTCGACTAATTCGATCATGAATCTTTTAGTTATGTCAATTTAGTTTTGAATCTTTTGGCAGCTTACTAATTTATTCATAAACATTTGGGTTAATACCACGAAAAACCCCAAACCGATACATCTGTAACAAATTTACCCAAAACTAATTTTTTTACCACAAAAAAAAAAATCCAAAATTAGTACACCTTTGATAAATTTACCCAAAACTAGTACACTTGTGATAAATTTACCCTCTGTTAGTTTATTAAATTTTATTGTCAAATTATTAAGTTGAATGATACTTAACAGCTAATTGGTATATCAGTTTAGGATTTTACTCTTTGTTTATCACAGTTTACAATTTTTATGATTTTTTTTAGTACTAATCCAATTTAACCAATGGTATATTTGTTATGAATATACCAATTTGAGATTTGTGTGGTTGAACAAATTAGTTTTTGGGTAAATTTGTCATAAATGTACAAGTTTAGGATTTTTTATGGTCAGTTGGAGTAAATTTATCATAGGTGTACCAATTTGAGGTTTTTCTTGGTCAAAAAAATAGGTTTTGGTAAATTTGTCAAATGTATACCAGTTTGGGATTTTTCAGAGTATTAATCCTAAACATTTTGATGATTTGTCAATTTTAGTGTTCGATCAATTTTGGTAAGAAATCGCTGATGTAGACGTCAGCCAACTGCCAACCATCCTACATGGTGTGGTTGGCGTTGATGTGGACAAATTCCACATTTTTTTCTCTTATTATTCATTTTCTTTCCCTTTGGCCTATGGTTGGTATTCGGCCATGGTGGATCAAATGCCACAAGCAAGGGCAGGCAAGGACGTCGCAACTAGAGGTGGCAAAATGGGTGTTAAACCCATACATGACCCGTTTAAATCATAAATGGGTCATATATAGATCACTTATTTTTTGAAGAAACTAGTTAAATGGATTTAATAATTAAATACTGAAGATATGTGGGTCTTAAGTGGTTCCTAAATGGGTTGGATTTAGAACTCATTTTCAACCAAAACTTCACAATCTCTCTCTTCCCTCTTTAACTTTACAAAAATATATATATTTTTATAAAAATCGAAATTGTAATAATTTTTTTATTTTAATTTTCTTTTCTTTTTTTTTCTTTATTCTTTCCTTTTTTTTTTTTTCTTCCTCCTTTTGATGGCTACCACGATGATGGCTGGTGATCGGCTAGGTGAGCCTTGAGCTCGCCGGTGTCGGACGAGCTCAAGTTTGTCGAATCTAGTGAGGCTCGAGCCTCGCCAGATTTCGAGAGGGGCGAGATCAAGCCTCGCCAATCTAGCGAGCCTTGAGCCAAAGGCTTGCCCATGGCTAATCGCCAGCTGTCGTCGTGGCTGGCAGCTAGCCAATGAAGAAGAAGAGCAAAAAAAAAAAAAAAAAAAAAAAATTACAAATTATATTCTTAAAAAAATAAAAATAAAACTAATTAAAATATGATTTTTAAAAATAATTATTTTTAAAATTATAAAAATTGTCCATTAAATTTGTGTTACATAAAACTATTTTATCAATACCATTATATATATAAGAAATAAGCTTTCTTAGGATTAAATTAGCAAAATTAAAAAATTTAGGATTAAATTGGCTGTTGTACTATGGATTGAGGATATTTCGAGCAATTTTCCGCTTAAGTGCCATTACGTAATTATGATTTTACAAAGAGGATTTTCATTATATCCGTGGCGTGCTTGCAACAGTGGTGCCTTAACTCACAAGATCTAACAATGTTTAATCCAGCGCATGGTATTTGTTATTCGATTTGTTTGATCTCTTATAATTGCACTCAAGCTTTGAGAGAGCATGACAAAAGTAGAGATGGCAAAATGGGTATAGAACCCATATTTTAAATCATATTTGATAAAATTGGTCATAAATAGATTGCCTTAAGTTATAACAATAGGCTTAAGTGAGTGGTTGCCTAACAATTTAATGAGTTTTAACTAGGTTGAAAACTAATCCATTTCCAACCCTTATGAAAGATAGAGGAACAAACCCATTTTCAACACATATTAAATGGAGTTCGGGGCCTTAGACAAAAGATATGTCAGGGCAATTTTTATTTTTGTTTTCCACTTTTTCATATCATTTTTTTTCATTTCCTTTTTTTCCTAAGCTCAGCAAGGGCCAATCGACCCTCGTTACCCATTGGCGAAGCCCTACGACCCAGTCATTAGGTGAGGGCCCCACCCTTGGCCAAATCTATTGGCAAGGTTCGATTAGCTGTCTCTTGGGATTGGCGATAGTTGGTTGAGGGTTGGCCAAACTTACAAGGAAAGAAAAGAAAATAAAAAGGAAAATAAAAAATATCTTTAAAGTTTGTTTGTTAACTTTGTACTGTATGAAATTTTTTTAGTAATATAGTTTTTTTTTTAAATCATAAGAAACAATTTTTCCTTAAATTGGTTTAAATATGAAAGTGCTTTAATATTATGGGTCAAATATGGGTTGTGCGATTTATATTGCATGGAAATGAGTTAATTTGGGTCGAATCATTTTTGACCCACCCGTTTAATGGGTCTTTCTAATCCATTCCAAGTAACTATATGCCCATGATCAAACTGCGATGGCGAGGCGTGACACAAACCAACAGAGTTTTCCTTCTCTATTTGTGTCATCTCGACAAAATTATGCGATACCCTGATAACTTTCGAACGATTGCTATTACCGTCTTATAATTCCGACTCAATTTCATAAATATACATTTTCTCATACACCTAAGGCAAAATTCTTAGGTTTTGGTCCAACTATACATAAACTTTTTATTTTAGGTCCACTTGCTATATTGTTCGAGAGAGAGGGAATGAGAGGCTCCCGATGTGAAATATAAAAAATGGGACTTTCATTCTGATATCGTCAGACGCATAGAAAGAAACTGCAGATATTGAAGCAAAACAAAACGGGCAAATTATAAAATTTCAATTGCTTTAAAAAATAGACAGATAGTGGAAAGCGACTGTCGAAGCTAAATTAACTTAACCCCTAATATTTTTATAATCTCCGAGGCGAAAAAGAAGAAGCAACGTCAGATTAAATTAATTAAAGCAATAAGCATTGGCATTATTCCAAATCTGCCTTCCCCACTCTATGTTCCAACCGGGTCATTGCCGGCAGCAGCCCTCTTTTTGAACAGTAATGCTTGTGATAACTTTGTAAGCGCACTGAACATAAACATATAATTTTTTTGGGCGGGCGTAAGTGTAAGTACAACAGAAATATTATAGACTTTGGGGAGCCTCGTTGCAAGGTTGATAAGTTGGCCTGAATCGAGGAAATTTTTATGTGGTGGAGAATTCTTGGCCTTCGCATGTTGTTACGTTTGCATTGAGGGCTTCGCATTGTGGAATGCGCCTCTGGTATGACGGTGGGAGAAGATTGTTTAGTTTGGCCGTTTTTCCAATATCCCACCTCCAAAATTGAAAATTTATTTCAACTATCAAGAGACCATGACTCAGTTGAATTCTAAAATTGTGAAGCCATTTTGACGGTAATGTGATTTTCTTTTTTTTTTTTATTGATAAGTACTTGCTATTTTTCGAGAAGTGCCTAATATCATTCAAGGGGGCAATAGAAAGAATGGACTGAGTCCTTAAAAGAGCACCGATTGATTGATCGATCTTGAATAATAATGTTGTGAAGCAAATCAAGCATGATGAGCCGCTCAATTCTAACTAATTGAACTGACTCGAATGAGAAGGAGGAATAGATTCCTAAATTGAAACCGCTTCATTCAAGCGATCAGTGCAGGTTTGTGTGTAAGAGTACATATTAGGAAGGCGAATCCATCATGAGTATGTCTGTATTAGCGTGAGTGAGCATCGAGCTCTACTAGACGAAATGAAGATCCCGAGCCCTAATCACAAGAATGGCGCTATGATCGCTATGATTTTCTATATCAATTTGGAACCAACATGCGGCAGCGACATGAATTTATTGTTAATGTGTTAATGCCATGTCGGCCCATCAAGAGTGATTTAGGATGACAAATTCATCAGGGGGTTAAATTTGAAATTCGAGATAAAGTTGGTTTCTTTTGACAGAAAGGTATGTATTAAAATCAAGTTGGATTTAAAGTATTTTTTTCTAGGGAGTTGTGCCGAAAAATAAATTATATTTGTTAAAGTTGCTAGTGCCGGAGGCTACAGCATGCTTTTAAATCGACAGAATTGCCGAGAGGCAGGAAGGCGGAAATCAGAAGTAACAATTATTTAACAGAAAGGACCACATAATACATTCCTTGCAATAAATACCACCCCCCCCCCAAAACACACACACACAAAGGGGCTAATTTAGTTTTCGGAGACAAAAAAGGAAACTAAAATCATTAGTAAAAGAAAGAAATCTCATCAATTAATAATTTTATATCATTGGACTAGATAATATGTCAAGTGTATCCTCGTTAAATGGAAAGTGTAATCTTTCTCTTCTATATATCTACTCAATACATCACTACACAAAGTCATAAAATGCTTCAATACTCTTTGAGAGGGCCTCGAATAGCTTAGGTGGGAATGGCTTGGGTGGTAACAACATCCAAAAGAATGGGGTCAATTATGCTCGTGGCGACTCTAATATTGTGGTCATCCAATGGTGCCGATGCCCTGATTACTCTAGAGGGCAAGTTGCAGTGTTTAGGGTTTTGTGGGAGCCCTACGAAACCTCTATGCATTTTAATTTGCCTCCTTAATCGTTCTAGAGAGTCCTTGACCTTCAATGCATTTGCGGTTTGCGATGTCGGTTGTTTCGTGTCTACTTGCCTTGACTACCATCCAGGTAATATTTTTCGCAGTGAGATCGGACATATGACTTAGCTTCTTAAAATCAAGAAAATTATTGTTTAATACTGTTTTCTTTCTAAGTGTTTCATTGATATATTTTAAATGTGATAGAGGTTGCATACTAATTTGTTTCATTTCCTTGGATTTCCATTATGCGCTCTTGTTAAAAAATTTAATTTCGATTTTGATGTGAATAGCTTTTTTAATCTCTTGTTTCATATTTGAACTCATTTAGACACCAAGAAAGCTGGAGTTGATGTGAAGAAGGTGATAGCCTGTGCAGAGTCATGCTCTAGGGATTGCCCGAAGACCTATTAATTGCAATAAAATTTGAAATTTTTCTTTATTTATTTGAAACAAAGGCAATTGAGTTATGTAATACCTTTATGGTTTCACACATCAGCTAATAAAGAGTCTTTTCATTATCTGCTTGACCATAAGTGAAGTACATTTCTACTATGACATGAACTGGACATCAAAATGAAATTGAAATTCAATGCTCAAATCGAATTTCAATTAATCAAATTAAACCCTAGTCTAGAATGGGTTAAGTTAAATCGTTTCAGTCGGAGCATATTAACCCTATTTTGCAACTTGTGGATGTGCCGAGTTTGCTGAATTGAGAAGTTCCATTTGAATTTGCCAAAATTAGCCCATGATTTGGATTGATATTAAGAAAACGGGTTGATTTAGTGTACAATCATGTCAATCATGAAGAATTAATCGGAACCCCTGAGTAAGGCTAAAAATGGAAATTTTTGCCTTGACATGCTAAATAAAAAAATAATGGTAACACGAATGAACTAAAAATGATCTCCAGATCAAATATTTAAAAAAAAAAAAAAAACTAAGCTAAAATATGACTAGATATGAAGTAATTTTATTTTTGGTCGATTGCGAACTGAAATCTGAAAAATTCAGAAAAATAGATTCTTAATCAATTTTTGAGAAATTTTTGTGACCAAAGTAAAATTGAAACTAAAATAAAGCGTTTTTTTTTCCTCACATTTTTCAATTTTTTTGTCCTTTAGTGACTAATCACTAAAAGGTCGGTTTATGGTCAAAACTTCGATTTTTTCAAAATCTTTTTTGACCAAAATGACATTGAGATTATTTGGGAACTTTTTGTGCAAAAAAACCAAATTTTAACTCGAGATTGACTTTTTGTTCAAAGGATTAATCAAAAAAGTCAACTCAAAAATTGACTTTTGACTTTTTAATAAAAATTATTAAGAAATCACTCATAAATGATTGGCCAATGAAAAAGAAATGAAAACGACACTTTTCGTTTGAGAAAATGGTTCCATTATGATCGGAAACCCTAATCACGACATCTTACCTTTATTGATGCATCGAAAAATCAGGTGTCAATAATATATATACATATATATAAAATATAAAATAACATGATGTGTCAATGACTCAGAAAAAAAAAAAAAAAAACCTCCTTTCTCTACTTGCTTGGAAGACTTCTTCGAGAAACTCCACTAGTGACTAAAATCATATAATTTGTTAAGGATTAAATTGAATTTATCTAGCAGATTAGGGCCCTTTAAAAAGAAACTTGTCGATGAGATTAAATTTGACTAGTACTCACATATAAAAAGAAATTCTCATAACAATGGCAACTTATGGACTTGAAATTTAGGGGATAAGAATAGTACAGGTGCCAATACCTTTGTACAATGCTTACTTGAATGCTAAAAACCTTTTTTTTTTTTTTTTTTTTTTTGCTCACTTGAGTGGCAAATTTTTTTTTTCACTTACTTGAGTGCCACAGATTTGAAAAATCGATCACTTGAGTGCCACTTTCGATTTGCCCCATTGAAAGAGCTAACATGGCTGCTAAAAAATATTATTTTAATATTTTAAATATTTTATTATTTTTTGACTTTTTATTTTTATTTTTATTTTTGTTTTTGTTCTTTAGGGCTGGCATGTGACGTCCAGATTTTCGGGTTCTGATTTCGATTAAATAAATTGGGCATTTCATCGACGTGACTATAGTATTTTTCTCTGAGTTGGCCACTCACGAGATAACTAGATTAGCTGGGTAGGTTATCAAGGACTTTAAGGCAATTAGACTTGAGAATTTGACTAGGAATCAACTTCTTGACCGTGCTTATCTTTAGAGATCATTGCGGCACAGTATAAAATCGATTTGAAATTAGAGATAGGTCAGTTCGACTGAGATTAATGACCGATCGTGGGTGACTCCACTAAATTGGAAAACTCCCGTCAACCGGCACTAATTTGATTTTACTGTCATTTTGGTACCCTGTGTCCGTATTTGAATCCTCGAGATTTTCACGACAATCGAGAGTCGCTAATGTGTCGAGTGGGTTCATCGTGGCTCGAAGAAAATTGACCACGGGTCATTTGTCCTAAAAAGTTTTGAAAACTACCTGGTAGTCTAGGTCACACTAAAAGCGTTTTCGAGTGAAATTAACAGACAATCTAAGTTCGATTTCAAAAAATTAAAAGTTTTGTGATGTCACAGATCATTTTAGGAATGTTGAATCAGTCTCAGAAGATTTTTCTGACAACCGAGACTTTTTGGGAAAAAGTCAGTTTATGGCCGTTTCGTTCAGTTGAAGCCGAGGATTGTGGAATTGAGAAGCATGAGGGATTCTTGGATGAGAAAAATAATCAATTTGATAAATGAGACATCAATTGATTTTTTAGAGTCATTTGAGAGAATTTCAAGAGGGAAATTGGATGAGGGGACCAAGAACTCTAGTCTGAAACTTCTTTTGGGAATCTATGAGCTATTCAAAAGAAAATGAAATAAGAAATTTTCTATTTGAGGAAATTCTTTTATTTTGATTTTATTCCCATTTCTTTTTACCCCATTTGGTCAAACACCTAATTTTCCCACAAGTTTTCTTTCCTTCTTTCTTTCTTTTTCCTTCTCTCTCTCTCTCTCTCTCTCTCTCCTTTTCCCCCTCGTGCGAAATGCCCCCCTCCACCATATATACCTTGCTATCTTCAACTTTGCTTCTCATTTCTTTTCTACTTTTTGACTTTTCAACACTTATCCTCTCTCTCTTATCTTCTTCTCTCTTCTCTCTCATAACCGACCCTCTCTCCCTCCTCTTATTCGTGCGGACCAGCAAAACAGAAACAAAAAGCAGAAGTAGCGACCATCGTCGCTTGAAGGAGTTGCAGGACGAAGCTACCATCGTTGTCGTGTCGGAGTATCGGCCGTTCGAACCAGCAAGGGCAAAAACAAAGAGAGTAGCTTGTTGTCACAACCAGCAACCGAAATCAGAGCTAAGGCCGTCGTCGCCGCCTCACGCCATGCGCCGTCACAGCTCCACGGCCGTCCAGCTGCGCCGTCTACCCTCGTCCAATCGAGCTACTATTCAGTGATCGTGAGGGATGGTAGAGAACTGCCGGAGCTCCCTCCGACCACCGTGCGCCACCAACTCGAACTGCTGGAGCTCCGCCCAGCCCTAGCCGCCCTTGCTCGCCTTAACCCGAGCCTTCCCCTCACCTTTCTCAGCCTCAATCGCAGTGGACAGAGGGTTAGAAAAATGGGTATGGCAGCACCTATTTGGCCTGTTTTGTCCGTCTTCCCGAGCCTAGATGCTCAGCCCGCCTTGAGGAAAGTCAATCCTCGTGTCGATCCTATCATTTTGAGTGAGTTTTACTCACTAATGCCTTCTTAGTTTGCTAAATACTTAAAGGTTGATTAGATTTAATTAAGTGTAATTATGTGGTTAGATTATAATTGATTAGCGATTATTAGTTGATTGCATTACATATTAGTTAGGTGGTTAGTGTACTTAGATAGAGAATTGCCTATAGTATTTATTGGAGGCTTCTTGAGATTTTTCCCGACCCTTATTGGGTGTTAATTAGGTAATTCGGGCCTAAATGGAATTTTTAGGAATTAAATATTAATTTTCGAAATTAATTATTTAATTATTTATTTTCCGAATGGCCAATGACCAAGATTTTATGCTGATGATTGTGGTGCAGTCCGTTTATTTAATTGAGCTTTATATTGTTCTAAATTGAATTTATTATATTTATTTATTTAATTTCCGAAATTATTTATTATTTATTTCCCGGAAATTCAACTGGGATGGCAAGTGATCGGAATTTTGTGCTGATTGTTGTGGCGTAGTTCGTTTATTTAATTGAGCTTTATTTTGTGCTGAAATGAATTATTTGTGATTATAAGATTATTTTTCTGAAATAATTAATTTGGATAATTAATTGGAAAATAACTAGGTGTTGGTTGACAGCACCAGAAGTGTTTTGGTGGACTATAAATAATGGTGGGATTTGTGGAAATGAAATCATACTATTTTGGCTAAGGACGACCATGTACCCCACACACGAATATTTTATTGAGAAGGATAAAAATGGTGATTTTATTAAATGATTATTTTCAACATACTATAAGAGTATGGCTGGCAGCTTCTGATGAGCATATATATTATTTTCGGCATACTATAAGAGTATTGCTGGCAGCTTCTGGTGAGCATATATGATTATTTTCAGCATACTATAAAAGTATGGCTAGCAACTTCTGGTAAGCATATATATTATTTTTGGCATACTATAAGAGTATTGCTGGCAGCTTCTGGTGAGCATATATATTATTTTCGACATACTATAAGAGTATGGCTAGCAACTTCTGGTGAGCATATTATTATATCAGATCAATGGATCTAACAGCTTTTAATGAGCTATACTATCTATTTATCAGCTTAGAGTGAGCAGCCTGGGACTATGGTCGGACTTATAGATAGTATTGAATGTGCCGACCAAGCATGGGTCGTGATGACATGTAATCGACTGGGTCGATTGATTATTGGTTCATTCTTATGTTGTGAATTGATTGATTGAATGGAAATCACCGTGAGTGGTCTTGTTGGGGTGTAATAGACTAGGTCAATTTGATCGATGCTTCAATCAGTGATGTGATTGCTTGGATGCCTATTTAATCTGTGCTAATATGCAGGTGGAATCTAAGGCCAAGGTAAGTCCTCTAACTCATGTTGTGCATAGGCAGCCCTAAGGTGTATTAATTTACTAATCGGGTCTTAGGGGGTAGAACTTGCTGAGACGTGATCTCAATGGTTATTGAATAACCATTTCAAGACCCTGATGAGGAGCCTGAGGAGGAAGAATCCGATAAGAAGAACCCTAATGTGGAACCATATGAGAAGGAAGATTTCGGAGAAGAAGATGACCATGAGGAGGATTCTGAGTACGACCCGGATGAGGATTGAGATCCCATCTTGTGTTTGTCAGACCTTGATTATATGTGAATAAGTGTTAGATCAAACTCCTGTGAATTGTATTGCATTATATACTATGAGGTGCTTGTATAAAAGAATAGTTATGAATTTCAGTATGAAAATTATGGCATTGCTTTTCTATCACATTGCTTTATTGTCTGGGGATTTATAACTGTTTTTGCATGTGCATATTAAAATGGAAAGGGCCGGCGATACGTCCTAGGATATCGCTTTCAAAATCGACCAAAGATAAGGAATGTGCGCGTGCTTGAGAATCGGGGCGTGACATGGCAAGGGTCACTAGCGACCCTTGATGGCTGCAAAACCCTTGCCCTTAGCCGCAAAGGCCTTAGGCAAGGCCATTGGTGCCTCGTTGATGGTTGGTGAGGGAGGCCACACGGATTCTCGCCCAAAGTTGACGAGGGCCCTTGCGGCCTCTCTAGCAACCGACGAGGTTCTAATGGCTTTGCCCAAGGCCTTTGGAACCAAGGGCAAGGGTTTCAAATAATTTGTCAAGGATTAAATTGAATTTATTTAGAATATTAGGGTCCTTTAAAAAGAAACTTATCGATGAGATTAAATTTGACCAGTACCAATGCATAAAAAGATATTCTCACAATAAATGGCAACTTATGGACATAAAATTAAGTAAGAGAAAGAAATCCTGTCAACAAATAAATTCTATATCATTTGACTAGACAATATGTGAAGTGTATCCTGATTCAATGGAAAATATAATCCTTCTCCTCTAAATGCCTTTTTAGTTGTCAACTCATTCGGCAACTTGAATGAATCTTTGAGTATACAAAGGTGCTATATTGGATCTACTCAATGCATCACTACACCAAATCATAAATTCTTCAATACTCTTTGAGAGGGGCTAAGATTAGCTTAGGTAGGAATAGCCAGGGTGGTAACAACATCCAAAAGAATGGAGTTGATGAATACCAAGAAAAACTATTGTATAATCTTATTTTCTTTCTCGGTGTTTCATTGATATATTTTAAATGTGAGAGGGGTTGCGTATTAATTAGTTTCATTTCCTTGGATTTTGATATATGTGCTCTTGTTAAAAAATTCGATTTCAATCTTGATGCGAATAACTTTTTTAATCTCTTGTTTCATTTTTGAATTCATTTTTAGACACCAAGAAAGCTGGAGTTGATGTGAAGTATTAAATTCAACAGAAATCTTAAATAAATAAATAAAAAGTAATAATAAAAATTGAAAAAGATTCTTTCAGCTACTTCACAAAAAATAAACTTCGGGGTTTCTAAACTTATCCCCTGTTTTGGCCCTCAAGAGTCTGTCGATGCTACCCTGGAGGATCTGTAACTTCTTTCAAATCAAAAGCATCGTACCGAAAACACTGCCGAACAGGAACGAACAAGGGTGCCAGGTCTGGCAGTACTTGCATTTATCAGAGCGATGCTGGGAAATGATTGTCTTGTATTTTACCAGAGAAAGAACCAAGAAGCAAACAAAATAATACGTGACCCCTTGTTGACCAGGATATTTTTTTCATATATTTGTCCAGTGAGCAGTGACCAAGGTTTAAATGATAGAGAATGGGATATAAAACAGAGACTACAAGTCTAGAGTGACATCGATATGTTAATTTTGCATTAGCTGATTGTCATAGATATGTAGAGCACAATGCGGATTTTTGTTGAATGACCATGTCAAGTTTAGAATAGATTTCCGATTAAGTATTTGGTTAATTAAAATGGAAATTGTGACATCTCGAAATTTGGCTCCTATTTCGAATTTATGAAATGGTTATTTCATCGCCACGCTTATAGTTATTTTATTCTAAACTAATCACTCACGAGTTAACTAATCTATTAGGTAATGCCATAAATGGGTATAAACGTAACAGACTAGAGAATTCAATCAGAAATCAACCGCTCAACCATAATAATCACCAAGAGTCAATACTACACTGTTATAAATCAATTAGTGAATGGGTATAAGCTGATTCGATGTAAGTACGTAGTCGAATTGCGGGTGGTTCCGCATGATTACGATATTTGTGTCAAATAGCAATAAACCGATTTTCAATTGATATTATATTCAGGATACGTAATTGAACTCTCGCGATTACATGACAGCCGAGGGTCGTCTACGATTCAAAGATACACAAATGTTGGTTGAAAATTATCGACCATGAGTCAAACGAGCGAAAACCCCTAAAAGCTATCCGGTCGTACTAAAGTCGCGTTCGATCGATTTTAACCACGGAATTTAATTTGATTTCGAGTATCAAACTTTCAGGGTTTTGCGATTTAATTATTGGACATCGTCTCATTGTTCATCAAATTTTCAATGAGTCCGAAATTTTCGGAAAAAGGAATTATCGGACAAGAAGAAAAGGGAAAATAAATACGGATGAAGAGGCCAAATTGGAATTTTGCTGCCCGAAAGGTTTATTTTTAAGAAATTAGAATTAAGAAGATATTTGGGAGGGTAAGGATAGGCTTAGAAGACCTTAGGGCAAGTAGATAGAATGTGATGATGAATTTAGAGATATTATCTTAGAAATCCATTTTTGTTTTTTCTTTATTTTCTTCCTCTCCCCCACACCACTTTCTTTCCCTTCTCTGCAGACAGCCCAGCTCCTTCATTTTTTCACATCTTTTATTTTCTTCCTCCCTCACTTTGCTGTCCATCACCACCTCCACCGCCGCCAGCACCATCACCACCATGCTGCCATCACCACCACCACCTTGGCCGCACCACCGTCACCGCCATAAAGCCACCGTCCGGCTGAGTCACCCCAAGGCCACCATCAAGCCGAGCCACCCTAGGTGACCGTGAGCTTGAGGAGCCACCACCGCCACCATCGAGCCCCCGTTTGAGCCGCGAGCGTCACGTTGTTGACATCATCGCATCACCGTCGCCACGAGCACGCTGCCGTCGAAAAGTAATGAGTTAATTTCCTAATCGTGGATTAGGGCGTTAATTGCGTTTAGGGGGTGATTAGTTTAGTACTAATAGTGATTAGTGTTAGTTAATCTTAGTTTATTCTTAATGGCGATTAAGGATAGTTTAGATTAAATTTAATTATGATTAGTGTAAATACTTTAATCGTGTTTAGATTAATTAATTGAGTTTAATTTTATTGATTGTGATTTATTTAATTAATTGCAATTAATGTAATTAGTGATGGATTAGTTGTTAAGTAGAATTTTATGCTCGTTTTCTTGGATGAGATTGTGCGTGATTTTGATTGTTTGCATGTGCAATATCATGTTATTGATTGCTCTATGGTAAGTTTCGCTTATTATTACAAAAGACGGTTTTATAGGCAATTGAATGGAAAAATATGAGGTGTCGGGTTTGGACGCCAAATTTTACATATTAAATAAAACAATGGAATTTTAAAATAGAAGTGTGCTAAGTTTGATGGGTTGATTTCGAATACATGACCACGTACAAATATTTTACCGGGATTTTTAAATATGAAAAATTGCCAAGTTTATTATTTGAAAGTGAAGTATTGTGTTCTTGGCTATATAACGGTAATAAAAGTTAGCTTGATTGATGGTGTGCTTGAGTGGTCATTTAATTGAACCCGTCACCCAACGGGAGTTCGGGGGCGATGCCTGATTTTATGGGATGCCCGGCAAGGGCCCAAATGCTGAGTTGCGGTTGAGGTCGGACCAAAGCTCCTTTATGGAATGCCATTTAGGCGGGGGTTCTAGATGATGCTGTGCCCAATGGGGCAGGACGATGCCCGGTCATGCTGAAAGACCACCGACACTTGTGTTGGCCGTGGCCAGAGGGGTTGTAATAATTGGAACACGTGTGGTGACAATGCACATGAAATTTAGTGTGTGTTTTGATTTTTATTTATGTACGTTGCACTATTATTGTTGTGCGAGACGTGCTAATATGTAGGGGTGTGCCCAGGCGAGGTGAGTTTATGTGTGGTGCGTGCTTAGGCTGCATTTGAGGTGAATTCACGTCCTAATCAGGGCTTATGGATTTAACTTACTGAGATTTTATCTCACCCCATTATTGTCAAATATTTTTAGGTCCATAGAATGGAGTGTCACCCTATTCGTTTTTAGGTCCCTTGGGACATGGACGTGGAAACTACTCTATATCATATCCCTGTGATAGACTGAACTCGCGAGCTAGGGGTTACGACAGTATGAGTAGATGATGGGTTTGTACATGTGGTGCCACACAATTTCAAGGTGTGGTTCATTAGGGAGGCGAACGGTGATCGGATTGATCCACTTCATGAATTTGATGGACCGCCCGTTGGAAATGTGGGAGGGCAAGTGGGTGACCCATGGATATTGACATCCTCAATAGTGTCGTTGTGAATCTAGATTCCAATCTGGATAGGCCCGAGGAGCCATTCCCACCTGACTACATGCTCGACTTTGTGCCTGGATACTAGGGCAGGTGTTTGGAGGTTATATAGCTAAAAGTTAACCCTGATCTTTTGACCATTTTTGCTTGAAGGTCACATAGGAGTTTCTTTTGTTGTAGGCCTGTACATATTAAGCTCCTTGGGTTAACCAATTGATAAATAAATCATTGTTTTTGGGAAATTGTTTGCTGTGTTTAACTATTCCTATTTGTTTTGGCTGACTAGGTGTTTATTTAAGTCGCTTCCACATACGTATAATCGAAAGATAAAAAGGAATGGGTCGGCGATGCGTTCTAGGACGTCGCATTTTTAATCGACCGCCGAGGGATGTTCGCGTACTTGGGGTTCGGGATGTGACGGATATAGGAACAATTTTATATACAAAAGTACATTAGGTCCTACACTATTTAAAAGCTTTACAAAACTTGCGCTTTATTTACTAAATAGTTTTAGTGAAAAAGAACATATTTCTTGAATTGGTTCAACTTGTATTCTTTCAATCTGTTGTCTAGATTTAGTCATGCCCTGAACTTTGGGCATGCGCACATCCCTCGGCGGTTGACTAAAATTTTGTGACATTCCCAAGACATGTTGCCGACCCATTCATTTTATACACAGGCGGAAGCGAATTAAACATATACCCGAACAACAATAAACATGGGATAGAAAAACAGGACAACGAATCTTCACAAAACATACTTTTCATATACACAAACCAAGTCAGTCCTACAGGTCTGTACACCAAAGGTTTGTCCCAAAAAAAAAAAAGAACTACCGGGCAACCTATACTCCGGATCCCTTTGACTTTGGCTCGGGACCCTCCACGACACCCTCCGGTATCTTCATACTAAGGACCTAAAAAATTTAAATCATGACGGGGCGAGACAAAGTCTCAGCGAGTCAACACCCTAAACTCCAATTAGGATGAGAATTCACTCATAAGCATTCTAAACATGCACCATCCATAACTTACCTCGCTTGGGCGCGTCCCCGCACATTAGTGCACTGTATACGCATTATAGATATCACAAGCATGCTTAACAATTGGGACACTTCATTTCATTCATCAATATTCATAGGGGTCCCAATTATAGGGTAAAACCGTTATGACACGTCCCATACCGTACTACACAATTTTGCCCCATAATCAGGCAAGCTATCTCAACCACTCATGCATATTCCAGTTCCTATGACCTATTGGTCATGACCAACTCCACAGTCAGTGATCATCTGAACTCTCGCTGGGCATCCAATAAAAATCGGGCACTATCCTGTCTCGTCGAGCATGGCAACGTCTATAACTCTGGCCTAGATGACATCCCAAAAAGGGGTAGCAGTCTGGCCTCTACTGCGACATGCTTCCGAACTCCCATTGAGCATCCAATAAATCGAGCATCATCCCCAAACTCCTGCTGGGTGATGGGTTCGATAGCGATCACACGCACATCCACACTTAGCCAATAATATTGTTTTTGGCACTCAAATACTTCCATTTCAAATATTAGACTTGGCCAATTTTCTTCAAATTAAAAATACCCGGTAAAATAATTATGCGTGGTTACGCATTTAAATTGAACCATAAAGCATGATACTCAATCATTTCAAAATTCTACGATTTCATATACTATATAAACATTTTTGGCATCAAAAATTGACACATAGTATTTTTCTTTTTAAATACCAAAAACCTATTTTTTGCAATAATAATCACCAAGCATCATTGAGCACTCAATTGCACAATTAAGCAATCAATTTCATATTTAGATTCAACCATGACGATTAGCGCAAAATTCTGCAAAACGGCTATTCCGTCACAATTTATGCTAACTATAATGAATTAAATAAATTGCAATTAATTAAACTGAACCACTTAATTAACCTAACCATGTAGGCGCATCATCAATCAGGTCAACATTTTTCCTTCCCACATATAGCCAAAACATCAAAATCCCCTTTTAAAAATAAAATTAGTAACTCTTTTTTTTTGTTTTTTGTTCAAACCTTCCGAAATAAATTCGTACGGGGTCCCGTATTTGAAATTATCACGCCAAACTTTATACGCACCTCATATAAAACCTCCTCGTTTTATTGAGCAGATAAAACTTGGCATCCAAATCCGACACCATTCTAATTTCTTTTCCAACCACCCTCTTTTGAAAACAAATCTTAGTAACCCCTCTTTTTTTTTTTTTTTGTTCCAAACGTTTAGAAATAAATTCATAGGTGTTTACGTACTCAAAATTAATCCAGGTAAATTTGCACGGACCTAGTTTAAAGTCTCATTGTTTTATTGGGCAAATAAGTTTTGGTGTCCAACCTGACATTTACTTGTTTTTCCAATTGAAAGCTTAAAAGGTCATCTTTTGCAATAACCATAATCCATCACCATAGAACAACCACTCACATATTATCATGCATAAGTTCTAAGCTTTCAAAAGTCACCCACATCACCAAATATATATTATCCAGCAAGCATAACATCAAGAACAACCATAAAATCACACTTGGCCCTAACCAGCAGAAACTAGGTCACTAGCGTGTCTCCAAGTTTAATTCCAAAAACCTACCCAACGAGCTCAGAAAATTCTCAAATTTGAATATGTTGTAAAGAACACCTAAAAAAAATTGTTCATGAAGACACCTTAACCCAGATCATTCTAGATTGAGAGAAGTAAATCGCCCAATTCGTTACCAAAACTGTGTTTGTTTTCCAGAAATCACGTTTTCCAAAACCAGCTTGGTTGGAGATGCAAAACTTGTCTGTTTGATCTTAAATTTGATTATGTTAAACTACAAGATGTGATAAAAAATTTTATGAAGAAACTCTTTCGAAAATCGAACCCTAAGAGTTGATAAAAATCCTTTGAACATGAAAGAGTCATTGTTTATTTCCAGCATAATCCGAGATTCTGTTTTGCAAATGACGATGCCGAAATCTAATTCTTTTAAATCTCTAAAATCTTGAGTAAAATATATGTCATAGCTAAAGATATTTAAAACATTTCTCAAGAAGGAAGAAACCCCAAAATCGCAGCACATTTCCATCCACAAAAATGGTAAACAGCGAGCATCCAGTAAACTAATCCGGAAGAAATCCACTAAATTGGGCTAAACCACCCTCATTAGTGCTAATATAAACCAATTATATTAACACTAATCCATAGTAAGGCTAATCTCACTCAATATTAATTTAACTAAGTTAATTAGTACTAATCTGATGAGAAAAATTAGTACTAATCTAACCCCTAAGTGCAATTAACAACCTAATCAAGGATTAGGGAGTTAACTCACCGGAATTCAATGGTGGCGAGTTCATCGCGACGACAGCATGATGGTGGTGAAAACCTGAGACTACCGTGTCTCCAATGGAGGCCCCACAACGAAGGAAATGGCCTTACAAGCTCACTGCTAGAGGGCTTGGTTCTGTGGAGCTGCTGGTCAAACAGGGACGAGTTGCTGGTGGTTGCTGGCAATGGCATGGAGGTGCGGCTTGGTGTGGTGGTGATGGCGTGAGGCTGCTAGAGTGTTGTTGGTGTTGTTAGCTGGTGGTGTGCAGCAAAATAAAGAAGAAAAAAGGCAAGATCAGAACCTGATGAAGAAGGTGGCATGAAGTATGATGGTGCTGGAGTTGTGGAGATGGATGTCAGGTGGTGTGAAGATGAGTGGGTGGAGGCGTAAGGGTGGTGGCAACAAGAAGATGAAGGAGAAGTTGAAAGGGAATGAGTTGCAGAAGAGGAAAATGGGTGGCAGCAAGCGGGGGAAAGAAGGGAATGTGCGTGAGGGTGAGGGAGAGAAATAAAAGAAGAAAAAGGAAGAAGTGGGATGGCAGATAAGGGAGGAGAGAATTGTGCGTGAGAGAGAGGGAGAGAGGGAGAGAAAGTCAATGAAAAATATCCCAACCATCATCACCTTGCCACAAAAGTCCTCTTACGTTGATCCCTTGTCTCCCAAATACTTTCTTAACTTTAATTTCCCAAAATTAAACCAAATAGGGCAGCCAAATAACACACCCCTCTCCCCATCCGAATTTCCACTCCTTTTCCAAATTGTCCGAAATTGATTTTTTTGCAAAATTTTGAACTCAACGAAATTTCGCCGAAAGATGAGACAACGTCCTAAAAATAAATTGTGACACGTTTGAACATCCAAATCCTGAAACCGAATTCAATTTCGTAGTTAAAATCGACTGGACTCGATTTTAGTACAACTTAGCCTATCAGGTAGCTTTTAGGGATTTTAACACGTTTGATCCGTGATCAATAATTTTCG
This sequence comes from Eucalyptus sideroxylon, assembly GCA_014182405.2. NCBI lineage: Eukaryota > Viridiplantae > Streptophyta > Magnoliopsida > Myrtales > Myrtaceae > Eucalyptus > Eucalyptus sideroxylon. The sequence continues at coordinate 52,753,041 of CM024555.2, read as the reverse complement.
ATCTACGTTTGTGCATCTTCAACTCGTAGGCTACTCTTGGTTGTTATAAAAATTGCAAGGTTTCAATTACGGATACCAAGTATAAAAATGATGGAAAACCGGGTAAGTGCCATTCAACGCGAATTTCGCAATTAGGCATAATCACCCACAATTCAATTATGTGGTTCCGTCGAATTGACCTATATCCAATCGCAAATCAATTATAATGGTGTCGTATTGGCTCTTACCAATTATCATGGTTGAGCGATCGAATTCTGATCGAGTTCTCAAGTTTGTCGCGTTTATATCTCTTAACAGCACCTAATAAATCAGTTAACTCGATAGTGATTAGCTCCGAGAAAAATGACCATAAGTGCATCGACGAAATGCCCATTTCGTATAATCAAGACGAGGTCAAAAATTCAATATGTCACAACTCTTCTCCTCTTATAAAAATTTCGTCCTCGCAATTTAAACCATTACAATTTTTCCACAAAAAGGTGGGGGTATTGACGTCTCATTAACTCTTTGCTTTCCCACGTAGCTCCTTCTGTCCCGCAGTGTTGCTAGACCACTTTAACCAAGGGGATTGTCTTGTTGCGCAACACTTGCTCCTTTCGATCCATCATCCGAACTGGTTGCTCCAACATCGTCCCAATAAACTGGAGTGCTGCAGGCTCTGCCGTACAACGCTTCAAACGGTGCCATCTGGATACTTTGCTAATAATTGTTGTTGTAGGTGAATTCAACTAGATGAAGCTATTTTTCCCAGCTTCCTTTGAAATCCAATACGTAATCTTGCAACAAGTCCTTGAGGGTTTGAATTGTCCTATCAGATTGGCCATCTGTCTACCGAAGATAGGCCGTGCTGTACTACAGTTTTGTTCCCAAGGTAGTTTGTAAACTTTTCCAAAAAGTTTCCTTGAACTTCGGGTCTCGATCTGACGTGATCGTCATTGGTACTCCATGAAGACGAACTATCTGTTGCATGTACTACTTAGCATATCTATCCAATGCAGAGTCCTTTTGTACGGCAATGTTCTCCATTCTTGGCTCCTCAACTAACGTATCAACTACAGTTGCCAAACCACATTGGCAACCCCATCGAAAGAGATTGATTAAGGAAACTCCTTACTTTATCTCAAGAGTCTTTTATTATGAAGATTCTTGAACATTTCAATATACAGCATTGTAATCCCATTGATGCCCCTGTTATGCAAGGTGAAGGCCTAAGTACTAAGATGTGTCCTAAGATTCCAAAAGAAATTAAAGTAATGGAAACTATTCCTTACACTAATGCAGTCGAAAGTTTGATGTATGCTATAATATGTACTCGACTCAACATATGTTATGCCGTGGAATTGGTGAGCCAATATTAATCAAATCTTGGTCAGGCACACTGGAAAGTAGTAAAGATGATCCTGAGATACTTGAAAGACACCATGGACTATCGACTTTATTACCAAGGGAATGATTTACGCCTATTAGGCTAAACAGATGCTGAATAGGATAGAGACCCAAAAGAGCATAATTGACTTCTAGATATGCATTCTTGCTCAATGGATGCGTGATTTCTTGGAATAACAAGAAATAGATATGCACAGCCTTGTCTACGATGAAGGCATAATTTATTGCATGTTTTGCTGCAATGCAAGAAACAATATGGCTAAAACGTTTCTTAGAAAGTTTAGCCACTGTCACTGAAGTTCCAAGACCGGTGATAGTTTATTGCGATAGTCAAGCAGCCATTACCTATGTGAAGGATCCCAAGTATCATGGAAGAACAAAGCACATTGACATAAAGAACAACTTCATAAAAGATATAATAGCATAGAAAGAAATGATCCTACAATACATTTTAACCAACATAATGATTGTTGATCCATTTAAAAAGGCTATTTCCAGAGACATATTCTTGACCCAAATGATGTCACTAGGATTGCGTAGAATGTGATATGTGTTATTATAGAGGATCATTAGTTTATGTATATGTGAACATATGTACTGTACTGGAGAGATTTTGCCATTTCCGGATTCGCAGGTTACTGTTCATATTCTCTCTCAACTGGGCGATTGCTTCACTGTAGCTCAGTTTTTGGTTCTTGAGCTACTGCAATCCATCCGACCATCCTTTGGACACGATTTTCGGAGGGAAGAATCATCTCTACCCTCCTCAAATCCTGTCCGAAGCGATTCATCCGATTTGGCCCCAATCATCAGATCTCATTGTTCGTGGTTAGGGTTCTAGTGCGACTCTGTTTCGCTTCTGGTGTCTGAGCTGGTTCGAACTCCTCAACCGGCCATTAATAGCGATTCTTGGAGGTAAGCCTTCGCCTCTTCCCTCCTTGAAATCCCTCGAAACTTTGCTCCTGCTATGGCATGTATATTGAGCTTTCGTTGAGCTGTTCCGGTGCTTGTGCGAGTGCTCTGTTTCGATCGGCATTAAATCTATGGCCTCGTCTAGTAATCCAATGGGGACGGGGGAAAGACAGAATGCAAGCTACCACTGGGCGTAGTTGTAGCCGTGCTAGGTATGCCTCTTAAGGCCGTGAGGGAAGGCGTTTGAATGACTTGAATAGGGATCGGTCCAAAGCCCCTCAGACCCGTTCATGGGTAAATGTTGCTAGTTTGTCTGCCAAGGGCTATGAATTAGGCTTTGCACCCCCTGTATATGTGGGAAAGAAGTCTGTTGTGCGGTTATCGGATAATGCAAGGTATGCAGGGGATCCCAAATGGAACAATTGTCTAGTCGGCTACTTTGTGGGAAAAAATGTGCCGTTTAAAATCACTGAAACAGCCTTGAAACAAGCTTGGGGCTCTCATCTTTCAAAAGTCTTAGCAAATGATGATGGATTTTACTTCTTTATCATCCCGGACAACGATATTATGAGGAAAATTCTAGATGAAGGCCACCTAACAGTGGCTAGAGTCCCTCTGGTTCTGAAGGAGTGGCACAAGGATATGGAATTGAAGAAAGATCTCCAATCGTCGGTCCTGGTCTGGATACGCTTGAAAAATATTCCATTTGCATATTGGTCGGCCCCAGGCATTAGTGAGATTGCTAGTGCAGTGGGGAGGCCTCTTTGTGTTGATCCTTTGACCGAAAAAATGAAGTGCCTATCATTTGCCAGAGTTTGTGTAGAGATCTCGACAAAGCTGGAAAGGTGCGAGGAAGTTGAAGTATGGGTGGATGAGAAGGTTTTCTCTGTTCAGGTCCTTTATGAATGGAGACCAAATTCGTGTATGAAGTGTTGTGCATTTGGCCATAACTGCTTGGATAAGGTGAGCCCCAAGCAAACCCCTATAACCGTGGAACACTCTACTGTTGCTGCAGGGCCTGTTATACCTCATGTGAATGAGAATTCAGATGATCAACTTAATGGTTGGAAACAAGTAACGAACAGGAAGAACAAACATCAGCCGGGACAAAAGGTGGACTCCACTCCTCCAATCTCGGCTTTGAAAGCTAAGTTATCTACTGATCTTCCCCCATCCTCCTCGGCAAATGATGATCAGAATGAGCAAAACAGGTTGGATGCAGCAAATGCAGCTCTGTCAATGGCCCTAGTGGTGCCGAATTCTGTAGATGCCACGGCAATAATTCCATCTTCTGAGGAAGATTCGGAGGAGGAAGTGAATGTGGTTAGTAGTAGCAGCGATGAGGAAGAAGACCTGAATCCTGCTGAGCCGAGTCAAGACTCTGACTTGAATGCTCCCTCTAGCCAGCAAAATGTCCCTAAATCTGCAATGGTTACTCCCTCAAATGTTGGCCAAAAAGGAACCGCAATGGGCACGCCTTCTGATGCCTATCGCAAAGGGACGAATAGGAGGAAGCCACCTAGACGTCGGTAACGTTCATGTCTGTCTGCTGTTTTTTGTTTCTATGTTTATCGGTATATGGAATATTAGGGGCCTAGGGAACCCCATTAAACAAGCGGAAATCAGGAATTTTGTTAGGACTAATAATCTCTGCTGTGTGGGAATTGTTGAGACGAAGATCTCCCATGCTGCTTTTAACTTTGTTACTTTGGTTCTTCTTCCGGGTTGGAGTTAGTCTAACAACTATAATCACTCTCATAAGGGGAGAATCTGGGTGGGTTGGAACCCCTGAGAGGTTACTTTTTTGGTTAATGCCTCCTCGGTTCAAGCTATTCATGGTAGCCTTATATGGCTTGCCTCTAGAAAATCATTATTTCTTTCGGTTATCTATGCGGAGCACAGCTTTGTGTTGAGACGGCTATTATGGGAGGATCTTGTCCATACCGGTGGCCTTCTTTCTTCTTCGTCGTGGATCATTGCTGGTGACTTCAATGCTATTCGGGATCCCTCGGATAGGATCGGTAGTTCTAATGCTTGGATCCCCGCTTTTGATGAGTTTAGAGATTGCCTTGTTCAGGCTGGTTTGGATGATCTTCGGTACACTGGTTATAGGTATACTTTGGCTACTTCTTCAGGGTCCAACCGAAAGCAAAGAAAAATTGATAGGGTATTGGTTAATGCCCAATGGAATGCTAAATTCTCCTTCTCGGAAGCCTCTTTTTTAGCTCCGGGCATTTCGGACCACACTCCGATGGTTGTTAAAATTATGCTTGTCCCCAAGTCTTCTAAGCTGTTCAAGTTCTTTAACTACTGGATGACTCATCCGGATTTTACCAGGCTGGTTTCAGAAGTGTGGGCCTCTTCTTTCTATGGATCGCCAATGTTTATTCTTTGTGCTAAGCTCCGCCTCCTCAAAAGCAGACTCAAGCAGCTTAATAGGGAATCGTTTTCGAAGATATCTTTAAGAACTGCGGAGGCTAGACGAGCTCTTCAAGTTACTCAAGATGCTATTCAAGCCAATCCTATGAATCCTTTCCTTGTTGAGACGGAAAAGCAAAAGATTCAAGCCTTTTCAGTTTTAAGGCTCCAAGAGGAATCGTTTTATAGACAAAAGTCTAGAGTTCGTTGGTTGAAAGACGGGGACCTAAATACTAATTTTTTTCACCAAGTCGTGAATAGGAGGCACCTCCAAAATAGAATCATCTCCTTAACCAATGGGGATGTCACCACCTCGGACCCGGCGGAAGTTCAAAAGATGTTCATCGATCACTTTCGTGATCTTTTGGCTGCTTCCCCTTTTTCGTCTTGTCCAGTGAAGGAGGAGATTCGGGTTGTTCTTAATCATTCCCTGGATGCGGAACAGGTTTGTTTTCTATCTAGGCCTATTACGGATATGGAAATCAAGGAAACTCTTTTCTCTCTTGCGGTAGGAAAAGCCCCTGGTCCTGATGGATTCAATGTTGAATTTTTCAAGCATTCTTGGGATATTGTTGGTGCTTCGGTAATATCGGCAGTTAGAGATTTCTTTGAAACGGGCGAGCTATTGAAACAAATTAATGCTACCATTCTTGCTTTAGTGCCCAAAATCCCTAATGCTTCAACTGTCCATGACTTTCGGCCAATTGCTTGTTGCAACACTATATATAAATGCATCACTAAGCTCATTGCAAACCGGATGACTCATGTGCTGCCTAGCATCATTAGTTTGCCCCAAAACGCTTTCGTCAAGGGGAGGCACATTAGTGATAATATTTTGCTAGTCCAAGAGCTTTTCAGTGGCTTCCACCATGACCCCTATCGGGCCAAATGTGCTATTAAAGTGGACTTTCGGAAAGCGTATGACACGGTGAGATGGGACTTCATTGAAGTTTGCATGCAGGCTTTCGGTTTCCCTCAGAGTTTTATTGATCGAATTATGGCTTGCATAAGATGAGGCATCCCAAATTTAATGACAAGCCTTAAGGTGTGTTAAAGTCTTTAATTAGGTGATAGAATTTCCATGGCTTATGTTTTAGCCATTAGTCTTTTAAATTTGATGATTTGTGCTTGTGATTGTGGAAATTTAAATTTAATAAGATTAATAATCTATGCTTGGCCATATGATTTAAATTTCAATGAGCAAGAATATCCTAAGACTTTGGCCAAGATTGAAAATTGAAATTTAGAAATATTTATAGAAGGAATTTCAAAAAAAAAAAGGAAAAAGAAGGATAATTCTGCAATGGGCCTTGGACCCATTGGCCTAAAGCTTGGTGGGCCAAGCTAGTCGGCCCATTAGAGCCCAAAGGAGGAATTCGACCAGCCCAAGGGGAGTGGCCGGATGGGCCTAAGCCCAAGCCCATTCAAATTCAAATTAAAACCCAATATGACAAGTGGCAAATGGCAAGAGCATGCATTGGTTAATCTTTAGGCAAAGCAATGATTGTTAATCATGAGACTAGGGGAGTATAAAAGGGATGAGGAGAGAGAGATGGCCGGTTCTTTGTTCATTCGGCCGAGAGAGGGTGAGAAAGAGAGAGAGTTTGAGAGAAAGGGAGAGGCCGAGAGGGAGAGGAGGCGGAGCCGAGGAGGAAATCGCTGTTCGTTCGCCGTTTGATCGCCGTGTCCCACCGCCGTTCGTCGTGGTTTGTTCATCTTAGAGGCAAGTGGAGTCCGTAACTTCTCTTGCATGTTTGTTGTGGTGTTTGCATGTTCGATTTTAGGTATGATTTGTGCGAAAAACCGAGGTAAGAGTTGGTTATTTACAAACCGTGTGACTGTTCTTGTTCGGTTTGTTGGAGTCAGTAGCTTGTTTGAGCTTGCATGGGTGCTTGGAGTCCGATTTTGGCTTCATTGTCTTCATGAAAGTTGTAGCTAACGTCTTTTACTATAACATACTGAAATTTCGTGGAAAATTATGGAGATATGAGGGGTTAAAGTTCCATTATACGGAGAGCTAGATCTGTGAAGTTTTCACTGACCTCTTGCTATATTCTTGTTTGCATGTTGATTTCTGTTGAAGATTTTGTGGCATCCCGAAAATTCAAAGCCAAGCCTTAAGGTGTGTTAAATGTCTTTAATTAGGTGATAGAATTTTATGGCTTATGCTTTAGCCAATTTGTCTTTTAATTTGATGAATTTTGCTTGTGTTGTGGAAATTTAAATTTAAATGCTTGGCCATATGATTTAAATTTCAATAATTGAAATATCCCAAGACTTTGGCCAAGATGAAATTTGAGTTTAGAAATATTTATAAAAAGAAATTCAAAAAAAAAGAAGAGAAAATAGGGTTATTTTCAAAATGGGCCTTGGACCCATTAGCCTAAAGCTTGGTGGGCCAAGCTAGTCGGCCATTAGGGCCCAATAGGTGGCTGTCGACCAGCCCAAAGTGAGTGGCCGGTTGGGCCTAAGCCCAAGCCCATTTAAATTCAAAAATAGAGATGACAAGTGGCAAGGAACAGAAGCATGCATTGGTTGGACATGAGGTGAGTTAATCATGGGCTTTAGGGGATATAAAAGGGGTTAGGAGAGAGAGTGGCCGGTTCTTCTTGATCATTTGGCCGAGAAAGGGTGAGAGAGAGAGAGAGAGTGTTCGAGCGGAAGGAAGGAGGGACTGAGAGAGAGGAGGTGGAGCCGAGAGTTGCCGCCGTCCGTCCGCCGTACGTCCGCCTAGTCCGTCCGCCGTACGCCGCCGTTCATCGCTGTTTGTTCATCTTGGAGGCAAGTGGGGTCCTTAACTTCTCTTGCATGTCTGTTTTGTTGGTTGCATGTTCGGTTTTAGGTGTGATTTGGGCGAAAAACCGAGGTAAGGGTTGGATGTGTTCAAGCTATGTGACTGTTTTCGTTCGGTTTGTGGTAGTCAGTATCTTAGTCGAGCTTGCATGTGTATTTGGAGTGCGATTTTGGCTTCAGTGTCTTCATGAAAGTTGAAGCTAACATCTTTTAGTATGACATACTCTAATTTCATGGAAAACGATGGTGATATGTGGGGTCAAAAGCTCTGTTATACGGAGACCTCAGATCTGCGAAATCTTCACTGACCTTTTGTTGATTTCTTGGTTGCATGTTGATTTCTGTTGGAGATCTCACTTTGTTGTCTTCTTGAAAGTTGTAGGAAACACCTTAAGCTACAACATACTCAAGTTTGAAGCAAAAATAACAAGTATAACTTGGTGAATCGGTTAGATCTTGGAGATGGTTGATTTTGGTGAGGTGTACCGAGACACCCGAGACTTCATGGGTTAAAATGGTGACCATAATCTGGGTATTTGACCTAGATCCCTTCATGAAACTTGTAAAGGACACATTTTTACATAACATACTTAAATTTCAGAAGTAACGAAAGATATTTGATGGGTGAAATCTAAGAAATACGGAGAAGTGTGTTCTGGACGAAACGGTAGTGGTTCCAGAAGCTTCGTAGGGCTATGGAAATTAATCTAAAAAGAATTTGGCTTAAAGTTCTTAATAAAAAAGGTACGAAAATGTGTTGGCTATCACCCTGTAAAGTTTCGTAATTTTTGGAGACCGAATTGATATTTTAATTGAATTTATTCGGAAACTGAGCGGTGGGTTTAAATCCGAGAATTTTAGGATGTTTTTGGGGGAAATTGTGAAATTATAAGAAATTCAATTTGGCCACGAATTTTATATAAAATTGTGATCCTATAAATGATTATTGAATATTATGATTTTGGGAAAATCATAAATATAATAAAATAATAAAATAATAATAAAATAATGAAATAATAAAACAAAATAGATTTTTATTTGGCCATGGATTCAATTCCATTTGTGTGGCACTTGTGTGATGAGGTCTTTGTACATGCATTAAGTTGAAATGCTTATATGATTAAGTTAGGACATGTGCATGACATGTGAATTGAAATGCTTATGTGATTAAGCTATGACATGTGCATGACATGTGAATTGAGATGCAAGTGTGATATGTTTGATGCCATGCCAAATTTCCATGTTAAATTGAGATAAAGATAAATGTGGATGAGAATGAGGTTGTGGTGGAGGATGTTGTCTGGTGGCCTGGTGGCGTAATTCCAGAGATTCTCTGGGAGTTTCAGGATGCCCGGAATGTGGGGGCCGAAGCCTGTCGGAGGTTTCTGCCCGAAGGGAGTGACTCGCGATGCCGGGATTGGGGTGCGAGATCCCCGGCTAGAAGGGTAAAGGCCGGAAGCCCCGCACGGAGGTTTCGCCCGAAGGGAATGCCTCGTGATGCTAGTTGAGATGCGAGATGCTCGGAATGTGGGGGCCGGAAGCCCGGTGGCCATGAGATGGCTGGAATCTTTGGGATCCCCGTCGGAGGTTACTTGCCCGAAGGGATGGTGATGATGGTGAATTTGATGATTTGAGAAAAGATAATGTGGGGATCAATTGATAAGTAAAAGTGGAAATTGATCTATGACGTGATATGCATGGTGATGCATGGCTAATGATGATGTGATATGCATGGTGATGCATGGCTAATGATGATATGATGTGATATGCATGGTGATGCATGGCTAATGATGATGTAATATGCATGGTGATGCATGGCTAATGATGATATGATGTGATATGCATGGTGATGCATGGCTAATGATGATGTGATATGCACGGTGATGCATGACTAATGATGATGTGATATGCACGGTGATGCATGGCTAATGATGATGTGATATGCATGGTGATGCATGGCTAATGATGATGTGATATGCATGATGATACATGGCTGATGATATGATGTGATATGCACGGTGATGCATGGCTAATGATGATGTGATATGCATGGTGATGCATGGTTAATGATGATGCGATGATAATGATATATGAGATGCCATGATGATGATATATATGCTATGATGATGCATGAATACGCTTGACATCAAAAAGGTAAGCAATGCCTGCATTGTATGATGGTATGCATGGTGCACTAAGTTGTTATTGGATTTCCCTATCTCTTTGAGTGGTTGTACTCACCCCTTTTGGGGATAACATTTCAGATTAGCACTATGCCGCTACCTGCTTTTTTCGTGTGGGGTATTTTACGGTATACCGTCGATGTTGAAGTGGAGTGTACGGAGATAGATTGTCCCTCTCGTGCCCGGATTGACGTTTATCCGAGTGCGATGCTTAGTTATGTATGATATCGGCCTGGCTGGGGCCTGTCATATAAGAGTTCCCTGTCTCGTGCACGTTCGACGGGATGGAGCGATGCGAGGGATGCTTTGCCGCCACCACCCGACGCACCGGGTTGGGTGTGAGACTCAGTGCGCGAGGAGAAGGAGCTAGATCACTTTTGATGTAGATAGTTGATGCTGGTGATGGGATGGTTTTGTGTTCATGTGATGTTAGGGGTCGGGTTCCTTTTTGAGATTTTAGGTGGGACATGGCGAGTCTTAACCTTTCTGGTTTTTGTACCGACCCGAAGGAAACCCCATCTCGCTATATGTATGTATGTAAGCAAAGCGTCAACGTTATTTATAAAATCGTGCTGTTAGTTGGTGTGTATTTGTATCATGGGTTAGAAGGGAGATAGATGACGATGTGAATTTTGCTTCCGCTATGAGTCGCGCATGGGACCGCTTAAAAAAAAATGCCTGAAATCTGGCAAGGCTTAATTTAGCCAAGAGATAGAGATGGTAAAAGATGTAACATCGGCACTGTTAACGACCTGCGAAGGGTTCGGGGTGTTACAGATTTGACTTTGATGTCTTCATGAAAGTTGTAGGTAACACCTTAAAATACAACATACTCAAATTTGAAGCAAAAAGAACAAGTATAGCTTGGTGAATCGGCTAGATCTTGGAAACAATGGTTCTGGTGAAATATTTCGAGACACCCGAGACTTCATGGACTTAAATGGTGACCATACTTTGATTATTTGACATAGATCTCTTCATGAAACTTGTAAAGGACACCTTGGTACATAACATAATCAAATTTCAGAGGAAATGAAAGAGAATAGATGGGTGAAATCTAAACCTTTCGGAGAAGTGTGTTCTGGACGACGCGGTAGTGGTTCCAGAAGTTTCGTGGGGTAGTATAAATTAATATAAAAAGAATTTGGCTTATGGTTCTTCATGAAAAGTGCACGAAAATGTGTTGGCTATAACCCTGTAATATTTCGTAATTTTTGAAGGCCATATGAGTATTTTAATCGAATTTATTTGGAAACTGTGCAATTCTGGTCATTATCCGAATATCATGTGCTATTTTGTGGAAATTGTGAAATTGTGAGAAATTCAATTTGGCCATGAATTTTGTATGAAATTGTGATTCTATTTGTTTGTTTAATGATTGATTGAGTATCATGATTTTGGGAAAATCATAGATATTTAATTTAATATTTATTTATGGAAATAAATAAATATAATAAAATAATAAAATAATAAAAAAAATAATAAGGGATTATTTTATTGGCCATGAATTTCATTGAATTTGTTATGCATTGTTGTATGACATTGGTGTATGTATGATCATAAATTATAATGCATGTGTGAATCATATACCATGTAATAATAAGATTAAAAAGGATGGTGAAAGTGGAAAACGATATGTGAGTAAGAGGTTGTGGTGGAGGATGATGTCTGGTGGCCGAGTGGCATAATTCCAGAGATTCCCTGGGAGCTTCAGGATGCCCGGAATGTGGGGGGCCGGAAGCCCTGTCGGAGGTTTCTGCTCGAAGGGAATGCCTCGCGATGCCAGGATGTGGGTGCGGGATGCCTGGCTAGATGGGTAAAGGCCGGAAGCCCTGTTGGAGGTTTCTGCCCGAAGGGAATGCCTCGTGATGCTAGTTGAGATGCGAGATGCCCGGAATATGGGGGGCCGGAAGCCCGGTGGCCATGGGATGGCTGAGTTTGCCGGGAACCCTGTCGGAGGTTTCTGCCCAAAGGGTTGATGATGAGATTGATGATTTGAGAAATGGGTGATGTGGTGATCAAAATTGAAAGATAAAGATGATAATTAACTCATGACATGATGATGCATGATGATGATGACATGTGATGTGATATGATGATCACCTATGATAATATATGCATGATGATGCATGATGATGATGACATGTGATGTGATATGATGATCACCTATGATAATATATGCATGATGATGCATGATGATGATGGCATGTGATGTGATATGATGATCACCTATGATAATATATGCATGATGATGCATGATGATGATGTGTGATGTGACATGATGATCATCCATGGTATGATATGCATGATGAAATGCATGATGATGAAAATGATATATGATATGCCATGATGATGATAATATATATGATGTGATGATGCATGATACGCATGATTACAAGGTAAGTGATGCTTGCAACGTGTGATGATATGCATGATGCATTGGGATGTTATTAGATTTCCCTATCTGCTGAGTGGTTGTACTCACCCCTTTTGGGGATAACATTTTAGATTAGCAAGTATGTCGCTACCTGCCGTCACGCGTGGTACGTTTTATGGTCTACCGTCTGATGTAGAGGTCGAGTGTGCGGAGATAGACTGTCCCTCTGTTCCCGGACTGACTTTCATCCGAGTGCGATGTCTAGTGATGTACGATATAGGCCTGGCTGGGGGCCCTATCATTCAGGAGTTCATTTCTGTGCACATTCGTCGAGATGGTGCTATGCGAGGGATGTTGCCGCCGCCACCGCCTGATGCACCGGGTTGGGTGTGAGACCCACGCGCGATGAGTAGGAGCTGAATCTTTTGATGTAGATAATCGACACTTTTGATGGGGGGTTGTGTGCTTGTTGTAGAGGGTTGATAGTTTCTTTTTGAGATTTTAGGCAGGACATGGCAGAGTCCTCGCTTTTCTTGTTTTGTATCAACCCGAGAAAGGAGGAGTCCCATCCTAAAAGAATATGTAAATAAAGTGTCGATGTTCGTTTATAAAATCCTGATGTTTAGCTGGTGTGTATTGGTATCATGGTTAGTAATGGGATAAATGGTGATGTTTAATTTGCTTCCGCTATGAGTCGCGCTGGGACCGATCGTTTTTAAAAAAAAAAAGGCCTGTGATTATCGACGCTTGTTTTAAGTACAAGATAGAAAAAGGTAATAAAGTGTAACATCGGCGCTGGTGACGACCTGCGAAGGGTTCGGGGTGTCACATAAGATCCCCTAAATTTTCCATATCCTTGAATGGTGACCTTCATGGATTTTTCGCAAGTGGGAGAGGTATTCATCAAGGAGATCCAATGTCGCCTTATATATTTACTTTAGTAATGGAAGTTTTTACCGGTTTGCTAGATATCCAAACCAGCCACCCCTCGTTTTGGTTCTTTTGGCGGTGTAAATCTTCCAAGCTTTCCCATCTATTTTTTGCCGATGATGTGCTCTTATTCTCGGAAGCAAGCATTGCCTCTGTGGATCTTTTGAAGGCTGGGATTGACTCTTTTTCTAATTGGAGCGGTTTAGCGCCGAACGTGAGCAAGAGTGAGGTATATCTATCCGGTGGATCACCTACTTTGCGCAATGATATCTTGAACAAGCTAGGCTTCCAGGTTGGTACCCTTCCCTTTTGGTATCTTGTAATCCATGTTATTTCCTCGAGATTAGCAAAGGCGGATTGTATGGCTTTGGTAAATGCAATTACAGCTTGAGTCCAATCTTGGATGCACATATTTTTGTCGTTTGCTGGTAGAATCCAGCTTATAAAATCGGTTCTCCACTCTATTCAAGTATATTGGGCGAGTGTATTCTTTTGCTGTGTGCTGTGCTAGATCGTATTGAAGGAATTTTTCGCCAATTTCTTTGGAAATGACCAATAATGGGTCCTGGGGGGAGGGGGGGCAAAGTATCATGGAGTGATGTATGTTTGCCGAGGAAGGAAGGTGGGCTTGGAATTCGGTCGTTAAAGGAGAACAACATGGCATCGATGCTTAAACACATTTGGATTCTCTTCTCAGATAAAGAATCACTTTAGTGCAAGTGGATTCACTCCACTTTCTTAAATCGCAAGAACTTTTGGGTGGTCCCTATTCCAACTCATTGTTCTTGGGCCTGGAAAAAGCTCCTCCATCTCCGAAACTTGGGCAAAAGAACGCTTTAAGTGCCATAACTTTGCCTAAAGGGACATTTAAGTGCCATAACTTACGAAAGGTACACTTAAGTGCCACATTTTAAGAAAAGTGGGACACCTGAGTGCCATCTCCGGCGAAGCTGGCCGGAAATCATACGTGGCATTAAAATATTAATATCTCTTGCCAATGTGTCTCGTCGGAGAGCTGAGTCAGCTCGTATTAACCCCAAACGACGTCGTTCCAGGTGTTCGCCCAAAATAGACCCCTTAAATCAGCAAAAACACCATCGTCTTCCCCATTTGCCCTAAATCTAAAACCCTAAATCAGGCAAAATGCTATTGAAGCGCTGGAGCCCTAATCCCGCACCCTAATTCGATTTGCCCCAAATTCTACCACCGAATATTGGAAATGGAGAGCAAGACTTTCAGCAGCGGCTCAAATTTCTCTCGCCAAAGCGAAGGAGAAGGCGAGCATTTATGTTTCTGTGGGTTTCCAAGTCCAAGAAGAACATCATGGACTCGAACGAATCCCGGGAGAAGATTCTATGGATGTGCTTGATACAGAGAAGGCTCAAAGTGCAAATACTTCAAATGGGTCGATGCGAAATTATCTCACCGAGCCACAAAGGTGATATTGGACCTACTTGATGGATGTCATCAACCTCCATCTACGCTTGTGGACGACTTGGACGATGTTGACTCAATGCAAGCTCAAACTCAAGCATCTTCTATTAACCATTTGAAGAACGAAGTTGCAAAAATGAAAATTGAACGGAAGTGTTACCAAGCATTTATTTTGTTGTTGTTTCTTTGTCTATCCTACTTTATGATGAAATGTAAAGGACTGGAAGATGAGCAGAAGTTTCTCCAACTGCCATAGTTGTAAATTTGTTGGGAAATGTACTTGTTTTGAATGAATGAATGAATGATTTCGAGAGTTTTTGCTTATTCTCAAATATAAATCAATGGTGATGGAATGTATATTAGGTCGATATGTTGTGGTGACTATTTTACTTGAATTGAATGTAAACCAGCAGCAAATGTGTAAACCAGCATTTTGTTTTGCTAAACCACCATATACATAGAATAGACACGAGTGATTACTCGAGTACTATAAGTTGTATTTAGTGATCACTTAAGTGCCAGTCGTGACAGACAAAGAGTCATTTAAGTGTCAAGTTATTATTAAAAGGATCACTTAAGTGCCACTTGTTGTTAAAAGTGAACACTTAAGTGCTAGGTTTTTTAGAATGTGATCAGTTAAGTGGCATTTTTTTGTACACATCGGCTACTACCAGCCACCACCACCGCCCACCACTGGCCACCATCTCCAGCCATCATCACCACCAAGCATCCCAAGCATCCACTTGAGCCACCACCAGCCACCACTATGCTGGTGGTATGTTGCTGCATAAGTTGCAAGTGTAAGGTGTCTTACACTAGCTTGCACCAGCACTACCTGGTGCAAGCTATGCATATTGCACATACATCTTGCACCAAGTGCAGCAAAAACCTCCAACCCAACCCACCACCACCAGGCTTTTCACCAGCAACCACCACCAGCCACACGAGCACCCCAGTCACCACCATATATCCACCACCAGAAGTAGCAATAAGTAAAAGAAAAAAAAAAAAAAAAAAAAAAGAAATAGGCATGCCAAAAATGATAAGCAACAACGGTTGTTCCATTGATTTTGAACATCTATCTCACAAACTCAATGACAAATGAAGTCTCACAAACTCAACTAACTCAATGACAAACTATTATAAAAAAAAAAAAATAAAAAAAAAACATCCACAGATGTTTACAACTGACTCCTCAGCCCCACAAACCATATCACATCCCATTTCATCAATCAATATGCACAATGCCTCCTGTTCGTGCTCGTTTTGATGGACTTCGCACTTGATTCATAATCCTTGCACTTTTTCTAACTGGACGTGAGACTTTTTCTTCAGCTGTCTTGGGATGTGTTGAGTTTGATGGAGCTGCAATTGTCTTAGGCTGAACTGATTTAGAAGGAGCTACAACTGTTGTAGGCTGAACTGATTCGGATGGAGCTACAACTGGGTTCTTCTTACTCTTCTTTCTTGTTGGCGTAGCCATTGATTCTTGAGTTCGGTCTTGAGAGATAAGAATCTCTGAACTTCTCCCAGGCTTCAAAAAGAAAACTCAATTATCAACAAAAGTTTGCACTATAAATTAAATTAAATGCATCCTATAAAACTTACATTAAGAATAATTGTTCCAGAACGGTCATCTGTATAAAGGCCATAACCATATTGTTTAAGCCTCTTCCCAAGAGCCCCTCTTGTTTGAAGGGGAGCGTCACTTTCAGGTACTTGTGATTGGTTGCCTCTTCTTCTCGCATGTGATTTCTTCGGCTCTTGTGGCTGTTCAGCTACAAAATGGGCTTCTTCGGCCAATTCTTCAGCTAGGCGTCTTGTAGATGGCCTTCTTATAGGTGGCTCTTGATTTGGCTTTGGCTTTCTTCTGGTTGTTTTTCTAGTTACGCCTTTAGCTTCAGTGACACCTTTGGTAGGCTTTGGTGGTGGCCCTTGTGATGACCCTTCTAGTGGCCTTTGTGATGACCTTGGTGATGGATCTTGTGGTGGCCCTTCAGTTGGACCCTCTATTAGCAGCTGAGCTCTAGCTTGTCTTCTTCGAACCTGAGAAAAAGGCAAAGGACATCATAATTATAACATCAGGCCATATTAGAACGTAAATGAAAAGTAAACTCAAATCATTTAACTGACCGGGTATTTTTTTCTCTGTTGCTGCTGAAGAACAGTCGATATAACTGGCCCTCTAGTTGTTTTAGCCAATCCTGCAGCTGGCTGTCTTTTCACCTTCGGTTCTTTGAACAAGCCCTTCATTTTCAGGTATAGTAGGGGCTTTGGCCAATTCTTCACGTGTCACTGTGACCTGACAAAGACAAAAACATTACATATATGTCACTTATATCTATGTACATATTCATAACAAACCATAAAGCAACATAAACACAATTGTCATGACTTACTGGGTTTATTGTCGTTGACTAAAGAACAGTCGAGTCACTTCGCCTTTCTGTTTTTCCTTCTCCAATTGTCCCTTCACTAGGCTCTTCGGCTGGCTTCAATTGTTCCTGCTGCTTCTTTAATTGACAACCCTTAATATTGTGCCCTGCTATGTGGCAGAAAGAGCACTTTACCGGTACACCCATTCTATTCATCCTACGGTGACATGAGTCCTCTCCCTCCGTCATTTTCCTTTTTTTCTTTGGTCTTCCCATTCTCTTCTTTAGTGGCAAAGGTTAAGGTGCTTCGCGATCAATTGACTCCCAGAACTTGCTACTTCTAATTGGCTGCAACATGAATTGATACGAAGCAAGATATTTCGGTTTCTTGTACCAATCATCAAGGTAGTCTTCTGTGTTGTGGCCCTTCAATTGAATTGCACATATGGCATGTGCACAAGGAATTCCACTGAGTTGCCATGCTCTACATGAACACTTCATCGTACCTAAATGGACAACATACTTATCGGAACCCTTCATTATCTCATATCCTTCATCCCCATTCCAAATGGGATGACAATACCTACTTGCAGCTAAGTTGTCATCCAATTTCTTAGCAATCCTAGGACCATATTGCTTAGTCCACTTTGCAGTGTCATCTCTTTGTCTATGCAGCCGAGTCATGACCAAAACTCGTATGTCTTCAAGCATCGAGATAATTGGTTTACATCTAGCATCTATTATCCTCCCATTGAATGCTTCGCAGATGTTGTTATCAATGTTATCGCACTTGAATTCCTCGTTGAAGAACGCCCTACACCAATGCTTCGGGTCTGTTTGGAACAGTGCATCATAACCATCCTTTGTCAATTGAAGCATCTTTTCTTTGGCCATCCTAAAGTCAGCCATATTCGTGCTCTTTGCTAGCTGCCAAAATTGCGACTGCAACTTGTCCCCTTTATAGGTCTTTGCCCAATTTGCGTATATGTGTCGCGCACACATTCGATGTTCAGCATAAGGCAACAACTCAGCTATTGCGGGAACAAGTCCCTGCAATAATTGAAAATATAAAAAAAAAAAAAAAAAATGTAAGCAAATGACATGTTGATATCAAAAAGCAAACATTACCTTAAAATTTTATAAAAAGCAAACATTACCTTTTGTTGGTCGCTCATGAACGCCCACCCTACCCCATTTGTTATCTCCAAATCATTCATCAAATTTTTTAGGAACCAGGACCAATTGTCCTTGTTCTCTACCTTCACAACAGCCCAAGCCAGGGGAAACATTTGGTTGTTTGCATCTCTTCCAATTGCGGCCAGCAATTCTCCCTTGCACAAGCCCTTCAAAAAACACCCGTCCAATCCTATAATCCGTCTACAACCAGATAAAAACCTCGTTTGCATGCATCGAAACAAACATAGAATTTATCGAACTTCGTCCCAATATCAGGAAGTGGTCTCTCCACGACCTCGAGATACACTCTACTTCCAGGATTTTGCAGCCTACACTCCCAAGCATAGTCCCACAACTGTCCATATTCACCGCTGTACTGACCAATGAGTATCTTCATCACCTTTTGCTTCGATCTTTTACATTGATTCCTAGATATATTGATGCCTACCTGCTCCTTCACCAAAGATCCCGAACCGAGTAGTATTCATCTGAGGCATCAGCTTAATCAATTCAAAGAAGTGCTTCGATAACCATGCACTTGTTACCCTTTTATTCTCAAAATTAATGGAACAAGTATGTTCCTCTTGGTAGGCTCTAATCTGGAAAGATCCAGTTTTCCTAACAAATGCGCCATAGATCTTCCATGGACAATTTTGCTGCGAACACCTAGCTCTTACAAAAGTCTTAGTGTTTCTAATGAAGTCAATGTTCTTTTGTGCAGCAATGGAGATCTTCAGTATAGCTTCCCTAAATTGTTTAGCATTATGAAATTTCATGCCTACCGACAAACTGGGAGAGGCAATGGATGGATCATAAGAAGGAAACTTACTTTTCATTTTCCTTCTATGCACAGGTCCTTCATCTTCTTCAAGCTCATCTTGGGAAGTAGCATTCTCGACGCTTTCTTCATAGTCAGTCTCCTCGCCAAAAGCACCAGCATCTATATGGCCTTCGGGTCTGTTTGGAACTTCCTCGGCTACTTGCAAAGCTGCAAACTTAGCTGTCAAAAAATCCCTTCGCTGTATTCTTGATTGTACAAGCTCTTCGTCGTCGTCATCACTTATAAAATTTTCAGCAGGCAACCTTCCATCATCATCATCAATTGATTCAGCTACTTCCCAATCTAATCCAGAGATTGTGACATCACCTATGTCATCATCACTTTGGTGAACTGCATCTGCACTTCTCTCATGTCCATCATATCTATCATGCCCTCCTTCGACCCTAACGTCAGTACTACCTTGAATACCATCTCCTTCTTGTCCTACTTTGGCGCTCTCTCCATCATCATCTTCATCCTCACTTTCACTATTGTACTCAACAAATATTTTTACCTCTTCACCATGAAGATAATGGTATAGAACATCCCTAAGACCATTATCATCTTCTAAGCATCTCAAACCATCTCTTAAGTCTTTCCCAGGAATACAATACAACAGCTTCTGAACTTTACAAGGCAAATAAGTATTTATATCCCTAAGAAATCCTATATAAGATGCCTTCTTTATATCCACAAAGATGGTGCCCTCATTTCCACCCTCATACTCCCACTCATCCTCCCCAATCACAAATTCCCCATTGTAGCAAACTATAACAGCGACATAATCCTTGTCATGCGCCATTACTGCACCAAGAACAAGAAAAAGAATCATTAGTTTTTGGGACCACTAGACAATTGCACATGGGAGTCCCTCCACTCTCATGGACTTTAGTAAATAGAGGTCCCCACACTGAAAATATGCCCCTACATGACAGCCAAAAAAGCCAAAAAAGAGGTCGGCACTTTAATTATTTGCCTTTCCTTTCCTTAAAATATTAAACAAAACAGAGGTCCCCACAGCAATCACAACCCAAGCATGTCTACTGCACTAAACATGCGATGTGAGAGAATGTACATTAACTTAAGCAAATCAAAGCATATCATACTCTGACATCAACTTAATCAAATCACAGCAGGATTATGTTCTTATTCAGGATTTTGGATTGATAAACATACCCTATACAACAATCACAGCAGGGTTTTGGATTGATAAACATACCCTATACAGCAATCACAGCAGAGTGGTTTAAGGACATACCCTATACAGCCTCACAAACAGGGTGCTTCAAGGACATACCCTATATACTCTCACAAGCAGGGTGGTTCAAGAACTTAGTTTTTTTTTTTCTCGAATGGCATTAGTCACCTGCTTTACTAGGATGCTCTTACAGATGCATAGATCACTTAACAATCAAATACTCGACGTTGGCTTGAAAGACAAATTCACCAAAATAATGAGAAATCTAGTTTCTTTGTGTAATGGTGGTTCAAGAACTTAGTTTTTTTTTCTCGAATGGCATTAGTCACCTGCTTTACTAGGATGCTCTTAAGGAGATGCATAGATCACTGTCTAACAATCAAATACTCTAACATTGGCTTGAAAGACAAATTCACCAAAATAATGAGAAATCTGGTTTCTTTGTGTAATGTCAGCAAGTTTCAGTTGAAGTGTATCAACACAAATTCCATCGGAGCTGTAATAAAATAATTGAGCCCTAATTAAATAATCGAGCAAACCCTAATTAAATAATCGAGCCCTAATTTCATCATAATCGGGAGAATGAGCCAAACCTCGATGACTGACAATGGTGAGCGGTGACGACGACCAAGGATGGTGAGCGATGAGTGGCGACGGCGATCAACAATGGCGATTGACGACGGCGACCGATGACCAGCTCTAGGCGTGAACGACGACAGAGAAAAGGGCCTGTGATCTACTATGAACGCGGACGGCGAGGAACGGCGTTAGGTCAGCCAACCCTAATTAAATAATCGATCGAGCCCTAATTTCATCACAGGGGAGGGGGAGAAGGGGTCGAACCTAGACGAGCGATGATGGTGAGCGGTGACGACGACCAACGATGGTGAGCGGTGAGTGGCGACGGCGACCAACAGCGGCGACTGACGACGACGACCGATGATGACCAGCTCTGGGCGTGAACGGCGACGGAGAGAAGGGCCTGAGATCGACTGTCAACGCGGACGGGGAGGAACGGCGTTTAGGTCATCGCACAATGACCTAAACGACGTCGTTTAGTTCAGCGCACTCAATGTGGATGGACGACGTCGTTTTTGTCGTCCATGTCGGCTTTTTTTTTAAAAAAAAAAAAAAAAACATTTGCCACATCAGTAAAAGAAGTCGCCGAAAATCGTCGGAAAATGCCACGTATGCAATTTGGCCGGATTTTGGCCGGATTGGCACTCAAGTGATCCATTTTGCTCCGATTTTGGCACTTAAGTGTACCTTTCGTAAGTTATGGGCAAAGTTAAGGCACTTGAGGGGTCCGCACATCCCGGAACTTGTATCAACAACATTTTAGATGGAAAATTGGCAATGGTCGAACTGCTTCATTTTGGTTTGATCCGTGGCACATCAATGGTCCGCTTTATAAGGTATTTTCCAACCAGGATATATATCGTTCGGGCATATCTCGGGTTGCTTCCGTAGTTGACGCCTTCTCATCTCCGATGGGCTGGTATGTTATTAACATCTTGTCTGGTTGGTGGGATCCCCTTCCTATCTTCAACCAGAGTGAAGACCGAATTCAGTGGATTCATCATCCCTCGGGCCGCTTCTCTACAGCCTCTGCTTGGGATCTTTTGAGACCTAGAGGCAACGTTGTTCCCTGGTCTTCTTTCGTTTGGAGTTCTACTAAGTCGCCTAGATACCAGACACATTTGTGGCTTATCACCCGCAACAGGTTGCCAACTCAGGTTCTGCTTGCTTCGGTTGGTAGGCTCTCTTCAGTTATTTGTCCATTATGTTCATGCAAGCCGGATTCAGTAGATCATTTATTTTTTGCTTGTCATGTCCCTAGCAATCTCGCCGCCTATTGGGCGGCTAAATTTAATATATCTTGGCGCAACAAATCGTGGCTTGAGAACTTAGACTAGGTGGCTAGACGCTACTTGGACAAAAACTTCTATGATGTGTTGGCCCGGTTTAGTTATGGAGCTCTTTGTTATATTATTTGGAAGGAGCGTAACAATATCATCTTCCAAAATCAGACTCTTTTCATCCCGGCGATGAAGATGCATCTCCAGAAGGCCGTTAAGGATAAATCGTCGACCTTGAAGAATGTTGTGGATAATCCTAAGAACAGAAGGCTGCAATGGAGCTGGGGCTTGAGTCCGTCTATCTTTCATTGATGGAGGGTTTTTAGTTTTGGCTTGGTCTTTTGTTTCTTAGGTTTGTTTGTCTTTTGGTCCTTGGCACCCTTACACTCTCCCGCGACTTAGGTCCTTTTGAGTGTTCATTTTGTTGGTGCTAGGCTTTTCTTGTATTTTGTGCAAAATCTTATCAATACAAATCTTACATTTACCAAAAAAAAAAAAAAAAACATATGTACTGTACTTATTTATTTATTGATGACTTGATATTTTATTAATAAGTACAAATCCATTATGAGACTAGCACAAGCATACATATATTATTGGAAAGTATGTTAGCAGGTAACAATTGGCTCACTCACATGAGTAATCGCCTCAAGTGCTATAGTTAGCACGTTGAGATGAGACATTATGTATAAATAAATGCTAAAGAGCAACTTTAGTACATAAAATAATACGTCGCATTGATTGGAGTCAAGATGAGGTCTGTGATTTGTTCATAACATGATAATCCTACAATTATGTATGCCTGAAAGATGCCAGATGCAAGTACTTAATTGGGCGCTATAGAAAGCAAGCTGATATAGCACTCAAGCTAAACATGAGTACATGAGAAGCACGTGACTATGTTTAGGATGAGATCCATATAGTAGATATATTTAATGAATGACATACGCTCTTATAGAAAGAGAAATCCACTATAGCATGTAATTCATACTACATATGCATTGTACAACCAACAAGGGAATGTGAGTGAAATTATCTCTATTTACTCATCGTGTGAGCTCTTGAGGTAATTTATTATTTATCTGATTTTGTACCCTATGTTACTTCTGACTATGTTCTCGAAATGAAAGATTAATGTTGCTACTTTAGTATGTTATCGGCGGTCATGAATAGATATGGCCTTATGGGATGTGTCTAGGAAAGCAATTGTTATGAAATGGAAAAATATATGAGTGCGAAGGAAGGCTATTGTTGTTTTACATCCATCACATGTATTTACTGGTTGACCAATTATATCGCCTTATGTGATTGAGGATATAATTGTAAATACATGATGTTTTAAGAATAATCAAGTATAGCCTTTAAGGGATAGATATACTTGGATTGATGTAACAAAATATGTCCAAAGCACTGTGAGACATCGATTGTTTATTCCTTTTCGAGTTTGTAGCTATTATGTCATTCCTAACAGGTGCATAATTTGAGCTCCCAAGTGCAAGTGTATTCATTGGTCGCACGGCTTACTTGCCAGTATGAATTGTTTTGTAAAGATGATGAATGTTGAATGCCTTATATTCTTGATAAAGCGCTATCAAGCCCATCATGTCTGAGTGGGAGATGTTGTATTTAATTAGTATGTCCATAATAGGATGCAATTGTAACGTACCGTTACGTCTTGATATGCTACAATAGAAAGACACCCTTTTGAAAGGGTGTGATGGAGTCATATAAAAGACTCCTGAAAACAACCTTTGGTATGGTTGGAGAACGTACTCTCAGAAAGAAAGCGTTATCTTTTTCTTGTCCCCTTTCCATCAAAGAAAAAGTAGGCGTTCCATTTCTTCTTTACAAGAATAATTGGCATTTATGCTGTGGAAATCATATGTTTTCCTTGTAATTACGTTCAGACCAACGTGAGGTAATATTGTTCGTGATTCATCTGTAATTCAACATTTATTCATGGGTAAATTGTTGATCGTGCATCGGAAACAGGTAAGTCGTTTTCCGCCGACTTGAATTCCAACGTGAGAGGAACGCAAGGCAATGCCATGATGGAAGAAGTGAACAGAACGGTCGTCTGCATCGCTCATCCCAACCAGGACTTGGGAGCAGCGAACTCTAGTGAGACTTATAGCCACGAAGACAGCGGTGTCTTAACTGGAATTCCTGCCGGACGTGTCCTTCGTTGATCACACCAGGTCAGCTCATGATTTGACTTGACCAACGGCCTCACTGCTGCAGCTCTCGGCGGCTCTTGTCTTAGATCTCGGTTTGGCGTCGGAAGACAGGGCAGAACAAGGCAGGGCGAGGTTGAGGCCATTTGGACAGACTTGACCGTTCCGAGAGGCGTCGCTGCGTATACGAGTGTTGCCCGGGTCAGGGGCACAAGGACAAAGTATCGGTGTGAAGCGGGTCGCCAGAGGTGCTGGCGTGGCGTCCACCGGATCACCATCACGGCGAGAGACCGGATGAACGACGGAAATGGCGTCCCGTGGAGGGCTGAGCTCAAGCTCGGATGCCTGTGGAGGTCCCGTTCTTGGAGATGAAAGACTCGAGACTGAGCCATTTCTTCTCTTCTTTTGGGCTTCGTGTACAAAGTCCACTAAAGCTGAAATGGGCAAATTCTATAGATGGGCCAGAGTTGCTCGAATTGGGGTCGTATGAATTGGTTGACCGGGCCTTATCTTTCCTTCTCTCTCTCTCTCTCTTTTTTTGTATTAAATTTTCATCATCTAAATGTCCACATGATATATCGACTAAAATTCAAGTGTCAATAATAAAAAAATGAATAATTTTAACCTTCATGTAAGGCTAATTTCGAAAAAATGAAAAGTGAGATGAACTTAAGTTTTCTTGTGAATGCATTTGATGAGTCTAATCAATGCTAGAGTCTAAGTTTGCATTCAAATGATATCTAAAACTATTGCATGGACGTTAATTTAGTCTTCAATTTTCCAACTTTGCCAATTTAGTCATAAAGGTTTGTGCATAGTTCCAATGAAATCATTCTAGCCAATTTTCACCGAAAATCAGTGTGCCATGTAGGACAGTGGACGATGATTAGACTGCCACATCAATGATGTTGGTGAAAATTGACGAGAATAACTACATTTGAAATTTATGATAGGGTTAAAGATTAAATTGGTAAATTGAAAAAAATAAAACTAATTTGGCATTTGTACAAAACGTCTAAGATTGATTGAGTAATTTTTTAGATAATCCGTGAGAATAATGTAAATTAGAGTCTTGTGAACCAAAGTTCCATTAATCTTTTTTCTAAGACATATCTACGTTCCGGTGGACCGATTCTTTCTACAAGTCCACTAAACTTATCATCCAATCATCTTATCGATAGTTCATAATTCATTCAGAAGGCTACAAAATTCAGTAGTGATTTTTCCCCAAAAATATTGAAATCCAATTAATTTATATCAAAGATCAATAGTACATTTAAAAAGATCATATCAACACGTTTAACAAATAACGGGTCATGCAATCCCCAGTTTTGAGCTTTCCACGTAAATGTCCAAAACAACTCCATTATCATCATATAGAAAGCTTGCCCTTTCCGAATTTGGTTTGGCGCAATTAAGCTTGTAATTATTAAGGACTTTCACTCACACAACATCAATAACAAGACACTGATAATTGGCTATTTATGAAACAGAAGGTCAGTGATATCCCTTTTTGCAAGTACCTTAACTTTTGCTCATTATGCAATCCGCTACATGAACCTATTTTTCAATTAAGTATTTATTTATTTATTTATTTATTTATTGTTGAAAGAAAGATTTCATTTATTTTTCAAAATAAGCATGAAAGGCTTTCAAGCCTAGCAAATCCCAAGTATCTGCCAAACAAAGTAAATGCCAAAATGCAAATAACATAGCATAATCTGCAACTAGCACATTCTAATTTTTCAGAAGCAGATAATAATTTTCAAAAGTAAGGTCTCAAAGCCCAAAACCATACCTAGAAGTCTCAAAATTGAACAAGACTTAGACCTCTAAATTATAGTAAATAGTTTTTGCAAATGATAAGCACTAAAATCTCGCTCAGTTCATTGGCCCAAGCCTTATTCTCCAATATAAGTTGGAATCTCGATTTCGTACTTTCGTGAATTCATCTGAAAATATTGGGCTCGTTAGAAATCTCACGATCGGACCAGTGCAAAAATCACAATAAATAACCTTCCGTTTCTGCATTTTAGAGGGCGGTGAATCTACTCATTGGTTTCTTGCTCCTTCAATTCTCACGTTTCTCTTGTTTTCGTGTGTTTTTTTTTTTTTTTTTTACCCGAACAGGCACCAAAACTTGCGTGTTGTCAAAGTAAGTTCGAACTCACTCATTTTCAAATTTCATACAAAAATGCATGCCAGGATGTTGTAACGTTTGTTGAGAATCATAATAATTTATAGTATGTTGGTGTGTTGCTCGATTAAGTAGACGAAACTGGAGTTGAAATGAAAACTCAAAAGCATAGAAAATGTCATTATGCTGCCTGTTTGAATAGTTGAAAATGTATGTTCTTAGGCATTCATAATGTCAAAATTAGATCTCAAGTTATATGGCGTCATTATGCTGCCAAAATGTCACTAGAAATTATACATGTTTATAGCCCGTCAGGATGACTGTTTAGATCTAAATTAGGTTATTCCACTATAGGCTATCACATAAACATGATAGAACGCACGTTGTTATTGTTGCTCCTCTAAACTGTGTAGTGTAGAGGTGACATAGTTGGTGAATTTATCACATATAGATTTTACCTCTGTCCCTACATAAAGAAAAGTTAGATTTGTAGGGTGTGCATGTTTTCATTTCTTTTTTCTGTTTAATAACATATTTTTTGTTTTTTTGTTCCCGGGAACAAAAAAAGAACAGAAACACATTTATTTACGTTTCCATTCAAAAACTTTTTTTTTTTTTTTTTGTTCCTGGAACAAAACTAGAACAAAAAATAGAAACAAAAAAAAACTTACTTCTCCATTCTAGAAACACATATTGAAGGGCTAAAAAGAACAAAAACGAAACACTTCTCTTTTGTTCGTGCCATTTCTCTTTCGTTCATGCCCTACCCGAGACAACGCTCTCCCTTTTCCGGTGTCTCTCACAAGTTCACCACCGGCTGACTCTCCGGCGCCTCCCACTCGGCTGACTCTCCGGCGACTCCCCACTTTGTTGACTCTCCAGCGCCTCCCCACTCGGCTGACTCTCTGGCGCTGACAGCTGCTGCTCCTTCACCAGCTAAAGCTTCTGAATCGAGGTAAGTTTCTGCTGCTCCTCCTTCTCCGTTCGACGAGGGCTTCGGCAAGAGCCACCCCTCGCAAATCTGGGCGACGACTGCTCGAGGCTCGAGCGCGACAGCTCGCTCGAGCCAACGCTTGCCCAGATTTGCGAGAGGCTCGCTCGAGCAAGCCCTCGTGCTCGAGCCCCAAGCGAGTGTTGCTTGCCCAGAATCTGCGGCAGATCTAGGCGACGGCTGCTCGCTGGAGCTACTCTGCCGAGCTCGAGCTGCTCTGGTCGCTCGGCAGAGCAGCGACGCTCGCTCGAGTGAGCCCTCGCACTCAAGCCCCGAGCGAGCAAACTCATCTAGATGTGTGGTAGCGTCTACTCGCTCAAGCGAGCGTCGCGAGCGGAGCAGCAACTCTCTGCTCGCTCCAGGGAGCGTCGCTGCTCTACTCGCTCAGGCAAGTGCTGCTTGCTCGAGCGAGCGTTGCGAGCAGAGTAGCAACGGTCTGCTCGCTCGAGCGATTGACTCACAGGCGAGCGCTGCTCCCTCAAGCGAGCGTAGAGATGACATCTTGCAAGACTATTGAGCGATGATACTAGCTGTGGAAGGGCTCTGCTCTAGTATGACTTCGTACCCGTCGCTGAAGTTATCCATGCCTCGAGCAAACAGTTGCCAAAAGAGACTGCCGGCACACGACCCTTGGTTGCTTGCACTCATGTAGATCGCATCCTACAACCTCCCGAAATAGCTGTCCTCTTTTCTAAGCTGTAACCCGATGAATTCGATGACTTGCCAAATTCGCCGAGTATGATCGGCTTATTGAGGGAGTAGAGCAGCAACGCTCTGCTCGCTCGAGCCAACGACTCGCAGGTGAGCGCTGCTGAGGTTTTAGTAGTGTAAGGCGTAAGGAGCATTGTTAACTTAGGAGTAGACACAATTTTGTCAATGCATTTGCTAGTTTTTGCTTATACACTCTGTTTTACGTTTTTGAAAATTGCTGCTTTCATCCTCAGGTAGTTCCATCCATTGTCATTGCATTTGTGACATATGATAATTGAATGATGATGTGAAGGGAGAAGCATTATGGAAGCTGAGGAATGGCTTCTATCATTCGTCCTCTTACTTTTTTATAACAATCAATTAAACTTTTTATTTTCCCCCTCTAATTTTCCAGATGTAGTTTTTCATGAGTTGTCCCTATTGTTGGTTTTAGGGTCTTGTAGATGTAGGATGTGATTTATGTTTTCAGTTACAAGTAATCAAAATGCCGATACATGGACATTTTGAAATGTTTAATGATGTGTAGTAAGTACTCACATTAATCTCCCCAATGCAAAGTCTATCTTTTCTTCAGAATGTAAATCCATCTTTCCCTTTGGATCAATTTCAACTGTTTCAGTTGCATTAGCCCATGATCTATCTAAAGAGATATGTTTCCTTGACTGTGTTACACAGCAATCTCTCTTCATGTCCTCATGTACTGAGACGATCGATTATTATGTTACAATAATAGAATTTAGTCTATGGAATTCGGTCCACCGCATTAGGAAGAGGGACACTTTGTGAAGATGCTGAGGTTGAGAGAATGAGTCTGTCAGTTCTTTCTCTCTCAGAGAGAGAGAGAGAGAGAGTGAAGTAGAGGAGCGATTTTGCTCCCCTTCCTTTCTTTTCCTGATTTTTTCTTAGCAATTAATTAATTCTATCCATCTATTTTGCCAATTTGAGTGAGCTTCTTTTCCCAAGATTGTTCCATCTGTTTTAGCTTTTTCAGTGATGTTTCTTTTTTGCTTTTTTGCAGATTGTACATTGGAAAAATCATTTAAAATTTCCAGAGGACGCCAGATTGTCACCTGAAGCAAGGGATTTGATTTGTAGGCTTCTTTGTGATGGTCAAGGATATATTAGGAGTTGAAATCAGAACATTAGATTGAACTTGAACTTTCGAGCATCCTCTGGTGTCTGTCAAAAGTGTGGTATTTTTATAGGTCAGGGTTAGAAAAAAAATGGTGGAGGTTGCTCTTTTTTTCTCTCTAAAAGTAAGTCTAGCAATATGTAATCCAGCTCTGATAATTGCTCCCCCTTTGTTCTCATGTCGATGTCTTCTTGTGAACTTGCTGTAGCTGTTGGCTTCTCATTCATGTGTTGTGTCAATAAGTATGAAGGAGGAATAAGGCAACAAATACAGTTCATTGGCTTTTGATGCCGTGAGAAAGCTTTTTTTTTTTATTTTTTATGGTGATGTCATGTATGAAAGGATCCATGTTGAGATCCGTAAGATACTCTTTTTTTTGCTAGTTCTTATTGTATGAACTTTACTTATCAAATTTTATCTTAAGTATGCACATATGACCATGTTCAAAATGTTTTTCTTCACTCACCATGATGAAAATTAAATTGATGAGCATTTCATGAGAATGAGAATTCAATACCAAGTTTACAATTTATTAAAAAAAAAGCACTTGAGAAAAATTTGGTACAAACTTTACTTACTAAATTTTCTACCAAGTATGCACATATGATCACGTTCAGAATGTTTGTCTTTTCATCATGAAAAAAAATTAAATTGATGAGCATTTTATGAGAATGAGAACTCAATACCAAGATTACCCTTTATTAAAAAAAAAAACACTTCAAAAAAATTTGGAACATAAATTTTTTACAGTTAACCAAACGTGTTTCTGTTCTTTTTTTATTCCGGGAACATAAATTATGTGCAATTACCAAACGTGTTTATGTTCTTTTTCTATTCTAGAAACATAAATTTTGTACAGTTACCAAACGCGTTCTTTTGTTCAAAAACTGTTCCCTGGAATAGAAATAGTTTTTTCTATTTCTGTTCCCTGGAACAATTTTTGTTATCTGAAATAATTTTTGAACAAAAACGTTACCAAATGCGTCCGTAGTTAATCCACCTGCTTTGAGTCACGCACAAAGGACAGAACAAAGGATGTTAAGGCCTAGCACTACTCTTTACATGATATAGTAAATCTTCTTACCAAATTGAATAAACTTGCTTGTGAGATGGGAAAGCTAAATAGAGGGGCAGGCCAACAAAAGAAAGTTGTATTGAAATGCCACTTTGCTTCTCGCACTTCCTTCTCACTTCCTTTGATCACCTTTACTTGGTCAAGCTTGGAGGAAGCATGACATTAGAACACCTCTTTATCCGTGAATAACGATACAGGTTATGTACCAAAGGAATTGGGTTCGAGTGTGAAATTGGCTTGATAATGCAGTTGAAGGTTAAAAGAGAAAAAGAAAAATAGCCATCGCAATTCGAACGCATGAACAGAGGCCAAAAGCATGCAACCACTGGAACTGATTTCATGACTTTGACTTGAAAATGATTTTCAAAAAAAAAAAAAATTGTTTTGACGTAACTGAAAAGAAATGATGTGTCTCTACATAAACGTCACCATGTTTGCGTGAAGCCGCAAATAGAATAAATGACTCCTTACACAGTGTGGTTTACATTTCACATCGTTGTCATATTTTGCATCCGATTTGCTATGCTGTGCTATATCTGATTATTGCTGTATCATGCCATTGTTATGTCCTGCATTTGATTGGCATGTCATAGTGAATGTAATTATTGTCATATCATGTCATTTTATTGTTATGTCTTGCATCTAATTTGCCATGTCATTCTATATGCAATTACCGCCATGTTATGTCATCTCTTCCTTATGTTTTGGATCTAATTTGCCATGTCATGCCACATGTGATAATTGTCATGTCATGCCATTCCAACTTTTTGTGTTGCATATAATTTATTATGTCATGTTGCATGTGATTTTTGTTATGTTTTGATTTGCCAAATATACTACACGTAATTAATATCTTATCATGCCGTTGTTATGTTTTGCATCTGATTTGTCATGTTTTGCTATATGTAATTATTGTCATATCATGTCATTTCATCGTTATATTTTGTATCTGAATGGCCATGTCATGTTGTATATAATTATTGCCATATCATGTCATCTCATTATTTTACCTTATATCCAATTCATCATACTATGTTGATATTGTTATTGTCATGTCATGTCAATTCATTATTATGCTTTCATTTGATTTGTCAAGTTAGTTATACATGAGTATTGTAATTTCATGTCTTGTCATTTCATTGTCATGTTTTGCATCTAATTTGTCATGTCATGCTGCATATGATTATTGCCATGCCTTGTCTTCTTGTCATTATGTCTTACATTTGATTTGTCTTATCATGTTGCATGTAGTTATTGTCATGACGAATCATCTCGTCGTTATGTTTTGCATTTGATTGTCATGTCATGTTACATGTTATTATTGCCATTTGCATCAGCACTTGTTTGTACATCTTATTTGTCATATCATATTGCATGTAATTATTGTCATATCATGTCATTTCATCATTATTTTTGTCCATTTGATTTACCATGTTGCATGTGGTCATTGCCATGGCGTCAACTTCTGTTATGTCTTGTGTGATTTGTCATGTCATGCTCTATATGATTATTGCCATGCCATGTCATGTCATCTTGTCATCATGTCTTGCATTTGTTGCCATGTCCTGGTGCATTGATTATTATCATATCATGTCATTTCATCATCATTTTCCATTTGATTTGTCATGGCTAGTTGTAAAGTGGTTATTGCTATCTTATTTCATTCTTGTACGTTATGATTGAAGTTTGCATTTCAATTAATAGTTTCATACACACTTTCACACACAAATAGTCATGTCATACTACGTGTGATTATTGCCATTCGCATGATCGTTATCTTTTGTATTTGATTTATCATGTCATGCTACTTGAGACTATTACCATGTCATGTCATTTTTTATTTTTTTCCATTTGATTTACTATGTTATGTTGCATGTGATTATTGCCATGTTATCATCTCGTTGTTATGCTTGCATGTGATTTGTCATGTTATGCTCTATATAATTATTGCTGTGTCATGTCATATAGCCACCATGCCTTGCATTTGTTGTCATGTCATGTCATTTTATCATCTTATTTTCCATTTGATTTGTCATGGCTAGCTATATATGATTATTGCAATGTTATATCATTCTTGTACGTCATGATTGCATTTCAATAAATAGTTTCATGCACACTTTCACAGGAAAACGGAGGCATGCCACTACACACGAGAAAAACGTTCTTGTTGATCAATAACCACTTTGACAAAGTGTTTTGCAAATATTTCAAGATTTTCAAATAAAAACATCTACACGTTTAGGAAATCAATTGATGAATGCTTATCCAAAAACATGCTTGCGGTATCGAAAGGGTGTTATGGGATTCTAATCCATCCTACGCGTAACTAACTTATGAACCTTAGACCTCATGTTATTGTTTGATCGGTCCCTACACGCGAGCACCTAATTAGTCGATTTTCCTATCACTATTTGGATCTTTTGGCTGTCAATTGACTTAGGTTTATCTATATTAGTTGGTGTGAAGAGCAACTCTATTATGATATTTATGTTCATGATCCTATCTTGATCCAATAGTTTGCTCGAACCTAGGGTTGATACTAGGGGTTGAAGGCGATGCTTGTGTAGGAATCTCTAGTCTGCGGTTTTAAATTGCTAGATGTCCATTCGTTTTAACATATAAACTACATGTATCCTATTGCGTCATATTTGAATATTCTTTCTGTAATTCCTGTTTTACCTTGTGTCATTCCAATGTTGTCAGTCCTAAATTTTAGTTTCTATCAATCATTTGAGAACAAACAAAAGAAGTTTTTTCTAGTGTCCCGTGGGATTTCGTGGAAGATAAAAGATCATGGGATAACCAAGGCAATCGCACTCGAAGGTTTTCTTATTCATATTTGTTGCCTCAATGATAACATGAATATCTTTGAACGTTGTAATCTCTCTAGAGAGCTCCAATTTACCAGCCAACCCCATTCCCTAACAAAAATATCATGGATGGATAGTGGATGATATATATAGGAACGCGATAGATATTTATCCTATGTTTGTGGGGGGAGGAGTAAGGAAAATTTGGAAGGAAAATACAACAAAATTTCGAATTTTCACTCCATTTTGTCTCTAAAGGTATGAAAAGTTTTTCCATTTTCCATCAAAACTCCCCTTCGCCCCATTTTTCTCCATTTCCTAAACACAGCAATAGGGGTTTAATTGAAAAAGAAAAGTATGGGTGGGGAAAGTAGGAAAGAATCCCAAAGCTTGGTGCTGTTTTAGCAATTAGTACAAAGATTAGGCTTTAACTTAACAAAGAAGCTAACCCCGCCTTTTCAGTTTTCTCTTCATTAAAATTGACCTCCGAGTCAACGCAGTCGACTAGCTTTCACGTACACACACACTCTCTCTCTCTCTCTGGCGCTTCGCTGTGCTTTTCCGTGCTGCTTCCGACGAAGAAGATGGACCGGTCACCGCCAATACGCCATCGCCCTCCCAGCCGCGGCGGCGGGAGAGGCGGCGGACGCGGCGTTGGGCCCCCGCCTCCACTGCCGCAACACCCGTATCCTTACTATCCTCACGCTGGAGCCTGGACTCCTCCGACTCTTCTCATGACACCACAAGATCATCATCATCATCCTCCTCCTCCTTTCCATCATCCTCACCAGCATCAGCAACAGTCTTTCCCGAGCAACATAGAGCGGCTGGAGATGATCGACTGGGCCGTCGCGAAGGCTCGGCACGATCTGCTCGCCGCCGGATTGAGCATCTCATCCTGGAAGGTCTCGCAGGCCGCGGTGTTGGCTCTGCAGGTCGAGTCGTGGAGCTCCTTAGGATTCAGCATGCAGCAAGTGCCGTCTCTCCAGAGCTTAATGGTTGTTGAGGGAAGGGTAAAAGTTCTTTGATCGTTGTTAAAGTTTCATTTCCTCTCTGTTTTAGAGACTGCTTGAAACTGTGTGGAATGAGTGATGGCTGAGGAAAAAATCCCTGTTCTAAGTAAACTTCTTCGTCAAGGTCTTCCTCTAAGGTCGGGGTACTGTGATGGTTAGTGGGGGCCATGAGCATGCTGTTTTTTCTTCTTCTTTTTTTGTCTTTTTTTGTCTTTTGTCTTTTGCCTTTGCTTTTCTTTTTTATTTCCTAATAATTGCGCTTAATGTGCTTTTACTGTAATTTTTGTTCTTGTGGACTCCATCATCAAATGCACGAAACATAATGCCAATGTACTCCATCCAGCGTTTAATTGAGTTGTGTGTATTTGCGGGTCAATATAGTGGACTGTTTGCAAAGACAAGAGGAGATCTCCCTAAATCTTTTATTTATTTGATTGAGATACCCAGTGGATTAAGGTAGTTTGCTTCCCCATGCATTATCATTCTTCCTCAAGCAAGTATTTCCTAAATATGATACTCGAATAGTCTACAAGGATTTATCGTCGTCTTCTTTCCTTTGCTTTTGTCATCATTGCTTAACATATGGCTGCAACCTACTTGTGGTTTCTCTTAATAGAATGTGGGATTAATGACATAACCACAAAGTCATTGATAAATGATCATATAAATGGTAGAAAAGTTGAAGAAGTTAACACCTGGAAAGGGTTTCTATCTGCTTCTATCTAGTATAAGTTACAAATAAAGTTCAATCTATGTTTGGAAGGGTTTTTTAAGCAGATCTGTTGCCCTTCTTCCATCATTTTTAAGAACCCAAACATGTCTCAGGTTTGAAGATAGATTTATCTTTAAATTATACACCTGTGAAAAGACTTTCTTCCTTTTTGACTCACTTATTTGTTTAACATTTTTCAGATAAATTCATTTATCCATTGCTTTGTCGAAACCCGGAGAATCACCTCATTGTATGATCTGGAAAGAGCAATCTGTGAAAATGAGGGCATTGAACGATTTGAAGGGCTTGCACTGGGCCCTTTTTTGCGACATCCCCTTGTTACTCAATACTTTTCCCTGAACAGCGATGTGACTGAAGTGTTCAAGATAACAAGTGGGCAGATTGTATGGTACCTTGGTAAATTTTTATCTGAACGCAGGATTAGAGAAGGCGTTGAGATTGGGGACCTCCTCAGCTTTATAGCCAAAAAGAAATCAGTCTCACAAGTGGAAAAGCTTGGCCTACGAATTCAAAGCTTGGGGTGTGTCCTTTTTTTTTTTTTTTTTTTTTTAATTTGTTTTAAATGATAACAAAATTACAGGGGATAATGAAAAAAATTAGGAAAGCTGATTTATATGCAGAGTTCATTGCTTGCTCCTGCCACTCTTCTCATCTGACTCCTTTTGTCATTGCTTCACCGACCGCTTTATAAGCTTAGAGAAGTAACCATTTTTAACTTCTCGAGAATTGTTTTCTCTAGAAAAGAATTCGACATCTATTGGCTATCATACATTTCATCCTATGTCCTTTAGATGCATAGTTGTCGATAATTTTCTTTTTTAGTTTACTTAGATTTTTTGACACAAAGATTAGTGATTGCACAAATTATTAAAGCACTGAGAATGTAACTTAACTGATGTTTCCCAGGTTCTAATTGACTTGCTTGACAAAGTTGACACTAGATTTTAAGGATTGTATTCTTCAGAGCAACAGCACATATTAGTATAATTGTATTATTTCAGTATTTAGTTGTTCTTGATAGCTACTTTTCAAAATTAGCACATGCAAACAGCTTTTTCAAAGAGGAAATTTTCCTATCTTGGTTCACTACTTAAAAATCTCCCTCTATTATGCACTCTTGATTTTGTGTCCTCAATTCTTATAGGATGAGCAGTTAAACTTGGTGATTACAAAGTGAGCAGGTTCCTTATACGGTGAACCTTCGTATAGTTGAACCTGTCTAGTTGAGGGTGTTCCATTTGGCAAACATACTAACCTTTTATCATTAGGATTAGTGAACCATTAGAAAATGGGATGAACAAGAAATGGATATAAAACAAACTCAGGGTGAAGTTGCAGTTTTGAGAACAGACAAACAACTCCACTTGCTTGTTTGAGGCGCACTGTAGAAAACAGATCTTTTTTGTTTATTAGAGATGGGAATGACTAGTTTGCCTTTTGGAGTTCAAGTTGATGCGTCCTAATGGATGGTCTATGCATCCTTGAGTGTATGTCCTGTTTGTCAAAGCAATACACAACTGATGCATGGAAAGCATGGTGGGGCATGCTGGCTGGAACAAGATGGTTTTGAGTTGGGGAACAACAATGCTGGGCAGGGAGTAGAGATAATGGGGGTGATCTCTGCCTTACTCTACTCTGCTGCTTGCAACCGTCTTTTTGAATGCTTTAATTGTCAGCTCTGGGCAACGTTTTTTTTTTCTTTTTTTTTTTTTTTTTTTTTTGGGGGGGTGGGGGGGGGGTTTGGGTTGCAATTGTGCTAGTGGAGTATAGAGTAAGTGAGGACTGCACAGAGACTTCAAGGTATGAGGAATCTGTCTGCTTCCATCATCGGACTAATCATCATAGCAACATAAATAGGTCTACTCTGAGCTCTGAATTTCTAATATGACCACCTTGGCTTCACATGTTATTCTAATTGAGAGTGGTTAGTCATTCTTGTACCCTCTCAATACGCCAAATGCGTTTGACTTTTTTTTTTTTTTTTATCTTACCTGTTGTCTAGAGATTCCTATGTACAGATGACACATTAGGTCATGGCTCCTTGAATTATATCAGATTAGATGGTAAGTCGACATGAGGGATCGGTGACAAATAGCTCATTGTATTATGATCAGATAGTAAATCATATGAGAGTTCAACCATGAATAGTTAACCTTTCTCGATGATGACAATTGTGTGGTTACAATGCATTTGTGTGTAATGCATTCCATGGACATTTTTATCTGGTGTATCAACTGGGATAACTATATTATATTTGTTACGTTTACTGACTTGTGTTTATGAATGAAAGCTTCATTATTACTTCTTTTATATATGTAGGTGTCATATATCCTTTATCTTACGTGCAAAGAGATCGGAAGTGACATGCTTGAGGACATATTTGAAGGAAGATTCTATTAGCAAGGACTTAAGTTTTGCTTATTTAAGTTCAGATGAGGAATTCGGTGATGACTTGTTAAATGAAGATTATAATTGGAATGGAGATGTAAAATCAGGCCAGTACATGCTAGTTGATCCATCTATGAGTTCGCAGATGATTGAGAGCGAAAATTTCACTCATGCAGAATGGCTTAAAAGAGACACGGAAGAGCGGGACATAATTCTGATGGATGGAACCAATTTCACAAAAAAGGGGAGGAAAAAGAAAGGTGTTAAACTGGTTCTGGAGACTAGTTCTATGAGAATTTTCATGAAAAAATGGAAGGATGAGTGTCGAGCATGTTCTCTTCCCGTGGTAAGTTCATGGTTTTCGTTCCTGACATGATTGATGCGATTAAATAACGAGTTTCCATCTACAATGCATCCCTAGCTTTTCGGCGTTCGACTATTGAGTATCTCTTGAAATGAACAATAGTAATATTCAAGTGCTTCCACTATGAATTTTTTGGGTTGAATTCATACAATCACTCTACTATTTTACATTGATAATCCCTTGACTGCCAATACCATTGGGTCACAAGTAGGTTCTTTTGTCTATTTTATGTCTGTGGTTATAGTTGAAACTATGTATATTTTTGGTTGCCTTATTTGCTAGGCTAGAACATAATACTACTGTGGTAGTTATCATTTTTCTTAGTTTGACACAATAGTAGTAAAGGGATAGAGATAACGTTTACGTGTTATATCATGCATGATTTCAGAGTAACTTATGAAATCTTCTATAATCATACATAAATTTAATGAAGTAATTAACTATTATTCTAATTAGTGAAGTTATGTATGTATTATAACATTATCTGTTATAAGCAATGTTCTTGAATCAAGATTAAAATCGTGAATAGTAAAGCTCATTTTCTGAATTGTGAATTGAACTGAACTGTGAATCGTAAGATTCAGCAAGTACCTATAGAGTAACTTTAAAAGAAGGATATCTTACTGAAGGCTGCCTATTAGTTGCCAAAAAATATATAAAAAAATGTAACAAGACACAGACATATAATATTGAAGAAATATCATGCGATTGTTTCAAATGAACCCAAATGACCGATGTAAGAAATTCAAATGATACATTTTCCAATAAAATTGTGATATGCAAACATTCATAATATTGAATGTGCATATAGCATAGTTATCGTGAATCAAAAAATATTGTAAGATATAGAATTTTGGGTTAGAATTATGGAAAAAGAAATCTTATTTTGAGTGCAGGTGATGATCCCGATGTATAAGAAGATATAATTTCAATTGCTACCTAGACATTCATTATAAAGTGCAAAGTTTATTTTTTCAATAATTTTTTAACTATCAACATTCAACATATATTGAAAAATGTGAAAATGTTACATCATTTTGATAGGTAAATATATAAAAAAAACAAAATCAACTTATATGTGTTGGATCGTAGAGTTGTTAGTAAATCTCATCTCCTTGCTTACAATTCAGGTGATCGATGATTTACCTGGTAGAAATGCATTGCTAGGGCCTTTAATTAGATCGAATTGTACAATGAATTGAGAGCAGGACGATTCTAATGACTATAATATAAAGCATGATGCCAAAACATATGGGGCCCAAAAATCACAAATTCATTATATCAAGTCATGCAGATTGAATTGAACGCAAGTTTCGTTTGTCATTCTAATGTTGCATCTTTGATTTGTAGCTACAAAATCAAATTGTTTAGTATGTGAATCTAATCAAATTATACAATTTGAATTGTGAATCATACAATTTTGACAACACTAGTTATAAGATACTAACTTTATATTCATATAACATGCTCATAGAAATTATTTATATCTTAATTTTTTAGTCATAGAGCAGCAACCATATTTGTACAAACTAGATTCCTTCATTAAAATGACAATTAGAATCACCATAATCATCAATAGTGCTATTATGATGATAATGTACTTAGAGTAGTTGTGTGAATAAATTTTTAATAATACAATACAAGTAAAGTGAGAGAAAACAAAGCTGGGCACTCATGGAATAGCTGTTATGGCTTTGATTGTAATAGCTTTGGCAGTAATAGGGCACTATTAGTGCAACCAAACGAACTAACATGTAGACTTATGATATAATAGACAATATTGTGTCCGAATGCTTTGTATATGATTTAGTCATATTAATGCAATATGAGTGTCTTGGCATTCATACTTGTTAGGATATTTAAATAATTAACTACGCCTTAATCTAATAGTTTAAACTTTTAGAGTACTTAGTAGTGGTCTCACAAAGTCTTACATTGTATTAGAGCTGAAGGTCTTGAGTTCTAATCTTTTTAGGCCCTATTTGCCTCCCCATTTAAATTTTCATGCTTATTACTAGGTAAAAGACCAAGATAAGCGTTAGGGGGAGTGTTAGAATATTTAAATTATAAATCACATCTTCATCTAATAGCTTAAGCTTCTAAAACAGTTGGCAATAGTCTTATAAAATCTCACAATACTATAGGATACTTGGCACTTTAAATCCAAATATGTTCTTTCAGAATTTTGAGTTAGACATTTATATGCATATCTTTGGCCTATCACCACCTAGATCTAGTCATTGGTTGATTTTATGCTTTAAACTCTTTCATAAAACTAATATCAACTATAGGAAAATGGGAAGATGTTGATACGCAGTCTTTCCTGCATTAGTAGCTTCAAGCTTTCACCATCATGGCTCACCATACAAAATGCATAAAGTACAGACGTACGAAGATTTTTGACTAGGTATATAATGTCAGAAAGTGTCTTAAGGCAGTGGATAAGGTGGTTAGTTGGAATTCAGCATGCACAGCTTCTGAAACAAGTTCTACATCTTTTAGGTCATGGAGAAAATGCTAAACATGTATGTACCCAATCAGAAAAGGCGACGAAAGATGGGCACCATGCTTGCTGCATATCCCTTGGTTGGGTTGTTGAATGTTGCTGTAAGTTGACCATGATTTTCCTTATTTTCCTGTGGACAGTATATCTCTTACCTTTCGAAGTTCAGTTTCAAATTGACCGTAAAGGCAGATCTCACTTTCTCCTGAAAGATATTACCTATTTTTATTTTACCACTTGACTGCTATGTGCTATCTGTTTCTGCTTCTTAGTTTGTTTTTATCTGCAAAGTTAAGCTTGTAGAGGAGCCAATGGAAGTGGGATGCGAAACTATGTGGGGAAAGAAGGATGAGGACAGAATCAGAGAGGCTGTGCCTTGTCTGAACATCTAGATGTTTAGCTGCTTCCATTGTTTGAACCAAGAAACCTACTCTTTTTTTTTTTTTTTTTGGTGAAAGTAAGTAATTAATATAATGGGGAAGGTCAATAAGTAAAACCAAACGGCTCCAAAAACTTGCCCTCAAATGAACATGCTCAATCTGAAGAAACCTTCTCTGTTTTTTTTTTTTGGTAAGGTGAAGAAACCTACTCTTAACTGCTGCTAAAATTCGAAAAACTAGTTGTAGCAAGTTGGTCTACCTAAAAGTACCCTTTTAATTGAAAAAACTTGTGGTATGGTTATAGAGTCTTCCTTTGACATGAAGGAATAGCAAGTTGTTATTTTCCGGAGGAACTTTGTTAGTTTCTTGGAGTTGCTGATAGAGAAATCTTCAAACTCTAGACCTTCATTTCACAATCGGCAAAAGAATGCTTCAAGTGCCATAACTTTGGCCAAAGGGACACTTAAGTGCCTTAACTTACGAAAAATACACTTAAGTGCCACATTCGAAGAAAAACGGATCACTTGAGTGCCACTCCGGTCAAAGTCCGGCCAAAATGCCAACGTGGCATGTTTCCGGCGAACCGCGCCCAAAACGACGTCGTTTTGCACGCCGACATGGCCAAAACAGTGTCGTTTTGGGTTGACGTGGTAAAAAAAAATTAAAAATTAATTAAATTTAATTTAAAATTAAATTTAGTTGAAATATTAAAAAATTAATAATTAAAAAAAAAAAATTAAAAAAAAAAGGAAAGAGGGGAGGCGGGCGAGGGATTAGCCCTCGCCGCGCGCCGCCGCCGCCCCGCCGTCGGCCGGGAAGGCCCGGTGACGGCGGGGGGGGTGGCCGGGGTCGCCGAGCCACGGCTAGGGTCGGCGACCACGACCGACCGGGCGGCGAGGGCTTGCGAGCTCTCGCCGGATCGTGGCGAGGGCTCGCGGCCCTTGCCCGGCCGGGCCAAGGGCCGCCTCCAGTGGGGCGACCCTCGGCGGGCGGCAGCCCTTGGCCCGGTGGGCGAGGGCCGCCAACCCTCGCCGGATCTGGGCAAGGGCTGCGACCCTCGCCCCGATCTGGGGCGAGGGCTCGCGAGCCATCGTTGCCGGTCGGCCGGGTCGCTAGCCCCTAGCTAGGGCCCGGAACCCCGGCCGACCCCCCCCGCCGTTGCCGACCCTTCCCGGATCCCTCAGCCGCCTCCCCACCTTTCCTTTTTTTTTTTTTTTTTAATTTTTAATTATTAATTTTTTAATATTTCAACTAAATTTAATTTTAAAATTATTAATTTTAAATATTTAAACTAAATTTAATTTTAAAATTATTAATTTTAAATATTTTAAATAAATTTAATTTAATTAATTAATTTTTTTTTGCCACATCAGCTAAAATAACGCCGTTTTGGCCACGTCAGCATACAAAACGGCATCATTTTGAGCTCGGTTTGCCGGAAAAGTGCCACGTCGACATTTTGGCCGGATTGGCACTCAAGTGATCCCTTTTACTCCGATTTTGGCACTTAAGTGTACCTTTCGTAAGTTATGGTACTTAAGTGTCCCTTTGGCCAAAGTTAAGGCACTCCAGGGTCCGCGCGTCGTTCACAATCCATCAAATTTTCTTTTGTGTTATATAATGGGATTTTTTTTTTTTTGGGTAAATCCTGGTACATTCAAGTATTAAGGAAGTATCTGACCGATGTATGCCAGTAACGAAAGGAAGGAGAAACATGACAGCTCTCTCTGATCCTTATTAATGGTAGGTTTTAGCTTAGAGAACTGCAGTTCTAGTTCCTCAAAAGATTTGATATTCCGCCTTATGCATTTTGGATGAGACCTCCACATCTCTTTTCCTTTTTATTTCCTTGGCGCCACTTCTAGCGCTCGTGGAACCTTTTGACAGATTGTGGCATATCATGAGAAATTATAGACAATGATATGAAGTTGAATCGAATGTCTATTGTTTCTTGACAACAAAGCAGAAGATGATCCACAGCTTTTCCTGCAAAAGCAACATTGACATGCTTTAGCTGTTTGAGGTAGTCTGGCATTATACCTGTTAACATATTGTATGAGCTTTGCTTTTGCACTCGGCTGACGCAATAACAAGGACTTTGGATGGAGCTTTGACCTCCAATATAGCTTTCGTGGGAACGAAATGTCATTCTTATTTCTCAAACCCCTATGATATTGTTAAACAATAAAACTTCAGGGTCTTTGTCTGTCCCTTCTCCTCTGGTCTTGGATAATGACAGTTTCTCAGAAAACGAATGAATCTGTTGGTCCCAGTCTGATTCTCCATTTAGCAGATCGACCATACAAATCAAATAGGATGATAGCAGATCTTCTTATCTTCTGCAATAGCTAATGATTGTGGATAATTTCAAAAAGAGCAATACCAGATTTTCATTCTCTGACAATTAGTACCAAACCTGAAGCCAGATGAAGTTAGAGAATTGTTGTAGCTTTTACAGTATTGTTCCATGTGAGTTAAGGATTACAGGAAAGCATAGTAGTGATCCCCATGATCTTGTCCTTATAGAGTTCGAGTGAAAACTCTTTCCACCAAAAAACATTTCCAAAATTTCTCATGCATTCCCTCTGTACCTTTCCTCCCCACCAGCTTCCTTCCTAAGGAGAAGGGTTCCAAATAGCATCCGACTGGACCTGGTGAAAGTTATGAGCTTCTAATAGTTCCCCTTCCTTCCAATTAGAAAATCTGTTGGTGGCTTCATTTCTTCTATTTTGTATAGACATTACAATGCATACAATGCATAAATGAACGTCCAAGGGAGAGCATTCAATGGAGATATTGTAGTTAGTGTTGCAACAATGCTAAGCCAGGAAAAGCAGTTTAAACCAACTTGATAGGGTTGTCACCATCCATGCCTTTTTAATATGCCTCCAGTTATCTGTTCCATGACCTTATTACATTATTCTATTAAGCTGAAAATTTTGGATATGCCTTGATGTCCATTGTATCAAGAAACAGGTTTGATTTGGCTTAAAACACGAATTGGCCTTTTTTATTCAAAATTTGAATTAGAAAGTTAAGTGCATGCCGCAAGATTTGGGAATGCTTCAGGTTTTTTTGTTATCAAATAAAGATTGAGTGCATGCCACGACATTTAAAAACATCAAAAAGCAAAAGTCATTTTAAACACACTAATTTGAAG
The DNA here is from genome assembly GCA_014182405.2 of Eucalyptus sideroxylon. Classification (NCBI taxonomy): domain Eukaryota; kingdom Viridiplantae; phylum Streptophyta; class Magnoliopsida; order Myrtales; family Myrtaceae; genus Eucalyptus; species Eucalyptus sideroxylon. Next base: position 52,709,609 of record CM024555.2, on the reverse strand, counting down.
TCTTGTGGTGAAAGAAGAGAGTATTTTGCAGATTGTCTGAACTGCTGAATTTGTGAAGAATGGCATGATTACTCGTTCGGTGGCTTTATTACTTTGCACTACCTAAAACATTTGTGGAAGGGCTATTTTTTTTAGCAAACTTCTAGTCTCAAACTTTGTTTATCATTTTTTATTGGTTGGACAACGTTTTATTTATTTATTCGATATCATATCATCAGTTTGCAGGAGTCAGTTTTCATGGCTGCTTTAAAGATTGAATTACCAGTATGTTACTTTTTTTTTTCCTAATTGCAGGTAACCTGTATCAAATGTGGAATGCTGGAAGATGAATATGATGTTATTGGTAAACAAATGTTGAATGGACTTATTGTGCCGACCCCCGTGTCTGTAAGCGAAGATACACAATCAAGATTAGAGAGTGCAACTGACAAGGCTCAGCACAGTGCAGAGCGTACAAAAAGTATCATCTTAAAGCTTGCATTCCTGAGTCTTTATCCATTATTGGTTCTTAATTTGTATAATTGTGAGCGATTCAGTCCAACAATTGCCTGAAAGCATGTGTTTTTGACTGTTCCCTCTTTTCTTTGTTCTTGCATCAATCTAACTTTTCTGTTTAGTATACCATGCACACAAATTAGATCTTGGCCTAGGGCAGTGTTATAGAGAGAAGCAAGCATAATTGGCCTTGGCACGAGAATAAGATGCCTTATTAGTTTCACATGGAGCAATATGCAAATTGCAACTTTTTATCTTTGATCTTGTATAAATTACAAGGCTATGTAACGGAATATAAGTTACAACCATTTAAAATGGAGGAGATGAGTAGGATGTAAAGTCGAAATAGTGTGTTGCTTGAAATACTTCTAGTTAAAATTTTTTATTTTAGTTGGGGTATTTGAAGAACTTTACATTTCAAGGTTTTACCCGTAAAATTGAAATAAAGGGTTGCTTGAAGTACTTGTGGTGGAATTAATATATTGGCTTCATTAGTATTGCTTGGTCAGTTCATATGATAGCTGATTATATGTGTAATTTGTATAAGCTTTGCCTCAACTAGAAATCTCACCTCTTAAAATATACATTGGATAAACATAAGGGACCCATTACTCTCATCTATAAGGACAAAACAATATCTTAACATGGTAACAAAGTACATGCCAAAGTTTCAAATCCGAGGGATCCCTGCTGTTTTTATTTTTCTTTCTTTCCTATTTTTCTATCATTGAATTCTGTCATTAGTTCTTTGTTTAACGTTGTTACATTTGCATGCTGCGTTTTTTGTGACACGTAATAGGAAGGGCTACGGACATGCCCGATATAAAATATAGATGAGTTCTGCTGATTGCTTAAGCTTTTGGAAAGATCAATCATTTAACATCATCATTTCGCAAATTTGACAGAATTTTGTAATGTTAAATGTATAGACGGCCTAGATTTGAAGTACTTGTTTGATTAAATGAGTGGTTCAGATAAAATGTAGACAATTAAAGACCTTATGTAATGACCAAGTATGTTTTAAAAATAAATGATGTGGAAAATCATGACATTTCTTCACATGTGTAAGAACTTGATTATGGGAAAATTTTTACTTTGATGGCGGCAGTGTAATTAATACGGAATAAATGTTTGAGTTCGAGTATTTGCATGATTATGGAGTAGAAAGTTGGACAGACGACATGCATGAGTTGACTGGAAGCTATTGAGCTGACTCTAAATTAGAACGAGACTAGATTTATAGAGGTTTATCTTGATATATGACATTTGGAAGAATATTTATTCCTCTTTACATCTTTAATTGGGCTACCTTGCCCTGGAAGAAAATTTGTTCCTCTTTAAATCTTCAATTTTGGATGGAGATATATTCATGTATATTCCACTCCCTGAGTTTCTCAAGGGCAGCAGAATGAATGACCTTTGGGAAATGTGCTCGATAGAAAATCTACCCTGGTGGCATATATGCTGCTGTGGCTGGTTCATCGTTGGCCTTTATTCTTCATATTTTTTCCTGAGATGTCACAAACTTGTGCAGTTGCTGATGCTGAGGTTTTTTTCTCATAGACGTGTCTTGTGACATCATCTACCTATTTATCAATTGATAGGTGTCACTGTTGAAGACATTGCCAGAGAAATTGATGCTTATTATCAGCTTGATCATGAAAAAACGAGCAACAACACATCAGTTCTGGAGATAAGAGTAAATTTGTTGAGAAAGCTTGTTGACTGTGACTCTTGGCTGGCAAAGCAATTTTGTGTTCGTGAATTTGAGTCACTTGGTTATGGAGAGTTTTTCAATTTCATGACAGAACACATATCTCTTATGCCTACTGGGCTGAAGCAGTTCTTGAACGGTGACATGTATGAGAAGTCCCACTTTGAGGTTTGCATGCTGCAGCATCAGTTGATGGTGCTATTATCACAAGCATTGAATTGCATGTGGAATGGGGAAGTAGTGACCATACAGATGATTTCGACATTGCTTTTGAAGCAATTTCCCAATCTCAGTTTCAAAGTGGAAGTGGGTTCGGTGGAGGATTTTCTAAATATTGTTGGGGAGTATAGAGGTGTCGCAATGTCAAAATGTGTCCTTTTCTCTCAGACATTGATGGGTGCTCATGGGCAGGCTATGCCGACACTTGATGATGATTATGCAGTTGAAGTTGAAACCGTTGGTAGAGGAACTGTTGTCTCAAAGAAAATAGGAAAATTGGAATCAGTCACATCTCGGGATGCAATTGAAGTCTTACTAAGGGCGCCAATGCTGTCAGATTTAAGTCATTGGTCACATTGGGACATTAAATTCGCTCCACATCTTGGCCCTCTTGTAGGATGGTTGTTGAAGGAAGTTAACAGAACAGATTTGTTGTGTTTAGTGACAAAGACGGGAATGTGATCCGGATTGATAGTTCAGCTAGCGCGGATTCATTTCTGCAATCTGTCCTTCTATCATCCCCTTTCCAAACAGCGGTTCAGTTGCTCTCTTTGTTCTCAATACTTGGTGGACAAAAACATGTCCCTCTGTCTCTCTTAAAATACCATGCACGTCGTGCATTTGAAGTCATCTTGAACAATCATCTGGAAAATAATGAAGTGACTGATAGTTGGAATTTTCAGATGCAAGAAAAAGCAGCTAGTACGTTCAAGCTGTTGGATGAAGTTTATGCTAGTAGATTATTCAAGAATTCCACTGGCACTTCTACTGGATCGCTTGTTGCATCAAGATTTTTTCTTGAATGCCTTGGTTTTATTCCTTCAGAATTTCGTAGCTTTGTTGCTGATGTGTTGCTATCTGGTATGAAGCCTGTCATTAAACATGTACCTTCAACCATCTTGTCAGAATGTAAACTTACGGAGGACCGAATCATGCTTCATGAAGTGGGACTATGTCTTGGTGTTGTGGAGTGGATTGATGACTACCGTGATTTCTGCTCTTCTACCGATGATGAGATGTGTAACCCCTATGAAGCTCCATCATTCAAAGCTGATGCCGCCAAGTCAAGCACAGGCTCACTGTCTGCTATTTACAATCCACAAAAATCATCTCCTGCAGAAGTCTGTCTTGTTTCTAAGGGTCAGAGTAACATACGTAATGAAATTTGTCACAGTTCTAATAGTCAAGAAGTTTGCATAGACAAGAGTCTGGCACGAAATGAACCTGTTGAATACGAGGATGCTTACTCAATCATTGAATCTATAAGGCGAGAAGAATTTGGTCTTGATCCTGGCCTTTCTAGTACAGAAAGTAGCTTGTTGAAAAAGCAACATGCCCGTCTGGGAAGAGCGCTTCAGTGTCTTTCCCAGGAATTATACTCTCAGGATTCTCATTTTCTTCTTGAGCTAGTAAGTTTACTGTTGTTTTTTCATTAATCTTTGTTTTTCCTCCCCAGTAGCAGTCATCTTTTAGCAAGATAATACTGTGAGTTTACAATATCTATTTGCCCCATTGGATTTTGCTTTAGTTGTTTGTTTGATTTACGGTCAGTGATGATCTTTTGTGGTCATGTCATTCATCCATACTTGTCAAGTTCCTTGGGTATTAATATGTGCCTCTGAGGTAAATGCCCATCAATGTTTCTCCAACAGCCTAAGCTAAATGTCTACTCTTGTTTTGCTGAAGCCTCAAGCTAAGGAAGAAATGCGATTTCTGCCTAGTGACTACTGACTACCTTAGTGGAGCAATTAATGACATCATTTTGCCCAATTGATTATTCACACAAACATATAAAAAGCCTAGTCATATGCATAGGAGAAAGTGGCATTCCTTATTCATGGTGTGATATGTTAAAAGAGTATATTGTTTTTCTTTACTATGCAATGAAGTCAAATTACGCTTATATTATGTATAATAGCAACTTTATGGACTTTATGGTAACAATACATGCCAAAAATATTCAGGAAACTAATGACTAGAATTGGGTGTAGTAAACTTTTTATGCTAAGAAAATATGAACATGAATAATTGCAGCTTATCCTGCAAATTTCCATTTCTGTTCTTTAGGAGATCCTATGATTTTCACTTTGCTGAGTCCAAATTTATAAATTTTGAAGACAAAACTCTAAAAACTTGACAAAGCTTCATTTGATTCCCATGATTTGGATGGCTTAAACCATCCTCCTTTATCTGCATTACTCTGAACTTTTTGTTTTTGTGTTAGTCATCTTATTTTGTGATCGAGAATACACTCAACCTAACCACTACTACCCAGCACGTTTATTTTATATATTTCTGGAAGTTAGACAAAAATTTGTGGACAGGCAATTATATTTTAAACCAGAAAAACAAAGCTGATTAAATTTCAATGCTCTAATGGGACTGGTTGTCCTTACTCTTTGCTGCAGGTTCAAAATGCTGATGATAATACCTATTTAGAAAATGTTGAGCCAGCTCTTGTATTCGTTCTTCAGGAGTCAGGTATCATTATTCTGAATAATGAACAGGGCTTTTCTGCTCAAGACATTAGAGCACTTTGTGATGTTGGCAATTCTACGAAAAAGGGAAGTGCTGGATACATAGGGAAAAAAGGCATTGGTTTTAAATCAGTATTCCGTGTAAGTAAACATAGCCTCATACAATGCCATCACATCCTTTTCTTTTAGCAAATCCCATACCTCTTTTATTGCATGACCCCAAACAGTGTTGGGGATTGAATATGCCTGAAAAATGGATTTGAAGAAAAAAATACAGAAAGGCAGCAATGATATTGCGTTATTACATGGATGTAGTCTCATTTTGTCTAATCGCTTGAGCTTTTGGGTTAGAATTTTTATATGGTATTGGTGCCAAGTCTAAATTCTTCAGGCCATCATTCAACTAAATAGTATGCCAATAAAGCTATCAATTGTCATTGCAAATTACTCCTATTGCATCCTGAAAGAGCTTCACCAAAAAAATTTAAATTCTTCTGCAGGTTACTGATGCACCAGAGATTCATTCTAATGGGTTCCATGTAAAGTTTGACATAAGTGAGGGACAAATTGGTTTTGTTTTGCCAACTGTTATACCCCCTCTTGATCATAACATGCTAAGCAAGTTAACATCCACTAATTCTGATCAGTTTGATACTAGCTGCTGGAAAACTTGCATTGTTCTTCCCTTTAGATCTGATTTGTCAGAAGGAACTGGAAGGAATAATGTCATACCCATGTTTTCAGATATTCATCCAGCCTTGCTACTATTTCTTCATCGTCTTCGGTGTATTACATTCAGAAATATGCACGATAATTCACTTGTTATCATGAGAAAGGAAACTTCTGGTAATGGCATCATTAGGGTTTCATATGGTAAGGAGGAAATGAATTGGTTTGTTGCATGCAAGAAGTTGCATGGTAATAATATTGGTCTTAGCAATTTCCAAACGACAGAGATCGCCTTGGCATTTGGACTCAAAGAATCAACAGATGGAAATTATATCCCCTGTCTTGATATGCAACCTGTTTTTGCATTTCTTCCTCTAAGAACTTATGGTCTGAAATTTATACTGCAAGGTGATTTTGTTCTTCCCTCATCTAGAGAAGAAGTTGATGGGGATAACCCTTGGAACCAATGGTTGTTGTTGGAGTTTCCTGATTTGTTCGTGAATGCGGAGGATTCTTTCTGTTCCCTTCCTTGTTTCAGGGATAATCTAGGAAAAGCTGTGACAGCTTACATGAGCTATGTTCCATTGGTTGGTGAAGTCCATGGATTTTTTTCTAGTCTTCCACAAATGATCATCTCTCGGTTACGCCGCTCAAAATGTCTACTTCTGGAAGGAGATGATGCCACATGGGTGCCTCCTTGCAAGGTTGTCCGAGGTTGGAATGAAGAGGCTCAAGTTCTTTTACCTGATCATTTGCTTCAAGAGCATCTTGGCCTAGGATTTCTAAAGAAAGACATAAGTCTATCTGATCCTTTGGCAAGGACGTTGGGGGTTGAGGAGTATGGCCTAAAACTTCTACTTCAGATTATAACCTCTTTATGCCAGAAAAAGGATAGCCTTCCATCAATGGGCTTTTCTTGGTTGTCTGCATGGCTGAATGCAGTTTATGAAATCTATGTGCATTCAGCGCAAGCATCACGAGACCTTGGAATGGGCACAGATATCATAGAAATCCTCCGTAAGCTTCCTTTTATTCCTCTCTCTGATGGTACTTTTGGCTCAGTGGATGAAGATACAATCTGGCTGCACTTTGATGTATCTGGGAATGACAGTGAGCAGGGAATGGATGCTTTCCCAATGTTATATGCAAAGCTCCGCATTGTAAACCCTGCCTTCATAACTGCATTGGATGTTGATAACTATCGTTTAGACATGTCTTCAAAGGACAACATCATCAGGATGCTCCTTACCGTTGGCGTGCAACGTCTATCTACACATGAAATAATGAAGGTGCACGTCTTGCCTTCTATTTGTGATGACAAGAGTGCAAGTTGGAACAAGAATCTGATGACAGAATTTCTTTGCTTTGTGTTTAACCATCTACAATCTAGCTGCCCTAGTTGCTATGTTGAAAGAGATTTTCTGATATCAGAGTTGAGAAACAGAGCTTTCATTCTAACAAATCAGGGCCACAAAAGACCGATTGAGGTACCGATCCATTATGGTAAAGGGTTTGGAAGCTCTTTCAACCTCTGTAAATTGTTCAACGACATTCAAATGGAATGGCATGAGGCAGACACCATCTACTTGAAGCATTCTTCAACTAAATCTGTCATCAATGGAAAGAAAAAGTGGAAGAGATTTTTTGAAGAAATAGGCATCACAGAGTTTGTTCAAGTTGTTAAAGTTGATCGGAGAATGGTTGATATGCCCGATACATGTTTTGGGAAGGCAGGAGTGGAAAAAGACCACGCCTCCTCAGGATCTGTAGCTGAAGATTGGGAATCCACTGAATTGGACCATTTATTGTCCTTGTTGTCAGCAAGTGGAAATCATGTCGGTTGTAAATTTCTCTTAGAGGTTTTTGATAAATTGTGGGATGATTGCTTTAGTGACAAAACCATAGGTTACTTGAACGATAAGTACAATGGGAACAGGACACCCTTCAAATCTTCATTCTTGAACAGCATCTGTGGTGTTCCATGGGTTGTTTCAGGCATGGATGACAAACTTCACTATCCCAAGGACTTATTCTATGACTGTGATGCTGTGCACTCTATTTTGGGTTCTTTCGGTCCTTATGCTGTTCCAAAGGTTAGTTCCATTATGGATTTGATTTTGCTGATTACTTTTGGTACATCGGGAATGTCCAGTGTTAGACTCAGGTCTGAGCATTTGGCCATTGATTTCTTTCTTGCTGATGTTCTTGTCATCCAATTTCAGGATCTCACACTCTTGATAGGGGTATACAATATGCAAATAATTTTGTCAATACGGAGATAGTCTTAGGCTCACTAGAATCTAGTTTATCTGTTTACCTTTTTTTTTTTTTTTTTAATAATTGATTGTCTATTTAATCTTTATGCACCGTCTCTGCATGTCCTTTTCCTTACTCCTTTTTGGAATAAATGATACCATTGAAGGTTTTTGGGCAGGAGGATTTGACCGTCTGGTCAGAATGTAAATATAGACATCTAATGACTGGAGAACCTTACAAACTTATGGCATGTACTAGATAAAAGGTCCTGGAAAAAAAAAAAGAGTGCACATAAAGAAAAAGAGAGAAGAAGCAGTCAATTCTGATATATCTTAATATTGGTGGGATTACCTTGTGATTCAGGAACAGAATTTAGACTCATAATTTTGTTAATTTTCTTGATTAATTAATGCAAAATATTTGCCCTCCGTTGTCAAAACTTGCACGTGGATAGAACCTTGGAAATTGTGTTAGAGTCAATAGAAATATGTGAAAATGGAATGAATCGTGATTTTACATTATCATGGATATCAGCATTCAGGGTCCATCTGTGGCTCATATACTTGGTATCCTGCAGTAACTGCAAACATAACTCAGGGCAAGAAAGAAATAAAGTAGGGACTGATATCGATGTTAATGCAGTGCAACTTTTTAATTTAACGCCGCCACTTGATGTTGTTACTTTGACTTACCAATTATAAATATCTTTTGCTTTGTGTCTTGATGTTATGCAAAATGACTGTCTAGTATAGATAAACCTGGCTGTTGAGGACTTTGGTCAATAACCATGAAGGAATTGTTCAACAGGTGAGAAGTGTGGCTCTTTTACAAGATATTGGGTTTAAGACCAGAGTTACTGTTGAAGATGTTGTGGAAATACTGAGAGTCTGGAGAAGATCAGAGACCTCTTTTAAGTTTAGGTACCACCGCATTCCAGGAAATTCTTTTTCTTTTTTCTTCTCGCTTGTGTATTAAAAATAAAAAGGTAATCCAAGTATGCAGGATGTTTGCAAAAATATAAAGCAGAAACAACACAGGAAATTATTTCTTTCCCCTGCTATTGAAAATGTCATTCACAGCAAAAATGTTGGCTGTTCTCTCCCTTTATTCTATTCTGCATTTGTTGCTGAGGTCTGGACTTGGTATTTCATTTCATGCAGTCCCAAATATTTTTCTCTGTTTAATTCATTTATTCACTATCTGTGTTACATTGACTCTTTGGTTTTGGAAAAGAAAATGTCTAATGATTTTGGCCGTCAAGTCATGGTAGCTGTTAACTCTTATCATTGAGAGAGTTTTATTCCTAGCGTGGAGAAATGGAAACTAGAATATGTTGAGATTGACCCATACTGATTCTCGTATTGTGAGCTTGTATTGTTCCTATTAATTTCACAAGTTTGGTATTCAATAAGTTGGGTAATGGAACTTTCTGAGATAACATCATTTATTAAGTTGTCCCTTTCTGCTTTTTCTTTAACTCTTTCGAGGTCATTGCAAGCCTTTGATGAGGTTTTATCTTCCCTTCCATCTTTATACCCTCCCAATCATTTTGTAAACATGCTTCCGATTCATATATTTGAAATTGAGAACTACATCCTCTTTGCTGGACTAGTATACTATATATTTTTGCTCCAAATTAGGAAATGCATAGCGTGTTATTGGTTTTAAAGAACTATCTCCCAGTTGCAAAGTAAATGTTGCTTTTTTTAAAACTGTTGAAAAATCAACCTAAAAGTTTTAGCTGTCATCAGGTATAAAAAATTTTCTGGCCGACTCTTGCAACTTTTACAACATTGCATCTCTTCTGCTGTCATCATTGCTTGCAAGGTGCCATCTGTTGGCTTTATGAAGATATCCAAATAAACTGTCCTCCCAATCTTTTGCCTGATCATTTAGCATTCTGGATTAACCCTGTATATTGTTCATTTGAAGAAGGCTTTCTTTGCTTGTTTCTACTGGTAAATTGCTATTCCACAAAATAGTTGACTTTTTCTTCTTCTCATGCCAGTGTTGCACAAATGTCAAAAGTATACAATTTCCTATGGAAAGAAGTCGATACTTCAAAAGGGAACATTGTTGAAGATCTCATCTCAGAGCCATTTATATTCTTTCCTTCTTTATGTGCCTCTGGGTACAAGGATGTTGTGTTGGGCTCATTTTTGTCACCAAAAGAAGTTTTTTGGAACGATTCAACTGAGTTTTTTAACCAAATAGAAGAAAATGATTCCAAGTCTGGTGCAGTTGGAGCAAAGCATCGCCTCTTGAGCAGGACATTGTGCAATATATATCCAGGCTTGCAGGGATTTTTTTGTCAATATATGTGGGGTTGACGAGATTCCTTCTTTCCGAGATCATTTTCAGAATTTGCTCCATCTATCAACTACCGTTTTGCCTTCACAAGCAGCAAAATATGTATGTACTACTACAAGTCGATTAGTTATGGTTCATTGAGGTGTGACTAAATAGCCCATTTTTTGGCTTTGTGCATCAGGTTTTCAAGGTTTTTCTGAGGTTGGTAGATGAACTGAAAGGTGGAAAGGTGAGTTCTGAAGATATTTTACAAGTTAGTGGATATCTTAAAAAATCAGAATATACCGTGCTTCCCACTCTTCGTAACAGATGGGTTTCTCTGCACCCTTCCTTTGGACTTGTGTGCTGGTGTGATGATGAGAAGCTAATGAAAGAATTCAGCATTTTGGATAAAATTGAACTTCTACATTTTGGGGAGCTCGTTGATGATGAAAAAGAGATGATTTATGTCAAACTACCTCTTCTCATGCATGCTTTGGGGATTGCTGCATTTTCTGAGGTAATTTGCTCCCTTGCAACTGTATTTTACAATGTATTATGGAAGGTTGTGTCTAGATTCGGATAGGAACTAGGGAAGTATAGTTTCAAAGTCCACTTATCTCCGTTTTGCATTCACACAGTACTAATATGCGATGTACTTGCATGGGGAATCTTATCATATGTTTTTGACAAGGATCGCTTTTTAGATGTATCTTGCCTAGGTTTTCTGGAATCATTTGAATTTCTTGTGGCTTTGGCCAGAATTCTACTCTCCCTCATATACAATAACGTCTTGTTAATGAGCACCCGTATAGCACTTTAACAAAATATATATATATCCTCATTTTTAATACATTGGTTGTGCATAGCACGAGGAAAACGGTGCTTTGGAAATGACAAAAGTTTATTTGGATGTTTTATGAGTGTCGTTGGGGCACTCATTAGCATAATCCTATACAATAATTTACAGTGGAATATCAATGTGATGAACAATGTCTTAGACCCAAATTATTTAGAGATGAGCTAAAGAATGTTGAGGAATGTCCCTTTGGCTATGTTTTTATCTGAGTTCATTATAGAGGCACCAACAGTGAACTAAAGAAGAGCTTATCTAGGAGGAAGAATGTACAATGTTTATTAATGCAATTCCATCCATGTAAGTTCTTTTCACCATTCCAAAAATACATAGTTCCGGACATCCATCTGTAGTGGAATTATTAGAAGAACCTGGACATAATAAAACGACTCAGATGAGTTGACTTGGTGAATTTGTTGTCTCAGAAAGAAATTTTAAGATTGGACGGTATAAAACCACCAAGCATGGCCAAAAGGACCGAATTAGGAAATGTTTCTTCAACTTTTTAAGTGACGGATCACCAAGTCTAAGGCTATGATCAATATACAATGCTATGACTAGAAACTTCCACAAGATTAAGTCTTCGGCTATATTAACAGGATCATTTACTTCAGGCCTTGTACTTATCTTCCATTTTCGATTATAGAGCAACATAGCCTATCAAGCCTCTTCCCACTATAACGTGGGTTTTAGTATACATGTCGTTCCTGATTAAGTACTATATCCTTTAACAGAATCAAAATCATTGCTCTTTAGCATAAAAAAATGACTAGGCAATGTCATTTTAAGTTCGGGATATGGGAGAGATGAAGCAGTAAGAAAGAAGATACTTTGAAAAACAGTGTCTAGCACATCTCAGCATTTGATGGTGTATATTTGGTGCTTTGCTGAGTGGTGCTGTGTTGTAGCTCAAGTTACAAGAAGTTTCTAGCGAGTGATATCTCTATATGATCTAGTGATTAGTGAAGGAAATGTTTTTCCATGCTTTACTGATTGTAGGGTCAAAAAAACTCCCTTTGTGATGTGTGAAAACTATTTTTTTTTTTGGTAAAAGTAAGAATATATTGAGCTTTAAGCCAAACTATACAAGAGGGTATTTAAACAGAAATCTTAAAATAGAACCTAACAACGAGTGGGTACTTAAACACTAGTTCCAAGAAAGTTGATTTAAATTGCCTCCTTTATTGGAGATTTTAAATCAAGCATTAGCTTACTGCTAGTTATTTATAATGGCAAATTCTTGACTAGCAAGTCCGTAATAAATACATTATTGAAATCATATGCTCTGGGACTCTAAAATTGTCATGCAAACTACTAATCATCTTATTTACTTTCTCACATTTAGCATTTATGCAGGTTGTAACTCGTGAAGCTATATATTATGGTCCAATGGATTCTAGCTCCAACGCCTCTTTTGTAAACTGCATTCTTCCTTATGCTCAGCGTTACATATTCTTTGAACATCCCAACACATATGCCAAACTCAAACAGTCTGGATTTTCTAATCTGAGTCATTTGCATGTTGTTGTTGTGGAGAGGTTATACTATAGGAATATCATAAGGGATTTGAGCGTTGCTTCTGAAAAGCGATTGGAGACCACATCAGTTCTTCAGGTATGTCCTAGGAATTTAGGAATGTTCAGGATGTTTCTTCTTTTCTTTGTTCAACCAAAGAAAATGCGAAACAACCTACATGCATGGTATGGATGGAGGACATTTACATTTCTTACCTTTCTTTTGTTGTATGTCTCATGTACAGAACGAGAATATCAGTTTGTGACGTCAAATTGAAATTTTATCCAACTCCAAACCTTGTTGGGGTTGCCCGATTTTGGACATGTTTAATCTGCGACATACTTGTGATTTGCATCATTCTGATGCTGTTTATTCTCTAGACCATTTCTATGAATTATTGGAAACCAAATAGGGGAAATGTTCTTTAATCAAGCAGTGTAGGATCGCATTCTTATGATATAGAAGCATGAGTTTCCTTGTCAAGTATTACAATAACTCCCTCGATTTTGACAGGGTAATACTTTATTTGTCACTCTGGGGTCCAATTCTCATGTCTTGTGCATGGAGATTTCTCGTCTATTCTTTGATGGCACTCCCAACATTCACTTGGCAAATTTTCTTTACATGATCATGACAATGGCAGAATCAGGTGCTCAAGAGGAGCAGGTAGAGTCTTTCATTGTAAATAGCCAGAAGGTGCCAAACCTACCAGGTAATGAACCCGTGTGGGCCCTTTCCTCAGGATCTTGGTGTGAGGATGATGGATTATTAGAGAACAACAGCTTTTCAGCAACAAGAAAAGTGCCAAAATCCTTTCAGGCCAAGAGAAGGGCAGGATTTACCTCAACTTGGCCTGCTTTTGACTGGAAAAGTGCACCAGGGTCAGCTTATTCTCCTTATTGCCAAGTTAAGACACGGGCAGGAACTGTAACCACAAGTACTTGCTCACAAGTGATGGAGAGGGATTGTGGTGAATTAGCTGATGAAAGTGGTGGCGGCTATGAGGTGATTGTTGATTTTACCACTGAAGATATAGCAACAGTTTCTCCTATCAAACCTTCAGTTTCTGATAGAGCAACAGATGTCAGCAATTTGGATTCTTGCGCAGATGTCTCAGGCAATCATATTGATATGACTCCAATTTCTGATCTACCTGACTTGGATCCACCTCCGTTGATTGGAAGAACAGTGCTCAATATTGGCACACTCGATCCAGAACAAGCAACGTTAGTGGGAAAACAAGGAGAACTCTTCGCTTTCAGACATCTTGCCAAGAAATTCAGTCAGAGTTCTGTTAAGTGGGTCAATGAAGATGGCGAAACTGGTCTACCCTATGACATCACCGTTGAGGATGGACGAGGACTTCGATACATAGAAGTCAAAACAACTCAATCAGAGGAGAAAGATTGGTTCTCCCTGTCAACAAATGAATGGCAATTTGCAGATCAGAATGGTCGTAATTTCAGCATAGCACATGTCATTTTGGTAGGCCACAACAGAAACAAAATCAAAATATTTTCAAATCCAGTTGAACTCTGTCGCTCTGGGAAGTTGCAATTGGCCATCGTGATGCCAAGCTAGCCATTATGCCCTTAGTGGATCGTCTCGTGTCAAGTCTCTCATGCCTTAATTAAGCAGTGTATGTAGTGACACCAAACCACCGGTAGTGCTGTGAGTACCTTTCTCAGATGTAGGGAAGTTTGGTTTTAATCTTTCATGGTTAGTGATGGAAGGAAATGCGCATAACTTGAGCAGTTCTTTTTTCAGTGACTTCTGAAGATGATTAAGCTTTGTAAAACTAGCCTTTAGAATGAGCTGCCCAGAGCTATTAAGCATGATTGCGCAACTTGTGCCATGTAGTTATTTAGATGGACTTATATCAATAATCACATTTCTATGTAATTAAAGAGGGAGAGGATATTTTGTTCTAGATGAACCCACGCCATTAGGTTCCTTATCGATATCTTCAAATTGTAAGGTCAAAAGACGGCAGTAGCTGATAAAGACTAGAGTACTTAGCAACATTCATGGTGAAGTCAGTGGAACAATAGTAGGTGGTTAAACTTTTTCATGAAGCAGTATCTTGTACATGTTCATTCGTACCGGGATTATTTTCTGTTTCTAAGTCGGTAGAAGTTTAATTCCTGGACTATTATATCATATTCTTTCGACACCAAGGTAGTTTCCAGCATCAACTCTGGTTACTTAAGGTTCGGATTGAAAAACCTGGTTTTCTTTCAAGAACAAATTCGATTCCCCGCCAGGTCAACCTTTATCAATGGCTAAAGCCGATCTTATACAAAATAATGCCGCCTTTTGTGATACAAGCAATTAATGTGGAAATAATTCTCTGGACATGTTTACCTGATGGGAGAGGTTTCGTCCCATGATAACGGAAGCTGCTTAAACTAGCTACTAAAATTCTTAACCGAAGCATCACTACTTTTCCCCTAAAAAATTGAAGATGGCAGGTAATACTATGAAAATCAAGGGTCCTAGTTTCCTTCGCATGTCGTGGCTGCTGTTCGAATCTTATGAGTGTTTTCGAGTTTGGTTTGCAGCTATGTCTGTCTTTGGAGGTGCTGAATAGATTACGTGGAGCCAAATAGATTTACGACTCTGCTTTTCTTTGTGAGTCTGAGACCTTTCTTTTTCATGTACATCTTGAAGATGCCAAACGAAAAGAAAAGAGTTAGGAGAGAATCAACTTGATGGCTAAAATAACAAAAATGAACAGGGAACAACTCGTGCAGTTCACAGGATGGGCATATCAATATGTATCGAATGCAGCAATGTTAGTTGATTAAAGGTCAACGGGGTCAATTTATTTTCTCTTCGACCCCTGGTCCTTGTTTGGTTTTCCATTTCATTGGCGTCCTTGTTTGGATCGGTTGGCAAATCGAATGATATGGATGAGGAGATAAGCAAACTCAAGATGTCTGTTAATACACGAGGAAGGCTGATTGCTGCAGAGTTTCTGTAGCAATTTCATCTGATTCCTCTAATTGTGCCCATTTATAGATGAATTTGGCCCTCGAAAGATTTTCTCAAGCCAAATTCTCATGTCCATGTGATGCAGCCACAAGCTGGAATGTGATTCCTAAAACTCCACTACTCCTTTAGAGCTCCAATGTTGGCAAGAATAACATTGTAAACGCTAGACTAGCTCTGGAGCTTTGTTTGGTAGTACAAGGTATGGATAATGCAAGAGATACTTATAGAAAATTTTCAAATGGCAATATTGTCCAATGTGGTCATTCTGACTGCTGAGATTTGTCAATTCGTATCATCCAAATGCCTGACTATTGATATTATATGAGAAGAGTTTTAGCTATGTTACTTAATCATCTGATAAACCAGGTACTCGATCGGACAATTATAAATGCATGGGATGTACTTGTGTAAAACCCAATTGAACATTGCCTCGTGATCTTAAATAAGAAGGCTTATGGATCTTTAGTTTGGCATTGGATTATTGGGATAAATCCATAAAAGGAGTCCCCGCAACTCGTGTGGTTTTGGCCATTGATTCCACGAGTTTTTAATGAACGTCTAAATTTCATCGGTTAATCAATTAAGTCCTTTCATAAAACACTTGAGTATTATTGATGTGTTTGCTAATATGGCCTTTTTTTTAGTTTGAAAAAAGAATGAAATCGTGTGAAATTGCCGTTAAATTCTAAAATTCATTTTAAAGTGGCAATAACAACTTAGAAAAGGAAAGTTGGAGAAAAATTAAGGAAAACGAAAAAAAAAAAAAAAAAAAAAATTCTAGATTGTTTCCCATCCCACCTTATGCTCATGGGCTTGGAAGAAATTGCTCCTCCTCAGAGATAAATTTCAGCAACATTTTCGTTGGAAGATTGGGAATGGACTCTCAGTTTCCTATTGGTTTGACCCTTGGCACTCGAAGGGGCCGCTCAGTGATTTCTTTTTGGTGCTGAAATTTATCGTTCTGGTCTACCTCGTTCAGCGTCGGTCACGATTGGTCTCACTCTTCTTAGCTCTGTTTCTTATGTTGCTATTTCCTTGAACCCCCCTCCCATACTCTCATTTGATTCTGATCGCCTCCGGTGGTTAGGCCATCCCTCGAGCAAGTTCTCTACCGCGTCGGCCTGGAATTTGATCCGTCCAAAGGGTCGGGTGGTGCCTTGGTCTTCTTTTATTTGGAGCTCATCCTTGCCCCCCTCATTATCAAACTCTTATGTGGCTTATTACTCGGACCTACTTGCCTACCCAAGTCTCTTTATCAGTGTATGGCAGAATCTAGCATGCAGTATGTGCCTTTTGCTCTCTTCGACCGGATTCCATTAACCACTTGTTTTTTGCTTGCCAAATAACTTAGAGGTGATCGGTTCTTGGTTCAGTCTGGTTCCACCTTAAAATCGGGAACTGGACCGGGAGCACCAGTTCCCAAAATTGCGAACCATGGACTGGACCGTTTGGTCCTAGGACTGGGAACCGGACCAAACCATTGGTTCCGGTCCGGTCCAACAAAATCAGCTCTACTTTTTTGCACTAAAGAGTTATCACACTCCAGACCGATCAATCTAATTTTGTTCTCAGGCGATTCAGTAAAACTAATCACACATGTTTCCACGTGCAAAATATTCAAACTTCACTTGTGTGATTCACACTTCGTGTCACGCCCCGATCCTCAGGCACGCGCACATCCTTTATCTTTGGTCGATTTTGAAAGCGATATCCCAGGACGTATCGCCGACCATTTTCATTTTAATATGCACATGCGAAAGCAGTTATAAATCCCCATACAATAAAGCAATGGGATAGAAAAGTAGGACCATATTTTTTATAATAAAATTCACAACTACTCTTTTATACAAGCACCTCATAGTATATAATGCAATACTATTCACAAGGGTTTGATCTAACACTTATCCACATATAATCAAGGTTTGACAAAACAAGATGGGATCTCAGTCCTCATTCGGGTAGTACTCAGGATCCTTCTCATGGTCATCTTCTTCTCCAAAATCTTCCTTCTCATCTGGTTCCACATTAGGGTTCTCCTCTTCAGATTCCTCCTCCTCAAGCTTCTCATCAGGGTCCTGAAATGATTATTAAATAATCATTGAGACCATGTCTCAGCAAGTTCTACCTCATAAGACTTGATTAGTAAACTAATATACATTAAGACTGCTTATGCACAAGATGAGTCAGAGGACTTACCTTAGCCTCATATTCCACCTGCATATCAGCACAGATCAAATAGGCACCCAAGCAATCACATCACTGATCGAAGCATCGATCAATCAACCGAATTGATTACACGCCAACAAGACCACTCACGATCATTTCCATTCGATCAATCAATTCACAACATCGGATCAAAGTAATGATCAATTGACTTAGTCGATTACATGTTAATGATGACCACTTCCCGGCCAATTCAGTTCAATCAATCAATTCATGACAAATCGTATCGGTGATTCCATCTATACTTGATAATTAATCTCAACGTTCCAATTCAACATTCCCACTCAAATATAGGCTCAAGGAGCTAGAGGTGCCCCCAACAAGAAGTCTTGTCTTCATACGGTACTTAGTCCTTGCCCACAAATCATAATAGTATAAGGCGCTAGAGGTAACTCACACAAAGTCTCGCTATCGTGTAGTACTTAGTCCTTCACTACAAAAAGCAATAATATAAGGCGCTAGAGGTAGCTCACACGAGACGTAGCATTTAGCCCTTCACTATGCATGACAATATTGCAATGCGCTAGAGGTAATTCCCATGCGGCTCAGGTTGCAATGTAACACTTAGCCCTTGACTACAATAAGCAATGGTATAAGGCGCTAGAGATTACTCACACCAAATCTCGCTATCATGCAGTACTTAGTCATTTATCTGCTCATGATCCATTGGCTTCCCTCAACACAACACACGTCACATCAACTTCCAATAATCATCTTTCTTCAACTATAAACCAACACGCGATTAATCCCTCATGACCCAATGACAATGTACCTCACACTTAAATTCCCCAATTAAAGTAATGTCTTGGCCCAATTTATTCGTATTAAAAATATTCGATAAAATCTTGTGCGTGGGCACACGACTGGTTTTAGCCAAAATATGATATTTTCATTTCCATAACTCCCACCTTTTCTGCAGTCCATTCAAATACTTTTGGCATTATCAACCGATGCCCGGTTATTTTTCAATTAATAACCAAAGATTATTCAATTAAAGAATAATTCACAATTTCACAAATAATTCAATTCAGCACAAAATAAAGCTCAATTAAATAAACGGACTACACCACGACAATCAACACCAAATTCCGGTCACTGGCCATCCCAATTGAATTTCCGGAAAATAAATAATTAAATAATTAATTTTGAAAATTAAATAAATAAATACAATAAATTCAATTTAGCACAATATAAGACTCAATTAAATAAACGGACTGCACCATGATCATCAACATACAATCCCGGTCACTGGCCATCCCAGTTGAATTTCCGGAAAATAAATAATTAAATATTTATTTTCGAAAATTAATATTTAATTCCTAAAAATTCCATTTAGGCCCGAATTGCCTAATTAACATCCGATAAGGGTCGGGAAAAATCCCAAGAAGTATCCAATAAATACTATAGGCAATTCTCTATCTAAGTACACTAACCAAACAATTAATATGCAATGCAATTAACTAATAATCGCTAATCCATTCTAATCTAACCATTTAATTGCACTTAATTAAATCTAATCAACCTTTAAGTATAATTAGGAAACTAAGAAGGCATTAGTGAGTAAAACTCACCCAAAATGACGGCATCGACGCGAGGATCGACTTTCCTCAAGGTGAGCCGAGCATCCGGGCTCGGGAAGACGGCCAAAACGGGCCAAACCCTCACTGCAATACCCATTTTCTGCCCTCTCTGATCGCTGTGGTTGAGGCCAAGAAAGGTGAGGGGAAGGCTCAGGTTGAGGTGAGCAAGGGTCGAGGTGGATAGAGGAGGCCGAACCGGGCCGAGGCGGTGGCGGTAGGAGCTCCGGCGATGGTCCACAGTGGCCAAGACGAGCTGAACAGCTTGCTGGGACAACGAGTTGGGGGAGAAGGAGGCCGAGACACGTGGCCAACAACGGTGTGCGAGGACGGCAGCACGGCGGCGAGGCGACGCAAGGCGAGGACGGCATGCAGCTGCGAGACAGCTCTAGCGACGTCATTCTTTTGCCCTACTCCGGCGTCCTCCCAGATCTGGGACCCCAAGCAGCAAGTGGAAGGGGTGCGTCGACAGCGGCTGAAGAGATGAGAGAGATGTGTTGAAAAGTCAAAAAGCAAAAGGGGAAAAGGAGAAGCAAATTTGGAATCGGCAGCTAGAGGGGCATTCGGTGGGGGAATCTGCACGTGAAGAGAGAGAAAGAGAGAGAAAAGAAAAAGAAAGAAAGAAAGAGGGAGAGAGAAACTTGTGGGAAAAATAGGGGGAAAGGTGTTTAGCCAAAAATAGAAAAGGAATGGGAATTAAAATCAAAAGAAAAAAATTTCCTCAAATAGAAAATTCTTATTCCACTTTCTTTTGAATAAGCTCATAAATTCCCAAAAGAAATTTCAGATTAGAGTACTCGGTCCCTACTTGCATTTTTGCATCCAATTTCCCTTGAATTTCTCTCAAATGGCTCTCAAAAATCAATTGATGTCTTACTTATCAAATTGATTATTTTCCTCATCCAAAAATCTCTCATGCTTCTCAATTTCACAATCCCTGGCTTTAACTTAATGAAACGGCCCTAAACCGACTTTTTCTCAAAGAATCTCGGTTGTCAGAAAAATCTTCTGAGACTAAGTCGACGTTCATAAAATTTATTGTGACAAGATAAAATCTTCAATTTTTGAAATCGGACTCAGATTGGCAGTTAATTTCACTCGGGCGCATTTTTAGTGTGACCTAGGCTACCAAATAGTTTTCAGAACTTTTTAGGACAAATGACCCATGATCGATTTTCTTCGAGCCACAATGAACCCACTCGACACATTGGCGACTCTCGATTGTCGTGAAAATCTCGAGGATTCAAATGCGGACACAGGGCACCAAAACGACAGTAAAATCAAATTAGTGGCAGTCGACGAGAGCTTTCCAATTTAGTGGAGTCACCCATGATCGGTCATTCATCTCAGTCAAGCCAACCTATCTCTGATTTTAATTCGATTTTTAACTGTGCCGTAATGATCCCTAAAGATGAGTACGGTCAAAAAGTCGATTCTTGGTCAAATTCTCAGTCTATCTGCCTTAAAGTCCCTAATAGCTTACCCAGCTAGTATAGTTATCTCGTGAGTGGCCAACTTAGAGAAAAATGCTGTAGTCGCGCCGATAAAATGCCCAATTTATCTAATCGAAATCAGGACCCGAAAATCTAGATGTCACACTTCGTGTCTTTCACACTTAACTTTGACCATAAAGGCCATGAACAATTTGGCTAAAGGTTGTACTTGGCTTAGATTTTATAGACAATCTTTTTTCTGCCCTTTGAATGTTTAGTCGATGTGAGACTCTTGGAGGCTTGAAGTGCCTTGTGGGTCTCTTGGAGCCTTAGTCTTACATCGAGTAGAAGATGAAACTAACAAGGAGATTTTTTCTATAAATGAAAGAGTAATAAAAAGGGTTTTAATGATCTCTTGGCCACATAAGAGGTTGCTACTTCAAATTGCAATTTTGGTTGCAATAAGTTATCATGTTTTTATATTTTATTACTTCTATGTACATAAATTATATAAAAAAAAAATTTTGGTCCGATCGGTTCGGTTCGGTCCGGTTCCCACCTTGGAACCGGGAACTGGACTAACCGGCCACCGATTCCAAGATTAGGAACTGGGAACCGAACAGCCAACCGTGGGAACCGCCTAAAATTGACCGGTTCAGTTTGGTCCAGCCGGTTCCCAGTTCGAGTGGTTCCCATTGCACACCCCTAAAATTTCTGGAAGCCTTGCTCGTTATTGGGCGACTAAATGCAACCTTGCTTGGCAAAACAAACCGTGGTTGGAAAACCTTGAGTGGGCCATAAATCATTTTGCTGATGACAACTTTTACCAATCCTTGGCTCGTTTTTCCTTTAGGGCCGTTTGTTTTATCATCTGGAAAGAAAGGAATAACATTATCTTTCGCAACCAATCTCTTTATCTTCCAGCATTGAAGAATATCTTCATAAAGCCGTTAAGGATAAAGCGCTAACCTTCCATCATGTGCCAGACACTCCTAGAAACAGAAGGTTACAACAAAGCTGGGGATTACACCTTCAATCTTTGAGTGACTTTGCTATTCTTTATTCTCTGAGAGTAGGAGGTTTTTTCTGCTCGTTCCTGGGAGGTTTCTTCGGTTGCTGAATCTCCTTCGGTTGTTGCGGTCTTTTGATCTTGGTCTTTGGTTGTCGTTTTTGCTTGTCACTTGTAGTGGCTTGTTGCTGGCCCTTAGGGCTGTTATCTCTTTCCTTGTCTCTGCAATTTGCCTTGTTGCCGCTTTCTTTGCTGTAAGCTTTGAGGAGGTTTTTTCTCCTTTTTTGGGCATCCTTCCACTCATACTGACATGTCGGTCTCTATGAGTGTAAGCTTTTGGTGCCTTGTCCTTTTTGTACATCAACTCACACCTTTTATACACATTTTGAGCCTAATGATCCTTTCATTTCTCAACCCATGAACCCAACTTATGTTACGTCCCTTACAAAGTCTCTTCAGATTATGGCATTTGAATTAACATATGAGTTCATATGTTTATAAGCATCGCTCGAAGAAGTGCGAGCAAGATTATTTCTTTGTCATTTTGCAGGGTTCTTGACTTGTAAATCCGGAGATGATTACAAGATTGTTCATTCAATAGCCTTGACTCAAAGAGTCCATTTGTTAAGCCATTGACCAAGCCCACATTATGGTCCCTATTAAAGACCTCTCAGATTGGTAAGATCGTACCGCTTGCGAAAATACTCGGACCCATGTCGATATGATGAAATTGAGTGATTCGCATAAAATAGACATTATAAATGAGAGTGAGTGAAAGTCCTTGCTAACCGAAAGTCTCTCATTTAGTATTCTTAAGAAATCCATGTCATGAGTGAAGATTGTCTTGAATGATAATTTTCTCCAGTGGAAATTTGGGTGATGCAAAGGTCATTATGCATAAACCCCGATTGAGTTGATGAAAACCTCACCGAATTTTGAAATGTGCATTCTATAGTAGCTTAGATTGTCTATCTCTTTGATGAATGCATATTAGTTTTTGCTCTAAATCATATCTGACAAATAATGTTTTCTCAAAGACCCAAGAGCTCCTGATATTCAGGAGGTGAGAGGCCTCCACAGGATATCTAAGTTCCAGAAGACATATCCCAAAGAATCAGAGATATCATCAGGTAAGTGTATCTCTACCCATTCTCGACACTTGACTCGATCAAGCTGTCTTTTTAAATTGACCTGGTGTGCTTTCGTAGCCCAGAGTTCCCCTCTTTATTGACCCGGCGTACTTTTGTAGCCTGGTGTCCTTTAAAATTGACCTGGCGTGCTTTTGTAGCCCAGTGTCCTTTAAAATTGACCTGGCGTGCTTTCGTGGCCCAGAATCCCTTTATATTGACCTGGCGTGCTTTCGTAGCCCAGAGTCCCTTTTTATTGACCTGCCGTGCTTTCATAGCCCGGTGTCATTTATATTGACCTGGCGTTCTTTCGTAGCCCAGGGCCCATCTTTATCGACTCAGCGTGCTTTCATAGCCCGATGCCCATTTATATTGACCTAGTGTGCTTTTATAGCCTAGAGTCCCTTTTAATCGACACTCGATGAAGTTGTCCCTAAAGATTTTTCCTAGATTGCAACGATGGGCGACCGAAGAATGGTTCGGGTCCTAACCAAGCAAAACCTCGTTTAGGCGACTGTAGAATGGTACGGGTCCTAAACAACATTTATTGCTCTAATAGGCGACTGTAGAATGGTATGGGTCCTGGAAAAACAATTTCCCCATTCAGGCAACCATAGAATGGTATTGGTCCTGGAAAAGTAATTTCCCCCATTCAAGCGACCGTAGAATGGTACGGGTCCTCGACAACACCTATTCCCTATTTTAGGCGACCGTAGAATGGTACGGGTCCTAGACAAAACCTATTTCCCTATTCAGGCGACCGTAGAATGGTACGAGTCCTAGACAAAACCTATTTCCCTATTCAAGCGACCGTAGAATGGTACGAGTCCTAGACACAACCAAACACTGTCATATTAGGCGACCGTAGAATGATACGAGTCCTGGGAAAGCAGTCTCTTTACAAAGCCATGTTACTATTCTGGGCAACCGTAAAATGGTACGGGTCCTGGACATGTAACACCAACTATCTTGAATCACTCTACCCTCTTTGAAGGTAAGTTATTCCAGGTAAGTTCCTTTACCATTTGCATACAAATTGCATTCCAATTTCGACATCTCAGTCTGGATCTGGATGTCTCAATACTCTTCGTTAAATGTTTCACTCTGGATGTGAATGTTCTTTGACTTTCCTCATTATACCGTAGTCTGGATCTAAGTATTTCGAGCTTCTAAAAATCATGACATCTCTGTCTGGACCCGGATGTCTTGATTATTTTCGTCTAAACATTTCACTTTGGATGTGAATGTTTTTTCGACCTTTCTCGTTATACTTAGTCTGGATCTAGGTATCTCGAGTACAAAAATTTTGACATCTCAGTCTGGACCTGGATGTCTTGATCATTTTCATTCAAACATTTCACTCTGGATGTGAATGTTTGTCAATCCTTCTCATTATACCTTAGTTTGGATCTAGGTATTTCAAGTTTTTAAAAAATCTTGACATCTTAGTCTGGATCTAGATGTCTCAATCTATTGCCTATTACACTTTTCAAGGAACCTGAGTGAGAGTTGGGTACTTGTGGAGTAAATAGGGATTTATCATGTACCTCAAGATGCTTTACCGCACTAATTGGGAAGTAATTATAGGTACGTTCTTTCCTTTGACATCTTGCATTTGCATTAGCATTTCCATGCATCATATAAATTGCATTAAAAAATGGAATTCATTTTCCCAACAAAAAAATCATTCAGTGTATGTGCATGATTCAAATTTAGGTCTTAATTTGTCTTTGAAGGCAACCTCTACGAGCTCACCTTCAAAGAGGGGCAGCTATTGACACCTAAATTTTGGCGACCCGATTAATCATTTATTGCATAGAAAATTATGGGTTAATTTTGTCCCAAATATATATATATATATATATATATTTATATATATATATATATTTATATATATATATATATTTATATATTAATTGCATAGCATATAAATTTAGGTGCATTTGTTTTTAATTTGCATTTTTTACATTTGTTTACTAGACCGGTGGTAGATGGGTCGAATTAGTGTTTTTGAGTTTTAAATTAACAGGTCGGACTAAACCCATGAAGAGTACAAATTGGCCCAAGCCCATTTTCTGAAATTGAGATTTGAAATGAGGATTTTGGGAATTTAAGAAAATCGGGGTTATGATCTTATCTTTAAAAATCAGTAGAAAATATTTAGGAGATAAGGAGAATAAAAATATTTTGGTGATTAGGAGGTTATAGGCAATCTTTTCGTCATATGAAATATTCACAAAAGGATTGCATTTTGTTTTGGCCTATAAAAGGGTATGTACGGAAGGCTTTTGGGGGGCTTCTCTTCGTTCAAAAAAGTAGAAAAGAAAAATTCTCTTCCGGTGGAGAAAAGTGAAAGTCTCTTGCACACAGGGGGCAGAGGAAGAGTGACGTGAGAGAGAGAGAGAGAGAGAGAGAGAGAGAGAGAGAGAGAGAGAGGAGGAGAAGGGGAAGGAAAGTCAAAGAAAAAGGAGAGAGAAAGGAAAAGTAATCAATTTGCAGTGAGGAAGAGAGCAGACCAGTGAGAGGACGTGTGATAGGTGAGAGAGAGAGAGAGAGAGAGAGAGAGAGAGAGAGAGAGAGAGAGAAAAAAAAAAAGGAGAGAGAAAGGAAAAGTAATCGGTTTGCAGTGAGGAAGAGAGCAGACCGGTGAGAGGACGTGTGACAGATGAGAGAGAGAGAGAGAGAGAGAGTTAGTGAAAAAAAAAGGAGAGGACTATTCATCATCTTCTTCGTGCAGTCACTCTGCCTGCCTTTCCGCCTGCGACCCAGCCACGACGCCACTGCTCCGACGCCCACACCGCTGCCACTCCGCTGTAGCCTTCCCTCGACGAGTCTTCACCGCTATTTCGCTAGTCTCGCCACGACATCTGGCCCCGCCGTCGACGCACGCAGCTACTCCCTTGCCGGTTCGTCTCCCTTGCGCGACCCACTACCGAGATCTGCCGAGCCGCGCCTCACCTATAGCCCACAAAGCCGTCTTTGCACCGCCGCCCATCCGACCGCCGTGACCTCCGATCAGCAACCCAAGTCGTAAGCCAGGCGGACCCGCGCCGTTCGATCTAACCTGTCGCTGCCGCTCTGTCCAAAACCAGGCAGACCCACGCTGCTCGCTCCTCTAATGTCCTTCCGACCCGCACCGCTCACTGCCCCGAAGCTAGCCGCGACCACCGCGCCGCCCCGAGTCCCCGACGCCCGAGTCTTCCTTCTCCCGAGCGCCTACTGGTTGCCATCCACAAAGCCGACGCCGGTGGCCGTCCACCCACACGTGATCCGTGCTCCGCATCCCTCTGCTGCCGCTAGTTCACTAGCTTACCTCTGCCGGAGTTCTCTTGCCGGGGACTGATCAACCGGCTGCCCTTGGAGACCCACGATTACACATGAAAAAAAAAAAAAAAAAAAAAAAAAAAAAATTACGTAGTTTTATTTTCTTTTCCTATTATCTTTATCTTATCTATTTCTTTTAAGTTTAGTTGTTATTGTGTAAATTTGAAGTGATCTTCATTTCATGAATTTTGTTGGCATTATCGGCAAGTGTTATCCCTAAGATTATTGTAATTATTAATTTGACCTGTAAGATGTCGGGTCATTTTTTTAATTGTATTAATTCTTGGGGGTTTGTTGATAGAATCTTAATTGTTGATCAATATAATTATTAATTTGATCTGTAAGATTTCGGATCAGATTTTTAATTATTTTGAACTTTTTGTCGTGATAATTAGGGTTAGGATAATCGTTAATTTGACCCGTGAGACAACAGGTTATTTTTTCGATTATTTTAATCCTTTATTTGATTGAATATCTTGATTGTTTAGATTTAATGTTTAGTTGATTATTGCTTGTTTTTGAAAACTACTAAAAAATCTAAAAAATATTAGGATTCAGTTTGTTTTGGAATATTTCTTGTTATCTTGCATATCTAGAATAGGGATTTTATTCCGAATTTAGAAAAATATTTCTAAAAAAAAAAAAAAAAAATGCATTCATTTAGGTTGTTAGTTTTATCATTATTTGAATTGCATATGAAATTTTAATTTCGAAATTAATATAAAAACACAAAAAAAAATCATCATGCATATATCATATTGAATTAGGGCATTATTTGCACGTCATTGCATGTTAGGATTGCATGTTTATCAATTATAGGTAGATAAGCTCTCCTAGATAAATTGTATGTTTTGTTAAGAAAATAAAAATGTCCATGTCATATAGAATTAGGTTCATGAAATGCACGTCATTTATTGATTGTTGTTAGGTCCATTTAATTAGACATTGCTTGTCATTAGAATTAGGTCATTTAGATTGCATTTAATTATTGCATTTCTTCATGTCATGTAGTTTATGTCGTGCTGCCATGTCATATTAGATTATTAGCATGCATCGCATGATTTTCATTAAATAAAGTGAAAACAAATTATTGAAATTGTGTGTTAATTAGAAATCATATTTAGGATTGCTGATGTGAATTCTGATTTAACAATGCAGATGCTTTCATTGCTTTTAAGTATGTTTTGCATTATTTAATTGCTTTCTTGAGTGTTAAATTGGTGGTATGCACACATGTATGATCACCTTACATGTTAGGAAGTTAAATTAAAATCAATTCAATTGCCAAACATTTTTTGAAAATGAAATAAAAAGGTACCGATAGGGCACTAGGATAACCTGGTGTAACCAAGTCTCCGAACTCATGAATCTCTGGTTCGTAGTAGTAAAGTAAATCTCCCGTTACTTTACTTGGGTTTCTAATCGACCCACCAAAAATAGATTAGTGGCGACTCTTGATTGAAAATCATTTGCATGTTAAGAATTCAAACCTAAGTCGCGAATTGGTATAGGCTTGGGAGAGCCCGAGCTAAGCTTAAAGACTTAGTAATCCATTAACCTAGTTTTAGGTGGTGCACCCGAAAATTTGGTCTCGACATTTTTTAAATCGAAATTATAATTATTTTTATTTTTCTTTCCTTTTTTTCTTTCTTCTTCCTTCAATTGCCGACACGGCAATGGCCGACGACCGGCTAGGCAAGCCTCGAGCTCGTCGACGTCAAGCGAGCTCGAGCTTGCCGGATCTCGGCAAGGCCACCGACGCCCGGCAAGCTCAAGGCTTGCTAGATCGGAGAGGCGGAAGTCGAGCCCAATGCCGGCGAGCCCCAAGCTCGCTAGATCTGGCGAGGCGGAGGCCTCACTCGACGCCGGCAAGCCGGCGTTGGCGAGCCGAGCGAGCTCAAGGCTTGCCTGTGGCCGACCAAAGAAGAAGAAGAAGAAAAAGAAAAAGAAAAAGAAAATTTATATTTAAAAAAATATAAAAAATTAAAATTCAATTTTTAAAAATTATAAAAATTGTCCATTAAATTTGTGTTGTATAAAATTATTTTAGCAATACCATTATTTTAGATATATATAATAAATTAAGTTTAGTTAAATGGGTCGAGTATGGGTCGGGTATGGGTCGGGGGTCGGGTATGGGTCAAAAACTTTGCATTGCAATAAATGGGTTAAATGGGTCGATTTGAGTTGGACCATTTATGATCCGACCCAAACCCGACCCGACCCGACCCACCCATTTAATGTGTCTAGGGTATAGATTCATTTTTCTAGAGCAGGAAGCATAAAGAAATGCTGAAGATACATTGTCGCTAGAAAATCTTACCTTGCATCTTTGAAGAAGATAGAGATTGGGCGGCTCCACTTGCTTCTTGACGGATGCAGGTCACTTTCCTCTTCTGCAACCGTGTCTTGTGGACTGGATAAATTGTTATCATTTGGCGAAGATGTAGCAAACTGTCTGAATTTATAGTGACATGAGTAGTATGCATCAATGAAATAGTCAAGATAAATAAGGTAATAGATTACAAGTTGTAGACATTTTCTTCAGCTCATATTTGAAAATAACCAAAAATGGTTTAGTTAACAACAATATAATTGCTGGAGATGGTATAGACAATGCTGCATGACCGTCGCAGCCGCACGATCGTCAGATGACCGCCGCACGACCGCCTCACGATTGTCGCATGACCATCGCACGACCGCCGCACGAATGTCGCACGACCGCCGCACGACCGCCGACCATCGCCATCGACCGCCATTACTCACAAAGCAAAGCTGGTTACTTATGATCCCATCTTCTGAATGATGAGGAGTACAATAATTTATCAACATTAATTTGAGGTTGTGACATGAAAAATAAGCGCCACAACTGCATTCTTTTGGCTCAGATAATGCTAATGAATCTTTACTAATACTAAAAAAATTCTATCTAACATCATTAAAGATATTCACTAATTTAACATGCATCAAGTTTATTTACTGAGTGAGTGAGAGAGATTCACTAATTTAACATTTGTTGCCTATGTTTACTAACTGAGTGAGTGACTAAGTGAGAGAGAACCTATTGCCAAATATGTTGAGGTCGAGGCTCAAATTAATGCTCCATTGGATACTACCACCTTCCCCGTCAGTCTGTAACACGGCTATCTGAGCGCTTGAAGATAATTGCCTCAACTTCTCCTCTAGTGACCACATCCCTTTTTAGCTAGATGTAAAAACTCAAAACTTTTAGTAATCCAAAATTCAAGACTTTTATTAAATGAGAGAGATCTACCAGGGCAAAAATATGCAAGATACAGAAGAGGAAGAAATGCTTTATTTTTTACCATTTTTTCATCTTTGAATTGTTAATGAAGCCACATCATTTGTTGAATCTATGTGATCTATTAACCCTAAATTTTATTACAAGGCATCAGACCTATGAATCTACTCCCTGTTTTTTATTTGTGATTCAATAGTTAGTCTTTGAATTTAGAAAGAATGCAAAAATAGAATAAGTGCCCGTTTTAAATGAAGAAATAAGAAAAAATCTTGTTTCCAAATTGTCGCGACCTAATCTTGGGTGCGCTACCTACGGTTTGGCTAATGGATTACTAAATCTTAAACTTAGCTTTGGCTCTCCCAAGCCCATATTAATTCGCAACTTAGGTTCAAATATTTAGCATGCAAAAGATTATCAGCTAAGAGTCACCACTAATCAGTTCATAGTAGACCGATTAGACACCTAAGGAAAATTTTCTTGCCCAAGATAAAAGTAGATTTTCAAACGGACTGTCACATCTGTGACAATGTGGGACTCTTTGGACTACTTCTATTAGGAAGCGCAAAAGAATTTTTCTCTGTTTTACATTCTGGGTTCACAATGAAGACAATCTGCAACCCTCATAATAAGAATTTAGTAGCCTCACATCATACTTAGAAAGATGAAAATTGTTGCTTCCATCACAAGGGGCATTGTATCTGCTTTAAATGAATAAAAATTGCTTTCCATAATTTTTGCGCGGAGGAAACATATACTTGACAGACTTCTTGTAGTGTGGGCAGGTAACTTCTCGGGTGCAATGATGTTGTAAGTTCATTTCTAATCAACATAAGTTTCTTCTCCTCCTCCTAAATGATCATGAGTTCCTTATCACTACACTTCAAGTGATCGTCATAATTTGAATGAGCTTTTACAAAAAAAAAAAAAAATGGAGATTAATTGTGGTCCAACTTCTTTTTGATTTATCATCAACTCTTTCCTATACATGTAGTCAGAATGGCGAAGATATGAAGCTCTTCCTGCTTATTCACAGCTCAAAAGGCAACTCTTATTTTTCAATGCCTCAGGAGAGTAAAATTAGCTAGAAAGGATCTTAAAAAGTCAAGGATGGTAAAAAGGTTCAAACTGTTCTCTTATCTACTTCAAAAACTAAACTAGTTTTCCATTATATAATCAAGAGTCTTCTAATGCAAGCTGCCAAAGAAACAGGCACACTTAAGGAAGCTAAGGACAAGCTCGAGAAGTGTGTATAATAGCTAACGTGGCAATTACAACTTGAAAAGCACTTGAGGGTATAATATATTGAATTGTTTTGGATGAAGCTTCAAGACAAAATTAGACCATGAAACATATGCAAGACGCAATCTCAAAGTACTTAGTGCTCACCTGACGTGTAGTCTCAGTAGCATTATCCTCTCTACAATGGGAGTTCATTATGTGTTATGGTAATAGATGGGGGCAACCACATCCTAATAATTAGACAATCTTATTTGTTATTATGTTCATGGCATAACAAATAGAGGTCTCCAAATCCATTAATCTCTCATCAGTTTAGTTAGACTAGCTTTGCCAAGATATCCTTTTGGCGTAGAGTAGACAAGGGTAAGCACATACTCATTTCTCGACTGCAAGAGATGCCAAATTTTCACTAAATGTTGCATAATACGACGAGTAGCACACTAGAGGAATGTTTGATTAATTCACAAGCACAAAGGACCCACAAGTACGTTTTTTTAGTATGAATGAGCATGTCTTAATTATTTTGTACACATAGACATACTCTTGCTTTACATCATTTAGTTATGGAAATACCTATCCCATTACATATTGACTTGGAAGAAACCAAAAATCAGAAAATTGAGAAGCTACATAATGCTTTGGACAACATGTGCAGCCTACTAGATGAAGCACACGATGTGGTCATCCTTGGGAAGGAAGCAGCAAAGTTAGCTATTAAGCAAGCTCTTCCTATCAAAAAGGAGATAGTAGTAGTGGAAGATTCCAAATTGGAGCCACTAATAAATCACAATATGGAATTGGAGGTAATTTCCTTCACTCGGCTTCAGACCTCACTCTACAAGGGGTATAGATTCATTTTTTTGGAGCAGGAAGCATAAAGAAATGCTGAAGATACACCGTCGCTGGAAAATCTTACCTTGCATCTCTGAAGAAGACAGAGATTAGGAGGCTCCACTTGCTTCTTGACGGATGCAGGTCACTTTCCTCTTCTGCAGCCATGTCTTGTGGACTGGATAAATTGTTGTCATATGGCGAAGATGTAGCAGACTATCTGAATTTACAATGACATGCGTAGTATGCATCAATGAAATAGTCAAGAGAAACAAGGTAATAGATTACAAGTTGCAGACATTTTCTTCAGCTCATATTTGAAAATAACCAAAAATGGTTTAGTTAACAGCAATATAATTGCTAGAGATGGTATAGACAATGCCGCATGACCAACGCACAATCGTCACACGACCACTGCACGACCGCTGCACGACTACCGCACGACCGCCGCACGACCGCCGCACGATTGCTGCACGACCGCCGCACAACTGGCAATCGTCGCCGTCGACCACCATTACTCACAAAGCAAAGCTGGTTACTTATGATCCCATCTTCGGAATGATGAGGAGTACAATAATTTATCAACATTAATTTGAGGTTGACATGAAAAATAAGTGCCACAATTGCATTCTTTTGGCTTAGATAATGCTAATGAATCTTTACCAATACTAAAAAAATTCTATCTAACATCATTAAAGATATTCACTAATTTAACATGCATCAAGTTTATTTACAGAGTGAGTGAGAGAGATTCAATAATTTAACATCCGTTGCCTTTGTTTACTGAGTGAGTGAGTGACTAAGTGAGAGAGAACCTATTGCCAAATATTTGTTTGACCCCCAAAAATCCAAAACCGGTATATTTGTGACAAATATATCATCCGTTAAATTAGATTAAATCAACCAAAAAAATTGTATAATTTTGATAAACGGAAAATAAAATTTCAAACCGGTACACTACTTAACTATCACGTGTCATCTAACTTAAAAATTTGACAGTAGAATTTAACAGAAATTAACAGAGTGTAAATCTATTATAAGTACACCAATTTGGGGTAAATTTGTTAAAAGTGCACCAGTTTGGAGGTTTTTGGTGGTCAAAAAATTAGTTTGGGGTAAATTCGTTATAGGTGTACCGATTCGGGATTTTTCAGGATATTAAACCTTATTTATTGGTGATTTAGAATAAGTGACTTCCTTATTGCCAGAAGAGAAATTCGTTTTTCTCCCAATCCAAGTTTGTAGCTTCGATTTATAGAAAATGTTTTCCATAGCTTGATTTTTTTCTGTCATCCAAATACTAGAAAGTCGAAAAATAGTTTTCCTTCAAACAAATAGATCCTAGAACTTAAAATCTCTTTTCACCCTAGGTGAGAACCATAAGTGAAGCTAGAGGTCAACCCTTGTGCGCAAGAAGCACTAGATATCTGTAGAAAACAAAATTAAGATTCCATAAACGGTCGGAAACGGTCGGATTGGTCCAACCCAATTACCCCAAACAACTTATAGCATAATCGGTGATGTATCGGACTAGATTCGACACGAGCAAAGTGGCCATGGTTAGGGGTGAGCATGGTTCCCAGGTAGAACCGGGAACCGGAGAACCAAACCGGAGGTTCCGGTCTAGTTCTCGGTTCTAGGAAGGCCGGTTCCGATTCCCGATTCCCTTTTTCTGGGAACTGGCGGTTCTGATTCCTCATGGAACCGGAACCGGAACCAATTAGGGTTCCTGCCCTAAACCTAAAAAGTAAAAGCCCTCTTCAGTCTTCACGCTTCAATTATTTAACCTTTCTCTTGTTCTCTGCCCAACCCCAGTCCCCGACACCACTCGCCTCATCCTTCTGCTGGACACCGCTGGTCGCCGGTCGTCTCTTGTCCCTCTGCTGGACACCGCTCGCCCCTAGACGCTCGCCCTCGACGCCGGTCGCCTCGTCTCGCCGCTGGTCGGTAGTCGCCGCTCGCCCCCAGACGCTCGCCCTCAATGCCGCTCACCTCGTCCCCGCCGCCGGTCGCCGCTCGCCCCAGACACTGCTTGCCCACAACACCACTCGCCTCATCTCGCCGCTCGCCCACAACACCACTCGCCTCATCTCGCCGCTCGCCCCCAAACG
The DNA here is from genome assembly GCA_014182405.2 of Eucalyptus sideroxylon. NCBI lineage: Eukaryota > Viridiplantae > Streptophyta > Magnoliopsida > Myrtales > Myrtaceae > Eucalyptus > Eucalyptus sideroxylon. Next base: position 52,675,989 of record CM024555.2, on the reverse strand, counting down.
CTTGCCCTCGACGACGCTCGCCTCGTCCCGCTGCTGGTAGCTGCTCTCGTCCCACCGCTAGACGCCGCTTGCCCCTAGATGCTCACCCTCGACGCCGCTGGACGGCACTTGTCCCCCCGCTGGACGGTGCTCGCCCCCGGTGATGCCCTTGACGATGATGCCCCCCTTGCTTTCCTCGACACTGCTCACACCCCGCTCACACCGCCGCTAGACAACACTCACCCCTTTTGGACCCACCCTTACAGCTTGGGTATTCCATTCCTTCTTGTTATCTTCTTTAATTGGAATGGGTTGTCAATTGTTTATATGCTTCTACTTCTACTAGTACGAGTTTCTTTAAGAAATGAGTCACAACGAGTAAGACTCAAGAGGCCGCTTTAGCAACCCATGTTGTTAGATGATTGTGATCACTTATTTTTGTCAACTTAAGGTTGATTTTCTTTAATTTTGTGTTAACATAAAACAGGGGAGATGCTAGTAGGGCCAGCCAACATGTTTTTGTCATCATGAAGATATGTTTCTAGAATTTTAAAGAGGACAGTAAATTTATCATTCTCATATGTCCTCTTAACTCCTTGGGTTGAGCTGTTGATATATTTGTCGCATCTTTTGGGTGTCTGTAAATTTTGATGCAAGTCATAGTATGTTGATCTGTGTTGCTGCTGCTTTTTCCTCAATTCTTTTCAGTGGTGGTCTATATTGTTTCCCCAATTGCTAGAGACTTTGACAGCTTGGTGTTGTTCCTGATGGGTGCTTCTTATGCTACAGTTAAAGCTTTTCCACATAGTTAGTTCCATGGCTGCCCCAGCTACTGACTCTGAGAAACTTATTTGCACTGTATTAGAAGCTGAACGACCAGAAATCGGGTTCTTTACAACCTGTCTTTTGGACTTGCTAGGTCTTTCTTGTTTGTTTTTTCAATATGACAGTCTTTTAACACATACAATTGTTCATCTTGCAGTCATTTGCATGGGAAGTCTCTTTTAGAGGCAAATGAGTCATTCCTTGATAAGCATAAAGGTATCCTCAACATTAGACAATTTTCTTACGTGTGTTATAACATGTTCTAAGTGTGCTTGGTCTTCTATAATTGTGTGTGCAGATTCCTTAATGCTCAGGGTGCCCTAGTTGCAAATTATCCATGGGATGGAACAGAGGACAAGAGGTGATCATCTGACATTCCGATTCATATGGTGAATTCGTGGGCCACTTATCTTGATAATTTGCTTGATTTCCCAGCCGGCGCGTAGAGCCTATTGTCACTTTGATCTGTGTTGTCCTACATGTTATTTGCTAGATGTACTAGGCATTACTTTTTCATTGATCGGTTGTTCTTTCTCTATGTTCGTGAGTTAAATCTCCAGCTAATATGTAGATCAAAGGTCTGCTTTGATCTCCAGTTTGCAACGTGTCCCAAACCTATTATGTATTACTCCTATGTTAAGTTAAGTCATCCTTTCATAGTGACGAAAAAGTTGAAATCATTCAGTTTTAAAGGGACAGCAGAATATAAAAAGGCGCTGCACATTAATCGAAGTTTACACGTGATCTTTTATTGGCCTACTTGAATTGTTGTTTATAACTTTTCATAAATTACTGCAGTAATTATACTTTTGCTTTCATATCCTATATTCTTAATGACTATTGGCAATCCTAAATTGCAGGAGACATTACTTTGCCAGCCCTAATGATGAAGCCTTTTGGTTCATGGCAAGTATATATAGTCGCTCTCATCATAACATGTCATTGAGTAAAGAATTTGAAGGAGGAATTATGAATGCAGCAGCTTGGTATGACCGTTTTGAGGTAAATCCATTGTAGCTCATAATATAGGAAGTGCTGATCTTTTTAGTGTTTTAATCTAATACCTTGGTGAAGTGAACCGCTGGATTTTGCAAAAGAAAAATAGTTCACATTCTATAATATTAAACACTTATGAGTATTATAGATTGTGTTTGTGTTGTATTCTCTTTGATGAATGAAAATTTTGTTTATTATTGCTGCATTCATTTCCATTTTCTTTTAAACTAAAAATGAAACCAAAAAAAAAAAAAGAACCAGTTGGAACTTGGAACCGACCCCGGAACCTGTGACAGAGTAGGTTCTAGGTTCTTGGTTCTAACGGGTAAGTTCCAGGTTCCAAAAAATGAGAAACTTGTACCCGAGGGTAGGTTCCAGGTTCCCGGTTCCAATCGGAACCTATGAGGAATCGGGAACTGCTCAGCCCTAGCCATGGTGCACCTGGTGCCCCTTCTCGAGCAAGTTCTCTCACATTTTCTTTTCTTTTATATTTTTTATTTTTTTCCAATCATCATCAATTTTTTTTTTTTGGCTCATTCAGATGAATTTTAGAATTTTTCATAGTTCCTGCAATTTCATTTCTAATTTGATGATTAAAAATATATCATGTCACCAAACACGTTAGCATAGTTAAGTGTTTTAATGAAGAAAAGATTTGACTGAACAATGGATGATAGTCTAAACACTCTACTGGAGTTAGAACAATTTTTTTTTTTTTTAAGATTCAATTGCTAAAATCACACAAATTAGGGGATTAATTG